>JAKFHU010002592.1:0-1262503 GCA_023783475.1 Daubentonia madagascariensis
AACCAAAACTGCATGGTATTGGCACAAGAACAGACACGTAGGCCAATGGAACAGGACTGAGAACCCAAATAGAAAACCAACCTCATACAGTCACCTGATCTTTGACAAATTCCAGAAAAACGTACACTGGGGAAAAGATTCCCTATTCAACAATGGTGCTGGGAAAACTGGATGGCCATATGTAGAAGACTGAAACTGGACCCACACCTCTCACCTCCCACAAAAATCAATTCAAATGGATAACAGATCTAAACCTAAGACATGAAACCATAAGAATTCTCGAAGAAAACGTTGGAAAAACTCTTATGGACATTGGCCTAGGCAAAGAATTTGTGAAGAAGACCCCCAAAGCAATCACAGCAGGAACAAAATAAATACATGGGACCTGATCAAATTGAAAAGCTTCTGCAGAGCCAAGGAAACTATCACTAGAGTAAACAGAAACCTACGAATGGGAGAAAATATTTGCATGCTACACCTCTGATAAAGGGCTGATAACCAGAATCTATACAGAACTTAGGAAAATCAACAAGAAAAAATCAAACAACCCTATTAAAAATGGGCAAAGGACATGAACAGAAACTTTTCCAAAGAAGACAGAATAATGGCCAGCAAACATATAAAAAGTGCTCAACTTCTCTAATCATCAGGGAAATGCAAATCAATACCTCAAAGAATTAAAAGTAGAATTACCATTTGACCCAGCAATCCCACTACTGGGTTATTTATCCAAAGGAAAAAAAAGACATTTTATAATAAAGACATCTGCTCACGAATGTTCATAGCAGCACAATTCACAATTGCAAAGATGTGGAGACAACCCAGGTGCCCATCAATACACGAGTGGATCAATAAAATGTGGTATATGTATACCATGGAGTATTACTCAGCAATAAGGAACAACAGTGAATTAACACCTCTGGTATTATCCTGGTTGGAGCTAGAACCCATTCTTCAAAGCAAAGTGTCACAGGATTGGAAAAAACAAGCACCACTGGTACTCACCATCAAACTGGTACTAACTGATGAACACTTACATCACACAGGGCAATAACATTCATCTGAGGGCGGGCGGGCGGGAGGGGGGTGGAAGGGATGGGAAAAACTCTCTCTGAATGGATGCGGGGAGCACAGTTTGGGGGATGACCACGATGGTGGCTCTGACACGGGCAGAACAGGGGCAATGTGTATGGCCAAAGTGTTGTACCCCCATGATATTCTGAAATTAAAAAAATAAATTTAAAAAAAACATATTGCAAGGACAGAAAAAAGGAAAAAGGAACCTACAGATTAAAGTAGACAAGGCAGATACCTCACCCCATCACAGTACACAGATAGGCCTTATTTAGATCCTGATACAAACAAATCAATTGTATGATATTTTATAAGACAACCAGGGAAATTTGAACCACTGTGTATTTGATGATTACCAATAAAATTTTGTTATTAAAAAAATAAAAAAATAATAAAGAACTAATGGCTGGCCCAGGCATGGTGGCTCATGCCTGTAACCATAGCACTTTGGGAGGCCGAGGTGGGAGAATTGCTTGAGGCAAGGAGTTCAAGACCAGCCTGAGCAACATAGCAAGATCCTGTCTCCACAATAAATAGAAAAATTAGCCAGAAAAGACATTAATTCACCCCTTTTATAGCTGAGTAGTACTCCATGGTATACATATACCACATTTTGTTAATCCGCTCATGAACTGATGGGCACTTGGGTTGATTCCGGATCTTTGCAATAGTGAATTGTGCTGCAATAAACATTCACATGTAGGTATCTTTTTGATAAAATGACTTATTTTCCTTTGGGTAAATACCCAGTAGTGGGATTGCTGGATCAAATGGTAGGTGTACTTTCAGTTCTTTGAGAAATCTCCATACTGTTTTCCATAGAGGTTGTACTAATTTGCAGTTCCACAAATGGCATATAAGTGTTTCTTTCTCTCTGCATCCATGCCAGCATCTATTGTTTTTGGACTTTTTAATAAAAGCCATTGTGACTGGGATAAGGTGATATCTCATTGTGGTTTTAATTTCCATTTCCCTGATGATTAGTGGCACTGAGAATTTTTTCATGTTTCTTGGCCACTTGTCTATCTTCTTTTGAAAAGCTTCTATTCTACTTGCAACTTTCAATCCTCTCCTTGAGAGCAGTGTGCATAGGCTGCTTCTAGTCTGTGATCTTGGCACTGTATTAATTTATTATTGAAGAAAAATTCTTTAAAAATAAATTTAGTGTAGCCTAAGTGTACAGTGTTTATAAAGTCTACAGTAGTATGCATTAATTTCCTAGACCTTCACATTCTCCCCCTACTCACTCACTGACTCAGAGTAACTTCCAGCCCTGCAAGCTCCATTCATCAGAAGTCCCCCGTAAAGTTGTATCATTTTTTAATCTTTTATACCATACTTTTATTGTCCATTTTCTATGTTTAGGTATGTTTAGATACACAGATACTTCCCACTGTGTTAAAGTTTCCTACAATATTTAGTATAATAACATACTGTACAGGTTTTTAACCTAGCAGCAATAGATTCATCTATGTTTGTGTAAGTACACTTTATGATATTTGCACAATGACAAAATAGCCTAGCTATGTATACATTTATCAAATATATCCCTGTTGTTAAGCAGTGTATAACTGTATATGCTTCATACAACAGACTCATATTAGCTTTAAGGACAAACATATTCTGAAAATGAAGAGATGGAAAAAGGATGTTCTATGTAAATGAAAACCAAAAGAGAGTAGAGTTACCTAAAACAAAATAAACTTTAAGTCAAAAACTTCAATAAGAGAGTACAACAGTGCAGTGGTTACCAGGTGTCAGGGAATGGGAATTGGGAAGATGAAAGTCAAAGGGTATAAAGTTACAGTTAGGTAGGATGAATAAGTCCACCGATTTACTGTTAATAATATTGTATGGTATCCTGGAAATTTGCTGAAAGATTAGATTTTAGGTACTTTTATCATACATGCAAAAAGGTACCTATGTGAGATGATGAATATGTAAAAAAAGACTGTAATAACAGACAAAAAAGTCATTATATAATGATGAAGTTGCCATTTATAAAGATGACATGAGATTTGTAAATATATATGCACCAAACATAGGAACTTCTAAAGATTTAAGCAGATAGTAACAGATCAGAAGGCAGAGATAGACAGCATTTCAATAATGGTAGGAACTTCCATACCTCACATTCTACAATAGACAGATAATCCAGGCAGAAAGCCAATAAGGTATTATTGGACTTGAAATACACTTTGGACCAAATGGACCTTTCATATACATATAACTCATTTCAACAGCAGTAGAATCCACATTCTTCTCGAGTGCACATGGAAAATTCTCCAGGATAGATCATATGTTAGGTCACAAAACAAGTCTTAAGAAATTTAATTAGCCTGGAGTCATTTCAAGTATCTTTTCAGACCACAATAGTATAAAACAAAAAAAATCAATAGCAGGAGGAAAATTGAAAAGTTCACACATAGATGGAAATTAAACAACATACTTAAGAACAACCAATGGGTCAAAGAACAACCAAAAGAGAAATAAAAAATATCTTGAGAAAAAAATGAAAAAAATAATAAACCACAAATTAGGAGATACAGAAACAGAAGTTCTAAGAGGAAGTTTATAATGATAAACACTTAAATTAAGGGAAAAAAGACTAAAAAACTAAACTTTACTACTCAAGGAACTAGAAAAGAAAAAAACTAAGCCAAAAGTTAGCAGAAGGAAGGAAATAACAAAGATCAGAGAGGAAATAAATGAAATAGAGAATAGAAAAACAATAGAACAGATCAATAAAACTGAGGTTTTTTAAAGATAAATTTGACATATTTTGAGCTAAACTAATTAAGAAAAAAAGAAGACTCAACATTTTATAAAAAGACACTTGCACTCGAATGTTTATAGCTGCACAATTCACAATCACAAAGATGTGGAAACAACCCAAGTGCCCATCAATACATGAGTGGATTAGTAACATGTGGTATATGTGTACTGTGGAGTATTACTCAGTCATAAAAATTGGTGAACTAATACCTTTTGTAACAACCTGGATGTAACTGGAGACCATCCTCCTAAGTGAAGCATTGCAAGAATGGAAAAACAAACACCACATGTGCTCACTATTAAATTGGAACTATATGATCAACACTCATGGGCACATATGGTGGTAAAATTCAACGGAAATCAAGCAG
This sequence comes from Daubentonia madagascariensis, assembly GCA_023783475.1. Taxonomy (NCBI): domain Eukaryota; kingdom Metazoa; phylum Chordata; class Mammalia; order Primates; family Daubentoniidae; genus Daubentonia; species Daubentonia madagascariensis. The sequence goes on from JAKFHU010002592.1 coordinate 4,218, forward strand.
GTGGGAGGGGGAGGCGGGGATGAGTAAATTCACACATAGTGGATACAATGTACACTATCTGGGTGATGGACACACTTATAACTTTGATTCAAACTGTACAAAAGTAATTCATGTAACCAAAACGTTTGTACCCCTGTGACATTCTGAAATTAAAAAAGAAGGGACAAGAGAGGGCATCTTTAAAAAATACCAGATTCAGTCAAAATCTGTGGGATTGCGAACAGAGAACAAATGTTTTTTAAAGTTCTTCAGATAATTATGCAACTGTGGCAAATATCCACTGATCTGGCCCCATCTTTAGTTAAGAAAACACTTTTTTTGAGGCCTAGAGAAGGTCTCCCGGAAAATAGTAGACCTCGGCTTGGGCCCCAAGCCGCTTGGACCTCTCACCACAGCACACAGCTCCCTAGGCCTCAGAGGCCCTTCTGAATAGCAAACTTTTACACATGTGTACATATTATATCAAAAATATTAGTGAGCTGCAAACCCTTAAGACCAGTTATTTTAAGAAACTATATAGTAAAATGCAAATATCAAATTTCTTATTCTCTTGTTTTCTTTTTAAAAGTTTATTCACTTACTTTAGAGACCCCATGAAATGGGAAACCATGATGCTGGGGGCCCAGGCAGAAGCAAGGGCTCCTCAGAGATGTCGCCAATTTTCTGCAGATGGGAGTGGTGTTCAATTCCTACAGAAATGAACAATGTTATTTTCAGTATAATTTGCTTACAAAGCTTGTAGAGGCATTTGTTCACTTCTAGGTCAATGAAACCAGAAGTGAGCAAATGGAAGATGTTAAAATAAAAATACCACTGCCCAGTTAAAGTTGCCAGGATTTCCCAATTGAAATTTGATTATTGTATGCACATGTGGTAACAAGTTTACAGGACTTTCAGTACAGAGCCTGATCCACAGAAGATGTTCAATAAAGTACTATCAGAATGATTACCTCAGACTCTGAGCTAATAGGGGAGTCAGCGCTAGGCAACCCTGCACTGGAAATCCAGCTCCATCTATTATGGGCCATTTGGCCTTAGAAAGTCAATTCACAAGGACAAAAATTGTACGATCCTCTCAAAAGATGCAGAAAAGCATTTAAGAAAATTCAATATCCTTTCTTTTTTTAAAATTCTTTCAAATTATGTTCTATTCCAAGGCATTGACCTGTGTGTCATGGTTTATGTAATTAATCCCTAATTTTGGATATTTATTCATTCATTTATTTTTTATTTATTTTTTTATTTCAGAATATTATAGGGGGTACAAACACTTTGGTTACGTATATTGCTTATGCACTGCCCAAGTCAGAGCTATAATCGTGAACATCCCCCAAACAGTGTGCCCTGCACCCATTAGGTGTGAGTTTTCCCATCCCCTCCTCCCCCCTCCCACCTGCCCAACCCCTGATGAATATTATTTCCATGTGTGCACATAACTATTGCTCAGTTAGTTCATGGTAAGTCCCAGTGGTGCTTGTTTTTCCATTCTTGTGATACTTCGCTTCAAAGAATGGGCTCTAGCTCCATCCAGGACAATACCAGATGTGTTAATTCACCATTATTGTTTTTTATTGCTGAGTAATACTCCATGGTATACATATACCACATTTTATTAATCCACTTGTGTACTGATGGGCACCTGGGTTGTTTCCACATCTTTGCAATTGAGAATTGTGCTGCTATAAACATTTGAGTGCAGATGTCTTTAATATAGTATGTCTTTTTTCCTTTGGGTAAATACCCAGTAGTGGGATCGCTGGATCAAATGGTAGTTCTACTTTTAATTCTTTAAGGTATCTCCATATTACTTTCCATAGAGGTTGTACTAATTTGCAGTCCCACCAGCAGTGTATGAGTGTTCCTATCTGTCTGCATCCCCACCAACATTTGTTGTTTTGGGACTTTTTGATACAAACCAATCTCACTGGAGTTAAGTGATGTCACATTGTGGTTTTGATTTGCATTTCCCTGATGATTACCATCCTCATACTTTCATCTGATCTTTGACAAAGTAGACAAAGAACTTACACTGGGCAAAAGAATCCCTAGTCAATAAATGGTGCTGGGAAAATTGGATAGCCACATGTAGAAGACTGAAACAGGATCCACACCTCTCACCTCTCACAAAAATCAACTCACAATGAATAACAGACTTAAACCTAAGACATGTAACCATAGGAATTCTAGAAAAAAACATTGGAAAAACTCTTATAGATATTAGCCTAGGCAAGGAATATATGAAGAAGACCCCCCAAAACAATCACAGCAGAAACAAAAATAAATAAATGGGACCTGATCAAATTAAAAAGCTTCTGCACAGCCAAGGAAACTATCACTAGAGTGAACAGACAGCCTACAGAATGGGAGAAAATATTTGCATGCTACACATCTGATAAAGGGCCGATAGCCAGAATCTGTACAGAACTTAGGAAAATCAACAAGAAAAAATCAAACAAACTCACTAAAAAATGGGCAAAGGACATGAACAGAAACTTTCAAAAGAAGACAGAATAAAGGCCAGCAAACATATTAAAAAAATTGCTCAATATCCTTTCATGATAAAACTCTTAATGTATTAGATACAATATGAATGTACCTCAAACACAATAAAGGCCATATATGACAAGCCTATAGATAACATCATACTCAAGGATGAAAAGTTGAAAGCTTTTCCTCTAAGATCAGGAACAAGACAAAGATACTAATTCACACCACTTCTATTCAACACAGTACTGAAAATTTTAGTCAGAGCAATTAGGAAATTTTTAAAAAGGCACCCAAATTAGAAAGGAAGAAATAAAACTGTCTCTGTTTGCAGATGACATAATCTTTTTTCTTTCATTTTAAACAAGAAGTTTACTTAAACAAGACACTTGACCTGAAGGGAAAACTGTCTAAGATTCATCACTTTTAAGAGTAATTTATCCCTGCTTAAAGACAGATTGCCCTGTAACAGATACATACAAAAAAGTTGCAAAATTGTCCTTGGTTTTACAATGATAAATGAAAAACATTAAAGTTCTCCAATTGAACAAGGTATGTAATAATTTTTATGTTGTTTTCTTTTTTGTTAAAACTGTGAGAGCAAAATAACTTAAAGGAATATAAGAATAAGAGTTAATGAGCATACCAGTAATGGAGAGAAGGGGTATTTTCATAGACCCAGTCTTTTTCCCATCCCATCTCCACTTGATGTCAATGAAAACATACCATTGGTCATTTAGTTAAAAAAATGCAATATACTTTGTTCACATACACCATTTACTTTACATACAATAAAAATTGAGAATGGGATAGACTACAGTATTGCATAAACATAACTTTTATATATACTGGGAAACAAAAAAAAATTGTGTTACTCACTTTATTGCAGTATTCACCTTACTCTCTGGTCTGGAAACAGAATCCATAGTATCTCTGAGGTATATCTGTATTTCTTATTTCATTAACAGGATAATCTTTGTTAAAGCCTCTAATATGTTCACTTATGGCTTCAAAACTTTGTTTCAAATGTTCATGCTTTGCTCTGGGACTTTCCATTCTGCAGTGAGGTTCTGGATAGCACATCGAGAACACATCTAGCCAAAAGCTCTTAGAGCATTTGGCTAGATTCAGTTGCTTCAACAGGCTGCAAACATTTGGCATAAATAGTATGCTTTGAACACAGCTATTGCACCTTAATCCATTGGTTGAATGAGTGTGGTTGTGTTTGGTGGCAAATATATAACCTTTACATCAGGATACATCTAGCTGACATGTTGTGAATATGTCATTGTCTGAGCATTGTCTGAGATCAGAATTTTGAATGGGATGTTGTTTTGCCTATAATATTCTCTTGCATGCAGAATAAAACCATTAAAAAACCAATCTTCAAACAGTGCTGATGTCATCCAGACTTTCTTGTTATGACAATATTCAACGGGAAGCATATGCTCTAGGGTTCTCCAAGTGTTAGACTAGGAAAGGCTTTAATTTGAATACCGTAATATTTCCACTCAAAAACAGCATTACAGAGTTTTTGAATGCCTTGAATCCTGGCGTTGTCTTGGACTCTTGATGAATGTATATATACTCTGGCGTATGCTTCCACAACAAGCTTGTTTCATCAATACTACATACTTTTTCTGGCAAATATTTCTGATCCACAATTATTCTATGCAGCTCTTTTTAAAATATTTTGGCATCTTCAGTATCAGCAGTTGCTGTCTCACTGACTGAATTTCATATGATGAAAATTATGAAATCTTTTGAAGCATTGAAACCACCCATGACTTGCTTTAAACATTTGTGTATATGTCGGATCACTGACATTCTCTTTTAACATAACAACAAAAATTCTTGCCTTAGCATGGATTGTCAGTAGGCTGGGAATGATATGCTTCTGTATCTGGTCTTTTGTCTATGCGATAAATAATTTTTTATATCATCAACCAGCCCAGCTCTTTTCTTTATTAAAACAGTGGATTTAAATGATTCTGGTGATTTTACCACATCACTGATTTGCCTCTTATCCTATAAGATAGTTGAGATTGTGGATTGTGAAAGTGCTAATTCACATGTGATGACCATTACTGGCCTGCCACCCTGATATTAAGCAATTATCTTTAATTTCATCTCAAGAGTAATTGCCTTCCTCTTCTTCTCACTAGAAACAAGGGACACAGATGGATGTTTTTTAGACATGATGGGGTAAAACCACAAAAAATACAATATCCAAAGAATGCTGGAAGCACGGTACATTGTAGAGTATCAGTTGTTTACCATTGTGATTGTGTGACTCACTGGCATCTCACTGCCACCGCATGGCATCATGAGAGAGTATTATACCCCATATCACTAGCCCAGGAAAAAAAATAATAAATGTTTAAAATTTAAAGTACTGTTTCTCCTGAATTGGTATTGCTTTTGAACCATCATAAAGTAAAAGAGTCATAAGTAAATCTATCCTAAGTTGGGGACAGTCTGTATAGACACCCCTAAAGACTCCACCAAAAAACTATTAGCACTAATTCATGAATTTAGTAAAATTGCAGGATACAAAATCAACATACAAAAATAGGTAGCATTTCTATACACTAACTGCAAGCTATCTGAAAAATAAATCAAGAAAACACTCCCATTTACAATAGCTACAAAAATAAAATACTTAAGAATCAATTTAACCAAGGAGGTTAAAGATCTTTACACTGAAAAATATAAAAAAATTCATGAAAGAAATTGAAGAAGACACAAATAAATGGAAAGATATCTCATGTTGATGGAATTGAAAAATAAATATTGTTAACATGTCCATACTACCCAAAGAAATCTACAGGTTCAAAGCACTCCCCATCAAAATGCCAATGTCCTTCTTTATAGAAATGGAATAAACAATCTTAACATTTGTATGGAACCACAAAAGACCCTGACTAGCCAAAGCAATCTTGAACAAAAAGAGCAAAGCTGGAGACATAGTATTGCCTGACTTCAAATTATACTACAAGGATATAGTAACCAGAACAGCATGGTACTGGCCTCAAAACAGAAAAAAATTGACCAATGTAACAGGATAGAGAGCCCCAAAATAGGTTCACACGTAACAGCCAATTGATTTTTGAAAACAAAATCACACAATGGGAAAAGGTCAGTATCTTCAATAAATGATGTTGGGAAAACTGGATATTCACATGCAAAAGACTGAAATTAGACCCTTATCTTTCATCACTTGCGAAAATTAACTCGATAATCTCATAGAAATAGAGAGTAGAATAGTGGTAACTAGAGACTGGAAAGGATAAGGAAAGGGAGCATAAGGAGAAAGTGTTAATGGATACATAATTACAGCTAGATAGAATAAGTTCTAGTGTTCTGTAGCACTGTAAGGTAACTATAGTTAACAATAATTTATTTTATATTTTCATATAGCTAGAAGAGAGGATTTTGAATGTTCCCAACCCAAAGAAATTATAAGTGTGTGAGGTCATATATATGCTAGTAACCCTGATTTGATCATTAAACATTGTATACAAATATCAAAATATCACAATTTATGTACAGTTATCATATGTCAATTAAAAATTTAAAAAATCAAAGTCAAAATAGATTAAATACTTAAATGTAAGACCTAAAACTATGAAATTATTAGAATAAAACATAAGGAAAAAACTCTAAGACATTGGTCTGGGCAATGACTTTGTGGATCAAAAGCACAGGTAACAAAATCAAAAATAGTCATATAAGATTATATTAAACTAAAAAGTTCTACACAGTGAAAGAAAAAATTGGCAGAGTAAAGAGGCAATCTATATAATGGGAGAAAATATTTTTCAAAGTATACATAATAATGTATAATATTTGTTTAATAACAAAATATGTGAGGAGCTCAAACAACTCAATAGCAAGAAAACAAATAAGTCAACTAAAAAATTGCCAAGTATATGAAAAAATGCTCAACATCACTAATCATCAGGAAAATGCAAATCAAAACCACAACAAGATGTTGTTGGAATGGCTATTAACAAAAAGACAAAAGATAACAACTGTTGGCAAGGATGTAGAGAAAAAGGAATGTAAATTTGTATAACAATTATGGACAATAGTATGGAGGTACCTCAAAAAATTAAAAATGGAACTGCCCCTATGATCCAGAAATTCTACTACTGGGAACATATCCAAAAGAAATGAAATCAGTATGTCAAAAAAGTATCTGCCCGTCCACATTTGTTGCAGCACTATGCACAATAGCCAAGATATGGAACCAACCTAAGAGTCCATCAATGGGTGAATGGATAAAAAAATGTGAGGTATACACATACACACACACACACACACACACACACACAATCTACACACAATGGAATACTATTGAGCCATGAAAAAGAAGAAAATCCTGTCATTTGTAATGACATGTATAAACCTGGAAGACATTATGTTAAGTGAAATAATACAGGCACAGAAAGACAAATACTTTATGATATCACTTATATGTAGAATCTAAAAACGTCAAACTGACAGTAAAGAGGCGACTGGGTTGTTAGTGGGGAGGGAGGTTGGGGAGATGTTGGTCAAAGGATACATAATTACAATTAGATGGTAGGAATAAGTTCAAGGGATCTATTGTATAGCACAGTGACTATAGTTAATGATGATATATTATATTCTTAAAAAATGTTAAGAGAGATGATAATAAGTATACTCACCACAAAAACTTATAACTATATAAGGTGATGCATTTGTTAATTACCTAGATTTAACCATTTCACAATGTATATATGCCTCAAAACATTGTGTTGCACATGATAACCACATATAATTTTATATGTCAAAAAACTTGAAAAAATATGCAGGTAAAAATGATAAAAGGGAATACATTACTTGGCATTAGTGGTCATATTTAGTTAGGGTGATGAGGTTTTCCACTACATTTTTCCTGTTTTTATGGTAAAGCTTATGAAGATTATGTAGCAACGTGAGTAAATGCTTTGTTTAAAATGAAGTATAAAACAGAACTTTCAAATATGTAAAAATAAAAATATGTACAAGTAAAAATAGGAAGCTAATGGACCACAAAAATGGTAGCAATTATATTAAGCTGATGAGATGAGGAGTGATTTTTTTTTGGTCTTTTTATATGAGATTTTAACATTACATAATCTTTTCAATTAAAATAATGGTCTTAAAGAGTAGGTGGTAACATGCACAATGCTCTTTCTATAATGAAGAGCCCCAAAAGCAGGGAAAAAATTGTAGGTGTGCTATATATAAAACAAATCCATGAATAGGGAAAAAGAGGCAAAAAGAAAATAGAACAAAATGATAATAATGTTTGTACTATAGTTTCACAATTAAAGGTGATTTTTTTCTCTCCTTCATTTGCCACACTTCCTGTAGTTATATTACTCTTATAATTACAAAAATAAATGTATACCTCAAAACAGAAAAGGAAAAACAAGCCTCAGACTGGCACGCACAATCCTGGATAAAATAATAATAATGAGAGGGAAGAAGAGGTCGAGGCTATTACTGGCATTACATTACCCTGACGAATAGAAAATGCGAAAAGATACAAGGGCATTAAATCCTGCATTAGACAGACATTCTTTTTATGACATAGGAAAGGATAAAATTAGAGTGAAGGCGATATATGTTTTTCTTTCTTACACATGGTATTTTTGAATACTGTGAATAGTTACTGGTTACATTGAGTAGAACAGTTAGAGAGAGAACAAGTTGTTTTTTCACTGATTGCAAAGCAATATTATGGACTGTAAACTAGTGTAAATTTAAATTAAAACCAAAAAGTATATACTCAGTCCCCCATTAGTGTAAGATGCAAGGGTAAATGCTGGGGGGTGGGCAGGCTGGAGTGTATAAATATGAGCTATACACTCATCTCACTAGTGGTTTACTGTCTAGTTTAGGAGACAACACATAGATTTATAGGATGTCAAGGGTTAAAAATAAGCTTAGAGACCACCCAATCTAAACTCTTCCACACTTTCCCCCTTCACACATGCAGAATTTAGGCCTGAAATAAAGAATATACTTGCATACTTAGAAGTAAGTCCAGGACTCAAATCTGGCAGGTTTCCACTCTCAGGCCAGTTTTTTTCCCCATCCCATCATACACTGATGCCTCAAAAGGGAAGTTATTAATTAGTTTCAGTAAGAGAGGTAAAAACTGTTCAAGGCAATAAGAAACATCTCAGGCAGTGAATAGTTAATTGCCAGATATTGGGCAGACAATAGTGCTGAAGAGGCAGAGATCACTTAAGACTAAGGTTCTCCAGGAGGGCTATCTAGGGAAAAGGCAATTTGACAAAGGTTGGCAAGAGGAACAGCACCTAAGGCAAGTAGCACTGGAAGGGGCACTTACGGGTTTTAAGAGATACAACTAGAGTGGTAGATTTAGGTCACTTTTGGCAAAGTCATTTCTCATAAAAACTGAGAAGTGTAGAGTTGTAGAATTTAATACTTTGAGATCATTGAATCAAATTTCTCCTTTCTTACACATGGGGAACTTATGCTCATAAAGCAGAAGAGATGTATTCAAATTCTGCATAAAAAATGGTAAATCTAGTACAAAAACCCAGGTCTTCAGAATCTCCATTCCATACTATTTTCACTACACTATGAACAAATGATTACTCAATTGCCCAAGATATATAAATTAAATGACTGAAACATTGAAAGATTATTTAGAGACAGATGATTTATTGAAGACAGAACCATACAGTCTCTGGGAAGCTGCCAAGGTTGTAATAAAAGAAAAATCCATAACATTAAGTACATGCTTTAAAAGGTACAAAAGGATAACAAATTGATCATTTAGCTAGAGACTTAAAATCATTGTAAAATCAAGTGACTCATTCTTCTTGTAAGATTAAAATTATAACTAAGCAGAGATAAGTAAATTAGATACAAAAGTAATTTGTTAAATTGGTACAACTTTCACCCATTGTCTTTTTTTCCCTGAGTATCTACTACGTGCCAGACAACATGCTGAGCTGATGAGAGAAGTACAGGGAAAAATAAGAGATGATCCATGCCAAAGGAATGCTTACAGTCTAATGAGGGACATCAAAGTGCTTCATAGATGTGATAGTCTGGTTAAAGATTTTCTAGTTTCAAATGTGAAGCTAGGAGAAAGATATTTTTGCTCTAAATATAGGGACCATTACACAAAGATGTGCATGAAATAAAAACTTACATTAAAGTTATCTTTTATCTTCACAAGATGCAGTGGGAAAGAAAGGGTGAGATCCCAAGTGAAACATCCTGCTGAAATAGTTCAGGCTTAAGCATGTATTAAGTATTCATTGGTATTCACTACTAAGATTGATCTGTCAGTTTTCTGTTGTGTGTGTTTGCATGAGTGAAAGGCCGTGGAAGTTTCTCACCGTTCAGGGCAATATAACAGGCAAGCTTTTGGCAGAGAAATAGGACGGAATTGTCCTGGTAGCCTAAGGGTCCCTGAAGAAGGGAAGTCTCATTGTGAGTAAAGGAAAGGCACAACACTCTAACAGCAGGCCCAGGTGGTCCCACAAGAACACCACCAACTGAGTATATGTGAAATTGCTTGTGGCTGCCCTCTCTATTTTAGGGACAGTTGGGGTAGAGCTAAGTTTTATTGAAAGCAGAAGAGCAGTAGGTGTTGTCTACCTCAGCCAGGCACAAGCAAGACACCAATCTTTCCCCTTTGTTTCTTTTTATTTGCCTCTTGTGTGTACATATAAGTCTAAAATTTTTACACCCTTCCTCTTAGATCCAATAGTATTATGGTAGTCCAATATAATTTAATGTGCTTGTCCCAAATTTTATACATACATTTTAACTTTTTTTCCTTTTTAAATTTTTTTATGGATACCTAATGTTTGTACATAGTTAAGGGGTGTATGTGATGTTTTGTTACATGTATAGACTGTATCATGATTAAGTCAGAGAATTTGGGTTATTCTCCATTCTATCACCTCAAGTACTTATCATTTCTTTTATTTCCTTTTTTTTTTTTAAGAGACAGGGTCTTGCTCTGTTGCCCAGGGTGGAGTACAGTAGCCCAATCATAGCTCACTGCAGCCTGAGCTCCTAGGCTCAAGCAATCCTCCCACCTCAGCCTCCCAGTTAGTTGGGAGTATAGACATGTGCCACCACACCTAGCTATCATTTCTATGTGTTGGGAATATTTCAAGTTCTCTCTTCTAGCTATTTTGAAATATACAATATATTATTGTTAACTATAGTCACCCTACTCTGCTAAAGAACATTAGAACTTACTCCTTCTATCTAACTGTATATTTGTACCCATTAACCAACCTCTTTAATGATATTAATTCTTCTGATTCATGAGCATGGAATGTCTTTCCATTTGTTGTTGTCCTCTTTAATTTCTTTCATCAGTGTTTTGTAGTTTTCCTTGTAGAAGTCTTTCACCTCCTTGGTTAAATTTATTCCTAGTTTTTATTTTTTGGAGCTATTATAAGCAGGATTGCTTTCTTGAATTCTTTCTCAGCTATTTCATTATTGGTGTATAGAAATACTGCTGATTTTTTGTATATTGATTTTGTATTCTGCAAAATTACTGAATTTGTTTTTCAGATCTAAGAGTTTTTTGGTAGAGTTGTAATGTTTTTCTAGATACATGATCATATCATCTGCAAAGAAGGATAATTTGAAATCTTCTTTTAAATGTGGATATCTTTTATTTATTTTTTATGCCTGATCACTCTAGCTAGGACTTCCAATATTATGTTGAATAGGTGTGGTGAAAATGGGCATCCTTGTGTTGTTCCAGTTCTTAGAGGAAAAGCTTTCAGCTTCTCCCTATTCAGTATGGTGTTAGCTGTGGGTCCGTCATGTGTGGCTTTTATTATGTTGAAATATGTTCCTTCTATGCCTAGTATATTGAGAGTTTTTATTATAATGTGATGTCGAATTTTATCAAATACCTTTTCTGCATCTATTGAGATGATCATATGGCTTTTATCCTTCATTCTGTTGATGTGATATATCACATTTATTGGTCAGCACATCTTGAATCATCCTTGTAACCCTGGAATAAACCCCACCTGATCATGGCATATTTTCTTTTTGATGTAGTGTTGAATTTGGTTTGCTATTATTTTGTTGAGGATTTTTGGGACTATGTTCATCAGAAATATTGGCCTACAGTTTTTTTCTTTCTTTCTTTCTTTCTTTCTTTCTTTCTTTCTTTCTTTCTTTCTTTCTTTCTTTCTTTCTTTCTTCTCTCTCTCTCTCTCTCTCTCTCTCTCTCTCTTTCTTTCTTTCTTTCTTTCTTTTCTTTCCCATCCTTCTCTGGTTTTGGTATCAGCATAATGTGGCCCTCATATAATGAGTGAGGGAGAATTTCCTCCTCTTTAATTTTTTGGAATGGTTTGAAGTGAATTGGTGTTAGTTCTTTGAAATATTGGTGGGATTCAACAGTGACACCATATGGTCCTGGAGTGGTCTTTGTCAGGAGACATTCTATTACAGATTTAATCTCATTACTCATTATTGATCTGCTCAGGTTTTCTATTTCTTCCTGATTCAATCTCGTTGGGTTGTATGTGTCCAGGAATTTATAAATTTCCTCTAGGTTTTCCAGTTTGTTGGTGTATAATTGTTCATAATAGTCTCTGATGATCTTTTGTACTTCTGTGGAATCAGTTGTAATGGCTCCTTTTTCATTTCTAATTTTTTAATTTAGGTCTTCTCACTTTTTTTGATTAGTCTAGCAAATATTTTATGAATTTTTCTTATTTTTTTAAAAACAACTTTTTGTTTTGTTGATCCTTTGTATTGCTTTTTAGTCTCTATTTTTTTAGTTCTACTGTAATCTTTATTACTTTTTTTCTTGTACTAATTATCTAACCTTTTCATTTCAACCTATTTGCATGTTTGAATCCAATGTGTCTCCTGTAGCCAACATGCAGTTGATCTTGGTTTTTATCCACTTTTCCAACCTCTGCCTTTTATTTGGAGGATTTAATACCTTCACATTTAATATAATTGTTGATGAAGTAGGATTCATGTATGCCATTTTGCTATTTGCTATCCATTTGTCTCACGTTATTTTTGTTCCTAAATTTCTCCATTACTGCCAAATTCTGTGTTCATTTGACGTTTTGATGATTAATTTTAATTCCCTTCTCATTTCTTCTACTGGATATTTTTGAGTTATTTCCTTAGTTATTACCCTGGGAATTGATTACCATTAATATCTTAAAGTTTATAACAATCTAGTTTGGGTTAATATCAAGTTATTTTCAATAGTATTCATTAACTTTGCTCAAATGTAGCTCTGCCACCTCTTTTTGTATTAATACTAAAATTGTCAGAAATTACATCTCTATACATTATGTTCTTATCAATGTGGATTCATAATTATTGTTCCATGCAGTTGTCTTTTAAATGTGATAGGAAAAAAAAGGCTTAGTAAACAAAAATAAATTTTATTATCTTTTATATTTACTTATGCAGTTATCATAATGGAGATCTGTATTTCTCCAGGTAGATTTGAATTACTGTGCTTGGTTTCTTCCTGAAGTACTTCCTTCAGTGCATATTGTGGGTCAAGTCTATTAGCAACAAAATGTCTTATTTTTTTGTTTATCTGGAAGTGTCTTAATTTCTCTTTAATTTTTTAGGCTAGTTTTGCTGGATATAACATTTTTCATTGAATTTTTTAGCACTTTGGATATTTCATCCCACTGCATTCAGGTGTCCATGGTTTCTGATGAGAAATGAGCTGTTAATATTACTGAGGATCTCTTTTGCTTGACAAAGCACTTCTTTCTTGCTGCTTCCTTTCAATACATTGATTGTGATATGTATAGGCATGTATCTCCTTGAATTTATCCTTCTTGAGTTTATTTAGCTTTCTGTATGTATAGATTAATGTTCTTCATCAAATTTGGCAAGATTTGGCCATTATTTCTGTAATTATTTATTTAGCCCTTTCTCTCTTTCCTCTTTTTCTGGCATGCTCATTATTCATATATTGATACATAATATTCCACAGGTTTGTGAGACTTTGTTAATTTACTTTAGTTTTGTTCTTTAGCCTCAATAGTCTTAATTGACCTATATTTAAGTTTGATGATTCATTTGTCTGTCTGGTCAAATATGCTGTTAAGCCCAACTAGTAAAATTTTCCTTTCAGTTATTATACTTTTCAACTGCAGAGTTTCCATTTAAAATAATAGAAATAATGTAAATAATTTCTATTTTTTAATTGAAGATAATTTTCTATTTGGCCATGTATCATTATCTTACTTTCCTTTAGTTCTTTAGACATGATTTCATTTAGTTATTTGAGTATATTTAAAAGTGTTGATTTTTAGTCTTTGTCTAATGTCTATGTATCCTCAGGGACAGTTTCTATTGATTCTTTTTTCTGATGTATGAACCATATTTCATGTTTCTCTTTATGTCTCCTAAATTTTTATTGAAATAGGACATTTAAAATAATATAAAGCATCAACTTTGTAAATCACATTATCTTCCCTCCTCATGGTTTTTATTTATGTTGCAGTTTGTCATAGTGATTGTTTGTTTTGTGACTTTTCTGGGCTAACTCTGTAAAGTCTGTATTCTCTGTCATGTGTGGTCGTTGAAGTCTCTGCTGGGTTAGCTTAGTGGTCAGCTAATGATTAGATAGTGATTTCCTTATGTGCTCAGAACCATTAAGTCTCTTAGTCTTTATCAGTGGGCTCTGTGTCTATGTTGGGGCCCACCTTGTACATTCAACCAGGAAGTTGAAAACTCTATCTTAGCCTTCACTGCCTGCTTTTGCAGAATCTCAAGGCCAGTCACTAGTGAGAGCTTAGGACTACTTAATTTGTTCTTGAGCATGTGTACAGCCCTACACATGTACATGGACTTTTAGATTCCCAGGAATATATCAGAGCTTTTCTCTTTTTTTTTTTTTTTAATATCAGAGCTTTCCAATGCCTCCATGGACATCTCATTCCCCAGATTTTACTTTTGAGTTTCTTGGTTGGTTTATTGTTTGCCCCAACTGTTATTTATTGCCATGGAGAGCTGTGACATCAAACATTTGCCCATAAATGTTTTCAACAAACACCCACGGAGAGAGGCTTTTAACACGGGGCAGGCTCAAAGTCAGGTCAAATAAAGACAAATCTTTCAAGTAGGAACTTACAAGGAACCACCAGAAAGTTTAAATGATGACAATTCTTTGGCAATGAGGCTTTGAAAGAGCTACAGCTCCATTCTGTTCCTTATGATACTAGGAATAAAAGCTGTTATTTTTCAAGGCTACTGTTCAGCTTGGAGGGCATAAGACTAGGTCAAGTTATAATGCCACTATGCTCACTGTCCTTACCAAAAATCAGCCATCTTTCTTGTTAAGTGTTCACCAGGTTGCTGGAAGCCATCAGTCAATTTCCAGAGTTTCAAGGCCTGAAAGTTTCAGTAGGTTTGAAAGTATTTAATAATTTTTCTATCATGGACATTACTGACCATTAGAATATAGGGGTTCAACAGTTAGTCAAGAATCGGAATCATAAAGGAAGTTATTATATAGTGCCCTTAAATAATTATTCATGAAAATATTGAGTAAAATTCTTACAAAAATTTATATAAGTTGTGTTCATGATCAAAAGTTGAGGATGGCTTAATAATATGAGTATAATGATGATAATACATAACCTGACATTTCTATAGTACTTTAAGGTTTGCTAAGCAGTGTCTATAGTCACTATCTTCTCTTGGCAGATCAGGGCTTCCAAAACAAGGTAACATTTGTTCTGGACCTAGAAGGACAGATTATTAATTGGAAGAGAAAGGGGAAGCAAGTTAGTATCAAAAAATAAACGTGAACTTTTGACGAAAAGTCTAGTGAGTACTCAGTAAATGTTGTTATTAAGGAGAAGCAAAGAGCATTCCAGGCAGAGTGAATGACACGAACGAGGATAGAAAGACGTGAAAGGATATATGTTTGAAAGATGACATGTAGAGCCTACTGTGTGCAAGAAATTTAGCAAGGAAGTTTTACAGACATTATATCATTTATTTTTTCTTATAATACTGTGATCATAGGTATTAACTCCATTTCTTAACTCTATTTCACAAATGAGGGGACTGTGGTCCAGATTTGATCAAGGTTACAAAGAAAGTTAGTAGCAGAATTACAATTTATCCCCAAGTATGTCTGATTTTAAAACTCTGATTTTGTTTCCCTCACTTTTCCTCTAGAATGTCACAGTATGTGGGAGGGGGTTGAGGTAGGGGCCAGAATACAGGAGACCTTGAATATTGCTCAGGAGTTTGGGCATGATTCTGTAAACTGTTTTTGAGAAAATATTGGGTGGGGGAGAGAAATGTATGTTGAAATGAGAACTGCGTGTTAGAAAGGGTATTCTAGGAGAAGATGGATTGGGGAGAAGGTGTGGATGGTAGAGAGGTAGGTAAATTGCAGAGGGGAAAATGGTTAGTAGGCTATTTTCATTGTACATTCAAGAGAAGATGGGAGCTTGATCCAGGGTGGTGGTAGTAAGGAATATACCATGTGCTATTATTATCTTTATGTCAGTAATAATTTTCTCTATCCCACTGTTTGATTTGTATTGTAGCATGATTGACTGACATATGGCATCAGAATGAGATGTAGGCCTGGAAACTTTGAAAATGAAATTAAAAATGAACATGAAGGGCATTAGAAACAAAAGATCATTTTATGCTCTTTTTAAAAAATATCAGTTGATGTAATGTAGCTAATATTAATATGATGGATACAATGTACTCTGTGACAGCTGCTAATGTTTGCATAAGTATTGTCCTGGTCATTTGTTTCAATAATGGAAAAGAAATAATAAAAGCATAAGGATACATATTATTGGTTGAAAAATTAATTTATTCTGAGAGGGGATACATAGTCATTGAGTTTCTCACAGATATAAACATGTATAACCTGCATAATATAAAGGATCAGAACGAACAAAGTGCTATTATAGAAGAGTGACTATTCAGACCCACTGATAGAAATAACAATTTCAGTATCACATAATGAAAATCAGAATATGGTTCTTTTCACAGCTCGACCCTACTCCCAGGCTATGTGACTCTAAGAAAGAGTTTTCCATTTCTGAGTTTCAGTTTCCCCATATGTACTTCAAGGAGGTTGGATTAGATGATCTCCATGGACTTTTCCAGCATTAAAATACTGTGGTCAAATGATTCAATGCTTCAGAGTAGCAGAGACTAGCATAAACAGTTGGTTTGCTAGGAGATGATACAGGGCTGTTCTGAAACCTACCTGTGGTTACTTCACCTTCTTCTTAGCTCCCTTCAATCCATTCTCCTCACAGACAAAATGGTATTATCATAAAACACAGAGCTGTCTGAACTGTGTGTTCTCTCTCTCCCCACTGACCACAGTACTATTTCTCAAATTTGAGAAATATATGGATTCTTCCAGAGCCCCCCCAGGTTTCAATTTGGTTATTTGTGTATAATGTTATTCATATATGAAAAATTAAAACCATAAAACTGTGCAGAAAGTCTTGATGTTTTTAATTTTCATACAAAGAAATTACAAATTAAATGCAAAGTCAGTTACAAAATTAATAGAATGTAAATTAACAACTTGAACTTAATGTGATCAATGATGTTTTGTTAAAACTAAATTGTCAAAGCTGATTCTGAGTAGAAAAATGTATTTTCCTGTTTTATTTTTTTCTTGCTCCCAACCTGATTCTTTCACTTTGGAACAGGATGGGTCATCATTTGAGTCATCACCATTCTTTTCTTTTTTTAACTTTTTACTTTAAAATAATTTCAAACATACAGACATACCCTTCATTCAGATTTTGCCATATTTGCTTTATTACTCTCTCTTTCTCAACCATTTGAGATCAAGTTGCAGACATCATGCCCCTTTGCCCTTAACTAATTTACTATGTATTATCTATGGACAAGGAGCCATAATACAATTATCACAATTATATTAAAATAGATGATACAATATAATTATCTAACCAGTCTATGTTGAAATTTCACCACTTGTCCCAATAATGTCCTATGTAGCTATCTTTCCCTGGCCCAGGATCCAATTTAGGATCACACATTATATTTTGTTATCCTATCTCTTTAGTCTCCTTTAATTTGGGAAAGTTTTTTAGACTTTCTTTGTCTACCCATTTACAATCTTTTTAACCTTTCTTTTTATTTTAAACAATAAGCTATTTTTTAACCACTAAACCATTATTTTGATAGGCTGATAAAATCACTGGTACAACCTAAAATTTGACATTAAAAATACAAATAAACTATTTTTTTTATTTCAAAGTATTATGGGGGTACAAATGCTTTGGTTACATGTATCCTTTTTGTAATGCTTTAGTCAGGGTTAAAAGTGTGCCTGTCACCCAGATAGTGTTTGCTGTACCCATTAGGTAGGTTTTTGACCATCCCCTTCTCCCTCCTCCCCCCTGCTTGATTTCCATTGAGTTTTACTTCCATCTATGCACATGTGTGCTCATCAGTTAGTTCCAATTTAATAGGGAGTACATGTGGTGTTTTTTTTCCATATATGTAGTATTCCGTGGAACACTACGAATAAACTCGTTAATGACAAATTTATCATTGCTTATTTGTTACTAAGCTTACTGTTACCAAGCTGGGACAACTTGTTTATGTATAAAGGCCAGGGACAGCACAGTTATCTTCTCATTATATGACTATGGATCTGAATACTACAATGCAGGTTATGTTGAGTTTGGGTGACTTTATGCAGTTAGCTGTGTCATAATTCAATTTTCCCATCACTTTTCTCTGTTTGAATAACTGAAAAACCTAGTTCCTATAGTGTTCTGTGATGTTATTAGTTTTATCTTGGTACCAATATGATCCATCATAAGCAAAAAAGTAAATTGGGGCACTGTAGTTTTAGGGATGTAACTGGTTGCAATAGAGGCATAATGATATCAGCTTTTAAAGCTTATCTAATATAAAAGTAAATATTTAAAGTATCAGATAATTCACAGAGCCTTGAGTATACACCCTCAGATTCCCCAGTTCATTAAACTAGACACATTTTCTGTACATGACATGGCTTAACATGCCCTCCTTGGCACTGCCTACCACTCCAGCTTCATGGCCCATGGTGCTCCATTAACTTCACTTAGCCAAACCTTCCCATCCCGTGCTCCATCAGTACTGAATAGCTTGCAATTTTCAGAACATACCACACAATTCCACATCTCTCTGTTTTTTCTTAGGTAGTGAATTCCTATAATTTTATGTTGCCTCAGCATCCATTCTGAATCTAGTTTTAACTTTTTCATACCAGAAGTAAGGCTTAGTCACATTTGACAGTTTCTGTACTCAATGCCTCCTTTCAGTTTCTCAATTTGGTCAATTTAGACATCTGCCTTATATAACCACCTCCAGTGACCACTGCTCTATGAAACATGCAGATACAACCTTGACTCACCCTACTGATCCCCACAATCTGCATGGACTGCTTAGATATGCCTCGGTGACCACTCTCAGTCATAGCATGCCCTCATGGAACTTGTGCATGATTGCTTTGAACCTATCAATTAGAACTCCCCACAGAAAAATCTGCTTGGGTAATGCCCTGGACTCCACAAAAGGCCTCAGGTCATAAGTTCATCTCTCTTTGGCTCCCCATCTGCTGATTGAGCACATTACCTCTGTGACCTTCTCATCAGCCCTTGTCAGTCAGTACTCTTCTCTAGTGAATCTGTGAGTAATAAACTGTTTCTGTTATTTCATGTGTTTTTGTTGTGTTGCCTCCTCTGTGTTTTACCTGACTGAGACACTAGAACCTAATTTTCCTCCAGGCCAAGGCTCTCCTAGAGAGTGGCTATCTTGGAAGAAGCATACTGTACATAGGTCAGACAAGAGCCATAAGGACATCTGCCAAATTTCCTACAAGAGAAACACCTGGTCACAGGTTGGACACTTTGGCATTAGGCCATAAACCAGGATAAAGAAGTATCCTGTGAAAGGCACATTGTAAACATCCATCACAAAATCCTCTGGAGCCCTGCAAGAGCAGGTCTAGAGTTTATAGCCACTCTCTAGGGGCCTCAAGACCAAATTGCAGAAAAATATAACAACTTAATTATTTCTTCTGTCTGGAATGCTTCCTTTCTGTCTTTCCAGTAAATACTTGCTTAGATTTTAATGTTCAGCTCACACATATTTACCACCTTCCTGAGCCTACAATCAGAATCATCTATTCCCTTCTATGTGTATCCAGGCATCTTTGTTGTCTCACCACCTACTGTTTGTATTATGCTTCCCCCACTAGGTTGTGAGCTCAATACAGGAACTGAAGCTTTTTTATACGTGGACCTCCAGTTGCCAGGACAATGTTTGGCAAGTGATAACCACCTAGTAAAGGTTTTTAAGATAAATTAATTGAAGTGGATACTATTATACCGACTTTACAAATAGAAAGACACAGAAAGAATAAGTAATTTACCCAAAGTCACAGAGCTAGCAGGGAGAAAAATTAAGACCTTAATGGAGATCTATTTTACTGTAAAATAAGTCATTTTTCCACTAGCTTTTGCAATCTTTGGAGCGCAGACAGATTATAGAGTGGCCGGGAAGCAAATGGAGGAAGACTCCAGTGACAGTCACCTCTGAGGCAGGAAGTGCTAATTCCAGAGTTAGACCCAGATAAGCAAGTGGTAGGCAGAAAAATGACCCCTTCCCAAAGATGTCTATGTCTTAATCCCCAGAATTTGTGACTAAGTTAAGATACATGGCAAAGGGGAACTAAGGTTGCAGAAGGAATTAAGATTGCTAATCTACTGACCTCAAAATAGGGAGATTATCCTAGATTACACAGGTGGGCACACAAATGTCCTTAAAAGTGGAAGAAGGAGTCAGAAGACAGCCAGAAAGATGGTAGAATGAGAAGTTTTTGGTCTGGCATTTCTGGTTTGGAAGATGGAAGAACGGGGCTGTGAGCCAAGGAATGGAAGAGGTCTCTAGAAACTGGAAAAAGCAAGGAACAGACCTTCCCCTAGAGTTTCCTTAAGCAATACAGTCCTGCTGAAACCTTGATTTTAGCCCAGAGAGACTCATTTTGGCTTGTGATGCCCAGAATTGTTAGATAATAAATTTGTGTTGTTTTAAGCTACTAAGTTCTTGGTAATTTGTTACAGCAGCAATAGAAAATTAATACAAAGTAATTCATATATTGATAGAAAGACAGGAGACAATTGGAATGGAGTTGGGTAATGGGACTCCAAGTCTGAGGCAGAAGTAAAGAACAAGGCTTGGTGAAACTTGGGAGAAGTTTCAGGTTCCTAGGAACTGTAAAGGGAATGTAATTATTGAACAAAGAGCTATGGAAAAGAAAAAAAAATTAATAATATTTTTTCTTTTTAAACTTGCTTTTTATAATTGAAAAATTAAGAGATGGACACGGTAAGACATCTAAACAGAGCAAAAAGTATAAAATCTTCCTTCTACCTCTGACCTTCAGCAGATAGTTGCTTTTTCCAGAGCAAAATAATTGCCATTACCAAAACAGAGCAGGGTATGTTCTGGAGATTATCTTCATGTTCAAACAAATTTGTCTATAGATCTCATATTTTCAAACAAATGAAGGCATACTCTATACACTGTTATTCACGTTGCTATTTTTCACTTAAGATACTATATTTAATCAGTTCTAAGTCATAGTTTTGTACAATTTTTAACATCTGTGAAATCAGCATGCATCTTACAATTGATGACGTCTTACAGTCACTGTTGGTCAGGCTGCAATCATGATGTAGTAGTTTTCATTTCTTGGGCTCGTTCGCATTTTGTTAGTATGGCTGGACAATTGCAACCAGTTTATGTTAATTAACAAACCATTCAAGGACCATTTAAGGAAGGAGTATAAATTCTGAAATCATTAACATCAAAACTTGCAGAACGGGTGTTGGCAGGGGGGAAAAATTCTAGAGGCAAGAGTGTAGCATTCTTTGTAAAAATGATGGATTATGATGACTCTTGATGTCTAATTGAATGTTGTTATATGCAAAAACATGAGCATCAATGACTCTGAACTGAAAAATCTTTCAGAAGAGCCAGCCTCTGAATGTAATAAAGTTCTAGAAATACCTTAATAATTTCTTTCACTTATATTCTCCTTTTTATGTATGATCAAGAGTGATACATGATAAAAATATCAGTCTTTAAAATCTAAAGTAGATCATTCAATAAGCCTAAAATAAAATCCTATGTGATAAGAAAGCAGTATGCCCGTGGCATTTCCAGTGTGGTCTCTGGACCCCTGGGGAACCTACAAGGAGGTTCATGACACCAAATCTATTTTTATAATAATACTAAGTTGTTATTTGCCTTTTTCATTTTGTTGGCATTTGCACTGGCCAAAGGAATGGTGGGTAAAACTGCTCGTACTTTAGCCCAAATCAAGGCTAAACTGAAATGAACTTATAGTTTGTTACAGTCACTACAGTACACTCACAGGAAAAACAAGCAAACAAATTAAACAGTTTTACTAAAAAATGCTCTTGATGAAGTAAAAAAAAATCAATTTTATTAAATCTTGACCTTTTAGCATATAAGTTTTTTTATTATATGTGACAAAATAGGAATTATTTATAAGGTACTACTGCATATGAAAGTACATTGATTGTCTCCAGGAAAAGTACTTGTATGAGTTGCCAGCTGAACTAGTTTTTTTTGGTTCAGGGAATACCGTCATGACTTGAAGGAACAACTGGCAAAGTAAGGTTGTTCAGACTTTGGTATTTGGCAGATATTTTCTCAAAAAATGAACGAAGTAAATCTGTCATTTTCAGAAAAACGGACAGTATTTTTCGCCAATGATAAACTTTGAGCAATCAAGTGAAAGTAAGGATGTTGGGAAACTTGTATCTGCCACTGTGAGCTTGATAACTTAGTGCTTGAAAACATTTTTGCTGAGATCCCTGGTGATACTAATAAATGCTATTTTTATATTGTATGATGAAATGTGTCAACATTTAAAAGATCTGAATAACTCAATGAACCAATATTTCCAAATGACCAATGCGTGATGTTACAAAATCATGCATTAAAAATTCATTCAAAGTGCAATATAGATCAAAGCATTTTAATGTAATAGGGTACAAACAGGTCACTGATATGGTTTCAGATTTCACATTGCAACTGGCTTTTTTAAAAAAACTAACATTTCTCAAGTTTTGATGTAGTATCACAGAAGAATATCTACAATTATCTGAAAATATTATTAAAATGCCCCTTCATTTTCCAACTACACATCTGACACAGAATTTTCTTTACATGCTTCAGACAAAACAACATGTCCCAGAAGATTAAAAGCAGAAATAAATATACTGTCTTCAACTAAGCATGACATTAAAGAGACCTGCAAAAATGTAAAATAATGCCATTCTCCCCTCTTATATTTTTGAAAATATAATTATTATAAAATATGTTATTTATCATAATATGTAATGGGTTCACTATTGTTATTTTAATAAATTATAAATATTTAATTTGTTCTCATTTTTAATTTTAATATGTTAAATATAAATAGATGCAACTACACATAAAAACCACTTCGGGATTCTCAATAATTTGTGAGCATAAAGGAGTTGAGATCAAAAAGTTTGAGAAGCACTGCACTTAGTCATGGGTTGAGAGCATTACTTTTCTTTCATAGTGATATGTAAAACAATGTTGCATCTCATAATTGATGGTATCTTAATTTTGACAAAGTACAGTATATTTGGAGACTGTTCCATATAGGAACATATGAGGCTGCCTCATTCTTTTAAACAGCTATGTATTGTATGAATGGGTGATAGTTTATTCAACCAATACTTATAGATCATTTTCAGTTTTTGGCAATTGCAAACAATGCTTCAAAGAGCATCATTGTACATATATCATTACCCTCTAAGCAAGCATATCTGTAGGCTAAAATCTAAAAACTGGAAGTGCTGAGTGAGAAATGCATTTAAAATTTTTGTAGATAGTGCCAAATCAGAATTGTTATTTATATGTAGTTCTGGTTTTTGTCTTTTATTTTAAAAGCACACTATGAGCATTTTTCATGTCATTAAATAATCTTTAAAAACATGACTTTTAATGGCAAACTCCATTACATGGATGAGTAAAAATATTTTGATATTTGGTAAAAGGGCATACGAGTATGTCTCTGAGCTAGTGTTGCTATAGTGTTGGATTCCTTGTATATGCCTATAATGATAACACACTGTTCCAACTGTATCAGGTTGCCTGATCCTCTGGAAAGTTTGCTCGATCTGAAGTTCACTCCTGGGGCAATTCCCTAACCTTCTAGTTTTAGATTTCAGATTTAAGCTTTTTGTCTCCTTCTCTCCTTTTTTTGTTGTTTTCTTTCTTACTCTTTAATCCAATAAAATAAAGTATTACTGACTATCGAGCACTGTATATAGTGCTGAAAAAAAAAGGTTTGAGATTAGGCAGAATCCTATAATGGTTAAACTCACCATGTCTTGAACCAGTACGCTTGAGTCTAAATCCCAATTCAGCCACTTCTTAGGTGTATGTACCTAAGCAAGGTAGTTAACATGTATGCTCCTCAATTTCATCATCTGTAAAATGGGAATGGGGTAATAATAGACTTACCTGATAAGATTATTGTAAGGATTAGGTAAGTTGATATAGGTAAAGCATTTAGAAGAACATTTGGCATATAGAAAGTACTTTATATGTGTTAACTATTATTATTGCGGTTTTTAAAAACAAGCCACACTCTGAAGGATGAGATAGATTTGTGTATATTTGCAACACAACTATATGTGGTAATCCCTCTAATTGAGCTATGTACAGTATGCAGTAGAACCTTATAATAAGAAGCATGAGATTTTGCCAGTTAAGCCTTCATAGAGGTGACATTTGAGCTGATACTTGAAGAATGAATAGGAGTTGACCAAGTGGACAAGCAGGAGGTAGTCTTTCCAGGTAAAAGGAATAGCTTGTATAAAAGTTCAGAGATGTGAGAGAACATGACATGCTTAGGGAAGTGCAAACAGTTAAATTTTGTTGGCGTATATATTGTGTTGACAGAAAGTGACTGGAAACAAGTTTGGTTAGATAGCAAGGAGCCCTGGTCATGAAGGGCCTTAATGTGGAGCAGTTTTGATTTATCCTCTGATTCCAAGATTGGAAATAAGAGTTAATCTTGCTTTCTAGCTATGATCAGTTGGTAGTGGCTTCCTAGAAAACTGGGTTAAAAGGGTTTTTGATGCCACATTGAGCTCAGTTAGGAAGACTACATTAATTTGTTAATGATGTCTATTATGGGATTGAGAGTGGGAGTGATGCATTTTTATGACCCTTCTCTAGGTAATACATAGTCACTGAAAATTTTTGAGGCATATAGAGACAGCATCAAAAAGGGCACTGTGACAGAAGAAGATGGATTACAGAGGATTAGAGACATAGAGACCAGGGAGTTTACTGCATTACTCTAGAAATAAAATGATATGGTCCAGAAGGGGCATAGCATCAGTAGAAATGGAGAGGAGGAAATGAATATTGGGATATTTATAAGGTAGAATCAATAGAGCTTGTTGTGAATTATCAGATATAGGAGAAGACAGGAAAATATCAAGACTAACTTTCAAATTTATGGCTTGGACAATAGGATAGATGTTAGTGCAATCAACTAGAAAAGAAATAGAGAAAGGGCAGCAGCCTTGAGGGGACATTCAAGTGAAGACATACTGGTATTCAGGGGAGAAGTCAGGGTTGGTAGAAGAGATTTGGGTTTCATTAGAATAGAGAGGGAAGTTGAAGTGATTGTCATGGATGAGGTTACTCAGCAAGAGTAGGTACGTTGAGAAGAGAAGGGGCCTGAGGGTGGTGTCTTAAGAAATGGGAAAGAGAAGTAATGACCAAATGGTAGGTCATAAATCAATAATGATTGGTATCATGGAAACAAATAAGAAAAAAATTTCAAGGATGGAATAATCGACACTGCCAAATGTTGCAGTGATTTCAAGAAAAATTAGAGCTGAAAAAGTGTATGTTGGCTTTGAGAAATGGAAATAAATTGGAGACCTTGCTAAGGGTTGCTTCTGAAGAGTGAGTGGTAGGAGGCAGAAACCAGATTATAGTAAGTTGAATAGTAAATGGAAGTTGGGAATGTGGAGATGGCAAGTGTAGACAATGACTTACACTTTCCATGCTTTTAAGAAAGAGGAAAGACATAAAGCAAAAGCTTCAAAATTGCATGGTGTGTGTGTGCACTCACTCGTACACATGCATGTGTACAATAACACACAGTTAAGTGCTTGCTTTGTTTAAAGATAGAGGTAAAGAGTGGCTGAAGAGGTGAACAGGTGTCAGATTATGTATGTTACAATATTAAGGAACATAGATATCATCATACTGAGGATGGGGTTTAAGTGGTAGGAACATAGTAAGTTTTCCACTTTATAAAGTTACCTTTAGGACAATTTGTAAGATAGATTTCCACCTGAAAGTTCAGTTGAGGTAATGAAGGTCTGAACTCATAACAAAACAGTGGTAATTACTTCATCATATAGGTAATGGAAATACATTGAAAGGTTTTACATAGGGGAGAGATATAGTTAGGGTTGCATTTTATAGAGTTTGGATTGTTTTTTTGAATCTCAAGAGAGACATTCCTGAATGCCACAATCCTGAAAGAACACAGTCTCTGAACAGAAGATGGGAAAATTTAATGGGGAATGCTCATGTTGGTGTATATCAAATCATAGAATAATTTCAAAAAGAGCAGTGTCATGTAGAAAATGAATGTGAATATATTCATAGCCACAAAATATAAAAAGCAGCTATTTGTCATGATTCAAGATTTCAAAATATAGTTAAAAGTTTGTAAAAGTTGGCCAGCTCTCATGGACTATCTCTGTGCAATTGCCCATAATCTGTCCCTGTAATACAATTTTTCATATGTAGAATTTTTTTAGTTTTTTTCTTTTCTTTTTAAAATTTTTTCCTACTATTTTAAATTGCCAACATTATTTTTTACAATTTGCAATGATATGTGTTTCATCTTCACATCATTTCCAATATTGGCTATATAAATTATGTAGAAACTAAAGAGTTATAATTTGTTTTATGCACATGAAAATGCATTATAACAATGTTGACATTGTGTGTAAACATAGTATGTATATGTGAAAATATTTAAACATCCTCAATAAATGAAGAGATATTCTTTTTGTACATCTGCATTTGTGAAAGATAAAATTTCTGGAGATCTCGACTCTTTTGGTGACTGCATATGCAGTGGTGACCCACTGTGGTTTTTGATCTATATTGTCAAAAGTCTTAGTATGTTCATCATAGTATTTCAGATGACCACAGTTATAAAGCTGGGTGCACACAATTACCAACCAGGGTGATATGCATTTATACATTTCCTTTTTTGACCTATTTCTTTATAAGTATAGTTTACCTACTCATAACTGTTATATATATGCAACTGTTGTTAGTATACCTGAGTGTTTATGCTTGCAAAAATATGTATGTTATTATTGCTTATTTTATTGTATAAAGTGGCCTGTGAAGTGTTCTTTTTTGTTTTAAATGTTTCTCAAATAAATCTTTTTTAAAAATGAAAACAAATACTTCAAAATTTTTTTAAAATTTATTTTCTACAGAATGATAATTTTGGGATTTTGATTTTTTAGGATTTCAACATTTGGGATTGTGTCCTCAGGGACTATAATCACCTCCACATTTTATACAGATTTCTCTGGCATCTGTGTAGAGAATGAATTTAAAGGAACAAGTAAAGAGGCAGGTGGTGGTAAGGGAAGATACTATATTAGTCCAAGTAAAGGTAGGGCAATGGTAGTGGAGATGGGGAAGAAGGATCTGTTTATAGAAATTTTTAGAAACTAAAATTTATAAGAATTAGTGTTGATTAGATGTGGTGAATAGACAAGTGGGAGAAGTTTATGCTTCTGAAATTGGACTGTGGTGTCATTAACTCAGATGCAGAATACATGAAGAGGATTGGGATTCTTCATAAATTAGCATGAATTTAATTTTTAAAATTAAATTTAATTAATTAATTAATTAATTTCAGAATATTATAGGGCTATAAACGCTTTGATCACATAACTTGCCTTTGCCCTGCCTGCGTCAAAGCTACAAACGTGCCCATGCCCCCCAGACAGCATGCACCACACCCATTAGGTGTGAATTTACCCATCCCTTCCTCCCCCTCACAGCTACCCAATCACTGATGAGTGTCACTTCCATATATGCACCTAAGTGTTGCTCAATAAGTAGGAATTTAATGGTGGGTACACGTGGTGTTTGTTTTTCCAACTTGCAATACTTGACTTAAAAGAATGGGCTTATGCCCCACTCAAGATAATACAAGAGATATTTGTTCACCATTGTTTTTTGTGATTGAGTAATACTCCATGGTATACGTATATGACATTTTATTAATCCACTCATGTATTGGGCACTTGGGTTGTTTTCACATCTTTGCAATTGTGAATTGTGCTGCTATAAACATTTGAGTGCAGATGTCTTTATTATAGAATGTCTTTTTTTTTTCCTTTGGGTAAATACCCAGTAGTGGGATTGCTGGATCAAATGGTAGTTCTACTTTCAGTTCTTTGAGGTATCTCCATACTACTTTCCATAGAGTTTGTACTAGTTTGCAGTCCCACCAGCAGTGTATGAGTGTTCTGATCTCTCCACATCCATGCCAGCATGTGTTGTTTTGGGACTTTTTGATAAAAGCCATTGTCATTGGAGTTAAGTGATAGCTCACTGTGGTTTTAATTTGCATTTCCCCTATGATTAGAGATGTTGAACATTTTTTCATATGTTTTTTGGTCATTAGTCTATCTTCTTTTGAAAAGAATCTGTTCATGTCTTTTACCCACTTTTAATGGGGTTGTTTGATTTTTTTCTTACTGATTTTCCTGAGTTCTTTGTAGATTCTAGTTATCAGCTCTTTATCAAATGTATAGCATGCAAATATTTTCTCCCATTCTGTGGGAAGTCTGTTTGATCTAATGATAGTTTCCTTGGCTGTGCAGAAGCTTTCTAATTTGATCAGGTCCCATTTATTTATTTTTGTTGCCACTGTGATTGCTTTTGGGGTCTTCTTCATAAATTCTTTGCCTAGGCCAATGTCTGTAAGAGTTTTTCCAACATTTTCTTCTAGAATTCTTATGGTTTCATGCCTTAGGTTTAAGTCTGATATCCATCATGTGTTGATTTTTGTGAGTGGTGTGAGGTGTAGATCCTGTTTCAGTCTTCTATGTGTGGCTATCCAATTTTCTCAGAACCGCTTATTGAATAGGGATTCTTTTCCCCAGTGTATGTTTTTTTCTACTTTGTCAAATATCAGATGACTTATGAGGATGGTTTTATATCTGGGTTCTCAGTCCTGTTCCATTGGTCTACGTCTCTGTTCTTGTGCTACCATGCTGTTTTGATGACTGTAGCCCTGTACTATAGCTTGAAGTCTGGTAAATTGATGCCTCCCAATTTGTTATTTTTGCTTAAGGTTGCTTTGGCTATACCGGGTCTTCTCTGGTTCCATATGAAGCATAGAATTATTTTTTCTAGATCTTTGAAAAATACTCTTGGTATTTTAATAGGGTTTGCATTGAATCTGTAGATCACTTTGGGTAGTATAGACATTTTAACAATGTTGATTTTGTCAATCCATGAGTACGGTATGGTTTTTCATCTGTTTACGCCCTCTGCTATTTTCTTCATCAGTGTTTGGTAGTTTTCCCTCTATAGGTCTTTCATCTCCTTAGTTAAACATATTCCAAGGTACATTATTTTCTTTGTTGCTATTGTGAAAGGTATTGAGTCTTTGATATGGTTCTCAGCTTGACTGTTGTTGGCATATATGAATGCTACTCATTTGTGTACATTGATTTTGTAACCTGAGACTTTGCTGAATTTATTTATCCATTCCAGTAGCCTCTTGGAGGGTTTTGTGTATATGAGATCCTATCATCAGCAGGGAGCAATAGTTTAACCTATTCTACCTCCCTTTTGGTTATCCTTGATTTCCTTCTCTTGTCTGATTGCTCTGGCTAGGACTTCCAGCACTATGTTGAATAGGAGTGGTGATAGAGGACACCTTGTCTGGTTCCAGTTCTAAGCAGGAATCCTTTCAATTTTTCCCAATTCAGTATGATGTTGGCTGTGGGTTTACTGTATATGACTTTTATAATTTTGAGTTAAGTCCCATCTATGCCTATTTTTTAAGCATTCTTATCAGAAAAGGGTGCTGAATTTCATCAAATGCTTTTCCTGCATCTATTGAGAGGATCATATGGTCCTTGTTTTTCCTTCTATTTATGTGGTGGATTACATTTATAGATTTGCATATGTTGAACCATCCCTGCATCTCCGGGATGAAGCCCACTTGGTCGTGATGGGTTATTTTTTTGAAGTGCAGTTGAATTCGGTTTGCTAAGATTTTATTGAGAATTTTTGCATCTATATTCATAAGGGATATTGATCTGTAGTTTTCTTTTCTATTGTGTCTGTTCCTTGCTTTTAAATCAAGGTGATGTTGGCTTCATAAAATGTGTTGGGGAGGATTCCTTCCTTCTCAGTTTTATGGAATAATTTCTCCAGAATAAGTACCAGTTCTTCTTTGTAGATTGGTAAAGTTCGTGTGTGAATCCATCTGGTCCGGGGCTTTTTTTGTTGGAAGATCTTTTATTGCTGCTTCAATTTTTGTACTTGATATTGGTCTGTTCATGAATTCTATTTCTTTTTGAGTAAGCCTAGGGAGGCTGTGTGTTTCTAAGAATTTGTCTATTTTCTCCACATTTTCAAGTTTATGTGCATAGAGTTTTTGTAGTATTCAGAGATGATATTTTGCATTTCTGTGGTATCAGTTGTAATCTCCCCGTTTTCATTTCTCATTGAGCTTATTACAGTCCTTTCTTTTCTGCTTTTAGTTAATCTAGCAAAGGGTCTGTCAATTTTGTTTATCTTTTCAAAGAACCAACTTTTTGTTTCATTGATCTGTACAGTTCTTTTGTTATCAATTTCATTCTCTGATCTTTGCTATTTCTTTTCTTCTGCTGGGTTTGGGATTGTTTTGCTCCTCCTTTTCCAGTTCCTTGAGATGATTCAATAGATTGTTGATTTGTGATCTTTCTGTCTTTTGTATATAGGCATTTATAGCTATGAATTTTCTATCAGAAGTGCTTTATCTGTATCCCAGAGATTTTGATAACTTGCATCCCCTTTAGGATTTAGTTCAAGGAGTATATTAATTTCCATCTTAATTTCATCTGTTACCCAATTGTCATTCAGCAATAGGTTGTTTAATTTCCATGACTTTGTGTAGAGTTGAGTGTTTCTCTTGGAGTTGATTTCTAATTTTATTCCACTGTGGTCTGAGAAGATGCATCGTATATTTTCTGTTTTTTTTTTTTAATTTGTTGAGACATGTTTTATGGCCCAGAATGTGGTCTATCTTAGAGAATGCTCTGTGGGCTCATGAGAAGAATGTATATTCAGTGGTTTTGAGGTAGAATGTTCTGTAGATGTCTGTTAGGCGCTTTTGTTCTAGAGTTCTGTTTAAGTCCATTGTTTCTTTGTTTATTTTCTGTTTGGAGGGTCTGTCCTGTTCTATCAGAGGGGTGTTGAAGTCCCTGACTATGACAGTGCTGCTTATCATTTTGTTTAGATCAAGTAGAATTTTCTTTATGAATCTGGGTGCACTTGTGTTAGGTGTACAAATATTTAGAATTGTTATGTCTTCTTGTTGAATTGTTCCCTTTACCATTATATAATGACCATCTTTGTATTTCATTACTTTTGTTGATTTGAAGACTATGTTATCTGGTAGGGGAACTGCTACACCAGCTTTCTTTTGGTTTCCATTTGCCAGTAATAGGGTCTTCCATCCCTTCACTTTGAGTCTGAATGAGTCTCTGTGGGTTAGATGTGTTTTCTGGAGACAGGAGATACTTGGCTTGCATTTTTTTATCCATTCAGCCAGCCTTGTCTCTTGAGTGGGGAGTTCAAGCCATTCACATTTATTGAAGGAATTGATAAGTGGGGTGGATTTCTGTTCATCCTGTTGAATAGAACTTTATTGCTCTCTTTTACCTCTTGAGCTATTGTTGTAACTGGGCTCTGACCTTTATCTTTTGGGGGTTTTTACACTGGTGGGTGTCTATTGTGCTGATCCATGTATAGTTCATGTCTGAGTACTTCCTGTAGGGCAGGTCTGGACTTGCAAATTTCCTCAGGGTTTGCTTGTCTGGAAAAGACTTAATTTCTCCATCAAATGTGAAACTTAGTTTTGTGGGATACAAAATTCTAGGCTAGCAGTTGTTTTGTTTAAGAAAATTAAAGATGGAGAATCCCTTCTGGCTTGTAAGGTTTCTACTGAGAAGTAGGCTGTTATCCTAATGAGTTTTCCCTTGTAGGTCATTTGTTGCTTACATCTAGCTGCTTGCAAAATTTTCTCTTTCAGTTTGAATTTGGCCATGTTGAATACTATGTGTCTTGGAGATGTTCTGTTTGCTATAAAAGTTCCTGGTGTTCGATGGCTATCTTGTATCTGGATGTCTGGATCTCTGGCAATACTGGGGAAGTTTTCCACAATAATTCCCTCAAATATATTTTCCACGGTTTTAGCACTTTCTTCTTCTCCCTCAGGGATAGCTATAATTTGTATGTTTGTTCACTTCACATAGTCCTATGTCTCTCTAAGTGATTGTCCTGTCCTTGTTGTTCTCTTCTCTGCCTCTTTAAATAATTGGGTTAGCTCAAGAGCCTTGTCTTCTTCAAGCTCTGAAATTCTTTCTTCTTCATTTAATCTGTTGCTGAAACTTTCTGCTGCATTTTGAAGATCAATGAAAGACTCTTTCATTTCTTTAAGTTCTATTATATGCTTCCTAATATTGTCAAGCTCTTTAATGCCCTTTTCATTAACTTCCTGAAATAGTTTTTGGTCTTCTTTTTATTAGCTTTCAACTTCCTCTTCAATTCCATTCATCTTATTTGCTATACCTATTCTGAATTCCATTTCTGTCATTTCAACAACCTTGTAGTTGGAGTTTGCTGCTCTAGCTCCATTGTGATCCCTTGGAGGTATTGATCTGTTTTGATTTTTCATATTGCCTGGGTTCTTTTTCTGGTTTCTTCTCATCTGAACTCTCTTTTCTGAGTTCTGGGGTAATAGGTTTGCAGTACTCCTGTTCCTAGCTGGGAACTCTCTAGATAGTTGTAGGATGGTCACAATGGGACCTGGATAAGACTCTCTTCACAGAGGCTGGTGTTGTGGAGATTGCTCTACCCATGGTCTCCCCACAAACGTAACCACAGCAGCTGGATGAGGTTGTCATAGGTTCCCGGGTTGTGGGTGATTGTTCAAAGCAGGTCACAGTGTGCTGGCAGCTTGAGGCTGAGGGGTTCCTGGTAGGGCTCTGGACTTTGGAGCAGCTCTTCCAGCCCTGGTTTGGTGGTGGAAACTCTGAGATAGGGTCATGGGGTCCAGATGTGGTGCTGGAGACTTGGAGATGGTGTTTTGGGCCTGGCAGGATTTCTGGAGGCTAAGGGTTGGAGCCTCAGGCTCCTTTGTGAGACCCTCTGAACTGGAACTAGGAAGGAGCTGCACAAGGCCTCTGAGCCAAAAAAAGCATGAGTTTAATTTTGGATGTATTTGATATAACCATGGAGCATGCAGACTGTTAGAAATATGTCTAATGAGTGAGGAGTCATTAACCTACAAGGTGGCAATTAATGTCTTGAAAGAATTTGAAATAACAAGAAGAACAGGTAGAGGGAGAAGGGCACTGAGCTAAAGATAGAACCTTGAAGAACCACAATATTTAATAGACAATTAGAGGTGGAGAAGCTCATGAAGAAGATAGAGAAGGACCTGTTACATAGGTAGGATTAGAGCAAATCAAGATCAGTGTTAGGTAAGCCAAAGGAGGAGAGAGTATTAAGAGGTATAAAGGAGCCAACACAGTCAAATACAGAAAAAGAGAATGTGAAGAAAAAACTAAAAAGCATTTACAGGAGTTTACAATAAGGAAGGCACTGATTAACTTGATAAGAACCATTCCTTGGATGGATAGAGGCAAGAAATCTGACTTCAGTCAGTCAAAAAATGAGTGTGACATAAAGTGGAGATTATGAGTGTAAAAAATCCTATCAAGAAGCTTGACAAGATATTGCAAATCAAAAGAAAATGCATGATCTTGAGAGGGGTTGAATTCAAGATGGGAGTGATTAGAGCTATTTCACATGTTGAGGTAAAAAGTCACTATTGTAGGGGGATTTCAAGACATAGGAGAAAGAATACAGATAGTTCAGGTATCTTCTGCCTAAGGTCCCCAATTTTCATGATAAACTATCAGACTTGTCAGCTCAAGGTGAACAAGGTGAGAGTTAGGTAGGAATTTTGGGGAGCATGATGAAGGTATGACCAACCACTTAGGGAAGAGAAGAGAAAACTGGTCAAAGGTCTGATCAAGGGCAAGAAGTAGAATTGTCAAGGAACAATAAAAATTGATCTGACTTTCAAGACTCTGATGTTTTCTTTTTCTTTCTTTTTCTTACCAGTTCCATGTGTGGGAAAGACTGATGTTTTCATTGCACCAATCTGTGTGGTGGTGGTTGTTTTCAGCAGGCTTCAGCAACACTGTTGTAGAACCAGAGGAAGTGGATTATAAGTTTCTTTTTTTAAAGTCAGGCTTATTGAGTGAAATTCACTCATTTTATTTATACAGTTATAGTTTTAGTTATAGTTTTACAGTTATATAGTTAGATAGTTGACCACTACTACAATAAAGATATAGAGTAGTCCCTTCACCCCAAAATGTTTCCTTCTCAAAATTTGTAGTCAATACACTTCCCACAACTATAGCCTCTGGCAAATATTGATCTGATTTCTGTCACTATAGTTTTGCCTCTTCTGACATCTGTGTAGAGAATGAATTTAAAGGAACAAGTTAACAAGATAGGGGAAGAAATTATATTAGTCCAAGTAAAGGTAGGGCAGTGGTAGTGGAGATGGGGAACTCTCATATAAATGGGATCATACGCTATGAAACCTTCTGTATATGGCTTCTCTCATTTAACAAAACATTTTTGAAGTTCTTCCATATAGTTGCATGTATTAGTAGTTTATTACACTTTATTGCTGAGCAGTATGTCATTGCATGGATTTACCACAATTTGACCATTCACCTGTCAATGGATATCTGTTTTCCTGCTTTTTGGCTATTATGAGTAAAGCTTCTATAAACATGCATATGTAGATCTTGTGTAGATATGTGTTTTCATTTCTCTTGGGTAAATGCTTAGGAGTGGGATTACTAGTCCATATGGTAAGTGTATGTTTAACTTTATAAGAAACTAAAAAACTACTAAACTGTTTTCTAAAATGGCTACATAATTTTGAATTTCCACTATCA
Organism: Daubentonia madagascariensis; assembly: GCA_023783475.1. Lineage (NCBI taxonomy): Eukaryota > Metazoa > Chordata > Mammalia > Primates > Daubentoniidae > Daubentonia > Daubentonia madagascariensis. The sequence continues at coordinate 39,143 of JAKFHU010002592.1, forward strand.
ATTATGAGATTTACAGTTGTTCCTTATCCTCACTAGCACTTAGAATTATCAGTAATTTATAATTATTATTATTATTTTAGGTGCTCCAGTATGTGTTTTGTGGTTTCACACTGTGGTTTTAACTTGCATTTCTCTGATGACTAGTCAAGTTAAGCATCTTTCATGTACTTATTTGTCAATTTTTTGTCCTCTTCAGTGAAATAGTCATGCCTGTTGTGCATTTTCTAATTAGATTATTACTTTACTATTGAGCTTTGAGAGTATTTTATCTATTTTAGATAAAAGTCTCATATCAGAGAAGTGGTTTACAAATTTTCCTCCTATTCTGTATCTTTTCTATTTTAATGGGGATTTCATAGAAAAAAATTTAATTTTGATAAGATCCACTTTCACTTAATTTTTTGTTTTATGGAGCATGATTTTCATGTTAACTCTAAAAACTTCTTGCCTAGTCTCAAATTTCCAAAATTTTCTGTCAAGTTTTTTCCTAAGATATTTATAGCTTTTCCCTTTGCATTTAAACCCATGATCCATTCTAAGTTAATTTTTTATAAGATATGAGACTTAGTTCTAGATTTTTTTTCAAGATTGTCTAAATCACTTGGGCATATTGACATGCATCTATTTCTAAGGTCTCTATTCTGTTTCATTAATCTATGTATCTATTTCTCCCTCAGCATAAAACACTTTTTTGATTACTATGGGTATAAGTAAATCTTACCATCAAGTATAGAGATTCCTTATTATTGTTCTTTTCCAAACTTCGTTTAGTTATTTTAGGTCATATTCCTTTCCATGTAAATCTTGGAATAAGCTTGTCTGTGTCCACAATAAACCTCCTTTTGGAATATTTTAATAGCAGCTTTACTGAGATATAATTCACATATCATAAAATTCACCCTTTTTATGTATACAGTACAGTGGTTAGTATAGTCACAGAGCTGTGCAGCCATCACTAATATATAGTCTCAGAATATTTTCATCACTTTAGAAAGAAACCCAGTCAGTATCCAAGAGCATACACTCTCCATCTGGCCCTTCCCCCAGCCACTGGAAAATATTAATATATTTTGTGTTCCTATGGATTTGCCAATTCTGAACATTTCATGTAAATGAAATTATACAATATGTGGTATTTTGTAATTGACCTGTTTTATGGAGTGTAAATAATGTTTTTAAGGTTCATTCACATAGTAGCATGTATTGATTCTTTATTCCTTTGTATTCCAAATAGTATTCCATTTTACATGTGTACCACATTTTGCTTATCCAGTAAACAGTTGATGGCTATTTTAGTCATTTCTCCTTTTTGACCATTATGTATAGTCTTGCTATGAACATTCATGTAAAAATTTTTGTGTGAAAATATCTTTTTAATTCTCTTGAGTGTATACCTGAGAGTAGAAATGCTCTACTTTTAATATTTTTGAAGAACTGACAAAATGTTTTTCAAAGTAACTATACCATTTTACAAACCCACTGGCAACGTGTGAGGGTTTAAATTTTTATACATCCTTGCTAATACTTGTTATTTTCCTTTTTAAAAAAAACTATGACCCTCCTAGTGGGTGTGAAGTGGGTACATCATTGTGGTTTCAGTTTGCATTTTCCTAATGACTAATAATGTTGAACATCTTTTTTTCATGTGCTTATTGGCCATCAGTATATCTTCTTTGGAGAAATGTCTATTCAAATCCATGGCCAATGTTTAATTGGGCTCTTTTTTGTTGTTGAGTTGTAAGGGTTCTTTATATATTCTGAATACAAATCCCTTGTCAGATATGTGATTTGTAAATATTTTCTCCCATTTAGTGCATTCTCTTTTCATTTTCTTGATAGTGTTCTTTGAAGCATAAACGTTTAAAATTTTTTGAAATCCAATGTATTAATTTTTTATTTTATTGCTGTGACTTTGAGCATTATATCTAAGAAATCATTGTCTAAAGCAAGGTTACAAAAATTTACTCCTGTTATCTTCTAAGAATTTTATAGTTTTAGCTTTTATATTTACATTTTTTATCTATTTTGAGTTAATTTTGGGGGATTAAAGAAAGGGGTCCAATCTCATTCTATTGCATGTGGATATTCAGTGGTCCCAGCATCATTTGTTGAAATGACTCTTCTTTCCCCATTGCATTGCCTTAGAACGATTATGGAACATTAATTGACCATTAATATGAGAGTTTATTTCTGGATTCTCAAATCTATTCCTTTGATATTTATGTCTACCCTTTTACCACATACCACACTGCTTAGATTGCTGTAGCTTTATGGTAATTTAGAAATCACAAATGTTAGTCCATAGACTTTTTTTTTCTTTTTTCATTTTGTGTTTGATTGACACATTATAATTGTACAGTGTGATGTTTTGACACACATTGTGTAATGACCATATCAGGAAAATTAGAATATCCAACACATCAAACACTTGTGACTTTGTGGTGAGAACTTTCAAAATCCTCTTTGCTATTTTGAAGTATGTAATACATTATTGTTGACTATAGTCACTTCACTGTGCAATAAAACACTGGAATTTATTCCACCTGTCTAACTGTAACTTGTACCTACTGACCAAATTCTCCCCACCCCACTCCCACTCTCCGTAGCCTCTGGTAACCATCATTCTACTTCCTACTTATATAAGATCTACTTATTCAGATTCCACATAAGAGTGAGATTTTGTGGTATTTGTCATTGTGTGTTTGGCTTATTTCACTTCACCTAATGTCCTATAGGTTCATCCATGTTGTTGTAAATGACAGGATTTCATTCTTTTTTGTGGCTGAATAGTATTCCATTGTGTATATATACCATATTTTTTTATTCATTCATTCATTGATGGACACTTAGGTTGATTCCATTTCTTGGCTATTGTGAATAGTGCTGTAATAAATGTGAATGTGCAGGTATCTTTTTGGCATACTGATTTCATTTCCTTTGGCTATATACTCAGTAGTAGAATTGCTGGATCAAATGGGCAGCTCTATTTTTAATTTTTTGAGGAACGTCCATACTGTTGTCCATAATGGCTCTACTAATTTACACTCCCATCAAAAGTGTATAAGAGTTGCCATTTCTCCACATCCTCACCAGCATTTGTTATTTTTTGTCTTTGATAATAGCCATTTCAACTGGGGTAAGGTAATATCTCATTGTGGTTTTGATTTGCATTTCCCTGATGACTAATGATGCTGATCATTTTTAATATACCTGTGGACCATTTGTATATCTTCTTTTGAGAAATGTCTATTTAGGTCTTTTGCCCATTTTAAAATCATATTATTATTATTATTGCTATTGAGTAGAGTGTCATATATTCTGGTTATTAAGCCCTTGATGAATGCTTAGTTTGCAATATTTTCTCCTATACTGTAGGTTGTCACTTCACTTTTTGAGTGTTTCCTTCACTGTGAAAAAGCTATTTAGATTGTATCAATTTGTCTATTTTTGCTGTTGTGCTGACTTTTGTTGTTCTTTAAAAGTCTTTGCTAGACAATGTAATGAATAATTCTTCCCATTGTGTTTTCTTGGTGTTTCAAATGTTGGTGTAATAAGTCTTTAATCTTTTCTTTGGCTTTGATTTTTCTAAGTTGTAGTAGCTGTTGGTTAGCATTGTTTGTTTTCTGCTGGTAGTCCAGTATTCTAGACCATTTAGTTTTGAGGAGACTATTCTTTCCCCATGTGTTTTTTGGTTCATATTGCCAAAAATCTGTTGGCTTGTAAAGTGCATGGATTTATTTCTGGTTCCTTTCCCTTCATTGGTCTATTGTAGTTGTATTCTGACCATGCTGTTTTGGTTACAATTGCTTATGAATATATTTTGAAATCTCGGTAGTGTAATGCCACTGATTGCTTTTTTTTTCCTCAGGATTTCTTTGGCTACTTGGTTTTTTTGTGGTTCCATATAAATTTTAGGATTGCTTTTTACTGTTTCTGTAAAGAATGTCATTGGTATTTTGATAGAGATCCCTTTGATTAGGTAGATCACCTTGGGTAGTATAGACATTTTGACAATGTTAATTCTTCCCATCCATAAGAATGAAATATCTTTCCCTTTCGGTGTCTTCTTCAATTTCTTTCATCACTGATTTACAGTTTTCCTTGTAAAAATCTTTAATTTATTTAGTCATATTTATTCCTAGGAACTTTTTTTGTAGTTATTGTAAATGGAATTGCTTTCTTGGTTTCTCTTTCAGATTAATAATTGTTAGTACATATAAATGCTACTTATTGTTGTATATTGACTATGTATCCTACAACTTTACTAAATTTATTAGTTCTAAGAGTTCTTTGGTGGATTTTCTAGGTTTTTCTAAATATAAGATCATGTCATTTGCAAGCAAGTATAATTTAACTTCTTGCTTTCCAATTTGGATGCACTTTATTTCTTTCTCTTGACTAATTGCTGTGGCTATGACTTCCAGTACTATGTTAAATAGAAATGGTGAATGTGAGCATCCTTGTCCTGTTTTAGATCTTGTTGAAAAGGCTTTCCAATTTTTCCATTCTGTATAATATTAACTGTAGGTTTGTCATATATGGCCTTTATTGTGTTGACATGTGTTTCTTTTAACTCAATTTGTTGGGAGTTTTTATCACAAAGGGATGTTAAATTTTTTGAATGATTTTTTCAGCATCTATTGAGATGATCATGTAATTTTTGTCCTTCATTATGTTTATGTGATGTATCACATTTATTGATTTGCATATGTTGAACCATCCTTGCATCCTTAGAATGTACCTTGCTTTAGTCACAGTGAATGATCTTTTTAATGTGTTGTTGGATTCAGTTTCCTAGTATTTGGTTGAGGATGTTAGCATCTGTGTTCATCAGAAATATTGGTTTAAAGTTTTATACTTTTGTTGTGTCCTTGTCTGGTTGTGGTTATCAGGATTATGCCAGCCTTATAAAATGAGTTTAGAAGTCTTTTCTCCTCTTCAATGTTTTGAAATAATTTGAGTAGTATTGGTATTAGTTCTTTTTAATATGTTTGGTAGAATTCATTAGTGACACCATCAGGTCCTGGGCTTTTCTTTAATGGGAGATGTTTTATTACTGCTTCAATCTCATTACTCGTGATAGATCTGCTCAGGTTTTCTATTTCTTCATGACTCAATCTTGGTAAGTTGTATTTGTCCAGAAATTCATCCATTTTCTGTAGATTTTCCAGTTTTTTAGTACATAATTGTTCAGAAGAGTAGTCTCTGATTATTTTTTGTGTTTCTTTGGTATCCAGTTGTAATTTTTTCTTTGTATATGATTTAATTTATTTGGATCATCTCTTTATTTTTCTAGTTAGTCTAGCCCAAGGTTTGTTTACTTTTTAATCTTTTTTTAAAATTTTCATATTATTTTAGTCTTGGTTTCACTTATTTCTGCTTTGATCTTTAGTATTTATTTCCTTGTACTAATTTGGCTTTGTTTTGTTATTGCTTTCCTTTTCCTTGAGGTGCATAATTAGGTTGTTCATTTGAAGTTTTTCTATTTTTTTATTGTTGTAGACATTATTGCTATAAATTTTCCTCTTAGTACTGCTTTTGCTATATTCCATAGATTCTGGTATGTTGTGTTTCCATTTTCATTTGTTTCAATAAATTTTTTATCTCCTTCTTAATTTCTCCATTGATCCTTCTGTCATTGAGTAACACGTTGTTTAATTTCCATGCACTTGTACAGTTTTAAAAGTTCCTTTTGTTATTGATTTCTAGTTTCATTTTGTTATGGAAAGAAAAAATACTTGATATTATTTCAATATTTTAAAATTTGTTAAAGTTCATTTGTGGTCTAATATGTAGTATATCCTGAAGAATATTCCATGTGCTGATAAGAAAATTATGTATTCTGCAACAGTTTGATGAAACATTATGTAAATGTCTGTTAAGTCCATTTGCTCTAGAGTATTGGTTAACTCTGATGTTTCTTTTTTTATTTTCTGCCTGGATGTCCATTGCTAAAACTGGGGGTTGAAGTCCCTTAGTATTATTGTATTGCAACTGATTTCTCCCTTTAGGTCTATTAATATTTGCTTTGTATAATTTGGTATTCCAGTGTTGGGACCATATATATTTACTATTATAATATCTTCTTGCTGAATTGACTTCTTTATCAATATATAATGAGCTTCTTTGTTTAATTTATAGTTTTTGAATTAAAGATTATTTTATATGATAAGTATAGCTACTCCTGCTCTCTTTTGGTTTCAATTTTCATAGAATGTATTTTTCCATCCCTTTGCTCTCACTCTGAGTGTCTTTATAGGTGAAGTGAGTTTCTTGAAGGTAGAATATAGTTAGGTCCTGTTTTTCAATCCATTCAATCATTCTATTTTTAATTGGAAAATTTAGTGCATTTACATTCAATGTTATTATTGATAGGGAAGGGCATACTACTCCCATTTTGTTACTTGTTCTCTAGTTGTTTCATAACTCCTCTCTTCTTTTATTTCTTTTTTATTGCCTTCATTTGTGATTGAGTTATTTTCTCTGCCAGTATGCTTTAATTCATTGCTTTTTATTTTTAGTGTATCTATTATAGGTTTTTGTTTTGAGGTTCCCATGAGGTTTACAAAAATATCCTATAGTTATAACAAGTTATATCAAACTGATACCAACTTAACTTTGATATCAAGAAAAGAAAGGAAGAAAGATAAAACAGAAAACTCTGGAACACATTAACTGTCTTCTTTCCCTACATTTTGAATTTTTAATATTACAATACACATTTTTTATTTCCTGTTAACAAATTATTGTCATTATTATTATTTTAATACTTTGGTCTTTTAGTCTTCTTAATAAAGATATAAGTGATTTTCACAGCACAATTACAATATTAGTGTAACAATAACATTAGCTTCCTTTTCTTTTGGTTTGAAGAACTCCCTTTAGCATTTTTTGTAGGACATGTCTTGTAGCAATAAATTCCCTCAACTTTTGTTTGTCTGGGAAAATCTTTACCACTTCTTCATTTCTAAAGTACAGCATTGCTGGGCAAATTATTGGTGGTTGTTCAGATTATTGTTAGGTTTTTGTTCATAAATCCTACTCCTTCCTATACTATAAGATTTATACTAAGAAGTTTGCTACCAGGAGTACTGGATCACACTTATATATTATTTACTTCTCTTCTTTCACTGCTTTCAGGATGCTCTCCTTGTCTTTGACCACTGAGAGTTTGATTATAATATGTCTTGGGGTATTGTTATTTTGGTGGAATCTGATTGGTGACTTTTGATCTTCATGTACCTGGATATTTATATTTTTCTCCAGCCTTGCAGACTTTTCTATTATTATTTCTTCAAATAGGCATCCACATTTTTTTCTTCCTCAATTTACTCTTTAACTCCAATTACCTCAGTATTTGCTTTTTGATGTCTCACAAATCCTGTAAGCTTTTTTCATTTCTTTTCAACCACTTTTTAATTATTTTTTATTTTAATAGGTTTAGGGGGTGTAAGTGTCTTTTTTTTGTTACATGGATGAATTGCATAGTGGTAAAGTCAGGGATTTTAGCGTACCTGTCACTTGAATAGTGTACATTGTACCTGATAGGTAATTCATGATCCCTCACCTCCTCCTTCCCCCCTTCTGAATCTCATTGCCCATTAAACCACTCTTCGTGTCCTCCTTGCATAGCCATAATTTAGCACCCACTTATAAGTGAGAATATGTGACATTTATTTTTCTGTTCCTGAGATATTTCACTTAGAATAATGACTTGCATTTCCACCCAAGTTGCTTCAAAAGACATTATTTTGTTCTGTATTATGGTTGAGTCATATTCCTTGGTGTGTGTGTGTACACTGCACCATACACACAAAGGCTTTCTGGAAAGTCTCCAGCCATGTAACTGTTCTCATTATTTTAACAATGGCTGGATATTTTCCAGAGAGCCCTTGTATAAGGTGTCACATTTTCTTTATCCACTCATCAGTTGATGGACATTTAGGTTGATTCCACATCTTTGTGATTATAAATTATGCTGCAATAAACATACAAGTGAATGTGTCCTTTGGATATAATGACTTCTTTACCTTTGGATACATACAGAGCAGTGAGATTGCTGGAGCAAATGGTAGGTCTACTTTTGGTTCTTTGAGGAATCTCCATACTGTTTTCCATAAAGATTGCATACTAATTTATATTCCCACCAAGAGTGTATAAGAATCTCCTTGTCACCACATCTGTGCTAACATCTATTGTTTTTTGACTTTCTAATAATGGCCATCCCGATGGGGTAAGGTGGTATCTACTTGTGGTTTTAATTTGCATTTCCCTGATGATTATAGATGTTGAGTATTTTTTCATATGTTTGTTGGCCACTTATAAATCTTTGTTTGAAAAATGTCTGCTCATTGATTTGCCCACTTTTTTAATTAAAAAGGAATTTAACTATTCCTCAAAGAGTATTAAAGGAATTTAATTTATAACCACATTAATATTTTTTGCAAGTCCCTTTTCTCCTCCCCATTTCTCCTACTGCCCTGTAGCACCTTACTTGTCAATGAAAGTAGCATCTTTCTTTCTTTAACAGTGTATTTTCTATGGGCAGGGTATGCTTATTTATTTCTTTTTATTTCAGAATTTTTTGGGTGTACACAAATTTTGTTTACATAATTTGCTTTTCTACAGTTTCAGTCAGTTGTAAGGGTGCCCTTCACCCAGTTAGTGTGCATTGTACTCATTAGGTGTGAATTTACCCATCCCCTCCTCCCCCCTCCAACCTACTTGATTTCTCTTGAGTTTTACTTCCATATGTGCACATAAGTGTTGATCGATTAGTTCCAATTTAGTCTTGAGTACATGTGGTGTTTGTTTTTCCATTTTTGCAATACTTTACTTAGAAGAATGGTCTCCAGTTCCATCCAGGTTTTTACAAAAGATACTATATCACCATTGTTTTTTATGACTGAGTAGTGCTCCATGGTATACATATAACACATTTTATTAATCCACTCATGTATTGATGGGCACTTGGGTTGTTACCACATCTTTGCAATTGTGAATTGTACTGCTATAAACATTCAAGTGCAAGTGTCTTTTTTTATAAAAAGATCTTATATCTAGAAAATCCCAAGGAATTAACCAAGAGACTCCTGGAATTGATAAATAAATTCAGGAAAGTGTCAGGCTACAACATCAATCAACACAAATCAGACACCCCTAACAGTCAAGCTGACAATCAAATCACAGATGCACTATCTTCAAAATAGCAAAAAAAATAAAATAAAGTACCTAGGAATATATTTAACTAAGGAGGTGAAAGACCTCTGTAGGAAGAACTATGAAAAATTGAGGAAAGAAATTGAAGAGAATGTAAACAGGTGGGAAAACATATAATGCTCTTGGGTCGGTAGAATCAAAGATGTTAAAATGTCTATACTACCCAAAGTGATTTACAGATTCAATGCAGTTCCCATCAAAATATCAATGTTATTTTTCACAGACCTAGAAAAATTAGTTCTATGCTTTGTATGGAACCAGAAAAGACCCTGGATAGCTAATGTAACCTTACATAATAAGAACAAATCAGGAGGCATCACTTTACCAGAACCCAAGCTATACCATAAGTCTATAGTAATGAAAACAACATGGTACTGGCACAAAAACAGAGACATATATCTATGGAGCAGAACAGAGAACCAAGATATGAATCCATCCTCATATTGCTATCTGATCTTTGACAAAGCAGACAAAAACATACACTGGGGAAAAGAATCTTTATTCAATAAATGGTATTGGTAAAATTGGATAGCCACATGAAAAAGGCTTAAACAGGATCCACACCTCTCAACACTCACAAAAAACCTAAGGTGTGAAACTGTTAGAATTATAGAAGAAAATGTTGGAAAAACTCTTATAAACATTGGCCTAGGCAAAGAATTTATGAAGAAGACCCCAAAAGCAATCACAGCAACAACAAAAATAAATAAATGGGACCTGATCAAATGAAAAAGTTTCTACACAGCCAAGGACACAATCAGTGGAGCAAATAGACAACTTACAGAATGGGAGAAAATATTTGCATGCTATACATCCGATAAAGGGCTGATAACCAGAATCTACAAAGAACTCAAGAAAATCAGCAAGAAAAAATTCAAACAAGCCCTTTAAAAAGTGGGCAAAAGACATAAACAGAAATTTTTCAAATGAAGACTTACTTATGGCCAAAAAACACATGAAAAAATGCTCAATGCCTCTAATCATCAAGGAAATGTAAATCAAAACCACAGTGAGATATCACCTAACTCCAGTGAGAATGGTTTTTGTCTAAAACTCCCAGAACAACAGATGGTGGTGAGGATGTGGAAAGGTACACTTATACACTGTTGGTGGGACTGCAAAGTAGTACGACCTCTATGGACAGTAGTATGGAAATACCTGAAAGAAGTAAAAGTAGACCTGCCATTTGATCCAACAATCCCACTAGCAGGTATTTTCCCACTTTTTGATGGTATTATTGTTTTTCTTGAGTTGTGTGAGTTCCCTATAGATTGTGGATCTTAGTTCTTTGTTAGATGTATAGTTTGCAAATATTTTTTCCCATTCTTTAGTTAGTCAGTTTATTCTGTTGATTATTTGTTTTGCTGTGCAGAAACATTTTAGTTTAATTAAATCCCATTTAATTTGGTTTTTGTTGTATTTGCTTTTAGGGTTTTAGGGTTTTAGGGTTTTAGGTCTTAAAGTTTTTGCCTGGCCAATGCCCGGAGTAGTTTTCCCTATATTTTCTTCTATAATTTTTATGGTGTCAGGTCTTACATTTACATCTTTAATCCATCTCGAGTTAATTTTTGAGTATGGTGAGAAATAGGGATCCAGATTCATTCATCTACATGAGGCTCTCCAATTTTCCTAGCACCATTTATTGAATAGGACATCCATTCCCCAGTGTATGGTTTTGTCTGCTTTTCAGAAGATCAGTTGGATGTAGGTATATGGTTTTATTTCTGGGTTCTCTATTCTTTTCCTTTGACCTAAGTGTCTACTTTTATACAAGTGCCATGCTGTTTTGGTTACTATAGCCTTGTAGTATAATTTGAAGTCAAGTATTATGGTGCCTCCAAATTCATTATTTTTGCTTAGGATTGCTTTGCTTATTTGGGCTCTTTATTGATTCCACAGGAAATTTAGGATTTTTTTCTAATTCTGTGAAAAATGGCTTTGGTATTTTGTTGGGAATTGCATTGAATATGTAAATCACTTTGGAAAGTATGGATATTTTAACAATATTGAGTCTTCCAGTCCATAAGCCTGACACATTTTTCCATTTGTTTGTGTCATCTACATTTTCTCTCATCAGTGTTTTGTAGTTCTCTTTTTAAAGATCTTTCATCTCCTTGGTTAAGTATATTCCTATGTATTTTTTTTTTTACAGCTATTGTAAATGATGTTGAGTTCTTGATTTGATTCTCAGCTTGGCTGTTATTCATGTATAGAAATTCTACTGGTTTGTGTACACTAATTTTGTAACTTGACATTTTATTGAATTTATTTATCAATTCTAGGAGTTTTTTTGGAGGAGTATTTAAGGTTTCTAGATATAATATTATATCATTGGCAAACAGGAATAGTTTGACCTATTCTTTTCCCTTTTGCATGTTCTTCATTTCTTTCTCTTGCCTGGTTGCTCTGGCTAGGACTATGTTGAATAGGACTTGTGAAAGTGGGCACCCTTGTCTTGTTCCAGTTCTTAGGGTGAATGTTTTCAACTTTTCCGCATTCAGTATGATGCTGGCTGTGAGTTTGTCATATATGGCTTTTAATATTTTGAAGCGTGTTCCTTCTATGGCTAGTTTGTTGAAGGTTTTTATTATATCATGAGGGGGTTCATGAGGGAAATTGGTCTGTAGTTTTCATTTTTTGTTATTTCCTTCCCTGGCTTTGGTATCAGGGTGATACTGCATTCATAGAATGAGTTAGAAAGGATTCTCTCCTTCTTGATACTATGGAAGAGTTTCAGTGGGACGAGTACCAGTTCTTCTTCATAGGTCCGGTATAATTTGGCTATTAATCCATCTGGTTCTGGGCTTTTTTATTGAGAGTATTTTTTTATTACTGTTTCAATCTCACCTACCCTTTATTGGTTTGTTCACAATTTCTATTTCTATCTGCTTCAAGCTCAGGAGGTTGTGTGTTTACAAAAATTCATCCATTTTCTCTAGATTTTGTAATTTATGTGCATAAAGATCTTCAAAGTAGTCTCAAATGATCTTTTGCTTTTCTGAGATATTAGTTGTAATGACTCCTTTTTCATTTCTGATTGAGCTTATTTGAATCTTCTCTCTTCTTTTGTTGATTAGTCTCTAATGTTTTGTCAATTTTTTAATTTTTTCAAAGAACCAACTTTTCATTGCATTGATCCTTTGTATTTTTTTTTTGTTTCAATTTAATTTTGTTTTGCTCTTACCTTTGTTATTTCTTGTGTTCTGCTAGCTTTGGTTTAGATTTGTTTTTGTTTTTCTAGTTTCCTGTGGTGTGACATTAGCTTGTTAATTTGTTATCTTTCTGTCTTTTGGATGTAGATATTTAGTGCTATGAACTTCCTTTTTAACACTGTTTTTTCTGTATCCTAGAAATTTTGGATGCTTATATCACCATTGTGATTCAATTTAAATTTTTTAAAAATTTCCATCCTGATTTTGTCATTGACCCAAAGATAGTTCATCAGCATGTTGTTTAATTTTATGTATTTGCATACTTTCCAAAGTTCCTATTAGTATTGGTTTCTAGTTTTATTTCACTGTTGTCTGAGTAGGTACATGGTATGATTTCTATTTTTGAAAATTTGCTGAAACTTTTTTTGTGGCCTAACATATGGTCTATCCTGGAAAATATTCCATGTGTTTATGAGAAGAATGTATATTCTGATCTTTTTGGACAGAATACTTCTTTAAATGTCTGTGAGGACCATTTGGTCCAGAGTCCTGTTTAAGTCCAGTGTTTCATTCTTGATTTTCTGCCTTGATGATCTGTGTATTTTTGTCAGTGGAGTGTTGAAGTCCACCACTACTATCAGGTTGCTGTTTATTTTATTTCTTAGGTGTAGTAATTTTTTTTATAAATATGGGAGCTCTGATATTAGGTGCATGTGTATTTAAATTGTTATATCTTCTTTTCAAATTGAATTCGTTATCATTATATAATTATCATCTTTGTTCTTTTTTACTGTGTTGATTTAATGACTGTTTTAACTGATATAAGAATAGCTATTCCTGCTCTATTTTGGCTTCCATTTGTATAGAATATTTTTCTGCTCCTTATCTTGAGTTTCTGAGACATTTTACAAGTTAACTGGGTCTGTTTGAGACAGGAGATATTTGGATTTTGCTTTTTAAAATTATTTCATCAATCTATATCTTTTATGTGGGGCATTTAGACCATGTAAATTTTATGTTAATATTGCTAAGTGAGATACTTTTCTAGTCATCATGTTGATTGTTACCTAGTTACCTAGTTACCTAGTTGTTACCTAGTATTCTCTCTTATGTTACTATTTTATAAAAGCTGTGAGTGTTTACTGTTGAGTGTTTTTACCCTGATGGGTATGAACTGTTCTTTTTGGTGTTTAGAGCACCATTGAGCATTTCTTGTAGGGTGGGCATAGTGGTGACAGATTCCCTTATTGTTTGCTTGTCTAGGAAATACTTCATTTCCCCTCGTTTTATGAAACTAGTTTTCCAGGACACAAAATTATTGACTGGAAGTTATTCTGTTTAAGATGACATAAAAATGGACCCCGATTTCTTTTGGCTTATAAGGTTTCTGCTGAGAAGTTTGCCATGTCTGAGAGGTTTTCCTTTGTAAGTTACTTGATACTTTCATCTTGCAGATCATAGGATTTTCTCCTTCACTTTACCTTTGGCCAGACTGATGACCATATGCCTTTTTGATGTCCTATTTGCCATAAATCTTCCAGGAGTTCAATGGCCTTTCTGTATCTGGATGTCTAAATATGTAGAAAGACCAGGGAGATATTCCTCCATTATTCTCTTGAGTAGGGTTTCCACGCTTTTTGGGTTTTCTTTTTCTCCCTCAGGGATACCTTTTTCTTATATTTGAGCATTTTACATTATTGGAGACTTTGTTCATTTCTCTTAATTCTTTTTTCTTTACCTTTTCCTGATTGGATTAATTTAAAAACCTTGTCTTAAAGCTCTGAAAGCCTTTCTTCTGCTCTGTCTAGTCTGCTGTTAAAACTTCCCATTGTATTTTGCAATTCCTAAGTGAGTTTCTCATTTCCAGAAGTTCTGTTGTTTTTTTTTTAAATATCTATCTCGTTAGTGAATTTTTCATTCATGTCCTGAATTATGTTTTTGGTTTCTTTGTGTTGCTTTCCAACTTTCTTATCAATCCCATTTAGCTTACTTGTGGTCCATATTTTGAATTTCATATCTAACATTTCAAAAATTTTCTTTCAGTTGGAGTCCATTTCTAAAGAGCTAGTGGGATCCTTTGTGGTTGTCAAAACAGCCTGTTTTTTTCATATTGCCAGAGTTCTTAGGCTGATTCCTTCTCATCTGGAACCTCTTCCCTCTGCTCAAAACAGATAGCTGTGCAGTTCACCTATTCTGTTCTGGGAACTCTGCTGCTCAGTGTAGAGAGGGAGAGATACACTGCTTTTCAGCTCATGCACATAAATACCCACCATGGGTTTGTTGGCCATTTGGATCAGTTGGACTTCAGGCCCCTGGTAGAGTGTTCAGTTGCCAGCAATGGTGGGCTAGGTAATCCTTGGCTCCCAGGCACCTGCATGGCATGCTTGAGTCTTATAGGGACCAAACTTAGACCAGGCTGGCAAACATGCCCTCATACCTCCTTGAGTTCAGGTGCTAGCTGTTATAATGAGGGGTGTGGTGATCTTCTGCCCTGGAAGAAATGCTCAGGCAGGAGAAGAGAAGATATACTGTGAGCCTGCAATAGCAGGGGAAGGACCCTTTTTATGAGATTAGCAGAGGCAGGCAGCTGTGGGGCACCCAAGCCTCTCACACACTCACACCTCTCTCTCACTGGTGACAGTAGTTTCTGTCCTTTGGGGCTTCAGGGGAACAAAGTACCCAGATTCCCAGCTCCCACCCTAGCCCAACTGTAACAGGTGGTGGAAGACTCTTGGTCCTCTGTGTACAGGGCTGTCAGAATGGCTGTGGGCTGTGACTGAAATAGTCCAGTGAGGGAGATGTAGTTGTGTCAGGGACTTGTCTCCAGGGATGGTGGAATCCTCCCAGAAGATACAGGCAGCTCGGAGAGAGGACTGCTAGCCCCACTCTCCCTCAGCAGAGGTGGTAGTGTTTGTCCTTGGGCTACAAAAAAGTGCTTTCTGTGGCTCCTTAGAGGAAAAAGAGTGAGCTCAATTCTCCATGAAGGAGGGCAGGAGGAAGGGAAGGCCTGGAATGGTGGGTAGCTGGTGTCCTGGTCCCCTTTGCCATCCTGCAGCATACACACACCGAAAGCTTGTGCTTGGGAGTAGAGGTGGCTATGTCTGCAGCATATGGTGGTTAGAGAAGGGGGAAGCCCCGTATCCACCTTTTCCCTGTCTGCAATGCTGCTTCTGCTCTAGGGTAGGGACACTCTCCTATCCTATAGTCTCCTCCCTGATATAGCTTCTTCACAGGGAGAGGTGCAGACAACTTCAGATCATGAGCCAGGAGCTCTCAGGTGCAGGAGAGTGTGAGTTCCACATTCCTCTGTCCTAAAAATGTCAACAGCACTTCCAGTCCCCTTGTGGAAGTCTGCCTTCCAAGTCAGAACTCTGGGAATACTGCTGCTGTCCTGTGTCTCCCCATTCCTTTGTGAATGTAACAATCCAAGAAAATTCTGGGGAATGTTCATGTGTGATCCAGTGAAAGGGAGACTAATGGCCTTTGACTTCCCTGGCAGGATAGAGGTGGCCAGCATGTGCCCAAGCAATATGATGGCCACTGTCTCAGCTTCGGTCTGTGGTGGGGAAAGTGACCCTATGTGGGCCTGCAGCCCAGTGCTCGGCTCCCATGAAGCTCTCAGTTCACTGATGGCAACCCTATGTGGATGCATCAGGGTAGAAGGGCTCTCCAACGGATCAGGAGTTGGCAGACTGCCATAAGTATGAGAGGAGGAAAAAAAAACACTCCCACATACACTTTCTGCTGGGCTTTGAATTCTTCAGAGGTTGGTCTCTACAAAATCTTGGTACTTCCTTTTCTGCTCTGCAACTTCTTCCCATGGGATCTCTGGTAAGAGTAGGTTCTGGCAGTTTTCCCTCAGTATTTCACCTTGGCTATTCTTCTCCACCTGAATCTTCTTTTTGGGTGATCTGGAGACAGATGTCTGTAGTCAGCCATTTTGCTCTCTCCTAGGAATTCCATTCTTGAGATTCCTAGTCCAGGATCGTTTTTCCTGCCTCACCCTACAGCCTCTGTAATGCCTGATAAAAGCAATTACTAGATTCAGGGTTTTCTTGTTAATTGTTGTTTGTGTAATTTGAATGAAGTTCATATACATCTTCATATTGCTAGAATACCCCTCAAATTTTTAGGTTGTCTTATTCATAAATTTTTATCGATATATATGTGCATGTAAAATAGAAGATAAATCCATTCAGATGACTCAAATGACTTCCCCAGCTCATTTATACAAATTGTGCATGAGATTTAGAGAGTTAAATCCACATGCCTCTTTCAGACTAATGAATCTTGAAAGTTTCCTTTTTTCAATTCTGTTTGCAGATCACCAAAGAACTGCTTCCCAAGCAAATGAGAAAGGACACCATAACACAGACAAAGTTTAAAGGACAGATTATTTTTCAACGTGTGACTTCCTGGAGTGGATGTGTGCCTGCTGAGCCTCCTGCTCTGCCACCATGCCACCACTTACTTCCAATCTTTTTAAAATAAATCTTTTTGTTGTAAAATAAATAGAGATACTGAAAACCACACCAAACAAATATGTAGCTAATAATAATTATTATGCATTATAAATATAATCTATATTATATGTTCTAATTATAGTATGTTTTAAGATGGATACTATCACAACAAACACTTGGATCAAGAAATAAAACTTGTCCAGCCATCTTACAAGCCCCTCCATACCCCCATCATAGCTACAAACTCCCCCTCCTCCCCAAATTAAACTTCTTTTACCGAATTTTATAGCTTCACTTCCTATTTTTCTTTACATTTTCATCCATTATCATGATATTCCATTATTCATTCATCCATTTTTGTTTTTTGAGACAAAGTCTTGTTCTATCACCCCAGGTAGAGTGCATTGACATCATTGTAGCTCACTGCAACCTCAAACTCTGGGCTGAAGAGATCTTCTTGCCTCAGCCTCCCAAGTGGCTGGGACTACAGGTACACGCCATGATGCCTGGCTAATTTTTCTATTTTTAATAGAGATGGGGTCTTGTTCTTGCTCAGGCTAGTGTCGAACTCCTGAGCTCAACCAATCCTCCTGCCTTGGCCTCCCAGAGTGCTAGGATTATAGGCATGAGACACTGCACCTGGCCTTCATTCATCCATTATTAGAATATCATGATATCCATACATTATCATCCAAATGCACGTACTTTGATACTGTGATAGTTAATCTTATGTGTCAACTTGGCTAGGCCATATACCCAGACATTTGGTCAAATATTATTTTAGATGATTCCATGAAGGTATTTTTTAGATGACATTAATATTTATTTCTTTTAGATTTAAAGTGTACAAGCTAAATTCTGTTACATGTATATAATGTATAGTGGTGAAGTTTGAACTTTAAGTGTACCCATCACCCAAATAGTGTACATTGTACCCCATAGGTAATTTTTTATCCCTCATCCCCTCCCACCCTCACCCCTTTTGAGTCTCCAATGTCCATTGTACAACTCTGTGTATCCTTATTAGCCATAGTTTAGCACCCACTTATATGTGAGATCATGTGGCATTTATTTTTCTGCTCCTGAGTTACTTCACTTAGGATAATGACCTCCAGGTCCATCCAAGTTGCTGCAGAAGACATTATTTCATTCTTATTGCTGAGTAGTACCCATGGTATATTTATATACACCAGATTTTCTTTATCCTGTCATTGGTTGATGGGCAGTTAGCTTGATTCTGTATCTTTGTGATTGTGAATTGTCCTGGGATAAATATATGAGTGCAGGTATCTTTTTTGATATAATTTCTTTTCCTTTGGGTAAATACCTAGTAGTGGGATTGCAGGATTGAATGGTAGATCTATTTTTAGTTCTTTCAGAAATCTCCATACTGATTTTGATAGACGTCATACTAATTTACATTCCCACCAACAGTGTATAAGTGTTCCCTTCTCACAGCATCCCCACCAACCATCCATAGTTTTTTAACTTTTTAGTAATGGTCATTCTAATTGGATTAAGATGGTATCTCATTGTGGTTTTAATTAACATTTCTCTGATAATTAGTGATGTTGAGCATTTTTTTCATGTGTTTTTTGGCCATTTGTATGTCTTCTTTTGAAAAATGCACGTTCGTATCATTTGCCCCCTTTTTAATGGGCTTGTTTGTTCTTTTTCCTGGTAAGTTGTTTGAGCTCCTTGTAGATTCTGGATATCAGTCCTTTGTTGGACACATAGTTTGTGAATATTTTCTCCTATTCTGTGGGTTATTTACTCTTATGATTTTTTCTTTTGCTGTGCAGAAGCTTTTTAGCTTAATTTAGTCCCATTTGTCCATTTTTGTTTTTGTTGCATTTGCTTTTGGAGTCTTATTCATAAATTTTTTACCTAGGCCAATGTTGAGGATAGATTTTTCTTAGGTTTTCTTCTAGAACTTTTATGGTTTCACATCTTACATTTAAGTCTTTAATCCATTTTGAGTTGATTTTTGTGTATGGTGAGAGATAGGAATCCAGTTTCATTCTGCTACATAAGACTATCTAATTTTCCCAGCACCATTTATTTAATAGGGTGTCCTTCCCCTAGTATATGTTTTTGTCTGCTTTGTCAAAGACCAATTGTTTGTAAGTATTTGGCTTTATTTCTGAGTTCTCTATTCTGTTCCATTGGTCTATGTGTCTACTTTTATACTAGTATTGTGCTATTTTGGTTTGTGAATTAAAATTAAATAAAAGGCTTCCCCCCTCCACTGGATGACTGAATGAACCCCATCCTGGCCCAGGGGATATCCTAAAACTAAATTGTCTGCCACGAGGAGGGAGGTCAGACATGCCTCACCATGCCCCCCTCCCTTCTTGGAGATATTGTTTGTAACTCATCAACAGGCCTAGGCCTAAGGCTATACAAGACAAAACTGCAGGTCCTCAATTTACACAACAAATGTATGTCCCTATGACTTGTCTGTTCCTCTGACTTGTCTCTTCCTTGTCTAAAAACATTCCAAGACTTTAGACAAAGCTTCATTTTTTAACCAATTACAAGTCTTTAAACCCACCTATAACCTGTAAGCCCCCGCTTTCAGATGGCCCACATTTTTGGGCCAAACTAATGTATACCTTCCATGTATTGATTTATGACTTTACCTGTAATCCCTGTCTCCCTGAAATGTATAAAAGCAAACTGTAACCCAACCACAGTGAGTCAACTTGCTCAAGGCTTCTTGGGTGTGGCTCCGGGTCATGGTCCTCAAATTTGGCTCAGAATAAATATCCTTAAAATAATTTTACAGAGTTTGGCTTCTTTTCTGTTGACAGGTTACTATAGCATTGTAATATAATTAGAAGTCAGGAAACGTGATAACTCCAGATTTGTTCTTTTTACTTAGGATTGCTTTGGCTGTTGAGGCTCCATATGATTTTTACAATTTTTTTCTAATTCAGTGAAAAATGCTGTTGGTATTTTATTAGGAATTCCATTTAATTTGTACATGACTTTGGGCAGTGTAAACATTTTAACAATATTTATTCTTTCAATCCATTAGCATGGGATGTTTTTCTATTTGTTTGTGTCATCTACAATTTCTTTCATCAATGTTTTGTACTTCTCCTTGTACAGATCTTTAACCTCCCTGGTTAACTATATTCCAAGGTATTTTAGTTTTATTTTTTGCAGCTATTGTAAATGGTATTGAGTTTTTTATTTGATTTTAACCTTTGTTATTATTAGCATATAGAAATACTACTGATTTGTGTACACAGATTTTGTAACCTGAGAATTTACTGAATTCATTTTTTTTTAATTCTAGGAATCTTTTGGAGGAGTGTTTAGGATTTTCTAGGCATAAGATGATATCACTGACAAGAGATAGAGATTATTTGACTTCCTCTTTTTCAAATTGGATGCCCTTTATTTCTTTCTCTTGTCTGATTTCTCTGGCTAGGATTTCTATGTTGACTAGAAGTGGTGAAAGCAGGCATCCTTGTTTTTTATTTTTTATTTCAATATATTAAGGGGGTACAAATGTTTTTGTTGTGTGGATAGCTTTTATAATGCTTAAGTCATGGCTAGGGTGTGTCCATCACTCAAATAATCTTCATTGTACCTGTTAGGTAGGTTTCACCCCTCCTTCCTCCCCCCTTCTTAATTTGCAATGATTTTTATTTCTCTCTGTGCCTACCAATTAGTTCCAAGTTATTAGAGAGTACATATGGTGTTTGTTTTTCCTTCTTGAGATACTTTACTTAGGATTATGGTCTCCAGTTCCATCCAAATTGCTGCAAAAGACATTAATCCATTTTTTATGGGCACTTAGGTTAATTCCACATCTTTGTGATTGCGAATTGTACTCCAACAAACATTTGAGTGCAGCTGTCTTTTTGATAAAATAACTTCTTTTACTTTGGGTTGGTACCCAGTAGTGGGATTGCTGGATCAAGTGGTAGATCTACTTTTAGTTCTTTGAGGAATCTCCATACTGTTTTCCATAGAGGTTGTATTAACTTGCAGTTCCACCAACAGTGTAAAAGTGTTCCTTTCTTTCTGCATCCATGCCAGCATCTATTGTTTTTGGACTTTTTAGCAATAGCCATTCTGACAGGGGTAAGGTGATACCACATTGTTGTTTTAATTTGCATTTGCCTGACGATTAGTGAGGTTGAGCCTGTTTTCTTGTTTCTTTTCCATTTGTCTATGTTCTTTTGTAAAGAACCCCATTTATTTATTTATTTATTTCAGAATATTATAGGGGTACAACACTTTGGTTATATATATTGCCCATGCACTGCCCGTGTCAGAGCTACAATCGTGGTCATCCCCCAAACTGTGCTCCCCGCATCCATTCAGTGAGAGTTTTTCCCATCCCCTCCACCCCCCTCCCACCTGCCCGCCCCCTGATGAATGTTATTGCCCTGTGTGAAAAAGAACCCCATTTTAATGGGGTTGTTTTTTTTTCTTCTTGCTGACTTGTTGGAATTCGTTGCAGATTCTGGTTATTAGTCCTTTATCAGATGTATTGTTTGTGGATATTTTCTCCCATTCTGTAGGTTGTCTATTTGCTCTGTTGATTATTTCCTTTGATATACAAAGCTGTTTAACTTAATCAAGCCTCATTTATTTATTTTCATTTTTGCTGTAATTGCTTTTGGTCTCTTAGCCATAAATTCTTTGCCTGGGCTGATATCTAAAAGATTGTTTCCTACATTTTCTTCGAGAATTTTTATGGTTTCATGCCTTACATTTATGTCTTTTATACATCCTGAAAAAATTTTTGTAAGTGGTGAGAGATAGGGATCCAGTTTCGTTCTTCTGCATGTGGCTATACAGCTTTCCCAGCACTATTTATTGAATAGGGTTTCTTTTCCCCAGTGTATGTTGTTGTCTGCTTTTGGAAGATCAGTTGGTTGAGGGTAAGTGGTTTTATATCTGGGTTCTCTGTTCTGTTCCATTGATCTATGTCTCTGTTTTTGTACCTATACCATGCTGTTTTGGTTACTATACTTTTGTGGTATAGTTTGAAGTCTGGTAATGTGCTGCCTCTAGCTTTGTTCTTTTTGCTGAAGATTGATTTGGCTATTCCAGTTCTTTTTTGATTCCAAACAAAGTATAGAATTATTTTTTCTACATCTGTGAAAAATGACATTGGTATTTTGGTAGGAATTGCATTGAACCTGTAAATCACTTTTGGAAGTGTGAACATTTTAACAATGTTGATTCTACTGATCCATGAACATATGTTTTTCCATTTGTTTGTGTCATCTTCAATTTCATTCATCAGCATTTTGTAGTTCTCCTTGTAGAGATCTTTCACATCCTTGGTTAAGTATAATATCTTCCTAAGTATTTTATTTCCTGTGTAGCTATTGTGAATGGTATTGAGTCTTTGATTTGACTCTCAGCTTGATTGTTATTGGTATATAGAAATGCTACTGATTTATGCACATTGATTTTGTACCCTGAGATTTTGATGAGTTTATTTATCAATTCTAGTAGTCTTTGATGGAATCTTTCTACATACAAGATGATATCATTAACAAAAAGCAATAGTTTGACTTCCTGCTTCCCAATTTGGATACCCTTTATTTATTTCTCTTGTCTGATTGCTCTGGCTAGGACTTCTAGTACTATGTTGAATAGAAGTGGTGACAGTGGGCACCCTTGTCTTGTTCCAGTTCTTAGAGGGAAGGCTTTCAACTTTTCCCCAGTCAAATGTTGGCTGTGCATTTTTCATACATGGCTTTCTAATTTTGAGATATGATCCTTCTATGCCTATTTTGTTGAGGGTTTTTATCATGGAATGGTGCTAGATTTTGTTGAATGCATTTTATGCATCTATTGAGATGATTATAAGTTTTTTATTTTAATTCTCTTTATGTTGTGAATCACATTTATTGATTTGCTTTTGTTGAACCATCCTTGTATCTCTGGGAAGAAACCCACTTGATTGTGGTTAATTATCCATTTGATATGCTGTTGGATTTGGTTTGCTGGTATTTTGTTGAGGATTTTTGCATCTATGCTCCTTGGAGATGTTGGTCTTTAGTTTTCTTTATTTATTACATCCTTTCCTGGCTTTAGCAACAGGGCTATACTTGCATTGTAGAATCAGTTAGGGAGGATTCCCTCCTTCTCGAACTTTGGAACAGTTTCACTAGGATTGGCACCAATTTTTCTTTGTCCATCTGGTAGACTCTGGCTTTGAATCTGTCTGGTTCTGAGCTTTTCTTTTTGGTTGGGAGATTTTTTTATTACTGATTCAATTTTACTACTTGTTTTTTGTTTATTCAGGAGTTATTTTTCTTCTTGGTTCATCTCAGGAAGTTGTATCTTTCCATTAATTCATTTTCTCCAGATTTTCTAGTTTGTGAGCATATAGTTGTTCATAATAGTCTCTGGAGATCTTTTTTATTTTTGTGGTATCAGTTGTAATGTTTCCTTTTTCATTCAGTTCTAACAAAGTTTAAATTGTACATATAAGAAACTTGAGAGATAAGGAATCAAAGAAAAATGAGGTGAAAGCTAGTGGTAAATACAGGTTTTTTTTTCTTAAGTGGAAGAGACTTGAACGTATTTACAAGCTGAGTGAAAAAGGTTAGTAGAGAGAAAGAAAGTCATAAAGAGGGAGAGATTCTTCAATCTGGAAGATGTGGAACCCTTTTGTATCAAGGATTTTGAGGGTAGAAGAAAAGATGAAACTCACAGTACAGAGCATAGGTGAAGTGAATGATTATCTCTAAGCAGGAAAAATGACATCTCTTTTCTGAGATTGGAGAAAAGACGTAATATGTGTATAGAAACACAAATTTTTAAGTTTAGTTTCAGGAATTTTAAGCAATTCCTAAAATTATAACTACTACTATTTACAGAACACTTAATATGTTTTAGGTCTTGTGATAAGTGCTTCATCTAATTTATCCCACTCAGTGTTCTAAACAATCCTATGAGGTATTATTTGTAGACAAAGAAATAGAGGCTCAGAAAGGTGAAGGAACTTTCCCAAGGTCACACAGGTAGGAAGGAGTGGTATCAGGAACTGAACTCTATAGTATGACAACAGAGCCCACACTCCTAACCAATACAGTAGAAGGTACCAGTATTTATACAGAATTAGGAGGAAGGCAGTTGAATTTCAGATCCTAGAAAAGTAGAAAAATTTGACTTAGCCTTTGAGGAAAATTGGAGAAAGAAATCTGACCAATACTAATTGCAGGGAGTTATTGTGAGATTTAGTTTCTCAAACTTTTTGATCCAAAAAGCTCTAACAGGAAAGGCAAGTATATGTAAACCTATGGATATGCTTAGATTATGTAAGCACTATGTACAAGCAAAAATATCCAAGCCTCTTTTATCATAAAAGTTAATATGAAATTAGTGTTTGGGTCTTTCAATGTGATCTAGCCAAAATGAACTACTCTCTACTATCCTACTGAAGCCCTAATCACCACCTTCTTGCTACTGGGTCTTTTTAATCCCTCTATACTTTCTGCTTTGAAAGCTCCTCCTGTTTATCCCACTTACCCCAAGTTTACCCAACACACAATGCTCAACATCAGTGGTGCCCTTCTAGATCTACATAAACTGAAAATAAGCCTGTCATCCTCTTTATTGTATTTCTTTTTTTCCTCCATTGCCTTCAAACTTGTATTATGGGTTTCTGTGTATAGATCTGGCTTTCATACTGGTCTATGAGGGTCTGGAAAGCAGATGCTTTATTAGATTGGTTTGAGCATTCTCCATGGCTTCAAAATTGGTATATTGCTCATCTTCAGGATCTGCAGAAGGATACCTGAGCCCACAGATGGTAGTGAATACCACCCATCTAATCAGTGACAGAGCTAGGTCTAGAATCTGTGTCTCTTAATTCACTAGATGAAGGAGGAGAAAAAGAGGCAGACAGGGGAGACAGAAGAAGAGAAGGAAATATTTTCCATGAGGGCATGAATGTTTATCTGTTTTGTTCACTGCTGTATTTCCAGTATCTAGGGCAGTACCTGGCACACAGTAGGCACTCAACAAATATTTGTTGAATGAATAAATAATAAATGTAAGAATGCATGTATTCATTTAAAGAATGATGATTTAAAAAACAGCAATGAATTTAAGTGTAGGTATTTTATTTGCTTATAATTAGTCATTTAACCCTTGCAAAGTTTCCTAGATTCATTAAATACAGAAAAGCAAAGGCACAAAAACCCCATTGACTTTTCTGCTGTTGTACTTTTCCATTGCTCTCTTGCTCCACCTGTCTTTCTCTAAGAGCAATTCCGGGGATCATGAGGCAATTTTCACAGAGCTCTTGCTTAGTGGTCTGATAAGAACAGAAATGTGATGAGCTGGGGGAAGACTGGCTTTATTTTGTGTAAAGATTTTCTTAGGAAAAGTAGCATTTTATAAACATAAAAAATTAAAAAATTATTACTAATTGTGAAAACAGTAGAAATTTCCCCACTTTCATCTCTGAGTTTAGTCATTGTGAAAGGTGCACAACTAACATCATACTCAATGATAAAAGAAAAAGAAATTAAATTCACTGAAATTGAAAAGAAGTAAAACCACCTCTATTCATAGTTGACATGATTCTATATGTAGAGAATTGCAAATAATCCACACAAAGCACTATTAGAACTAATAAAAAATTCAGCAAAATTGAAGAGTACTAGATGAACATGCAAAAACCATTAGTATTTCTATACATCAGCAATTAGCAAACTATAAAAATATTAAGAAATCAGTACCATGTATGATTATATCAAATAGAATAAAATATGTAACAATAGATTTTATGAGGGAGATACAAGAGTTATATACACTAAAACCTATACAACATTGCTGAAAGAGATTAAAGAACACATAAATAAATGCTAAGATAGCCTGTGTTCATGTATCAGAAGGCTTAATGTTAAAATTGCAACACCACCTAAAGTAACATACAGATTCGATACTATAACATTTTAGTGGTATTATTTTTACAGAAATAGAAAATCTAAGCCTAAAATTCATATGAAATTTCAGGGGTATATTAATGGCCAAAGCAATATCAAAAACAATTTTGAAGAACTAACACTTTATTTCAACTTACTACAAAGCTACAGTCATGAGTACACAGTGATGCTGGCATAACTATAGATGTATGGACCAGTAGAATAAAATTTAGAGACTGGAATAAACTCTTCCATCTGTGGTCATCATTTTCAACAGGGACGCCAAAATTATTCAAAGGGGAGAGAATAGTCTCCTCAACAAAGAGTGCCAAGACAATTGAACATCCATATACAAAACAATGAAGTAGGAACCCTACCTTGGTCCACACGCAAAAATTATTTCAAAGTGGGTCAATGACCTAAATATAAGAGCTAAAACCATGAAATTCTTCAAAGAAAAGATAGGGTTAAATCTACATGATTTTGGATTTGGCAGTAGTTTCTTAGATATGACACAAAAAGTATGAAAAAAAAGAAAAATAGATAAAATTAATTTAATCAAATTTTAAAACTTTTGTTCATCAAAGGACTCTATCAAGATAGTGAGAAGATAACCTAGAAAATGGAGGAAATATTTGCAAATCATATGTCTGATAAGAGTCTAGTATTCAGAATATACAAAAAACCTCTTACAATTCCACAAAAATGACAAATGACCAAATTAAAAATAGACAAAATACTTGAATAGCTATTTCTCCAAAGAAGACATACAAATGGCCAGGAAGCACACTAAAAGATGCCCAACATCATTAGTGTTTAGGGAAATTTAAATCAAAGCCACAAGATGTCACTTCACACCAGCTATAATGGCTATATTTTGTTTTTAAAGAAAATAACAGGTGATGATGAAGTTGTAGGGAAATTGGAGAACACATACATTGCTGGTGGGAATAAAAAATGGTGCACTCACCATGCAAAAACAATCTGGTCTTTCTCAATATGTTAAACACAGAATTACCATATGACCCTGCTATTCCACTATTGGGTTTATATACAAAAGAATTGAAAAATAGACATACAAACAAAAACTAGTACGTTTATGTTCATAGTAGTACTATTTACAGTAGTCAAAAGGTGAAAATAATCCAAATGTCCATCTACTGATGAAATGACAAACAAAATGTATTATATCTATACGATGGAGTATTATTTGGTTAATACAAATACAATAATTTGGTTAAAAACAAAATACTGATACATGCTATGACATGGATAATCTTTGAAGCCAGACACAAAATCCCACATATTGTATGATTTCATTTATATTATATATACAGAGTAGGTAAATACATCAACACAAGAAGCAGATTAGTGGTTTCCAGGGGCTGAGCAAAGGTGACAATGGGGGTGATTGCCAAATGAGTATGGGGTTTCCTTTTGATGTGATGAAATTGTTCTGGAAGTAGATAGTGGTGATGATTGCACATTGTTAATATACCAAATGTCTCCAATGATAAATTTTATGTTGTGTGTGTTTTCCCAGAAAATAAGATGATATAAGTTTTTAAAAGGGAAGGCAAACATTTTTTGAATGAACCAATAAGTGATGGGCTAGATTAATAAAGCTTTGTGTAGGAGGCACGGTATATTACTTTGGCTTGCAAGGATAGATGAGAGTTAGGTAGTTGGAGAATACAGATGGTTAGTTGGAAGAAGTTAAATTCAACACAAGCTATGAAATACCTGTGATTAGTTCCACTTGTACTATTGAAAGAACAAATCAGAGAAAGCCAGAGTCTAACCAGGGATCAAAAATGTAAGGGAGAGGGGACAGAAATTACTTAGGCTAAAATCCTAGATTTTGGTTTATTGGCTGCGTGACTGTGAGTAACTCACTTAAATTGGGCCTCTCTGGCCCTATTTTCCTTGTCTGTGGAATGAGGATACTTACCTATCTCACAAGATTTACAAAAGAATTACATGAGGCAATTATATATATATTGTTTAGCAAAGTGCCTCGTGCAAAGTTTTTACTGAAAGGCAATAGATTTTTTTTCCTTAGGAGGTCCAGACACAAATCCAGATGTCAAATGCATAAAGTCTAAGAACCATGTAGGTGACATAGCTGTGGTCAGAACAGAAACTATTTTTGAAAGTTTCCTTCAATTATTTTCTTTATTTCTGTTCTATTCACCTTTAGAATTTGGTAACATCTTGAAAATGCCATCCTGTATCCATCACGTCAAAACTATGTGACATTTTTTTGTCTATATTTAAGACAAAACATTAAAGGCAAAGCACTCTCTTGCAGGGATGGAGGTGTGCAGTGCTGCAACAGAGGCAGGAATCAAGAGGACAGAATTCTCAGGAGCTAAATGAAACTCAGAGGGATGGAGTCAGGGCTCTTGACCAGCTAAACCACCTGCTAGAAAATTCCCCTACCTGAACTGTTCTCTCCTCAGATTTGGGGGGTACAGAGTTTTATTTATTCAGTTATCAAATAGTCATTGTTCCAGACCCATTCAGGCTGCTACAACAAAAATACCATAAACTGGGTGGCTTATAAATGACAAATATTTATTTTTCACAGTTCTAGAGGCTGGGAAGTCCAAGATCACAGCACTGGAAGGTTCTGTGACTAGTGAGTGTTTGTTCCTCATAGATGGCACCTTTTTGTTGTGTCCACACATGGTAGAAGGGGCTAGCTAGCTCTCTGAAGTATCTAATCTCAATCATGAGGAGGACTCCACTGTCATGATCTGATCACTTCCTCAAAGCTCCACCTCTTAATACCTTCACCGTGGGCATTAGGATTTCAACCCATGAATTTTGGGGGGACACAGACATTTACACTATAGTAATATTGGGACAGGGTGGAAGTGAGGGCACAGTTACATAAGGTGTTTTGTTGTTATTTTTAACTTATGAGATCAGGGGACAAACTAGGTTTGAATCCAGGCTCTACCATTTTCTAGCTGTGTGATCCTGGGAGTTTTTTTAATCTCTCTGTACCTCTGTCCCCTCATCTGTAAAATGGGTATAATAATAGTATATGCTTTATAGAGTTGTTGTGGGAGTTAATTGAGTTAATGCATACACATGTAAAACATTTAGAAAAGTTACTGGCACATACTAAGTGCTCAACAAATATTAGACTTTTTAAATTCTGTTTACATGTCTCTGCTCAACCAGCTTTTATTACTCGTTTATCTCCCACACCTAACTTTTTGTCTGTCCCAGAATAGACACTTAGAAAATGTTTGTTAAAATAATTAATGAATGCTGACATATAACACGTACTATAACAGACGTTGAGTACAAAGCACTTTACAGGGAAAGGGGAGGATAATGAATGTTGCTTGAATAAATCAGGAGACTTTTTGCCAAAAGAGGCCATTCATTTTTAGAACTTTCACACAGCAGTCAGAGCTATCAGAGCAAGCTCTGCATCCTGGAAACAAGGAAAAGTGATGCTGTGTAGCCACTAGGTGGCAATCTTGCAGAGGAGATTCAAGCAGCAGAGGAAAACACTAGAATAAGCCATAATCATTTCAGCCCAGAGAGTATGTTATAATATATTTTCTCTCTCTTCTCCCTAGAACTTCAAGCCATGATTTCTTTCTCTTTCTTTCCCCTGGTATTGGATCACTGATATTCCTATCCCCAGCTCCTCAGGGAGCTGTCTGGCACTCCAGCCACTCTGTCATTCCTAAGCCGAGGAGAGAAATGGTGCTGAGTATGTTATTAGTCCTTCAGGTGCTGAATTTCTAATTCCTATCCCATTGACCTGCTGTTTACTTTGATATGTGCTCCTCACTCACACATGGAGAGGGATAGAAGGATAAGGGAGAAGCAAAACCAACCTCTTTATGAGGAGATAAGTGCTATATCAGGGATTTTAGATAGTCATTTTATTTAATTGTCACAACAACCCTATGAAACATACAACCTCATTTGAAAAAACTGTCACCGAGCTTCAGAAATTATTTATGCATGCATGGCCAACCTTGTTTCGGCTATTCTCTCACTTCCAGCGCCCTGCCGCTTCTGGACTATTTTGAGGCAAATTTCAGACATAATAACATGTTGTTCCTAAATGCTTTTGTATATATTTCTAAGAAGTAAGAACTATAAAAAAATAACCACGGTTTTAAAAACAAAACTTTAAAAAACATACCATTATCACATTTAGAAACATAGTAATACACTTTAAATCACCAAATATTAAGTTCGTGTTCAAATTTCTCTGGTTGTCTTGTAGAAACAATTTACAATCAGTCTTTTCAAGTTTGAATCCAAGCAAAGTCCCCACATTGCATTTGCTTGATATGGGATAAAGAGGTTTTCATCTTCATTTTACAAACAGATCAGAGAGGATCATCTGTTCAGTATTTCAAAAATTATAAATTGTATCAGATACTGTGACAGAAATTTGGGATATGAAGATTAGGAAGCCACAGCCCCTACTCTCAATAAATGCAGTCTCATGCTCCTGTTATGCCCGGTGAATATTTATATCACAGGACTTATTGCATTATATTATAATTATATGTTTGTGGGTCTGCCTTCCAAGCTAGATAGTAACTATCTTAAAGTCAGAGTCATCCACTATTCAACACTTTATACCTAATACCTCACATTTGAAAAAATGTTCAACATCACTAATCATCAGGGAAATGCAAATTAAAACCACAATGAGATATCACCTTACCCCAGCTCGAATGGCTTTTATTAAAAAGTCCAAAAATAATAGATGCTGGTGTGGATGCAGAGAGAAAGAAACACTTATACACTGTTGGTGGGACCACAAATTAGTACAACCCTTATGGAAAACAGTACAGAGATTCCTCAAAGAACTAAAAGTAGACCTACCATTAGATCCAGCAATTCCACTATTGGGTATCTACCCAAAGGAAAAGAAAACTTTTCATCGAAAAGACACCTGCACTTGAATGTTTACTGTAGCACAATTCACAATTGCAAAGATGTGGAATCAACCCAGGCGCCATCAACTCATAAGTGGATGGATAAAATGTGTTATATGTATACCACAGAGTACTATTAAGCCACAAAAAAGATGAATTAATACCTTTTACAACAATCTGGATGTAACTGGAGGCCATTCTCCTAAGTGAAGTATCTCAAGAATGGAAAAACTAATACCACATGTACTCACTATTAAATTGGAACTAACCAATGAGCACACCTGTGGACAGAGGGAAGCAAAACTCAGTGGAAATAAAGCAGGGGGGAGGAGAGGGAGGGTCAACAACCTACCTAATGTGTACAATGAACACTACTTGGGGGATGGGCATGTCTATAACCGGGACTCAAGCATTACAAAAGCAATCCACCTAACCTAAAACTTTTGTACCCCCTTAACACTTTGAAATTAAAAAATTTTTAAAAAGATCAACAAAACAAAAAGTTGGTTCTTTGAAAAAATAAACAAAGTTGACAGACTTTTAGCTAGATTAACCAAGAAAAAAAGAGAAAATATTCAAATAAGCACAATCAAAAATGAAAAGGGATACATTACAACTGATACCATAGAAGTACAAAAGATCTTCAGAGACTACTATGAACATCTCTATGTTCAAAAATTAGAAAACTCAGAGAAAATTTATAAATTTCTGGAAATATACAACCTCCCAAGATTGAACCAGGAAGAAATAGAAGTCCTATAAAGATTAATTATGAGTAGTGAATTGAATCAGTAATAAAAAAATCTCCCCCAGAAAAATAAACCCGTAACTAGATAGAGTCACAGACAAATTCTATTAGACCTACAAAGCAGAACTAGTACCAATCCTACTGAAATTGTCCTGACAAATCAAGTAAGATGGAATTACTCTGTAACTTATTCTGCAAAGCCAGTATCACCCTGATAACAAAGCCAAGCAAGGATGCAACAATAATAAAAAAATAAAATAAAATAAAATAAAATAAACTACAGACCAATGTCCCTGATGAATATAGATGCAAAAATCCTCAACAACGTACTAGCAAACCAAGTGCAACAGCACATCAAAAAGATAATACATCGTGACCAAGTGGGTTTTATTCCAGGGATGCAAGGATGGTTCAACATATGCAAATCAATAAATGCGATTCACCACATAAACAGAATTAAAAACAAAAACCATACGATTATCTCCATGATGCAAAAAAAGCATTTGATAAAGTTTAATATCCCTTCATGATATCATGATATAAACCCTCAACAAACTAGCCATAGAAGGAACATAACTCAATACAATAAAAACGATACATGACAATCTCACAGCCAACATCCTATTGAATGGGGAAAAGTCAAAATCCTTCTCTCTAAGAACTAAACCAAGACAAAAATGCACACTTTCACTGTTCCTATTTAACATAGTAATGAAAGTCCTAGCCAGAGCAATCAGGCAAGAGAAAGAAATAAAGGGCACAAATAGGAAAAGAAGAAGTCAAATTATCTCTACTTGCCAATGATATCATCTTATACCTAGAAAACTCTAAAGACTTTCAAATGTCTCCTAGATTTGATAAATGAATTCAATAAAGTTTCAGGATACAAAATCAACATACAAAAATCAATAACATATCTACACATCAATAATGACCAAACTGAGAACCAAATCAAGAATTCAATCCTATTTCTAATAGCTACAAAATATAAAATATCTACAAATACATTTCACCAAGGAAGTGAAAGGTCTCTGTAAGGAAAACTACAAAACACTGATGAAAGAAATCATAGATGACATGAAAAAGTGAAAAACATCTTATGCTCATGGATTGGAATAACCAATATTGTTTAAAAAAAAGAAACATACTGCCCAAAGCAATCTACAGAGTCAATGCTATTCCCATCAAAATACCAACATTATTTTTAATGGAAGTAGGAAAAAAGTCCTAAAAGTCATATGGAATAAAAAAATAGCTTGAATAGCCAAAGTAAGCTTAAGCAAAAAGAAAAAAATGGAAGACATCACATTACTTGACTTCAAATCATACTACAAGTCTATAGTAACCAAAACAGCATGGTGCTGGTGTAAAAATAGGCACATAGATCAATGAGACAGAATAGAGAACCCAGAAATAAAGCCACATAACTACAACCAACTTATCTTCAACAAAATAAACAAAGACATACACTAGGGAAAGGACACCCTATTGGATAAATGGTGCTGGGAAATGGGATAGCCTATACTATAATTTTTATATATGGTGAGAGATATGGGTCAGTTTTGTTCTTCTGCATAGGTTATATGAAATTCCTACAAAGACAGGAGTATTGTAATTCTAAAAAAGAAAACTCATTCTATAAAAGATGTCTTGTCCTCATTCCCACTCTACTAGTGACTTTCTCTGTAACTGTAAGGTCCTTTACTTTATATGCCTTCACATTGCCTTTCTGTAAAATGAAGACTTGGGCAAGATCTGTGTTTTTCAAAGTGTGTACCTTAGACCACATCTTTATCTGAATAACCTGAGTTTCTGACTAAAACTGCAGACTCTTAGAACACGTCTTACACCCTGGAATCTCTGGGGATGTGGTCCAGGAATATACATTTAAACTAGTTTTTCAAAGAGATTTATTTGCATTCTATAGATTCAGAACCACAGAGCTAGATGGTCTTCAAGGATCCCACCAGCTCCACCATTGATACAATTAGATATATTCCTATTTAATGTTTGAAAAATGGATTAGGTGTTCTCTTGGAGCACCTTTCAATTTAGATACATCTATGATTGAATTGGATTATTTTATTTTTCAAACTACAAAACGTGAAGATTGTTCCCACCTCCTCCCTTAAGGCAGGCAAAACCCCAATTTATTTTCTGCCCACATTAATGATGTTAGTGGATATACATTATGCATTTATGGCCATGGTCTGATTTTCTTTTCCTGGGTAGTGAATTCTTCACTTATCTAGAATCCTCAATTGCAATTATGTCTACTAACTAAAATAAATCAAATAGTTTTTTTAAAAAAATAAATTAATCATTTGAATAAGAATGAAAATGATGATCTACTTCACCATTCTCCCCAGGGTTCAGACTCTTGGTCATCAGTCACATCAATCAAGGATGCTTGGACTTGGGCCAGATTTAGAAAAAAACAGTAGTCAGTTTAAACCCATCTACTACCTTTTTTTGGTGTACATCCCTTTAGGATCCTAAGGCCCACATTTCTCTACCCATTCCTCACTCACACTGGCTGGCTACTTGGAGCTTACTGCTTGGACTCTTACCATTCAGGGAAATATGAACTCTGTGATCTCAGCACCATGAAAAAAAATTACATTTAACTAACATTTACTAAGTCCTGCTACTCTGGGCCAACCCTATGCTAGGCTCTGAGGCCATACAGTTAGATAAACTACAGTCTAGTGGGGGAGACAATTGAGCATACAATTAT
Source organism: Daubentonia madagascariensis (assembly GCA_023783475.1). Classification (NCBI taxonomy): domain Eukaryota; kingdom Metazoa; phylum Chordata; class Mammalia; order Primates; family Daubentoniidae; genus Daubentonia; species Daubentonia madagascariensis. The sequence continues at coordinate 73,302 of JAKFHU010002592.1, forward strand.
AATCATAATGATGAAATTTTATTTTAAAATATTTTATTGTGCAATATACATACAGTTAAAACATAATTACAAAATGAACAAATTCCTGTAACTGCCAATCAAGTCAAGAATAAGAACATTGCCAACATGTTTATATTTTCAAGGAACTGCCAAATTGTTCTGGAGAGTGTCTGTCTGTACCACTGTAACTTTCTCATCAGCAATATAAGAGGGGTCCAGTTATTCCACATTCTCACTAGGATTTGGTGTTGTCACTATTTTTTGCTTTAGTTATTCTGACAGCTGTATAATGATATCTCATTAGAGTTTTAATTTGCATTTCCCTAATAACTAACAATGCTGAACATTATTTCAGGTGCTTATTCACAATCTTCAGTGAAGATACATCCTCTTCAGTGAAATGTTTCTCCATGCTTCATGCCCATTTTTAAATTGGATTATTTTTTTCTATTGAGTTTTGAGAGTTCTTTATATATTCTAGATACATGTCCTTTGTCAGATATGCAGTTTGCAAGTATTTTTTCCCAGCCTGTAATTTTTCTTTTCATCCTCTTCACAGGGTCTTTCACAGAGTAAATTTTTAATATATAGGTGAGGTCCAATTTATCAAATTTTCCTTTTATGGATCATGCTTTGGATGGCAAGTCTACAAACTCTTTGCCTAGCCCTAGATCCCAAAGGATTTTTCCCACTTAATTTTAAAAATATTATAGTTTTACATTTATAGTTTTATATTTTATATTTACATGTATTAATTTTGTAATTTTTGGCATATAAATTCAGTTATAACTTTTGTTTGGTTTACACCTAGGTATAAACCTGGAGTGATTATAAATAGCATTGTGTTTTTAATTTTGGTTTCAAAATGTTTGTTGCTAGCATATAAAAATGCAATTGATTTTTGTGACTTGATCTTGTATACTACCACCTTGCTGAACTCATTTATTAATTTTAGAAAGGTTTTTTTCTAGATTCATTGAGATTTTCTGTGTAGATGATGATGTCATCTGCAAATAAGAACAGTTTTATTTCTTCCTTTCTAATCCATATGTCTTTAGATTGCTTTTTTTTCCCCTTGCCTTATTGCAGTGACTAGAACTTCCAGTACTGTACTGAATTAGACTGGTGAGAGTTGAAATCCTTGCCTTTTCCCCAATCTTAGAGGGTAAACATTTCAGTCTTTTAACATTAAACATAATGTTAGCTATAGTTTTTTTGTGGATCTTTTTTATTAAGTTGAGAAAATTTCTATTCCAAGTTTTCTGAGATTTATTTCTCAATCATGAGTGAGTATTGGATTTTATTAAAGGTATTTTCTGTGTCAATTGATCAGATCATATTTTTTCTTTATCTTATTAATATGATGGATTACATTAATGAACACTCAAGTACTGAACTAAGCTTTCATTCCTGGAATAAATACCACTTGTTAGTGGCATATAACTCTTTTTATACATTGCTGAATTTGATTTGATAATATCTTGAGGGTGTATTGGAATGAGGTTTTTTTCCATTGCTTTTGTCTGGTTTTGGTATCAAGACAATACTGGGGCCTTATAATGAATTGGAAAATGATACCTACTCTTGCACTTTCTAGAACAGATTTTGCAAATTGGTGTTAATTTACCAATTAAAAGCTTCTTTCTTGGAAGCTTTAAATCACGGATTCAACTTTTTAGTAGTAATAGGTCTATTCAGATTGTCTACTTCATATTGAGTGAGTTGTGGTAAATTTTTTTTGAAGAGTTGGCCCATTTGATCTAAGTTGTAAAGTTCATGTGTGTTGAGTTGTTTGTAGTATCCCCTTATGATTCTTTTAATGACTGCAGGAACTGAAATGATAGCCCCTGTTTCATTTCTGACATTTGGTGATTTGTGTCTTCTCCTTATTTACTTTTGTCAGTCTTGCTAGAGATATATCAATTTTATAGTTTATTTTTGAAGAAACACTGTTTTGTTTCATTGGTTTTCTACATTGTTTTACTCCTTTCAATTCCATTGATTTATTCCTTATCTATATTGTTTCCTTTTATGTGCTTACTTTTGGGTTTATTTTGTCTTTTTTTTTAGTTTTTTTGGAGGTTGGATCTTAGGTTATTTGAGACTATTTGTCTTTTATAATATAAGCAGTTAGTGCTATAAATTTCTTTCTCAACACTGCTTTATGTATGTTCTGCAGATTTTGATATGTTGGTTTTTTAATATTTCCTTTGAGATTTCCTCTATGACCCATGCATTATTTAGAAGTGTGTTGTTTAATATACAAGTATTTGGAGATTTTCCTGTTGTCTCTTTCCTATTGATTTCTAGTTTCCATTATGGTCACGGAAAATACTCCATACAGTTTTAATTTTTAAAGAATTGTTGAAGACCATCAAGATGGCTGACTAGAGACATAGCTTGTCAGACTGTCCCGGTAGAAGAGTGGAGGACTGGACTGAGGAAATTGTAGAACAATTACTGACTGGATGTGGACCACAGGGAGAGACAGAAGAAGAGTCTGGGAACCCCACCAAGAGGAGCTGCAAAGCTGAGACAGAGGAGGATAAAGAAGAGAGATCAGAGGCATGGACCAAATCCAGGGAGGCCTAGAGCCCAGTGAAAGGGTAAGGGGGGCTCCTATCCCCCACCTGGGTGCCTCCAGCCAGCAGTGGAATACAGGGCTCTCATCCCAGGGTTCTCATCCCACAAGGGATCAGAGAGCCAGCATTCTTACATTTGAAACCTCCCCTTCTGCACCTCCTCCATTTCTGGCATACCAGAAAGTAATTTCTCAGGCTGGCTTGAAGCTGTAGCCCCTCACCCCCACAGCAACCACAAGAGTGCTCTGCACTGAGGGGCCTGTCTCTTGGTGATGGGGACATGTTCCCAGCTGAACCCACCTAGGAGAATGGAGAAGCTGTGGCAGTGCTGTAAGGGATCACCCACTGATGGCTCATACAGGTGGGAAGGACCCAGTACCCCTAGACACAAGAGCAGTGCAGGGAGACTGCAGTCCCTCCCCCCCATAACAGCCCTTGGAGTGCTCTATGCTGAGAGGCCTGCTTCACAGCGATGGGGTTGCGGTCCCAGCCAAGCCTACAGGACAGCCACAGTCTGTGATCTTCCCACCCAGAGATGTTCGGCAGGATCACCTGCTGGTGACTCAGACAGGCAGGCCAAACATGGTGCCCCCTAGTCGTGAGAGCAGGATGGGGAGATGTAGAGGAAAGATAATGGTTCCAGGCTTGGGTGGTGTTAGAGCCCTTGTGGCCATATCCAATGGGAAGGTGTGGAGGAGCACAGAGGAGAAGGGGCCTCTGAGCATGCCCCACACCTCATGCTTGCTGGAGAACCACCATACTGGAGAAGGCTGTGGCACTGAGACTGAATTAGCTCAGCCCCTGGTTCCCATGGCAACTGAATGCCTTGGGTGCGTGGGCTAAACCAGAGCAGCAACCCCTCCTACCACTTACTACAATAGGGAATACAGCTTGATACAAGAGAGTCATAAACCACTTTTCCCCCTTCAGGAGCATGCCCCTGGTAGAGACCTCTACAGATAGAGAGACCTAACTACCTCACCTTGAGATCTAGTGGTGGAACAGGGGTGCACAACTGGAGATTCCCGTACCCACCAGTGTCACATGGAGATGCATGCCAGTGGGTCAGACATACAATCTGTGGGGTAGTTCCAGAGCCACTCTTGGGCAGAGAGGGACCACATGTGGACTGATCAGAGGGGAGAGTGCTGTGGAGCTCCAGGGAGAAAATAGGGAGGATGCACACCCCACCCTACAGAGAAACTGGGCTAGTGGACAGGGAAAGAAAAAGCCTGGCTTAGGGCCTTAGTAATCACGTGACTAGGCCCCTCCACTTGGGAGCACCTCTCATGGCTTGGAGAGATTGCCCTGAACTCCATATCAGCAGCTCCCCCTAGTGGCTGGATAAGCAACCTCTGAACACTGCTGAAGCTTAGCAAAGCCCCTCATGGCATTCCAGCCATGATCTGTCTTGCTTCTACCCCCATCTTAGGGGGAGTAGGGACCAAGAAACCCCCTGGGAGCCACAGGGTCCCTCCTAAAGCTTGGGGCTTTCGTGCATCCCACCTGGGGGACCAGAGACTACCATGGGCACAAAATATTACCTTGGCAGCTTGGTTCCTCCACACAAACTACAATCAATGATGGGTGAACAACCCCATAGCTAAACATAGTGCCTTCCAACTCAAGCAATTAAGGAGCAGTGGATTTGTGCTCACAAGTATAATCCACCAGCTCAGAGAGTCACCTGGGGGACCAAACTCACTACACTCTGTTGAGAAGAGGCAAAGACAACAGGTCAGAGGTAACCTGAGAGGTTCATCAAACTTGCTAAAACACCCTAAAGGCAACTCAGGACCAGCACTCCTCTCCCCAGCATAGTCAGGGATCGATCTTTGGGGACTCAAAGACAGGGCCATAAGCCAGCCTTAGCACCCCCAGCTCTTGATCAAGAGGCCAGATAAGAAGGAATCAGTGAAAGAATGCTGGAAACATGAAAAATCAGAGTGAATGGATACCCCCAAAAGAAAGCTATAACTCCTTACCAAAGGATACCACCCTAAATGAAATGGTTAAAATGACAGAGGAAGAATTTTGAATATGGATTGTAATAAAGCTCAATGAAATACAAGAGAAAATGGAAATCCAACACAAAAAAAGCCACAAAACAATGCAAGAAATGAATTAAAAATTCTCTAAAGAAATTGAAGTATTAAAGAAAAACCAAACAAATTCTGGAAATAAAAAAAATCATTCGCGGAATTACAAAACACAGTGGAAAGCCTTAAAAAATAGGGTAGCTCAGGCAGAAGAAAGAATCTCAAAGGTTGACGATAATACCTATGAGCTAAACAAATCAGTCGAAGAGAAAGAACAGAGAAATAAGAGGAGTGAATAAAGTATACAAGAAATGTGGGGTTATATAAAGAGGTGAAATATAAGCATCATAGGCATCCCAAAGGATGAAGAAGAAAATACAAAAGGGTTGGTTAATTTATTTGAGGGAATAATTGAGGAAAATTTCCCTGGCCTTGTTAGAAGTCTGGATGTCCAGGTACAAGAAGCACACAGGACACATGGGAGATTCATTGTAAAGAGGCAATCACCACAACACATAGTCACTAGGCTGGCCAAAATAAACACAAAAGAGGCAATCCTAAAAACAGTAAGGTGAAAACAGCAGGTAACATCCAAGGAAAACCTATGAAACTAACTGCAGATTTCTCAACTGAAACATTACAAGCCAGAAGGGACTGGGGACCTAGCCTCAGTTTTCTAAAACATAATAATGGCCAGCCTATAATTTGTATCCTGCAAAACTAAGTTTCTTATATGAGTGAGAAATAAAGACTTTCTCAGAAAAGGAATTGCTGAAGGAAATTCTGAAGACCAGACCTGTCCTGTAAGAAGTACTCAGACCTGCATTATATTAATCAGCACAGTAGACACTCAACAGTGTAAAATAATCCAAAAGCTAAAGTTCAGAGCCAAGATACCACAATGGCTTAAGAGGTAAAACAAAGCAATAAGGCTCTACCCAACAGGATGAACAGAAATCCATCCCACATATCAATTCTTTCAATAAATGTGCATGGCTTGAACTCCCCATTCAAGAGACATAGGCTAGCTGAATGAATTAAAAAATACAAGTCAAGTATCTGTTGTCTCCAGAAAACACATCTAACCCACAAAGCCTCATTTAGACTCAAGGTGAAAGGATAGAAAACAATATTCCATGCAAACAGAAACCAGAAGAAAGCTGGTATAGCCCTTCTTGTATCAGATAACACAGACTTCAAATCATCAAAAGTAGAGAAAGATAATGGTGGTCACTATATAATGATGAAGGGAACAATTCAACAAGAAGACTTGACAGTCTTAAATATTTATGTACCTAACACAGGAACACCCAGATTCATAAAGCAAATCCTATTTGGACAGATACTCCAAACAGAAAATAAGCAAAGAAACAATGGGCTTCAAGAGAACTCTAAAACAAATGGGCCTAACATACATATACACAGCAATCTACCCCAATAGTACTGAATGTACATTCTTCTCATCAGCTCATGGAATATTCTCTAAGATTAATCATATCACAGGCCACAAAAAATGTCTCTACAAATTAAAAAAAATAGAAATTATACCTTGCATCTTCACAGACCACAGTGGAATAAAATTAGAAATCAATTCCATCCGAAACACTTAACTCTACATAAAGTTGTGGAAACTAAATAACCTATTGCTGAATTATAGTTGGGTCAAGGAGGAGATAAAGATGGAAATCAAAATATTCTTTGAATCAAACAATAATGGGGACACAAGTTATCAAAATCTGTGGGGTACAGCAAAAGCAGTCCTGAAAGGAAAACTCATAGCCTTAAATGCCCACATCCAAAGCAAGATCACATGGATACAAGTTAATCATTTAACAATCGTGGGTACAGCAAAGAGTCCTGAAAGATAACTCATAGCCTTAAATCCGCAACATCCAAAAGGCAAAAGATGGTTTCACACCTGAATTTTACTAAACCCACAAAGAAACTGGAAAAGGAAGAGCAAATCAATCCCAAATCCAGCAGAAGAAAAGAAATAACCAAGATCAGAGAAGAACCAAAAGAAATTGAAAGCAAAAGAATTATACAGAAGATTAATGAAACAAAAAGTTGGTTCTTTGAAAAGATAAAAAAAACTTGACAAGCCTTTTGCTAGATTAACCAGAAACAGAAAAGAAAGGCATCTAATAAGCTCAATCAGAAATGAAAAAGGAGAAGTCACAACTGATATCATGGAAATATAAAACATCATCTCTGAAAACTAAAAGAACTCTATGCTCATAAACTTAAAAACATGGAGGAAATGGACAAATTCTCAGAAACATAGAACCTCCCTAGGTTCAATCAGGAAGAAATAAAACTCTTGAACAAACCAATATCAAACACCAAAATTGAAGCAGCAATAAAAAAGTCTTCCAATAAAAAATGGTCCCAGACCAGATGGTTTCACACCTGAATTTTACTAAACCCACAAAGAAGAACTGGTACCTATACTGCAGAAATTATTCCATAATACTGAGAAAGAAGGAATCCTTCCCAACTCATTCTACGAAGGCAATATCACCTTGATTCCAAAGCCGGGAAAGGACACAACAAAAAAGAAAACTACAGACCAATATGCCTTATGAATATAGGTGCAAAAATTCTCAATAAAATCTTAGCAAACTGAATTCAGCTGTACATCAAAAAAATAATTCACCACAACCAAGTGGGCTTCATCCCAGAGTTGCAAGAATGGTTCAACATACGCAAATCTATAAATGTAATTCACCACATAAATAGAAGCAAAAAAAAAATAGACCATATAGAGCCTCTCAATAGGTGCAGAAAAAGCATTTGACAAAATTCAGCACCCTTTTGTGTTAAGAAACCTTAACAAAATGGGCATAGAGGGGACATACCTCAAAATCATAAAAGCCATATATGACAAATCCACAGCCAAGATCATATGGAACAGGGAAAAACAGAAAGCATTCCCACTTAGAACTGGAACCAGACAAAGTTGCCCACTATCACCACTTCTGTTCAACATAGTGGTGGAAATCCTCGCCAAAGCAATCAGACAAGAGAAGGAAATCAAGGGTATACAAATGGGGAAAGAAGAGATCAAACTATCGCTCTTTGCTGAAGATATGATCTTATATATAGAAAACACCAAAGATTCAAACAAGAGACTGCTGGAATTGATAAATAAATTCAGCAAAGTCTCAGGTTACAAAATCAATGTACACAAATCAGTAGTTTTCATATACGCCAACAACAGTCAAGCTGAGAATCAAATCAAAGATGCAATACCTTTCACAATTGCTACAAGGAAAACAAAATTCCTAAGAATATATTTAACTAAGGAGGTGAAAGACCTCTATAGGGAGGACTATGAAACACTGAGGAAAGAAATTTCAAAGATTGTAAACAGATGGAAAAACATATCATGCTCATGGATTGGCAGAATAGACGTCGTTAAAATGTCTATACTATCCAATGTGATTTACAGATTCAATGCCATCCTTGTTAAAATACCAATGTCATTCTTCAAAGATCTAGAAAAAATAGTTCTATGCTTCATATGGAACCAGAAAAGACCCCAAATAGACAATGCAACCTTACACAATAAGAACAAATTGGGAGGCATCACTTTACCAAACTTCAAGCTATACTGCAAGGCTATAGTAACCAAAACAGCATGGTTCTGGCACAAAAACAGAGATATATATCTATGGATCAGAGCAGAGAACCCAGATATGAAACCATCCTCATATTGCCATATGATCTTCAACAAAGCATACAAAAAATACACTGGAGTAAAGAATTTCTGTTCAATAAATGGTGCTGGGAAAATTGGATTGCCACTTGTAGAAGACTGAAATAGGATCCACACCTCCCACCACTTACAAAAATTAATTCACAGTGGAAAACAGACTTAAACCTAAGTAATGAAACCATAATAATGCCAGAAGAAGATGTTGGAAAAACTTCTAGATATCGGCTTAGGCAAAGAATTTATGAAGGAGATCCCAAAAGCAATCTCAGCAACAATAAAAGTAAATAAATGGGTCATTATATAATTAAAAAGCTTCTGCACAGCCAAGGGCACTATCAATAGCACAAACAGACAACCTACAAAATAGGAAAAAAATATTTGCATGCTATACATATGAAAAAGTGCTAATAAACAGAATCTATAAAGAATTCAAGCAAATCAGCAAGAAAAAATGAAACAACTCCTTTAAAAAAGTTGGCAAAAGACACAAACAGAAACTTTTCAAATGAAGATAGATTATTGTCCAACAAACACATGAAAAAACGTTCAATGTCTCTAAGCATCAGAGAAATGCAAATCACAACCACAATAGGATATCACCTAACTCCAGTGAGAATGGCTCTTATTAAAATGTCCGAAAACAACAGATGCTTGTGTGGATGCAGAGAGAAAGGAACACTTACGCACTGTTGGTGGGACTGAAAACTAGTACCACCTCTATGAAAAGTAGTATGGAGGAACCTGAAAGAACTAAAAGTAGACCTGCCATTTGATCCAGCAATCCTACCACTGGGTATTTACCCAAAGGAAAAAAAAAGACACCTGCACTCAAATGTTTATAGTAGCACAATTCATGATCACAAAGATGTGTTAACAACCCAAGTGCCCACCAATATGTGAGTTGATTAATAAAATGTGGTATATGTATACCATGGTGTACTACTCAGCCATTAAAAAAAAATGGAGAACTAGTATCTTTTGTAACAACTTGGATGGAACTGGAGACCATTTTTCTAAGTGAAGTATAGCAAGAATGGAAAAACAAACACCACATGTGCTCAATACTAAATTGGAACTAATTGATCAACACTTATGTGCACATATGGAAATAAAACTCAAGGGAAATCATGTAGGTGGGAGGGGGGAAGAGGTGATGGGTAAATTCACACCTAATGGGTACAATGCACACTATCTGGATGAAGGGCACACTTATAACTTTGAGTCAAACTGTACAAAAGAAAATTATGTAACCAGAACATGTGTACCCCCATAATTTTCTGAAATTAAAAAAAATGACATCAGAGAGAAATTTAAAAAAATTGCTGAAGTTTGTTTTATGGACCAGGATATAGTTTATCTTTGTGAGTGTCCTGTGGGTGCTTGACAAAATGTTTATTCTGCTGTTGTTGAGTGGAGTGCTCTATACTTGTCAATTAGATACTGTTAGGAGGGTCAATGATTTTCATGGAATCTTGAAGGTGCTGGTGTCCAGCTTTGCCACCATTTGAAAGGAACTGACTGGGAATAAAACAAAATATAAGTGAAACTGATCCTACAGATAGAAAGTATGAAAACCATAATCCTGGAGATACTACTTGGGCCCCTGAATCCAAACGTGCCTAGACTTTTCAGTTAAATTAGTCAATATATACTGATTATCTTATTCCTCTGTCAATTTGAATGAATTTCTGTCATATAAAGCAAAAGAGTACTACTTACTGTAAATCCTAAAACTAAAACCCTTTTTTCCCCTTCTCTCTATGGCCAGAAAACAGTTTTTAAATAGTAGGTAGAAAGGAGGTAGAAAAAAAGGAAGAAGGCATGAAGATCCAACTGAGAAGAATGTATCAGTTAGTTCTGGGAAGGTCGGATATTTGGTTATATCTTATTCTGAACATGACCTGAGGCCAGAAGAACTAATAAAGACTACTACCAGTCTCAGAGGCCAGGAGAGGTTTCAGAAAAATCTCAGAAACAGAGGAAATCAGGAAAAAAGCACAAATTTTAGGGAATCCAGGAGAAATGACTTGGGCCAAAGAAAAGCTTGATTCTGATAATGAGATAAATGCTTCTTAGCCTGAGGTATAATTGTATGTCAGTTTTTTCATCTGCAAAATGGGATTAATATGTAGTTCTAAGGGTCATTATAATGACCAAATGTCATTTGGACATGCAGGAACCATGGATTTCATTGTCTAGCCATTAGGCTTAGTGAGAGCTGGTTTCTGAGCTGGACACAACCAGACTTTATGTTTTCTCTGCCCTTGTGATTGGTGGTCTCTCTGTGAGTGATGATGCTTTTATGCACACTCATACCTGATATATATATATATATATATATATATATATATATATATATTTTGCTCTTGAAGCAGCTAGGAAAGTGTCAGTTGCCACTGATATTGAACTATAGAGGCACAGGGCAATAGATTAAATTAGGAGACATATTCCTGAGCCCAGAGTCTCCACCGGCTTGGGTGATATTAGTATAGATAAGCAAAATGTGAGGAACACAGATGTTTACTGCATCTCTCAAGACGGTGATTGAGAACAAGGTTTGGGGCACAGATGTGGTTTCGGAAGAGTTATACTAGAGTTGTTCCAGAGGCCAGTGCTTCGTCTGCCCAAGCTCTTTTTTTCTAGTCATTCAGTTCCAGCTGGCAGAGCTATCCCTGGGTATGATCTAGTATCTCTCCTTCTACAGTGGAATTTCAGGTCACGAATTAGTGACAGAAGAATAGTGTTTGGGTCAGTTTGAAGAATCTGTGGCTGTTTGAGATTCATTTTAATTCACTTATTTAGTGGCAAGAATAGTGGAGACTAAATAATGCTCAGTCCCATTTCTGCCATTAACTCTACATGTGACAAGAGGCCAGTCACTCCCCCTCTCTGGGTTTCAGTGATCCCACTTGTAAAATAAGAGAGGTGTCAGGATTTCTTTTCCTTTTCCTTTATTTAAGGGCTCTGATCTGCTGTGATTCTAATTCACTGAAGTAAATATATTTGGGTACTAGTTTGAACTAGTTTTCTGGGTGTTTTTGTGTCTTTTTTAAGAAAAACTTAAATATTAAAAAGTGGGTGAAGAAATTTCTTTGGAGAATTCACACTTGAAATGTTATAAAAGATTTCAAGAGTCTTTTAAGAAAAGCAAATTAGAGAAAGGGAGCATAAAAGTTTGTTTAGCAGCAAAAACAGATAAAGGAGAAACTCATGTTTTTTAATATGACTAGTTATTATGGACACTTTTTTGAGAGCATCTACATTGTAGGAGTTACCAAAGGATGCAAGAGATGTCAAAGAGAGGGGGGACAGTCAGCTATTCATGTGAAGATTCCTGGGAAAGACCTCTGGTCTGTAAGACAGGACACATGGATGTTAAATCAGCACTGTCCTCAACTTGTCTTGTGATATAAACTGGGACAAGTATCTTACCCTCTCTGCTCAATCTATATGGGGGGGCGGCTTTTAAAGATAGTCCTTGAGGCTCTTCTTGTTCTTATTTCTTAAAATTCTAGGTAGTGTTCTTCTGGTGGAGATGATAAGTTATATTTGGTCAGCACACCTGGTAACAAGAATCTTCACACACAGAGCCTCATGGACATAAGATTATTTCCTCCAGGCTGCAGTAGAGGCCAGTGACCTCTCTGTGACCCACAGAAGAACCTCCTTCTCTGGGGATCACATGCTTAGGTTTTCTGGTGGTTGGAACACAGAGATACTTGGGTTCTGGTCCTTGTTCTTCCATTTACTATTGTATGGCCTTAGACAAGTCACTTCCCCTCTCTGAGCTTTAGAAGTCTCATTTGTAAATGAAGATAGTAATTATACCTACAATACAGGGTGGTTGTGAAGATTAACTGAGCTACCTTGTAAAATACTACCTGGTACATTATCTGATGCATAAAATCCTGTTAAAAAGCATTAGTCAACCTCCTCCTACTTTCAGCCGTGATGCTACTGAATAAAATGACAAATTCTACCCTCTAGTTTGCTTTTTGAACCTTAAGTTCCCTTTATTCTTGCCAGACATGGTACAATAGTCAATTTGTACATAATTAGTGGTCAAATGAATGCTTCTCCAGGTATTTGGTTTTTATTATTAAAAAGAAATTACTAGCAAGCATTGCCTTGGATCAATGCCCATCTCTTTTCAAAGGCAATTAAATTGGTTCCACTTATTTAACATTAGTCTCAGACTCGTCCACATATCCCATCTTGAGAAGTTCAGAATACACCTGCATGACCAACACCTCCCTGAGGAGCCTATACATATCTCAATTCCAGTGGGGTTGGAGGAAATACTTTTGCTGAGAGATAACTCATTGTGGTGAACGAACAGAAAGATGCTCTATCTCTGCCTTCCTGTTTGGAACTTGAAACCCTCTCAGAAAAGTTGTAGGCTAATATATTTTTGTAAATGTGAGCACTGATTCTGTTCTGTTCAAGAAGACTGAAAAGGGGGACCCAATCCCTTTATGGCTTATAAGGTCCCTGCTGAGAAACATGCTATTATCCTGATGTTTTCTTCTTTGTAGGTTATTTGTTGTTTTCATCTTGTAGTTTGTAAAATTTCCTCTTCATTTTGACTTTGGCTAGGTTGATTACTGAGTGTCTTGGAGATGTCCTATTTGCTATGAATCTTCCTGTTGTTCAATGACCATCTTGTATCTGGATATCTGAGTCTCCGACAATACCAGGGAAGTTTTCATTACTTCCCTCAAATAAGTTTTCCATGTTTTTTTTCCTTTTTCTTCTTCTCTCTCCAGGATATCTATATTTCATATATTGGTTCTTTTCAAATAGTCCCATATTTCTCTGAGTGATTGTTCATTCTTCTTTATTCTTTTTCCTATGTCTTTGACTGACTGGCTTAATTTGAAAGTCTTGTCTTCAAGCTCTGAGATTCTTTCTTCTGCTTGGTCTAGCCGGTTGTTGAAGCTTTCTGCTGTATTTTGAAATTCCCTAAATGGCTCTTTCATTTCTTTAAGTTCAGTTATGTTCTTTCTTATGTTGTGCATTTATTTAACAAGTTTTTCATATTTTTCATTGATGTTATGAAATATGCTTTGAGTGTGTGTGTGTGTGTGTGTGCTGGATTTCAACTTTCTCTTCTATCCCATTCATCTTATTTGCCATCCATATTCTGAATTCTGTTTCCAAAATTTTGACAATTCCTTTTGGTTGGGATCTGTTGCTTTGGGGGTTTTGAACTAACTTGTTTTTTCACGTTGCCAGAATTCTTATTCTGGTTTCTTCTCACCTAAAACCTCTTCTCTCAGCTCAGGGCTGTTAGGTTTGTGGCACACCTATTCTCCTTTCCTGGAAAGTCTTCTACTTAGCTCTTTTATGCCCCATTCCAGAGGATTGACCTGATGGGAGAAGGGCAGGTTCACTGAGAGCCTGTAACTCAATTTTTCTCTTGCTTTGTCCCATGCCCTTGTGGTTGTCACAGTCCAAGCTGATGCTTTTGGACATTTGTTTGGTTTTGTAGGGTGGTCCCTATACTTCTGTTGGAAGCTTGGGCAGGGCCTGCACAACTCCCTTTCCATGAAGGTGGGTGGCGTGACATTGGCTGGTGCTTTGGTGGGTCATGGGACCTTGTCATGTGCTTGGGTGCTTTGCAGGACCTTGGCCAGTGCCTGGGCAGGTCATGGGAGCTGATCCAATGCTGAGGTATCTTCATGTGGAGTGGTGGGTTGGTTCTTAGGCCACTTCTGGAAGCTTAGGCAATGGTCTTGGTGAACCCCTCTCCACCGAGGTGGGTATTGTGGGAGATTGCTCTGCCCAGGTCTCCCTGTGGTGGTGGCAGTGGCTACTTGGTGAGACTATCTAAGCATTGGCCACAAGTGTCAGAACTTAGGCATTAAATCTACCCAAATCTAGGTGTAATGGTGGTATGCAACAGGGGGCAGCTTGTGGCTAGCAGGTTCATGGTGGAGAGCTGGATCACAGGCATTGTGTTACACAGAGATTCAGGGACATGCAGAGCTGGTGTGTATGGACCTCTGCATGGCACAGGGGGCCAGGGGACTTGTTCTTCTGGTCAGTGCATGGGTTGATAGGGGTGTGGCCTGTTGGCCAGTGCACAGGCCCAAGGAATGTGGCCTGCCACACCATGTGTGGATCTGTGTGAATGTGGTCCACCAGTTGGTGTGCAGGTCTGTGAGGGTGTGTTCCACCATGGGGTGTGAGGGTTCACAGGGGCATGGCTGCTTGGCAAGCAGGTCTGCAGGGGAGTGGACCTCATCATGGTGGTGCACAGGGCTGGGAGGCTTTTTCTGCTGAGTGGCATACAGGGCCTTGGAGGCTGAGCTGCTGGTTGGCTGGGGCTCTTTCCTCACATTGGCCCCACTGAGGCTGCTACAGTGGGTCCTCTCAAGTGGCGTCTGCATCTGCTCTACTCAAGTCTGATGGTAGGGCACTTGGCTCCTAGTCACAGGCATGCAAGGGTGTCTGCTCCCTCCCTAGCCCAGCAATGGGTGATATAGGGGCAGTTGCAGTGAAGCCAATCCCTGTGTAGACCAGGTACTCCAGACTGAGACCTCAGAGAGGCATCAGCTGTGGCAAGCTGGCAACAGAGGCCATCAGGTCCCTGCTGAGCCTGCTCTCCAATGCAACTTTATTATACAGTCTCCAAGCAGTTCCCTGATCAGTATGGAGGCCCACAATGGTGGGGGGGGGCCCTCTCACAGCTCGATTTGCAGTGTCCACATGGAGAACATGAGGCCCTGGGGTTCTCTCCTTTATCCTTTCCCCACATGTAGGCATCTCCCCCAGGTACCTTCAAATCTTGATGAGTGGAATTCTCCGTCCCCATCTCCTTCACTCCAAGTGTCTCACATTGCTTCTCTGATGATTTCCAATGCTCTCTCCAAGAGGGTCCATCCATATTTGGGCATCTACTTGCAACTTCCGATGCTCCCCTAGAGAACGGCATGTGCAGGCTGTTTCTAGTCTGCCATTTTGGCCCCCAACCCCTTAGAATAACTTTGCATATGGTTGTGCTAAACACCATAGGGAGCTACCAACTAAGGACTACTATCTGTTCATTTATTGCCTTGAGATTTCCCTGAAGGGCAGGGAGTAACATTCAAATTCTGAATCCACATGCAGACATGTCTGTGGTTAAGAAAAAGCAGGAGATATTTTTTTTCCCCTCTACATTGAGTCTATAATTTTCTTGGGCACCTCTTACTGTTTGGTAGACATTTTTCTCTTTCACTCGGGGAAGCCTTTCAATGGTCTTGCTTGATGCAGTGTTCTCACTCTTATGTTGTGCAGGCTTATCACTATCTCCTCATAGCTCTTCCAGACTGGCTACCTTCTCCTTGGCAGGGTAGCATAAACATGAGCTTATCTCTCTAGTGCTGAGATGGTCCTTGGGGATTCCTATTTATTTCTTGCAAATCAGATACAATTACAAAAGGAGGTTTGTTTTATTTTATGCAGTAATTCTACTTTTTAGTGAGTCATGTATTGCTGAAAATAAAAGTTAAAAACCACTCCTTTTTCCATTGTATCATGCTTCCTCTCGTCAACATGTATTAAGAACCAACAAGTAACTAGCTTTGTATTGAGACTCTGGGGATATATCTATGTACTTATAAATTTTAATTGGTTACCTATCTTTGAGCATAACAGTTGCTGGATCTGCATTTTAAACAAATTTTGTTCTTCAAATAGCTAACTCACAAAATCATTCTCACAGCTTTCGGCTTGTGGTATTTAACAGAAATCTGCTGAGGCAAAGTGTTTACTTCATAGTTCCCCAATATTTAAAGAGCTAACTTAGAAAAGAGTAAGAACTCTAACGAAGTGTTGCTTTCCACTAAAGAAACCACAGAGAAAGATCTTTTTCATAAAAAAAATCCACAAAAAATAAGTTTTGCTACAAAAATAAATCTTATTTCAAGAGGCTATTGCTTTAGACAGTTCCAAGCTGAGAAGATAGGTTCTCTGAAGCCCATGAAATATCCCTGACCTTGTGGCTTTGAACAGAATAGCACAGAGAGTAGGAAACCATTACTAAAGTGGATGTAACACTGGGACTCTGACTATTCAAAAGTAACTGTGAATAGGTTGGAAAAAAGCGATTTTACCAGAAAAGTAACAAAGGATTCTATGTACTCATCATTTTGCCCTTTTCCTTTATTTTATTTTGTATTGTATTAACATCTTTATTGATTAAAGAGTGACAAATTGATTTTGTTATATGTAGCTAAAAATTATGCCTGTGTCATAAACCCAAATTGGGCCCTCTAAGGGGATGAAGGAAATAGAAGTGGATTCTCACTCAGAACAGAGATTTGTCATTGATTTATGAAAGGGCAAAAATAAGATTTTACTGCCCATAAGGTGATTTTCTGTAAGACACACAAAATATTTGAGTTAAGCCTCTATATATAAATGAGTATACAGAGACAAGGGAAAAAAAATGGAGGATTTTTGATAGAAAAGTATAATGAGGAATTAGAGGTGGGTAGATTTAGGCAATACGTAATTTAGGCACAATGTGTGGTACATTGTGGGGAGAATTGGAAGAAGAAAGACAAGTTGTAAGCAACTACTATGTATTTTCAGCTATTTTTAAAGCATCTACTATGAATCAGGCTCAATTCTATGTACTTTATACATGTTATCTCATTGTAATCCTCAGAGTAACCTTGAAAGCTAGGCTGTCATTATTCCTCATTTTACAGATGAGAAAACTAAGGCTCAGAGATTAACCAAGCTAGTAACAGGCAAAACCATGATTGAAACCTAGGTCAGTCTGACAACAAAGCTCACTTTTTTTTCCCTACTATTCTATTACAAATTTAAGTTCTGAAATGTTGGGATTGAAATAAAAACATAATCCAAGGACATGATTGGATATTATGGAGATATGAAAGGCAAAGAGAAGGAAAATAGGCCCAGAACAGTTTGGCAAAAGGCCCTGAAAACAAAACTGGGCTGCTGATTCAAGTTTTATCTAGGGCTAATATACAATTAGCCCTAAGAGTCATTCCAAGTGTCTGGCACTCCCTAGGCCTATGTCAGTCCTGTTCCTGTTTCTCTGTTCATTGACCTGAAGTGATTTAAGTGACCTATGGGTAAGGAGAAAATGTGCCAGACAGGAGCTATATTCCTACAGTAGTGAAACTACCTAAGCTGCAAGAGTCATTAGTGCTCAATCCTTTTTTTAAATATGAGGAAATTAAAGCTAGAGAAAGGAAGGGACTTGTCTGAGGCATTCAGTTAGTGGCAGAGCTGAGAATAGAAAGAGCCCAAATTCTCTGACTGTTGTTACAGTGTAATTTAACTTTTAAGAAAAAGATAACACAGACACATTGAACAAATTCCAGAGATCAATGTATTCTTGCAGCTTGAGCAAGGCAGTTATATGCCAAATAACAGAATACCTCATTTTATGTGGTGAATAAGTCAGTGAGGATGCTTTTGGCTACAAGTAGCACAGCATCCAAGTTAAACAATAAAAAAATTATCATCTCATATTTTGGACAAGAAGTCTAGAAGCAGAGCAATTCCAGGTTGGTTAATTCAATGTCTCAATAACATACCTGCTCTTGGTCAGCTTCTTTATGGTTTTATTAGCTTTCCACTTGTGATTCAAAATGGCTGTGTTAATACAAACTCTCACATCTTTACATAATGTCCAAAAGCAAAAGGGGTGAATCCATGTCTTGAGTTCTTTTATAAAAGTAAGGAAAATTTTTGCAAAAGCCACTACCCCCACTCTCCTTTAGTCTCATTAACCTGGGATTATATCACATGTGAATGTTAAACCACTCACTAGCAAAGAAAATGAAAGATTAACAATTAGCTCAGAAGCTTTTACATTTGATCAGGTCCCATTTTTGTTGTTGATGTTGTTGTTTTTGTTGTTGTGATGATTATTTTTGGGGTCTTCTTAATAAATTCTTTGCCTAGGCTGATGTCTGTAAGAGTTATTCCAACATTTTCTTCTAGAATTCTTATCATTTCATGCCTTAGGTTTAAGTCTGTTATCCATAGTGAGTTGATTTTGTGACAGGTGAAAGATGCGGATCCTGTTTCAGTCTTCTACATGTGGCTATCCAATTTTCCCAGCACCATTTATTAAATAGGGATTCTTTTCCCCAGTGTATGTTTTTGTCTGATTTGTCAAAAATCAGATGGCAATATGAGGATGGTTTTATATCTGGATTCTCTGTCCTGTTCCATTGGTCTGTCTCTGTTCTTGTGCCAGTACCATGCTGTTTTAGTCACTATAGCCTTATAGTATAGCTTGAAGTCTGCCAAGGAAACTATCATTACAGTGAATAGACAACCTACAGAATGGGAGAAAATATTTGCATTCTATACATCTGATAAAAGGCTGATAACTAGAATCTATAGAGAACTCAGGAAAATCAGCAAGGAAAAAAATCAAAGAATCCCATTAAAAAGTGGGCAAAGGACATAAACAGAAACTTTTCAAAAGAAGACAGACTAATGGCAGACAAACATATGAACAAATGCTCAACATGTCTAATCATTAGGGAAATGAAAATCAAAACCACAATGAGATATCACTTAACCACAGTGAGAATGGCTTTTATTTAGTCCCAAAACAACAAACATTGGCATGGATGTGGAGAGATAGGAACACTCATACACTGCTGGTGGGACTGCAAATTAGTACAATCTCTATGGAAAGTAGTTTGGAGATACTTCAAAGAACTAAAAGTAGAACTACCATTTGATCCAGCAATCCCACTACTGGGTATTTCCCCAAAGGAAAAGAAAAGACATTCTGTAATAAAGACATCTGCACTCGAATGTTTATAGCAGCACAATTCACAATTGCAAAGATGTGGAAACAACCCAAGTGGCCATCAACACATGAGTGGGTTAATAAAATGTGGTTTATGTATACCATGGAGCACTATTCAGCCATAAAAATAAATGGTGAACTACCTCTTGTATTATCCTAGATGGAGTTGGAACCCATTCTTCTAAGTGAAGTATCACAAGAATGGAAAAACAAACACCATGTGTACTCACCATTAAATTGGAACTAATCGATTAACGCTTATGTGCACAAATGGAAATAACATTTATCAGAAATCAAATAGGTAGGATGGGGAGGAGGATATGGGTAAAATCACACCTAACAGGTGTGGTGTGGGCTGTCTGGGGGATGGGCACACTTGTAGCTCTGACTCAGGCAGTACAAAGGCAATTTATGTAACCAAAGCATTTGTACCCCCGTAATATTCTGAAATTTAAAAAAATGTGCATATCCCATGAAATAGCAATTACAATTTTAGGAATTTATGTTAAAGAAATTGTTTGGCTATGTACAAGTAGTGATGTCTTCAGAATAGCTATATGAAAGGACTTAGGGGAACAATCTGTTTGGAAGTAGCAGCTAGTGGACCACTCTGGAAGCTGTGTTTATTTACCAAGAATAATATTTTTACTAAAATTAAGTGTTTAATTGAATTAGTTTGTTGTGGGGTAGAAATAAGCATGATTTCTATTGAAATGAACTATTTTCCATACTAGCAAGTAATAGGAGATGAGCCAAATGTCCTCAAATAGGGTGCTTTTTAAATTAAATAACAGAAAGATAGAATACCATGCAGCCACTAAATATGATCATATAGATCTTTTTTACTAAAATGGAAAGATACTCTGGATATATTATAAAATTTCCAAAAAAGTAGGCTATAAAAATTATGTACAGTAGGAGGCATACATTTCCAAAGACTACAACCTGGATATCATATCTTAGCATGTTAATAATTTCTATATGGAATCTTTGTAGGCTGTGTTTTTATGTTCAGAAAAAAGTAAACTTTCATTGTTGCATCAGCTAGCAGTTACTTTAGCAGACTATCCCTATTTTCAGGCTCATTTAAAAGTTTAATTTACAAAGATTATAGTTCATGTGTTCTTATTGCAAAAAAATTCTAAAAATACAAATAAATCACAATTCTGTCTTCTACAAAGTTCCTACAGATTTCAGACCTCCTCTATGAGGTAACCACAGTTAACAATTTTGTGTGTGGTGCTTTAAAGCTGATTCCAGGTTTTCTCATAGATAGATGTATTATAAAAATATGTAAATATGTGGTATTCTATTAACATACATGTCCAATTATATATATTATATATTAATTATACATAATAGATAATATATACATTATATATACATTATCTGTCATTTGTTTTTGCCATATGATAAAATTGACGCAAGAACTTTTTGTGACAGCAATGCAGATCTATTTCACTTTCGTAACTACTTCCCAGAATTCTAAATTATAGATGTGTCATGATTAATTAAAGCATTCCTTTTTTGATGGACACATAAGTTGTTTCCCATTTGTTGTTATGATTAATAGAACTGAAATAAACAACTTTGAACATGAATTCTTGGGCAAATGTTTTTGTTCTCTTATTAAAAATACATAAAAATTGGGTTAAAGTTGAAAGGATGTGAAATTTTAATTTTTTATAACTATTGCCAAAATTTTATTTCAAAAATGTTAAGCCAATTAGTTTCCTCAAAATTTAATATATATGAATATCCTACACATTCATGAAAATTTTTTAATCTTTTAAACTGTGGTCAAAATTATGGGTGAAAAATATTGCCTCACTGTTATTAATTTGTATCTTCCCACTTTTCAAACTAGGTTAAGCACAACAGTAAAGTAATCCTTCACTCATATAAAGCTGGATTTAGATGGTGACATACGTAGTAACAGGATTCCTATGGACATGATTTAAAATTATGAAATGTCAACAAGACTTTTTACCTTCACTTTGAGAAGCAAGGGTTGAATCAGAATAACTAGGAGCCAGCTAGTGAGGGGCCTTAGGAGAATTCAGGGTAGAGAAATTGCCAGAGGTCATGGGAGAGACTATATGTAAAACCAAATCCAGAGGGCTGAAGGCAAGCTAGCAGTCAAGGTTCTGAATCCAGAGTTCAGCACTGTGTGCAGAAGGGACCAGAAGGAGAGAAGGTGGGTAATCTGAGTGGAGGATTGGGTATAAGACAACCAACACAAATAGGCTTGGGAAACTTTTGAATTATCATTATAAGCTGGAAGTTACAGGGTGATTTTAATGGCCAGGTCCACTGGGTAAATTGACCAAAAACATTCCAAATGACCCACCCTACCTTTTAATAGCCCTGCTGTCAGGGAGATTATAGCTGTCTCCCCTGCATTGTTCTGGTTGAGCTATATCTCTTGACTATTCTAGTGGTACAGTGCACTCTTGCCAGTGTACCAGGGCTAGGAGTTGTTTTGATAACTGATAGAGGCTGGTATGTTCCTCTTGTGTACAGTAGACCAACTCTACAAAGATTGGAGCTATGTGAGTCAGTGGGGTTGGTGACTGATGACTGAGAGTTGAAACAGGGCAAGAATACCAATGATCTATTTAAGGGAGTGATGCATCTCCAAGGAGAGGAGAATTGGAGAGGGATACCATAGGGCTAATTACCTCAATGACTCTGAAGATAAAAAGCCAGATCTGTCTGGGATAGAGGGTTGGCTGAGGGTGTAGGCATTTTCAGGGTGGATGAAAGGCCCATGGAGGTGGCATTCTTCCTTGTTAAACTGAGTAGTGGTGATAGTGTTGCCTGGGATTCAATGCACAAAACATCATGTACCCTCCTGTTGATAGCATCCCCACCTTCAAGATGTTTGGCCCTAGAGAAGAAATGTCCTTAATGACACTTTCAGTGATAGTTTCCCGTGGAAATTCTAAAGTTAAGTGAGCAATTGTAGCACTTTGGGTTTTTTCTATGGAGGCAGAATTCCCAGGTTAAAAAAAAAAAAAACCTCCACATTTGAATCATGGAATGTAACCATATGATACATTTCTTTATTTAAACATCCACCCATTCATCTAACAAATACTTGTTGAACATGTGCTAAGTAAAAACACCAAGTAAGCAAAACAAAAGAAAATGACAAGGTTGTAGGTGGGAGGATGGTGAGGATGACTTGAGTTTTAGAAAATAAGATGAAATTAGATGAAATGGTAGGGGAGAGTCTATAATGATTTTGAATACTGAATCTTAACTGACTGTACAGAAGCTGTTTCTATTAGCTGAGATTGAGGAAAATAGGAGGAAGAGTTGGTGCCAATTTGAGATAGTTGTAGAGATGAGGAAGAATGTGGAGGATGAGATCAATGTGGGCCGTGCAGATGGTGAAGTTCTGCCAGCTGCCCAGGTGGAGCTATGTTGTGGACAGAAAGAAACAGGGTTCTGACTATCATGAGAGGTGACTGGGATGGAGATCAGGTTAGGCTGCATGAATAGAAGTTATCTGAGGCCATAGGTTTGGGTAAAATCAATGTTTTATAGATAGTGGCCTACATGTTATATATGTTATCCTCGCTTCTGCAAACACAGTTAAACACCAAAATCACACAAAGTTTAATAAATCAGGGAAGATTTTAAGGGGAGAAAGTACTCACATACCAAGAAAAATCCAGTCAGAGAAAATCTTCTTGTGTGTTTATTTGTGGGTCATATTATATATATAGTTGCATATTATGAGTTTTCAATGTCATATTGACTATCTGAGATATCTTTTAAAATTCTAGTTTTGGAACATTTTGTCCAAGGCTGGGTTAATACCCACCAATACTCTGACACTTATATACCCAACACAGTGTCTGTTTTAAACAGCTAGCTGCTCTTCAGTAACGAGATTTTCTCATGGCAAACAGAGCAAGGGTCAGGAATAATCTTTTCAATGCATTGCTCAGTTTGGCTTGCTAGTATTTTTTGTTTCAAAATATTAAGGGGGTACAAATGTTTTAGGTTACATGGATCATTTTTGTAATGTTTGAGTCCCGGCTATAGGTGTGCCCGTCACCCCAATAGTGTTCATAGTACCCACTGGGTTGTTTTTTTCTCCTCCTCTCCTACACACTCCCCCTTGATTGATTTCCACTGAGTTTTACTTCCCTCTGTGCACATGTGTGCTCATCAGTTAGTTACAATTTAATAGTGGGTACATATGGTGTGTCTTTTTCCATTCTTTAGATACTTCACTTAGGATAATGGTCTCCAGTTCCATCCAGATTGTTGCAAAAGGCATTAATTCATCTTTTTACAGCTGAGTGGTATTCCATGGTATACATATACCACGTTTGATTAATGCACTCATGAGTTGATGGTCACTTGGGTTGATTCCACATCTTTGCAATTGTGAATTGTGCTGCAATAAACATTTGAGTGCATGTGTCTTTTTGATTGAAAGTCTTCTTTTCCTTTGGGTAAATACCCAAAAGTGGGATGGCTGGATCAAATGGTAGGTCACTTTTCATTCTTCAAGGACTCTCCATACTGTGTTCTGTAAGGTTTGTACTAATTTACAGTCCCACGAACAGTGTATAAATATGCCTTTCTCTCTGCATCCATGCCAGCAGCTACTGTTTCTGGACTTTTTAATAAAAGCCATTCTAACTGGGGTAAGGTGGTATCTCGCTGTGGTTTTAATTGGCATTTCCCTAATGATTAGTGACATTGAGTATTTTTTGATTGATTGATTTTTTTTTTTTTTGGTCATTTGTCTTTCTTCTTTTGAGAAGCTTTGTAGGTCTGATAGAATTCGGCTGTGAATCCATCTGTTCCAGGGCTTTTTCTTTTTTGGGAGGTTTTTATTACTGTTTCGATCTCCCTGTTTGTCATTGGGGTTCAGGAGTTATATTTCTTCCTGGTTGAGTCTTGTTTGTGTGTTTCCAGGAACTTGTCCATTTCCTCTATGTTCTCTAGTTAACACATGTAAAGATTTATGTAGTATTCATGGACGGTGTTTAGCATTTCTGCAGTATCAGTTGTAATGTCAACTTTTTCATTTCTGCTTGAGCTTATTTGTGTCCTTTCTCTTCTCTTCTGGGTTAATCTAGAAAGGGGTCTTTCAATTTTGTTTATCTTTACAAAGAACCAACTTTTTGTTTCATTAATCCCTTGTATTTTTTTTCCAATTCATTAAGTTTTGCTCTGACAATCGTTATTTTTTTCCTGCTGCTGGCCCTGGGTATGGCTTATTCTTCCTTTTCTAGTTACTTGAGGTATGGCATTATGTTGTTAATTTGTGAGCTTTTTGTCTTTTCGATGTAGGCATTTAAGGCTATGAATTTTTCCCCCTGAGAAATGCTTGTGCTCTGTGCCAAAGATTTTGATAGCTTGTGTCCTCTTTGTCATTCAGTTCAAAGAATTTTTTTATTTCCATCTTAATTTCATTCTTGACACAATAATTGTTCAGCAGCAGGTTGTTTAATTTCCATGACTTTGTGTATGTTTGAGGGTTTTTCTTGTGATTGATTTCTAGTTTTATTCTGCTGTGGTCTGAGAGGGTACATGGTATGGTTTTGATTTTTTTGAGTTTGTTGAGACTGCTTTTGTGGCCAAAGATGTGATCAATCTTGGAAAGTGTCCAATGTGCTTCTGAGAAGAATGTGTGTTCTGTAATTTTGGGGTAGAATGTTCTGTAAATGTCTGTTAGGTCAGTTTGATTTATAGTTTGTTTTAAGTCCATTGTTTCTTTATTTATTTTCTGCTATGATGATTTGTCAAGCTCTGACAATAGGGTGTTGATGTCCCCTGAAATGACAATGGTGCTATTTATGTCTTTGCTTAGCTCTAGTAAAATTTGCTTTATGTATCTGGGAAATCCTGCATTGGGCGCATATATATTTAAAATTGTTAAATGTCTTCTTGTTGAATTGCTCCCTTTACCGTTATATAATGACCCTCTTTGTCTTTCTTTACTTTTGTTGGCTTAAAGTCGATTTTATCTGATATGAAAATGCCTATAACTGCTCTCTTTTGATTTCCATTTGTGAGGAATATTTTTTTCCATCCTTTCACGTTCGGTCTGTGCATGTCCTTGTGGTTTAGATGTGTTTCCTGGAGACAGCAGATACTTGTGTTTTGTTTTCTCATCTGTTCAGCCAGCCCATGTCTTTTGAGAGGAACATTCAGTCTGGTAATGTTAATTGTTAGCATTGATATGTAGGATGTTGGTCTGCTCATCCTTTTAGATAGTCCTTTATTACTTTGTTTTACCTCTTGTTCTAATTTTTTATAAGAGTTATGAGTTTCTGGGACTTTTGGTGAACTTACACTGGTGGAATCTGTTGTGCTGATTTGTGTATAGTGCTGTTCTGAGTACTTTATGCAGAGCAGGTCTGTTCATGGGAAATTCCCTCAGTGTTTGCTTGTCTAGAAGAGACTTAATTTCTCCATCTATTGTGAAACTAATTTTACAGGATATAAAATTCTAGGCTGGCAGTTGTTCTGTTTAAGCCAATTGATGATGTGCCCCCAATCCCTTCTGGCTTGTAAGGTTTCCACTGAGAAGTCTGCAGTTAGCCTGATGGGTTTTCCTTTGTAGGTTATTTGATGCTTTCATCTTGCTGCTTGCAGAATTTTCTCCTTCATTTTGACTTTGGCCAGGTTGATTACTATGTGTCTTGGAGATGACCTATTTGCTATGAATTTTCCTGGTGTTCCATGTCCATCTTGTATCTGTATGTCTGAATTTCTGGCAATACCAGGGAAGTTTTCCTCAATAATTTCCTCCAATAGGTTTCCCATGCTTTTAGCTCTTTTTTCTTTTCCCTCAGCCATATGTATAATTTGAATGTTAGTTTGCTTCATATAGTCCCATATCTCTCTCAGTGATTGTTCAGAATTTTTCATACTCTTCTCTGCCTCTTTGAATGACTGGGTTATCTCAAGAGCCTTGTCTTCAAGTTCTGAGATTCTTTCTTCTCCTTGGTTTAGCCTGGTGTTAAAGCTTTCTGCTGTGTTTTGAAAATCCCTAAATGACTTTTTCATTTCTTTAATTCCTTTTTTATGTTGTCTAGCACTCTAGTGAATTTTTCATTGATTCCGGAAATATTTTTTTTGGCTCATTTTCATTGGTTTTCAACTTTCTCTTCAATTCCATTCATCTTAGTTGCCATCCATATTCTGAATTCCATTTCTGTCATTTCAGCAATTTCCTTGTGGGTGGGGTCTACTACTGTAGCTCCATTGTGTTCCCTTGGGGGTGTTGAACACTTGTTTTTTTCGTGTTGCCAGGGTTCTTTTGCTGGTTTCTTCTCATCTGGCTTCTCTTCCCTCAGCTTTGGGTTAATAGGTATGCAGGGCACCTGTTCTCCTCTGCTGGGAACTCTCTCGAACCAATTCCAGGAGTGATGGCTGCTCAGGGCTGGGAGTCCTGAGTGAAGTGTTGGACATCAGGGAGTTTCTGCTGGCCCAGGTATAGTGATGGGGAATCAATAGTGGGGTCTTGGGGACCAGTTACAACTCTGGATCTCTGGGGTGGAGTCGCAGGCCCAGCAGGAGCCCAGGAGCTACAGGGGAAGAGACTTGGACTCAGGCACAATGAGAGCTTCAGAGCTAGCTCTGGGAATTTTGGGGGTAGAGCCGCCTATATGGGGGGCTGTTTATCCAGCATGGGGACTGCTGATGCCCTGTTGTGCAGGCAGGGGTTTGTCTCAGTGGCTCAGTGTCTGCATAGGTGGGCCAGAGCTTCTGGTTGGCCAAGGTTCTCCCCCCATACCTAGGACCCACTGAGGCAGTAGCCCCAGGCTTCACAAGTGGTGCCTGTCACATCTGAGGCTCCTTAACTGTTCAACTCCCATGCTGGGGAGGGGAAATGCTCAGCCCCCAGTCATAGGCAATGACACAGGGCAGTATCTTTTCTCTCCCTGGCCCAATAGGTGATGCAAAATCTACTGCTGGAAGGCAGGGTCCTGAGTGGAATGGACCTGGCTTCATGTGCCAGAGCAACCAGGATGTTGTCAGCTGCAGAAACCTGAGACTGGCAGGCACCGGATCTCTGCTGCACCTGCTGTCCAGTGGAATGTCTCTGCAAAGACTCTGAGCAGCTCCCCGATCAGCCCAGAGGTCTGCAGTGGAAGAGGGAGACCTCTCACAGATTGAGCTGCCTGTAACTTTTGCTTCTCTCCTAAAAAGCAGTGCCCCCTCAGGTTGTCTCTATCCTGTTGTCGTCACCTCTTCCCAGCAAGTGTGTATTGAGACACCCAGCTTAATCTCTGAGGTGATGGGTGATACTTCTAAGAATCAGCCCTACCCTGTTTGATTGAGTTGGTAGATGCTGTAATGAGATGTAGAGTTGTTCTCCCTGTCAGTGGTTGATGCTTGCAGGAAAGAGCCAACTACCAGATGTTCTTTTGTGCCTGTGATAAGGTCTAGTCTCTCAGAAGGAGCATTTGAATGCCCCAGGCTCTGGGAGGGGCCCTGTAGCTCCTAAGGTGTTACTTTTTCTCCACCACAGCAGATGTGGTTGGAGGAGCAAGGCAGGGCATGGTTAGGTTGTGTGAGCATGGAAGGCCTTGCAAAGCCTTGGCAGGGCTGAGAGGTTTTACTGGCTGCTAGGGGGAGCTGCTGGGAAGAGGGTTGGGGCAGGCTCTCCAGACTGGGAGGGCTGTTTGTGAGGAAGGGGCTGCAATTCCCTTATAGTCCGGGCATCTGAGTGCACCACACTTGATTGGTATGGCACCACGGGCTGGGATATTCCATGCTGGGGGACCCTGCCTAGTTTGCCAGCACAGCTTTGAGCCTCAGCAGGCCTCCAAGGTTGCCTTTCCAGGTGCTAGGGAAAGCCACTGGGAGTAGCACCAAGGCAGGCTCTCCAGACTGGGAAGGCTGCTTGTGAGGAATGGGCCACAATTCCCCAACAGCCTGGGTACCTGAATGTGCTGTGCTTGGTTGATATGGTGCCATGGGCTGGATCTTTCCTGCTGGAGGACCCACCCTAGTCTAACAGTGTGTCTTTCCTGTGGGGGAGGAATGGGTGCTCTTTCAGATTGCTGTGTCTTGGACCCCCACAGTATTTTCCTATCCGTTCTGCCCACAGGGGCTCCCTTGCCTCTCAAGTCCAGCTCACAAACCTCCTTTTTGTCTCCCCCAGCAAACTGCTCTAGTCCTGGGGGCATGGGATTTAGCCTGCATGTCTGACCTGCCGGTGTGCATCTCTGAGAAATGCCAGTGGACAGGGAGCTCCCAGATCGAGCACCCTGGGTCCACTGCAGTTCCTCAGAGGAAAAGGCATGGGCCCCACTCTCTGTGGATCCTCAGACTGGAGGACACACTAGCTGGGGAGAGCTGGGTGCTTGCCAAATTCTTGGCTCAAACTTCTCTCCTGGTTGCAGTGGGTGGAGGAAGGGTGGGGAAGAATAAGGGTCTGAATGGAAGAAAGCCAGCTCTCAAGCCTCTTGGGTCACTCTCCTTGGAGGGGAAGCCCACATGGAATGTCCAAGCTCTGGGATCACCCAAGTTCTCCCCACAATTCCATGGTTGCCACAGTGTTTGGGTTCATGGGAGTGGAAAAGCTTCCAAGTAAGTTTTTAGCCCACTGATCACTGAAGGAATGTGAGAGAGAGAAGGGGATCCCCCTTACTCCTCCACTGGGCTCTGAGCCTCTCTGGGTTTGATCCTTGGTGATATCTTTTTTCCCTTTATCTTTGTCCTTCTCTGCTGTGCAAGTTTCCTCTGGTGAGGTCCCTGGAAGGCTCCAGCACTTCTCTCTAAGACCTACACCTGAGCTGCATCCCCTTTCCCCTCTCCTTTATATGAAACCCCTCCTTCTCTCCAGGACAGTCAGGCAAGAAATGTCTCTAGTCAGCAATCTTGCCCCTTCCCTCGGTTTGCTACTATTTTGATGAGGATTTTTGTATGTATATTCATCAGAGATATTGGCCTATAGTTTTCTTTTTTTGTTGTTGTGTCTTTGTCTGGCTTTGATATCAGGCTTCATAGACCCCAATTAGTAGTATTCCCTCCTCCTTGACATTTTGGAATAGTTTAAGTAAGATTAATATTAGTTATTCTTTGAATGCTTAGTAGAATTCAGCAGTGAAGCCGTGGAATCTTGGGCTTTTCTTTGATAGGTGGCTTTATTACTGCTTCTGTCTGCTTACTTGTTATTGGTTTATTCAGGTTTTGGATTTCTTTCTGGTTCAATCTTGGTAGTTTGTATGTGTCCTTGCCTTAAGGCTACGTGTTTCCTTCTAGGTCTTAAGTGTGGCCTTTTGACTGAATCTTAATTTTACAAAACAAATTCTTTCATTAAAAGGGGTGCAGCAGAGAAAGATGAAGCTTTTCTTGCCTCCTTTGGTACTTGAAAAAGAACAATCTTGAAATCAGAAGGCTGCAGGTTCTCCACCCCTAGAATCTAGTTTTTCCAATTTATTGGCATATAGTTGCTAATACTAGTCTCTAGTGATCTTTTGAATTTATTAGTCTCAGTTGTAATGTCTCCTTTTTCATTTCTGATATTATTGATTTGCGTCTTCTCTCTTTTTTTTCTTGGTTAGTCTGACTAAATCTGTCAGTTTTGTTTATTCAAAAAATCAACTTTTTGTTTCATTGATCTTTTGTATTGTATTTTTGGTTTCAAATTCATTTATTTCTGCTCTGATCTTTATTCCTTTTCTTCTACTAATTTTGGATTTGGCTTGCTCTTGTTTTTCCAGTTCTTTGAGATGCATCACTACATTGATTATTTGAAGCTCTTCTACTTTTTCAATGTAGGCACTTATTGCTATAAATTTTCCTCTTAGTACTGCTTTTACTGTATCCCATAGGTTTTGATATGCTGTATTCTCATTTTCATTTGTTTTGAGAAATTTTTAAATTTCCTTTTTGATCTCTTCATTGACCCACTGTTCATTCAGGAGCATGTGGTTTATTTTCCATGTGTTTGTACAGTTTCTAATGTCCCCCATGTTATTGATTTGTAGTTTTATTCCACTATGGGCAAAGAAAATACTCGATATGATCCCAATTTTTTTGAATTTTTAAAACCTTGTTTTGTGGCATGGTCTATCCTTGTGAATGATCCATGAGCTGAGGAGAAGAATGTGTATTCTGCACCTGTTGAATGGAAGGTTTTGTATATATCTATTAGCTCCATGTGGTCTATAGTGCAGATTAAGTCCAACTTTTTTTTTTTAAATTTTCTGTCTGGGTGATCTGTCCAGTGCTCAAAGTGGATCATTGAGGTCTCCAACAATGATTGTATTGGGGTCTATCTCTCTCTTTATCTCTGATAATAATTACTTTATGTATCTGGGTGCTACAGTGCTGGATGAATGTATATTTAGAATTGTTATATCCTCTTGCTGAATTGACTCTTTTATCATTATATAATGATCCTCTTTTCCTCTTTTTACAGTTTTTGTCTTGAAAGTTTCTATCTTATCTGATATAAGCATACCTACCCCTGCTTTTTTTTTTTTGGTTTCCATTTGCATGGAATATATTTCTCCATCCCTTTATTTTCAGTCTATGTGTGTGTTTATAGGTGAAATGTATTTATTCTACACAGCATGTAGCTGGGTCTTGTTTACTTTTTATCCATTCAACCACTCTGTGTCTTTTGATTGGAAGGTTTAGTCCATCCACATTCGATGTTATTGTTGATAGGTAAGGACTTACTACTGCCATGCTGATATTTGATTTCTGGTTGTTTTGTGGTCCTGTCTTTCTTTCTTACTTCCTTTTGGTCTTTGTTAAAAGTGATTTTTTTCTGGTGATAGTGTGTTTTAATTTCTTACTTTTTCTTTTTTGTGAATCATTGTGAGTTTTTTGATTTGAGGTTACCATGAGGCTTGCAAAAAACATTTAAATGGGTTTAAAACCCATCCTTTTAGACATATGACAGCTTTGCTTACAAACAAATAAACAAGCAAAGAAAAATGTAAGAGAAATTCTACACTTTATATTCCCCCAGCTTTTTAACATTTTGTTGTTTCCATTCACATATTTTTATACAATCTACCTTTCAAAAAGTTGTATTTATTATTTTTGATAGGTTTGTCCTTTAATCTTCTTACTCAAAAATTAGTGGTTTATACAAAACCATTACAGTAATAGAGTATTCTGTATTTGTGTGATTACTTTTACCTGTGAGTTTTATACCTTCCGGTGATTTTTTTATTATTCATTAACATCTTTTCCTCTCATATTGAAGAACTCTTTTTAGTATTTTTTGTAGGACAGATCTGGTGTTGATGAAATCCCTCAGCTTTTGTTTATCTGGGAAAGTTTTTATTTCTTCTTCATGTTTGAAGGATGTTTTGCATGATGTAATATTCTAGGTTTAAGGATTTTTTTTCTTCAGCACTTTGAATGTCATGCCACTGTCTTCTTGCCTATAAGGTTTCCACTGAGAAGTCTGTTGCCAGACATACAGGAATGCTTTATATGTTATTGTTTTCCATGCATTCCTGAGGACCTTTTGTTTAGCTGTAACCTTTAGGAGCTTGAGTATTACATGCCTTGAAGTAGTCTTGTTTGGATTAAATCTGCTTGGTGTTCTATGACCTCCTTGTACTTGAATATTGATGTCTTTCTCTAGGTTTGGAAAGTACTGTGTTATTATTTTTTTGCATAAACCTTCTATCCCAGTTTCTCTCTATACCTCCTCTTTAAGGCCAATAACTCTTAGATCTACAATTTGAGGCTTTTTTTCCTAGATATTTTAGTTGTGCTTCATTCTTTTTTATTCCTTTTTCTTTTTTCTCTACTGACTATTTTTACATTGGCTTTAGCTTTATTTTATTCTTGTTTTTCTAATTTTCAGAGGTGTGACATTAGGTTGGCAATTTGTGATCTTTCTGTCTTTTCAATGTAGGCGTTTAGTGCTATGAACTGCCCTCTTAGCTCTGCTTTTTCTGTATCTGAGAGATATTGGTAATTTGTGTCATCGTCATTCAATTGAAAAAAAAATTTCATCTACGTCTTGATTTCCTCATTGATCCAGAAACCTCAGAAAGAAGTTGTTTAATTTCCATATATTTGTATAGTTTTGAGAGTTCCTGTTAGAATTGATTTGCAATTTTATTCCACTATGGTCTGGGAAGATATATAGTATGACTGATTTTTTTAAAAAATTGCTGAGGCTCATTTTGTGGCCTAATATTTGGTCTATCATGGAAAATATTCCATTTACTAATGAGCAGAATTTATTTTCTACAGTTTTTGGACAGAATGTTATGTAAATGTCTGTAAGGTCCATATGGTCTAAAGTCCTGTTCAAGTCCAGTGGTTCTTCGTTGATTTTCTGCCTTGATCTGTCTAGTTTTTTCAGCAGAATGTTGAAGTCCTCCACTATTACTATGTTGCTGTTTATTTCATTTCTTATGTCCAGTAGTATTTGTTTTATGAATCTTGGAGCTCTGATGTTAGGTGCCTATATATTTAGGATTGTTATATCTTCTTGATGAATTGATCCCTTTATCATTGTATAGTGACCATCTTTGTCCTTTTTTACTGTTGTTGATTTAATGTCTGTTTTATCTGATATAAGAATAGCTACTCCTGCTCTCTTTTGGTTTCTATCTGGGTGGAATATTTTTTTCCACCCCTTTACCTTGAGTCTCTGAGACTGTTTACTAGTTAAATGGGTCTCTTCAAGAAACCATATTTTTTGGTTTTTTTCTTTTCAGTGGTGCATTTAGACCGCTTAAATTTAATTTCCATATTGATAAAGTGAGGTACTGTTCAAGACATCATGTTTATTGTTACCTGGTTGCTTTGTATTATTCCTTGGGTTACTGTTTTATAAGATCTGTGAGTTTTTACTTTCAAGTTTTTTTTACACTGGTGAGTATTGACCATTCATTTTGGTGTTTAGAACACTTTTGAGCATGTCTTGTAGGGCAGGTCTCAAGGTGACAACTTCCCTCAGTGTTTTCTTGTCTTGGAGAGATTTAATTTCTTATTCATTTATGAAATAATTTTGCAGGATACAAAATTTGTGGCTGGCAATGGTCTTGTTTACTAAAGATGGTACTTGTAATACTAAAGATGGTACTCCAACCCATTCTTGCTTGTAGGGCTTCTGCTGAGAAGTCTGCTGTTAGTCTGATGAGTTTTCATTGTAAGTTACTTAATGCTTTCATCTTGCAGCTTATAGGATTTTCTCCTTCACTTTTACTTTGCCCAATGTGATTAATATGTGCCTTGGTGATGAACTATTTGCAATGAATTTTACAGGCATTCTTTCACATTCTTGTACCTGGTTGTCTAAATCTCTAGCAAGACCAGGGAATTTTTCCTGTACTTTTCCCTCAAACAGATTTTCCATGCTTTTTGTTTTTTCTTCTCTTCCCCCAGGGATACCTATGATTCTTATATTTGGGGAATTTACATAATCTTATATTTTTTGGAGATGTTTTTCATTTCTCTTGACTCTTTTTTCTTTATTTTTGACTGTCTGTGTTTATTTAAAAGCCCAGTCTTCAAGCTCTGAAATTCTTTCTTCTGCTTGGTCTAGTCTGTTGTGAAAACTTTCCACTATATTTTGAAATTCTTATAATGACTCTTTTATTTACAGAAGTCTTGTTATTTTTTAAACTATCTCTCTTTAGTGAATTTTCATTCATATCCTGAATTATTTTTGGTTTCTTTTTGTTGGTTTTCAACTTTCTCATCCATCCTATTAAGCTTACTTGTGATCCATATTGTGAATTCCATATCTGACATTTCAAAAATTTTCTATTGGATGGAGTCCATTTCTGGAGAGCTAGTGTGATCCTTTAGGGGTGTCAAAAGAGGCTGTTTTGTCATATTGATGCCATTCTTATGCTGGTTCCTTCTCATCTGGGACCCATTCCCTCAGCTCACAAAAGATAGCTTTGTAGTTCACTTGTTCTCTGCTGGGAACTCTGCTACTCAGTGTGGATGGAGCAGGACACTGCCTTTTGGATCACGTGAGTAGGTGCCCACTGTGGTGTTGCTGGCAACTTGGGTTGATTGGACCACAGACCCCTGGCAGAGTGTTCAGGTGGCAGTAGTGGACTAGATTAGGTAATCCCAGATTCTCAGTCTCCTGGATGGCGCATTTGAGTTCTGGGTGTCCAGATTGAGACCAGGCTGGCAAACTTGCCCTCAAGCATCCCTGAGTTCAGGCACTCACTGCGATAGTTGGGGGTGGGTGATCACGTACTACAGAAGTACGCTCAGGCAGAAGATGAGCAGATGCACTGTGAGCCTATGACAGGGGGAGCAGACTCCTTTTAGTGAGATTCCCAGATGCAGGCATCTGTGGGATGCACAAGCCACTTACACCTTCCTTTCTCAGCAGTGACAATGGTCTCTGTATTTGGGGGCAAAAAATTGCCGAATGCCAACTCCCACCCTGGCTTACCTGCATCAGGGGTGGTGGAGGCAGTTCAACCACTCTGTGCAGGGCTACAAGACTGGCTGTTGGCTGTGGCTGAAATGCTCCAGCAAAAGAAGTGTGGTTGTGCCAGGGACTTGCCTCCATGGCTTGTAGGCTTCTCCCAGGAAAGGCAGTCATTTTGGGTATAGGACTATTAGCCTTTCCCTTTCTCAGGGGAAGTGGTTGCTTTTGTCCTCAGGGCACTCAGAAGTGCTTACTGTGCCTTTTTAGAGGGAGAGGAGTGAGTTCCAAGCTCCATGGTATCCTAGATGTGATAGGCCCTCTGAACGAGGTGAAGCAGCTGCTCCCAGGCGCCCTGGCTCGCTGGTTCCTAGTGGAAGCAGTTGTGGTTGCCTTGGTAGCAGTGCTTTCCCAATTTTTAAATTGGGTTCTGTGTATCTTCCTGTTGAGTAGATGGAGTTTCTTATATATTTGTGGATATTAACCCCTTTTCAGATGTGTGGTTTGTAAATATTTTCTCCCAATTTTAAGCTGTTTCCTCATTCTGTTAATTGTTTCCTTTGCTGTGTGGACAATTTTTAATTTGGTGCAATTTCATTTTTCTATTTTTGCTTTGCTTGCCTGTGTTTTGGGGTCATATCCAAAAAGATATTGCCTAGAACAATGTCAAGAAGATTTTTCCCGAAGTTTTCTTCTAGTAGTTTTATAATTTCATATTTTCATTTAAGTCTTTAATCCAATAGGAATTTATTTTTTATATAGTGTGAGATAAGGATCCAATTTCATTCTTCTGCATATGGATATCCAATTTTCCCGACACCACTCATTGTGGAGACTGTCCTTTCCCCATTGTGTGTTTTTGGAAACTTTGTCCATGATCAATTGACCATAAATGTGTGGATTTGTTTCTGAGCTCTATATTCTCTTCCATTAGTCTATCTGTCTATATATAGGTTGGTACCATAATTTTTTTCATTACGATACCTTTGTAGTACATTTTTTTTCTTTTTCATTCTTTTTATTCATATGCTTGGGAAAAGTATCTCTCTTTTTTTCCTTTTATTTCAGAATATTATGGGGGTACAAACACTTTGTTTATATATATTACCCATGCACTGCCTGTGTCAGAGCTACAATCACGGACATCCCCAAAACTGTGCACCCCACATCCATTCGGTGAGAGTTTTTCCATCCCCTCCACCCCCCTCCAGCCTGCCCGCCCCCAATGAATATTATTGCCATGTGTGACATAAGTTTTGATCAGTTAGTACCAATTTGATGGTGAGTACCAGTGGTGCTTGTTTTTCCATTCTTGTGATACTTCGCTTCCAAGAATGGGCTTTAGCTCCATCCAGGATAATACCAGATATGTTAATTCACCATTTTTTTTATTGCTGAGTAATACTCCATGGTATATATATACCACATTTTATTAATCCACTTGTGTATTGATGGGCACTTGGGTTGTTGACACATCTTTGCAATTGTGAATTATGCTGCTGTAAACATTCATGTGCAGATGTCTTTATTATAGAATGTCTTTTTTTCCTCCGGGTAAATACCCAGTAGTGGGATTGTTGGATCAAATGGTAGTTCTACTTTCAGTTCTTTGAGGTATTTCCATATTACTTTCCATAGAGGTTGTACTAATTTGCAGTCCCACCAGCAGTGCATGAGTGTTCCTATCTATATGCATCCACACCAACATTTGTTGTTTTGGGACTTTTTGATATGAGCCAATATCACTGGAGTTAAGTGATATCTCATTGTGGTTTTGATTTGCATTTTCCTGATGATGAGAGGAGTTGAGCAATTTTTATATGTTTGCTGGCCATTATTCTGTCTTCTTTTGAAAATTTTATGTTCATGTCCTTTGTCCATTTTTTAATGGGGTTGTTGGATTTTTTCTTGTTGATTTTCATAAGTTCTATATAGAGTCTGGTTATTAGCCCTTTATCAGATGTGTAGCATGCAAATATTTTCTTTCATTCTGTAGGTTGTCTGTTCACTCTAGTGCTAGTTTCCTTTGCTGTGCAGAAGCTTTTTAATTTGATCAGGTACAATTTATTTATTTCTGTTGCTGCTGTGATTGCTTTGGGGGTCTTCTTCATATATCCTTTGCCTAGGCCAATGTCCATAAGCATTTTTCCAATGTTTTCTTCTAGAATTCTTATGGTTTCATGTCTTAGGTTTAAATCTGTTATCCATCGTGAGTTGATTTTTGTGAGAGGTGAGAGGTGTGGATCTAGTTCCAGTTTTCTACATGTGGCCATCCAGTTTTCCCAGCACCATTTATTGAATAGGGAATCTTTTCCCCAGTGTATGTTTATGTGGAATTTGTCAAAGATCAAATGACAGTATGAGGATGGTTTTATATTTGGGTTCTCAGTCTTATTCCATTGGTGTATGTCTCTGTTCTTGTGCCAGTACCATGCTGTTTTGGTTATTATAGCCTTGTAGTATAGTTTGAAGTCTGGTAGGTAGATGCCTCCCAATTTGTTCTTTTTGCTTAAGATTGCTTTGGGTAGACGGGGTCTTCTCTGGTTCCACATGAAGCATAGAATTATTTTTTTCTAGATCTGCAAAAAGTGATGTTGGCATTTTGATAGGGATTGCACTGAATCTGTAGATCACTTTGGTTATTATAGACTTTTTAACAATGTTGGTTCTGCCTATCTATGATCATGGTGTGCTTTTCCATCTGTTTGCATCCTCTGTTGTTTCCTTCTTCAGTGTTTTGTAATTCTCCCTGTTGAGGTCCTTCACCTCCTTAGTTAAATATATTCCAGGTATTTTGTTTTCTTTGTTGCTGTTGTTAGGGGTATTGAGTCTTTGATTTGGTTCTCAGTTTGACTGCTGTTGGCATGTATGAATGGTACTGATTTGTTTACATTGCTTTTGTAATCTGAAACTTTGCTGAACTTATTTGTGAATTCTGGCAATTTTTTGGCAGAATCTTTAGGATTTTCTAGATATAAGATCATATCATCTGCAAATAGCAATAGTTTGCCCTCTTCTGCTCCTATTTGGATGCCCTTGATTTCCTTCTCTTTTCTGATTACTCTGGCTAGGATTTCCAGCACTATGTTGAATAGAAGCACTGATAGAGGGCAAACTTGTCTGGTACCAGATCTAAGAGGGAGAGCTTTCAGTTTTTCCCTGTTCAGTATGATGTTGGCTGTGGGTTTGTCATATATGGCTTTTATCATTTTGAGATAAGTCCCATCTATGCCTATTTTGTTAAGCAATCTTATCATAAAAGGGTGCTTAATTTTGTCAAATTCTTTTTCTGCATCTATTGAGAGGATCATACTTTCTTTGCTTTTACTTCTGTTTATATGGTGAATTACATTTACAGATTTGCATGTGTTGAACAAGTCCTGCATCTCTTGGATGAAGCCCACTTGGTCGTGGTGGATTATTTTCTTGGTAAGCTGCTGCATTTGAATGGTAGTATTTTATTGAGAATTTTTGTACCTATATTCATAAGGGATATGAGTCTGCAGTTTTCTTTTTTCGTTGGGTCCTTTCCTGGCTTTGGTATCTGGGTGATGTTGGCTTCATAAAACGAATTGGGGAGTATTCTTTCCTTCTCAATGTTGTGGAATAATTTCTGCAAGATAGGCAGCTGTTATTCTTTGTAGGTATTGTAGAATTCTGCTGTGATATCTTCTGGCCCATGATTTTTTTTTATGAAGGTTTTTTATTACTGCTTCAATTTTGGTAATTGATGTCGGTCTGTTCAGGAGTTATATATCTTCCTGATTGAGCCTAGGGAGACTTGTGTTTCTAAGACTTTATCCATTTCCTCCACATTTTCAAGTTAATGTGTATAGAAATTTTCATAGTATTCAGAGGTGATATTTAGTATTTCTGTAGTAACTGTTGCAATTTCTCCTATTTCATTACTAATTGAGCTCACTAGAGTCCTTTCTTTTCTGCTTCTGGTTAATCTAGCAAAAGGCATGTCAATTTTGTTTATCTTTACAAAGACCCAACTTTTTGTTTTATTAATCTTCTGTATAGTTCTTTTGCTGTCAATTTCATTTAGTTCTGCTCTGATCTTGGTTATTCCTATTCTTCTGATGTGTTTGGGATTCATTTGCTTATCCTTTTCCAGATTTTTGAGATGACTCATTAGATTGTTGATCTGTGATCTTTCCATATTTTTGATGTCAGTATTTGTGGCTATGAATTTTCCTCTCAGGACTGCTTTAGGTGTATCCCACAGATTTTGGTAACCTGTGTCCCCATTATCATTTAGTTAAAAGAATCTTTTGATTTCCATCCTCATTTTCTCCTTGACCTGAAAATCATTCAGTAGTAGGTTGTTTAGTTTCCATGACTTTGTGTAGAGATGAGTGTTTCTGTTGGAGTTGATTTCTAATTTTATTCCACTGTGGTCTGAGAAGATGCATGCTATAATTTCTATTTTTTTTAACTTGTTGAGACATGTTTGTGGCCTAGGTTTTGATCAATCTTAGAGAATGTCCCATGAGCTGATGAGAAGAATGTATATTTGGTGATTTTGAGGTAGAATGCTCTGTAGGTGTCTTTTAAGCTCATATGTTCTAGAGTTCTATTTAAGTCCCTTTTTTCTCTTTTTGTTTTCTGTTTGGACGATCTGTCCAGTTCATCAGTGGGGTGTTGATGTCCCCAGCTATTATGGTGCTGGTGTCTATTGTTTTGTTTAGATCAAGTAGGATTTGCTTTATGAATTTCTCTGCTCTCGTGTTAGGTGCATAAATATTTTAAATTGTTATGTCTTCTTTTTGAATTGTTCCATTTACCACTATATAGTGACCATCTTTGTCTTTCATTATTTTTGTTGATTGGAAGACTAAGTTATCTGCTATGAGAACTGCTACTCCATCTTTCTTTTGGTTTCCATTAGTGTAGAAAATTGTTTTCCATCCCTTAACTTTGAGTCTGTATGAGTCCTTGTGGGTTAGATGTGTTTCCTGAAGACAGCAGATACTTGGCTTATGTATATTTATCCATTTGGCCAGTTTATGACTTTTCAGTGGGACGTTCAAGCCATTCACGTTTATTGAGAGAATTGATAAGTGGGGTGGATTTCTATTCATCCTGTTGGGTTGAACTTTGTTGTTTTGTTTTATCTATTGAGCCATTGTGGTATCTGGCCTTTGATATTTAGCTCTTGGGTAATTTTACATTTTTAAGTGTTTATTGTGCTGATCCATGAATATTTTAGTTCTGAGTACTTCCTGCAGGGCAGGTCTTGCCTTGATGAATTCCCTCAGTGTTTGCTTGTCTGGGAATGGCTTTATTTCTCCATCATATATGAAACTTAGTTTTGCAGGACACAAAATTCTAGGTTTGGCATTATTCTGTTTGAGAAGACTGAGCATGGGTCCCCAGTTCCTTCTGGCTTGTAAGGTCTCAGTTGAGAAGTCAGAAGTTAGCCTGGTTGGTTTTCCCTTGTAAGTTACCTGCTGCTTTCACCTTATGTCTCATAGGAGTGCCTCTTCATGTTTAATTTGCCCAGTCTGATGACTATGTGTTGCCTCTTTGTGATGAATCTCCCAGGATTCCTTTGAGCTACCTGTACCTGGATATCTAGATTTCTAACAAGGCCAGGGAAATTTTCCTCAATTATTCCTTCAAATAAATTATGCAACCCTTGTGTGTTTTCTTCTTCACCCTCAGGGATGCCTATCATTCGTATGCTGGGCCTCTTTACATAATAAGACATTTCTTGTAGGCTTTGCTCATTCCTCTTTTTTCTCTCCCTATCTCTGTGACTGATTTGTTTAATTGAAAGTTGCTGCCTTCACGTTCTGAGAGTCTTTCTTCTGCCTGATGTAACCTGTTATTGAGGCTTTCCACTGTGTTTTGTAATTCCCTAAATAAATTTTTCATTTCCAGGAGGTCTGTTTGATTTTTCTTTAATAATTCAATTTCTTTAGTAGATTTTTCATTCATATCCTGCATTGTTTTTGTGGTTTCTTTGTGTTGAGTTTCTATTTTATCCTATATTTCATTAAGCTTTCTTACAATTCATGTTGAAATTCTTCATCTGTCACTTCTATATTCTGCTTTTGGTTGGTATCCATTGCTAGGGAGCTGGTGTTTCCTTTTGAGGGTTACCTATTGCTCTGATTCTTCATATTTTCAGAGTTCTTTCACTGATTCTTTCTCATCTGGAGTAGCTGTTGCTTCTTACTTTTTGATTTTCTTTTGTTTAGATAATGACATGCACAGTTTAATCTCTGAGTCAGTAGATGGTGCTTATGGCTGAGAATCAACCACACCCTCTATGATAAAGTCAGTAAATGCTATAACTGGCATGAAAATTGACCTTCCTCTCAGTATGTGGTGTTTGCTGGATGGAACAAGCTGTGCTGTTGTTTTTGGATCCTATGACCAGCTCTAGTTCCTTGGGAGAAGCCCTCTAATGCCCCAGGTGGTGGGTGGGGCCCTGGTTTTTCCAGTTGTGTCCTTTATTCACCACCACAACAAAGGTGGGTGTGGGAATGAGACTGGGCAGGGATACGCTGGGTGAGCCTGCCCTGCAGCTCCACCAATGCTGGTGAGGGATATGCAGGGTTTAAAAGTCAGTTTCCTGCCTTGGGACTAAGCTGCCCAGGAGGGACTGAAGTGGCCCCACTCAACCAGAGAGTTTGCTCTCCATTTTCAGAAAACTCCATGCTCCTCCCAGGGCTGTATTGGCAGCTCAAGGAACTCTTGGATCAATCTGAATTCCCTATTAAAGTGATTGATAGTAGGGGCAGCTGCTCCAATTCAGCCTGAGGCACCAGAGGCATTTGGTTGCCATGGGAGCCAGTCCTTATGCAAACTGAGATTCCCAGGTTCAGTAAAATCCCATATGGCATTTTCTTCAGGAGAGGATCTAGTTCAGCAACGTCTGATAAGGTGGTTCCCCAGGGGAGGTGAGAAGGAGATGCTCTTACAGTTCCCTGCCCTCCTGTGTATCTCCAAACACCCCCATTGGACAGGGGCTGTCACTTGCCACCTGACACTGAAACTGTGATCCCTCCCCTACGTCTCCATGCCCTGCTGTCTGCACCATTAGTAGGTGGACATGCCAAGCACCTGTGGGTGGAGAGATCACAGACTGAGGCTGCTATGCCATCATGGGACAAACACGTGCCCCAGGTGCTGAAAGGGGGCCACTCAGCACAGAGAACTCCTGCAGCTGTTATGGTGGTGGGGGAAGGGGCCACAGTCTCTCTGCACTGCTCTTGAGCTTGGGGGAGAGAACCATACACACTCTTTCTCTCCATGGATGAGGTCTCACAACTGCCCTCCTCTCCAAGCTGCAGTGGTGACCACTCTGTCCAAGTCCAACTCAGTCACTCAGCACAAGGTGCTTTGGCAGTTGCTATGGGTTGGGTGCAGCCATAGGGCTATGAGCAGCTTGAGCCAAAACTACTTCCCAGGATACCAGAAGTTTAGAAGGTGCAGAGAATGGGGTGTCCAGATGCAGGGATGCCACCTCTCTGGTTCCTCGTGGCACTCCCCAATGGGATGAGATCCCTGCATCCTGCTGCAGGCCCAAGGCACCCAGGTTGGGGCAAGGGAAAAAATACCTTACCATCTCCCTGATCTGCAGAATTCCCCTGACCTGGTTTGTGCCAACTTCTCTCTTCTATCCTCCTCTCTCAGCTATTCAGTTCCTGCTATTGGTATTCTGGATTCCACTGGTGTCAGACTCTGCGGTCCAGTCCTGATCAGAAATCCTCCTCCACTCCACTTGGTACTACCCCAAACACCTCCACTGGGAAGGTCCAGCAAGCCCTAACCCTAGTTGGCCATCTTGAACCCCACTATTTGTGTCTTCTTCAATTTATTTTATCACTTTCTTATGGTCTAT
Organism: Daubentonia madagascariensis; assembly: GCA_023783475.1. NCBI lineage: Eukaryota > Metazoa > Chordata > Mammalia > Primates > Daubentoniidae > Daubentonia > Daubentonia madagascariensis. Next base: position 115,658 of record JAKFHU010002592.1, read on the forward strand.
AGTGTACAGATCTTTCTCCTCTTTGCTTAATATATATACTATTATAAATAGGACTGTTTACTTGATTTCTTTTTCAGGTAGGTCATTATTGTTGTAAAGAAATTTAATTGATTTTTTTGTATGTTGACTTCATATCCTGCAACTTCACTAAATTTTTCATTAGTTTTATGAGTTTTTTTGGTGGATTCTTTAGGGTTTTCTACATATAGGATTATGTAATTTCCAAATAATAATAGTTTTACTTTTGTTCTGATTTGAATGTCTTTTAAGGATTGTGTTGTTTAATTTTAAAATATTTGTAAGTTTTCTCATTTTATTTTTGTTATTGATTTTCAGTTTTATACCATTGTTGTCAGAAAAAGATAGTTGATATAATTTGTTTCTTCTTAAATTTTTTATGACTCATTTTGTGTTCAAACATATCTATCGTGGAAATGTTCCATGTGCGCTTGAAGAAATGTGCATTCTGCTGATATTGGATGGAATTTTCTCTATATGTCTGTTAGGTCCCTTTGGTCTGTAGTATTGTTCAAGTCCACTATTTCCTTATTTATTTTCTGTTTGTATGATATATCCATTGTTGAGAGTGGAGTGGAAAAGTCCCTTGCTATTATTTTATTGCTGTCTATTTCTCCCCTCTGTTTTGTTAGTTTTTTTAATATATATATTTGTTATTTCTTTATCTATTTATGTGCTCTGATGTTGGGTGCATGTATATTTACAATTGTTATATCTTCTTGACCCTCTTATCAATATGTAATAACCTTCTTTGTCTTTTTTGACAGTTTTTTATTTAAAGGCTATTGCTTTTGATATAATTATAGCTGCTTCTGCTCCCTTTGGTTGTCATTTGCATAAAATATCTTTTTAATCTCTTCATTTTTTGTCTGTTTGTGTCTTTAAAGATAAAGTGGGTCTCTTGTGGGAAGCATATAGTTTAATTTTGCTTTTTCTTCTTAATCCATTCAGCCACTGTTTTTCTTTTGATTAGGGAATTTAATTTATTTATGTTTATAGAACTTATTACAATTAAGGAGTTACTATCATCATATTTTTACTTGTTTTCTGAGTGTTGTAGTTGCCCTTTTCCTTTTTCTCTCTTTTTCTGTCTTCATGATTTGAGGATTTTTATAGTGGTATGTTTTCATTCTTTCTCTTTATCTTTTGTGAATCTACTAGAGGGTGTGTGTGTGTGTGTGGTTAACATGAAGCTTACATCAATAATCTTACAGTAATAACAGTTTATTTTAAGATGTTAACTTCACTCTCTTACAAAATGTCTACAATTTAACTTTTCCTCCCTCCACATTTTCTTACTAATGTCACAATTTACATATTTTATATTGTGTGTCCATTAAGAATGTTTTGTACCTAGAATGAAAAATAGTATAAAAAATCCTTCTAGCCTTATGAGACACCATCAAGTGAAGCAATATACACATTATGAGAATTTCAGAAGGAGCAGAGAAGAAGGAAGGGAAAAAATATGTATTTAAAGGAATAATAAAAAAAAGTTCCAAATAGGGAGAGGGAAATTATTACCCAGATCCATGCTGCCTCAAAATACCCAAATTGGCTGGAAATTAAGAGATCTTCCCTTGACACATTATTATCAAATTCTCAAATTCAAAGACATAGAGCAAGTTTTGAAATCAGCAGAGAAATGGAACTCATCACATACAAGGAAGTTTCATCAGACTATCAGACGATTTCTTAACAGAAACCTTGCAGGTTAGGACAGAGCAAGATAATTATATTCAAACTTCTGGGAAAAAAGTTAGAAATGGCCAACCAAAAATATCATAACTGGCAAAGCTGCCCTTTATAAATGAAGGAGAGATAAAGCCTTTCCCAGACAAGCAAAAACTTAGGGAGTTAATAACCAGTAGACCTGAACTAGAAGAGATGATAAAGGGAGTTATTCCAGTCAAAGTGAAAGTTTGCTTACTATCAACATGAAAATATGAATGTATAAAACTTATTGTAAAGGTAAAAATACCATCAAATTTAGAAACTCTAATACTGTAATGGTTGTGTGTAAATCATTCTTAACTCTAGCATAAAAAAAAAAGTATTTTCCTTCAATTTTAACATTTTCTTAGATATTATACTAGAGGAAATTTTGTTTAATTTTATCATACCCCTTAAAAATCTCATTACATTTTTACTTTTACTTTTTAATTGGCATGCAGCAAATTTGACTGTTTTGTATGTGTATAGTTGTATACATTTTAACACATGCTTAGATTAGTGTAACCACTACTAAAATCAGAAAACAGAGCAATTCCATCATTCCAAAAATCTCCAGTGCCTACCCTTTGTCTCATCAAGATTTAAAAAATTATCTGTGAGGAGGGACCAAGATGGTGGACTAGAAGCAACCTGCACTCACTGCTTTCAAAGAGAGTATCAAAGTTTGCAGGTAGAGGTTCACCCATGGATGGACCATCTCAGAAAGAGCACTGTGAATCATCAGATAAGTGACTGGAGACACACAAAGTGGGGGAGAGAGAGGTGGGGTGATCTACTCAGCAAGATACTTGGGGGTACTTGGGGGAAGTGTCCACATGCATGGAAAGGTTAAAGGAGAGATCCCTGGGTTTCCACACTCCCCCAGTGGATACTGAAATATAGGCTGCAAGGGAGCTCTCTCACCACAGCAGGCCTCCAAAGCGATCAGGAATGTGGTTGGAGACTGTAGAAGCCTTGCACTGGAGAGCAGGCACAGTGGGATCCCATAAAATTCTGGTGCCAGGTCACAGCAGCATATGCTAATCTTTGCTCTCTGCCCCAGAGGGCCTGGTCCTCAGAGGGATGATCTCCACAGCAGCCACCTTCCCATTACCCCTGCCAGGTCAGAGAGGTAGTGGGGAGTGTAGGCACTATCACGCACAAGGTGACTGGGTGCTGTGAACCCCCCACTGCCGCAATGCAGAGCAAGCACCCACCAGCCCTTAGCATCTGCCACAACCATCTTGCCATCTTGATAGTGCTGCTGCTAACAGCTGAGTAACACCAAAGAAATGCCACAGTCAAACCTGGGCAGAGAGACAGCTCCAGCCACCATGACTCCCCAGTAGGTTATTGCACTTCACATGGGCCCTGCCAGCCATGGGTAGCCCAGCTTCTGCGGCCCAAGAAGCCATCTCACTATCAGGTGCTGTCCTGCAACCTACCCAGGTATGAGCCTAGATCCCCAACATGTTCAGGTGCCTGCTAAGGTCCTGTGCCTTGTGCAGGCACCTGCCAAGTTCCCACAACCTTCCCCACCACGAGTTGCAGCCCATAATGCACCCAGGCACCCAGCAAGCTCCCACAAACCACACAGGTGCTGGCCAATGTCCTACAACCTGCCCACATGCCTACCAAGGTTGCACAACCCACGAAGGGAACCACCAAGGTCCTGCAACCCACTCAGGTACTGGCAAGGATCCTGAAATATTCCTAGACACCTGGCAAGGTCCTGTGACCCATTCTAACACCAGCTGTAGTCCTATAACATACAAGCTTCTGCTAAGGTCCTGAAAAATGCCCCACTACTGACTGCAGTCCTAGGACATGTCCAGGTACACTCCAAGGTCCCATGAGTCACTCAGGTGCTGGCCAAGGTCACAGCACCCATGGAAAGGGGCTTGCCTAGCACACTTCTCAAGCTTTCGGCAGAGGGCTGGAGACCAACCCACCAATCCAGATGAATGTCCCCCAGCAGCAGCTTGGACTATGACAACCACAGGGGAATGGGATGATGCAGGAGAACAGCTGTGTTACAGGCTCTCAGTACATCCACCCCTCCCCTACAAGGTCAATTCTCTGGAGTAGGGCACAAAAACACTATCCAGAGATTTCTCATCTCTCTCACTAAGTAGGAAATTTTCCAGCAAAAGAGAACAGGTACAACACAAACCTAACAGCCCTAAGCTGAGAGAAGTGGTTTTGGATGAGAAAAAAACAGCAAAAGAATTCTGGCAACATGAGGAAACAAGCTATTTAAAAACCTCCAAAGGATTACAACAGATCCATAACAACAGATCTCAACCAAAAAGAAATTGTCAAAATTTCGGAAATGGAATTCAGAGTATGGATGGCAAACAAGATGAATGGAATTGAAGAGAAAGTTGAAAACCAAAACACAGAAACCAAAAAAAATATTTCAGGACATGAATGAAAAATATGAAAAACTCACTAAAGAGCTAGAAAACATAAGAAAGGATATAACAGAACTTAAAAAAAATGAGAATCATTTAGGGAATTTCAAAATACAGCAGAAAGCTTCAGCAACACACTAGACCAAGCAGAAGAAAGAATCTCAGTGCTTGAGAACAATGCTTCTTAACTAACCCAGTCAGTCAAAGATGCAGGAAAAAGAATAAAGAAGAATGAACAGTCACTCAGTGAAATATGAAACTATGTGAAATGAGCCAATATATGAATTATAGATATTGTAGAGGGAGAAGAAAAGACAAAAAGCATGGAAAACCTATTCAATGGAATTATTGAGGAGAACTTACCTTGTGTTGCCAGAGATTCAGACATTCAGATACAAGATGGTCATCAAACACCAGGAAGATTCATAGCAAATAGGGTATCTTCAAGACACATAATCATCAACATGGCCAAAGTCAAAATGAGGGAGAAAATTCTACAAACTGCAAGATGAAAGCAAAAACTAACTTACAAAGGAAAACCCAGCAGGCTAACAGCAGACTTCTCAGTGGAAACCATACAAGCCAGAAGGCACTGGGGCCCCATTTTTAGTCTTCTTGAACAGAACAACTGCCAAACAAGAAATTTGTATCTTGTAAAACTAAATTTCATAAATGATGGAGAAATAAAGACTTTTCCAGGCAAGCAAACACTAAGGGAAGTTGTCACTACTAGAACTGCCCTATCGGAAATGCTACAAAATGCATTATACATGGAACAGTCCAACAGATACCAAACAGTGTAAAAATACCCAAAATTAAAGCTCACATCTCTTATAAAACAATGGCACAAGAAGGAATACAAAACAATAAAATACAATCCAACATGATGAACAGAACAACATCCCACATATCAATACTAAAACTCAATGTGAACAGTCTGAATGCCCCATTTAAAAGACATAGACTGGCTGCATGGATGAAAAAACAGAACCCAAATATCTGCTCTCTCCAAGAAGCACTTCTAACCCACAAGGACACAAAAAGACTCAAGGTGATCGAATGGAATAAAGAATTCCATGCAAATGGAAATCAAAAGCAAGCATGTGTAGCCATTCTCATATCAGATAAAATAGACTTTAAATCAACAATGGTTAAAGAAAAAAGACAGTCATTATATAATGAAGGGGAACAATTCAACAAGAAGACGTAATGATCCTAAATATATATACACCTAACACAGGAGTTCCCAGATTCATAAAGCAAATTCTGCAAGATCTAAGCAAAGAAATAAACGGTAGCGTCTTAGGAGCCGAGGACTTCAACACCCCAAGGACAGAGCTGGACAGATCATCAAAGCAGAAAATGGATAATAAAACAAGGAAATTTAATGAGACTTTAGAACAAATGGACCTAATAGATATTTACACAACATTCTACCCCCAAGTCACTGAATACACATCTTCTCATCAGAACATGGAACATTCTCCAACATTGATTATATCTTAGGCCATAAAACAAGTCCCAGCAAATTCCAAAAAAAATCAAAGTCATATCTTGTATCTACTCAGACCACAGTAAAATAAATGAGAAATAAGTTCCAATAGAAACACTCAATTTTACACAACGTTATGGAAATTAAACCACCTGCTGCTAAATGGTCCTTGGGTCAATGATGAAATGAACATGGAAATAAAAAGATTCCTTGAACTTAATGACAAAGAGGACACAAGCTTTCTAAATATATGGGACACAGAAAAAGCAGTCCAAAGTATAAAATTCATAGCCTTAAATGCCTTCATAAAAAAGACAGAAAGGTCACAAATTAACAACTTAATGTCACATTTCAAGAAAATAGAAAAAGAAAACCAAAGCCAGAAGAAGAAAAGAAATAATAAAGCTCAGAGCAGAACTAAATGAAACGGAAACCCAAAACATAATACAAACGATCAATGAAACAAAAAATTGGTTCTTTGAAAAGATAGACAAATTTGATAGACCACTAATCAGATTAACCAGAAACAGAAGAAAAAGAACTCAAATAAGCTCAATCAGAAATGAAAAAGGAGACATTAAAACTGATGCCACAGAAATACAAAATATCATCCATGAATACTAAATAATGTCTATGCAAACAAACTAGAAATCCTAGAGAAAATTAATAAATTCTTGGAAACACACAACCTCTCAAGCTTAAATCAGGAAGAAATAGAAATCCCGAACAGACCAATAACAAGCCACAAGATTGAAGGACTAATAAATCTCCCAATGAAAAAACGCCCCAGCCCAAAAAGATTCACAACCAAATTCTACCAGTCCTACAAGAAAGAACTTGTATCTATTCTACAGAAATTATTCCATAACATTGAGAAGGAGGGCATGCTCTCTAACTGATTCTATGAAGTCAGTGTCATTTTGATGCCAAAGCCAGGAAAGAAAACAACAAAAAAGAAAGCTACAGACCAATATCTCTTATGAAAATGGATGCAAAAATCCTCAACAACATACTGGAAAATTGAATTCAGCAACACATCAAAAGGGTAATTAACCATGATCAAGTGGGCTTCATCCCAGGGATGCAAGGATGGTTCAACATATGCAAATCAATAAACTTGATTCACCACATAAACATAAGCAAAAACAGAGATGATATGATCACCTCAGTATAACCAGAAAAAGCATTCAAGAAAATTCAGCACTCTTTCATGATAAAAACCCTCAACAAACTAGGCATAGAAGGAACATACCTCAAAAATATAAAAGCCATTCATGACAAACCCACAGCCAACGTTATACTGAATGGTAAAAAGTTGAAAGCATTCCCACTAAGAACTGGAACAAGACTAGGGTGCTCAGTGTTACCAATTCTATTTAACACAGTATTAGAAATCCTAGCCCAAGCAGTCAGGCAAGCAGAAGAAATAATGGCATGCAAATCAGAAAAGGGGAGGTCAAACTCTCCCTGTTGGCTGATGATATGATCTTGTATCTAGAAAACTCTAAAGACTTCACCAAAAGACTCCTAGAATTGATAAATAAATTCAGCTAAGTCTCAGGTTACAAAAATCAATGTACACAAATCAGTAGCATTTCTGTATACTATTAACAGTCAAGCTGAGAGTCAAATGAAGGACTCAATACCATTTACCATAGCTACAAAGAAAATAAAATACCTAGGAATATTCTTAACCTAGGAGGTGAAAGACCTTTATAAGGAAAATTATAAAACACTGATGAAAGAAATCACATATGACACAAACAAATGGAAAAACTTCCCTTGCTCATGGATTGGCAGAATCAACATTGTTAAAATTTCCATACTGTGCAATGTGATTCACAGATTCAATGTGATTCCCATCACAATACCAATGTCTTATTTTACAGACCAAAAAAAGAAAAATCTGAAGCTTCATTTGGAACCAAAATGACTCCAAATAGCTAAACCATCTTAAGCAAAAAGAACAAACATGGAGGCATCACATTGCCTTACTTTAAATTATACTACAAGGCTATAGTAACCAAAACAGCATGGTACTGGTATAAAAGTAAAGACATAGTCCACTGGAACAGAATATCAGAACCAGACACAAATCAATATAGCTATGACCAACTGATGTTCAACAAATCAGACAACAACCTACACTGGGGAAAGGAAGCCCTGTTGAATAATTGATGCTGGGAAAATTGGATAGCCACATGCAGAAGAATGAAACATGATCCCTACCTCTCACCATATACAAAAATTAATTCAAGATCCATAAAAGACTTAAATGTAAGGCATAAAACCATAAAAATTCTAGAAGAAAACATAGAAAAAACTCATCTAGACATTGACCTAGGCAACAATTTATGACCAAGACCCCAAAGGCAAATACAACAACAATAAAAGTAAGTGAATGGAACTTAATTACCTTTAAAAAGCTTCTGCACAGCCAAAGAAACAATCAACATAGTTAATAGACAATCTACAAAATGGGAGAAAATATTCACAACCTATACCTCCGACAAAGGGCTAATATCCAGAATCTACAAAGAACTCAAACTAATCAACAAGAAAACAAACAAACAAAGCCATTAAAAAGTGGGCAAAATACATGAAAAAAAGCTTTTCAGAATAAGATAGAAGAATAGCCAAAAAACATATGAAAAACATGCTCAACATTAGTAATCATCAGAGAAATGCAAAGTAAAACTACAACTACCTTACTCCTATCAGAATGGCCATTATTAAAAAGTCAAAAAAAAAAAAAAAACAATAGATGCTGGCATGGGTGCAGAGAGAAACGAATGCTTGTTGGTGGGGCTGCAAATTAGTAAAGCCTCTATGGAAAACCTTATGGAGAGTCCTCAGAGAAATAAATGTAAACCTAACATTCGATCCAGCAATCCCACTGCTGGGTATCCACCCAAAAGAAATGCAGTCTTTTATCAAAAAGACACCTGCACTGAAATATTTATTTCAGCACAATTCGCAATTGCAAAGATGTGGAACCAACCTAAGTGCCCATCATTTCACCAGTGCATAAAGAAAATGTGATATTTATACACACACACACACATACACCATGGAATACTACTCAGCCACAAAAAGGAATGAATGAAATAATGTCATTTGCAGCAACTAGGATGGAACTGGAGACCATTATCCTAAGCGAAGTATCTCAGGAATGTAAAACCAAACACCATATGCTCTCATTAATGAGTGGGAGCTAAACAATGGATACACATAGGAACAACACAATATAAAGGACATGAGCAACCAAGAAATGGGGAGCATGAGAGGGGAACTGTGTGACAAAAACTCACTTCCCTATCAGGTACAATGAACACTATTCTGGTGATGGACATACCAAAAGCCCTGACTTAAACATTATGCAAAGTATCTATGTAACAAAAACATTTATATCTCCTTAATATTTTGAAATAAATAAAAAGATTATTTGTACTCATTATAAAAAATGCATGGTTTTCAAAATAACTAGCATCTTTAATATCTTCATGTATCTATGTGTATCACATATTACAAATTAGGAATATGCAATTCTGTGATCTGACTTTCTTGTTCAATCTATCTTAAACCTCTTTCTATGACAATAAATGTAAATATTTATCATCATTTTAATACTTATATTCCATTGTATGATCAAACTATATATTATTGTATACTGAAAAATTATAATTATATATATTTATGGGGTACAAAGTGATGTTATATGCATACAAGTTGAATAATTAAATCAAGCTAATTAACATATCCATCACCACAAATGCTTACCTTTTGTGTGATGAGAACATTGAAATTTACTCTTTCAGCACTTTTGAAATATACAGTACACTATTATTATTTACTATAGTCACCATGTTGTGCAATAAATCTCAAAAAACTTATTCATTATAACTGAAAATCTGTACCCTTTCACCAACATCTCCCCTTTTCTCCCATCCCCAGCCTCTGATAACCACCATTCTACTCTTTGCTTCTTAGAGTTTGATTGTTTTTGATTCCACATATAAGTGTGAACATGTGGTATTTGTTTTTCTGTGCCTGCCTTATTTTGCTTAGTATAATGTTTTCCAGGTTCAGCCATGTTGTTATAAATGACAAAGTTTTCTTTTTCAAGGCTGAATAGTATTCCTTTGTTGGAAAAGTGAAAACATATACTGTATTTTACTTATACATTCATTCATTGTTGGACATGTAGGTGGATACTATAATTTGTCTATTGTGAGTAATGTTGCAATGGTATTTAGTCTAGCCTGTGGTTCTGGTTGGGCCAACTTATAACAACTCCAGGCAAGCAGAGTTTGCTGTCAGGTTCTCTAGTTGACTTTGCCACTGCCTTTGCTCTGAGCTGGCTCTATTGTCTGATGAGACCACTAGTTGAGCTCTGCAATAAGATGCAACTGCTGGCTTGGCACTGCAATCACTTCTGATCAGGACAGGTCACAACATATATTCCATGGCTGGATGGTGCCATTATTTGCGTTCTGCAGGTGGACAGGGCTGCAGGGCTAGACTCCAAGGTTAGGCACAGTTTCTGCTTGAGACAGATGGTACCAGAGGCTATGCTATCTAGAAATGCACAGTTAAGTCTTGCATCCTTGCCTGGGCAGCATTTTGAAGTGTGCTTTGAGGCTGGGCTGAGTCACTGTTTGGCCTTTCATGTTAGGCAACTCTTATTTCCTTGCCTGGAAAGGGCCTTGGGGTGGCGTCTGAGGCTGAGTTGATGTGCTGTTTGGACTCCTGTGTCAGGCAGGTATATCTTCTGTGCTTTCCTAAAATGCTCTGTGGGGAGCATCTCCCTGCCTGGGTGGGGCCTCAGAGTGGGCTTTGAGGCTGATGCCAAATAGTTGTTTGGACTTCCTTTAGTTGATGCACTTTGCCTAAATGCACTATGTCAGGTGTTTACCTTCCTGGAACCAGTTGGCTAAAATTGTTCTTTGAGTAATGTTTTCAGAAAGAGCATATGGATACAGATAAGCTTTCTGAGCACTTGTATATCTAAAAAAAAGCCCTTCTGATGCCTTCATAATATTATTATCATTATAGCTTAATTAGTTATAGAATGTTTTGCTCATAATCTTTTCTCCTTAACAGACTGAATGCATAGGCATATGATATTTAATATCATGGAAAAGAAACATAATTCCATACCACCATCACCCTCCACTTTGTGGTTAACTGTTTAATTATCCTCCTGTTAGGATGCTTGTAGGGTTTTTTCTTTATTCTTTTATTCTTTATTCCTTATCCTTAATTTAAGCATTTTACAGGCTTTATCCACATGAGTCACCTTTCATTAATTTTATTTCATTCTAATTGACCTTTTTAAATATGCACACTCGGCAAAGTTTTCATCCATTATATATGTGATTATTACTGATATTACACTTGTTCCTGTCACTTTGCTTATTTTTTTTGTTTCTCTATGCCTCTCAGATATTCTATTTTCACCCTTTTTATGTTTATTTTATTTCATTTTTCATGGTTTTAAAATTGATGCATAAAAATATTTGTATATATTTATGAGGTACATGCATATAATGTGTAATGATCAAGTCAGAGTACTTCAGATATTCATTAGCTTGAACATTTATCAGTTCTTTGTGCTGGGAACAGTTAAAAATCTTCTCTTCTAGCTATTTTGGAATATACAATACAGTGTTGTTTACTCTAGTCACTCTACAGTGCTATCAAACACTAGAGTTTATTCTTTTTGTCTAACTGTATGTCTGTATCCATTAACTGATCTCTCTTCATGACCCCCCACCCCCACCTCCTTCCCAGCCATTGGTAACTATTATTCTACTCTCTACCTCCATGATATCAACCTTTTAGCTCCCACATATGAGTGAGAACATGCAGTATTTGTCTTTGTGTACCTGGCTTATTTAACTTAACATAATGACCTACAGTTCCATCCATGTTGCTGCAAATGACAGAATTTCATTCTTTTTATGGATGAATAGTATTCCATTGTGTACATATATCACATTTTCTTTATCCATTCATCCTTTGATGGAAACATAGGATGATTCCTTATCTTGGCTATTGTGAATAGTGGTGCAGTAAACACAGAAGTGCAGGTATCTTTTTGTGTACTCAGCCACAAAGGGCCGTGTTCCACTTGGCTCAGAGGTTTGACATGCTGACTATAATGTGCCTTGGAGAAGACCTCTTGTGTTTGAATTTATTGGGGATTTTTTTTTAGCTTCCTGTATCTGGGTGTCTATATCTTTTGCAAGATTTGGGAAGTTTTCAGGTATTATTTCATTAAATGGATTTTCTATGCCTTTGCCCATCTTTCATCCTTCTGGAATACCTGTAATTCTAATATTTGGCCACTTTATGGTGTTCCATATGTCACATAGGCTATCTCCCTTCTTTTTCTTTCCTTTCCTTTTGTCTGACTGGATTATTTAAAAAGACCTATCTTCAAGTTCAGAAATTTTTCTTCTGCTTGATCTGGTCTATTGCTTAACCTCTTGATGGTATTTTTTATTTCATTCATTGGATTCTTCTGTTTCAGGATATTTGTTTGGTTCTTTTTTTTATAATATCTATTTCTTTGTTGAAGTTGTCATTCAGATAATGAATTTTTTTTCTGATTTCTTTGTGTTGTTTATCTGTATTTTATTTTTCTTGTATCTCACTGAGTAACTTTAATATCATCATATTGAATTCTTTTTCAGGCGTTACATTGATTTATCTTATTTTTGTTGGAATATATTGCTGGAGTATTATTGTGTTCCCTTGGAATTTGGAGGTGTCTTGTTGCCTTGCCTTTTTTTTTTTTAAGAGACAGAGTCTCACTCTGTAGCTCAGGCTGGAGTGCAGTGGCACAATCATGGCTCATAGCTCACTGTAACCTCAAACTCCTGGAATCAAGCAATCCTCCTGCCTCAGCCTTTTGAGTAGCTAGAACTACAGGCACATGCCACCATGCCTGGCTAATTTTTATTTTTTATTTTTTGGTAGAGACAGGGGTCTCACTATGTTGCCCAGGCTGGTCTCAAACTCTTGACCTCAAGCGATCCTCTGACCTTGGCCTCCCAAAGTGCTGGGATTACTGGCATGAGCCACTGTACCTAACCTCCTTGCTTTTATATGTTTCTTGTTTCCTTACATTAATATCTGTGCATCTAGTGTAACAGTTGTTTCTTCCAATTATTTGACTTTGCTTTTATAGGGGAGGACTTTTTACTGAAGACATACTTATGGTGTTGGTTGGGTAGGGCACCTTAGCTTTAATTCCAGGTGCATGCAGTAGTGTAGTATTTGTATCATTTCTTCATTTGTAAACAGCCTCAGTGGTGTCTGTATTTTCCTCAGTGGTTTAGGCTGCAGTTGTTAATGGAGGCTGTTGTGAGGCTTTGCTGGGGATGGGCACACCAGTCAGGCTGGTCATCAGGCCCCAGTGGTGGTGGTGGTGGGCTGAGCATGCCTGTTAATGGGCCTCTGGGTGGCATACCCAGCCACCAGTGTTAGCAGGTCCAGGTGGGCTGATCCTTGAATCTCCAGATAGGTTGCTTGGTTCCTGGTAGTGGTAGTGCTGGGTCTGGTGGGTAGGTGGGTCTTTTTCCCCTGGGCAGTGTTCATGGCCTCAATGATAGTAGTAGAAGTGGTGTGCCAACCCTTTAGCTCCCAGGTAGCACTCATGGATGCAAGCAGTGGCATCGGGGTCTAGGCAAACCTGACTCCAGGCCCCCAGTTGGCTAGTGTGTGTAGGTGCCAGTTGCAGTGGTGGTAGCAGACTGGGTGGGCCTGGGAAGACTGTGCAGATGTTAGCAGTGGTGGGAAGGATGGGTCAATCTTCAGGCATCTGGATGACATGTGGGCACCGATAGGCTGGGCAGGCCCTTCCTCAGGCTCCTGGGAGGAGTGTGCGAACACCAGTGGTAGTAGGTGGGGCATGTCAATCCCCAGGTCCCCAGATGATGTATGTGGGCACTATCGGGGCTGGCATCAGGTGTGGTGGTCCTGGCTTATCCTCAGGCCTCCTATGGTATGTGCAGGCACAGGCTGTGACATGCAGGGCTGCTTGATCCCCAGGTCTCTAGTTGATATGCACAGGTATCCAAGCTGGGCTGCCTGTCCTCAGGCCCCCAGAAGTCATGGGTGGGTGCCAGTGGCACCAGGAAGGGTGGTCAATTCCCAGACCCCTGGACTGCTTGCTCAAATGCCAGTGGCAGGTAGGCTGAGCCTGTTTTAGGCCCCTTGATGGTATGCCTGTGTGCCAGAAGTAGCAGGCAGGGATGGTCAATCCCCAGACCCCCAGACAGTGTGCTTGGGTGTTAGCAGTGGGCAGGCTTGGCCTGTTTTCTGGCCTTCTGATGGCACACATGTGTTCCAGCAGTGATAGGCGGGGCAGGTCAATCCCTAGGCTCCTATATGGCACACTCCCACACTGGTGGGGGCAGTGCTGGGAGGGGCAGATATGTCCTCACACCCCCTTGATGTTGCACATGAGTTTGAGCTGTGGTGGGTAGGGTGAGATTATCCCCAGACCCCTGGATGCTGTTCTCAGTCATTGGTGGTGGGGGTGGGCTTATTCTCAGGTTCCCCATTGGTGCATGTGAGCACCAGCTGTGGCGGGAGGGGTTAGTCGATCCATAGGTCACTGGGTGGTGTGTTTGAGCAGCGGTAGTGGTGGGCAGTGAGGCCCTGTCCTTAGGCCCAGGGACAGTGCCTAGATGGGCCAGTCTTTAGGCCAAGTGAAAGTGCCTGCAGGTGCACTAGAGCCCTTCTGCTGGGGGGACAGTGTTGCTGTCAGTGGCTGTGGCCTTGGGAAGGCAGCTCCTAGGTTCTGGGGAGCATGTACTTCAACACCCTTTGTCCCAGGAGCAGCTTCCATGGTGTGTTGCACTACCTGTTTTCCAGGGTGTAGGATATTGCATGGGCTAGAGTGCAAGGACTTGTCTGTATTGCTGGGTCCAGTCATTGTGGTGATGTTACAGCCTTCTTGGTGGACATGAGGGTGGTGTCGGTTGGACTCCAGGGATGTGGAGATGCAGAGTCTGTCGGACCTCAAGGCAGGATGCAGTGTGGTGGGGATTGGGCCCTCAAAATGGCACCATGCCTCAGATGTTTGAGTCTCAGGGGATGTGTGGGACCTAGTGTGAACTCTGCCTCTGAAATAGTGTCATTGTGTGGACTCCAGGTAGCTCCCTATACTAGTCTCAGGGCCTGCAAGGGCCAAGGGGCTCTCCCATAGCTAGGATTACAGGATTCCATGATTGGAATGTGGACCACTAAGGATCTCTCACTTACCATTTTCCTGCACTGAAGAGTTTTTCCTGGCTCCCAGCCAATCCCAGCCTGGCCAGCTGCTTCTTTTCCCTCTTCTTCCATGCCTCAGATGTTTCCTGTCACTTCCATGTTAAATTCTGGTGTTCTCTCTTAGACGCTGATTATCTCCTCCCTGTTTTGGTTCTTCTTTGTGGAGGAGGCAAGTGCCAGGTGCCTCTAGTCAGCCATCTTGAGCCACTCTCCTAATTTTTTTTTAACAATAAGATCCATGTTGTATTTATTTTTAATCGAGAACCCAAAACAAGTGTATTGGAAAATTTCCTTTGTTTTTGGTATTAAGCTTTTCCCAAGTGTATATTCCTTTCCTATAACTTGAATACCATATTAAATTTATTTTTATGTTGCAGAATCTTTTCATAGGACCCATTGACAATTTTTTTTCATCTACAACTAAAGAGAAAATTCAGACTTGGTGATTTTCTAAAAATAAGTTTGGGAAATTCTCCTTGGTTCAACTCATTGTTTTCTTATATCATAGGGCAGAACACTGCTTGATGTGGATTTTATATAACCAGTTCACTGATTTGACAGCCTTAGGAGAGCAGGGAGGAAGGTGGAACGGTGGGCAATCTCACCAGGAAAACATTTCTGTGGTAGTGTTGTTCTGTGTTTCATGAAGCCATTGACCAGATGGACAACTTCTAATATTGACATTCTGTTTGGCCTGGCTCCCATATTTGGGTCCTAGATTTGGCTGTTGCCTCCCTCTCCTTTATTCTGGTGCTACTCCTATTATGACATGACAATCTCCTATGCTTCTTCACTAAAATGGAGTCTAAATAATGTGCTGTCTTTCATTCATCTTTTCTTTTTCTCCCCCCTTGTTGATTTTCCTTTACCTCTCTTTCCTTTTCTTTTTTTATTTCTCTTCATTCATCTTCTCCGTTCTCTCTTCATACTTCCTGCATTAACCCTCCAACTCTCTCCTCATTCAGTCTTCACCACACACTCCTGTGTGTTCCTGTAACTTTCTTGAATTGATGTTCTACCATATTCTAACTGTTCCAATTTATTCCACAGGAACAGACATCCCTCTGCTACTGCTGAATCACTACTTCCAGATGTTACTAAGACTGCCAACTGGGCCTTGAGGTGTCATCACATCACAGAGTCCATCTACCTGATCTAACCCTAGCTACCCTGTCAGCTACTTTATGGCCAACTGCTTGTTTGAATATTCACATGCTGTCTCTCCCTACAGAATTGGACTTTCTTCAAGTCTTTGAAGCTGTATTAGTCACACAGGACTCTCCTATCCCAGGTGGTAGGTGGAGTTCAGGATTAATCGCTAAGACACAATGCAGAGAAGAAACTCAGTGAGGGCTAAGCTCCCAAATTGACTCCATTTTCACTGAATTGTGAGAGGTCCTTCCTGCCATTGTGGTGGCAGCCTTTAGACACCAGAATCAAAGGGCAAATAGCTCTAATGTGTATAGAGTTTCTTACCCTTAAATTCATATTGCTCAATGCAGCACTAACCAAGTCACTTCCTACTTATAATATTACTATTGCTTTCCATTATCTACAAAATAAATCCCAAACTCCTAATTCAACTTGCAGAAATAAGGCTCCTGGAAAATCTGGGCATTGCCAGACAGTTATCTTCCCCTACCAGTCCTACAACATGCTTCTGGTTTGGTCACTTTCTAACTGAATGAAATTGGACTTAACTTCTCCAAGCCTTATTCTTCTTATCCATAAAATATGCATAATATTACCTACATCACAGGCTTATTATGATAATTAAGATAAGAAAGGGTATATAAAACACCTATCATGGCACTTGGCACATGGTGTTTACTCACTGAAGGTAATTTCCTTAACCCCTCACTTTCAGGAGATGGAGTCATTGCATCATCTGGATAAACAGGACTGCATTTGGAAGAACCATTAGGAAGTATTTGGGGTTCAGAACAGCTCCCCAAGTGATATCAATAACTCCCTCCCGAGCATCCCCCTAATGCCCTATCCTCTGTTGTTGTCTTGCAGCTGTTAGTGAGAATATTGCTATGTCATAGTTGAAAGTATAACTGCCAGTACATTGGTATTATCCTGATAATAGAGTGGCTCAGTCAATAACCTCTCTTCTACACATGAAGAGCCTTAAAAACGAAGCTCTAGTTTGAAGCATATCTAGTGATCAGTTTAGTCATGTTGAATTGATTTAATTTGTTTTTCCGGTTTCATTACATTTTTCTGGTGTCTAAATGGGAAGTTAAAAAGAAAGAAAGATAGCCTTGCTAAGTATTCACTCTGGTCCAAGCACCAGGCTACTCCCTTTTCCTTTATTCCTTCATGGACTTCTCAGAACGACACTGAAATGTATATGATAATTCTTCCGTTTCACAGATGAAGACCCTGAGGACCCAGAGATTTTTCAAAAATTGCTTAAGGTTACATAGCAAGTGATAGGGAGGATGATTTCTGGAGTTCTGAACTCTTCGTCCATCAACTTAGTCACATCTCAAATGTCTTTAAAACTTTTGTATTCAGTTTCAACCAACATTTACTGAATGCACTTTACACAGGTAATTTAAATGCAGCGGAAAGAATGTTGGATTTGGAATGAGAGTGACTTTTTAAAAAAATTTCAGAATATTACGGGGGTATAAACGTTTTGTTTATGTAAATTGCTTTTGTACCATCTGAGTCAAAGTGTAAGTGTGCTCATCCCCCAGATAGTGTGCACTGTACACGTTAGGTGTGAACTTACCCATCCCCTCCTCCCCCTCCCGTCTGCTTGATTTCTGATGAGTAACTTGGTTTTAAATTCCAACTTCTGAGCCCAGGCTTCACCACTATGCAATTCATCCATGTAACAAAAAACAAACAATTTGTACCCTCTAAATCTATTGAAATTAAAAATTCCAATTTATGTACTCACTCGATTAGTGCCTTTAGATGAGTCACTCATTAATTTGTTTACTCATTTGTACAATATTAAAATACTATCTCAAAGTGCTATTGAAAAGATTAAAAGAGAGAATGAATGTGAAAGTATCCAGCGTGGTGCCCACAAAAGAGTAGGTGCTGATGAGTAAAAGGAGAGAGTGGTGAGTTGTGTGGTGAGAAAGTGGGACAAGCAAGAAAGTAAAAGCAAAGTAATTAGTAGGATTTTCTCTATAGATGTTCCTTAGTTTCAGCATAATTCTTCACTCTATACAGGTTTTATTTTTTTCCCTGCTGAGCATTTGGTATGCTCCTTGGTTGGATCTGAGGACTTGTGTCTTTCTTCAATTTTGAAAATTTCTTTACCAATCTCTTCATATTTTGCCTCTTGATTATTGTTTCCTTTGTTTTCTTCCGGAATTCCTACTGGTCATATATGTTGAAGCTCCTATCTTCCAAGTCTCCAATTCTTTCTTCAGGTGTCTAGGCTACTATTAAGCCATCTGCTTAGTTTTTCTTTTTAAAAAATGATTATATTTTCATTTCTATAATTTTTATTTGGCTCTTTTTCAAAGTCCTCTGTTTGCATAATAATCCATTATTCCTTTAACTATTTTGTTCTTTTCTTTATCTCTTTAACCATCTAAAACATACTCTATAAAAAATTTTCATAATGTTTTCTGATCTGTAATTCTTAGTGTGTGAATTCTTCCATTTAAGTTTTTTGACTTTTATAGCAGATTTTTCCCCACGTGGTTTGTTTCTCTTTATTGTGATCATCTTCTTAAGTGATGATTGTTTTCTCTGAGAGTTCACAATACTGGGTTATTAAGACATGCTATGACAGCTTGCCACTTGCCTTTGCCAAAACCTGCCAATTTCACTGGTTAAGGATAAGTTTTTGGTGATAATTTCCTAGCTTGATATTCTTCTTCAATATACGTAGTATGAAATTGGACCCCAGGTTTCTCTTGCACCATGCAAATCTGGTGGTTCCAAGGTATTATACTTGAATTTTTTCCCATCTGTGATCTTTGGATAGTGGTTGGGGTTTTGCCAGTTTACTTTTTGCCAATGAGATAGGTCTTCAAGGTTTCTAACTTAATGCAGAGAGAGTAATAACAACACCCTAGCACAAATAGACCTTAGACTTTATCTTCTACCCCCACAAATGACCAATAAAAATATTGGCTCCTATGGCTCTATCTAGACCTTATACTCAAAATGTTGTTTAGCATCATATGCAGTTGTTAGCTTTGGCTTTGAGTTTATTCTCCATTTTAGGCACCTAGAATTTTCTCGTTTTTGCTTTTAAAATCAGGGTCATACTTAAAAAAATATTTTTTCTATATTTTATACAACATTTTTTTTGAGACAGGATATTATTCTGTTACTTAGGCTAGAATGCAGTGGCATCATCGTAGCTCAATGCAGCCTCAAACTCCTAGCCTCAAGTGATCCTTCTGCCCTAACCTGCCGAGTAGCTGGGACCACAGGCGTGTGCCACCATGCCAAGCTAATTTTTAATTTTTCTGCAGAGATAGGTTCTTGCTATGTTGCACAGGCTGGTCTTGAACTCCTGGCCTCAAGCAATCTTCCTGCCTTGAGGGAAGGATCCCAAAGGGCTGGGATCACAGGCATGAGCCACTATGCCTGGACTTATACAGCATTTTTGCATGTTTAGAAATAGTGATGTGGGATGGAGATGGATGGTTCTCCCATATTAGAAAAAGCAGCCATATTTACTAGAAGTTCCACCATATGCTCTTTATACAAGCTGTTTCATTCACCTGGAATTCTCTTATTTTTTCCCCTTCACCAAGTTGACTTCTACTGTTTCATATTTCATCTCAAATGCAACCATTTCATGAAAACGTTCCCTGACTTCCCTGAATAGGAAAATAACCCCATTATAGATGCTTGCAACACCATGCACCTCCTTCCTTCACAATGCTTGTCATAAATGCAAAATTATATTACTTTATGGGATGATTTTATGAATGTATCTCTCTACTAGTAGACTATAAGATCCATGAGGGCAGAAATCAGGGATTTTTGCTCATAATGTTATTCTTAGAACAGTGTATGACACACAGTAAATGTTGAATAAATATTGATGATTGAATAAAGTCCTTAAAGTAACACAAATGTGCACACAGACGACATATTCAACATCTCTTTTTATCCCATGTTCAGTCTCCTTTACTTGATAAAGTGTTTTAGTCAAAGGTGGGGTGGCTTTTTCTTCATTACTTCATACTAGATAAGCAGTTAAGGTGAGATTATCATTAAAATTATGCTTATATAATTTTTAAGCCTCTACTAAATTTGAGGATTACTATGATAATTTGAGTTTATTTTGTTTGTACTGTTTGCTCACCACACTGTAGCCAAATCCCACCAAAATCCAATTATTTTACTAATAAATAAAGAAATCAAAATAGAATATGAACTTCTGGTCTAGATGGAGTAACCGGAATAGTTTTACCCTCCTTCCAGAAACAATTAAAAAAGATAAAAATGCAATGAAAGAAGTTTTTCAAAACACTGGAATTGGGTAATAAATAGTTCACCAAGACAAAGAAAACAAATAAGGTAAGTCCTATGATTGTCTTATCTTAATTATTGGAGAGAAATTCTAGGCTCTGATGTAGGGAAGGGAGGACTTCTGGGAGAGTTTAGCAGACTCCCAAAGTTGAAAAGACAGAGCTGAAAGGCTGAGGAAACCAAAGTGGATAAAATTCATATGGAAGCATGCTGGAGAAAAGATGGTTGCCCACAGAAAGAATGCTGGAAATACACAGAGGATATCCCCCACTTAAGTTTTCAGCTGACTATTGACCAGAGCATGAATATAAGGAAAATACCTAAGGTTAAAGAAAGAATAACTCAAAAGCATTAGAGGGAACTGCGCCTGGTAATTATATGGTGCTTATAAGAATGGCATGCACAGAGTTTGGAATAATGCCTTTTCCCGCTAGTCAATCTAGAAAACCTCAAGATTTGTGATGCATTGGATAGAGTATCTAGAAGAGCCTTGCCTCAGTAGTAGGGAAAATTAGGTTTAAACTGAGCATTGTTCTAGTCCTAACAAATCTTAAAAGCAAGAACCAAAAAAATCAAAGTTATTATTATTGTACAAGTAACTTAACTGTGTCACAAAACAAAAGTCAAGAATATTTATAAGAATACAGAAATATCCAGCACCAAACAAGGTAAAATTCACAAAGTCTAGATTCTAATAAAAGATTACCTAGCATAAAAAGAAACATAAAAGTACAACAGATAATGAGATGAATAAGTCAATCAATCAAAAGTGACCCAGAAATTGTACAGATAATGAAATTAGTAGACAAGGTTGTTAAAACAGTTATTATAACTGTATGCCTTACGTTAATACATAGGGACACAGAAGATATAAAAATGACCCAAATCAAACTTGTAAAGATAAAAACTAGAATGTATTAGATTAAAAATACACTAGATGGAATTAGAAGATTAGACATTGCAGAATAAATTACTGGCAAACTTGAAGACATAGCAGTGGAAACTAAAATTTAATTTAGAAACTTAATAAATAGAAAATAGAAAACAACTAAAAACACAAAGCACTGAAATCAGTGAGTTGTGCCATCTCATCTTTATTCATCTCAATATTTGCATGACAATTTGCTGTTCACTGCCATCTTTTATGAAGGTCATCTTGTTTCAGAGAGTTAAAGGTATTCTGCTGTAGGACATATTTTTTCCCCATCTATGTTATGAACTATAGCATCCTACTCTTTGACAGGCTTCATGTGATAGATTTTGGATAACAAACAGAAAGGTATTGTGGTGCTCAAGCTCATTAATTAAAGGACATTAGGGTCATCCAGGAGAGCAAATTGAGGGGAGATGCTGGCCAGCTCCCAGATAATGTTAAGCGTATTACCACGTGTATCTAAACATCCCTGTATAGAAATAGAATTAATGGCAAATTCCATGTATTCAGAAGAGAAACTGAGTTGATTACAATTAGAAACTGGAGTTCCTTTATAAAGCATCTGAACTGTTATAAATTATAGTCAGCTAACATGGACTGCATTTAGATGAAAAAAATTGATTTTCTTAACAGGACTTTCAAGGATTGACTTTTTGTTTTTTAGAAACTACAAGGGTACCTGAAGAGCAATTTTTATAATGGGATTCTTTATAAATTAGATTTTTAACTCAATTTCTTAGGTCCCTGATGAAAATAGGACTTTATTTGGTCTTATTTCTATGCCATTTCCTTGAGGTGTGAGGCCCTCCTAGCCAGAGGCCAGAAAAAGACTCTTGTTAAATATGCCACGCAGGGACCAGATGTTGTTTTAGCAGCACTGTCAATGAATATGGTTTGCACACTTCTCCTGTGATCCCTAACAGCAAGCAGATTATCCTCTGGGGTGTGTTTGTGTGTGTGTGTATAGAGTCTATGTAAGATACAATGTGCAAATACAACTTCTATACTTTTTGGTGAGAGACATTATGCCATGCCTTCTGGGGATCACTTGACAAGCCAGGAACAACAATTATAAACTTGGAGAATGTCAGAGGAAAGGACTTTATAAATCATGTGTCCTCCTCCACTTCATCCTTAACACATATACACCTAATTCATATATTGAGAAACAGAATCACAGAAGGAAACTGACATGCTATAGCTCTCACGGTCACTTACCAATGTTGGATTCAAGACTTCAACCTAGGTCTCATGACTTCCAGACCAGTAGTCTTCCTACTGCATCATGGCTTATGTGGGGGGTGAAATAAGAGTATAGAAGGAGTTAAAGAAAAAGGAAAAAGGGAGAGTGGAGGGAAAAGAAAGTGAAGAAATAAGGAGAAATGGCAGAGGTGGAAATGGCAAGGACTGAGGGTTTATGAGAGAATTAGGAGAGAAGTCATCAAAATGGTGTCAAAGACAGCTACAAGCTCTTATTGACCCGAAGAAACATCAGAAAACAAGAAGAAACTTTCAGAACCAAATGTTTCAAAACTCTAGAAACAGTCAAAGGTATATAACAACCAAGCAAATAAAGAATTTTAAAAAGCCAACCTAAAAATGGACAGAGAGCTTTGCGATGTTTTTGCTTGCTGTTGCTCCACTTTCTCCATAGCTTGGGGTTGGTCTTGCAAATGGCAGTCCACATTTCCAGTGCAGGACATTGGTCCTTGGTTACAGAAGGAGCAGTGTAGACCTTACACACAAATTGTTGTGTATGACTGTTCTAACATAAATCACTCACCTATGCTTTGCGTAACTTGGAGCTTACCATGAACGGAAAATGGTGAGCATGGCTTGCAAACATTGGAAGGCAGATAAACAACTTGCACTTACCTGACACAAAATATTACTGTGATTGAGACAGACAATAGACTAAATCCAGAAAGAAAAGTCCTGGGGGAGAGTTTCTTTGAGAAATCATGGAATTCAAAAACACTAGTGTAAAGAAAGTGATGATTTCAGAAAAATGGTAGACTAGGAAGCTCCAAGTTCTAGTTTCTCCATGGGGAAACAAAAAAGCAACCAAAAAACTGGCTAAAGTAATATTATAGAAACTGTGAAAAACAGTCAAAGTCCACAAAGGTCAGAAACCAAGTTAATATGCAATCAAGAAAAAGCTACATTCAAAATGGTAGGGAATTTTATCACATTATCACTCACTCTTGCCCTACCCCCTCCTCAACATGTCAAGGTCTTGGTCTGGAGGAGGTGGTGGCCCAGTTTCCAATTCTCTCCTTTCAACCAGAAGTAAAAAAGTGTATGTTATTTGCAATGTTTTAACCTATCTGGCGGCAGCCTGAAAGACTGGTCTCTGTTTTGTCTAACTTGGATCTCAGGCTCAGAAAAACAGCTGGTGTTGCACAGGAAAGCTGCACAGAGATTAAGGCATGCAGATGTTTGGGACCAAAGATTATGCGTGGAGATATGCAATAGACCCTCTAATACTTCAAGGAAAAACTGGGGGTTAACCTATTTGAGAAATTAGGATATTTCAAAGCAATTGTGTATACAGGGCAATCAAAGATCTACAGTCAGGCCCAGGAAAGATGCATGCTTAGAAAAGACCCTGGACTGATTCCAAGGCTCAGAGAATGCCTAGCTGATTATAAAGGACTGTGCTAGCAGACAGCTAGTTAACAAAGACTGGGAATGGTGGAAGTTTTTCAAATGCCCAATTTTCAGCAAAAAACACAAAGCATACAATGAAACATAAAACACATCCCATTCAAAGGAAGAGAATAAAGTGGCAGAAACAGTCCTTGAAGAAGAATAGGCCTCAGACTCATCAAACAAAGACTTTAAACAACTGTCTTAAATATGTTCAAAGAGCTAAAGGAAAATACTCACAACAAAATAAGGAAAATCAAGAAAACAATATATGAACAAAATGAGAATATAAACAAAAACATCAAAATTATAAAAATGAAACAAATGAATTCTGGAGCCAAAAATATAATAACTGCATTGAACAACTCACCAGAGGGTTTCAACAACACCTTTGAACAAGCAAAAGAAAGTATCAGCAAACTTGAAGATAGGATATTTGAAATTATTGAGTCTCAGGAAAAGAAAGAAAAAAGATTGAAGGTAAGTGAACAGAACACAACAGACTTATGAGACACCATAAAACTGACAAATACAGGCATTATGGAAGTCAAAGGGGAAAAGAGAAAAAGAGAAAGGAGCAGAGATTTAAAAAAATATAATGGCCAAAAATTTCCCAAATTTGATAAAATACAAGAATCTACACACACAAGAAAGTGAACAAATTCCAAGTAGGATAAATCCAAAGGGACCCACACTGAAACATGTTATAGTCAAACTGTTGAAAGCCAAAGGCAAAGAGAGAATCTTAAAAGTAGCAAGAGAAAAGTGACATATCATGTTCAGGGATTCTCAACAAAATTATCAGCCAATGTTGGAAGGCAGTAGGATGATATATTAAAAATATTGAAAGACAAAAATAAGCTGTCAACCAAAGAGTCTATAATTGGCAAAACTGTCCTTCAAAAATAAGGGAGAAATTAAGGTAATCCCATATTTTAAAAAGCTAAGGGAGTTCATTACAACTAGATGTGTCATCTGAGAGATAATAACCGGAATCCTGCAGGTTGAGATGAAAGAACCCTGTACAATAAACAAACGCAATACAAAGACATAAGGATCCCCAGCAAAGGTAAATACACGGGCAAATATAAAAACCAGTATTATTGTAATTTTAGTTTGTAATTCTTCTTTTTTATTTTCTACAAGATTTAAAAGACAATGCATACATTTTATATCAATGTTAATGGGTATGCAATGTATAAAGATATAATTTGTGACATCAATAACATAAAGAGGATGGAGATGTAAAGGAGTAGAGTTTTTGCATGTGGTTGAAGTTAAGTTGATATCAATTCATAATAGGTGGTTATAATTTAGAATGTTTTACATAATCTCTATGATGCCCACAAGGAAACATCTACAGAATATGCACAAAAGGAGATGAGAAGAGAATCAAAGTGTGACAGCACAAATAATCAACTAAACATAAAGTAAGGAAGCAATAGAGGAAACGAGGGACAAAAAAAATGTTACATACAGAAAACAAATAACAAAATGACAGAAGTAAGTCATTCTCTATCAATAATCACTCTAAATATAAATAAATTAAACTCCCCAATCAAAAGACATAGATTGACATAATGAACTAAGAAATGACCTAACTATATGTTGTCTACAAGAGGCTCTGTTTTTTAAACCCCTTTATTGAGGTATGATTGATATATAAAAAGCTGTACAAATTTAATATATACAACTCACTGAACTTAGGGATGAGTGTACACCTGTGAAACCATCACCATCAAGGTAATAGACATATCCATCACCTCCCAAAGTTTCTTCCTGCCACCTTTATTGTTATTGCTATTATTTTTATGCTAAGAACACTTAACATAGAATCTACCCTCTTAGCAAATGTTAACCACACAGTACAGTATTATTAACTATAGGCACTGGGCTGTATAGTAGATCTTTAGAACTTTTTATCTTGCATAACTGAAACTTTGTACCCTTTGATCATGATCTCCTTCTTTTCCCTCCCTTCCTCATCCCTGGAAACCACCATTCTACTCTCTGATTCTATGAGTTTGACTATTTTGGATTCCACATATAAGTGAGATCATACAATATTTGTCTTTCTGTGTCTGGCTTATTTCAATTGGTGTAATGTTCTCCAGGTCCATCCATATTGTTGCAAATGGCACAATATTCTTCTTTTTTAAGGCTGAATAATATTTCATTGTTTGTATACACCACATTTTCTTTATCTATTTATCTGTTGATGGAAATTTGGGTTGCTTCCATATCTTGGCTATTGTGAATAGTACTGCAATGAACATAGGAGTGAAGATATCTATTTGGGCTCTTAATTTCAATTCCTTTAGATAAATACCCAGAAGTGAGGTTGCTGAACCACATGATAGTTCTATTTTTAATTTTTTGAGGAACCTACAAACTTTCCATAAATGCTGTACCAGTTTAAATTCCTGTCAAAAGTGTACAAGAATTCCCTTTCTCCATATCATCACCAATGCTTATTATTAAAAAAAAAACAAAACAAAACTAATAGCCATCTTAATGTGTGTGAGATGATATCTCATTGTGGTTTTAATTTGCATTTTCCTGATGATTAGTGATATTGAGCACTTTTCCACACACCTGTTGGCCAAATGTATGTCTTCTCTGGAGAAATAACTATTCAGGTCCGTTTTTAAGTAAGATTATTTGTTTTCTTGCTGTCGAGCTGCATGAGTTCCTTATATATTTTAGATATTAACCCCTTATCAGATATATGGTTTGCAAATATTTTCTCCAAAACTGTAGGTTGCCTTTTCGTTTTGTTGATTATTTGCTATGCTGTGCAGAAGTGTTTTAGTGTAAGGCAATCTCACTTGTCTATTTTTGCTTTAGTTCTCTGTGCTTTTGGTGTCATATTCAAGAAATCATTACCAAGGCCAATGACAAGGAGTTTTTCCACTATGTATTCTTCTAGGAGATTTACAGTTTCAGGTTTTATGCTTAAGTCTTTATTTTGAGTTTATATTTGTGTATGGTGTAAGATAAGGGTCTGGTTTTACTCTTCTACATGTGTATATTCAATTTTCTTAACACCATTTATTGCAGAGACTATCCTTTCCCCATTTTGTATTTTTAGCAATCTTATCAAAGATTAGTTGACCCTATATGTATGAGTTTATTTCTGGGATCTCTATTCTGTTCTATTGGTCTATGTGTCTGTCTTTATGCCAGCACCATAGTGTTTTAATTACTATAGCTTTGTGATATGATTTAAAATCAGGAAGTGTGCTGTTTGGTCTGTTTGGGGTATTTTGTGGTTCCATATGAATCTTAGAATTGTGATTTCTATTTCTGTGAAAAATTCCATTGGAATTTTGATAGGGATTGCATTGAATTTGTAGGTCACTTTGGGTAGTATGGACATTTCAGCAATAATAATTTTTCCAATCCGTGAACACAATTGTTTATAGTACTACAAGAGAATCACTTTAGATCCAAGGACACAAATAAGTTAAAAGTAAAATGTTGGCAAAAGTTATTCCATACAAATAGTAACCAAAATAGAGCTGTGATGGTTATGTTGATATCACATAAAATAGATGCAGTGTAAAAACTGTTACAAGATGAACCTGTGATCATAGTCTGCCAACCTGGTGAACTGTGATGGCCTGGCAACAGTGATTGGTTCTATGATGAACACATAACCCATGTTAAAATATTCAGAGCTTTCTCAGAATTATTATTAGAGTTATTGATAAGAAGATTTTAAGCTGATACACTGTAAGCCTGCAGCTGCTAGGAGCTACACTGCGTCAAGAACCTACCTGACAAAGAAGATAAATGGAAACAGGAATAAAGGAAAATGGAAACCAAACCGAAGGGAGAGACAGAGATAGAAATGGAGATAGAAATAGGTAGAGAATATGACAATGAAAGATATTGTTTGAAACCTGGGGAAAAATAGTTCTACAGCTTAAGGTTATGCACCCATATATTTCAATTATGTAAACCAATATATCTCCTTCTTCCTTACCCTCTTTAATCTAAAAATTATTTCTATCACTTATGCCTGAAATAATTCAGACTAATACAACTTACAAAAATAGTTTGTTCATGATATTCTTGATGACACATTACTATACACTTTCAAAATTTCAGGCTTCCTAGAGACTGAATTTTATACAGTCCAAATTTACAGCTCTTTCCCTCTCTGAGCCTCATGTTCTTCTTAATCATTATTAAATTGAGCAAGATGGTCTTGTATCTCCTCTCCATCTGACACTTCTATGCTTATACCATTTTACATGAAATTGGGTGTAATATGCTCTGTGTAATAAAGGGGGAAACAAATATTTTGAACCAGGTGCTTCCTTCCCCCTTAAAGACCATGGTAATGCATAATATATATATTTTTTGCATTTTATAAAGAAGAAATATGAGGCTCAGAGAGGATAAGTAACTTGCGTACAGTCACCAGGTTTCAACTTCCCAACTCCTAGTTTTTAGTCTCAAAACATGTTCCTTTCTACTTTGTGCTGAAGTGGCAAAGTGTTGAAACTATTCTTGCTCTCTGATCTTTGCTAGGCCTGGTGGCAATAAGCTCCAAGGATAGTTCTTTGTGTGACCCTTGCATCAGCTTGTGATGTAGGCTTTGCCATTATAGGGAAAGCATTCAGGCTACTGGTCAAAGGAAAGTGAAAACCAATCTGTATAGAGGGTATTCTGCTCTTCTCACTTTGGGATAGTAGGCCACCCAAATGACAGTTTGTACAGTTCTATTAATTTAACTTTCTAAAGAATTCTCAGATTTATCCCCTCCTCTGCATTTATGCTGTCTTCATTCTAGTTCAAACCTTCATCATATCTTTTTTAGATGACTGCAAAAGTCTCCTCATTGATCCTCCTTTCTGCTGCCTCATACGCTCTGATCTATCTCCCCCACTGGCCTAGAGTGGGTTTTCTTCAATGCAATATGACTTTATCACTCCCTATGGTTTTCCATAACCTACATGAGAAAGCCTAAACTATTCAGCCTGGCATTAAAGGCTCCCCTAATTAGGGACCAGGCTATCTTTCTAGTCTCACTCTTAAAGGAACATTATGCTCTGGCCATACCCAATAATACTCTGTATATGGCATATGTCCTCAATCTTTCTATCACTTCTGATTGGAATGCACTTTTTTAAAATTTCAAAATATTAAGGGGGTACAAATGTTTTTGGTTACATGCATCGCTTTTGTAATGCTTGAGTCACAGCTATAGGTATGCCCATCACCCAAATAGTGTTCACTGTACCCATTAAGTAGGTTTTGTCCCTCCCCTTCTCCCCCATTGCTTGATTTCCACTGAGTTTTAATTCCCTCTGTGCACGTGTGTGTTTATTGCTTAGTTCCAATTTAATAGCAAATACATGTGGCGTTTGTTTTTTCAGCTACTTCACTTAGGAAAATGGTCTCCAGTTCCATCCAAATTGTTGCAAAAGGCATTAGTTTATGTTGTTTATGGCTGTGGTATACATATACCACATTTTATTAATCCACTCAACTATTGATGGTCACTTGGGTTGATTCCACATCTTTGCAATTGTGAATTGTGCTACAATAAACATTGGTGTGCAGGAGTCTTTTGGATAAAATGACTTCTTTTCCTTTGGGTAGATATCCAGTAGTGGGATTACTGGATTGAATGGTAGGTCTACTTTTAATTCTTTGAAGACTCTCCATACTGTTTTCCATAGAGGTTGCACTAATTTACAGTCCCACCAACAGTGTATAAGCATGCTTTTCTGTCTGTATCCACACCAGTATCTATTGTTTTTGGACTTTTTAATAAAAGCCATTCTAACTGGGGTAAGGTGATATCTCATTGTGGTTTTAATTTGCATTTCCCTGATGATTAGTGACATTGAGCATTTTTTTCATGTTTATTGGCCATTTGTCTATGTTCTTTTGAAAAGCTTCTGTTCATGTCTTTTTCCCACTTTTTAATGGAGTTGTTTGGTTTTTTTCTTTCTAATTTTCTTGAGTTCTTTGTAGATTCTGGATATCAGCCCTTTATCGGATGTATAGCTTGTGAATATTTTCTCCCATACTGTAGGCTGCCTATTTGCTCTGTTGATTATTTCCTTGGCTGTGCAGAAGCTTTTTAGTTTAATGAAATCCCATTTATTTATTTTGGTTGTTACTGTGATTGTCATTGGGGTCTTAGTCATAATTTCTTTGCCTAGGTCAGTATCTAGAAGAGTTTTTTCCTACATTTTTCTCTAGAATTCTTATGGAATGCACTTTTTCCACTTCCTTCTCTGCCAAACTCTGCTTCAGCCTTCAAGTTGCACCTCAATTCTAATACATCTCTGAAGCCTTTATACTCTCAAAAATGTCTCTTAACTCTGTCTCTCTTTCTCATTGCCACTCTCTTAATACATACTGCCATCAGTGCTCACCTGTGACAGTTTCCTTACTACTCTCTCTAAATCCATAACCTGCTTCAGAGAATATTTTTCTAAATCACAAGTATGATTCTATATTTCCTTCAATACCCCTTTAATGCTGCCTCATTTTCCAGAGGAAAAAAATCTAGACTAAGTATCAATATGAAATTCCATGCACGTAATTGTTCATTTATTCAATAAGTATGTACCTACTATATGCCAAACAGTATTTTATGCACTAGGAATTCATTAGTAAAAAAAGTGGAAAAAACCCTTATTTTTAAGTAGCCTACATTCTGAGGTATGGGAATGGAAGGAGAGAGACAACTGGCAAACAAACCAATATATAATATGTCAAGTTGTGATAAGTGCCATGATGAAAATGGAGACAAATAATGATAGAGGGCACAGGGTTGCAATTTTTGATAGGTTTTCCAGGGAGAATATCTCTAAGGAGGTGACATTTGGGCAGAAACCTGAAAAAAGGGAGCAAGTCATTTGAATATCTTGGAAAAGCATTCTAGGCAAAGGAAATTACATATTCAAAGTTCCAGAGAAGGTAGTGTGCATGATATATTCAAGAAACAGCATTGAAGCCAGTTGACTGGAGTGGAGTAAGAGTAGATAGGAGTGGTAGGGAATGAAGTCAGATCATTCAGGACCTTTTAGGGCATGCTGAGGTCTGTAAATTTTACTTTGAGAGCACAGGGAAGCCATTGGATAGTTTTGAACAGGGTATTGACATTATTTGACTTGTTTTGCATAGATATACTATGTGAAGAATGTATTATAAGGAAACAGAAATTGAAGTGGGGGGCACATAGGGCTATTGATGTAGCCCAGATAAAAGATTTAATTTGAAATTAAAAGTGAAGAAAACAAGTGAGAAAATCACAGCCATATTTAGACAAAAAAACATGCTTCTTCTCAGTTTGGATTGTGTTTTACAAAGCCCTTTTATATAGATGGCTTTATTTAATCCTAACAGCAGCTCCATAAAGTAGATATTATAAAAAAGTTTGTTCTATATATAAAGAAATTGGATTTCAGAGAGATAAAGTAATTTGGTCAAGATCACACAGTGAATCAGTGTCAGAGCTGGGATACAAACTCAGTCCTCTTTTCCTGACACCACAACT
This sequence comes from Daubentonia madagascariensis, assembly GCA_023783475.1. NCBI lineage: Eukaryota > Metazoa > Chordata > Mammalia > Primates > Daubentoniidae > Daubentonia > Daubentonia madagascariensis. The sequence goes on from JAKFHU010002592.1 coordinate 147,154, forward strand.
GCCTCCTATCCTAATGAGTAGGATAAATCAACAACAGCTATCAACAAGATGGCAGACATATCTATCAGTTCACTCTCTGCAAGAGCTTGGGAACCCTCCTGCAAAAGGTAGGTATCAAGAAAGGCAGAGCAAGTTGGCAGAATAGGACTCTCTAGTGATCATCCCATCACAGAAACATCAAATTCAACAACTATTCATGCACAAAAATACATTCACAGGAGCCAAAGAAACCAGATGAGAGATTATAGTACCTGGTTGTAGCCCAATAATAAGAAAAGACACTTCAGAAAGGGTGAGAAGGATAGTTTTAAATGATCCATATCACCCCTTTCCCAAACCCAGGCAGCACAGAGTGGAGAGAGGTACTATGTACTTGAGGTAAAGGGAGTGGAGTGAGCACATGACTTTGCCTTGGACTCCAACATTAGGCTCACTACAGTAAAATCCAGCACCAGGCAGGCTCCTATGACCCCAGACTTCAGACTGGTACTCATGGACTGAGCCTGCAGACCTACCCTGGTGCCAGGTGGGACCCTGTAATCCCAGGCTTCAGGCCTTCAAGGCGGACTTGATCTCTGATTCACTCTAGCACCAAACTGGCCACCGAGGATCCAGGATTTGAGACTACCCCACTGTTGCACACTGGCTTCAATGGTCCCAGGTTTCAGGTGCACCTCAATGCCACACCAGCCCCTGCAGCTGTCCCTAGGCTTCTGGCCCACCCCAGCCTCTCATCAGACCCATTTCCCCCAGGCTTTGGAACCACATCAGAGAACCTTTCCAGAATCTCTGAGCAGGCTGACTCTTGAAGAGCTTTCTCAGATAAAGCCATTTGGTGAAGACTAAAATCAGTGCTTATTTCTTCAAATGTGCAGGCATTGATGCACGGCTATAAGGATCAAGAACCATCAGGGAAATATGACATAAGCAAAGGGACAAAGTGCCAGTGACTAACTCTAAAGAAATGGAAATATATGAACTGCATGACAAAGAATTCAAAATAAATGTTTAAAGGAAGCTCAGCAAACTTCAAGAAAATACAGATAAATAATACAGTAAAATGAGAAAAACAATAAGTGACCAGAATGAGAAATTTAAAGGCAAGATTGAAATAATAATTTTAAAATATCAAACAGAAATTCTGGAGCTGAAAAATTCAATGAATGAAATGGAGATTGCAATAGAGTACCAACAGCAGAATTGATTAAATAGAAAAAAGAATTTGTGAACTCAAAGATAGGTTATTTGAAAATATACAGTCAGAGGATATAAAAGGAAAAAAAAGAATAAAAAAATAAAGAATGTTTATGAGATTTAGATAGCATCAAAAGAGCAAATGTTTGAGACATAGAAGTTTAAGAAGAGAAAGATAAAGGGGTAGAAAGATTATTTAAAGGAAAAATAGAGGAAATTTTTCCAAAACTGTAGAAAGATATAATTATCCATAAAGGAAGGCCAATGTCTTTAATCATATTCAATCTAAACAAGACCTCCCCAAGACATACTATAATCAATCTGTCAAAAGTATAAAACAAAGAAAGGACCTTGAAAGCAGCATGAGAAAAGGAGCAAATAACATATAAGGGAGTTCTAATATGGCTAGCAAAAGATTTCTCAGCACAAACCTTACAGGGCAGGACAGAATGGGATATTTTCAAAGTGCTCAAGGAAAAAAAAAATTGTCAACCAAGAATATTGTATACAGAAAGCTATCCTTCAGAAATGAGGAAGAAATAAAGACTCCCAGACAAGCAAAAGCTGAGGGAGGTTATCACCACCAGACCTGTCTTAAAAGAAATGTTAAAGGAAGTTCTTCAAGCTGAAAGAAAAGGACTCTAATAAGACACCAAAAACATCTGAAATTATAAAACTCACTGGTAAAAATAAGTACACAGTCAAATTCAGGATACTTTAATAATGTAATGGTAATGTGTAAATCACTAACATCATTAGTATTAAGGTTAAAAGAAAAACTTTAAAAATGAATAATACCTGCAATAATTTGTTAAGGAATATGCAATATAAAAAGAAGTAAATAGTGACATCAAAAATTTTAAATGTGTGTGGGGGGATGGAATAAAAGTGTAGAAGTTTTTTTTTATTGCAATCAAAGTTAAGTTATCAACTAAAAATAAATTGTTATGACTAAAAAATGTTTTTGTGAGCCTCAAGGTAACCACAAAGCAAAAGCCTATAGTAGATACACAAAAATATTAAAAGCAAGGAACAAAAACATACCAACAGAGAAAATAACTTAACCACAAATGAAGGCAGCAAGAGAGAAAGAAAGAAACAAAGGATCTACAAAACAACTAGAAAACAATTAACAAAATGGTAGATGTAAGTCCTTATCTATCAAAAATGACCTTAATGGATTAAGTTCTCCAGTCAAAAGACATAGAGTGGTTGAATGGATATTGAACAAGACTCAATTATCTGTTGCCTGCAAGAGACTCACTTCACTCCAGACCAAATGGACCTAACAGACGTTTACAAAGCATTCCATTTAACAGCTGCAGAATATACATTCTTCTCGACTGCACATGAAAAATTCACCAGAATTGATCATATGTCAGACTACAAAACAAGTTTTAACAAATTTAAGAAGAATAAATTCATATCAAAATGTAGGCATCACTTTAAGGTACAGCTAATGGAAGATAAACAATAATTGAGGAAATTGTGCCATGTGTGTCAGGACTGAGTGTTGAAATGATGGTTTTAAGAGACTAAGAAAAATTCTTGATGCGGATAGGTTCAAGAAAGATCCTGCATTAGGGTCTGCAGATCTATCAAAGTACAAATGAGGGAGCCCTGGGAAACCCACCAAAGTATTCTGGTTACTTCCAGATCTCTCAATATTGTGAGTCTCTGTCCCCATGTTCCACTTTAAGGGGTGCCAATACACACTGGCATATGCAGATGGCAATGAAAAGACTGGGGAGGGAGCTGGAACCCAGGTCTCCAGATAATTGGTTGAAGGAGCTGAGGCCACAGTTTCTCTGCAGAAGACAAAGGGGGTCTTAGTCACTTTCCTAAGATCTCTGAAGGATTATTTCAGAGTGAAAGGGGTCAGAGTACTCTATATGGTCCCAGGGGCAGAGCCAAGATCCATGAGCGGAACCCACAGGGAACCATAGTTTAGCTCAACACAATGAATAACTTAATGATGATTAAGCTGTCAGTGAGCAGAATAGGCTGCTTTAGCAGGGTGAGAGAGGTCTTCGTATCCCTCGAGGTATGCAAGCAGAAGCTGGCCACCCCCTTGAAAGAGATATAGTAGAGGAAATTCAGATATTGGGTACAAGCTGGTAAACAGCCTCTAAAACTTCTTATGGCTTTACAATTGTATTTATTCACCAAAAAACCTTCCACTAGTAATTTGGTTTTGTCAGTAGGCAGCCCTGTAGGGGACAGACAAAGCTGAGCTGTCAATGTGCATACTCTAGATGGCTTAATAGTTATATTTACAAATATAAATGAATAAAGTGGCTTTAGGTTTATTGGCTAATTGCCTGTGATTTTGATCAGTGTGAGTCAGTCCCCTCAAGCTTGTTCACCTTTGGTTGATGTGCTAAATGCAGAGTGTCTACAACTGTAAAGTTAGAACACCAGAGCTGGGGCTTATAGAAATTTCCCCTCACAAATGTTGTGCCTGTACACACATACACGTGCTATAGTCCCCAGAGTATTTCACTTAAGCAACTACTATGGGACTTCAGAAGACTGGGCTGATCAGGGTCCAAAGAAAGGGGCTAAGTGGGCTTCCCCTACCCCTGCTGTGGCTATTAAGTTATGTCACTTCCTGCTCTGGACTCCTTCTCCTGAGGATTTTCTGTCTTTGATAGACAGGTTGAATTTAACAAAATACACACTGGGCACTGATCTGGACTCTATGTCATGCATCATACCATGCCATGGGCCTCTGTCTTTGAAAAATTCACAGTACTAGGAGAGATCCCTCTGACATAAATGGACTCTTATGTTTGAGAAGTGCTTTCCTAGAGGTGTGCACTGGTTGCTGTAGGAACACCAAGAAGGAGGGATTATACAGTGGCAGAGAAAAAGTGGGCAGAGGCTTCTCAAAGGAAGTGGCATTGGAAGATCCTGACTTACTGTCTTTGGAGTGGTTTGTTGCATAATTCCGTTCTGTAACTAAATCTGCAGTGTGATTGACTTTAGGACTTTCATCATTCTACCATAACAGAGTTAAACTCAATGACTGCAAAGGTTTCTTTCAGCTCTGGCATAGCTGCTTCTCAGATAATCTAGAGGGAACATTAGCCAAGAGAATAACACAGTGAGTCGTCAGTGGATGTGGCTACTCCCAAAGCTGTTCCTTTGTATCACTAAAGATCTAAAGTCCAGAATGAAGGAGGTGAAAATCCTACTCTTCTCTGGGTTGATCAGAACTCATTTACATTTATCTCTAGGTCCCACACATTAAGAAAACTACAGACACCCTGCAATGTGTCCAGAGAGAAATGAAGAGGCTAGGGAAGGGGCTGGAGTGCAGATCCCATGAGGAAAGACCTGAGGAGCTGGAGCAGATTGTCCTAGAGAAAGCTCAGGAAACATGGTTTCTGTCTTTATACCTCTGATGGGCCATCATAGATTAGGAGGACCAGATGGGGGTCTATGTGACTCCCAGAGAAAGAGAGAGGACCCCTAAAAAGCCACAGTGAAAGAGATTTCCCCTTAGTACAAGAAATAATTTTGTGACATGGCTGATCATAAATGGAATGGGCTCTCTTGGAGAGTAATGAGTGCCCCTTCTGTGAGCTGTGGAAGCAGAAGTTTATCAACCTCTTGATGGGAGTGTAAGCTGAAGAATGGGGCCAGAAGGGTTTTACACTTCCCTTCAGTCCTTAAATTGTGTTATTCTAACTTCTAACTGTCACAAATTAGTTTTGTAACTTTACAGCAAGTCAATTTACTTCTGGGCTTTAGTTTATTTCCAAAATAAAATAATTTTAAAAGATCCTAAGTTCCTTTTAAAGCTTGAAATTCTATAGCTCTATAGATGCTCTTCAAATGCCTTCTCTTACTCTACCCTGCACCCCAAGGAAGTCCTAATGTCCCTCTCTCAATTATGGAGACATGGCTCACAGTAGCTATGAAGGTGAAAGGGGAAAATGGGGACATGTTGGTCAAAGAATATATAATTATGGTTAAATAGGAGGAATATAAAAAAGTGTTCAGAACAGGCAAATATATAGGGACAGAAAGTACATAACTGATTGCCTTGGGCTGGGAGTCGGGGGAATAGGATAGGATTGGGGGGAGCAGAAATGGAGGATTACTACTAGTGGTTATGGAGTTTCTTTTTATGTGATGAAAATGTTCTAAAATCGCTTGTGGTGATGGTTGCACAACTCTTTGAACATACTAGTAATGATTTGATTGTACAATTTAACTGGGTAAATTGTATGGCATGTGAATTATATCTCAATAAAAATGTTTTAAGATAAGTACATACATACATGGATCCCAGACGTACCTTGGGCCTCAATAATTTTCTAAAACCCTTTTCAGGGAGGAAGCGTATTTGAAAAGCAAAACAAACAAACAAAAAATTATTGTTTTCAGGTAATGGAACTGGAAGCATTGAGAATGTTTGATCATAACAAGCAGTGTAAAAATCACAACTATTTACTCCTTACCACAGGGAACCAGCTTCAGCACTTTATCCTGAGTACGTCCATCATACTATCTCCCCTGTGGGCAGCTCGATGTACTGACTGGGAAGCAAGGAGAACTGACACTAGTGTTATCTCTCCCACTGACTCCCTGTATGATCCTAGACTGTTCTCTTCCCCTCTTTGGGCTTCAGAATCCCTATCTTTAACATGGAAAATACTGGACACATTATGATGTCTGAGCACAGATACCTCCACAGTCTTCCTCCTAGCTCTGTAAGATAGCTGGCTGGCCCAGAGGTGTGATATTCAGCTTGGACATGGGGTTTTATGCTGAGAAGTGAATTGGCTTTCTCTTGCCAACAGAGCTCATTTTGTCCACACGATAGGCTGAATGTGCACCAAAATTAACACCTGCTGGTGCAGCACTCAACTTGTATTAATAATTGATAATAAATAGTGAATAAATATTACAGCTCTCTCATTCATACAGTGGTATAACTCTCAGGTACATGTTCTACATGGCCTCCCAAATTTCGCCAATGGGATGAAGCTCCAGTTGTCTGTAGTGATAACTCGCTTGCCAACACACCTTCTGTAGGCTTTCTTCCCTTCTCTGTCTCACTTTCTTATTTCTCTACTTGTGTTTTCCTGGAATCACTTTCCAAGCAAAGTGCTTGCACTCAAATATTTGTTTTAGGGTCTGATTCTGGGTAATACCAAACTAAGTTACTGACATTCCAATTTTTTATGGTCAGTCTGTTCTAGATAAACTTTCCAATCTCATTTTCTCACCCTGTTCTTGCCACTTCAAAGTCTCTGATCACTCTAAAAGAATTACTCACTGTTTCTCTGCATAACTCATATTTTCCTGCCAACATATTTTTGTTCACACTTTTCCTTGTTTGTGAAATGCCCTCTCACCAGTGTTAACATGACCAAATTTCAGTCAGTCTTCAAAGCTAAGGTAAGATACCTCCTCCTCTGTGAAGCCTCCCAGAAGATGAGTGGGTTCTATTAGAGCATTTAGGTTTTCCCTTTCTTATGGTTAGGATTATATTTTATCCCATATTATAGTTATGAATATCGATGTCTATTCTCTCCCATCATTTGCTTATTTTAAAGGCAAAGACTATATGTTGATCATTTTTGCAGGCACAGAAGACATAGCATAATAGTTGAATAATTGGATGTATTTGCCAAACAAGAGAGTTTCTATAATACACTGTCTGGCTTGTGGTAAATGCTACATGAGTGTTTGTTAAGATAAACAAGTAAACAATAAATGCTATAAGAAAGAAATAGTGAATAAATGGACAAACTTTTTAACACAACTACTTCCCAGGTTGGAGACATCCGGTTTGAGCATTCCTGTCCTCCTTACCCTGTCCTGTAGCCACATCCAGAAGACATTCAGAGGCAACATGCTTTAGCAAGAACCCCAGTCTGAATTTAAGAAAGCCTTAATTTTTGTATAGGCAATTCTTCCTATCATGAGAAGCTCCAGGTCTCAGTTTCTTCATCTGCTCACTAAGGCCCAAGAAGCTCAAAATAGTTTTCTGATCCCACAATACAGACTGAGATTTATACCTCTTCTCAACCCTGAGATTCTGACTATTGCTAGTGATAGTTATCTCTTGGAAACGGGTTAATGTGAGATGTTCACAATGTCTCTGCTGGAGGGATGGGTGTGGGAAGGGGCTGCAGGCAAGAGTATTTTAGACATCTGCCACCCTGCAGCCCTCTTGTTCTGAGGAACTGATATCCTTTTTTTTTTTTTTTCCAGATAAATTCTCACTTGGTTGCCAACATCTTTTTATTCACACATTTCCCTGTGTGTGAAATGTCCTCTCACCAATGTTTACATTGTTCTCCTTGTTTTCCCCTCCCGGAAAGTTATGAGGTTTAAAGGTGCTCTGGCCCTTTTCTCTGCCTTCAGAGCAAGACCAAAAGGCTCAGGCTCAGAATAAAGTGATTCATCCACCATGGAGGAAAATGAGTGTAATTCAGAACCAGATTAAATCACAGTCATATTATCTGAAGTGTTTGAAATTTCTTTCCTCTGTGCTCCACACCAGGACTAACATTTTCCTTCCTTCTTCCATCTACTGTATTAAATTTAGATCATTTGGTACTCATTTCTCTTGCACAATTTCCACAAAGTAAGAAAAATAATAAGACAAAACAAAAATTCCACTACTCTATGACCTTCTGTGAATGATCAGAAGCTTAGACCTGGGGGTGGGGGAGGGTGGGTATATTTGGTTGACACTATCAGGGGCTGGGGGCTGCTCTAAATTAGGATGTACCAGAGCCCTAGAGCATATTTGGGGTCCGGGACTGAAGAAATATGTCCATAATGCCTATCCATGACACTTTTGCTCCAACCCCATTACATGATACCTCATGGAGAGAGAAAGAGCAAATAATCTTATTATCAGTGAACAAATAAGTGAAAAAGGAAAAAAAATAGAATAGTTTGCTTGTGGTTAAGAGTTTTTATTTGTAAAACACTTTTTCCTGTTAGTCTGTTGGCTCCTCCAAAACATTATGATTTTCACTTTGAGATGGGGAAACTGATTGCGTAAGGCTATCAGGTGAGGTGAAAATTGAAATGCCCTTTTCTGCTGCTATTGTTACTAGATTTCACTGAAAGGTCTGAAAGGTCCTCTGAGAAATTTTATTGTGTTGTCTCCACATTACTTACTCTGTATTTGACACTACCCCAGAGTATTTGGAAATGGGATTGGCCAGTTTCCTAAGCAGCATCAGAGGCACTGCCTGAATCTGTACTTTAATCTGCTTGCGAGTCCATGTGCGTAAGTCGATCCAGCAACCTGAAGACAAGTGTTAAGGCTTCTACCTCTTGGAATATCCATCCCGGAATGGACTATGAAGTCCTTTTGAAGTGAGAGTGGAAAAGGCCCCCAACATCTACCTCCTTCTCTTTCTGTTTTTTTTCTGTCTCCTTCCTTATTTCTCTGTCTTGATTCCTCTGCTTGGCTCCGCTCCCTCGAGTCCCTCTCCTCCCCTATGTCTCATCCTCCCCTCAGTTACTTAGGTTTCCTACTCCTCCAAGAGTGGTACTTTTTCTTTCTGTCTGCTCTCTACAATATTGAGTGGAACAAAGTCTACTCCACTCCTTGAATGATGTGATTTGTGGATTTCCCTGGGTAAAAGCCTGGAGATATGCAAGACTGTGAAACCTCAGTCAAGGGCACATTGTGTATCCTGATTGAAGCTTGGCTTATTTTGTTACTAAGCTTCCCTTTTCTATTCTAGTCTCATTCTCTTTCTCTGTGTGTATAACCCTGTGTGCATTTTCTTTCTGCTAGTCTCTCACACTCTTCCTTCCCCTTTATTTATATTTCTCTTTAGTCTCTCTCTTTATCTCTTTCTCATTCTCTCAGTCTGCCTCTGCCACTCTCTCAGTCTGTCTTTTATTTCTCTCCCCTCCCTCCCACCCTTCTCTCTCTTTCTTACTCTTTCTTGGTCTCTTTCTGACATTCTCCCCCCATAGCTTTTAATCTGTCTTTCATAAGGAAAAACAGAGAGACCTTGGACAAGTTACTTCATTTCTCTCAGGCTCAATTTCCTCATCTACACAATGACAGCCGCAGAAACTGCCTCACAGGACTAATGTGAAAACTTAATGATAGAAGATAAATAAAGCACATAAAGTGCCTAGAAATTGCTAGGTGCTCAGTGATTTTTAGAAAGCATAAGGAATCTTTCTGGGGTACTGAAAATGTTCTATATCTTGGTCTGTGTGCTAGTTACATGGGCTTATAAAAATGTAAAAATTTACTGAGTTGCAGATTTGAAAATTATGCACTTTACTATATTAAGTTATTTCTCAATTTAAAAATATTAACCCACAAAATTCCAATTCATGTTTTACCAGAGTACATACAAGGAAGATATATGCATTAAACATCTCAGAAAGGCTTCTTGGGGTGAGATGAATAGCAACAGAAAAATTGGGGAAAGGGTGAATAAAATATAAACAAAACGAGAAGCAATAATGATAACGTGTTTTAAATACTAAGATGAATTAAATAACTCAATTCTGCAACTGAAATCCAAAAACAGCAACAAAAAAATGCAGTTTTAATATTAATTAAACATTAATTTTAGGATTGTGTTTTCTATTTATGTGAAAAAGTGCCATTGGAATTTTGAGAGAGATTGTATTGCATGGGCATATTGCTTTAAATAATATAGACATTTTACCAATATATTAATTCTTCTACTCCATGAACACAGATATCTTTTGATTTATTTGTGTTTTCTTAATTTCTTCCATCAATACTTTATAGGTTTCAGTGTACAGATATTTCACTTTATTAAATTTATTCTTGAGTGCTTTATTTTTTGATGCTGTCATAAATAAGATTGTTTTCTTGATTTCTTTTTTAGATAGATCACTATTGATGTAAAGAAATGCAACTAATTTTTGTGTGTTGTTATTGTGTCTTGCAACATTACCGAATTCATTTATTCTAATAGTTTTTCTGTGGAGTATTTTGGGTTATCTACATACACTATCATGTCATCTGCAAACAGGGATGATGTTACTTCTTCCTTTCCAATTTGAATGCCTTTTATTCTTTCTTTTTTTCCCTCGTCTAATTGCTTTTGCTAGTATTTCCAGTACTATGTTGATTAGAAGAAGTGAGAGTGGGCATCCTTATACTGCTCCTAATCTTAGAGGAAATGCTTTCAACATTTTTCCTTTGAGTATGATGTAAGCTGTGGGCTTGTCGTATGTGGCCTTTATTGTGTTGAGGTACATTTCTTCTATACCTAATTTGTTGAGAGTTTTTATCATGAAAAGATGCTGAACTTTGTCAAATGCTTTTCCTCATCTATTAAGATGAACGTGTGGTTTTTATCTTTTACTCGGCTAATGTGGTGTAGCACATTGAATGATTTAAATATGTTAATCTAATTTTCTATCCCAGGGATAATTCACGCTTAGTCACAGTGTATAAGCATTTTGATATGCTGTTGAATTTGGTTTGCTAATATTTTATTGAGGATTTTTGCACCTATGTTCATCAGAGGTATTGGCCTGTAGCTTTCTTTTCTTGTGATGTCTTTGCCTCATTTTGATATCACAGTGATGCTGGCCTTATAGAATGAGTTTGGAAGTATTCATTCTACTTCTATTTCTTGGAAGAGTTTAAGAAAGAGTGATATTAATTATTCTTTGAATGTTTGGTAGAATTCAGCTATAAAGCCATCTGGTCCTGGGATTTTCATTGTTGGAAAGTTTTTGATTATTGCTTTTCTTCAGGCTTTCTGTGTCTTCTTGATTAAATCTTGGCAGGGTGTATATTTCTAGGAGTTTACGTATTTCCTCTAGTTTATTCAATTGGTTGATACACAGCTGTTCATAATATTCCCATGTGATCCTTTTTTATTTCTGAGGTATCTGTTTTAATGTCTTATCTTTCATTTCTGATTTTATTTATATAAGTCTTCTCTCTTTTGTTTCTTAGTCTAGCTAAGGGTATGTTGATTTTGTTTATTTTTTCAAAAAAACAACTCATAGTTTTGTTAATTTTTTTCTATCGTTCTTCTATTCTCTGTTTGATTTCTTTCTGCTCTCATTTTTATTATGTCCTTCCTTCTGCTAGCTATGAGTTTAGTTTGTTTCTCTTTTTCTAGTTATTTGAGGTTTAACATTAGGTTGTTTATTTGAGATCTTCCTTCTTTTTGTAATGTAGACATTTATTGCTATCAACTTCCACTTTAGTACCATTTTTACTACATCCCATAAATTTTGGTAAGTTGTGTTTCCATTTTTGTTTGCCATAAGATATCGTTAAATATCCTTTTTGATTTCCTTTTTGACCCAGTGATTGTTGAAGAGTGTCTTATTTAGTTTTTTTATATGTATAAATTGTTCCATTTTCTTTCTGTTATTGATATTTAATTCCATTTCATTATTGACAGAAAAGATACTTGGTATAATTTTGATGTTCTTAAATTTGTTAAGACTTATTTTAAAACTAACATGTGATCTATCATGGAGAATATCCCATATGGACTTGAGAATAATGTATATATTTCTCAAGTTGAGTGAAAAATTCTGTGCATGCCTGTGAAATTCAGTTTGTTTATAGTGTTGTTCAAGTCCATTGTTTCCTTATGGACTTTCTGTCTGCAAAATTTATCCATAGTTGAAAATGAAGTATTGAAATCCTCTACTATTATTATATTACTGTCTATTTCTCCCTCGAGTTCTATTAATATTTGCTTTACATATTTAGGTATTCCAATGTTGGGTACATATATATATTTATAATTGTTATATTTTCTTTATGAATCAACACCTTTATCATCATATAATGACCTTCTTTGTCTCTTGTGACAGTTTTTGACTGGAAGTCTACTTTGTCCAGTGTAAGTACAGTCACTCCTGTTGTCGTTTGGTTGCCATTTGTATAGAATATGCTTTTCCATCACCTCACTTTCAGTCTATATGTGCTATTATATGTAAAGTAAATTTATTTTAGACAGCATACAGTTGTATCTTGTTATTTTTATCCACTCAGCCACTCTGTATCTTTTTACTGGAGAGATCGGTCTATTTACATTTAAAGTAATTATTGATAAGAAAGGATTTACTATTACCATTGTGTTAACTGCTTTCTATTTGTCTTGTAGTTCTTTTGTCTCTCTTTTTCTTTCTTGTTGTCTTATTTTGTGTTTTGTTCTTTTTTGTATTAGTAAGTTTTGATTCCCTTCTATTTTTATTTGTGTCATTTCTATAGGCATTTTTTTTGTGATTACCAAGGGGCTTACATAAAATCTCTTATAGTTATAAAAATCTATTTCAAACTATCAGCTTAACTTCCCTTACATGGAAGGACTCTATGCTTTTACCTTTCCACCCCTATATATGCTATTCATGTCACCATTTATATCTATTTATACTATGTATTGATTAACATAATTTAGTTGTAGTTGTTTTGAATACTTTTGTTTTTAACATTTATAGTAGAATTGTAATCAATTTACCCACCACTGTTATAGTAATACAATATTATACTTTTGTATATAAGTTTACCTTTGCCAATGATTTTCATACTTCTTTATGATCTTGTGTTATTAATTACCATCCTTTCATTTCAACTTAAAGAATTCATTTTAGTGTTTCTTGTTATCCAGGTCTAGTGGTTATAAATTCCCTCAGCTTCTATTTGTCTCAGAAAGTCTTTATCTCCCCTTTCATTGTTTGAAGGATAAGTTTGATAGGTGTAGCATTCTTGGTTGGCAGGTTTTTTTTTTTCTTTTAGTAGTTTGAATATATCTTCCAACCCCCTTCTTGCCTGCAAGACTTCTGCTGAAAAATCCACTGACCATCGCGTGGGAATTCCCTTGTATGTAACAAGTTGCTTTTATCTTGTTGCTTTCAATCTACTGTCTTTGTCTCTAACTTTTGACAACTTGATTGTAATATGTTTTGATATGGGTATTTTTGAATTCATCTTATTTGATTTTCTATGGATTTCTATTTCCTTCCCCATGTTTGGAAAATTTTCAGCCATTATTTCTTTGAAGAAACTTTGTATTTCTTTCTCTTTCTCTCTTCTCTGTACTTTCCATAATGTGTATATTTGCCTGCTTGATGGTGTCTCATAAGTCCCTTAAGCTATCATCACTATTTTTCTTTTTCTTTTTTTAAAATTTTTGCCACTCTGATTAGGTGATTTCAAATGACTTGTTTTTGAGTTCACCAATTCTTTCTTCTGCTTAACCTAGTCTTACTTTTCAACCTCTGTATTGAATTTAAGTTTAGTTATTATATTCTTTAGCCCTGTAATTTCTGTTTGGTACTTTTTTATATTTCTATCTGTTTGTTGAAAAATCTCACTTTGTTCATGTATTGCTTTCCTGACCTCTATGAGCACCTTTATGACCATTCTTTTGCATTTTCCATTGATTAAATCACTTATCTCCGTTTCATCAGGGTTGGTTTCTGAAGATTTATCTTGTCTTTTTTTTGGAGTACATTTTTCCGTTTCTTCATTTTCCTTGACTGTGTTGGTTTCTGCACACTAAATAAGACAAATACCTCTCTAAGTCTTGTCACTTTGACCTTGTGTAGGAGATGGAGCTCACCAATCAGCCTGAATAGAGGTTGTGGGTGTCTCTTAAACCTCTGTGCTTATCCAAACTGCTGTCCTTTTTCTTAGTGGTTCATGAGAGATTAGGGTGTGCCAAGTTCTGTCAGTGCTTCAAGACAGATAAGGTAGAACCTAGTCCCTTGAGATGCAGGTGAACAAGTTGGGGTGTTATATGTGTGTTCCAGTTCCTTATATCCTCAGCATTAAACTTGGGAGCTAGAGTTTGTCTTCTACTTCCTCTGCATTAGGCTGGGGAAAGGATCTGTGACAAATGCCTGTGCTCTTGTTCTGACCACATGCTCTTTCAACCCACTGCTTTGCTGTTTGTCACTGGAGGCTTAGTGAATGTCTGCTATATCTTCTCTTAGAGACAGGTGGGTTGGCTGAAAGCTTGGCTCTAGAGTGAGCCAGCAGGGAGAGTTGTGGGAAGTGCCCATACAATTTTTCAAGCTCCCAGAAGACAACTGATTAACTGCTTCATTAGATCCCAGACACAGGCTTATCAAAGGCCCAACCCACAGGCGGCGGCTGGGGAAGCTGGGATGTTAGGTGTGCAGTCAAACCTCTTCTGGTGGGAAATTGAGAGCTGCTATTTTTTGCCTGTTCTTCCTGTCCCTAGCCCAGGGAATAGCTGCTGGGTAAGCTCACATGGACAGTAAATTCTCCTCTTTATTATCTGTGGTCTTGGGAGACTTTCAAATGCAAACCCCATCAGCTCTTAGAGCTAGATGATTTAGGAACTAATTCTTGGGATGGTAGCTACAAAAGTTTGGGTGCCTGGTGTGTGTACAAACTCCTTCTAGAGAGAATCTGGAGAGTAAGATTTATTTATGGAGTGAACTGGGAGGGGGTAGAGCAGAATATGCCCACATGTCTATTCAGGCTCCTGGAAATCTCTTGTTTGTCTGCCCTTCTGGCTCCCAGATGCAAGCTAGTTTAATGCCTGACCTTAGGTAGCAACTGGAATAGCATGTAGACAAACCCTTTCCAAGGAGAGACTTGGATCTGAGTGTTTTTACCTGTTTGCTATGTCCTGAGTCTGGGGGGTGGGTAGCTGCTGGAAGTGTTCACACTCCTGTTTAAAACCCCATTGTTGTTCTGTGTAGTCCAGAGAGACTTGAGAGTGCAGTGCCTTGTTGGCTCCTAGAGCTAGGTGATTTAGGACCCACTCCCTTTGGTAAAAACCAACAATTAAGGGTGTTACATATGTGGTCCAAACTCTTCACTGCTCAGGAAGAAAATCAGAGTTGAGAATTCCTTCCCAATTATTAGGTATTGTGCTGGCAATGGGGTTAGTGGCACAAATATGTATCAGCTTTCCCTACCCCTTTTGATGTTGATGTTTTCTCAACTGCCTGGTGGTAGGAGTCTCTCAAATAGTTTCTTTCTCTCAGAGGGAATTGATCAATGTGTAGATGTTTACTTGTTACATCTGTGAGAGGAAGGAAAGTCAGGAGCCTCCTGTTCCACCATGTAGTTGAAGTCCATAGAAGTGCTTTATATGCATTTTCAAATTCAATCACCCAACTACTCTGCAAGAGACATGATCCACTTTTTACTTTGAGGAAAATATTACTTGGATAGGTTGAGTAACTTGCCAAAAGCCACACAAATCATAAGGTACTGAGCCAGGGGTCTGTTTGCTTCCAAAGCTTCTGTTCTCTTGGGACCCTTGGCTGCTAAAATAGACTAGAGAAGGCTCAGTGGGGCATAAAGAAAGGAAGGGGGAAGGAATCATACATTAGATGGCATGAGAGCTATTCCTTGAAACATGTAAAGGGTAGAAAAATGAAGGGATGGGGACAGAGAAAGCAAGTTTACACACAGAGTCATGAAATTTTCTTGTGCATTGGAGGAGATCTAATTTAATCAATATGGCTGTATCACTTATTACTAGGTTTCCTGTGAAAATGACATTACCGCTCTGTGCTTCAGTTTCTTCAGCTGTAAATAGGGATAATACTAGTCCCTACCTCATAAGATTATTGAATTAATATTTAAAAAATGCTTAAAACTAGGTCTTGTCCCAGGTTAGTTCTAAATAAATGCTAGTTACTACCAGTATTCTTCATTATCTGATTTTTCACTACAGTAAGTTGCAAACATGCTGACTCACAATTCACTATCCAAATCGAAAACTCAAAACTCAATGTACTCATCTGCTAACACCAGTGATAATATAAATTTGTCCTGGAATTCCCATGAGAGTACTTAGACTTCTGCATTTAAGTCTCAGTTGTTGGTTTAAAGTTGTTGTACATTTTATTTGTAATTTTCACAGTCTTTTCTTAGAGGTTTAGCCTTCACTGGCCTCAGGATTTGCTTCTGCCAAATATCTGGGGTCACTACAAACCTGGGTCAAATTTACACAATATATTTAACATATTATTTAATTGTTTATTTACATAACTATATATATTTTTTTCCGGGAAGTGTAAAGGGGAAATGTAATCCTTATCTGATATTTTAGAGTGTTTTGTATTATGCACACAAACTCACACACAAATAAACTTATTAAGTGTTAAATGATTAGACAATTGGTGCTACAAATGCTTCAGATCATGCAGAAATATTTTGTGGTCCATTATATAGGTGCTTCAGGATGTTTTAATGATATTTGAGGGAATTGGTTTTTACTAGAAAAGGAACATATTTTTATTTTGCCTTTCAAAATAATATACTATATGCTGTAGTTTGAATGTTCCATCCAAAACTCATGTCAAAATTTAATCCCTAATGTGGCAGTATTGAGAAGTAGAGCCTTTAAGAGGTGATTGGATCATTAGGGCTCTGCTCTCATGAATGAATTGATCTATTCATGTACTAATGGGTTAATGAATTAATCATTTATCATGGGAGGAGAACTGGCGACTTTATAAGAAGAGGAAGAGAGACCTAAGTCAGCACATTAGCATGCTCAGCCCCCTCACCATGTAATGCCCTGTGACACCTTAGGACATTGCAGAGTTCCCACCAGCAAGAATTCACTTGCCAGATGAACCCCCTCGACCTTGGACTTCCCAGCCTCCATAACTGTAAGAAATAGATTCCTTTCTTTTATAAATTACCCAGTTACAGGTATTCTATTATAAGCAACAGAAAACGAACTAAGTCACTATAGTACAGTTCCCACAATTCAAAAATTGACTATCCAACATGTCTTCATAAAATGATTGGATTTATATAAAGAGGGATGCCTATATGTGATAACAATAGCAGCTGGAGTATGGGGTGAATGACATGTGAACATGCCAGGCTGAAGTTGGCCAAATAAACAGGAGCTGGGTCTTGCACTGTGGTAGGGACTGGTCAAAGCAAGAGAAAACCAGGCCATGGAGGGACAGGAAGAGCTGAGACTCCAGGGAGCTCAGCTCAGGGAAAGTGGCACGATCCAGTTCTAAACAGTGACTACTGTTAAGCTTCAAAACGTAAGATACTAAAGGTGTTTCCACACTTTATCCCTGGGTCTCTATTGCCCTGGAGCTGGTCAAGGGTGGAGCTTCATGCAAAAATTTCATTTTTATTACTGTATCCCTCGCACTTCCCACAGTAACTGGCATGCAGTAAGTATTGAATGTGTGTGTCCTGAGTGAATGAGTGAATGAATGCAGGGGTAGAAATGAGCCCATCACCCTTAAAGAACTAATGTGAAGAGAGGATATGATTTTGAGTAGAAGTCAGGAAGATAGGATGGAAAGAATTTAGCTTGTCTTCAAATAGATCTGGATTTTAATTCTTCCCATATGTCCCATACTAATTATTGATTTCCCATCAATGAGTGAGTCTGGCTCTAGGGAGATGAAGCAGCCAACAGAGAACAGAAAGAACAGGAAGTACCATGGAAGTAGGGGCATGGATTATAAAGAGATGACCTAACTATCTTAAGAGACAAGATATAACATAATGAGTGATGTCAGCAAAATGACAAAGTAAGCAGCTCCAAGCTCTTGTTCTGCCATGTAAACATTGAAAAACAAACAGGAACTGTCATAACAAAACTTGTCAGACTGTGGAAAGCATATAAGTGTTTATAACAAACAAGCAGATAGTGATTAAAGATAAAAGCAACTTAAAAATGGCAAAAAAAAATGTGGAATTTTTATTTTCCATTTCCCCACCCCCTCTCTGGCTAAGAAGTGATCTTGAAGATGGAAGCCTACATTCCCAGTGTGGTAATTTGATCAGTGATTCTGGAGGGAGCAAAGCAAGCCATAATTTTTTACAATGTATTGTGTATTTCTGTTGTAACTTATCTGGGGGCCACCTGAAGGTCTGATTTGTTTAATTTATGACTCACTCAGGCCAGAAAAGTGACAGATATGGCCCAAAAAGATTGCAAGGTAGACGAAAAATCTGAAAATCTCTGGAATATAAGATTACAGTAGAGACATACAACAGATCATCTAAAGCCTGGGAGGAAAATCAGGGGAGATATTTTCTTTGGAAAAGTAAGAGAATTCAAAAGTATCCCATAAATACTGGGAAATATTAAAATGATTATGCACCATGACCAAATGGGATTTATCCCAGCAAGGCAACATCATTTAACATACAAAATTCATTCAAAACAATACATCACATTAAGAAACTATAGGAAAAAACCCCACATTATTATCTCAATTGACTCCCTAAAGACTGAAAAAATCTGACATCCTTTCATGATAAAAACATTAAAAAAAAGGAAACAATGACAACTTCATCAACGTGGTAAAGGGCATTTATGAAAAACCCATAGCTAACATCATACTCAATGCTGAAAGACAGAAAGGGTTCCCCCTAAGATCATGAATGAGACAAAGGTGCCTGCTTTCACCACTGCTATGCAACATTGTACTGAAACTTCTACCCAAAGCAATTAGATAATAAAAAGAAACAAAGAACATTGGAAAGGAAGAAGTAATATTATCTCTATTAGTAGATGGCATGATTCTATGCATAGAAAATCCCAAAAAAAAATCTCAAGAAAGCTCCTGGAACTAATAAACAAATTCAGAAAATTTGCAGGTTGTAAGATCAATATATCTGTTGCCATGATTTTGACAAAATTCAGCACCCTTTTATGATAAGAACTCTTAACAATATAGGCATAGATGGGGCATGCCTCAAAATTATTAAACCGATATATGATAAACCCACAGCCAATATCATACTGAATGGGGAAAAAATGAAAACAATCCTGCTTAGAAGCAGAACCAGACAAAGTTGCCCATTATCTCCACTTCTATTCAACATAGTGCTGGAAGTCCTTGCCAGAGCACTCAGACAAGAGAGAGGAATCAGGGATGTCCAAATGGGGGCAGAAGAGGTCAAACTTTCACTATTCTCAGATGATATGATATTATATCTAGAAAAACCCAAAGATTCAACCAAGAGACTACTGGAATTGATAAATGAATTCAGCAAACTCTCAGGGTACAAAATCAATGCAAAAGAATCAGCAGCCTTAGTATACGCCAATAACAGTCAAGCCCAGAGCCAAATCAAAGACACAATAACTTTCACAATAGCATCAAAGAAAATTAAATATTTAGGAACATATCTAACTAAAGAGGTGAGAGAACTATATAGGCAGAACTATGAAACACTGAGAAAAGAAATTGCAGAAGATGTAAACAGATGGAAAACCACACAATGCTGTTGGATCTGTAGAATCAACATTGTTAAAATGTCTACACTCCCTAAAGTGATTTATAAAATCAGTGCAGTCCCTATCAAAATACCAACATAATTTTTCACAGATCTAGAAAAAAATAATTCTATGCTTCATATGGAACCAGAGAAGATCCAGTCTAGACAAAGCAATCTTAACCAAAAAGAACATATTGGGAGGCATCAATCTACCAGACTTCAAACAATACCACAAGGCTATAGTAACCAAAACAGCATGGTACTGGCACAAGAACAGAGACATAGACAAATGGAACAGTGCTGAGAACCCAGATATAAAACCATCCTCATGCTGTCATCTGATCATTGACAAAGCAGTCAAAAACATACACTGGGGAAAATAATCCTTATTCAATAAATGGTGCTGGGAAAATTGGATGGCCACATGTAGAAGACTGAAACTAGATCCACACCTCCCACCTCTCACAAAAATCAACTCACGATGGATAACAGACTTAACCCTAAGATGTGAAACCATAATAATTCTAGAAAAAATGTTGGGAAAACTCTTATAGACATTGGCCTAGGCAAAGAATTTATGAAGAAGACCCCCAAAGCAATCACAGCAGCAACAAAAATAAATAAATGGAACTTGATCAAATTAAAAAGCTTCTAAACAGCCAAGGAAAATATCATTAGAGTGAACAGACAACCTACAGAATGGGAGAAAATATTTGAATGCTACACATCTGATAAAGGGCTGATAACCAGAATCTACACAGAACGTAGGAAAATCAGGAAGAAAAAATCAAACAACCCCATTAAAAAATGGGCAAAGGACATGAACAGAAACTTTTCAAAAGAAGACAGAATAATGGCCAATAAACATATAAAAAATTGCTCAACTTCCATAATTATCAGGGAAAGGAAAATCAAAACTACAATGAAATATCACTTAACTCCAGTGAGATGGGCTTCTATCAGAAAGTCCCAAAACAACAAATGTTGGCATGGATGCAGAGAGATAGTAGCACTCATACACTGCTGGTGAGACTGCAAATTAATGTAACCTCTATGGAAAGTAATATGGAGATACCTCAAAGAACTAAAAGTAGAACTCCCATTTGATCCAGCAATCCCACTGCTGGGTATTTACTCAAGGATAAAAGACATCCTATAATAAAGACATCTGCACTCAAATGTTTATAGCAGCACAATTCACAATTGCAAAGATGTGGAAACAACCCAAGTGCCCATCAATCCATGTTTGGATTAATAAAATGTGGTATATATATACCACAGAGTACTACTCAGCAATAAAAAACAGTGGTGAATTACCACATCTGGTACTATCCTGGATTGAGCTAGAGCCCATTCTTGGAAGTGAAGTATCACAAGAATGGAAAAACAAGCACCAGTGGTACTCACCATCAAATTGGTACAAACTGGTAAATGCATACATGGAAATAATATTCACTGGGCATTGGGCAAGTGGGAGGGAGGTGGAGGCGATGGGTAAACTCACACCCTAGTGGGTGCGGAGCACACCATCTGGGGGAGGGGCACACTTGTATCTCTGACTTGGGCAGTGAATAGGCATTATATGTACACAAAGTGTCTATACACCGTAAGATTCTGAAATTTAAAAATAAATAAATAAATAAGTTCTTTTTCCCTAATTCAAAAAGTAAAATAATATAAAAAATTAAACATACATAAATGTGGAGGAGAGTGAGAAAAATCGTGGTCTGGTAGAGACATCCTATCTCACCGCTCCCAGGGAAGGAGGTGAAGAACACTAATGGCTGCCTGCGTGCTGATAGTTCACTCCGAATACAGCATTTTGAAGTTACAGAGAAGCATCGTGGGACACTCAGCCCAAGAAAACAGGTGACAGGGAGATACATTCACAAAGATTGGAGAGCACAGGGAATACAATAGAGACCAGAGCATGGGAAGGACACACTCACCATGTCAGCCAGTGCGACCTGACCTACAGGTGGTCATGCACCATCCCTACACATTTCCATTCCACTTAGTCAAGGACAAGCCCAGAGTTGGTGCAAAGCTGTTGCTCACAACAGCAGGTTCTGTGGAGAGTAAGAAATTGTGGGAACCATACAGAACACTTGGGTGCACTGTACAAGGACTGTTCAGGTCCTTGTAGTGATTTGACTGAGATACAGCTTCCTGAGACAGTATGTGGGACCTGGAGACAGGCACCTTGCCACTGGAAGGAAGTCAGCAGGACCAGGGCAGAGGGGTTGAACAGGGAGCAATGAGATATGCCCTTAGGGGCTGCCGGCAATTGCCTCTGCAGGACCCAGGTGGGTTGAGGAGACCTAAACCAAACACTGCTGTATGCCAGACTGGCAGTTGGCAGACATCTTTAAGGTTTCCTGACTGGAACTCACTGTTAGATAGGTCTCTAGCTTCAACCCACCCTTGTCCCAGGGGCTCTTCAGCCTGGGCACGACAGACCCTTGGTGGCCACGGACAGCTGCCTGTGTGGGTTCCAGGTGTGAAAAGTTCCCTGATCTGTACGTGTGGGAACTTTTTTGTATTGGAAACAGTTTGAAGCCCATCCATCCATTCATGCCTTCCCAGCTCTGGCCTTCTCTGACATGCCTGCAACATGCCAGTCCTATTGCCCACTCTTTAGGTCCCAGCTCTTGCCTACCCCAGAGATCAGTCATTATTAAGGTTGCTTTCCATAGTGACTCATTTTGTGTAAGTACTGGTTCTCATGGCAACTGAATGCCTCAAGTGCCACAAGTTGAACTAGTGCAGCTCCCCCAACCCTGTCCACTTAATAAGGGAGTTTTGCTGGATCCAAGAGTGCCTTCAGCTGCCACTATTCCCCCTGGTGGAAACATCCCCCTAGCAGAGGCTTCTGGGGATAGAGACGCCCACCTTACTCACCTTGGGGTCTAGTGGTAGAAAAGGGGTGCTCAATTGGAGATCCTCCTATGAGCCAGTGATGCATGGAGATGCCCATCAGAGGGCCAGACACATGAACTGTGGAGAAGCTTGAGAGCCCACAAGTGGTCCAATCAGAGGGCAAAGTGCCCGAGCTTGTGGACAGGGAAGAAATAATCTGGCAAGAGACCTCAGCAATTGCACCAGCTGCCCCACTCCTAGAAGCAGTTCTGTAAGCCTGGAGAGAGAGAGCTCTGAACTCCATATCAGTGCCCCCCCCAACGGCCAGATAAGCAACGTTTAAACTGTGTAGAATTTACTCAATCTAGCTCTCACACTGCAGCTGCAAGCTATCTTGCTTCTCCCCCCAACTCAGGAGAAGCAGGGTCAAAGTAACCCTTGGGAGCTACAAGGCCCTACCAAACCTTGGGACTTTTGTATACCCCACCTGGGGGATCAGAGCCTGTCATGGGCACAACAGAATACCTAGGTAACTGGCTCCTCCACACAAACTACAATCAAAAACAGCAGGAACAACCCCATAGCTAAAAATATTGCATTCCATCTCAAGCTATTAGGGAGCAGTGGATTCGTACCCTCAAGCACAATCCACCAGCTTAGAGCTCAAGCTGGGAGAACAAACTCACTACACTCCACTGGGAAGAGGTAAAGACAACAGGTCAGAGGTAACCAAAGAGGTCCACCAAAATTGTTAAAATACACCTGAGGCAATACAGACCAGTACTCCTGTCCCTGGCTCTGCCGGGGAATGATCCTCACGGACCTGGAGACAGGGCAATAAACTAGAACTAACACCCCCAGCTCTCGACCAAGAAGCCAGATGAGAAAGGATCAGTGGAAGAACTAAGGAACCATGAAAAGTCATAGTGAAAAGTCACCACCAAAAGTAATCATTAGTTCCTCAGCAATGGATACCAACTCAAATGAAATGGATAGAATGACAGAAGAGGAATTTTGTTTATGGATTATAAGAAAGCTCATTGAAATGCAATAGAGAAAATTGAATCCCAGCACAAAGAAACCACAAGAACAATGCAAGAAATGAAAGAAAACTTCTTTAAAAAAATTGAAGTTTACAGAAAAACCAAACAGGAATACTGGAAGAGAAAGAGGCATTCAAGGATCTACAAAACACAGTGGAAAGCCTTAAGAACAGGCTGGATCACAAAGAGGAAAGAATCTCAGAGTGGGAAGATAAATCCCATGTGCTAAATAAATCAGTTGAAGAGAAAGAACACACAAGTAAGAGGCATGAACAAAGCATAAAAGAAATATGGGATTATGTAAAGAGGCCAATCATAAGCATCATAGGCATCCATGAGGGGGAGGAAGAAAATTCACAGGGCTGATAAATTTATTTGAAGAAATAATAGAGAAAAATTTCCATGGCCTAGCCAAAAATCTCTATACCCATGTACAAGAAGCACACAGGACTCCTGGGAGATTCAAAATGAAAAGGCATTCACCAAGCCAAATAATTATTAGGCTGGCAAAAGTAAACACAAAAGAGGCACTCCTTCGAGCAGTAAGGCGAAAACAGCAAGTAACCTAGAAAGGGAAACCTATCTGATTAACTCCAGATTTCTCAACTGAAAGCTTACAAGCTAAAAAGAACTGGGGACCCATCTTCAGTCTTCTAAAACAGAACAATGGCCACCTCAGAATTCTTTATCCTGCAAAACTAAGCTTCTGATACGAGGGAGAAATAAATACTGTTCCAAGGAAGCAATCACTGATAGAATTTGAGAAGAACAGACCTGCCCTTCAGGAAGTACTTAGACCTGCCTTATACACTAACCAGCACAACAGACACCCACCAGCGTAAAACTATCCAAAAGCTAAAAATCCACAACCCAGATTTTATAATGGCTCAAGAGGTAAAAACAAAATAAAAGTCCACCCAACAGGATAAACAGAAATCCACCCCAAATATCAATTGTCTTAATAGATGTGAATGACTTGAATTGCCCATTGAACTAACATAGGCTGGCTGAATGGATTAAAAAATACAAGCCAAGTATCTTCTGTCTCCAGGAAATACATCTTACACACAAGGACTCATTCAGCCTCAAGGGGAAAGGATGGAATACAATTTTCCAGGCAAATGGAAACCCAAAGAAATCTGGGGTAGCCATTTCTATATCACATATTATAAACTTTAAAGCAACAAAAGTAAAGAAAGGCAAAGATGGTCACTATATAGTGGTGAAGGGGAAAATCTTACAAGAAGACTTAACAATACTAAATATTTTTGCACCAACACAGGAGTGCCCTGATACATAAAGCAAATACTGCTTGATCTAGACAACATAATAAATAGCAATGTCATAATAGCCAGGGACTTCAACACCCCACTGACAGAACTGGACAGAACCTCCAAATAGAAAATAAGCAAAGAAAAAATGGGCCTAAACAGGACTCTAGAACATTTGGACCTAACAGACATCTACAGAATATTCCAACCAAATAACACTGAATATATGTTCTTCTTATCAGCTCATGGAACTTTCTCTAAAATTGATCATATTCTAGGCCACAAAACAGATCTCAACAAATTAAAATAATTGAAATCTTACCATGCATCTTCTCAGACAACAGTGGAATAAAATGAGAAATCAATTCCAGCAGAAACACACATCTCTATCCAAAAACATATAAATTATACAATTTATTGCTGAATGACTATTGGATCAAGGAGGAGATTCAGAGGGAAATCAAGAGATTCTTCGAACAAAATGATAATGGGGACAAAAGTTATCAAAGTCTGTGGGATACAGCAAAAGCAGTCCTGAGAGGAAAACTCATCAGCTTAAATTCCCACATCCAAAAGACAGAAAGTTCACAAATCAGTAAACTAATGAATAACCTCGTGGAAATGGAGAAGGAAAAGCCAACCAACCCTAAACGCAGCAGAAGAAAAGAAATAACCAAGATCAGAGTAAAATTAAATGAGATTGAGAACAAAAGAATAATTCAGATGATTAATAATATGAAAAGTTGGTTCTTTGAAAAGATAAACAAAATAGACAGGCCACTTGCCAGGTTGACCAGAAGCAGAAAGAAAGGATTCTAATAAGCTCAATTAGAAATGAAAAAGGAGAGGTCACAACAGATATCACCGAAATACAATACATCATCTTTGAATACTACAAAAATCTCTATGACCAAAAACATGAAAACATGGAGGAAATGGACAAATTCTTAGAAACACACTACCTCCCTAGGCTCAATCAGGAAGAAAGAGAATTTCTAAACAGACCAATATCAAGGACCAAAATTGAAGCAGTAATAAAAAATTTTTCAACAAAAATAA
The DNA here is from genome assembly GCA_023783475.1 of Daubentonia madagascariensis. Taxonomy (NCBI): domain Eukaryota; kingdom Metazoa; phylum Chordata; class Mammalia; order Primates; family Daubentoniidae; genus Daubentonia; species Daubentonia madagascariensis. The sequence continues at coordinate 172,791 of JAKFHU010002592.1, forward strand.
TCCTGGACCAGATGGGCTCACGGCTGAATTCTACCAATCCTACAAAGAAGAATTGGTGCCTATACTGCAGAAATTATTCCATAACATCGAGAAGGATGGAATCCTCCCAAACTCATTCTACAAAGGCAACATCACCTTGATACCAAGGCCAGGAATGACACAAGAAAAGAAAACTACAGACAAATATCCCTTATGAATATATATCCAAAAATTCTCAATAAAATCCTAGCAAACAGAATTCTAATGTACATGAAAAAAATAATTCATCACAATCAGGTGGGCTTAATCCCCAAGATGTAGGAATTGTTCAACATACTTAAATCTGTAAATGTAATTCCCCGTATAAATAAAAGCAAGAACAAAGACTAGATGATCCTTTCAATAGATGCAGAAAAGGCTTTTGACAAAATTCGGCACCCTTTTATGATAAGAATCCTTAACAATATAGGCATAGATGGCTCATACCTCAAAATTATTAAAGCCATATATGGTAAACCCACAGCCAATATCATACTGAATAGGGAACAATTGAAAGCATTCCCCCTTAAAAGTGGAACCAGATAAGGTTACCCACTATCACCGCTTATACTAAATGTAGTGCTGGAAGTCTTTGCCAGAGCAATCAGACAAGAGAGAGAAATCAGGAGTGTCCAAATGGGGGCAGAAGAGATCAAACTTTCACTCATTGTGGACGATATGAAATTATATCTAGAAAACCCAAAAGATTCAACCAAGAGACTATTGGAATTGATAAATGTATTCAGCAACTTCTCAGGATATAAAATCAATGCACACAAATCAGTGGCCTTCATATACAACACTAACGGTCAAGCTGAGAAACAAATCAAAGACACATTACCTTTCACAAAAGCACCAAAGAAAATTAAATATTTAGAAACATAACCAACTAATGATGTGAGAGACCTAAATAGAGACAATTATGAAACATTGAGAAAAGTTATTGCAGAGTATGTAAACAGGTGGAAAACCCTACCTAGCTCTTGGATCTGTAGAATCAACATTGTTAAAATGTCTATACTACCTAAAGTGATTTACAGAATCAAAGCAGTCACTATCAAAATACCAACATCATTTTTTGCAGATCTAGAAAAAGTAATTCTACACATTGTGTGGAACCAGGGAAGACCCCGTCTAGCCAAAGCAATCTTAAGCAAAAAGATCAAATTGGGAGGCATCAGCCTACCAGACTTCAAACAATACTACAAAGCTATAGTAACCATAACAGCATGGTACTGCCACAAGAACAGAGACATAGACCAATGGAATAGGACTGAGAACCCTCATATAAAACCATCCTCATACAGATCTTTGACAGGAACACAAAAACATACACTGGGGAAAAGAATCCCTATTCAATAAATGGTGCTGGGAAAATTGGATAGCCACATGTAGAAGACTGAAACTAGATCCACATCTCTCACCTCTCATAAAAATAAATTCACAATGGATAACAGACTTGACCCTAAGATGTGAAACCATAAGAATTCTAGAAGAAAACATTCGAAAATTCTTATAGACATTGGCCTCGGCAAAGAATTTATGAAGAAGACCCCCTAAACCATCACAGCAGCAACACAAATAAATAAATTGGACCTTATGAAATTAAAAAGCTTCTGCACAGCCAAGGAAACTATCACTAGAGAGAAAGACAACCTACAGAATGGGAGAAAATATTTGCATGCTACACATCTGATAAAGGGCTTATAACCACAATCTACACAGAACTTAGAAAAATCAACAAGAAAAAATCAAACAACCCAATTAAAAACGGGCAAAGGACATATACAGAAACTTTTCATAAGAAGACAATAATAGCCAGCAAACACATAAAAAATTGCTCAACTTCTCTAATCATCATGGAAATGCAAATCAAAACCACAATGAGATATAATTTAACTCCAATGAGATTGGCTTCTATCAGGAAGTCCCAAAACAACAAATATTGGTGGGTCTGTGGGCAGATAGGAACACTCATACACTGCTGTTGGGACTGCAAATTAGTATAACCTCTATGGAAAGTAATATGAAGATACCTCAAAGAACTAAAAGTAGAACTACGATTTGATGCAGAAATCCCACAACTGGGTATTTTCCTAAAGGAAAAAAGGACAATCTATAATAAAGGCATGTGCATTCGAATGTTTATAGCAGCACAGTTCACAATTGCAAAGATATGGAAACAACCCAGGTGCCCATCAATACACGAGTGGATTAAGAAAATGTGGTATATGTATACAATGAATTATTACTCATGAACAAAAAACAATGATGAATTAACACATCTGGTATTATCCTGGCTGGAGCTAGAACCCATTCTTTGAAGTGAAGTATCACAAGAATGGAAAAACCAGCACCACTGGTACTCACCATCAAATTGGTACTAACTGATCAATACTTATGTCACACATGGAAATAATATTTATCAGGCATTCGGCAGGTGAGAGGGGGGTGATGGGGATGGGAAAACTCTCACCTAATGTGTGCAGAGTGCACAGTTTGGGGGATGTCCATGATTGTAGCTCTGACTTGAGCAATGCCTAAGCAATATATATATAGCCAAAGTGTTTGTACCCCCATAGTATTCTGAGATTAAATAAAAGACTTTCTTAAGATTAGGAAACAAAAAGAAGTCAGAAGGAGTCAAATCAGGACTGTAAGGTGGATGCTTAATGATTTTCCATTGCCCTTTTTTGATGAAAGTAATGAACAGGAGAATTGCCATGGTGAAGGACTCTCTGGTGATGTTTTCTTGATATTTTTCTGCTAATGCTTTGGCTGACTTTCTCGAAATACTCTCATCATAAGCCGATGTTAGCATTCTTTGTCCTTCCAGAAATTGAACAAGCAAAACACCTTGCACATCCCACAAAACTGTTGCCATGACCTTTTCTCTTGACTGACTTACTGTTGTTTTGACTGGACCACTTCCACCTCTTGGTAGCCACTGCTTTGATTCTTCTCTGTCTTCAGAAGCATCCTGGTAAAGCCATGTTTCATCTCCTATTACAATTTTTTGAGGAAATGCTTCAGTATCTTGATTCCACTTGTTTAAATTTCCCATTGAAATCTCTGCTCTTTTCTGCAGCTGTTCTGGGTGCAATGGTTTTGGCAACCATTGAGTGGAAAATTTGCTCAACTTTAATTTTTCAGTTAGAATCATGTAAGCTGAACCATTTCAGATACCTACAGTGTTGGAATCATTGTTTCTGCTGCTAATCATCAGTCCCTTTCAATTAAGGAAAAAGTGAGATGAAATTATTTTTGAAAATTGATGTAGATGGTCTGGCACTGTAGGCTTCATCTTCTGCATCATCTCATCCCTTACTTAAATGAGTTATCTATTTGTAAGCTGCTGATTTCTTTCGGACATTGTCCTCTTAAACTTTTTGTAAAGCATCAATGATTTTACCATCCTTCCAACCAAGCTTCACCATCAATTTGATCTCTGTTCTTGCTTCCATTTTAGCACAATTCATGTTGCTGTGAAAGGGGCTCTTTTCAGACTGATGTTTTATCCTTCTTAGTTCCTCAAAATAGATCCTGTTCATTCATATAATAACAGGTTAGTGCAAGTTTATTGGTGAAAAAAAAATGAAATCCATGCATAGTTTTTTTAATATATTACATGTTTTCTCTGAAAGTTTTAAAGAGCTGTTGTATATAAAATTTTCATTTGTAAAATTAATATTTTAAAATAAAGAACCACTGGTCTAGAATCCTTTCCCCTCTTCTCACAGCTTGACCACTTTATTCCTCAATTATATACAGGGTCAACATTGCCTCCAGATAGAGACATTGTCCCCAGATCTATGTCCAATGTTTATCTGAAGAAATAACATTTAAGAATTTACATGAATTTTGTGGTTGGAATGACCTTGAGAGGGGATCAATTGGATATCTTGGATCGTGTTTGGCTTTTCAATATTTTGTACTAGAGTTTGAGTTGAGGCTTCTCTGAGTTTTGTGTACTATGTAAACCAATAGCAAAGGAATCAACTTCTTACCTTGTCCTGAGGCACAGCAGTGAATTCCAACAATGTTTGGAGAGAATGGCTAGATACTGGAGTCAGGGGAGAGGTCAAAAGGAAGATTTTTGAGGCACAGGAATCTGTGAATGTATAATAAGTGTGTGCAATTGTGGGATACAAGGTAATAGCCACTCATGAGGAGGAGGATTAAAAAGATGGAGTTGGAGTTGGTAAGCAGTAGTACAATTTGTAGTATATGTTGAAGATAGAGCTGAAAACGTTTGCTGATAGATCAGATGTGATATTAGAGAAAGAGAAGGGTAAATGGTGGATGGCTACATGTTTGTTTTGCCTAAGCAATTGGAAAGATAGAGATTCCATTAATTCATATGTAGAACAATGAAGTAATAGCAAGTTGTCATTTTAGTGGGGAGTTCAGCAGGTCAGTTTTAGATATGATAATATTTAAATATCCAACATTCAAGTGGATATATTCAATAGGTACTCTAGAGTTCATGTGAGAGGTATGGGCTGAAGATATAAATATCGTACTTATTATCTTATATTCAACATTTAAACCATGAGAATAAATGAGATCATCTAGAGAAGCAGCACAGATGAAGAAGAGACGAGGTCCAAGTACTGATCCTACGGCCAATAAAAAGTTTATTAGTAAAGAGATACCAGCAAGGAAGGCTGCTATTGAGCAGCTAAAGATACAAGAGGAAAACTAGTGAATGCAGTTTCCTGAAAATAAAGCAAATAAAGTGATCTAGAAAGAGAATGATCAGCTGTGTCCAACACTGCTGATACATCAAGTAAGATGAAGAAAGAGAACTGATCTGGCAAAATAGAGGTCGTTAGAACCTTGAGAAGAGTAGGTTAAATGGAGTAGTAGAGAAAAAAATCACAACATACAGAATTTTAGAAGAAAAATTGGAGAAATTTATAAGCAATTGTTTTAGAGAGGTTCATTGTAAAGGAAAGGAGGGAAATAGAGCAGTAGCTGGAGGAGAAAAAGGAGTCAAGAAAGTTTTTTTTTTTTTTTTAGTTTTTTCAGAATATTACAGGAGTACAAACTGCTTGGGTCACATAAATTGCCATTGCATGGCCCGTGTCAGAGCTACAAGTGTGCCCATCCCCCAGACAGTGCGCATTGCAACCATTAGGTGTGAATTTACCCATCCCCCTTCCCCCTTTCACCTGCCCGATCCCCAGTGAATGTTACCTCCATATGTACCCATAAGTGTTGATCTATTAGTACCATTTTAATGGTGAGTATGTGTGGTGTTTGTTTTTCCATTCTTGTGATACTTCACTTAGAAGAATGGACTCCAGCTCCATCCAAGATAATACAAGAGGTATTAGTTCACTATTTTTTATGACTGAGTAGTACTCCATGGTACACATATACCACATTTTATTAATCCACCCATGTATTGATGGGTATTTGGGTTGTTTCCACTTCTTTGCAATTGTGAATTGTGCTGCTATAAACTTTCCAGTGCAGGTGTCTTTTTATACAATGTCTTTTTTTCCTTTGGGTAAATGCCTACTGGTGGGATTGCTGGATCAAAGAGTAGTTCTACTTTTAGTTCTTTGGGGTATCTCAATACTATTTTCCAAAGAGGTTGCACTAGTTTGCAGTCCCACCAGCAGGGTATGAATATTACTATCTCTCCGCATCCACACCAACATTTGTTGTTTTGGGACTTTTTGATAAAAGCCATTCTCACTGGAGTTAAGTGATGTCTCACTGTGGTTTTGATTTGCAATTCCCTGATGATTAGAGATGTTGAGGTTTTTTTTTTTTCATATGGTTGTTCACCATTAGTCTATCCTCTTTTGAAAAGTTTCTGTTCATGTCCTTTGCCCACTTTTCAATGGGGTGGTTTGATTTTTTCTTGCTGATTTGCCTGAGTTATTTATGGATTCTAGTTATCAGCCCTTTGTCAGATGTATAGGATACAAATATTTTCTACCATTCTGTAGGTTGCCTATTCACTTTAATGATAGTTTACTTGGCTGTGTAGAAGCTTTTTAATTTGATCATATCCCATTTATTTATTTTTGTTATTGCTGTGATTGTTTGTGGGATCTTCTTCATAAATTCTTTGCCTAGGCCAATGTCTATAAGAGTTTTCCAACCTTTTCTTCTAGAATTCTTATGGTTTCATGCCTTAGGTTTAAGTCTGTTATCCATCGTGAGTTGATTTTTGTGAGTGGTGAGTGAGAGGTGCTGATCCTGTTTCAGTCTTCTGCATGTGGCTATCCAATTTTCCAGCATCATTTATTCAGTAGGGATTCTTTCCCCCAGTGTATGTTTTTGTCTACTTTGTCAAAGATCAGATGGTAATATGAGGATGGTTTTATATTTGGGTTTTCAGTCCTGTTCCATTGGTCTATGTCTCTGTTCTTGTGCCAGTACCATGCTGTTTTGGTGACTATAGCATTGTTGTGTAGCTTGAAGTCTGGTAAATTGATGCCCCCCAATTTGTTCTTTTAGCTTAAGATTGCTTTGGCTATATGGTCTTGTCTGGTTCCATACAAAGCATAGAATTATTTTTTCCAGATCTATGAAAAATGATGTTGGTATTTTAATAGGGATCGCATTGAATCTGTAGATCACTTTGGGTAGTATAGACATTTTAACAATGTTGATTTTGCTCATCCACAAGCATGGTATGGTTTCCATCTGTTACATCCTCTGCTATTCCCTTCTTCAGTGTTTTTAGTTCTCCCTGAAGAGGTCTTTAATCAATATGGTAGACTGGAGATACCACCAGCCAGAGTGTCTCAGTAAGAAGGAGACATTTTAGATGAAAGAGAAAAAACAAACAGACAGAAACATACATCAGATGAGGGTCTGAAGGAAGGGTGCCAGAACCTACAGGAGACTCCACAGAAAGAAGTTGCAGAGCAGAACTGGAAGGTGAAAGATATTGACAGTGATTAACTCCTGAGAGGCTCAGAGAACAGCAGGAAGGGTAGGTGGAGTTTCTCCCTCCTTCACATCTCAGATTTTTGGTGGACTCCCAAGCTGCTGGAGAGACCTTCTGCCCACACGAGCCCAGAGACTGCTGCTGCTAGTGAGCTGCAGCTTCTCTGGGATAGGATACCAGGCTCCCAGCCCCACAGGGGCACCTCCCATCCCACACACCCAAGCCAGATGGCAGGTGCCATATTGCTTCTCTGTCTACTGCGCACCTTTGTCCTCCCCAGGGGACTTCAACTCCTCAGGTTCTGTCTTGCTCACCCCCACACAGACATTTCCCAACTCTGGCCCACACTGCAGGAGCCACAGGGGTGCAGTCTCTCCCGGGTGATCTGTGTGACTCCAGAGCCTGGTCATTCTGGCCAGCCTGCCTCCCAGAGAGAGTGTCAGAGATGACCAGAGTGCAGACTTTCCTCCACCCAAACTCTTTTTCTCCCTTTCCCCTCCCCCACCCACTGATACTGTGAGAGAAAATTGAGCCACCACACAGAGGTTTCCACAGAGAATGGGGCTCAGGCCTCTCCTTTTGGGGCCCTGCAGCAGACTTAGGGGAGCTCAGACTATGAGCTCCCTGCCTGCTGGTCCTCCCAGGTGCTGCTAGCCTGTCTTCCCTATCAGAGCAGGGCATGCCATGTGGCGGCGGGACATTGAATCAGCTTGGGCACCCCAGGAGTGACTTAGCACCTGCATGCTTCTCCCTGGCATGGTTAGGGATTCATCTCTGGGGTTCCAGGGATGGGCCACAGGCCAGATCCCATACCCCCAGGTCTCCTTTGCATTGCCTTGGGATGCAGAGGGGATATTTGTGAATTAGTCTCAGAAGGTGTCAGTGCCCACAGGGGCAGATCAGCAGGGAGAGTGTAGTATGGGTCCTAGCTGTGGTGTGCTAGTGGGGCACCCCTCATCCCATGGGAGGGCAGTGCTCCCAGCTCAGGCCAAGATCCTGAGAAAGGGAACCTCCCGGCCTGCACCACAGGTTTAGGGGAGTTTGGCTGGCTTGAGGTCCTGCCTGACAGCAGAGGTTCAGGAGAAACCGTGGAATAGGGCATGTTGGAAAGGAGTGAGGCCTACCCCATACTGGCAGATTGTGGGTCTTAGACAGCCCCAACTCCACATGCAGACTTTCTGGTTGAGTGGGGCCACTTCAGTCTCTCCTGGGCAGCTTTGCCCAAAGGTGGGGAACAGTCCTTTGACCCTGATAAAGCAGTACCTTCCAGCATTTATGGAGCTTGAGGGCAGGCTCACCCAACTTAGCCCCAGCCAGCCTCACTCCCCCACCTGCCTCTACTCTGGTGGAGAATAAGGACTCACCTGGAAGTTCCAGGGCCCCACCCACCACCTAGGGCATTAGGGTGTTTCTCCTGAGGAACTAGAGCCAATCACAGGACCCAAAAACAACATTGCAGATTTTTCCTTCCAGCAAGCACCAGCTACTGACAGGGAGGTCTATTTACACTCCCTTTACTGCAATTACTGACTCAATCATACAGGGTGTGGTTGATTCTGACCCACAAGCATCACTTACTGACTCCGAGACTAAACTGGGTGTGTCATTGTCTAAACAAAAGAAAATCCGAAAGTAAGAAGCAAAAGCTACTCTGCATGAGAAGGAATCAGCAATAGAACTCTGGAAGTATAAGGAATCAGAGTGAAAGAGAACACCAGCTCTTTAGCAAGGGATGCCAACCAAAATCAGAATATTGAAATGATAGATGAAGAATTTCAAACATGGATTTTAAAGAAGCTCAATGAAATACAAGATAAAATGGAAACCCAACACGAAGAAACCACAAAAACAATGTAGTAAATGAATGAAAAATTCACTGAAGAAATAGAATTATTAATGAAAAATCAAACAGAAGTTCTGGAAATGAAAAATTCATTCAAGAAATTACAAAACATAGTGGAAAGCCTTAAGAACATGTTAAATCAGGCAGAAGAAACAATGTCAGAGCTTGAAGACAATACCTCTGAATTAAACAAGTCAGTCAAAGAAATAGACCAGAGAAATAAGAGGAGCAAGCAAAGCATACAAGAAATATCAGATTATGTAAAGAGGCCTAACATAAGAATAATAGGCATCCCTGAGGGTAAAGAAGAAAACACACAAGGGTTGGATAATTTATTTGAGGGAATAATTGAGAAAAATTTCCCTGGCCTTACTAGAAATCGAGATATCCAAGTAAAGAAGCTCAAAGGTCTCCTGGGAGATTCATCACAAAGAGGTAAACACCATGACACACAGTCATAAGACTGGGCAAAATAAACACAAAAGAGGGGTTCCTATTAGTTGTAATGTGAAAGCAGCAGGTAACTTACAAGGGAAAACCCATCAGACTAACTGCAGACTTCTCAACTGAGACCTTACAAGCCAGAAAGGACTGGAGCCCAATTCTCAGTCTTCTCAAATACAATAATGGCCAACTTAGAACTTTGTTTCCTGCAAAACTAAGTTTCCTATATAAGGGAGAACTTAAGTCTCTCCCGGACAAGCAAACACTGATGGAATTTTTCAAGACCAGACCTGCCCTGCAGGATTGCATAATTGCAGTATACCTGGATCAGCACAATAACCACCCACTGATGTAATACCACCCAAAAGCTAAAGCTCAGAGCCCATATACCATAATGGCTCAAGTGGTAAAACAAAGCAATAAAATTCTACTCAACAGGATGAACAGAAATTCACACTTATCAACTCTTTCAATAAATGTGAGTGGCTTGAACTCCCCACTCAAGAGACATAGTCTGGCTGAATGGATAAATAATACAAGCCAAGTATCTGCTGTCTCCAGGAAACACATCTAACCCACAAGGACTCATTCAGACTCAAGGTGAAGGGATGGAAAACAATATTTCATGCAAATGGGAACCAAAATAAAGCTGTTGTAGCAGTTCTCATACCAGATAACTTAATCTTCAAATCAACAAAAGTAATGCAAGACAAAGATGATCATTATATAATGGTAAAGGGAATAATCCAACAAGAAGACATAACAATTCTAAGAAAGTGTTTTTAAGGTGGGAGAAATATTAGCATATCTTCATGCTTATGGGGAAAATCTAGTAGAGGAAATATTAAAGATATAGTGGTGAGATGGAAGAATTGCATTATCAAGAGGAAATATGATGTACTCTGCAAGTCAAGGGGTAAGGATTGTCTCTTAGCTTAGAATATGGAAATTCCACTCATAAAAATAAGATAGAAAGGAGGGTACACAGGCACAAATGTAGACATATGGGGAGATGTGGTAGGACTTAGTGAAATTATCTTTCAATTACTTTAATTTTCTCAGTAAAACATGAAACAACTGTTGGATGTTTTTATATGACATAAGGCGAAAAAGATACTGGAAACTGAGACCAGGTTAGTAGCAGAAAAGGATGTGAGAAGTGGTCAGATTCTGGTTGTGTTTTGAAGATAAATTTTGGGAATTTCCTGATGCATTGGATGTGGGTTTTGGCCTAAGAAACAGGGCAAATGGTGTGCCATCTACTAGGATGGAGAACATTGGATGGAGAACATTGGAAGTGGACAAAATTTGTGTGAAGGTGCGGAAATAGGAGTTCTATTTTGGATATTTCTAATGAACAGAGAGTAAAGAAAATGGCTATGTCATTTTAAATGATCATGTTAAATATCTACATAATATATTTGATTTTGCCTCATAGTTTTCAAAACCTAAAATATTTACTATCTGGCTCTTTTGGGAAAAATTTCCAGTCCCTGATCTAGAGACTTGCTACTCAAAATGTGATCTATGTATCAACAGCATCAGCATTACTGGGAACTTGTTAGAAATCAAGAATATATATTTTACCAAGACTCCACAATCATTCACATGTGCATTAAAGCATAAGAAGCACTGATTTAGGGCACAAAGAATCAGAAAAAAAAGACCAAATTCTGATGGCATTTTGAGGCCTGGGGTCCAAATATGCCTGAAATCCTTCTGCATTTCCCACATTCCCGTGACTAGAAGTCCATGTTTTGGATTATGTAAGCCGACTAATTCCCTTTTTTGGCTTAAAATAGTTTGAGTTTGGTTTCTGTCACTTATAACCAAAAATTCTCTATTTATATCAGTTGATATGCTTTCAGTTTCAATTAAAAGAAATGCAAATTAAACTGGCCTAATGGATAAAGGGAAATTAATGGTTAATGTAACTAAAATGATCAGCAGTAGAGGGACTATTGATCCCCAATCTGTCTAGGCTCAATTCCCTTTTTATGCAGTTTTTCAACTCTTCCCTCTTTACTTTGTTAACTTCTTCCCCATATTGGTTTCCCTTGTGCTAATAAAGCAACTTCAGCAGTCCCAGGCTTTATATCATCACACTACACAGTACAGAAGGCAAAGGAAACTCTGTGTCTCAGAATTCTCAGCAAAAATTTTGATGTTTACTCTTACAGGATCTATATAGGTCATATGCTCACCCTTGAACTAATCATTTTGTCCAGGGAGATGGATTGTGCTAATTGACATGTGCTCTACTCCTAAAGGTGTGTGTATGGTAGCTTCCACAGAACCACAGAGAAAATCAGGGATAAGATTATAAGAAGTAGAAATGACAATGGATACACGGGAGGAGGAATACAAGAGGTTTACACTGCCCCATTATCTGCAATGGAAGGAGGAGAATACATTGGATAACAGTGTGATGTCCCTTCCAGCCTAAGGAGGCCATGCCTTAGCCACAGATATAGTCATGTTGAACCCAAAGTTTAGACTATATGAACTTGAGTTCTATCAGAAGATTTGGAGAAAGGATAACAAAATGTTAACAATCTGATGAGATATAAAGCAATTAAATTTTTCTACACCCACCTGTGTATTTCAAATTTAATAAGCATATATTTTTATTATTTCAAAATATTAAGGGGATACAAACGTTTTAGGTTACATGGATTGTTTTTGTAATGCATGAGTCCTGGCTATAGGTGTGCCCATCACTCAAATAGTGTTCATAGTACCTGTTAGGTTGGTTTATTCCTCTCCTCTCCTCCTCCCTCCTCCCTGGTTGCTTTCCTCTGGGTTTCACTTCCCTATGTGCACTGTGTACTCATTGGTTAGTTCCAATTTAATAGTGAGTACATGTGGTGTTTGTTTTTCCATTCTTGAGATACTTCACTTAGGAGAATCGTCTCCAGTTCCATCCATATTGTTGCAAAAGATATTTATTCACCTTTTCTTAATGGGTGAGTAGTACTCCAGGGTGTACATATACCACATTTTATTAATCCACTTATGAATTGATGGGCACTTGGTTTGATTCCACATCTTTGCAATTGTGAATTGTGCTGTAATAAACATTCCAGTGCAGGTGTCTTTTTGATAAAATGACTTCTTTTCCTTTGAGTAAATACCCAGTAGTTGAACTGCTGGATCAAATGGTAGGTCTACTTTCAGTTCTTTGAGGAATCTCCATACTGTTTTCCATAGAGGTTTTACTAATTTGCATTCCAACCAACAGTGTATAAATGTTCATTTGTCTCTGTATCCATGCCAGCATCTATTGCTTCTGCACTTTTTAATAAAAGCCATTCTACCTGGGGTGAGGTGATATCTCCTTGTGGTTTTAATTTGCATATCCCTGATGATTAGTAACGTTGAACATTTTTTCATGTTCATTGGCCATTTGTCTTTTGTCTTTTGGAAAGTTTCTGTTCATGTCTTTTGCCCACTTTTTAATTGGGTTGTTTGCTTTTTGCTTGTTGATTTGCTTGAGTTTTTTGTAGATTCTGGATATTAGCCCTTTATCAGATGTGTAGATTGCAAAAATTTTCTCCCATTCTGTAGGTTATCTATTTGCTCTGTTGATTGTTTCCTTAGCAGTGCAGAAGCTTTTTCATTTAATCAAATCCCATTCATTAATTTTTGTTGTTGCCATGATTGCCATTGGAGTCTTTCATAAATTCTTTGCTAGTAGATATCTAAAAGAGTTTTTCCTATATTTTCATCTAGAATTCTTATGGCTTCATGCCTTATATCTAAGTCTTTTATCCATCTTGAATTAATTTTTGAGAGTGGGAAGATGTAGGTGTCCTGTTTCATTCTTCTGCATGTGCCTGTCCAATTTTACCAGCACCATTTATTGAATAGGGCTTCTTTTCCCCAGTGTACATTGTTGTCTGCCTTGTCAAAGATCATTTGGTTGTAGGTAGATGGTTTTATGTCTGGGTTTTCTGTTCTGTTCCATTGGTCTATGTCTATAATTTTGTAACAACGTCATGCCATTTTGTTTACTATAGCCTTGTAGTATAGTTTGAAGTCTGATAATATCATGCCTCCAGATTTGTTCCGTTTGCTTAAGATTGCATTGGCTATTTGGGATCTTTTCTGGTTCCCACAAAAGTGTAGAACTTTTTTTCTAGATCTGTGAAGTATGGCTTTATTAAGTTGATGGGGATTGCATTAAATTTATAAATCACTTTGTGTAGTATGGGCATTTTAACAGTGTTGATTCTACCTATCCATGAGCATGATATTAAATATGGTTTTCCATTTGTTTATAACCTCTGCAATTTCTTTCCCCAGAGTTTTGTAGATCTCATTCTAAAGATCATTTGCCTACTTGGTGAAGAATACACCTAGGTATTTTGTTTTCTTTGTATCTATTTTGAATGATAATGAGTATTTGATTTGACTCTTTGCTTGACTATTATTAATATATAGAAATGCTACTGATTTCTGTGTACTGATTTTGTATCCAAAGACTTTGCTGAATCATTTATCAATTCCAGGAGACTCTTGGAGGAATCTTTCAGTTTTTCTACGTACAAGATCATATCATCAGCAGAGAGCGATAGTTTGACCTCCTTTTTCCTGATTTGGACATGCTTTTTATTATTCTCTTGCCTGATTGCCCTGGATAAGACTTCCAGCACTACATTGAATAGGAGTGGTGACAGTGGGCATCCTTGTCTTGTTCCAGGTCTTAGGGGGAATGCTTTCAACTTTGACCCATTCTGTATGATGTTGGCTTTGGGTTTGTCATATATGACTTTTCTAATTCTGAGATATGTTCCATCTATGTCTAATTTGTTCTGGGTTTTTTACCAATAATATGTGCTGGATTTTGTGGAATGCTTTTTCTGCATCTAGTGAGATGATCATATGGGATTTGTTTTGGCTTTTTTTATGAGGTGAATTACATTTATTGATTTACATATGTTGAACCATCCTAGCATCCCTGTGATGAAGCCCACTTGGTCCTGGTGAAGTATTTTTTGATGTGCTGTTGATTTCTGTTTGCTAGTATTTTATTGAGGATGTTTGCATATACATTCATAAGGGATATTGATCTGTTGTTTTCTTTTTTGTTGTGTCCTTTCCTGGATTTAGTATCAAGGTGATACTTGCTTCTTAGAATGAGTTCAGGAGGATTCCATCCTTCTCAATATTATGGAATAATTTCTGTATTATAGGTACCAGGTCTTCTTTGTAGGTCTGATAGAATTTGGCTGTTAATCCATCTGGTCCAGGCTTTTTTTTTTTCCTTGGGAAGTTTTTTATTACTGATTCAATCTTACTGATCATTATTGGTTTCTTCAAGAGTTCTGTTTCTTCCTGTTTGAGCCTTGGGAGGTTGTGTGCTTCCAGGAACTTGCCCACGTCCTCTGCACTCTCTAGTTTATGCGCATAGAGATTTACATAGTATTCACTGATGATGTTTTGTATTTTTGAAGTATCAGTTGTAATGTCACTTTTTTCACTTCTGATTGAACATTTTGAGGCCTTTCTCTTCTGTTCTTGGTTAATCAAGCAAGAGGTCTATTGATTTTGTTGTTGTTGTTTATCTAATAAAACAACTTTTTGTTTCATTAACCCTTTTTTATTGTTGCTGTTGTTGTTCTTCAATTTATTTAGTTCTGCTATGAGTTTCATTATTTCTTTTCTTCTGCTGGCTTTGGGTTTGGTTTGTTTTTCCTTTTCTAGTTCCTTGTGGTGTGACATTAGGTTATAAATTTGTTATCTTTCTGTCTTTTTTTCTGTCTTTTTATGGCTATGAATTTTCCCCTGAGACATGCTTTTGCTGTGTTGAAAAAATTTTGATAGCTTGTGTCCCCTTTGTCTTTCAGCTCAAATAATTTTTTTATTTCCATTTTAATTTTATTCTTGGCCCAATAATAACTCAGCAGCAGGTTGTTTAATTTCCATGACTTTGTGTCAGCTTGAGTGTTTCTCTTGTGATTGACTTCTACATTTATTCTACTGTGGTCTGAGAAGACCACATACATGGTATAATTTTGATTTTTTAAAAATATGTTGAGACCTGTTTGGTGGCCTATGATATGATCCATCTTGGGCAACGTCCCATGTATTGCTGAGAAGAATATGTATTCTGTAGTTTTCAGGTAGAATATTCTGTAAATGTCTGTTAGGTCCATTTGATTTAGTTTGATTAAGTCCTTTATTTATTTATTTATTTTCTGCTTATATGATTTATCAAGTTCTGACAGTGGGGTGTTGAGTTCCCCATCAATTATGATGGTATTATTTATTTCTTTGCTTAGCTCTAGTAAGATTTGCTTTATGTATCTGGGAGCTTCTGTACTGGGCACATATGTGTTTAGGATTATTATGTCTTTATGTTGGATAACTCTCTTTAATGTTATATAACAATCCTCTTTGTCTTTCTTTACCTTTATTAGCTTAAAGTCAGTTTTATCTGATGTGAGAATAGCTACACCTGCTTTCTTTTGATTTCCATTTAAGTGGAATATTTTTTGCATCCTTTTGTGATGAGTCTGTGTGTATCCTTGTGGTTTAGATGTGTTTCCTGATGACAGCAAATACATGTTTTTGTTTTTGTTTTTGTTTTTATCCATTCATCCAACCTATGTCTTTTGAGAAGAGCATTTAGTCCAGTCATGGTGATTGATTATAAATGTGGGATATGGTCTGCATTGATATGTGGGATGTTGGTCTATTCATCCTGTTGGATAATCCCGTATTGCTTTGTTTTACCTCTTGATCTATTGTTTTATAGATGTTGTGAGTTTTGGGTGTTTTTTAGGTGAATTTACACTAGTGAGTATCTGTTGTACTGATTTGTGTGTAGTGTTGTTCTGAGTATTTCGTGAAGAGCAGTTCAGGTCATGAAAAATTCTCTCAGTGGTTGCTTGTCTGGAAAGGACTTAATTTCTCCATCCATTGTAAAACTTAGTTTTTCAGGATATGAAATTCTAGGCTGGAAGTTGTTCTGTTTAAATTGATTGAAAACAGGGTCCCAATCCCTTCTGACTTGTAAGGTTTCTGCTGAGAATTCAGCAGTTAGTCTGATGGGTTTTCCTTTGTAGATTATATGGTGATTTCTCTTTGCTGCTTGCAGAATTTTTTCCTTCATTTTGACTTTGGCCAGGTTGATTAGTATGTGTCTTGGGAAATGACCTATTTACTATGAATCTTCCTGGTGTTCGATGTCCATCTTGTATCTTTATGTCTGAATTTCCAGCAATGTCAGGGAAGGTTTCCTCAATAATTTCCTCAAATAGGTTTTCCATGATTTTAGCTCTTTCTTCTTCACCTTCAGGGATACCTATAATTCAATGTTAGTATGTTTCACATAGTCCTATATCTCTCTTAGTGACTGCTTATACTGCTTTATACTCTTCTCTGCCTCTTTGAATGACTGGGTTATCTCAAGACCTTGTCTTCAAGCTCTGAGATTCTTTCTTCTTTCTCCTTGGTTTAGCCTGTTGTTAAAGCTTTCAGAAGCATTTTGAAATTCCCAAAATGACTCTTTAATTTAAGTTCTATTATATTTTTTCTTATGTTGTCTAGCTGTCTTGTGACTTTTCATTTTTTTCATTGATTTCCTGAAATTTATTTTTGGCATTTTTATTGTTGGTTTTCAACTTTCTCTTCAATTCCCATCGTTTTATTTGCCATCCATATTCTGAATTCCATTTCTGTCATTTCACAATTTCCTTGTGGGTGGAGTCCACTACTGTAGCTCCTTTGTGTTCCCCTGGGGGTGTTGAACTCTTTTGTTTTTTTTCATGTTGCCAGGGTTCTTTTGCTCGTTTCTTCTCATCTGGTTTCTATTCTCTCAATTTGGGTTAATAAGTATACAGGGCACCTGTTCTCCTTTGCTGGGGAATCTCCTGAACCATGTCCAAGAGTAACAGCTACTCAGGTCTGGTGGATCCTGTGTGAAGTGTTGAACCTCAGGGAGTTCCTGCTGGCACAGTGGTAGTTGTGGGGACTCAGTTGGGGGGTCTTGGGGTCTAGGCACAACTCTGGACTCTCAGAGTTGTGATGCCACAACTCTGTGGCATCATGGGCCCAGAGGTGGCCTTAGAGCTACAGGGGCAAAGCCTCAAACTCAGGCACAGCAAGAGATTCAGAGCTGGCTCTTGGGCTTTTGAGGGCAGAGCTGCCTATATGGAGGGCTGTTCCACCAGCATGGGGACTGCCAATGTCTGAGTGAAACCCACTAGGTGTTTCTCTCAGAGGCTCTTGTTCTGTGTGTGTGGACTGGAGCTGTTGGACAGCCAAAGTTCTCACCTCATACCTAGGACCCACTGAGGCAGTTGCCTGACGCTTCCCAAGTGGTGCCTGTGGCATCTGAGGCTGCCTCTCTGTTTGGCTTCTATGCTGGGGAGCCCCAGTCAAGGGCTCAACATGGGGCAACTTATGTTCCCTCTCCAGCATGGCAAGTGTGATACTAAGGTTCCTGCTGAATCGCTGGGTCCCAAGCAGACCTGGTTCTGTGCACCAAGTGATCAGGATGTCATCAGTGCAGAAGCCTGGTTTCGGCAGTCACCAGATCTCTGCTGCACCTTCTTTCCAGTGAAATGCCTCTGCACAGACTCTGAGCAGCTCCTCAATCAGCACCAAGGTCTGCAGTGGAAGAGACCCCTCAGAGATTGAGCTGCCCATAACTTTTGTTTCTCTCATAATAAACAGTTTCCTCTCAGGTTGCCTCTATCCTGCTGTCTTCACTTCTTCCCAGCAGTATGTATTGTATTGGGTCCCCCAGCTTAATCTCCGAGATGGTGGGTGGTACTTGCAAGAATCAGCCACATCCTGTATGATTGAGTTGGTAGATGCTATCATGAACTATGGAATTTTTCTCCCTGTCAGGGGTTGATGTTTGCAGGAAAGAGCCAACTGCTGAGATGTTCTTTTGTGCCTGTGATAAGCTCTACTCCCTCAGGTGGAGCACTTGAATGTCCCAGGCTTTGGGAGGGGCCCTATAGCTACCAGGGGGTTGCTTGATCTCCACCACAGCAGAGGTGAGTGGAGGAGCAAGGCAGAGTGTTGTTAGGTTGCATGAGCTTAAAAGGCTTTGCAAAGCCTAGGCAGGTCTCAAAGGTCGCTAGTAGGACCTGCTGGGAGGAAGGTCAGGGCAAGTTCTCCAGAGTGGGAGGGCTTTTCCTGAGGGAGAGGCCTAAATGCTTGGTTGCTATGGCGCAGGGCTGGGATATTCCCTGCCAGAGGACACACCCTAATCCTACAGCACAGCTTTCCTGTGGGGGAGGTGGGCACTCTCCCAGTTCACTGCGTCTCTGACCCCCACCGTATTATCTCATCAGTTCTGTCCATGTAAGTTCCCTTGCCACCAGAGTCCAGTTCTCAAACCTCCCTGCTGTGTCCCCCAGCAACCTGCTCGAGTTCTGGGGACATAGGATCCAGTCTCCATGTCTGACCCACTGGCACGCATCTCCATGAAACGCTGATGGGCAGGGAGCTCCCAGATTGGGCACTCCATGTCCATTGCAGGTCCTCAAGGGAAGACGAGTGGACCTCACTCTCTGTGGAGACTTCACCCTGGTCTGTGCACCCACTGTAGAGAGGTGGCCACTCACCAAATTCTTGGCTGAAACTGTTTTCCCAGTTGCAGTGGATGGGGAGAGGCCACAATTCCTGGTCAGCCCAAGCACCTGAATGTGCCACGCTTAGTTGCTATGGCTCCTAGGGCTGGGCTATTCCTCACCAGAGGACCCACCCTAATCTACCAGGGTGGTTTTCCTATGGGGGGGATGGGTGCTTTCCCAGATCACTGCATCTCAGAACCCCACAGTATTCTTCTGTCAGTTCTGTCCACATGGGCTCCCTTGCCACCCAACTCTAGCTCCCAGACCTCTCCCTTGTGTCCCCCAGCAATCTGCTTGAGTCCGGGTGGCAGGGGGTCCAGCCTGGTTGTCTGACCCACTGGCAGGCATCTCTGTGAAATGCTGGTGGGCAGGGAGCTCCCAGATCAGGCACCCCGGGTCTACTGTCAAGTCCTCAGGGGAAAGGCATGGGCCCCACTCTCTGTGGAAACATCAGTCTGTAGCATGCACCTACTGGGGAGTGGCTGTCACTAGCCAAATTCTCAGCTCAAACTGCTTTCCCAGTTGCAGTGGATGGTGGAGGGGTGGGGAAGGAAATGCATCTGAATGGAAGAAAGCTGGTTCTCCGGATTCTCAGGTCACTCTCCTTGGAGGGGGACCCCACACAGAATGTCCAGGCTCTGGGATCATGCAAGTTCTCCCCACTATTCTATGTTTGCCACAGTGCTTGGGCTCATGGGGGTGGAAAAGCTTCTAAGAAACTTGGTAGCCTGCTGGTCACCAAAAGCTCATGGGAGGGAGAGAGGGATCCCCTCCTTACCCTTTCACTGGGCTCCAAGCTTCTCTGGGTTTGATCTTTACTGATATCTTTTTTCCTTTATCTTCTTCCTTCTCTGCTTCTCAATTTTCCTCCTTGAGGTCCCCAGCAAGATCCAGCACTTCTCTGTCTGATCTACATCTGAGTTGCATCTCCTCTTTCCTCTCCTTTATCTGAAACCTTACCTTCCCTCTGGAATGGTCTGGCAAGCAATGTTTCTAGTCAGCCATCTTGCCCCCGCCCTGGAGCATGTGTAATTTCTGAATTAGGAAAAATTTGTTTTAAATTTTCTTGGTCCTGTCAGTCCTGGACCTTCCTTCAGATCCCCTTTTTAAATGTATTTGTCACACAATTATGTCTTTGGGGTCATCTATAGTCTTGATTCAGTCTAGAGATCCAGAGGGCTGTAAAGAACACTAGACTAGGAGTCCAGATTCAGATCCTATCTCTCATACTTACTAGCTGTGGGATCTTGGGCTGAATACTATCATCTTTGGGCTTTTGTTCATCTAATAAAAAGTGTGTTTAGAAAAGAGCACAGGTTTAGGAATGAAAATATCTGAATTTGAAATGTAGCTCCATTGTCTCTTGGTGCGTGACTATAAGTCCCATCCCCTTTCTGAGTGTCAGGTTCCCATTTATGCAATGAGAGGAAGACTAGAAGAGTTATTCTTAAATATTTTTGAAAATCTGATGAAAGTCAAATCTACATTCCCATTAAAAATGCACATATGAACAATGCTTTACTTAAGTTGCAGGGGTATCATGGACTCCCGAATGTCCATCCATATCCTAGGGTACAGAATAAAAACCTCTGGACTTTGCTGGTCTTATTTTCTATGGTTTTGTGTTCAAAACTGATGCCATGGATCAGAATTCTTGTCCTTGTATGTCAAGGAAAGAAAATGTTAATGTCAGAAGCTGAGTAGAGATTCATAGGAGAGAGGGTGCTATGGTTTGAACATCCCCTCTAAAACTGATGTTGAAATGTGGAAGTGGCTTTAGAACTGGATAATCAGTAGAGGCTGGAAGAATTTGGAGGAGCAGGCTAGAAAAAGCCTGAATCACTGTGAACATTAAAGGCAATGCTTGTGACGGCTGAGAAGAAGAGGAGAGCTATAGGGAAAGTCTGAGTCTTTTTAGAGATTACTTAAGTGGTCATGACTAGAATGCTTATAGAAATATTAACAGAAAAGACCATTTGGATGAGGTATCAGATGGAAATGAGGAACAAGGTATTGGAATACCCACTCTGTGATATTCCATTAGAGCAGCAGAAAACAAACTAAGACAGAAGATTGTTTTTATTTGTTTGTTGGCTTTGTTTTTAAGAATATATTTTGATACATCTTCTATGATAAACCTCAGACCAGTCTCTTTCACATCCCCTTGTATCCTTTGAACCTGAAAACTTATCACTATCACTATTACACAGCTGAGGACACTGTTAAGCCAGAAAGACTAAGTTATTGGTGCAAAGTCACATAGCTAGCAAGTGGTAGGAGAGAGGATGATTGGAACTCAAATGTATGTAATATCTAAAAGTCCTGCTATTTTTTATCACACCATACTGCTCTGCCCAGAGAAGTACTTCCTTCTCCTTATTTCATCAGGCTACTCTCTCATTATTTTTAAATGTTGACTGCATTCAACTTGTCCTGTCTGTGAAATCCACCTAGCCACTGATATCTTCTTTACTCATTGTCCTTTTAGCATTAATAGAATCTGCATTCCTCCCATATATATCAGTTTGTAAAAGCAATTTTAGCAAGGAGAACAAAGCTGGAGGCATCACACTTCCTGATTTCAAAATATATCACAAAGCTACAGTAATCAAAACAGTATGGTAGTGGCATATAAACAGATATATAGACCAATGAAACAGAATAAACAGCCCAGAAGTAAACCCACATATACAGTCAACTCAAGGGAGTCAAGAATACATAGTGAGGAAAGAATAGTGTCAACAATGAATGGTGTTGGGAAAACTGTATATCCACATGCAAAAGAAGAAAATTGGATCCTTTTTGCACCATACACAAAAATCAACTCAGAATGTATTAAAAATGTAAACATTAAGACCTCAAACCATAAAACACGTACAAGCAAACATAGGAAAAAAAGTTTCTTGACATTGGCTTTGGCATGATTTCTTAGATATGACACCAAAACACAAGCAACCAAAGCAAAAATAGACAAGTGAGATTGCATCAAACTAAAAAGCTTCTGTGTAGCAAAGGAAACAATCAACACAACAAAAAAGCAACCTAAATAATGGAAGAAAATATTTGTAAACTATATATCTGATAAAGGGTTAATATCCAAAATATATAAGAAATTTATACAACTCAGTATTCTAAATGGGCAAAGGACCTGAATAGCCATTTCTCCAAAGAACACATACAAATGCCCAATAGGTATATGGAAAAAGTGTTCAACGTCACTAATCATCCAGGAAATGCAAATCAAAACCACAATGAGATATCACCCCACACATGTTAGAATGACTGTTGTCAAAAAAGCTATAAAAGGTAACAAGTGTTGGTGAGGATGTGGAGAAAAGCTCACCATTATACATTTGATGGTAATGTAAATAGATGTGTCCACTGTGGAAAACAGTATAGAGGTTCTTCCAAAAATTAAAAATAGAGCTACCAATAATTCAGCAATCTCACTTCTGGGTATATACCCAGGGAAATTTAAA
Organism: Daubentonia madagascariensis; assembly: GCA_023783475.1. Taxonomy (NCBI): domain Eukaryota; kingdom Metazoa; phylum Chordata; class Mammalia; order Primates; family Daubentoniidae; genus Daubentonia; species Daubentonia madagascariensis. Next base: position 195,081 of record JAKFHU010002592.1, read on the forward strand.
TCAGAATATTGAAGAGATACCTGCACTCCCTCATGTTCATTAGAGGATTTTTTTTACAATAGTCAAAACATGAAAGCAACCTAAATGCCTATTGACAGATGAACTGATAAAAAAGTGTGGTATACACATAGAAGGGAGTATTATTTAGCCTTAAATAATAATAAAATTCTGCCATTTGTTACTACATGGGTAAACCTGGAGGACATTATGCTAAGTGAAATAAGTCCATATACAAAAAAAAATAATACTACATGACACCACTGACATAAAAATCTAAAATAGTCAAATTTATACAAGCAGAGATAAAATGGTGGTTGCCAGGAGGGGGAGGGGGAAATGAGGAGATATTAGTCAAATGGCATAAAATTTCAGTTATACAAGATGAATAAGTCCTAGAGATCTACTGTACAGTACAGTGCCTATAGTAAATATTGTGATACATACTTAAAAGTTTGCAAAGAGAGTAGTTTTCATGTTAAGTGTTTTTATCTCTCTCTCACACACATATTCATAATAATAATTAATAATGAGAGTGGGACAAAACTTTTGGATAGAATAGATAGGTTTATTGCATAGATTGTGATGATAGTTCCATGAGTGTATACATATGTCCAAAATTATTAAATTGTATACATTAAATAATACAGCTTTATGTGTGCCAATTTTACCTCAGTAAAGAGGTTTTAAAAATACCTCCTGTTTCCTATGTCCTTCCTTATTATCTGTGCACCTGATAGAGCAGTCACTTCTTCCAATTTTCTGAAATTGCTTTTGTAGGGGGAGAATTTTTTTCCTGACATTGGATTTAAATTTCTTTGGCTGTACGCAACATCAGTGGTATCTGTAGTTTCCTCAGTGGCTTTAGGGTATGATTATTAGTTGAGATCATGACGAAGTTTTGTTGGGAACTTGGATACTGACTGAGACTGTCTTTTAGCCCTGGTGGTTGCAGCAGTCTGCTGAGGGCACCTGTTTTTATACCCCAGAGCAGCTTATAATGGCACTGCTGTTAGTGAGTCCTGGAGGGCCAATTCTTGAGCATCCAGGTGGCTTGCTTTGAAGTTGGTAGTGGGAGCAGTGGGCCAGGTGTGTGGGCAGGTTCTCAGGCCCCTGGACAGCTTGTGTCTTGTGGGTGATAGTAGTAGTGGTGGTGAATAAACCCAGTGGGACCTATATAATCTGTGTTGGTGTTGCTGGTAGCTATGATGGGTTGGGCATGCAAGTATCCAGTTCCACTGCCACACATAGCAGGGCAATGATTATTGTCTTAAGTGTGCTTAAGAGAGCTTATTCTTCCCTGTCCCTCCCCAGCATTGTCTCAAACTTAGCCTAAGGGCAGGGAGGAGTCCAGCGTTAAACTCTCATAATGGTCCTGGCTGTGGGCCTGTTCCCAGGAAGGTTGGGGACCCATTCAGGGGAACAGTGTGGCTAAGATATGGGGCTAAGATATGGGGATCTACTCAAGTATCAGCCCCACAGAAGCCTGCTGGAGGGAGGTGGGTATTGTCGTAGGTATGTGCAGGAAAGCCTGGATTCCCCACCCCTCCTCAGCCAGGCGGCACAAACTCAGTCCAAGGGCAGGGTGCAACCCAGTGTTAAACTCTCAAAATGGCACCTTGGGCCTGCAACCAGAAAATGTGGGGCCCCTCCCAGGCACGTGTCATGGGCAAGAATCTGTGGGTTTGTGGTCCAATCATGTCTTAGTCTCACAGTATCCCATTGCAGAACAGTTGGTATTGTCCTAGATATGCATAGGAGAGCCTGGTTTTCCTGTTCCTTCTTGGTCAGGCAGTGGCTGCAGCCACATTTACCTGAACTCATCCTGAGGGCATGGCACAGCCCAATGTTAAACTCTCAAAATGGAGCCTTGGGCCTGCAACCAGAAAGTGTGGAACCCCTCCCAGGCCACCGGCAAGTGTGAGCAATAAGCTGTGGGGAGTGCAGTCTGCTCAAATCTAAGTCTAAACAGCAACAAGGTGGTTGTGGGGACCTTCCCAGAGTTCTGTGGGATTTCTTGGTCTCCCTTCTCCCTCCTCAAAGTGAGGTAGCAGCAGCCATGTTTGTAAATCCCTAATATATAAGATCTCATAATGGCATCCAGTTGGAGGTGCTCTACCCTCAGATGCCTGTGGGATTCCATGTGAGCTGCCTTTCTGGAGAAACCTCTCTGTGTAGTCTCTAGATAGCTCTCTATGCTAAGCCTGAGGCCTGTGTGAGTTGAGGGGTTCTCCCATAGTCAAGATTTTAAAAGCCCATTTCAGAGTGTGAAGCCCTGTGTATCTTTCTTTCAATGTTTCCTGCATCCAGGAGCTTCTCCTAGCTCTCAGCCAGTCCCCAGCCAGGCAAGCTACCTGGAACTCTCTCATTTACTTTTTATGCTTTCCATCACTCTTCTGGTTGATCCTGGCTTTTGCATAGAATATGCATTATCTCCAAGACAATCCGTTTGAAATGTATCTACTTACTCTTTTGTTTCCTCTTTGTGGAGAAGACAAACACTACCCATGTCTAGTTGGCCATCTTGATCTAATGTTGTATATTGCTTTGTTTAATTTCACTTTAAGAAATTTTTTTATTTCCTCCTTCACTTCTTCTTTGACCCAATCATCATTCATGAGTATGTTGTTTAATTTCTATGTATTTGTATAGTTTCCAGTGTTCCTCTTTTTATTAATTTCTAGTTCTATTCTGTTGTGGTCTAAAAGCATTCTTGATATGAGCTCTATCTTCTTAAAATTTTTGGGACTTGTTTTGTATCCTAACATACAGTATATCCTGGAGAATGTTCCATGTGGTGATGGGAAGAATATGAATTCTGTAGACATTGGATGTAGTGCTCTATAAATGTTTGTTATGTCCATTTGTTCTAATGTGCAGTTTGAATCCAATGTGTCTTTGTCAGTATTTTGTCTACATGATCTGTATAATGCTGAGAGTGGGGTGTTGAAGTCCCCAACAGTTACTGTATTGGAGTCTATCTCTTCCTTTAGATCTAATGGTATATATATGGGCATCCCAGTGTTGGGTGCATATATGTTTAGAATTGTTATGTTCTTTTGCTTAATTGATCCCTCTGTCATTATGTAATGACCTTCTTTATGTCTTTTTACTGTTTTTGACTTAGTATGTTTTATCTAAGTACAGCTATCTCTACTTTCTTTTGGTTTCCATTTGCATAGAATACCTTTTTCCATTGCTTTACTTTCAGTCTATATGTGTCTTCGTAGGTGAGATGAGTTTCTTGCATGCAACATATAGTAGGTTATGGGTTTTTTTTGGTCCAGATATCTATTAAATGAAAAGTTTAATCCATTTGCATCTAAGGTTATTGTTGATATATGAGGGCTTATTCCTGCCATTCTATTAATTTATTTCTGCTTGTTTTGTATGTCCTTTTTTTTCCCCCCTCTCTTTCTTATTGTTTATCACTGTGGTAAGTGGTTTTTATTCTTCCCTCTTTGTGTGTTTTCTTTACCAGTGAGTTTTATATTTTTGTGCATTTTCATGATGGTAGCCATCATGTTTTTGTTTTTAGGTGTAGGACTCCCTTAAGCATTTTTTGTAGGCCCATCTAGTGTTGATGAATCCACTGAGATTTTGTTGTCTGGAAAAGACTTTTTCTATCCCACATTTATGAAGATTAACTTTGCTGGCTATAGTATCCTTATCTGATAGTGTTTTTGTTCTGTTTTTTTTTTCTTTCAGGACTTTGAACATATTATTTTATTTTCTCCTGGTCTGTAAAGTTTTGCTGAAAATTCACTGAAAGTTTGATAAGTGTTCTCTTATAAATGACTAGATGCATTTTTTTCTTGCTGTTTTTAGAATTATATCTTTGTTTTAACTTTTAAGAGTTTGACTATAATGTGCCATGGAGCAGACCTTTACAATTAAAAATTGTATCCATTTGGGAATCTCTGGGCTATTTGTATATCTGGATGTCTGAATCTCTTACTAGACTTGGAAAATTTTCAGCTATTATTTTATTAAATATGTTTTTTAACCTTTTTGCTTCTTCTTCACCTTCTAAGACACCAAAAATTTGAATATTTTGTCACTTTATGGTGTCCCTTATGTCACATAGTCTTTGTTCCTTTTATTCTTAACATTTTTATTGAAGTACAGCATAATTAGCATTCAATAAACTGCACATATTTAAAGTGTACAATTTGGTAAATTTTGACGTATGTGCACACAATGAAAGCTCAGCATTATCAATTTAATGCGTATATTTATCATCTCCATAAGTGTCCCCATGCTCTTTTGTATTTGCTCGCTCTTGCACCTCTAGGTTTCCCCCCCCACTCCCTGTCCCTTGTCAACCACTAATCTTGTTCACTCACTACAAATTAGTTTAGAAGTTTACATAAATTAAATTTTATTCATTTTTTTGCCAGGCCTTTTTTTCATTTAACTTAATTATTTTGGCATTCATCCATGTTGTAGTATCTATCAGTAGTCCATTCATTTTTATTGGTGCATAGTATTCCATTATATTAATATACAAAATTTGTTTATCCATTGACCTGCTGATAAACATCTGAGTTGTTTCTGTTTTGGGCTATTACAAATAAAGTTGCTATGAACATTCATGTATAAGTCTTTGTAAATATAAAAACTTTCATTTCTCTCAGTAAATATCTAGGAGTAAAATGGCTGGGCCATATGGTAAGTATATGTATAATTTTTTAAGGAACTACCAAACCATTTTCCAAAATAGTTGTACAATTTTATATTCCCACTAGCAGTATATGAGAGTTCCAGTTGCTTCACATGCTCATCAATACTTGGTACGGTCAGTCTCTTTAATAGGTATGCAGGTGGCATTATATCTGACTGTGGTTTTAATTTTTATTTCCTTAATGACTAATTATAGTTTCTTTCCTATTTTATACAGCTTTATGGAGATATATTTCACATGTCACAAAAATTTATCCATTTAAAGGATATAGTTTAATGGCTTTTAGTATATTGACAGAGTTATGCAACCATCACCACAATCTAATTTTAGAACATTTTCGATGCCCCGAAAAGAAACTTTGTCCACATTAGCAATCATTTCCCATTCCTTCTCCCCAAAATCCCACCACTGCCCCCCAAAACACTAATCTACTTTCTTTATTTTTCATTCCTTTTTGTAAATTTCAAAATATTATGGTGGTACAAATGCTTTTGGTTACATGTACTGATTTTGGTATGTTTGAGTCAGAGTAATAAGTGTGCCTACCACCCAGAGAGTGTGCATTGTACCTGTTAGGTGGGTTTTCACCCATCCCCTACTCCGCCATCCCCCTGCTGGATTTCCACTGAGTTTTAGTTCCCTGTGAATATGTGTGCTCATAAGTTAGTTTCAGTTTAATAACAAGTACATATGGTGTTTTTTTTCCATTATTTAGATACTTCACGTAGGAGAATGGTCTCCAGTTCCATCCAAATTATTGCAAAAGGCATTAATTCATCCTTCATCATGGCTGAGTACTATTCCATGGTACACATATACTACATTTTGTTAACCCACTCATGAATTGATGGACACTTGGGTCGATTCCACATCTTTGCAATCTTGAATTGCGCTGCAATAAACACTCTTGTGCAGGTGTCTTTTATACAAAATGACTTCATTTCCTTTGGCTAGATACCCAGTACTGGGATTTCCAGATCAAATGGTAGGTCTACTTTTAGATCTTTGAGGAATCTCCATACTGTTCTTCATAGAGGTTGTACTAATTTGCAGTCCCACCACCAATGTACAGGCATTCCTTTCTCCCTGCATCCACGAGCATCTATGTTTTTGGACTTTTTACTAAAAACTATTCTAACAGGGGTAAGGTGATATCTCATTGTGTTTTGAATTTGCATTTCCCTGATGATTAGTGGTATTAAGCATTTTTCATATGTTTATTGGCCATTTTTCTATCTTATTTTGAAAAGTTTCTGTTCATGAATTTTGCCCACTTTTTAATGGGGTTATTTGTTGTTTTGTTGCTGATTCATTTGAGTTCTTTGTAGATTCTGGTTATTAGCCCTTTATCAGATATATAGCTTGCAACTTTTTTTTTTCCCATTCTGTAGGTTGTCTATTTGCTCTGTTGATTATTTCCTTAGCTGTGCAGAAGATTTTTAATTTAATCAAGTACACTTATTTATTTTTGTTACTAATGTGATTGCCATTGTGGTCTTCTTCATAAATTCCTTGCCTAGGCCGATATCTAGAAGGTTTTTTCCAACATTTTCTTCTAGAATTCTTATGGTTTCATGCCTTATATTTAAATCTTGTATGCATATTTAATGAATTTTAGTGAGTGGTGAGAAATATGGATCCTGTGTCAATCTTCTGCATGTGACTATCCAATTTTCCCAGCACCATTTATTTAATAGGGCTTCTTTTCCCCAGTGTATATTGTTGTCTGCTTTGTCAAAGGTCAGTTGGCTGTATGTGGATGGTTTTATATTTGTGCTCTCTGTTTTGTTCCATTGGTCTGTTTCTCTATATTTGTACCAATACCATGCTGTTTGGGTTACTATAGCTTTGTAGTATAGTTTGAAGTCTGGTAATGTGATGCCTCCAGCTTTGTTCTTTTTGCTTAAGATTGCTTTGGTTATTTGGGCTCATTTCTGGTTCCAAATGAAATGTAGAATTATTTTTTCTAGATCTTTGAAATATGACATTGGTATTCTGATGGGGATTGCAGTGAATCTGTAAATCACTTTGTGTAGTATGGACATCTTAACAATGTTTATTCTACCTATCCATGAGCATCATGTTTTTCCATTTGCTTGTGTCATCTGTTATTTCTTTCTTCAGCATTTCCTAGTTCTCTTCCTAGAGATCTTTCACCTCCTTGGTTAAGTATATTCCTAGGATTTTTTTTTTTTTTGGAGCTATTGTGAATGTTATTGAGTCTTTCACTTGACTCTCAGCTTGACTGTTATTGGTGTATAAGAATGCTACTGATTTGTGAACATTGATTTTGCGAACTGAGACTTTGCTGAATTGGTTTTTTTTTTTCAATTCCAGGATTCTTTTGGTGGAGTCTTTGGAATTTTGTAGATATAAGATCATATTGTCAGCAAAAAGTGATAGTTTGACCTCCTCTTTTCCAATTTGGATGCCCTTTATTTCTTTCTCTTGTCTGATTGCTGTGGGTGGGACTTCCAGCACTAGGTTGAATAGAAGTGGTGACAGTGGGCAGCCTTGTCTTGTTTCAGTTCTTAATGGAAATGCTTTCAACTTTTCCCCATTCAGTATGATGTTGGCTGTGGGTTTGTCCTATATGGCTTTTATAATTTTGAAATATGTTTTCTTTATTTTTGTCTGTGTCATTTAAAAAGCCCTGTATTCAAGTTCTGAAATTGTTTTTTCTGCTTGATCTAGTCTATTGTTGAAGTTTTTGAATGTATTTTATATTCCATTAAATGAATTGTTCCAGAATTTCTCTGTTTGGTTCTTTTTTATGATATCTGTTTCTTTTTTTTTTTCTTTTTTAAATGAAAAATTTGTTATTTTTTATTGTTTTCTTTTTTATTTTTAAATTTCAGAATATTATGGTGGTATGATATCTATTTCTTTGGTAAATTTTTCATTCATATCCTATATTGTTTTTGAGATTTCTCTGTATTGTTTTTCTATATTATCATGTATCTTACTCAGTTTTAAAAATATCATTATTTTGAATTCTTTATCTGGGATTTTATAAATTTCTTTTTGATTGGAATCTGTTGCTGGAGAATTGTTGTGTTTCTTTGAAGGTGTCATATTTGTCATATTTCTTTGCTTTTTTATGTTTCTTGTGTCCTTACATTGATATCTGCACATCTGGTTTAATAGTCATTTCTTCCAATTTTTAGAATTGGCTTTTGTAGAGGAAGACTCTTTTCTGAATATGTGTCTATGTTACTGGTTGGTACCTATGGTGTTTCCTGAAGCTGTATCTATTGCAGGGAACCTTAGCTTTGATCCTGAGTCCATGCAGTAGTGTAGTTTTTGCATGATTTCTTCAGCTGTAAACATCAGTGGTGTCTGTGATTTCCTCAGTGGCTTAGGGTGCAATTGTTAGTGGAGGCTGTGGCAAAGGTTTTCTGAGGAAAGAGACACCAGGTAGCCCTGTCCTCGGGCCTCAATGGTGTCAACAATGGGCAGAGAATGCCTTTCTTTGGGCCCCAGGGTGGTTTATGCTGGCACTGGTTTTATTGGATACAGGTGGGTCAATTCTTGGTCCTCCAGGTGGCTTTCTCAGGTGCTGGTAGTGGCAGTGGTAGGTCAGGTGTGTGGGCCACTTTTGGGGCCCCAGGCAGTGGCTGTGGCATAGGCAATGACAGTAGCAGTGGCAGGACAAACCTCTGGCTCCCAAGTGGTCTACACTGGTATTGGCAGTGGCTGTATTGGGCTGGGAAGGCCAATCCCCAGGTCCACATATGGCATGTGCAGGTGGGTGCCAGCTGTGGTTGTAGTAGCAAGTTGGATGGGTCCAACCTTTGGTCCCCAGGAGATGTGCTCAAGTGCTAACAGTTGTGGACTGGGTTGGGGGAATCCCGTGGCTCCTGGATGGTATGCTCTGGCACTTGGGATTCGGGGGGGAGCCATGTCAAGTGGACCTGTCCTCAGTCCCTCTGGTGGTTCATTCAGGCACTGTATGTGGTAGGTAGGGGCAGGATAATCCTTAAGCCCAAGGTGGAATGCTTAGGCGGAGGTGGTAGTAGCTGCACTTTAGCTTTGCTATTGGGGAAGGCAGGGTTGCTTTCAGTGGCAGTGGTTATATGCAGGTGGCTGGGGAGGGTACAATTTGTTCTCTCTTTGGCCCTAGTGGTGACTCCCGCAAGTGACGGTTTGTCCTTTGGGTGTGTGAGGGACCTCAGGCAAGACTCAGTATGGTGAGGGCTGGACTGCCAATACAGTGCCTTCATGTATGTAGCTCCTTAGAGCTTGGGCTTTGTTGTGGGGGGGGAACCAGTGGAGCTTCCCCTCTGGACCAAAGTTTTTGTATAGTTGTCTAGCATCTCCCTATGTTAGTTTCAGGGCCTCCAAGGGCCTAGATGCTTTCCTATGGCTAGGATTCAGGAGTCCATGGTAGGAATGTGGACTTCTTAGGTCACTTACTTACCCATTCCCCACATCAAGCTCCAGGCTCCCAGCTTATCTCAGTGAGCAGACTTCCTTGCTTCCCTCACATTCCTTGATTTAGTTGTTTTCTGTCACTTCTCTGTTGAATTCCAGGGTGCTCTCTTAGATGATCTATTTGAGGTGTGATTATCTGCTTGCTATTTTGGTTCTTCTTTGTGAAGGTAGTGAATACCAGATGCCCTTAGTCAGCCATCTTGATGCCATTCCCATAAGCATCTCTGAACTCACATTTTAAATAGTTGATTCAAAGTCTTTTTGTAGTATGACCAAAATCTTGGCTTTTTAATAGAGTTTCTATTGAGTGGTTTTTTTTCTGTGTATGGCACACATTTTATTGTGTTTTTGTTTACATACTTCATAACTTTTTTTTTGAAAACATCATTTTAGATAGTATAATGTGGCAACTCTGGAAAGTGGATTATTCCTTGTTCCCAGGGTTTGTTATTGCTTTGGGTTATTTTTTGTTATTGTTGATTGTTTAGTGACTTTCCTGAACTAATTTTGTAGTTTGTACTCTTTTTTGTGTGTAGTCACTAAAATCTCTGCTCAATTAGGTTGGTGATCCACTAACGATCAACCAGACATTTTCTTAAGTGCCTTGAATTAATAGGTCTCGCTGCCTTTGAAAGGGGATCAGTGGCCATGTGGAGCATGCCTTCAATACTCAGGCAGGCAATTTACTACTCTGCTTTAGCTTTCACTTTCAGTTTGCAGAGTCTCAAGATCAGCTAGAGGTAAGAGCTTAGGACCTTTGCAGGTCTTTCCTAGACATGTGCACAGTCCTGATCATGGAAGAGCCATATGCACGTACCTAGTATCTAGATCCCCAGGAATATATTGAATATATTGGAGCTCTCCACAGTCCCATATGAAGATTTTATTCCCATGCTTTTATTTTTAAGTTTTGTGGTCAGCTTCTTGTTTGCCCCAACTGTTATGACGACCTCAGGTAGCTGCAGTGTCAAATAATTGTCATGGATTGTTTTAAACAAATGCTTCCAGAGAAAAGTCTGTTTGTATTGGGAGAGCTCTGAGTCAGGATTATTAAGGACAAGCTCTGCAAGTAGAGTTTTCCAGGAAACTTCCATAACAGGAGAAATAATGTAAATTCTCTGAGAGTGGTGCTTTTGGGGATGTCCTAACCCATTCAGTATCTGGTAAGTTGCTGGTTTCACCATGATTTCAGGACTATTGGTTTTCAAGGCTATCACAAAGCTGAAGAGAGGGGATGTGAATGAACTAAATTAAAACATCATAGAGTTCACAGTTCTTACCAAGATTCAGCCGCTTTTCTTGATAAATTCTCCTCAGATTGTTAAAAAACAGTTGGTTAATTTCCAGAGCTGTGAAAGTGTTGATTTTGACAATTCTTACCAATATTCTTGTTGCTTTTATGGAGGAGAGAATTTTTGGAGATCCTATTTTATCACTTCTGTTGCCATCAGCCACTGGAAAAGTTTCTTAACTTCCCTTGTGCCTTAGATTTATTTGCCTCATCTTTAAATTGTGAGCAATAACAGAACTTGCCTAATAGTGTTGGTCTGAGAAGAAGTTAATACCTACAAAATAGTTAGGATTTTCTTGGGATATGTACTAAGCATTCAATAACAATCAGGGCTTTTTTGGTACCAGGGGAATAGATTTGTTTATCCATCCAACAATTACTTATTGGGCACATATTTTGTGACAGTCTCTGTTCTAGGTACTAGAGATACAGCCGTGAGTAAATCAGGCAAAAATATCTCTGCATTCATGGCATTTATATTCTAGTAAGAGATTTGTTAATTCATAAAATGTTTATTGAGTGTGAAACCAACACCATGTACTGTTCTATACACAGGACACAATAGTGAACAAAAAAAGTACACAAAGCCCTGACCTTGGCAGACAATAAAAAAAAAAAGAGCAACAATTACTGTAGATTAGATGGTAATAGATGGAATGGAAAATAACAAAACAGGGAAGAAGAGCTGAAAACACATAAATATATTTGTGGGGAGTGGGGTGAAAGGCATAAAAATTGGCCCCCAGTCTTAGGGAAGAGCTGAAGTTGCGAATAGAAATTCAAGCAGTTTCATCTGTTAGGTGAGATGGACTGCTAGAACAAAGAACTTATAGGTTGTTAGAGTAGAGGAGACAGACACAGTTTCAGATGACTGTCGCTCTGTTATACCAGAGGGACAGAGTGTTTACTGAGAACAGTGGATCTCATGTATCCTCCTCATAAAAAATGAACAGCATGTAGTTAATTACCCCTCTTCTGTGTTCTGTTATTACACTTTGTACATCTCTCAAATAAAACACTTATCAGGGTTCATTGTTTTTGCCTGATTATAAATATGTACCTCTTACCAGGGCATGAGGCAGATATTTTGCACTATTTATCTTTATAGCCCCAGTGTTCATGCCAGTACTGAACACCTAGTAGGCCATCTGTCATATTTGCTGAATTAATGCAAGCATACCACTTTATTGCTTGTCTTTACAGTTTTAAAAATGTGTTTTTCTGCATTTTATTTACTTTCATCTGGTTTCATTTCATTAAGCCTGTAAATAGCTTAAAATGGAGCAGGGCAGATCTGTTATCCCAATAAGTTCCTTGGGAAGTATCTTCTAGTGAACATTTCCCTCTGACCTGGTGCCTTTAAACAGAAGATTAAAGAAGGGAACATGGATAAAAAGAAAATTTCTGGGTTTCGGTAATGTGATTATATTAGATTTTTTTCTTTCTTATTAAAATGCTCTTTGATATTGCTCTAATATGGTTATTATGAGAATAAAAACTTTGAAGAAAAAGTAATGTTTTGAGCTATTTGAAAAATAAAAACTCTGGCAAATTTTCACACTTGGAAGGAAAAATAGGCGTCTCTTCCCAGTAGAAATAAAATCTCTAGACTTGGGTACCAAACATGATGGCGGAGACGTACTAAATAGCAGAAGCCCATGAAGTTGGCTTAATTTAAACACTAAATACCATTAAGGAGAGAAGTATCATGGGTCAGGACAAGGACAAACATTAGGTGACAAACAGTCAGGTTTTTTCTAGGTCAGAAGTTTGTTTCCAGGGCTCAGAGATCTTGTCACAAAGTCAATATTGTAATTCTAGTTGCAGGGAGAGAATCTCAGAGACAGTACGGTATAGTGGTTATGTGCATAGGCTCTGGAGTTTAACTACTTCGTCTGAAGTGCTTGTTATATTATTTCCTGGCTGGGCCACTTTGGGAACATCATTTAATTTTCTATGCCCTGGTTTCCCCATATATAAAAAGGAGATAATCATGAATAGCTACCTCAAGAAATTTTAAGGAATCGATGATATAACACAAGTGAAATGCTTTCAACAGAGCCTGGTACATTTTAATAACAAAGATTCAATGCAGAAAACTAGTCTTAAATACAGGGAATCACAGTGACAATAAGAACTGTAAGCTGTACCATGTGAGAGTAGTGGCTGGCTCTGCGAGGTGGTGATCTGAGAGACTGATCAATAGGAATCCTCTCAACATTGGCAGGGGAGCACAGAGATTGCTCACACACCCCATGCCTCAGTCCTGAGGCGTTCAGAAACAGAGTTCATGTTAGAACCTATATATGACTCAGTCAGTTAATGAGTCCAAGTTATAATTTACGAAGTCCTCTGTAGCTGCTGTATGAAGAACTCTGGGCTCTTCAATTGTTCTTTATGGGAATCTGGTTTCAAATTCCATCTTCTGCTTGATCATTTTTAGAATATATTCCCATTTGTCTGGGATCTAATGAAGGGGTAGTGCCTGGCCATGGGAATGTGCTACAGTAGCCATCCACATTCTCATGACAAAGGGAACTTACCATTGAGGAATCACTTGAGGAGATCTATTCCCTATATGTCCCAAGGATATTTTTAAGTAGCCAGTCACTGCAGTGGTCAACTGTACCTCCCCTATCATAACCTTCCTGAGTAGCAACTATCTGGATTCCTTATTCCCTGCCCCTTCCCAACCACAAGTGTAGGTCCTTCCAGTATTCAGTCTCAAAGCACCCTAGATTTTTCCTTCAAAACAGTTGTGCAATGTGTAACATTATATTTGTGTTTACACATTTAACTTCTTTTTTTCTCTAGTAGAAAGAAGCTTCATAAAGGTAGAGTCTCCCTCAATCACAATCATATTCCCAGTGCCTAACATAGTGCCTGGGTCAAAATAGAATTTCAACAATTATATGTGGAATGAATGAATGTTTGGCCTGAAGCAGATAAGACCCATTAGTATGTGGCCTTTCTCTTTTGAACTCTGAAGGGCTGTCCTGGGCAAGGGGAGCATACAGAGTCTGGGTGGTCCCAGGGGGCACAATCTGGAGATCTCAGTTCTAATTCCTTCTTATACTGAGCTGAAATCTTTAAAAGTTTCATCAAAATAGAAATAGGTTACCCTGAGAAACAAGGAGTTCTGGATAATAAAGTGATTCAAGCAAAGGCTAGATGGTTATTTTGCAAGGAGTTTGTAGAGGAGATTCAAGCGACTTTCATACACTGCTGGTAGGATTCTATATTGTACAACCTCTCTAGAGGGAAATTTGACAATAGCTATCAAAATTATAAATGAATATACTCCTTATCCCACAGTAAACACAAATATGTGTGGGAATGATACATGCACAAGGTTATCTACTGAAAAACTGTAATAACATGGCAACAATATAAATATCCATCATTAAGGGACTAGCTAAATAAATTATGATGCATCCATAAAATAGATGTGCTGATGATATGGACTGCTATGTACTGATGATGTAGAATTATCTCCAGGATATACTGATATTTTAACTTTTAAAAAAGAAGCAAGGTGTGTAATAGCATGTATAGTATACTATTTGTACTTAAAAGGAAAATATATGTGTGAATGTGTGTTTGAGTGTATGTGTGTGTGTGTATGTGTGTATATGTATATATATATGAATATATATATAATTACTTATGTGTACCTAAAATATCTCTGGAAGGATATGGAAGAAACTGATAATATCTGAACCTCTAAGGGAACAGAGTGGCTACGGAACAGAGTTGGTAGTTTAGAAGACTTTTTAATGTATTATTTGGATTTTAAACCATGTGAATTAATATTATTATTAATTAAGTAAGTAATTAACTTTTTCAAAGAAAGCATTGGTTTAGTTTTTGTTTCCAGAAAGATGGAGTAGACTATTTTCCCTATTTTTCCCACTAAGTACAGCTAAAAACTCTGGACATTATATATAAAACAAACATTAGAAGATTCTGGAAGGCGAAGAGAAGAAGGCAGACCTGCTAGGGACCTTGGGACCCAAGGAATGACAAAGTGATTTTCCTGGATTTCTTTTTGCCTCACATATACTGGACATGGATCTAAAGAAGTTGGCAGAAATATCAAAGAGATGATGAAAACAACCCAAATAAAACACCGCTCTCTCTATCCAATGGACTAGGTAAGAAGACGTTTAACAAGACAGAAAATTTTCAGACAATAACTTCCATATTTGAACCAAACACCATAAAAATAACCACAATCTCACCCCTATTTTTGCCAGAAAAAGACAAGTAGAAAAGTTAGACTTCCATGCTCTCCAGGTGGTAATGAGAATCCCCAATCTCTCTGCCATGGTGGTGTCAGAAAGGCCGAGTGGGAAGCTGGGACTTTCATTCCCAACCAGACCATTATAGGACAATCTCTGTCTCTCTATGTTGACGGTGGAAATCATTTGGGAATCTTGTTCTTTGACCTCTTCACAGCAGTGATGAGGAACTCCCCCTCAGGTGTCAACAGAAGCCAAGTGGAGAACTTGAACTTCCACCTGGGCTTGGAAATAGCAAGGTTGCAGCCCTCCTCCCCCTGTTAGATAGGAGTGAGAAGAGGCCTATTACAAAAGAAGACTTAAATGAATAATATCTACAGTCCCATAACATTCCAAGTGCCGGTTTCAATAAAAATCTCTTATTATATCAAGAACCAGGAAAATCATAATATGAATAATATAAGACAACAGAGAACAGCACTGAGGTGATATATCAAAATAGCAAAGAAAATTATCAGGGATAGAGAGACATTACATAATGATAAAAGGGACAATCCATCAAGGGACATAACAATCGAAATGTGTGTGCACCAGAGTTGTAAAATATATGAAGCAAAAATTGAAAGAACTGAAAGACACAATAGACAAATCCATAATTATAGTTGGAGACTTCAATACCCCTCTTTCAACAATAGATAGAACAACTAGATAGAAAATCTTTGGAGATTAAACAGAATAATGGCCAGCCTAGAATTTTGTATCCTATGGAGATCTATTTGAGTTTTCTTTATCTAATTACTGCTTCCTAACTGGCCTCAGTCTCATTTATAGTATATTATCAACATGCCATATTCACCTAAATCACAGTTCTTCAATCACAATTCACCAGTGAATCTTCACTTCTTTCAGTATAAATCCCTAAATCTTCAATATGGCATGGAAGATTTTCAGCAATCTGAGCGAACATATCTGGTTGGGGCAGAAGAGACCGTGGGAAAGTATTGGGAAAGAAGTGTGGAGAAGAAAACTGTCAAGTTTCTCTACTTAGGAGCTAAACACTATTCAGTCTCAATTGATTCCCAATTACTCATTTTTCTCATGGCCACTGTCAGTGTAAGAGAGAGCAGAAATATTGGTCCTAGGGTATAAAGTCAGGCTCTGCATATAAAAGTCATAGAGAGACTACCTCCTGTCCTTCAAGATTTCTCCTATAATCTCTCACAGGTAAGCTATTATTCAGTCAGTTCAATCTGCATCGAATGTTCTCACCACATCCTACCTAACCTGTCCACTCCTCTGTCTGTCTGAATTACCATCTATAACCCTTGAGAAAGGCTCCCTCACCCCTTCAGTAATATTTCATGCCTTCTTCCTCTCCTTCCAAAGCTGTTTACTTAGGACCCTGTCATGGCATCTATTTGACTCAGATTTGCATTGTAGGCATTGTGTTTTCAGCTCTTTCTGCCTCTGGATTGCTGGCTTGTGGAAGGCAGATACTAGTCCTGATTTACCCTGCCTTCTTCACAGAGCTTAGAAGGGGTATTTGCTTATAATAGGCTTTAAATAAACATTTTCTGAACTGAGATGAAAGGAGATTAGTTGAAGAAAATTATACTAGTTCGTCTGGAGAAGTCATTATCATCTGTGTGACCTTGGACAAGTTCTTCTTCTCTGTAGATTTCAAGTTTGTCACTGTTAACAGAACCGGATGATCTTTAAGGAAATTTACAGCTCTAAATTGTTAAAGCTTTTTGAATGACAAAAGAGAAGAAGACTCAGTGGGTTATGTTCTTTGTCTTTAGACATCTGAAGCACTATCAGAGGGCAAACAGAGAGTAGATATATTGGTCCTAAGGTATAGAGTCAGTCTCTGCATGTAAAGGTCATAGAGAGACTACTTCCAGCTGAAAACAAAGCATAACAAGAGTCAGGGCTGTTCTAGCAGGAAATAGACTGCTTCGGTAGAGAGCACCCCATTACTTGGACATTTGCAAGCAGAAGCAGGAATGTTGACAGACTCCAGTTTTACTTGGAGGCTGGGCAAGGTAACCTCTAAATTCCCTTCTAACTTGGAGCCGTATGAGAACACTAATATCATTTTCCTTTTCTGAAAATCAGGTCCTTATTCTCCTTACAGCTGGATGAGTGGATTAATCAATCAAAGCATTTATAAAGTGCAAAGCACTTTCCACTCATTAAGTCATATTAACTAGAGGAGCAGAAGGTTGATCTTGCCTGCCATAAGTTTCTCTATTTAGGAGATAAATACTATTCAGTCTCAACTGATTCCCAATTACTCATTTTTTTTCACAAGCAAAAATGAATGACTTCCCATTTAATCTGTCTCCATTAAGTGTGTCTACATGAGTTGATATCCTGCATTAAGACATATCACTCTCTCAAGACCACTTTGTGGCACTCCAAGTTATCCATTATTTTAGAATAGAGAATTATGAGGCATTTGTGAAATAAAAATTTTTTGAATGAAGGGGACAGTTTCATGAATTATAAGAAGTTGAATTTCTCAAACTTAGAGGATTAGGAGGTTACTCAACAGCCTTCTTTTACCAAATAAGAGAATACCAATTCCTTAACTTGTGACCTTTGAGTTGAACTGCACTGT
This sequence comes from Daubentonia madagascariensis, assembly GCA_023783475.1. NCBI lineage: Eukaryota > Metazoa > Chordata > Mammalia > Primates > Daubentoniidae > Daubentonia > Daubentonia madagascariensis. The sequence goes on from JAKFHU010002592.1 coordinate 212,351, forward strand.
AAGAACATGGAAAAAAAACCACAATGTGTGCAGCCAAAAGATTCAGTCTCAGAATATTCATTGAGGGCCTAGTATGTGTTGTCATAAATTATCTCAACTAAGTCAGATCATTTAGAACCAAAGTTACAGACTCTCAGGCCTGTGATGGATTTGAAAAATGGTTTAGCTAAATCATTACTTCCATTTTCTTTTGTTTTTGACTTTTTAATACCTTTTATAGTAAAAATTACATATAGTAAATGATACAGTCACAGGAACTTTTATATAGTAAAGTTATACAGTATATTATATACACTAATTAGCAAAAATTATAGTAAACAAGTATAGATTTATGAAAAGTTACAAAGATAGTGCAGAGAAGTCCCATATACCAATTTGTCCCAATGATTGCATCTTACATAACTATAATATCAAAAACAAGAAATCGACATTGATACAATGTCAACTTTATCACATTTGTAGATTCATATAACTACTGTCACCATGAAGACACAGAGCTATTCCATTAGCACAAAGATCTCCCTAAGGCTATCCCATGGTAATCACACTCACACCTTCAGCATCCCTAATCCATGGTAACCACTAATTTGTTCTTGATCTCCGTAAGTTTGTCATTTGAAAGTGTTATATAGATTCATATTGTATATGACCTTTGTTCATTATTTTTAAATTTCAATTTAATTTAATTTTTTTAATTTCAGAATATTATGGGGGTGCACATGTTTTGGTTACATAATTTGTTTTGTACAGTTTGAGTCAAAATTATAAGTGTGCCCTTCACCCAGATAGTGTGCATTGTACCTGTTAGGTGTGAATTTACCCATCCCCTCCTCCCCCTTCCCACCTACTTGATTTCCGTTGAGTTTTACTTCCATATGTGCACATAAGTGTTGATCGATTAGTTTCAATTTAGTATTGAGTACATGTGGTGAGTACATGAGTACATGTCTTTTCATTCTTGCAATACTTCACTTAGAAGAATGGTCTCCAGTTCCATCCAGGTTGTTACAAAAGATACTAGATCACCATTTTTTATGGCTGAGTAGTACTCCATGGTATACATATACCACATTTTATTAATCTACTCATGTATTTATGAGCACTTGGGTTGTTTCCACATCTTTGTGATTGTGAATTGTGCTGCTATAAATATTTGAGTGCAATGCCTTTTTAATAAAATGTCTTTTTTTTCCTTTGGGTAAATACCTAGCAGTGGGATTTCTGGATCAAATGGTAGTTCTATTTTTAGTTCTTTGAGGTATCTCCATACTACTTTCCATAGAGGTTGTACGAGTTTGGAGTCCCACCAACAGTGTATAAGTGTTCCTTTCACATGTAGAAGACTGAAACAGGATCTGCACCTCTCACCACTCACAAAAATTAATTCATGATGGATAACAGACTTAAACGTAAGGCATAAAACTATAAGAATTCTAGAAGAAAATGTTGGAAAAACTCTTACAGTTTCGGCCTATGCAAAGAATTTATGAAAAAGACTCCCAAAGCAATCATAGCAATAACAAAAATAAATAAATTGGACTTGATCAAATTAAAAACCTTCTGCACAGCCAAGGACAGAATCAATAGACAAATAGACAATCTCCAGAATGGGAGAAAATATTTTCATGCCATACATCCAATAAAGGGCTGATAACAAGAATCTCCAAATAACTCAAGCAAATCATCAAGAAAAAATAAGACAATCTTATAAAAATGTGGGCAAAAGACTTGAACAGGAGCTTTGCAAAAGAAGATAGACTAACAGCCAATAAACATATGAAAAATGCTCAACATCTCTAATCATCAGGGAAATGCAAATGATAACCACAATGAGATATCACCTAACTCCAGTGAGAATGGAATGGCTCTTATGAAAAAGTCCTAAAACAACAGATGCTGGCATGGATGCAGAAAGAAAGGAACACGGAACACTTATACACTGCTCATTATTATTTTTAATTACATTTTTAAATTTTGAGGTAACTGTAGATTCATATCCAAGAAATAATACAGGGAGATCCTGTGTACCCTTTTCCAAGTTTCCCCCAATTGTAACATATTGCAAAACTATGCTGTAATATCATAACCAAGATATTGGCATGGATTCAATCCACTAATCTTATTTAGATTTCCCTAGTTTTACCTGTATTTGTGTGTGTGTGTGTGTGTGTGTTTTTAGTTCCAGGCAATTTTATCATATGTGTCTGCTCATATATCCACAACCACAGTTAAAAAACAGAACAATTCCATAGCCATAGGGATCCGTCATGTTATTGTTTTATAACCATACTAAACTCCTTCCCACGACCACTCTCACTCTTGTCCCTAAACCTTGGAAACCACTAAACCGTTCTCAGTTTCTATAATTTTCTCACTTCAAGAATGAAGCAAAGTGTCACAGGAATGGAAAAACAAGCACCACTGGTACTCACCATCAAACTGGTACTAACTGATCAACACTTACATCACACAGGGCAATAATATTCATCAGGGGGCGGGCAGACGGGAGGGGGGTGGAGGGGATGGGAAAAACTCTCACTGAATGGATGCGGGGAGCACAGTTTGGGGGATGACCACGATTGTAGCTCTGACACTGGCAGTGCATGGGCAAAATACACAGCCAAAGTGTCGTACCCCCATAATATTCTGAAATTAAAAATAAAAAAATAAAAAAACAATAGAAAACAAAAAAACAAAACAAAAAAAAGAATGTTATATGCATAGAATCATACAGTATTAGTTTTTTGGGATTGACTTTTTTCATATAATTCTCTAGAGAGTGTATGTATATAAGTTTTTCCTTTTTATAGCCTTTTATTGTGTAGTATTTCATATTATGAATGCAACACAGATTGTTTAACCATTCACCCATTGAAGGACATGTAAGCTGTTCATAGTTTGGGACTATTATGAATAAAGCTGCTATGAATATTTATTTAGAGATTTTGTGTGAACATAACTATTTATTTCACTGAGATAAATGCCCAAGAGTGCAATTACTGCGTTATATGACAATTACTTGCTTAATTTTATAAGAAACTGCCAAAATGATTATCAAGGTGGCTGTACCATTTTACATTTCCACCAACAATGTATAAGTGATCTAGTTTCTGTGCATCTTTGACAGCATTTTTTTTACTATTTTTTATAGTTGGTTTGATATGTTTGTAGTGATATCTCATTGTGGTTTTAATTTGCATGTCCCTGATGGCTAGTGATGTTGAACATCATTTTGTGTGCTTATTGGCCATCTGTATATCCTTTATGCTGAAATGTTTGCTCGTGTCTTTTAACCATTGTCTAATTGGATTGTGCTTTATAAATTCTTGATATGAGTCCTTTGTTAGATATGTGGTTTGAAAATATTATATTCCAGTCTGTGTCTTGTCTTTTCATCCTCTTAGAAGAGTCTTTGTAGAGGAAAAAGTTTTAATTTTAATGAAACCCAATTTATTATTTTATTTTTAATGGATCATGCTTTGGGATCATGTCTAAGAACTCTTCACCAAACCTTAGGCTGTGGTGATTTTCTCCTATTTTTACTAAAAGTTTTACTTTTATGTTTTACATTTATGATTCATTTTAAGTTAATGTTTTATATAAGATGTGAGGTTTATATTGAGGTTCATTTTTGCCTATGTGTATCCAATTGCTCTAGCGACATTTACTGAAAAAAACAATCTGTCCTTCCTCCGTGAATTGCTTTTGCACTTTTGTCAAAAATAATTTTACCTACTTATGTAGACTATTTTTGGGTTCTCTGTTCTATTCATTGATCTATGTGTCTATCCCAATACCACGGAATCTTGGTTAATGTAGCTATGTGTGTGTTTTTGTGTGTGTGTGTATGTGTGTGTGTATATATTAAATATATATATGTATATATAACGTGACTTTGGGGGTGATGAAAATGTTTTGGAACTAGATAGAAATGGTGATTGCACAACACTGTGAATGTTCTAACTGCCACTTTCACTTTAACATGGTTAATTTTATGTTATGTAAATTTTACCTCATTAAAAAAGATAAATATTCCGGGCAGAACAGGGGCAATGTGTATGGCCAAAGTGTTGTACCGCCATGATATTCTGAAATTAAAAAAATAAATTAAAAAAAAATACTCTTGAAATCTGTAGAATTACTCTTCCTAGTTTGTTCTTTTTTTTATGTTGTCTTAGCTATTCTAGGTACTTTGCCTTTCCATATATATTTTATAATCATCTTTGCTATGTCTACAAAAATCTTTCTGGGATTTTGGTAGAAATTACATTAGACCTGTATATTAATTTACAACGTTTGAGTCTCCCAATCCATGAAAACAGATAACTCTTTATTTCTATAAATTTTCCTTGATTTCTTCATTAACATTTTGTAGTTTTCAGCAAACAAGTCTTGAACATGTTTTGTTGGATTTGTACCTAAATATTTTACTATTTTTTGAGTCTGTAAATTGTATTTTTTTAAATATCAGTTTTCGTGTGTTCATTGCTAATGTATAGAAATACAAACGATTTTTATGTTGATTTTTGAATCTTGTGACATTGCTGAACTCATTTATTAGTTCAGGGGTTTTTGTTCTGGGTTCCTTGGGATTTTCTACATAGATGACCAAGTCATCTGCATAGAGGGATAGTTTTATTTCTTCCTTTCCAATCTGTACACTTTTAATTTCCTTTACATGACTTATTGAGCAGGCTAGAACTTTCATTACTATATTGAGTAAGAGTGGTAAGAGCTGACATCCTTACTATGTTTCTGATGTTAAGTGAAAAATGTTCAGTTTTTCATGATTAGGTATGATGTCAACTACAGTTTGTTTCTTAAGATGCACTCTACTTCTACTTTTCCAGCACTTTTTAAATAAATGGGTATTAAAATTTTCAAATTCTTTTCTGCATAAATTGATAGAATCATGCATATTTACCCTGTTTATATAATCAATTATATTAATTGATTTTAGAATATTGAACAAGCCTTACATCCCTAGAATAAACCCCATTTATTCATGGTGTATAATTAATTTTATATATTTATGAATTCTATTTGCTAATATTTTCTTAATGATTTTGGCATGTATATTCATAAAAAATAAAAACAGTTGCTCTGATTTTCATAGTATATGTCAAGTTTCGGGATCAAGGTAATATTGGCTTGATAAACTTTTTTTTGGAAAGTGTTCCTTTTCCTTCTACTTTCTGGAAGTTTGTGTAGAACTGATATTAATTCTTTCTTCAACGTTGGTAAAATTCTCCAGTAAAATCATCTGGGCCTGCAGATTGTTCTTAACTTACAACCCCAATTTCTTTGATAGTTATATGGATATTCAAATTATCTATTTTATACTGGTTGATTTGTTGTAGTTTTTGCTAAGATTTGGTCCACTTCATCTAAGTTGTTAAATTTATGTTTGGAGTTGTTTTTAGTATTCCATAATCATCCTTTTGATGGCTGAAAAGTCTGTAGAGATATTCCCTGTTTTATTCCCATTATTGGCAATTTGTATCTTCTATTTTTCTTTGTGATTCTTTGTAAAGGTTTGTCAATTTTATTGATTTTTTTCAGAACTATAGGATTTTTATGTAACTTCACTGATCATAAATCTGCTTGTCTCCTTTCAAAGATGATAAACAATGAATTTTATTGATTTTTTTAAAGAACAAGTTTTTATTTCATGTATTTTCTGTCTTGTGTTTCTGTTTTCAATTTTATTGATTTATGCTTTTATATTTATTATTTCTTTTGCTTGCTTTGGGCTGATTTTGTTGTTCTTTTTGTAGTCCATAGGTGAGAGTCTACATTTTAAATTGAGACTGCTCCTTTTTCCTACTGTTAATATTTATTGCTGTATATTTTCCTTTCAGCACTGCTTTAGCTGTTTTATACAAAATTTTATATTTTCATTTTCATTCAGTTAAATGTATTTCTAAAATACCCTGGAGCTTTCTTTTTTAATCCATGAGTTATTTAGAGGTATGTTGCTTAGTTCCCAAGTGTTTGGTGGTTTTACAGTTGTATTTCTGTCAATTATTTCTAGTTTTATTCAGTTTTGGACAGAGAACACACTCTGTTTTATTTTAAATATTTAAATTTGTTGAGGTTTGTTTTATGGCCCAGGATATGGTATATCTTGGTATATGTTCTGTGGATACATGATAAGAATGTATATTCTCCTGCTGTTGGGTTGTGTTCTATAAATGTTGATTAGACCCTATTAGTTGGTAGAGTCCTTGAGTTTTGCTATATCATTACTTATTTTCTGTCTAGTTGTAGAGAGAGGTGTTGAAGACTGCAACTGTAATGGTGGATTTTCCTGTTTCTGCTACCAATTTTACAAATTTTGCTTCACATATTTTGCAGGCTTTTTGTTTAGTACATCCACATTTTGGATTGCTATGTCCTCTTGGAGGAATGATCCATTTATCATTATGTAATGTCTCTCTCTGCTGCTGATAATTTTCTTTTTTCTGAAATATTTTTTGTCTGGTATTAATATAGCCACTCCTGCTGTCTTTTGATCAATATTGGCATGGCATATCTTTTTGCATCCTTTTACTTTTAATATATGTTATCATGTGTTAAGGGAGTTCCTTGTAGACACAATATACTTGAGTTCTGTTTTTAATCCGCTTTTCCAATCTCTGTCTTTTAACTGATGTTTTTAGACCATTTTCATTTAATATAATTATTGGTATATCAGGGTTTAAGTCTATCATTTTATTATTTTGTTTTCTGTTTGTTCACTCTGTTTTTTATTTCTCTGGTTTCTTTGTCTTGTATTCCTGTGGGTTACTTGTACTTTTTTTTCAAATTCCATTTTGATTTATCTATTTTTGAGTGTTTCCCTGGTATATATTTTCTAGAGTTTGCTATGGGTATTGCATTATACATATTTAATTTTCATAGTCTACACAGGTAAACATTTTACCACTACAAGTGAAGAAATCTAATTTCTCTTTAAATCCTGTTACTCTATCTCATTTACAAAATAGTTGTCTTAAATATTTTCTCTACATAATTTGAGAACCACATCAAGGTTATGATTTTTGCTTCAACTGTCAAACATAATAAAGAATATTCAAGAGGAAAAGGAAAGTCTATTTGTGTTCCTTCCAGTGTTCTTTTTTCCTTTCTGATTGTATTAGTCAGCTCAGGATACCATAACAAAATACCATAGACTGAATGGCTCAAACAACAGGGATCAATTTCCCAGAGTCCCAGAGCCTGGGAAGTACAAGATCAATGTACCAGCTGATTTGGTTCCCTGGTGAGGGTTCTCTTCCTGGCTTGAAGATGACTGCCTTCTTTCTGTGTCCCCACATGGGATGGAGGGAGGGAGAGAGAGGGAGAGAGGGAGAGAGGGAGAGAGGGAGAGGGAGAGAGAGAAGTTTGACCTCTTCCTTTTCTTATAAGGACATTAATCCCATCATGGGAGCTCCACCCTCATGACCTCATTTAAAACTAATAACTTCCCAAAGGCCTCACCTCCAAATACTAACACAATAAGGATTAGGGCTTCTATATATGAATTTTGGGTATGTCAAAAAATATTCCGTCCATAGCACTAATATTCCAAGATTCCTTCTTCCGTCATTCCCTTTCTGTTTCAAAAACTTTTTTCACCATTCCTGAAAGGAAACTTCTTGGTAAGAATTTTGGGTTGAATAGTTCTTTTTTTAACACTTGAAAATATTATGCCATTTGCTTTGGGCCTCCATGGTTTTAAGTGAAAGATATGCTGTCATTTAAATTGTTTTTCTATTATAGTTCATGAGCTATTTATCTCTGGCTGCTTTCATGGTTTTTTCCTTGTATTTTGTTTCTAGGAGTTTATTTTTAATGTTTCTTTCCATGGATTTCTTTGGGTTTATCCATTTTTGGTTTTGCTTAGCTTCTGGAATCTGTAGGACTACGTTTTTTTCTCAGTTTGGAAAATTATAAGCCATTTTTTGTTTGAATATATTTCAACCCCCACACTCTTTCTACTCTCCTTGTGGAATTCTGGTGGCACATATGTTTAATCTTTTTCAATCTATTTTCTTTCAGTTGTTAAGATTGTGTAATTTCTACTCTTGTATATCCAAGTTTACTGATTCCAAGCCTCTGCCATCTCCATCCCTCTTTTGTGATCACCCCGTGACTTTTTCATTTTGGTTATTGAATATTCAGTTCTAAAATTTCCATTTAATATTTCCTTATATCTTTGATTTTTATTGATTTTTTAATATTGCTCTAAGTCATTAATTTTTTAATTTTTTTAAAAAGGACATCTATTGTTGTTTTGTTAAACATACTTATGATATCTGTGCTAAAATCATCATCCAAGAACCAACCATGGTTTTAAGCATTAAATGAAGTAACATATAAAAGTGCCCCTAGTGAGTGGGAACTTCCAGAATGGCAGTGTGATGATCTCTGAGGACTTTGTTCCAATCAAAATAGCCATAACTGGTAAAAATTATTTTTAAAAACAGCCATTTAAAGTATATTTAAAATATATTTAAAATGTCATAAGGGCATACACCAAAAGGAGAAACATTTTCAATGAAGTAGATGAAATCTACTTCATCTTGGTAAGAACACTGAGAGTCTGTGGCATTTGAGCCACGACCCATTTACCCATTTCTTGTCCTAAACTCATCTCAGAGAGATGAAAGCTCTATTTTGGTTGGGTGAAGACAAGAAGATAGAGCTCAATCACCCCCTGGTTCCCAGTTTCTTTACAGGAGGATTAGGCCACCAGAACTTCTCATTTCCCCACTCCTGAGCTCTGAGCTGCAAGAGATCTATTCACAGCAAGCACAATTGAGAGGACTGGGTTCCCATCCAGCTACCACTCATGAGGCAGTAGTTCTTCCCCAAATATGGAAGAACAATAATATTGGACCCCAATCCCTCTCATTTCACCTTCCTTGCAGAGAAAGAATATGTAAGTTGAGAATAACAGGGGCTTTCAACCTTGCCTAATATCCATGGCACTAACAACATAAAAAATGAAACAACAGCACAAATAAACCTAGGGGGGACCATAGTAAATTAATATCCAGAGTTGTTACAAAATATAATCTAAAATGTCTGTTTTCAATAAAAAATTACAAGATAAACAAAGAAACAAAAATGTGTGGCCTATGCACAGAAAAAAAGCACAGTACTGTAACTGCCTTTGAGGCTCCTAAAAGTTAGATAGCAAGGAGGAATTCAATGCAGCTCTTATAAATACTCCAAAGGACTAAAGAAAACCATGATCAAAGAAGTATAGGAAGTTATGATAATGTTTCATATAAGCAAGCATATTATTAAAGAGATGTAAATTATAAAAAAACTAAATGGGAATTCTGGCATCAAAAAAGTACAATAACAGGTAAAAAATTCACTAAAGTCAATTTGGGCTGGCAGAAGAAAGAATCAGTGAACTTGGAGAGAAATCAATCAAAATTACACAATCTGAAGAACAGAAAAAAAATTAAAAGTAAAAATAGGCTGGTCCTCAGATAAATTTAAGATACAACTAAGTGTTCCAATATAAGTATAATTGAAGTATCAGAATAGGGAGAGAGAGAGAATGAGGCAGGAAAAATATACATGAAGAAATAATGGCTGAAAACTTCCCAAATGTGATAAAAACCCTTTAATAAGCTCCTTGAACTCAAAGTAGGATAAAAGTAAAGAGATCTACACCAGACACATCACAGTCAAAATGATAAAAAACAAAATCAAAGAGAAAATCTTGAAAGCAGCAGGAGAAAAATGAGTAGTAGGTTACATATACGCAAACCTCATTAAGTTTAACAGATGCATTCTCATCAGAAACCACAGAGACCAAAAGGCAGTGGGATGACATATTTCATGTGCTGAAAGAGCAAGAAAACCTCTCAACCAAGAATCTTATATCTGACAAAGCTATCTTTCAAAAATGAAAGATAAAGACATTACCAGATAAACAAACAAAAAAAAATTGTTGCTAGCAAATGTACCTTATAAGAAATAACAAAGGCAGTTTTTCAGGCTGAAAACAAGTAATCTCAGACAGTAATTCAAACACACACACACACACACTCACATCAGTTAAGGCAATGGATAGGTAATTATAAAAGATAGTATGATTGTCTTTTTATTCTCATTTCTTCTCTTAACAAAATAAAATGTTGTATATTGGATAAGATCCTAAAACAGATAAAATATATTAAAATTAAACTGTATAAGTCAAAACAAAGAAATAATCTTGAAAATGATGAAAGTATATTCCACTCAACAACAGAATTCTTCTCAAATGCACATGGAACATTCTTTAGAATAAGTTACATGTTAGGTCAAAAAATGAGCCTGGAAAAAAATTGAGAAGATAAAAATCATATAAAATATCTTTTCCAATAAAGCAGAATGAAACTAGAAACTAATAGCACAACCCAAACTGGAAAATAAAAAAAATGTTGAAATTAAACTACAACTCTTACACAACCAATGGTCTAAAATAGCCATTACTGGTAAAAACCATATACAGGGGAAACTTGAAAAGAACTTGACAAATGAATTTAAAAATGACATACCAAAACTTATGAGATTTAGTGAAAGCAGGGTCACAGGAAAGTTTATTTCTGTACATGTGTACATTTAAAAAGAAGAAAGAATTCAAATCAACAACCTAACTTTAGATCTTAAAAAATAGAAAAAGAATAGAAAAATAATATGAAAAATCAACAAAATGAAGAGGAAGTTTTTTTTAAAACATCAAAAAAAATGACTAACCCTTAGCTATATTAGGTTACAGAAAGAAAGAGAGAGAGAGAAAGGAAACAACTAAGATGAGAAATGAAAGGGAGAGCACTACCAATGATGAGATAGAAATAAAAAGATTATAAGGTAACACTATGAACAACTGTATGACAACAAATTGGATAACCTATAAGAAATGGATAAATTACTAGAAACACACAAACTGAGGCGAAAAAATGGTGGTCTGATAGAGTCCTCTCACCTCACCACTCCCAGGGAAGGAGGTAAAAAATGCCATCAGCTGCCTGTGCGTGGATCGCTCACTCCGAAAACAGCATTGTGAATTTACAGGGAAACATCGTGGGACACTCAGCCCAAGAAAACAGGTGACTGGGAGATACATTCACAAATATTAGAGAGTGCAGGGAATACAATAGAGCTCAGAGTGTGGGAAGGACGTGCTCACCAGGTTAGCACAGTGCAACCTGACCTACAAGCGGTTACGCACCTTCCCCACAGACTTCCCATCCACTCAGTCAGGGAGAAGCCCAGAGTCGGGGCAAAGTTGTTGCTTGAGACAGCAGGCTCTGTGGAGAGAAAGCAATTGTAAGAGCCATATGGAACTTTAAGCTGCACTATACAGGGACTGCTCAGGGCCGGGTAGGGTCTGGGCTTTCATATAGCTTCCTGAGACAGTACCCGGGAATCTGCAGAAGGGCACTTCGCCACTGGAAGTCAGCGGGACCTGGGCACAGGAGTTGAATGGAGAGCAATAGGAAATGCCCTTAGGGGCTTCCAGCAATTGTCTTCATGGGATCCAGGCCGGTTGAGAAAAGCCACATTCACGAGTGCAATCTGAGCCCTGCTGTACGCCAGGATGGCGGCCAGCAGCCATCTTTAAAGTCTCCTGCCTGGAGCTGTTAGCTAGGTCTCTAGCTTCACCCCACCCCTGGCCCATGGGCTCTTCGGCCTGGGTGCAACAGGCTATGCCCTTGGGGGCCAGGGACTGCTGTGTCCGTGGGTTCAGGAGGGACATGGTCCCAGAACTGTAGCAGTAGGACCTTTGTGTATTGGAAACAGTCTGTGGCCCGTCCATCCAGTCCTGCTTCCCTGGCTCTGGCCTCCTACAAGCCTGCTACGTGCTGGTCCTAGTGCCTGCTCTTCAGGTCCCAACCCTCCTGTACCCCAGAGATTGGTCATTTTGAATGTTGCTGGTCATAGTGACTCATTTTGTATAAGTATCAGTTCTCAGAGCAACAGAATGCCTCAAGAGGCACAGGCTGAACAACAGCAGCTCCCCCTAAACCTGCCCACTTCATTAGTGAATTTCACTTGATCCAAGAATGCCTCCAGCAGCCACTATTCCCCCCAGTGGGAACATCCCCCGGTGGAGACTGCTGGGGATAGAGATGCCCACCTGCCTCACCTTGGGGTCTAGTGGTGGAAAAAGGGTGCATAACTGGAGATCCCCCTATCAGCCAGTGTCAAGTAGAGCTGCACATCAGAAGACCAGACACGCAAACTATGGGAAAACTGAGACCTCACAAGTGGCCCAGAGGGGAAAGTACCCAAGCTTGTGGTCAGGGAAGAAAAACCTGCTAGAAAACTCAGCAAACCCAACAGCTGGCTCCTCCCACCAGAAGCAGCCCTCCAAGCCTGGAGACAGAGAGCCCTGAAGTCCATAGCAGCAGCCCCCCTAGCGGTCAGATAAGCAACCACTGAGTTGTGTAGAATTTTCCCAATTCAGCTCTCACACTGCAGCCACAAACAGCTGTGCTTCTACCCACACCTCAGGAGGAGGAGGGTCAAAGTAACCCCTGGGAGCTACAAGGTCCCTCCCAAAGCTTGGGGCTTTCATATACCCAACCTGGGGGACCAGAGCCTGCCACAGGCACAACAGAGTAACGAGGTAACTGGCTACTCCACACAAACTGTAATCAATGACAGCGGGAACGATGACACAGTTAAAAATATTGCCTTCCATCTCAAGCTATTAGGGAGCTGTGGATTCATACCCTCAAGTACAATCCACCGACCTGGAGATCAAGCTGGGAGAACAAACTCAGTAAACTCCACTGGGAAGAGGTGAAGACAATAGGTCAGAGGTAACCCAAGAGGTTGACCAAAATTGCTAAAATACACCTAAGGCAATACAGACCAGTACTCCTCTCCCTGGCTCTGCCAAGGAACGAACCTTGGGGTCTTGGAGACAGGGCCATAAACTAGCCCTAACACCTGCAACTCTTCAAAAAGAGGCCAGATGAGAAAAAATCAGCAAAAGAACTCAGGAAACATGAAAAAATCAGAGTGAAAAGTCACGCCCAAAAGAAATCATTAGTTCCTCAGCAACGGATACCAACGCAACTGATATGGGTAGAATGACAAAAGAGGAATTTCATTTATGGATTATAAGAAAGCTCAATCAAATTCAAGAGAAAATTGAATCCCAGCAAAAAGAAACCACAAGAAAAATGCAAGAAATGATTGAAAAATTTTCTAAAGAAATAGAAGTATTACGGAAAAATCAAATAGAAATTCTAGAAATGAAAAAGGCATTCAAAGATCTACAAAACACAGTGGAAATCCTTAAGAATAGGCTGGATCATGCAGAGGAAAGAACCTCAGAGCTGGATGATAACTCGTATGCACTAAATAAATCAGTCAAAGAGAGAGCACACAGAAACAAGAGGTACGAACAAAGCATACAAGAAATTTGGAATTATGTAAAGAGGCCAAACATAAGGATCACAGGCATCCCTGAGGGTGAGGAAGAAAATTCGCATGGGCTGGAAAATCTATTTGAAGGAATAATAGAGGAAAATTTCCATGGCCTAGCCAGAAATCTTGATATCCAAGTACAAGAAACACAAAGGACACGTGGGAGATTCAACGTGAAAAGGCATTCACCACACCACATAATTATTAGACTGACCAAAGTAAACATGAAAGAGGCATGCCTTCAAGCAGTAAGGTGAAAACAGCAGGTAACCTACAGAGGTAAACCTATCAGATTAACTGCAGATTTCTCAACTGAAACCTTATAAGCCAGAAGGGACTGGGGACCCACCCCCAGTCTCCTAAAACAAAATAATGGCCAACCCAGAATTCTGTATCCCACAAAACTAAGCTTCCTATATGAGGGAGAAATAAAGACTTTTCCAGACAAGCAGTCTCAGATAGAATTTGCAAAGTCCAGACCAGCCCTGCAAAAAGTGCTTAGACCTGCGTTATACGCTAACCAGCACAACAGACAACCACCAATGTAAAACTACCTAAAAGCTAAAACTCCAGAACTCAGATTTCACAATGACTCAAGAGGTAAAACAAAACAAGAGACTACCCAACAGAATAAACAGAAATCTACCCCAAATATCAATTCTCTCAATAAATGTCAATGGCTTGAATTTCCCATTGAAGAGACATAGGCTGGCTTGAATGTATTAAAAAACACAGGCCAAGTATCTTCTGTCTCTAGGAAACTCATCTTACACACAAGGATTCATTCAGACTCAAGGTGAAAGGATGGCACACAATTTTCCAAGCAAATGTAAACCAAAAGAAATCTGAGGTAGCCATTCTTATATCAGATATTATAAACTAAAGTAATAAGAGTAAGGAAAGACAAATATGGTCACTATATAGTGGTGAAGAGAAAAATCTTACAAGAAGACCTAACAATCCTAAATATTTATGCACTCAACACAGGAGTGCCCAGATACATAAAGCAAATACTGCTTGATCTAGACAACATAATAAATAGCAATGCCATAATAGCTGGGGACTTCAATACCCCAATGACAGACTGGACAGATCCTCCAAACTGAAAATAAGCAAAGAAAAAGTGGACCTAAACAGGACTCTAGAACATCTGGACCTAACAGACATCTGTAGGACACTCCACCCAAATAACACTGAATATATGTTCTCATCAGCTCATAGAATTTTCTCTAAAATTGATCACATCCTAGGCCACAAAACAGATTTAAAACAACAATTTAAAAAAAATAGAAACCATTCCATGTATCTTTTCAGACCACAGCAGAATAAAATTAGAAATCAATTCCAACAGAAACTTACATCTTCATCCAAAAACAAGGAAATTAAACAATCTATAGCTGAATGACTATTGGGTCAAGGAGGAGAGTCAGATGGAAATCAAAAGATTCTTCTAACTAAATGATAATGGGGACGGACACAAGTTATCAAAATCTGTAGGATACAGCAAAAGCAGTCCTGAGAGGAAAACTTATCACTTAAATGATCACATGCAAATGACAGAAAGCCCACAAATCAGTAAACTAATGAATCATCTTAAGGAAATGGAAAAGGAAGTGCAAACCAATCCCAATGCCAGCAGAAGAAAATAAATAACCAAGATCAGAGCAGAATTAAATGAAATCGAGAACAAAAGAACAATAAAGAAGACAGATAAATGAAAAATTGGTTCTTTGAAAAGATAAAAAAATAGGCCACTTGCCAGGTTGACCAGAAGCAGAAAGGAAAGGACTCTCATAAGCTCAATTAGAAATGAAAAAAGAGAGGTCAGAACTGATATCATGGAAATACAAAACATCATCTTTGAATACTACAAAAATCTCTATTCCCAAAAATATGAAAACGTGGAGGAAATGGGAAGATTCTTAGAAACACACTACCTCCCTCTGATCATTCAGGAAGAAATAGAATTCCTTAACAGACCAACATCAAGCACCAAAATTGAAGCAGTAATAAAAAATCTTCCAACAAAAAAAGTCCTGGACCAGGTGGATTTGCACATGAATTCTACCAAACCTGCAAAGAAGAACTGGTGCCTATACTGCAGAAATTATTTGAAAACATCAAAAGGGATGGAATCCTCCCAAACTCATTCTATGAAGCCAATATCACATTGATACCAAAGCCAGGAAACGACACAACAAAAAAAGAAAACTACAGAGCTATATCCCTTATGGATATAGATGCAAAAATTTTCAATAAAATCCCAGAAAACCAAATTCAAATGTACATCAAAAAAATAACTCATCACAATCGGGTGGACTTCATCCCCGAGATTCAAGGATGGTTCAACATATGTAAATCTATAAATGTAATTCACCATATAAATAAAAGCAAGAGCAAAGATTATATGATCCTTTCATAGATGCAGAAAAGGCTTTTGACAATATCCAGCACCATTTTATGTAAGAACTCTTAACAATATAGGCATAGATGGCTCTTGCCTCAAAATATATATTAAAAGCCATATCTGATAAACCCATAGCCAATATCATACTGAACGGGAAAAAATTGAAAGCATTCCCCCTTAAAACTGAAACCAACAAGGTTGCCTACTCTCTCCACTTCTAATCAACATAGTGCTGGAAGTCCTTGCCAGAGCAATCAGACAAAAGAGAGGAATTAGGGGTGTCAAAATGGGGGTAGAAGGGATCAAACGTTCACTCTTCATGGGTGATATGATATTATATCTAGAAAGCCCCAAAGATTCAACCAAGAGATTACTGGAATTGGTAAATGAATTCAGCAAAGTCCCAGGATACAAAATCAATGCACACAAATCAGTAGCCTTCATATATGCCAAAAACAGTCAAGCGGAGAAAAAAATCAATGATGCAATACCTTTCACAATAGGACCAAAGGAAATTAAATTTTTAGGAACATATCTAACTAAAGAGGTGAAAGACCTACACAGAGAGAATTAAGAAACACTGAGAAAAGAAATTGCAGAGGATGTAAACAGATGGAAAACCCTACCACGTTCTTGGATAGGTAGAATCAACATTGTTAAAATGTCTTTGCTACCTAAAGTAATTTACAGAATCAATGCAGTCCCTATCAAAATACCAACATCATTTTTGGAGATCTAGAGAAAACAATTCTATGCTTCGTGTGGAACCAGGAAAGACCCAGTCTAGCCAAAGCAATCTCAAGCAAAAAGAACAAATTGGGCGGCATCAATCTACCAGACTTAAAACTATACTACAAGGCTGTAGTAACCAAAACAGCTTGGTACTGGCACAAGAACAGAGAAATAGACTAATGGAATAGGACTGAGAACCCAGATATAAAACCATCCTCATACTGTCATCTGATCTTTGTCAAAGTAGACAAAAATATACACTGGGGAAAAGAATCTCTATTCAATAATGGTTCTGGGAAAATTGGATAGCCATATGTAGAAGACTGAAACTATATCCACACCTCTCACCTCTCACAAAAATAAACTCACAATGGATAACAGACTTAAACCTAAGACGTGAAACCATAGCAATTCTAGAAGAAAATGTTGGAAAAACTCTTATAGACATTGACCTAGGCAAAGAATTTGTGAAGAAGACCCCCAAAGCAATCACAGCAGCAACAAATATAAATAAATGGGACCTGATCAAATTTAAAAGCTTCTGCACAGCCAAGGAAACTGTCACTAGAGTGAACAGACAACCTACAGAATGGGAGAAAATATTTGCATGCTCTACATCTGATAAAGGGCTGATAACCAGAATCTATACAGAACTTAGGAAAATCAACAAGAAAAAATCAAAGAACCCCATTAAAAAATGGGCAAAGGACATGAACAGAAAATTTTCAAAAGAAGAGAGAATAATGGCCAGCAAACATATAAAAAATTGCTCAACTTCTCTAATCATCAGGGAAATTCAAACCAAAACCACAAGGAGATATCACTTAACTCTAGTGAGATTGGCTTCTATCAAAACGTCCCAAAACAACAAATATTGGCAAGGATGCAGACAGATAGGAGCACTTATGCACTGCTGGTAGCACTGCAAATTAGTACAACCTCTGTGGAAATTAATATGGAGATACCTCAAGGAACTAAAAGTAGAACTACCATTTGATCCAGCAATCCCACTACTGAGTACTTACTCAGAGGAAAAAAAGGCATTGTTTAATAAAGACATCTGCACTTCAATGTTTATAGCAGCACAATTCACAATTGCAAAGATGTGAAAACAACCCAGGTGCCCATCAATACACGAGTGGATTAATAAAATGTGGTATACGTATACCATGGAGTATTACTCAGGAATAAAAAGCAACGGTGAATTAACACATCTGGTATTATCCTGGATGGAGCTAGAACCCATTCTTGGAAGCGAAGTATCACAAGAATGGAAAAACAAGCACCACTGGTACTCACCATCAAATTGGTACTAACTGATCAGTACTTATGTCATACATGGCAATAATGTTCGTCAGGGGGCTGGCAGGCGGGAGGGGTTGGAGGGGATGGTAAAACTCTCACTGAATGGGTGTGGGGCACACAGTTTGGGGTATGACCACGATTGTAGCTTTGACTTGGGCAGTGCATAGGCAATATATGTAGCCAAAGTGTTGTACCCCCATAATATTCTGAAATAAAAGATAAAACAACATTAATATGGGAGGATATTGTAACTAACAAGAGTTTAATTAAAAACAGTGAATAAGGAAAAAAAAAACAAACACACAAACTACCAAGACTGAATTATGAAGAAATAGAAAATTTGAATAGGCAATAACAAGAAGATTGAGTCAGTAATCTAAATCCTCCAAACAAAGAAAAGCAGAGGACCAGATGACTTTGATGAAGAATTCTACCAACGATTCAAAGAAGATTTAATGCCGATCCTCCTGAAACTCATCCGAGGAACTACAGAGGAGGAAACACTTCCATGTTCATTCTATGAGGCCAGCATTACTCTGATAACAGAGCCAGAAAAAGACACTACAAGAAAAGAAAAGTAAAACCCAATATTCCTACTGAATATTAATGCAAAGATTCTCAACAAAATGCTAACAAATGGAAATTAATAGCACATTAACAGAATCATATAGTATGACCAAGTGGGACTAACCCTTGTAATATGAAGATGATTCAACACATACAAATCAATCCATGCAATCCTACATTAACAGAATGAAAGAAAAGACACATGATTGTATCAATTAATGCAGAGAAAGCATTTAACAAGATTTAACACCTTTTCATGGTAAAAACATTAAATCAAATGGGATAAGAAGTAAACTAAGTTAATATAACAATAAAGGTCACATATAAAATTCCCAGTTAAAATCATATTCAATGGTAAAAGACTGAATCTTTTCCTCTAAGATCAAGAAGCAACAGAAATGCTTGCTCTTGCTACTTCTAGTCACCATGATATTGAAAGTCTTAGCTAGAGCAATTAAGTAAGGAAAAGAAATAGAAGGCATCTAAATTATAAAGGAAGAAGTAAAATTTTCTCTGTTTGCAAATTACATGATCTCATGTGTAGAAAACCCTAAAGATTACACACACACATACACAAATATACATACAAACTGTTAGAACTAATAAATGAATTAAATGAAGTTTCAAAATACAAAATAAAAATCAATTACATATTTTGAACAAAATATGAACAATATAATGAACAATTTAAAACGGGAAGTAAGAAAATCATCTCATTTACAATAGCATCAAAAAGAATAAAACTAGTACAACCTCTATGGAAAGTAATATGGAGATACCTCAAAGAACTAAAAGTAGAACTACCATTTGATCCAGCAGTCCCACTATTGGGTATCTACCCAAAGGAAAAAAAGACGTTCTATAATAAAGACATCCACACTTGAATGTTTATAGCAGTACAATTCACAATTGCAAAGATGTGGAAACAACACAGGTGCCCAGGAATCCATGAGTGGATTAATAAAATGTGGTATATGTATACCATGGAGTACTACTCAGCCACAAAAAACAATGGTGAACTAACACCTCTTGTATTATCCTGGATGGATCTGGAGCCCATCCTCCCAAGTAAAGTATCGCAAGAATGGAAAAACAAGCACCACATATACTCACCATTAAATTGATACTAACTGATCAATACTTATGTGCACATATGAAAGTAACATTCATCAGATGTTGGGCAGGTGGGAGGGGGGAGGAGGGGATGGCTACATTAACACCTAATGGGTGCAGTGCTCACTGTATGGGGGAGGGGTACACTTGTACCTCTGACTCAGGCAGTGCAAAGGCAATATATGTAACCTAAATGTTTGTACACCCATAATATTTTGAAATAAAAATAAATTTATTAATTTTTTAAAAGGAATAAAATCCATAGAAATAAACCTAACCCAGGAGGTGAAAGGCTTGTACACTGACAAGTGCAAAATATTGCTGAAGGAAATTGAAAAGATACAAAGAAATGGAAAGACATCCTGTTCGTGTCATGGAAGACTTACTATTGTCAAGATGTCCATACTATCCAACCCAATCCCTATCACACTCCCAGTGTGACATTTTTTCCAGAAAAATAAAAATTCATCTTAAAATTCACAGGGAATCTCAAGGGACCCTGAATAACCAAAGCAATTTTGAAAAAGGATAATAAAATTTATGACTCATACTTTCTGATTTCAAAACATGACAAAGCTACAGTTAATCAAAACTGTGTAGTCCTGGCATAAAGACAGACAAAAAGAGCAATGAAATAAAACAGAGTCAAGAAATAAACGTTTATGTATATGATCATATGATCTTTGACAAGGGTATCAAGGTCACTTAATGGGGAAAGGGCAATCAATTCAATCAGTGGTGTTGGTAAAAGTGAATATCCACATTCAAAAGAATGAAGTTAGATGCTTATCTTACTCCATATACAAAAATCAACTCAAAATGAATTAAAGTCCTAAATGTAAGACCTAAAAATATAAAACTCTTAAAATAAAACTTACGGGGAAATCTTCATGACATTGGAGTTGGCAATGATTTCATGGATCCGACACCAAAAGCACAAACAACAAATGCAAAAATTGACAAATTGGACTACATTAATCTAAAAACTTTTGTGCATTGAAGTGTTAAAAGTCAACCTACTTAATGGGAGGAAATATTTGTAAATTATATATCTGATAAGGGGTTAATAACCAGAATGTATAAAGAACTTCTACAACTCAACAACAAAAAAAATCAAATAAGCTGATGGAATAAAAAACGGGCAAGGGACTTGAGTAGATATTTTTCCAGTGATGATATACAAATGGCAAACGAGCATATGAAAAGATGCCTAACATCACTAATCATCAAAGGCAAATCAAAATCACATGAGATATCACCTCACACCCATTGGGATAGCTACTATTCAAAAGCAAACGAACAGAAAATAGCAGGTGTTGGCAAGGATGTGGAGAAATTGGAACCTCATGAATTGTTTGTTGGATTGCTAAATGGTGCAACTGTTATGGAAAACAGTATGGAGTTTCTAGAAAGCTTAAAAAGAGAACTACTATATGATCCAGGAATCCCACTTCTGAGTATATACTGGAAAGAATTGAAAGTAGGGTCATAAAGAGATATTTGCACACCCATGTTTATAGTTGCACTATTCATAATATTCAAGATGTGGAAGCAACTCAAAAGTCCACGCTGGATGAATGGATTTTTAAAATGTTGCACATACATAAAATGAAATATTGTTCAGCCTTAAAAAGGAAGGAAATCCTGTCATATGCTACCACATGAGTACAACTTGAGGACATTATGCTAAGTGAAATAAACCAATCACAAAAAGATAAATACTATATGATTGACATTAGATCTGATTAAGTAGCCAAATTCCTAAACAACAGTAAATAACTTACAGTACAAGGCTGGGAAGTGGAAAAGTGGAGTGTGTACATGGTAAAGTCTTGATTTGCAAGAGAAATGCTGAGATCTTTCACAACACTGTAAATACACTTAACAGTAATGAACTATACACTTAAAATGGTTAAGATAGCTAAATTTTAATATTATGTGTTTTAGAACATAAAAAGCAAATTCTGAATGAAGGATTGCCAAAAGATAAGGGAAATAACATCTATTGAATCCAGCTCCTTATTTTGGCTATGAAAAACCAGATATTTACCTGAGAGGATGAAAGGGATTTTCCAGGTCTCACAGTATTGGTTTCAAATTTTCAGATCAGTCTTTGCTCCGACCCAGTGTTTTCGTGCCATTCTATATCAATTGAGCAGCTGCGAAGATGACAAGCAAGAGAACATCCAACTATGTGATTCAACTTCTATCAAAAATCAAGTTGCTACTCGACGGTTATCAGAAAGTCACATCTTTAATGATAATCAGCTCTTGAAAGCATCACATCAGAGTGCTAAGCATTTACAAAATGAGTAAATCGAAATTGCACTAATCTCTCTTTTTTAAAGAACTCATAGAATCATGGGATTTTAGCATTGAAAGAAAGAAAATTTCAAGATTAAATTTAGGCATATTTCCTTGTTTCATATGAGAATATTAGAGCACGTGGTTTTCCAGCATCTACTTGAATACTTTCCAGAGTCATGGAATTCACCTCCTCTCAAAGCAAACCATTTCTTCTTTGAACTGCTCTAATCATTAGAAAAAAAACTTTCTTAGAACCAGCTGAACTCTGTCTCCATATAACCTTTACCCAGAGACACCTAAGGGAAAGCAAATAGACCTCTGAACTCAGCCAAGCCTCTGATTAAGACCACTGAAACTGCCTTATATTAAATTTAAGCAGAAGAAGAACAGGTTAGCAATTTTTCCCGTGTGTTCACATTGCTGGGACCCGTAAACCAAAGCCTTTCGTGATTGAAAAATGTAATCATCCTACAGCTTTCAAAAGTGTTGCACCGAGCATCATTTTATCTTTGTATTATTTTGTACCTTGGTGAAAGCTCATTTCAGAATCTTAGGCTTTCCTGAGGATAACAAAGTAGTCTATTGCCAGACATTGTGAGAGTTCACACTCTCATGTTCTGGTTCTCACCTCATTCCCTCCCTGCCTAAGTGATCTATTTGCATCAACTTTTCCAGCTTTTGGACCTCAGCCTTCTTGTTAATCTCTTGAATTTGCCAAGATTCTAGGCTTGGGCATACATATAGATGCTCCATCCTTATCTGCTTCATTCCTATGGACCCACTTTGGCCCAGCCAAGAACCCCATTCTCTATCCAGTCCTTTCCCCACACAAGTGGGAGTGGAGTATTACAAAACCCTTTTCTATACATGAGTCATTCCTTATGCATGCCCTTACTTATTAAGTGCCTACTATGTACAAGGCTATGCATTAAGGACTGGAAGTAGCATCCAAATGAATGAGCCATCATCCCTTTCTTCAAGGGCATAAAAGTCCAGTGCTATTTTTATGGCATCTTACTGAACTTAGGTCTATCTGACTCCAGACTTCAGTCAAAAGAGTCACATCCTTTCTTTAAGCTTCATTTTACTCATCTATAAAATGGACCACCAATATTTTGGAATAGTGGACTATTTAAGAACATGGACTTTGGAATCAGACACATTTGGATGCAAATTCCAGCTCTGTCACTTAACAATTTTGTGACCTCATCAATAAAATGAGATATAGAAAACACACTTTATAAAACTATTTATGTGCAACAATGGGTTTAAAAAGCTTAATATAGTGCTTGAAGTATAGTACATATTAAATAAATGATAGCTAGTTTGATACTTGCCCTATCTGAGAGGACTGTGGTGAAGATTAAGAGAATATGTAGGAAAGAGCTTTAGAAATGAGAAACCAGATGTCTGACAGATATGAGTTACTATTGTGTACACAAATAACTATAGGGCAAGGAAACCTATGAAGCTTACTAAAAGAAAGGTACAATAAACCTTTTACAAGGGTTACAAAGAAAAAAAAAGAATCACATTCAATTGAAAACGACAGGAGCTCATTCATGTACTCTTCCAATCAGTATCAATTGAGAGTCTACAATGTACCAGACACTGTAGCAGGCCTTGAGGATACAGTGATAAACAAAACATCCCATAAACGTAGGGAATTGACATTTTAGTGAGAATACAATATGTGAACTGACAAATAAATATATGACATACCTGACTGGGTTAAGCGTTATGAAGATAAATTAAGCAGAGCAAAGGAGTACAGCAAGATGGAGGGTGGTAGTACTATTTTAGACTGGGTGGTCCAGGCAAGCCTCTCTGAGGAAGTGACATTTAAGCAGATCCCTGAATGAAGTGAGAGGAGTGAGCCAGGCAGCACTGCAGGTAGAAAGAACAGCAAATGCAAAGGCCCTCAGGTGGGAGTAAACTTGATTTATAAAGGATCGAGTCTCAATTTAAGCCTCAAAATGCACCCCTTTAGTTGGGTAGGGCAGGGTTTATGTTCCTCTTGTTTTACAGAAAAAAATGTGAGGCTTTGAGAGGTTACAGGATTTGCCCAATATCACACAGATAGTCAGCAGCAATGCCAGGATTAGAATGTTAGTCTTTGCCTCCTACTCAAATGTTCTTCCCTCTGCACTGTGCTGTCCATGAAAATTCAAGAACAGCCACATCATCATGCAGGCAAGCATTCTGCAGAATTTTTCATCTCAACACTATTAAAAGTACAGTTGTGAAAATTGCTTATGCTTAGAATGCTCTTCAAAGTCAGCCATTTAAAGGAGGGATATGAGGAATCGTGGGATAGTGTCAGACAGCAGAAGTGTTCACATCCTTTGGAGAATAATGGATAACTTTGGTGCCAGCTCTCCCCCACACAGCTGAGCACAAGTTCCTGAAATGGGGAACAAGTGGCTCCTCCTTCACACTATCAATAGACAGCGCAAATGAGATGAAGGAGAGGAGGTTGAAAAGAAGGTTCCTGTGGACCACTGGATTACTGATACAGAAATAATTGAGAATGTTTTGAATTCTGCCAGAAAAATGAAAGGATGGGGAAAATGAAAGTGGTAAAGAAGATTTTTCTCCAGGGCAAGAAAATCACTTCATTGGAGGCTGCTTTGGTTTATGATTCAACAATAAATTGCACAGAAAGACGCTATGTTACTATGCCCAGGAGGGAATGAAGCAGCCCATCCATCATTAGGCCTTTGTGAAGGAAAGGTAAAGGATAAAAATACAAACTACCATTACTAGCTTTAATGAGAAATGAAGTCCTGGGGCACTGCTAGATAGCAGCATGCCAGGGGATGAGAGGACATATCATGTGTTAGGTATATACTATAAGGTAGGTGCTACTACTGATTTGACCCATAAGGAAAATGAACTCAGAAAGGTAACTAGCAGTCAAGGTCACTGGCATAATATGATTCCAGAATTGGACAGGTATTGTGGAACACACTATATTTATTTCACTTCAACAGACACTTAGATTATTACAATATCCAAGTTGGATCTTTGGATTCCTTCCCAGCTCCTAGACCTAGGTACCCTCTCTTCTCTGAACTTCTCTCACTGTCTTGACTGGCACACTCTCTCTCCTGTGTCTTACTCTATCTCTCTCATCTTTATCTGTGTCATTGTAAGCATAGAAGACTGTTTAAACTGCCTCAGTATGAAAAGCATGGGACAATAGGAGAAGCATGAGTGTAGGAAAATCCACTTTGGAAATCTTCTACATCTCCAGAGTCACCAATCATAGCTGAAATCCAGGCCACATACTCACACTCTGACCTGTCTAGAAGGACTGATATTGCTGTCAGACTTTCATTAACAATGAAATCCTTTAAAAACTAGCTGGTGTCATGAATATGCGTATGATTCTCTAATAAAACTTCCACTTATATTTAACTTCTACTATAGTTCCTCATTTATGAGTTCATAGCATCTTTGGACTAGGGCTGGAAGGGTGTGTATCTGTGTAAGAGTGTGTGTGTGTGTGTGTGTGTGTGAGTGTGGTGTATTATTGTCCACATTTGACAGATGAGTAAAGTGAGGCCCAGAAATAGGTTTGACATGCTCACACAGCTAGCAAGTGGTGGAGCTATCTCCTTTCTTTGTATCAACATTTCTGTTTTATTGCTTATGTACATTTAGTCATATTTAACCAAGCCAATAAAATTCTCCTGTTTTTCAAACTATACAACTGATTGCCTAAAAAGGTACTAGAGAGATGAAATAAAACCTGAATGTTCCTACATGTAGAAGAAAGAGAATCATGTTTTCTTAATAAGACTTACTTGCTCTCTCTTGGCAAGAGACTTTTGAGACACCCTTCTATTTCATTTTTAATGATGTTTTTCCCCTAATCCCACCACATTGTGAAAGCAAAAGACTAGGAAGTAAAAAGAAGGCTTCAGTCCAAGTGCTTCTCTTCCTGCCCTGCTCCATAGGGTACAATGAAATTAAAGCATCATCAACTTTTGAACATAAGGTACACTGACTTGATAAATAATGGGGCCAAGCCTAGAACCAAAATAATGTGTGTCTGTCACCTCTAAGTGCAGTGAGGAATACTATCAGGTATGTTTTTGTAATTACTGAAAATTTTTATTAAATATTTCCCTGGGAAACAAAACTCTCCAGCTTTGCTCTGTAGCATTTTTCAATCTGTACACTGTTTCTGGGTGCTGCTGTTCACAGCAGAACATCTGTGCCGTGATTTGAGTTCTTTGTTGTTTCCATGAATTTCAGATAGTGTCAAGACTGTGTAGTCTGTTCAGACTGACATGGGTGTTGTCTTCAATAAGTTTTTTGATATGGTCCTGTCAGCAAATGGCCCAGACAATAGCAAACTATCAGCCAGACCTAAAAAGTAAATCCTGCAGCCAATAATCATGTAAGTGCTTGTTCCCTCTCTTTACTCTAATGATTCAGTATTTAATTTAATCAACAAATGGTTATTTAGGGATTGCCACATTCCAGATTCCAGGTTAGGTTAAAGGAATCACAGAAAGGTGAAATTAAACTCTACAGAGAGATTGAAGACTGACAGGGTGCCAAGTGTTTTTATGCTTATCATCTTTAATATCAAAGCTATGAAGGAAGATAGTAACAAGAACAGCTGCCATTTATGGAGTGCTTACTACACAAAGTAAGCCCTCTGCCAATCATTCTGCATGTGTCAATTAGTTCATTAAATCCTCGCAGTCTGGAGAGATGATATAACTTTCTTAATTTCATGCAGCTATTAAGTTACAGAGTGATGAGTCAAACCCAAATCCATCTAATACTGAAGTCTGTGTTCTCAGCTGCTTGGCAAAACTGCCTCCCCATTTTATGGATGAAGAGGAAAACTGCAGTTCAAAGATGTTAAGCAACTTGCTTAAAGTCACACAGGAGATAAGGCTGGGGTTCAGCAGATTGGTTTCTAAAGTGTGTGCTCACAGCCTGCTTTCTGTTGGGTGACTTTGGGTACTAGAGGATTTGATTAGCTAAAGTAATCACTACTCAATGCCCCTGAAGTGACAAAATTCTTTATACAACTGAGCTCAAGCCACAAAGAAAAGATAACTCTTGCTAACATATTTATTTTGGTTTATGACATGATGTTTTTATCTCTGATGTTTAACTTTACTATCAAATTGGCTGCCTCCTTTGAGAAGTTGTACTATGAAGTGTGAAATGATGTGTTGTCATTCGCACAGTGACATTGGGCCTTTTAGATAATTAGGGCTAGCTTGAAGAGAAGGGTGTAGCAGAGAGCAGATTCATGACATCACAGACATCTAGCAAAATAGAAAGGCAGCTGAAAAGAGAGAAGGTAACAATATGAGTGTGTGGATTGTCTACTCAGGGAAATCAGAAAACATAAATCAAACTGAGGAGTTTATAAAACCAGATGACACATTCCCATTCTTGAAAAATAGCCAGGACTGAGCAATACTGTAATTAGCACTTTGCCTTTAACAAGTGAAAATCATCTGGAAGAAACAGGGCTATCAGTACTCAAGGGGGCTGGAGCCCCACAGAGTAGAGGAAGTTCAAGCTAAAATGCTATTTTGGAACCCTGATAGGTTTCCCTCTTCCCATTAAACACTGTTTTCTTCTTTGACTGCTGTTTTTCTTAACTTGCTTTATATGGTACTATGTGGATTATTAAATACTTTAGAGAATTGATTTACATATTTTTGTTTTATCTAAAAATTACAGTGTTTTACATCTGTGATTTTTTTTCTTTTTTTTCTTTTTTTTCATATATTCCAAAGAAGCACATTACCTAAAATGTGCCAAGGAAAATCACAACACAGATTTTATTTAATGCTCACAGCCAACCTTGAAGGTAATGATTAACAATTGCTAAACCTCTAGTATGGGCCAGACATTTTACTAGACACTTGGTATTCATTCATCTATTCTTTCATTCATTCATTCAACAAATATTTTCACACTTAATATGTATTAGTTCTTTATAATGCAAAACTCTCCAATAAACCTGCAAGGTAGGTATCCATCTTATAGATAGAAAATTGAGGTTCCACGCAGTCCAATTAACTTTCTCAAGATCATAAGGTTAGTAACTTGCAGACAACAGATCTGGCAATTGTGAGTTTATATTTAGTTATTGTGCTATGTGCTGAGTACTGATTCCATTGCACCTCCTTGGCACACTCATGAGAGTGGACATGAGCAACAAAGATGAGAAAAAAAGATTTGTTCCAGTTTCTCTGCTTCCAATTAGGCAGTAAGCCAGTGGGTCACATTATTTACAAAGCATCTACTATGTACATAGCCCTGTATTATGGTCTTCAGGACCTACTATGGATCAGGCTTTGTGACGTGCATTATTTCACTTCACAGAAATTCTGTTAAAAAGCAATATTAACTCCATTTTACATATAAGGTAAATGAAGCTCAGAGGAGTAAAGTGATTGGCCCAAGGTCACAGAGCTGACCAACGTTCAAATCCAGACTTCTCGGTCAGTGTCCCACACTGTCTCTCTTTCACATGAGCCTTTGTGCTACCTATCCTTTTTGGAGAAGCCTGAACACACACACACACACACACACACACACACATACACGCCAGGAAATCACCTTCAGGTCCATATATAAACAATTTCAAACAGAGCAGGAAACTCAACCAACTCAGTAATTCTGTGAGTTTATGAAGGAGGCAGAGTTGGTATGCATATTAGTATCAGTGGAAAATAAATCTTTTAAGCCTTTCTGGAGTGTCTACTAGTTTGAACCCAAGGTCAAAAGAGACTGGGGCTAAAACAGCTGAGGCATCCCAGAGGGAGCAGTATTTACTTCTGACTGGCTGGGGGTGGGGGTGGGAAGGGAAGCACAGGGAAATCTTCTTAAGGGAAATGTCACAGGAACTGGGCTATGAAAGGTGAGAAGGACTGAACAGGATGATAAGGTGGGAGGACACTCCAGGCAGATAAATCAGAATGAGGAAGGACATGGAGATGTGAACTCACATGGCCTATTCCTGGAATGTCAGGTACCCCAATGTGGTTGGAGTTCTAGAAGGCATGGAAAGCAATGGAGAGCAAAGAAATTAGAAAATGATTTTGAAACCAATTTGTGAAGGTCCTTTTGTGACCTTCTACGATATTTAGATGGCATTATCCTGTAGAAGAGATCGTGGGAAACCACCCACATGCTTTTTAAATTAATAGACCTTATTGTGTAGAGAAGTTTTAGGTTTACAGAAAAATTGAGCAGAAAAGTATAGAGTTCCCATATACCTTCTCTCCCTGCTCCTCAACACACAGTTTCCCCTATTATTAACATCTTGCATTAGTGTGGTACATTTACCACTATTGATGAACCAATATTGATGTAACATTACTAATTAAAGTCCTTGCTTTACTTTAGACTTTAGTCTTTCTGTTGCACAGTTCTATGAGTTTTGACAAATGTGTAATGTCATATATCTTCCATTATAGTATCATTCAGAATAGTGTCACTGCCCTAAAAATCCCCTGGGATCCTCCTATTCGTGTCTCCCTCCCTCTCTCTCCCACAATCCCTGGCAACCACTGCTTTTTTTATTGTCTCCATTATTTTGCCTTTTTCAGAATTTCATGTAGTTGAAATCATACACTATGCAGCCTTTTCATATTGGCTTCTTTCACTTAGCAATATGCATTAAAATTTTTCCATATATTTTTGTTCCTTGACAGCTCATTTTGTTATTGCTGAATACTACTCCATTATGTGGTTGTACCATAGTTTGTTTATTCATTCACCTATTGAAGAATATCTTGGTTGCATTGAAGTTTTGAAAACTATGAATGAAGCTATTATAAACACTATTTTGAAGGTTTCTGTGTGGACAAAAGTATTCAACTCATTTGAGTAAATACCAGGGAGCATGTTATAATTTCTACTGTTATGGTTTCTTTCTAAATTGGTTTTGAGGTCTCTATCTTGAGAGTGGCCATAAACTCTAGCCCTGCCCTGACCATAAATTCAAGGAATTTGGTCATGGATGATTTACAATGTGCCTTTCACAGGATACTTCTTTATCCGAGTGGATGGCCTATGCCTAAATGTCTAACCTGTGACTAGGTGTCCTCCTTGCATAGGAATAATCTTGTTTATACTCACAGACTCCCTTGTGACTCTTTTCTGATCTATTTCCAGCTTATTCCTTGCCAAGATAGCCAGTCTCTCAGAGAGAGCCCTGACCAGAAAGGAAGTTAAGTTCAGATGTGTGTGTCAGATGACATGCAATGAGGAAGCAAACCCAAAATGCATGAAACAGAATAAATTTACTACTCATGGGTTGCAGAGAGGTTAGGGGTACCAACAGGAGGCCAATCAGAACTCTAAAGGTAGCAGGGGGCTCAACTAGTGGGTGGGGAGTGAATATGTGTATGTGTGAGTGTGAGAGAGAGAGAGAGAGAAAACCTGTGGGACTATGCCTTAATTAAGGTCCATGGGTATTATCTCTTAGGCTTTCTTGAGGGTGTTGTGGATTGGCTAGTTTAAAGAAAACACATGCTTTGATTTGGTTCTCAGCTTGACTGTCGTTGGCATATATGAATGCTACTGATTTGTGTTCATTGATTTTGTAACCTGATACTTTGCTGAATTTATTTATCAATTCCACTAGTCTCCTGGCAGAATCTTTTGGGTTTTCAGGATATAAGATCATATCATCAGCAAAGAGCAATAGTTTGACCTCTTCTGCCCTCATTTGGACACCCTTGATTTCTGTCTTGTGTCTGATTTCTCTGTCTAGGACTTCCAGTATTATGTTGAATAGAAATGGTGACAGGGCAATCTTGTCTGGTTCCAGGTCTAAGCAGGAATGCTTTCAATTTTTCCCCATTCAGTACGATGTTGGCTGTGGGTTTGTCATATATGGATTTTATCATTTTGAGGTAAGTCCCATCTATGCCTATTTGTTAAGTGTTCTTATCATAAAAGGGTGCTGAATTTTGTCAAATGCTTTTTCTGCATCTATTGAGAAGATCATATGGTCTTTGTTTTTACTTCTATTTTGGGGTAAATTACATTTACAGATTTGCATATGTTGAACCATCCCTGCATCTCTGGGATGAAGCCAAAACAGACTCCATATCTTACACAACAGCAACAAAGAAAATAAAATACCTAGGAAGATATTTAACTAAGGAGGTAAAAGACTTCTACAGGGAGAACCATGAAACACTGAAGAAGGAAATAGGAGAGGACGTAAACAGATGGAAAACCATACCATGGTCATGGATTGGCAGACTCAATATTGTTAAAATGTCTATACTATCCAAAGTGATCTACAGATTCAATGCAATCCCTATTAAAATACCAAAATCATTTTTCACAGATCTGGAAAAAATAATTATATGCTTATTATGGAACCAGAGAAGACCCTATATAGCCAAAGCAACCTTAAGCAAAAAGAACAAATTGGGAGGCATCAACTTACCAGACTTCAAGCTATACTACAGGGCTATAGTCACCAAAATGGCATAGTACTGGCACAAGAACAGAGACATAGACAAATGGAACAAGACTGAGAACCGAGATATGAAACTATCCTCATATTGCCATCTGATCTTTGACAAAGCAGACAAAAACATACACTGGGGAAAAGAAGACCTACTCAATAAATGATGCTGGGAAATTCGGACAGCCACATGTGGAAGACTGAAACTAGATCCGCACATCTCACCTCTCACAAAAATCAATGCACGATGGATAACAGACTTAAACCTAAGGCATGAAACCATAAGAATTCTAGAAGAAAACATTGGAAAAATTCTTATAGACATTGGCCTAGGCAAAGAATATATGAAGAAGATCCCCAAAAGCAATCTAGGAAACAACAAAAATAAATAAATGGGACCTGATCTAATTAAAAAGCTTATGCACAGCCAAGGAAACTGTCACTAGAGTGAACAGGCAACCTACAGATTGGGAGAAAATATTTGCATGCTACACATCTGATAAAGGGCTGATAACCAGAATCTATACAGAACTTAGGAAAATCAACAAGAAAAAATCAAACAACCCCATTAAAAAGTGGGCAAAGGAGATGAACAGAAACTTTTCAAAAGAAGATAGACTAACACTAAGAAACATGGAAAAATGCTCAACATCTGTAATCATCAGGGAATTGCAAATCAAAACCACAATGAGATATCACTTAACTCCAATGAGAATGGTTTTTATCAATAAGTCCCAAAACAACAAATGTTGGCATGGATGCAGAAAGATAGGAACACTCATACACTGCTGGTGGGACTGCAAATTAGTACAACCTCTATGGAAAGTAGTATGGAGATACCCCAAAGAACTAAAAGTAGAACTACCATTTGATCCAGCAATTCCACTACTGGGTATGTACCCAAAGGGAAAAAAGACATTCTATAATAAAGACATCTGCACTCGAATGTTACAGAAGCACAATTCACGATTGCAAAGATGTGGAAACAACCCAAGTGTCCATCAATATATGAGCGTTTTAATAAAATGTGGTATATGTATACCATGTAGTACTTCTCAGCCATAAAAAAAAAAAATGGTGAACTACCTCTTGTATTATCCTGGGTGTAGCTGGAGCTCATTCTTCTAAGTGAAGTATCACAAGAGTGGAAAAACAAGCACCACATGTACTCACCATTAAATTGGTACTAATCAATCAATGCTTACATGCACGTACACAAGTAACACTCATCAGGTGTCAGCCAGGTGTGGGGGAGGTATTGGTAAATTCACACTTAATGGGTGTGGTGTGCGCTGTTTGGGGGATGGACATGCTTGTAGATCTGCCTTGGGTGGTGCAAAGGCAATTTATGTAACCAAAGCGTTTGTACCCCCATAATATTCTGAAATTAAAAAAAAAAGAAAACACATGCTAAGGGGAAAATTTATTTAAGTAACTTTGGTGTTGATCACTAGGCTTTATCATGGTCATCAGCTGCGGGATGTGTTTGGTTGTAGGTCAGTAAGATGAGGAACAAGCAGAATATATCACAAATAACCACATGGAGAGAGGAAGTTTTAACTAGGCCAAAGTTGACAGGGTATGACTGCGTTTTAAACAACTTATGGAAGGCCTAAAAATGGATGCTGCAGCAGAAAATTTGTTAAATAAAGTTATGACAGAGCATGATTTTTGGTTCATTGAGTAAGACTGTGTTTAATTTTGTAAGAAAGTGCCAGATTGCCTCCCAAATTGGCTATATCATTTTGCATTCCCACCAGCAATAGATGAAAGTTCCTGTTACTTGGCATCATTGCAAGCATTTGGTGTGTCAGTGTTTTTTATTTTAACCATTTTAATGTGTGTAGTGGCATCTCACAGTTGTTTTAATTTAATAATGTTTAATAACTTAGGAGGTTGAGCATCTTTTCATATACATATTTAAAATCAATGTATTCTTTGGTGAGGTGTCTGTTCAGAACTTTTGCCAATTTTATTTTTATTTATTTATTTATTTATTTATTTATTTAGAGACACAGTCTCCCTCTGTTGCATGGACTAGAAGTGCAGTAGTGTCATCATAGCTCACTGCAACCTCAAAATTCCTGAGTTCTAGTGATTTTCCTGCCTCAGTCTCCTGAGAAGCTAGGACTACAGGCCTGTGCCAAGATGCCCAGCTAATTTTTCTATTTTGTGTAGAGACGAGTTCTCGCTATGTTGCTCAGGCTGATCTTGAATGCATGGTCTCAAGTGATCCTCCTGCCTTGGCCTCCCAAAGAGGTAAGATTACAGGTGTGAGCCACCATGCCCGACCGACTATCCTTTCTCCATTAAATTGACTTTCCTCCTTCATCAGAGATAAGTTGATTACCTTTGTGTGGGTCTATTTCAGGTCTCTCTATTGTGTTTTTCTATTGACAAATTGATTTATTTGTCTATTCTTTTGGCAATAAAAAACTTCTTGGGATTCTTTCTCTTCTTTAATTTCAGAATATTATGGGGGTACAAATGCTTTGGTTACATATATTGCCTATACACTGCCCAAGACAGAGCTGCAAGTGAGCCCATTCTCAGACAGAGTGCCCAGTACCCATTAGGTGTGAGTTTTCCCATATCCTCCACCCACCTCCCACCTGCCCAACCCCCGATGAATATTATTTCCAAGTGTGCACATAAGTATTGATCAGTTAGTAACAATTTGATGGTGAGTGCCACTGGTGCTTGTTTTTCCATTCTTGTGATAATTTGCTTAGAAGAATGGGCTCTAGCTCCATCCAGGATAATACCAGAGGAATTAATTCATCATTGTTTTTTATGGCTGAGTAGTACTCCATGGTATACATATACCACATTTTATTAATCCACTCATGGATTGATGGGCACTTGGGTTCTTTCCACATCTTTGTAGTTATGTATTGTGCTGCTATAAACATTTGAGTGCAGATGTTTTGTTATAGAAAAACTTTTTTTTCCCTTGGGTAAATACCCAGTAGTGGAATTGCTCAATCAAATGGTAGTTCTACTTTTAGTTCTCTGAGGTATCTCCATATTAATTTCCATAGAGGTTGTAATAATTTCCATTCCCAACAGGGACATGGAAACCATTCAAATTCAAAACCATTGAATTTGCCACTTCAACTGAGTGGACTTTTTATATATAATTTATATCTCAATAATGCTGTGACAATATCACAGATGCAATACATACATACATAAATACTGGTTAAAAAGAAAAAAATAAAGTTTTATGGAATGTCAGAAACACGAATAAGCAAGTTAATATTGAAGAAGAACAATGTTGAAAGACTAACCGTACCCAACTTCATCACTTACTATAAAGATACAGTAATTAAGGCAGCATGATATTGCCAAAAGAGTAGACAAATAAATCAATTTGTCAATAGAAAAACACAATAGAGAGACCTGAAATAGACCCGCACAAAGGTAATCAACTTATCTCTGATGAAGGAGGAAAGGCAATTTAATGGAGAGTGTATGAGTGTTCCTATCTCTCTGCATCCACACCATTTGTTGTTTTGGGACTTTTTGATAGAAGCCAATCCCACTGGAGTTAAGTGATATCTCTTTGTGGTTTGATTTGCATTTCCCTGATGATTAGAGAAGTTGACCAATTTTTTATATGTATAATGGCCATTACTCTGTCTTCTTTTGAAAAGTTTCTGTTCATGTCCTTTGCCCACTTTTTAATGGGGTTGTTGGATTTTTTTCTTGTTGATTTTCCTAAGTTCTCTGTAGATTCTGGTTATCAGCCTTTTATCAGATGTGTAGCATGCAAATATCTTCTCCCATTCTATAGGCTGTCTTTTTGCTCAAATGACAGTTTCCTTGGCTGTGCAGAAGCTTTTTAATTTGATCAGGTCCCATTTATTTATTTTTGTTGCTACTGTTATTGTTTTGGGGTTCTCCTTCATAAATTCTTTGCCTAGGCCAACATCTATAAGAGTTTTTCCGACGTTTTCTTCTAGAATTCTTATGGTTTCATGTCTTAGGTTTAAGTCTGTTATCCATCGTGAGTTGATTTTTGTGAGAGGTGAGAGGTGTGGATCTAGTTGTAGTCTTCTACATGTGGCTATCTGATTTTCCCAGCACAATTTATTGAATAGGGAATCATTTCCCCATTGTATATTTTTGTCTAATTTGTCAAAGATCAGATGACAGTATGAGGATGGTTTTATGTCTGGGTTCTCAGTCTTTTTCCATTGGTCTATGTCTCTGTTCTTGTGCCAGTACTATGTCATTTTGGTTGTTATAGCCTTATATTATAGTTTGAAGTCTGATAGATTGATGCCTCCCAGTTTGTTCTTTTTGCTTAAAATTGCTGTGGCTAGACGGGGTCTTCTCTGGTTCAACACGAGGCATAGAATTATTTTTTCTAGATCTGCAAAAAATGATGTTGGTATTTTGATAGGGACTTCATTGATTCTGTAAATAACTTTAGGTAGTAGACATTTTAACAATGTTGATTCTACAGATCCAAGAGCATGGTAGGGTTTTCCATCTGTTTACATCCTCTGCAATTTCTTTTCTAGGTGTTTCATAGTTCTCCCTATATAGATCTCTCACCTCCTTACTTAAATATGTTCCCAAATATTGAACTTTTTTTGATGCTATTGTGACAGGTACTGCAATTTGATTTGTTTCTCAGCTTGACTGTTACTGGCGTATGTGAAGGCTACTGATTTCTGTGCATTGATTTTGTATCCTGAGACTTTGATGAATTCATTTATAAATTCCAGTAGTCTCTTGGTTGAATTTTTGGGGTTTTCTAGATATAATGTCATATCACCAGCAAACAGTGAAAGTATGATCTCTTCTGCCCCCATTTGGATGCCCCAGATTCCTCTCTTTTTTCTGGACAGGACTTCCACCACTATATTGAATAGAAGTGGAGACAGTGGGCAACCTTGTCTGGTTCCAGTTTTAGGTGGGAATGCTTTCAATTGTTCCCCATTCAGTATGATATTTGCTGTGGGTTTATCATATATGGCTTTAATAATTTTGATGTATGAGCCATCTATGCCTATACTGTTAAGAGTTCTTATCATAAAAGGGTGCTGAATTTTGTCAAAAGCCTTTTCTGCATTTATTGAGAGGATCATATAGTCTTTGTTCTTGCTTTTATTTATTTGGTGAATTACATTTATAGATTTGCACATATTGAACCATCCCTGTATCTTGGGGATGAAGCCCACCTGATCGTAATGAATTATTTTTTTGATGTGCATTTGAATTTGGTTTATAGGATTTTATTGAGAATTTTTGCATCTATATTCACAAAGGATATTGGTCTGTAGCTTTCTTTTCTTGTTGTGTCCTTTCCTGGCTTTGGTATCAAGGAGATATTGTCTTCATAGAATGAGTTTGGGAGGATTCCGTCTTTCTTGATGTTGTGGAATATTTTCTGCAGTATAGGTACCAGTTCTTCTTTGTAGAATTGGTAGCATTCAGGCATGAACCCATACGGTCCACCACTTTTTTGTTGTTGGAAGATTTTTTATTGTTGCTTCAATTTTGGTGCTTGATATTGGTCTTTTAGGAAATCCATTTCTTCCTGATTAAGCCAAGGGAATTTTTGTGTTTCTAAGGGTTTGTCCATTTCCTCCACGTTTTCATGTTTTGGGCATAGAGATTTTTATAGTATTCAAAGATGATGTTTTGTATTTCTGTGATATCAGTAGGGACATCTCCTTTTTCATTTCCAGTTGAGCTTACTAATGTCCTTTCCTTTTGGCTCCTGGTCAATCCAGCAAACGGCTTGTCTATTTTGTTTATCTTTTCAAAGAACCAACTTTTCATTTTATTAATCTTCTGTATAGTTCTTTTGTTCTCAATTTCATTTAGTTCTGCTCTGATCTTCGTTATTTCTTTTATTCTGCTGGCTTTATGGTTGGTTGGCTCTTCCTTTTCCATTTCCTTGAGATGATTCATTAGTTTACTGATTTGTGAACTTTTGGATGTGGGCATTTAAGGCAGTAAGTTTTCCTCTCAGGGCTGCTTTTGCTGTGTCGCACATATTTTGATATCTTTTGTCCCTGTTATCATCTAGTTCAAAGCATCTTTTGATTTCCATCTGAATCTCCTCCTTGACCCCATAGTCATTCAGTTATAGATTGTTTAATTTCCATGTTTTTGCGTAGAGGTGAGTGTTTCTGTTGGTATTGACTTCTAATTTTATTCCACCATGCTCTGAGAAGCTACATGGTATGATTTCTATTTTTTTAAATTTGTTGAGATCTGTTTTGTGGCCTAGGATGTGATTAATTTTAGAGAAAGTTCCATGAGCTGAAGAGAAGAACGTATATTCAGTGTTATTTGCATGGACTGTTCTGTAGATGTCTGTTAGGCTTTAATGTTCTAGAGTTCTGTTTAGGCCCATTGTTTCTTTGCTTATTTTCTGCTTGGAGGACCTATCCAGTTCTGTCAGTGGGGTGTTGAAGTCCCCAGCTGTTACCACATTGCTATTTATTATGTTGTCTAGATCTAGCAGTATTTGCTTTATGTATCTGGGTGCTCCTGTGTTGGGTGCATAAATATGTAGTGTGGTGGTTGCCTTTTCGCATTTAGTCTCCCAGGAGTCCTGTGTGCTTCTTGTACCTGGATAGTGAGATTTCTGGCTAGGCCATGGAAATTTTCCTCTATTATTCCTTCAAATAGATTTTCCAGCCCTCGTGTATTTTCTTCTTCACCCTCAGGGATACCTATGATTCTTATATTTGGCCTCTTTGCATAATCCCACATTTCTTGTATGCTTTGTACATGTCTCTTGCTTCTGTGTTTTTTCTCCTTGACTGATTAGTTTAGCACATAGGAGTTATCTTCCAGCTCTGATATTCTGTCCTCTGCATATCCAGCCTATTCCTATGGCTTTCCACTGTGTTTTGTAGATCCTTGAATGCCTCTTTCATTTTCAGTATTTGTATTTGGTTTTTATGTTATACTTCAATTTCTTTAGAGAGTTTTTCATTCATTTCTTGCATTATTCTTGTGGTTTTGTTGTGTTGAGTTTCTATTTTCTCTTGAATTTCATTGATTTTTCCTACAATCCATAATCAAAAAATTCTTCCTCTGTCATTTTACCCATTTCATTTAAGTTGGTATCCACCAGTGAGCAGCTAATGGTTTCTTTTGTGGGTGACTTTTTGCTCTGATTTTTCATGACTCCTGTGTTCTTTCACTGATTCTTTCTCATCTGGCCTCTTGGTCGAGCACTGGGGATCCTAGGGGTAGTTTATGGTCCTATCTCCAAGACCCCAAGGATCGGTTCCTTGACAGAGCCATGGAGAGGAGCACTGTTCCTGTATTGCCTTAGGGATATTTTAGCCAGTTTTATGGACCTCTTGAGTTACCTCTGACCTATTGTCTTTACCTTTTCCCAGTGGAGTTTAGTGAGTTTTTTCCCCCATCTTAACCTCCAAGCTGCTGGATTGTACTTGAGGGTGCAAATCCACTGCTCCCTAATAACTTCAGATGCAAGGCAGTATTTGTAGCTATGGAGTTGTTCCCACTGTCATTCATTGTAGTTCGTGTGGCAGAGCCAGTTACTTAGGTAATCTGTTGTGACCGTGGTAGGCTTTGGTCCCCCAGGTTGGGTATACAGAAGCCCCAAGCTTTGGGAGGGGTGCTGTATCTCACAGGGGTTACTTTTCCCATGTTCTCCCTGAGGTGTGGGGAGGAGCAAGATAGCTTGCAGCTGCAGTGTGAGAACTTGGGTGAGTGAACTTCTATGCAGCTCAGAAATTGCTCGTCTGGCCACTAGGGGGTCCTATGTTGTGGAGTTCAGGGCTATCTTTCTGAAGTTAGAGGACTGCTTCTGATGGGAGGGACCTACTGGTGTGATTGCTGAGGTTTCTGGCCAGGTTTTTTCTTCCCTGTCCACAAGCTTGGGCACTTTCCCCTGCAATCAGACCACTTGTGTTTTCTCTCCACCCAAGATGGGCTCATGAGCTTCCCCACAGTTCATGCATCTGGTCCTGTGATGTGTGGCTCTGCATGTGGGATCTCCAGTTGTGCACCACCTTTTCCGCCACTACACCCCAAGGTGAGGTGGGTGGGCCTCTCTATCCTCCGATGTCTCTGCCAGGGGGATGCTCCCACGGGGGGGGATAGTGGCAGGGCAGCTGACACACACTTGGATCAAGCTTATCTCCCTAATAAAGTGAGTAGGATTGAGGGCAGCTTCTCTGCTTCAGCCTGTGGCACCTGAGGCATTCGGTTGCCATGGGAACCAGTACTTATATGAATTGAGTCACTATGGCACAGTAACCTTCAATATGACCATTCTCTGGGATAGAGGGATAGGGATCTGTAGAGTGGGCACTAGGGCCAATCATGTAGGAGAAGGCCAGAGCTGGGGAGGTGGGACCAGATGGACAGGCTGCAAACCGTTTCCAATACACAAAGGTCCTACCGATACAGCTCAGGGACCTCGTCCCACTTGGAACCCACAGAGGCAGCTGTCTGTGGCCTCCAAGGATGCAGCATGTTGCGCTCAGGTGAAAGAGTCCCCAGGCCGGGGATGGCGTGAAGCTAGAGACCTAGCTAACAGTCAGCTCCAGGCAGGAGACTTTAAAGATGTCTGCCGACTTCCATTTGGGCGTAAAACGGGGTCCCACTGGTTCAGGTCAGCTACACAGTGAATGCAGCTCTCCTCGACCTGCCTGGATCCCATGGAGGCAATTGCCAGCAGCCACCAAGGGCATAGCCCGTTGCTCTCCATTGAACTCAGGTGCCCTGGTCCTGCTGACTTACAGGGGTGAGGTGCCCTTCTCCAAATTCCAGCATACTGTCCTGGGAAGCTGTATCTCAGCCTAGTCCCTCCCCGGCCCTGAGCAGTACCTGCATAGTGCACCTGAGAGTTCCATGTGGTTCCCACAATTGCTTCCTCTCCACAGAGCCTGCTGTCTCATGCAACAATTTTGCACCAACTCTGGGCTTGTCCCTGACTGAGTGGATCAGAAGTCTGTGGGGATGGTGAATGACCACCTGCAGGTCAGGTCGCACTGTGGTGAAATGGCAAGTGAGTCCTCCCCATGCTCTGATCTCTATTGTATTCTCTGTGCTCTCTGATCTTTGTGAATGTATCTGCCTGTCACCTTTTTTGTACTGAGTGTCCCATGCTGCTTTTATGCAATTTCACAATGCTGTTTTCAGAGTGAGCGATCCGCATGCAGGCAGCCGTCTGTGCTCTTCACCTCCTTCCCTGGGAGTGGTGAGGTAGGAGACCTCTACCAGACTGCCATTTTTTTCTCAACATGACTTGCTGGGATTCTAATTGGGATTTCATTGAATCTATAGATCAAGTTGAGAAGACCTGACGTCTTAAAAATATTGAGTCTTCTTACCCATGAACATGGAATATCTATTTATTTAGATAATTTTTTTATTTCTTTCATCAGAGTTTTAGAGTTTTCCTCATATAGCTTTTGTACATATTTTGTTAGATATATACCTAAGTATTTGACTTTTTGATGCTAATGTAAATGGTGTTTTTTTTTCATTTCAAATTTCAATTGTTCATTGCTGGAATATAGGAAGCAGTTGACTTTTTTTTACTTTTTCTTTTTTTCCTTTTTTATTTCAGAATATTATGGGGGTACAAACGTTTTGGTTACATAAGTTGATTTTGTACCATTTGAGTCAAAGTTATAAGTGTGCCCATCCTCCAGATAGCATGTATTGTACCCGTTAGGTGTGAACTTAGTACATTAACCTTGTATTCTGCAACCTTGCTATAATTGCTTATTATTTCCAGTTATTGTTTCTTGCTGATTTTTTGGGATTTTTTATGTAGACAATCATGTCATTTGCATCCAAAACCAGTTTTATTTCTTCATTCTTCATCTGTTTTCCTTTTATTTCCTTTTCTTTTCTTATTGCATTAGCTAAGACTTCCAGTACAATATTGTACAGAATTAGTCCAAAGATGCATCCTTGCATTATTCCAGATGTTAAAGGGATAGCTTGTGGCTCTTAAGCTGAAAAGACAAGGTGATATAATTAAAGATTTATTTGAAAAATCTCACCTATGCATCCATTAATGGACACTTAGGTTGATTCCACATATTGGCCATTGTAAATAGTGCTTCAATAAACATGGATGTACAGATATCTCTTCATTATTCTGATTTCCTTTCTTTT
Organism: Daubentonia madagascariensis; assembly: GCA_023783475.1. Lineage (NCBI taxonomy): Eukaryota > Metazoa > Chordata > Mammalia > Primates > Daubentoniidae > Daubentonia > Daubentonia madagascariensis. Next base: position 253,822 of record JAKFHU010002592.1, read on the forward strand.
GGATATACCTGGCATTGGGGTTGCGGGTTGCTTGATCATATGTAGTTCTCTTTTTGGTTTTTTGAGGAACCTCCATACTGTTTTCCATAGTGGCTGTACTGCTTACATTCCCACCAACAGTGTACAGGTGTTTCCCTTTCTCCACATGCTTTGAGTGATGGACATCCCAATTACCCTTATTTGATCATTACACATTGTACACGTGTATCAAAATATTGCATGTACCCCAAAATATGTACAACTATTGTGTGTAAATAAAAAAGAAGAATGCCAGAAAATGAACAGGTAAAATGAAGAGACAGATAGATAAAAATCTAACTCAGGGGCATTGTGCAGGACAGATTACAGGTGAAAAGTGAATGAGACTGGAGGCAGGAATTCTATCCATAAGGCCACTGCAATAGTGCAAGGAAGAGTTAAGAAGCTAAAGAGTGAAAATATATATAGGAAATGAGAAGTCAGAATCAACCAGACATAGTGTCTGAATGGATCCAGTGGGTATAGTTGTGGGAGGACAATATAAGGAAGGAGCTATTAAAATTATGGTAGAAATATTCTTGGATAAGTTGATGTCTGAGTTGTATATTTGGAAAGATAGGGAATTTAGACTGGGGTGACAGAGAATAGAAGAGTGTTTGTTAGTGGAGTCTAGTGAGAAGGTCCTCTCCTCTGTGGTTGGGCTCATCTGGTGGTCCTGTGATCTAGAGTTGTAAAGAGAGGCTCTTGCAAATAGCTCACATAGACTCATTCAAAAATTTTTAAGCCAAGTATTTTAGACTTAACATACAGTCACACTAATGATTCATAACATACTGTCATGCTAATTGGCCTTGCAGGGAACAAAAACAATGCATATCTCTCTTACTAGCAAAAAGTGGGATTTGGGTCTGGAAAAATGTTTGTACTACTAGGTTGGACCTTAGGGATGAGATGTGGAAAGGCAGGATCTCAGACTAGGGAGGGGTCTACACTGGCTTTCTAAATTCCTCTACAGGCACAGGGAACAAATTAGGAGCCTACTGTGAAGTCCAGGAGCATAAGCTGAGCACTGAGCAGAGCCCAAATACCAGAACTTGGACCCAATTACAGGAACATACCAGAAGCAAAGTGGGTGCCTGATACCAAGGCCCAAAGATTAAATCTAGGGCTGTTTCATTCTTTTCTGCTTATAGTTAGGTTCAACATTTTATACCAAAGGTTGGTATAAAACACATTCTTTGCCTTCAAGGAACTTACAACATAGTGTCTCAGGCCAAGACTGATTCTAGAGAACAGGGCAATGCTTAGTCTGTAAGTGGGAGTTGAAGAGCTTTATCTGGGAGAGGATAGAAGCAGAAGTTGGCATCTTTAATCTGAAGTGGTCAAAATTCCAATAACTATGAAATGCTACTGAGAAAAATACATTTTAAGGGGGCCTTAAAATATTTCTCAATTCATACCATGTAAGGCACATACTGTTCTACCAGTGCACCAGAATGATCCTAATCCCAGAACAAGATTTTAAGACTTACGTATAGTGGAAGATAAGACTGAAGTGGGGTGAGGGAAGGCATATGTGACTTAGTCTGCGTGTCTCTAGCGACAAAAGCTTCAGGAAGAAAAATTGGGACCAAATATGAAGAAGACATTTCTAACAACCAAATATACCTAGGTATGAAATTGGCTTCTTAGGTGGGTAGTAGGATTGCTGTCATTGGAAGTGTGCAATAAGAGACTAAATGACCACTTGCTGGAGATATTCACTATGCTTTGGATGTTTTAGGGAAGGTCAGGTATCACATGTAGGGTCAGACCATAACTTTTATGATCTCTTCCAGCCCTGACAGTCTATGAGGTGATAACATGGGATATAGTGCATTTAAACGCAAGCAGAAATTGACTTCTTTCCACAGAAAACAGCTTTGAAAGACATAAAGCATCCTTTACAAAATGCCACCTGTATACCCATGTGTGGTGGCTGGGGATTTATAAGCCTGCTCATGTTACAAACTTCTGCACATTAAATTTGTAATCACTTTCTTCCCTTGTACTCAAAGAAGCTTCTCTGCTATTCTGCTCTTCTGAGCTTTTCCAGGCTAGTTGCCTGAATCCAGATGATTTTTAAGATTTTTATTTTATTTTTAATTGTGGTTATTCATTGCCTTACATGGTTACCTTGTTTCTTTTTTTTACAAGCATACAAATTTAAAGCTACATCTTAAACATTTTAATTGTACAATTCAGTAGTGTGAATTATATTCATATTGTACAAAAGATCTCTAGAACTTTTTCATTTTGTAAAACTGAAACTCTATGCCCATTAAACATTAATTTCCCCTCCCTTCTTTCCCCAGGCCTTGGCAACCAGCTTTATACTTTCTTTTTCTATGATTTTGACTACTTTAGATACCTCATATGAGTGCTATCATTCAATATTTGTCATTTTTGTTACTGGCTTATTTCACTTAACATGATGACCTAGAGGTTCATCTAGGTTGTAGTGTGTGACAGTATCTCCTTTTTTAAGGCTGCATAACTTTCCATTTTATGTATATACCACATTTTCTTTACGCATTCATTGACTGATGGACATTTGGTCTGTTTCTGCCTCTTAGCTATTGTAAACAATGCTGCAATGAACATGAGCATGCAAATATCTCTTGGAGATCTTGCTTTGAATACTTTTGCATATATACCCAGAAGTGGGATTGCTGGATCATACAATAATTCTATTTTTAAATTTTTGAGTAACTTATTATTGTTTTCCATAGTGACTGCACCAAGATGATCTTTCATTATGTTTAGGGGTCAAAGCAATAGAGCAGGAAAAGGTAGAGGGGACAAGTGAGGCTAGGTCGAGTCTCCATTCTGAGCTATTAGATAACCATTCTGGAGTATCTGGGACGTGGACCTCCTGAGTGAAAGGAAGTTTGGAGGAGGGAACATGCTAGACTAGGCCCCATCTTTTTCATGGGGAGAGGTTGCTCTTAGGGCTTGTCTGTCATTGTCATTTGACTTGACAAGTACTAGGAACTAAGAAAGCAAAGAGGAAGCTCTTTGTGTTCTCATTGCCTAGTTGCAAAACATATTCTTAAGCTTCATCTGGGTGAGGTGTGCTTAGAATTATGTTATCTCACAATCTAATTTATACTGGTAACACCTTAGAATTGGAAGTGTTCTTAAAGAGCACCTAGTATTACAAACAGATAAACTAAACCTCACAGAAAGCAAAGGATTTATCCAATGTCACTAACTGAGTCAACAGCAGAGCCAGGAATAGAACCCAGCCATCCTAATTCCAGGCCAGTGCCTTTCCCCATACACGATACTAACCATAGAAAGCCAAAGTGGGGAGGTCCCCACTTTGGGACTATTTAATTTAATCACCATTTCCCAGATGAGAAAGCAGGTTCAGGGATGGGAAGTATTGCGCCCAAATTCACTGAACAATCTAATAATCAAGACAGGTTTCAAAACCTGGTAATAAACATCAAACTTGGGACTCATTCCTTGTTTTTATATGATCCCACCTCCTCCTCTTTCTATCCCTGGCTACACTAAGCTTGGATTTTTCATCAGCCAATCCTCTGATAGATCCAAATACCTTCTTCCCTGAAGAGGTATTTTCACCCCATTTATAGTTGTCTTAGTAGACAGAGCTTCTTCCAAATCCCAGTCTTGGGAGGCTGTCTGCTCCTGCAAGAACCTTAAGATTTTTCAGGAAGGAGTGGGTAAAGTTATGAATCCAGGACCCAGGGATGGGCATCTGTAGAAAGAACTTGTTCTTCAAGTGGTGGGTTGTCTGAATGAGAAAAGATACCAATCTTCAGTTCGTTTGTTCAAGGCAGGTACGTATATATTGAAAAAAAATTGCTTCCTAAGAGAGAAATAAGTCTGGGAAATGTCAGAGATAGGCTACATTTCTGCTAACCCAATTACATCTAACCTATACAATCCCTTAATCTTTCCTTCCTCTCCTCCTCTTTCCCTTCTCCTCTCCCTCCCTTCTTTCTCCCTACCTGCCTACCTCCCCAGCCCTACTTCCACACAACTCCTGTTTTCAAGAGAAGCTCTCTGTCATCTATGATATATTGCTGTTGTACTTTTCTCATGATAAACATAATAAAAATAATACATGTGTCCATTCCTGAATATTTCTCAATACTGATTTAGGTTAAGCCTACCTTGTTCCACATGGAAATTTTGGTAGCTTCTAAAACCATATACATGATAAAATATAAGCAAAATAAGGTAAATGGGGAAAAGGAGAAAAAAAAAAGGAAGGAAAGAAATAAGATTAAGCCAATGGTGAGGTTAATAAATAAAACACATTCTGTGATGTACTGTAAATTTGCTAGAGGTTGACCATAAATTTGGCCCTGAGCTTCTTAGTAGACAATGCAAAGAAGCATACAAATAATTACACAATTTTTACCATCCACAGGATAAAAGCAAACCGGTTGCTTGGGAGAACAACTCTTCCTACTGCTGAGGCCTGAGAAAAACTCCCCCTCCCCTACATTTCCCAGTAAACTTGATTTAGGGTTAAATTCATTTCTATGGGTGAGAATCTTTGCCTATTTCCCTAAGTTTTCAGCCCATCTAGATGACAAGGATAGAATTGTCACTATGGAGAATATTGGGTGACAGGTTGAGTAAGCCTTGCTAACACAAAATATCACAAATAATGACTAAACCTATCAATGATAATTTCTCTACACTATACTTAAAATCACCAATTACATCAATCTGTAAACCATGAAATTCATTCTATTATAACCATATCGGCATGGTCTAATTTATAGCCCACCAACTTAAAGTGAAATGTTTATGGTATTTTTTTTTGTTGTTGTTGTTATTGAACAGCATTATACCTGTCTGAAATGTCCTCCTAGCCAGGCACACACCATGAGTCAGGCCACATCTCCTGTTAGTGTCACCACCCACCTACCTACTTCAAGCTCCTTCCCTTATTCAAAAAGAAGCTCTTGGTTGGCCTTGACATTTTCATAATCAAGATGAGTCTAGCCAAAAAAAAAAAAAAAAAAAGAAGCAGCAGCCGCAAAAAATTAGTTTTAACCTTTCATTTTAAAGGGAGAAAATAATGTTTTCAGCTTATAATTTCAAAATGAGAGCTCTGAGTTTCTCAACTCTTCTAGTCCTAATTAAGATTTTCATCTTTCTTTAAAGCTCCCCTCCAGCCTTCACCCACACTCCATCCCACATTGGACGGATAGGGAAGGGGAAGTAGGAGAGGTTTATTTTTCTTTTGTTTCTCATTTTACTCAGCATTTTAGATCCCTCTCTCTAATAGCTGCCTGGTCTGCTAGATCTTTCTCTCAGTCCCTCGGCTTTTCTGTGACCAAACATTCTGCTACCCTCTCTCTACACCCAGGGCATTGGTAGAGAAGGAGCTCTGTCTCCTCATTATACTCCCCTCTGTCCCTCATCTATATCCCACATGTTTCACACCAAAGTACAGAATATTGTCATTTGAAATAGCTAGGGACCTCATGGCATTTACTCAGCCATGCCTGTTCCATAGCATAGTCCAGGTGCCATGTAGTCCCAACTCTCTTTACCCTACAAAGAAATATGTTACCGTAGGAAACCTTTCAGCCTTGATGATTTTAGAAACCAACTATATTCGGTAGCCAAGTATATTTCTCAGTGAAAAAATGCATCCAAAAGTACAATTATTTCAGCTACACACATTCAAACAGGAGGTGGAATACACATACCTGGACAGCAGGGCATTCAAAATTTCAATAAAGGTCAAAAACACTACAATTGTATCATTTGGTTAAACTTTTCTTTTCCAAAAAATAAAAGCCATGAGAAGTAGAATGATGTACCTAGTCACTTAAACAAATTTATAGAGTGAAAACTATAATGGAAGTTCCATGAGGAAAGAAATTATGCCTGTCTTGTTTCCTGCTATTTTTACAGAGCCAAGAATAGTGTCTGGCAAATAGGAGGTACTCGATAAATATTTCTTGAATGAAGGAATGAATGAATAGTCCCCCAAGTTAGACATTGTTAATTTTCTCATTTCACAGATGAACAAACTGAGGCATAGAGCTATTGGCATTGTTTGAATGAATAATGTTATTATATTTCCACCTGTACCGGCCCCATCTCATTTCCCCCAAAGTAATGAGCATCTTCTAGTACTTACCTTGCCAATTCCATTTCTAAACAGTTTCCAACATGAATGCATATTTCTGACTCTTGTTATTTGTGGCATTTTCACCAAATTTCTTATACTCTAATTAGACCAATACAACTTAAAACCCTATTGTGGACCATACATTGTGTTGTGTTTTGACATATACTATCTCACCCAAACGGTCATAATGACCCTGTGAAACAGGTGGTATTTTCTCCATTTTAAAGATGAGGAAACCAAGTCTTACAGAAGTTAAGAAATTCATGAAAGGTCACACAATAGGATTTCAACCCAGGTCACAGGGAGCTAACCTAATAGACTCTCGAGTCATACAGGGACTGAAAAAGAGAAGTTCCCAAAATAAAATAGCAAGAACTTGCCACACGGTAGTCAGGATGATTTCTGTGAAGTAACTTTTTCTGCCAATTTATTTCCTTAAAGACTCCCAGCCTAGTGAGGGAGACAAACAAGGCCAAACACAATTACAGTATCAGGTAACAAATATTATGGCAGACAGAAACATGAGGGTCATGGGAACAGAGTTGGGGACTCTCTGTATGGAAGGCAGGTGGCAGGAGAATGTTGCAAATGGCTTCCTAAAGCACCTTCTCTTATGCTCCCATGACCTCTATGGTAGTCACTACTAGTACTGTTCATCAAATATTTACAGGTTTTTTTACCTTCTGGAAACATGGTAGGATTGCACTTGTCTACCCCCTTGAAGTTAGTGTGGCTTTTGACTTGCTTTGTCTACAATATGTGAGAGGAAGCTTTAAAAACCAATGTGAAATTTTGCCACAACTCTTTTTCCAGCCTGAGTGATCATGGAAGCATGTATTGAGTTGGAGTGTCCATCAGCCTGGCTTCTCAAGTGACTACAATGAGATGGACCCTTTGCCAACTTGCATTAGACATAAAACATGAGCGAGAAATATACTTTCTGTTCAGCTACTGAAATTTTGGAGGTTGCTTGTTTACTGCAAGATAATTTAGCCCTTCCTGGTTGTTATACCATCACTGGAAAAATTACCTTCTTGATTGTATTAATGTGTCTTTCTCCCCATGAGATTGTGAGTTTGGGTCCAGGGACAGTGTTCATGTCCATATCTCCCTGCCTAGTACAGTGTATGGCATATAGTGTTCACTCAATAAAGAACTGATAGATGAGTAATAGCAATGAAGGAATTGAATCTTGAAAGATAAGTTCACCTGGTAAAGAAATAGGGGATGTGGTCTAAGCAGAAGACTAAGTATGAACAAATAATAATATCACATATTATATATTACTATGTGCCAAGAACTATTCTAACTACTTTAGATATGTTAACTAATTTAATCCTCACAACAACTCTGTATCAGCATTTTCCAGAGAAACAGAGCCAAGATAGGGCAAGAAAAAGAGAGGGAGGGAGAGAGGGAGAGAGATTTTGAGGAATTGGCTCATACAATTATGGAAACTGGCAAGTTCAAATTCTGCAGGGCAGGCTGATAGCAGGGTAAAGACCAAGGGAAGAGTTGAGGTCGCAGTCTTGAGTATGAAGGCAATCTAGAGGCAGAATTCCATCTTCCCCAGGAGTCCTCAGTCTTTTCTCTTAAGACCTTCAACTGATTGAGTGAGGCTCCCACCCTGTGGACAGTAATCTGCTTTACTCAGAGTCTACTGGTTTAAATGTTAATCGCATCTACAAAATTCCTTCACAGCAACATCTAGATTGGTATTTGACCAAAACTGGATACCATGGACCAGTCAAGTTGACACATAAAATTAGCTGCCACGAACCCTATGAGGCAGGCACTATTATTTACCCCAATGGACGATAAAAATGAAGTACAAAAAGGTTAAGCAACTTGACCAAAATTCATACAGTTAGGAAATGACAGAAATGGGTTTGAACTCAGCCTGGTTCCAGAATCCACGTTCTTAACCATTATGCTTTACTGCTTCTGTTCAAGGAATCCACTTTCACTTGACTAATTTTTAGGCATAATGGAAAATGTTCTAAAAAGGTATACTTTTGTTGTAGTAAAATATGCATAACACAAAATTTACCATTTTAGTCAGTTTAAGTGTACAATTTAGGGACATTAAGTACATTCACATTGTTGTGCAACCATCACTGCCATCCATCTTCAGAATTTTTTCACCTTCTCCAGTTGAAACTCTGTACTCATTAAACACTGATTCCTTATTCCCTCCTTCTTCTAGCCCCCGGCAATCACCATTCTACTTCCTGGTTCTATGAATTTGACTACTCTAGGTATCTAATAAAAGTGGAATCATACATTATTGTCTCTTTTGTGACTAATTTCACTTAGCATAATGTCGTCAAGTTTCGCCTGTGTTGTAACATGTGTCAGAATTTCTTTCCTTTTCTATCTGAATAATATTCCATTGTATGTATAAACCACATTTTGTTTATCAATTCATCCATTGGTGGACATTTGGGTTGCTTCCACCTTTTTGTTACTGTGAATAATGCTGCTATACACATGGGTGTACTAATATCTGAGTCCCTGCTTTCACTTCTTTTGGGTATATACCCAGAAGTGAAATTACTGGACCATATGTCATTTCTATGTTTAATTTTTTGAGGAATTTCCATACTATTTTTTACAGAAGGTACACTATTTTACATTTCTACCAGCAATGTATAAGGTTTCAATTTTAGGAAGATATTCTTAGAATAATGCCTGTCAGATCCAGAGCAGAAGAAAACTATACTTGAAATGGGTTTTCATCTAGAATCCAGTACCACTTGAATAAGCCTGGGAAGCAGAGATAGCATAGGGCCAGTATAGTGTTCCCTATCTTACGTGTTACTCACACTTCCTGCCTATTTGTCTTCCACAAATATATTTATCATGGCTATCTAGCTCCAGTAACTCCAGGTACACATAAATGAGTTTGAATTTATTCATTTATTGAATACTAATATGCATAGACACTGATTCCTGTGTTTTCAATGCATTTTTTTCATTTGATCATCAAAACAATCCTGGAAGGTGTATTCTGTTATTATCTCAATTTAAGTATGAGAAAAACTGAAACTTAAGAGGGGCTAACTTTCCCAGGCTCAGTTACTTGCTAGCAAGTAAGGAGCAGAGACTTAAACACAGGCCTGTCTGGTTCCAGAGATCATGCTCTTAATCAAAAAGCTATACTACTTTCCTATTTTCACTAAATCAAATAAAATATTTAACACCCACTATGCCTCAGAGATTATTCTAAGCGTTAGGAATATATCTGTGAAGAAAACAGAAAATAAAATCCCTGCCCTCATGGAGTTGTTATTCTTCTGGAGATTGAATTAGTTCTATTTAATAACTGTAGCAATCTAATGAGGGAACGAAGGCTTAGAGAACATGTCCAATATTACCCAGGTTCAATGCAGCATTGCCATTGATTTCGCTCCTCCTCTCCTTGTCCACTCCCCTCCTGGTTAAATCAGCTTAGGTCTGTGGATGGCTCAGCATAAACCACCCCTGTACTAGAAAAGCAGCTAGAATCCCATGCTGATGATGTCCCCTACAGGTGCTCAGGCAAAGAAGAACTTATTGATTTCTATAAAGTGCTTATGATGCTGATATATTCTAGAAGGAGTGAACTGAGGTAACTCATAATTTGTTCCTATGGGCCCCACCCCTACAGCCTAACTCCTTGCTAATGTGGTGTGACTCTCTAATTGGCTGATAAAATACCTGTAGTATACCATCCTCTGGTTTAGGTCACCATGGACTATATGAGTAATTTCAATCAGCAGTTTTTAACCATTATCTTATTTGATTTTTCAACAGCTGTTGAGAACTCTTTCTTGAAATACTTTCTTTCATGGTTTCCATGACACCATTCTTTCTAGTTTTCTTCCTACCCCTATCTGTTCTTTCTCAGTCTCTTTTTGCTGGCCCTTCCTTCCCCTGGGCATCATGGGAGCTTCTTAGAGTTCAGCCCAGGGTTTAATTCCTACTGCTTCAATCATTATCTGTGCATAGATATATACCTCCAGCCCCGACCTCTCTTCTGAACTCCCACTGGTCATATCCAATGGATATCCAATGAGACATCTAATTCAGCATGTCTAAAATTCAATCAATCATGTCCTTCCCACCTCCACTCTCTTCTCCAATATTGCCTCTCTGAATAAATGGTATCCCTCTAGGATTATTCAAGCCAGAAACCTGGCTCAAACCAAAAACCCATGAATTATGCATGAATCCTCCCCCTTCTTCACTGCTTCCCACATTCAGTCAAGTACAGAGTCCTCATTAATTTTACCTCTTAAATATATTTTTAATTCATCCACTTATTTACATTAAATTTCTACCACTCTGATCCAAGCCACCATATCTCCAGCCCGGGCTACTGCAATAGCAATAGCCCTGCATTCAAGCAACAAATACTTATTGAAGGCTTACTTTTTGCCAGACACTGTAACTCATAAGTAGTCTCTTGACCATAATCTTAGTCCTTCCCCAATCTAGTCTTCACAATGCTATCAGAATGATCTTTAAAAACTCCTTAATAGTTGTCCATTGCCCTTTGGACAAAGTTGTGAAGCCTCTGGATGGTCTACAAAGCAATGTATGGTCTAGACACTTGCTTGATTTTCAGCCTAATTTCCTGGCAGTCTACCTTGCTCAGGTCCCTGTATACCAAATTTCTTTATGCTACTCAAATACACCAAGCTTGTTCCTACATTGGGGCCTTTGAATTTGTTATTCTGTCTACCTGGAACACTTTTCTACCCCTCAACCTTCACACACACACATATACACACCATCATCATCATCCTTACCTGATTAACTTTTCCTCTTCCTTCAGATTTGCCCGTATATTACTTCCTCAGGTAATCTTACCTTGAACACATGGAACAAGTTAGAGATTCTTCCCATTAATGTAATCCCATGGCATCTTGCAAGTCTATTTCATAACTCTTATCACACATAAAATCATTTGGTTTTTTGTCTTCCTCCCTACTGCACTCTATATCCTCTGAGGACAAACAGACTGATTGTCTTGTTTCCCACTTCATCTCCAACATCAAGCACCATGACTAGCACATAGGAGGGAGTAATGAATATTTGTGAAATGAGTGAACATTTTCCTGGTCTTCCTTCTCCCTCTCCTCTACAATGAGGTCTTTAGTACCTATTGTTTGCTTTGTTCTGAGACCTTCCCTCTTCCACTGTATTCAGCTGGGCCTTCCATCACTCTGTCAAAAAAAAATTACAACAGGCTGAGCCCCAGAATGGTTTCTGCTCATTGGCTCTGAAGTGCCAGCCCATGTGGTATCATTGTCCTTATTATAGCATTTTCTCCTTGGCTCAGGAAAGCGGTATAACATAATGTTTAAGAGAACAGATACTGGAGCCAGACTTCCTAGGGTTTGAATCCTAGCCCTGCTACTTATCAAGCCTTTCTGTGCCTCATGGAGTTGTTAAAAAGAGTTAGTACATGTGATGCATTTAGCACAGGTTTTGGAACATATTAACCACTCAAAAATTTTGCTGTTATTGTTATATGACAGTAAGTTTGCAGGTCCTAGGACCACAATTACCTTTCAGGAGTATCATATGCAATGGGCCACATGGTTATACAAATGATCAGGTCCTAGGTAGGCACACAGCTCCAACCTATCTCTCTGACTCTCCAGAGTTCTGCCTGATGTCAACTGTAAATGTAAGGTAACGAGTTCAGGCTTTCTAAGAAATCTGCACAAAAACTGGAGTTAGAAGCAGGAACTCTTCCCTAGCCTAGAGAAGTCCCCAAAATAGAGGCCCATTGCAGACCCTTTGCCCTCAGTAGCTCATCATCATCTTTTTATTCACTCAACAAATATTTATTGAGTACTTACTCCATGTCAGACATTGTATTAAGCCCAAGGGGTATGGCGCCTATATTCTAGTGAGAGGATACAGACAATAAACTCATGAACAAGTAAATAAAGCATTAAGATTATAATAACTGGTATGAAGAAGAAATGGAGTAAATGAATAGAGTGACAGTAAAAAACAAACTGCAACTTTAGAAAGGTGGCCAAGGGAGGACCTCTCTAAGGAAGTGAAATTTCAGCTGAGACCTAAAGGATGCAAAGAGTGAGTCATGGAATGATCTAGCATCCCAGACAGAGTGAAGAGCAAGTGAAAAACCCCAAGAACCAAATTGTGGGTATTGGAGGGACAGAAAGAGAATATGGCTGAAACATAGAGACACAGGGGGAGAAAAAGAGAGTGGTAGGATATGAGACTCAAGGGATATACAGGAGTCAGATCATATAGAACTCCCAGTCCATAGATTTTTCTTAATTCTGAATTACCCCATATAGGTAGCCACTAGTCACATGTAGCTATTGAGCACTTGACATGTGGCTAATCCAAATAGAGATGTGCTTAATGTGAAAAGCAGAATATAAAATATCTCATTCATATTGTTAATATTGATGACAAGTTGAAATGATATCTTGTATATATTGGATTAAATAGATTATACAATTAAAATTAATTTCATCTGCTTTTTACACTTTTAAATGTGGCTACTAGAAAATTCTATGTGGCTCCCATATTTTTATTGAGCATTACTCTTCTAAGTAAAATTGAAAGTCATTGGAGGATTTTGAAAAGGGGAATGACATGCTATGACTTATGTTTTAAAAAGACCACCCTGACTGCTGAATATATGCTTAGGGGAGAAGGGAAGGGTAGGTACAGGGGGATCAATTAAGAGGCTATTAGAGGAAAGAGGTAATGGTATATTGAAATAGGGAAGGACCAGATATGAAGAAAAGTGGTCAGGGTCTGGAACATTTTGAAGATAAAGAGGACTTACTAATGGATTGGATGTGGGGGTATGAGGAAACTAATAAATATCTCTTATTAATTTAAGAGTTATTATTTGCTAAGTGCCTCTGTTACATTCTTGGTACAGTCACTGTCCCTATTTTACAGAGGAGAAAACTGGAACTCAGAGAAATATAGCACAAGCTAGTAAGGGACCCAGACAGTTCCTTATAGAATTACTTATATATCTAGCTAAAAAAGCAGAATTCTTTTTTTATTATTTCAGAATATTATAGCAGTACAAACACTTTGGTTACATATATTGCCTTGCACCACTCAAGTCAGAGCTACAAGCATGCCCATTCCCCAGAAAGTGCACACCGCACGCATTAGGTGTGAATTTACTCATCCACTCCTCCCTCCTCCCATCTGCTTGACACCTGATGAATGTTACTTCCATATGCGTACATAAGTGTTGATCAATTAGTACCAGTTTAATGGTGAAAAACAAACAAACAAAAGCTTGTTTTTCCATTCTTGTGATACTTCACTTAGAAGAATGGGCTCCAGCTCCATCCAGGATAATACAAGAGGTATTAGTTCACCATTGTTTTTTATGGTTGAGTAGTACTCCATGGTATACATATGCCACATTTTATTAATCCACTCATGTATTGATGGGCACTTGGGTTGTTTCCACACCTTTGCAATTATGAATTGTGCTGCTATATACATTTGAGTGCATATGTCTTTATTATAGAATGTCTTTTTTCCTTTGGGTAAATACCCAGTAGTGGGGTTGCTGGATCAATGGTAGTTCTACTTTTAGTTCTTTGGGGTATCTCCATATTGTTTTCCATAAAGGTTGTATTAGTTTGTGGTCCTACCAGCAGTGTATGAGTGTTCCTATATCTCTGCATCCATGCCAACATTTGTTGTTTTGGAACTTTTTAGTAAAAGCCATTATCACAGGAGTTAGGTGATATCTCATTGTGGTTTTGATTTGCATTTCCTTGATGATTAGAGATGTTGAGGAATTTTTCGTATGTTTGCTGGCCATTAGTCTGTCTTCTTTCAAAAAGTTTCTGTTCACGTCCTTTGCCCACTTTTTAATGGGGTTGTTTGATTTTTTTTCTTGTTAATTTTCCTGAGTTCTATACAGATTCTAGTTATCAGCCCTTTATCAGATGTGTAGCATGCAAATATTTTCTCCCATTCTGTAGGTTGTCTGTTCACTCTAATGATAGTTTCCTTGGCTGTGCAGAAGCTTTTTAATTTGATCAGATCCCATTTATTTATTTTTGTTGTTGCTGTGATTGCTTTGGGGGTCTTCTTCATAAATTCTTTGCCTAGGCCAATGTCTATAAGAATTTTTCCAACACTTTCTTCTAAAATTTGTATGGTTTCATGCCTTAGGTTTAAGTCTGTTATTCATTGTGAGTTGATTTCTTATTCAATAAATTGTGCTGGGAAAATTGGATAGCCACATGTAGAAGACTAAAACAGGATCCACACCTCTCACCTCTCACAAAAATCAACTTATGATGGATAACAGCTGTAAACCTAAGGCAGGAATTCTTAATGAATAGGCTATACACTAATTGTGACTTCCGGCCCCACAGCCTCCTCACTGTCTGCTATTATTCTCATCCCCAGGCTTCAGGGTCCTACACCTGTACCCCCTTGCTCTATTCCCCTCTCAGATTATTCATGAAGGCTGAGGAGTCAGCTATATCCAAGTCCTTATCATCATTTGAGGAGGATAGAATTGGTACCACAATATCTGCTATTATGGAGCCCAGGAACAATTTTTATTCCTGACTCAAGACCTGCCTAGTAAGATCAGGGCTATGCAGAGGATCTGGGTTCCCAGAGTTACAATGACTTCTTCTCTCACCAGCCAACCCTGGACCATACAGAAAATGAAGGTCTACAGCTTTCTGGCTGTAGGAGTAGAATTTCTTGTTAGGGGTAGAGTTTATTTGTGGGAAATTCAGCAAAATAATTCAACACATTTGATGATGTTGAAAAAGACTGTTCCTGACCTCAAAAACTAATGCACTGAGAGTATGAGTGGATATACACGAATGAGAAATTTACAATGCCATACTCTGAGATCACTGGGATGGTGGTGTGCATAAGGTATCCTAGGAACACATAGGGGAATCTTCTAATTCGGCCAGGCAATGAGATCAAGAAGGAATACAAAAAGTAATTCCTATTCAGTCTTGAGAGATCAGTAACTATTTAGCCAGACAAGTAACTGGGGCAGATGATTGGAAGGAAGTTGTTTCAGATAGAGAAGATATTAAAAGCAAACACTGGAGGTAGAAGGAATGAGGGAGCAACCCTGCTTAAGTGTGCAGTGTAAGGCCACAGGTGGTAGCACAAAATGTGGAGAAGTAGACAGGAACCAGTCATAGAGGACATCATGTGTTCTCCTAAGAAAGATGAATCCTCTTTTGCAGTTTATGGAGATTCGGTTGAAGAGTTGGAAATCAGAGAGTAATATGACTAATTTTATATTTAAGAAAGATTCTCACAGAAGCCCATGATCATAAACTCATGGTTTATTATGGAAGGGTCTCAGGACCTGAGAGGAAGCTCCTAAGAGCTTTCTTGAAATAGCTGAGTCCCTAGCACATTGGTCAAGGTGTGAATCCTGAAGAGATTGGAACTAATTCCTTTACCATTCAACTTACTCTGGTATAGGAAGGATTTGAACTGCTCCAGCCCCATAAGAAGGTCATTACCATCATGTTCTCCCTTTGATACTTGTATTTTTAATCAATGGTCTCTGCCATGTTGCCTGAGCAGAGGGCATCTTAGTGACCTGCATGGAACCCTCAGCTCCGTGGGACTGGGCCCTGTCTACTTCTGTCCAGTCTGCATCTCAGTCTGGGACCCTGATTTCATTGAAGCTATGTAGTTAATTTCTCCTTAAGTTCTTGTTTTGCTTTGTCTGCCTCTTAAAAAGCTCATTGCTTCACCTCAGACCTCCCACCCCACCCCTCTTCTGTTACTTTCAGTCCTATACTACTTGGACTGTGCATGAGGAACTGAATTTCCTCCCTGAACCAGCAGCTGGATATGTCCTGATGTCACTAACCAATTCTTTAAAATTTTTGTAAAAATTAATACATAAAAAATACAACTCAAGTGTACCATAAATTTGACAGATCATAAATACTGGCTATAATTAATATTTATAAGGCATAATTTTTACAATTTTTCTAGACTAAAATCTTTGATTGCAAGAATTATATCTTACATGTCTTAGTATTCCACAACACTTATTACAATCCCTCCAGTCCAGTAGTATGCTTTATTTCCACTGTGTAAGCATGCAATAAATGTTTCTGGAACAACTTTTCTTTGCCCTCTTAAATCATTGAAGAGATTTGGGGAGATTATTTAGATGACTCAGTTATTGCTAATAAGTTGTTAAAAAATAATCATAGATATGCTCAAAGATGTATGTGCAAGCTATGTTCATCCCATTAGTATGTACAATAACAAAAATTGAAAACAACTTAAATGGCAAACAATAGGAAACTGCTTCCAATTTTCATTATTAATATGATGTGTCCATTCAATGAAATACTTTCAAGTATGGAAAATGATGTGATGTTGAGAAGAACAGTTAATAGCATGGATCAATTTTATGTCATTAAGTGAGAAAAGCAGATTACAAAATAGTGTCTACATACACATTAATAATGAGAAATTAACAAGTATTTATTGAATGATTACATATCCAAATGCATAAAAATATAAAAATACTTTTTAAAAAAATGATGGAGATCTTTGCATTTAAAAAACACTAAAAGAATATACACTAAATGTTACAAATTTTATAATTTTGTGTCATTGGCTTATGAATGATTTTAACTTTATTCTTGTGATTTCTATTTCCCAACATTTATACAATTATAACCTATTACTTCTGTAATCATATAAAACAATAACATTTGAAAAAATGCTTTTCTTGCCTCTTGATAAACATTTCTGAATATTCAGACTCATTCTATTGACCTTAAAGCTGAACTCAGGGCTGTAGATTTGGGTTGTTGATGATGACGGTGTTTCTCTAACTGACAAGCATTTTTTTAAAGTGAAGGCTGATTCATAATTCCTCTCCTTCACTCTTCTTATCTACTTGGTTTATTCAAGGTTCTATTCAGTATAAGTTCAAACAAAAGGTGTCAGGAAGCAGTAAGTGACTACTATCAGATCACTTTACACATACTGGAGAAATCGTGAAGGCGATTATGGGGTTATTATGAACTTTTAAAAATTACTCCAAAATACCAAGAAGCATAATTTGAATTCTAACTAGGGCATGCTCCAAGACTTTCAGATGTGGGAGTGAAAGGACAGAAAGTAGAAATAGATGAAGACAGAGGCAATCATTAATAAAATACAAGAGTTAAATAGGGATTGTTCTTGAATACCACAAGAGAAAGAAGGAAGACTGCCAGTATTTATTAAGGCAACATAAAGGAGAAAGGTGGCTTGGAGACTTCTTGGGAGGAAGTCGTTTGTCTTTCTTAATCAACCCTTTTAAGTTCACCCTGAAGTTAAATATTTTATACTACAAATAAATCCAATTTTGGCATCCTGACCTGCTTCCCATTCCAATTCCCAACCAGCGCTCATGTTTCACTGGTTCACTAGATAAACATTGATTGAGTGGGTATTATGTGCCAGGTACTGTACTGGCTTTGTCCTTCCCTTAAGACCCGATGCTCAGTACCTCTTCTCTGACTTGAGCCTTTTGCTTCCTTCTTCAATTGTAACTAAGGAACTCCCTTTCTCTCTGGCTATGTGGCCCTAAATAAAGAAGCCAACTGTTCCATCCCAGTTCCTGAGACCCCATAGGTGTTATCCTAACCAGGTTTGCCCTAGGACAATGAGTAGGGTCAAACGGCTGGGAAAAGAGTGAAGAGTAGGAAAATTCATCCAGTAAGCAGTCCCTCTCTGGAATAAGGGTGGCTGTTACATGAGCTATGGTGTCTCAGAAGTCCTTTCCCAAAAAGGGATGGTTGGTTGATGCTAAATTGTCAATGTGAAAGGAGAATTGTGCATATATACATATGTTATCACATATGAGATGTTATAGGGCTCCTGTGATCACATGTATTTATGTTTACAGTATTCCATTTCATTTAAGGTAATAGTGACATCTAGAATGTGGATGAGAAAATTACCATTTGAATATATCTGTGTTTATTCTGGGAGGGGAACAAAAAGGCTGTAGCAAAATAAATCTGTGAAGTTGAAAGTGTCGGTGTGGTCAATAGTCTTAAGCGCCCCATCCTCAATTACTTAAGATTGCATATGACACAAGGACATGGTGAGGATTTGGTGGAACTTAAATGGGATTCTGAGCTATGAACCTGATCCACATAGTTGTGCTCCAAATCACCAGCCAGGTTACCTAACTTTTGGCAGCAAAAAGAACCACAACATCACCACAGCTCAACAAGCATGTTGGGCCAAGGCAAAAATTGAGGAGTTGGATGGAATAAATCAGAACATTGAGTACTGGGGGAAAATTTCCATGAAGGTTGGACTAATGTGAGTGGGTTGAAATTTATGTAATGGGAGATTAGAGTGGGCAGAAGGAAGAGTTGTTGATATGAACATGAAGTACTGGTGCTGGAGTGACAAAATGTTGACCCCTTACAATTCTCTTTTAATTGCTCCTTCAACGTGATTCTTGAAAATTATCAGCAACACCTAAAAGTTTCTTTTCCCATATGAATTTGTTAACTGGACTGAATATTCCTATGGAATTCGTATGGAATTTCTATTCTCTAAGAAGTAGACTCCTATATATATGCACAGTGTCTTCTCTCCATTTACTGCTTTAAATGGGACCCCATTTCTCCATTAGGGACATCGTTTCCCCTACTTTTCTCTTCCATATTCTTCAATGTGGGTAGGTCTCTGGTTCATAACTGTCTTCTCCACTTCTGGTCTTACCATCCTTCTTGGTAACGTCAACCTCAACAAAGGTGATCCATCCCAATCATAGCCTCATAAGGTCAATTCTTTGACCTTAACTTCAATGGCCATAACCTCTACTTTACTTCAGTCCTACACAGCTGTGCTCACTGCCTGACCTTGTGATTACCCAGAAATCACTTGATACAATTTTTTTCGATATCACTAAGACCTCCAGTCCTTGAGAACCTTCCATTTTCTCTAAATTTGTAAGCATGTCCTATGGTATTCCCCCATTTATCTTTGATCCAATGGCTCAATACTCCAACCACTGTTTTGACTATAGTATAATACTCTCTCTTTCTTTCATCTATCTATTGATTGCACTTACCCAGAAAAACCTTAGACTCAGATCATTCTGTATTCATTCTCCAATCCTAAACTCTGGCTGCTGACAGCTTCTAGAGAAGCACTATTTTGCATATTGGGACCACTACAATTTAATGGTTATCATTCTTACCTGACTGTAGGCTCTATACAGTAATTCTTTTTACTTTCCCCTAAGTAGCTCTCTCCTCAGTTCCCAACAATTGCCATTTCAAGCTTCACATAGAAAATGGAGATAGATTAGCCAAAATTCCTGCTTCTAGACACCCAAAACTTATCTGCATCTTCCCTCATCTTTACCTTTTTCTTTCCTAATTCATTGAAAGAGATGATCATCCTTCTGCCAGAGTACACTTTACTTCTCCTTCGTAGCACCTGCAATGATAGAAAATACTTTTGTAAATCATTTTTATGCCTTTCTAACTTATCTGTAAGTTCAATGGGAGCAGACACAGTGTCTGTTTTCATCATACTATCTCCACACTTACCATAATAATATATGTCTGATAAATATTTGTTGAATGAATGTGTATCTATTAGAGTTCCTATTCGCAAGCATCAAAATTTGCTTCTGGATTACTTAAGTAAAATGTAAATTATTGGAAAGCTTTGAGAGTGGGGTAGGGGCCTCAGAGAATTGACCAAACTCTGGAATGGACAAGCACCAAGAAAATTTCAGAGGACTAAGAAGTAGATACCATGGCAATCTTCTTATAGTGCAATCAAGTCAAATCAGAGAGTTACTGTTACTGCTGCTGTCATTATGGTTATGAATGATGGCCAACTGTTTGCTCCATTCTTATGTCTCTTGCAAAATAGTTAAAGTCCCAGGAGAGAGCATCTGGTTGACGGAGCTTGAATTAACATTCCACACTCTGGTTGTATAAGAACAGAGAAAGGAAAACTTCTGGTCCCTGCTGACTCCATAATGGGAGGCATGCCCTAGAATAACCCTCCCGTCAAAACCACAGCAGTGGTTAATTTTATGTCAACTTGATTAGGACACAGGGTGCCCAGATATTTGGTTAAACATTATTCTGATTGTGTCTGTGGTGGTGTTTCCAGATTAGATTAACATTTGAATCAATAGACTCAAGCAGATTGCCCTTCCCAGTGTGGATAAGCCTCATCTACTCAGAAGGAGGCCTACTAGAACAGAAGGTGCGGTAAGGGAGAATTCACTCTGCCTGACTATTTTCAAGCTGGGATGTGGGTCCTCTCCTGTACTCAGACTGGAACTTACATCATTGGTTTTCCTGGTTCTCAGGCATTCTGTTTTGGACTGGAACTACACCACCAGCTCTCCTGGGTCTTTGGCTTGCAGACAGTGGGACTTAGCCTCCATGATCATGTGATCCAATTCCTTGTAGTAAATGAATGTCTCTCTCTCTCTCTCTTTCCCCCCCAATCCCCGCCCCAGGTATACACACAAACCACACAAATGCACACACACATATATATACATATGCATATATATATATATATGTTCCCTGGTTTTTCTGGCTACAAAAATCTTACACTTCCAATTATACACACTATTTAGCCTTCCCCAGAGCAGGATTACAGTTCCAATGAGTTACAGTGAGAATTTGGATGGTGAACAGGAATCAGAAGCAGATGCCCAATTGTGTATAAAGGCCCAACATGGCAGGCATCAAGCTAAGAGCTGGCTTGATGGGAACACAAGTCCCCAGGGCTTACTCCAAACAACACAAAAAATAGTATTTATGAAAATAGAATAATTCCATAACTTCCTGGATGTTGTGTCTGAGTTCACTGATGTTCTGCCAACCTTGGTTTGGATTGGCTCAAAACTTAGCAAAGCCAAAATTTTAGATATAAGGCTTCTGTCCTATTGTCTTACTCTGCCTACCCCAACCAACCTAGCTTATGAGCATGGGGTTAATATTGCTATTCAAGCATCTCATGTGTCTGGAGGAAGTCAACCTGGATTTAAGTTTTGCAAAACTTCTAGACCTTGAGATTCAGATTGTCAATCTCTATACAGAATAAGATGACAATCTTATTAGTCATAAGATGATTATGCAAATGCCATAATTATTGTTTGATACTAAGATGTGGGTCTATCTCTGAGCTTATTAAGTTGCATGGTTGTCTCCCCTGCTTCAAGGGATTACTATGCCAATTACCTAGAGAAGAAGACAGAAATGAAATCAGGACCCTTAGACTATAAGGGGCTCCTGTAAATTGAAAGATTAAGTCTTGGCCATTGAATAGGCTGATGTGTTTATATACCAATAGAACATCATTAGCAAAGAATGTAATTGTGCCTGAATAGAATTCAGAGTTGGCTGGACTTTCTCAAAAATCTGATAGCAATAAAATATATTAATTTGGCACTGGGTCTTCTCAACAACTAATTAAGGTATTAAATACATATATACTGTGTATTCCAATAGCCTATGGAACAATAAATCATTCTGTCAGCTTCTCAGTAACTTTCAAGTCTTGCCCTCTTAATCCTTAGTTGTTTAAGTAGTTTCAAGAACAAATTACCTAGGTCCGAAAAAAATAAAAATCTGTAAGTGTGCCCAATATCACAACTGATCATGTTCTAGTCAGATTTACCTTGCGTAATTCAGACTTTCCCTGATTTACCTGAGAAGAACCTCACATGTTAATTATTTTTCTGGTCATTTAAAAAGTGTTTAGCTCAACTGATTTATCATAATGTACAAAGAGATTGTACATATTTTTGCTGGTGCATTGAGAGCTCCTATATAAATGTTTTGATCTTTGATTAGCATTGACAATGACAAAGAACAGTGGTAGTATCTGATAGCTATTTGAGAGTTGGCTGCTTTTGAGCCAAGGTGATAAAAAAAAAACTCCTCGTTAGTACAGAGTGGATAAAATCATTGTCTTTGGGGCTAGGCAAAAATTGGCACTAAGGAAAAAGACAGGCAACATGAAAGTATGGTGATAGAAAACAGAATATTGGTTATTTCTAGGGAATACTGACAAAGAAAGGGCATGAAAGGGCCTTCTAGGGTCCTGGAAGTGTTTTATATATTGATTTGAATGGTAGTTATACAAGTGTATGCACATGTAAAAATTCATTTTGCTGTGCGCTTAACATTTGTGTATTTTATTGTTATGTGAGCTATACCTCAGTAAAAAAAGTTTTTTTTAAAAAAGTACATTAAATTAAGCTAGTGAATAGTACTTGAGGATATGACCTGATCAAATTAAAAAGCTTCTGCACAGCCGAGGAAACTATCACTAGAGTGAACAGACAACCTACAGAATGGGAGAAAATATTTGCATGCTACACCTCTGATAAAGGGCTGATAACCAGAATCTATACAGAACTTAGGAAAATCAACAAGAAAAAATCAAACAACCCTATTAAAAAATGGGCAAAGGACATGAATAGAAACTTTTCCAAAGAAGACAGAAAAATGGCCAGCAAACATATAAAAAAGTGCTCAACTTCTTTAATCATCAGGGAAATGCAAATCAAAACCACAATGAGATATCACTTAACTCCAGTGAGATTGGCTCATATTAAAAAATCCCCAAATAACAAATGTTGGCGGGGATGGGGACAGATAGGAATACTCATACACTGCTGGTGGGACTGCAAATTAGTACAACCTCTATGGATAGTAATATGGAGATACCTCAAAGAATTAAAAGTAGAATTACCATTTGACCCAGCAATCCCACTACTGGGTATTTACCCAAAGGAAGAAAAGACATTTTATAATAAAGACATCTGCTCACGAATGTTTATAGCAGCACAATTCACAATTGCAAAGATGTGGAAACAACCCAGGTGCCCATCAATACACGAGTGGATTAATAAAATGTGGTATATGTATACCATGGAGTATTACTCAGCAATAAGGAACAATAGTGAATTAACACATCTGGTATTATCCTGGTTGGAGCTAGAACCCATTCTTCGAAGCGAAGTGTCACAGGAATGGAAAAACAAGCACCACTGGTACTCACCATCAAATTGGTACTAACTGATGAACACTTACATCCCACAGGACAATAATATTCATCAGGGGGCGGGCAGGTGGGAGGGGGGTGGAGGGGATGCGAAAAACTCTCACTGAATGGATGTGGGGAGCACAGTTTGGGGGATGACCATGATTGTAGCTCTGACACGGGCAGTGCATGGGCAATATATATAGCCACAGTGTTGTACCCCCATAATATTCTGAAATTTAAAAAAGTACATTAAATTATATAGAGAAACAAAAAGTCATGTTTTCTATACTTAAAGAAACCTTCTTGACTGCAATTTTGCTGGGATATGATGATGTGATATACAAAATATGTCTTCATCATCTTATTTTGTCTGCAAGTATGCCAGGAGTTGATACTAGATTTTTGATCTTTAACAGCCTTTTTAGGTTGGAGACATTACAGTGAACCATGTTTCATCATGTAATTTGTATAGTAACTGTTTGACTTTGAGAGCTAAATTCAGCTGCTGATTTGTTTGCATATCACCTAACCAATTAATTTGGATGAACAAAAAATCTATTGTGAGAAATACATAAAAGGAACAAATAAAAGTTTCAAGTGACCTCTCAGCATCTTTTCCAAAGCAATCACTCACTTCTTTGCATAAAATCATTAAAAATGAAATTTTAAAACTCTCCAAAATTCACTGAGATTTGTGAATCATCACAGCATGGGTGCAAATTTTTCTAAAATGTGTTCTTTTTTCATTTTCTTTTTGATAATTCCTATCACTGTATCTACAACAGAACTGTCTTTCTCCAAATTAAATATAATTTAAAAAACTATTTAAGGAGCTGTCTAGGTCAAAAACATTAACAGAATTAGTAGTACATAGCATAGAATTAAAGGGAGCTGAAAAAAATGAAGTTGCAAAACTTCTTGGTGATTTTGCTTATGCCAAATTATGCCAAACATTCTTAGTCTGCTTAAATTTTAAAATATGTTTGTATTGACAGAATATTGTCATTGTTTATTGCATTGTTAATGTTTTGTTTTAGACTTAAGGCTTGAGGTTTGTTTATATCCAAACAAATTCGTTTGTGTTTTAACAAAAAGAATGTCACTGAGTTACTAAAACAAATGTATACATCTTTGATTAGCAAAATAACTTTTTGAGGTTTTTGGGGTACTATAGTGGTACAAATTTGATACGATAGATATACCTTTGCCAAGTAGGGGGCTCTTATATAGCAGATGTTACCATGATGATTTTTAAGCAAAAAATAATCCTGAGGCTAGGAAATAGGGAACCCAGTTGAAGTTACTGTAATAAATAGGGTCAGTGTTGGACCTTGGTGGTAGCCATCTCAGATATTATATGGAACAGAACAGAATTAGAAGTCCTGGGGTTAGGGTGGGGTGGAAGTTGGAAAATATAAGACCTGGGACTGGTAATTTGTTAACCTATGTTTATGCTTTTTCAATCCAATGTGTTTATTCTCCGGTTGTTCTCCTTTACCACATCTGAGAAAGGCTGGAGCTTTCCAAAAGACTAATAGGTATTAAAGGGTCAGAGCATCCAAAGGGGTAGCTGAGCACTTCTGGGACCAAGGTGATTGTTACGGTGATAACTGAAGCAAAAGATGCTTTATAGGAATGATAAATTCAGAGTGTCAGGGTCAAGGCCACTTAGTTAGCTACCCATTCCCTTCTGGAAATTCTCTTCTTGGAGCTAAATTTTGGAAGTTCTACATTTAGTGGGCATCTTCCCTATTTGGGGCATTTTAGCCTTGACCAACCCACTCTGGGAGTCTGCTCCTCTTTTCATTCCTTCGTCTTGAGGCTCCAACATGCCTTTCTGGTTACAAAAACAGAAGGTAGAGATAGGATTCCCTAGTGTTTTCATGGACAAACTGTTTGTCTCCTTTGCTCACTCAAAATTTTTTTCAAGTCAGAGATCATAGGATTTGCTTTTATGTTATATGCCCACCCCCATCCATTCTCACATCAATGTCTACATGTTGCGCACATAAGTTTTCAGTGTTGACCTTAGCTTATGACAGCCACTGTGGATCAAAAATACCCACCGGGGTAATTTATACCTCCATCCTTATCCTTGCCCTCCCCAAACGCATCCATTCATATAAGAGCTTGGAAGTGCTTTGAACAAATGTTTTTATTGTGTGTGTGTGTGAGAGAGAGAGAATACATATATGTCCTAATCTACTTCCATTTCCCATATCCCCATCCCCACCCCACCCCACATTACCCCTTACCCTGTGGTCCCTCCCCTTCCCAACCCAGAATCCACAAACAAACATTAAATTAAAGTACAGAGGAATAAGAACATTGGTAGAGCTTATTTAAAGCAACAGTCACAAGTAAATAAGAAACACACACATCCCTGCTGGGAACTCAAAAAATAATGTCCATTCTCCTGTTGTAACATGGTGAGAGTTCTCTCATTCCCCTTTGCCAGGATGTCCCATTGCAATTCATCAGTATCTCCACAGGGAGCTTTATTTTCAATGTCATTTAAATGTAGCAGCTGCAGCTTGCATACAGAGAATTTGTTAATCTCACAACCTTACTCCCTGGGAGTCTTCAGTCCCACACAGCCCACGTTACCACTAGGTTTGAACCAAGTAGCTAATGTATGATGTGCTTATGCACATGTGCCTAGGATATTTCCATCATCCCACAGAGCTTGTCAGCAAGGCCAGAGCAGTGGTAAAAGCTCAAAAGCTGAAAGTCATTAAAGTATCATCAAGTTCAGTTTCATCACATGGGGGGGAAGCTGTGGGGGGACAAGACTCAGGCAGGTGTTGGAGTACAGAATAAACTTCATTAACTACCTTATGAAGTCTAAGGGTCCTTTGTTTTCTTTATTTCTTTTTTGGTTATTTACATTTCATTTTATTCACTTAATTTTTATTTTATTGAGGGATTTATTTTTACACTAGACTTTCCTACTTGAGTTCTGAGTTGAAGGTACAAAGGTATTGACAAACATAGCCTCTTGTCTAAAGCTACCAATAGGGTATTCAGTTTCTTAACTTTTAATAAAGACTTTTCATCACCTTTAGATCAGTGTTTTGAGAAAGAAACCCTATAGATCAAAAGTTTTGTGGGCCAGCTAGATCTGCATCTCTCTTCTAGATGCCTTCTAAGACCATCCTGTAAAAAATACTCAAACTGATGGAAACTTTATTTGTAGATCTCATCACAAAAGAATAACTGGATTCACTCCTGACTTGTAAATTTGGATGCTACATTGCAACTAGTCTGATTAACATAAATCTGTTTATGTAAATCTAAATACAAGCACTTTTTTCAGAACCTGAATCTATTATGTCAAGAAACTTACATCAAGCTGATATCTACACTGTTTTCTCAATGCTCACCTTGGGCATCCAGATAAAGCTATTCTTTCCTTTAGCATCAAGCTTTCCCTAAGATGCAAAAAGGTGACCCTCGAAGCTGTAGAACAATAGATGTTGATCCAGTGCTTTGCAGTTTTCAGAGAATATTCCCATTCACCAGCATATTTGAAAATGAAATTTGCAGTCCTATTCAGCCCCCTGACAGTCTTCAGTTTTTCAGTATGGAAGAAAATATTGACAACAAACACTTGTTCAAAAATACTGAAAGATCTTACTTTGGGAATCAGAAAGTCATCATCACATATAGTATATTTCTACTACTATTACAAGGGAAGGGACTTTGAACTAGACACAGAAAAGTCTCTGAACAAGAGTTATCTGAATAAACAACTTCATCTCTGCTGTCATACTGCCCAGACTGGGTCCACCGCTTTCTCTTCCTCATGTAGCCCAGAGGACAACAGAGTGTTCATTAATGACACTTTGCCTCATAGTCTAGAGATGTTGACAGCTCTCAGCAATGGTGGAGTAGCAAGTGGTTGGTCCGAATGTGTAATTATGGTTCCAGGTAGGCATTTGCTGACATTAAGGCATGCACCTGTCCTGGCACAAAACTACCTATTAAACCAGGTTATGAAGCAAGAAACATACCCAAGCTTAGAAAATTCCTCACAAGGTAGGCAAAGGAATTTTTGTCCTCTGTTTTCTCCTCTAATCCACATATGCTAATGAAGGACCAAGCCCACAAGTCCCACTGTCTTTATGAATTCCCAATTGCCTACAAACTTCATATGTGGTCTTTTAAAATGAAAGGGCATTTAACCTTGTTTTCTAGCATGATTCAGCAAGGTCTTTTTTTTTCTTTCATTAAGGGCTTCTTGAATCTGTGTGTGTATCTTTTTGTGTCTGTGTATATGTGTATATTCCTCTGTATATCTTTGTGTAATTATCTGTGTATAAAGTGTTTATGTTCCTGTGGATTCAAGTTGCTACTCCTTTAAAGTTTTTTTAATGTGTATTTAAGCATAAAAACACACAGAACTTCTTTAGAACAATATGTATCCAATTGATATTGTTATACAGATTTGCAAGTGAGACACTTGCCATGTTAGGATGCCAGAAATGTGAGCGATATAACAGATTTTAATAAGATAGGATCAGTGACTGCAACAGCGTACAAAACAGCCATCTATCTAATCACCCAGAAAAATGATGAAGGTGTTGAAAAGTTCAGTTTGTTCACTAAAAAAGATAATTGAGTGAGAGAATGATGACTAAAAGATAAAACTTAGATTTGAAATTGGTATTATGAATGGAAAATGTGGTATGATTGTTTTGAAATACTGTACAGATCCTTTTGTAGTTCAAAAGCGTGATGATCGGGTTTTCATGCTCATATGTAAGATGTGCCTCTTTCAAACCTTGTAATCATGTCAGCACATTACCCATCTGATGTGAAAATAAAATAAAATAAAATACTGTACAATCAATCTGTGTATATGTATTTTTCTGTGTGTGTTTCTGGGCTTATATACGCTTGTGGGTGTTTATGTGTGTTCACACATATGTGATGTATATAGGTATGTGTGTTGATGTATGTGTGTGTTTGCATATACATGTATGTGTGCCTACATGTGTTTGTGTGATAACATAGAAAGATACTTTAACTACAGGGGGAGAAGGAATTCTCAGTGAAAGAAGCCTTCAGCTCAGAACACCTAGGAGTGAATCTACATGCTACACACACAAGTGACCAACACATAAGGTTGATTACCAGCATCCCAGATATCTGTGTCAGGGGATGAATTCCCCAGCTTCAACCTATCCCAGTGAGGTGGAACATTGAACCAGCTACATGTAGATCTTACTGTCATCAAAGATTTTTCTCCAGATGTCCTAGTTTGATTAAGATACAGTTTCTTGGCATTGGACAAAGGCTGGTATATGCATTTGGATGCATGAAAAGGGAGAATTTGGCAACTTCTCCTGTCTGCCATTGCTGTAACTCTCTTTTTGTTAAAATATACATTTCAAAAGTGATGTTATTCTGATAAGAAGGTGACACTGCTAATGAACAGCCAGTAGGGAACAAACTTTAAGCTGTTTCTCCAGAAGGGAAATGGGTTTTGCAGGGCTACTTACATAACAGTTTTGCTGAGTCTTCCTGGTGGATGATAACCTATGTTCAGAAAAAGGCTGGCTAGCGTGAGTGCTGCAGTCTGTGCAAATGGACAGACATGGAGTTTTGAAACCACATAACCATTGTTCTTTAGCACCATGCTCGAACCCACAGAGCTAAATTGCCGCACATGGGTCAGAGCCTAGGACCTAGAGCTCATTAGCACCATGTTCCAACCAAATGAGCCCCCCAGCCAGGAATTACTTACAGTGGTAGCACCCTCAG
Organism: Daubentonia madagascariensis; assembly: GCA_023783475.1. Lineage (NCBI taxonomy): Eukaryota > Metazoa > Chordata > Mammalia > Primates > Daubentoniidae > Daubentonia > Daubentonia madagascariensis. Next base: position 282,809 of record JAKFHU010002592.1, read on the forward strand.
GCTTGGCTGAGTGCTGAGTTCAGAGTAATTGCTGCTGAAAAAATCTAAACAAAACCCCATGTGAAGCAGACTACTCAGAGGCCTTCTTCAAACATCTCATGCATCACCAAAGCTGATGGGCAGATGAAGTTCCATGTCTGTGAAGTTCACAGCCGAGTTAGGAGCAAACATTGAAGCTGGATCACCTGTCAAGCATGGAACATTCCAGATCCCCAGCCTTACTGAGGGTGAAAAAAAGTCTGATTCTTTATGGAGGATAAGGGTGGGAGTAGGGAGGGATTTTCCTGGGAATGAGAGAACATTAGGTGAAAATACAATAGCATAATAATCATTTAAATTACAATGATAGCCCTTTTACCCAAATTTCTCCTAAGTCTAAGCAGGAGAAGGAGGATATCAGAGCAAGGTATGTTTCCTCCAAGAAGCACTGGGTACCCAGGGGCAATTCCACTCTGCCCTCTCCTTGTGCATAGGCAGAGCCCTAGATAGTTAGCCCATTGTCCTGGGATGTATCCATCCTGCCAAAAGGAAAATGGGAAGGAAATTTCTCTGTACTTAGTTAGGAGAATGAGAAGAATTTACATAAACAGAAAGAAAAATATACCAGCAGAGCTCACCACTCACAAAGACTTCTAATCTCAAAAACAGCTGAAGCCAAAAGTGGAAAATAAGTGGACAATAAGCAGTTTATAATGGTGACAACAGCAGATGTGGCCATCTATTCAGCCCAGGCCTTCTCCAAATGTCTAGTCTTGTACTTGAGTGACAAAAGTTCAATTTTGTTTTTTTTTCCAGTTTGGATGTTGAGGGTAAGAAAGGAGAGAAGATATAAAGGGTTTGTTCATGAAAGTGAAAATGGAAAGAAACAGAGTTCAAATTACAATTAAATCTTTTCCCCAATTTCTCCTTGATCCAAACAAGGGATGCAACACCACAGCACAAGTGAAAATTTACCAGACACATTTGGGATTCTGACTCCAAAAAACCCACCCTGTTTTATAACAAAGTGGGATCAGACTAGCCAGAAGCTAAACTCCAGTTAATCTGCTTCATGCTCCTTGAGACTGGCTTACTCCTTTCCAGAGGAGACCTCAAAGGGTATTAAATGATATATCCTTGTTAAGAAGAGAATGATTAAGATGAGAAGAAAGAGAAGACAATAGAGGAGAAAGAGATGGAAGCTGAGGCACACATACACTCTAACCAGCTAATGATAACCCACTCTCAAAACTACCAAAGCCAATGGCTTGATACAGTGACTGGGAAGTTTACAGTAAATGCAGCAGCAAAAGTCTAAAGCCAGTCAGCTAGAACTGGTACTTCCAAGAATCTCCAGCATTGTCTTGTGGTGGTAAAAATCTGTTGTTGTTAGTTCTTTTACATTTTTTAGAAGTTATTTTTTGTCTTTAGTGGGGGTGGTTATGGAGAAGGGTGCAGGAGGGGAAATGAGCAATAGCTAAAATGCTGTAGAATAGAAAGAGTCTGAAAAAACATGAGTAGCTAGAGAATAAACATGTCTGAGCTGAGTACAATTTCTCCAAACTGAACTGGGTCATGTTCTTGGGGGGTCACTGCATACTGGTACTCACTTCCCACCAGACACAGAGGCCATGGCTGAAGGCTGGACATCTTCCTCCATGATCCTGGGGTGAGCCATCCTATCCCACAGGGGGGCATAATGGGCAGCCACCTTCTGACAGTTAGAATTGAATGAGAAAAAGAGATACAGAAGAGGAACACGCAAGCAGCGGCTACCACTCTCACTCTGGCCATCGCGTATTCTGCACAGAAGACTTTGGAACAGTGCAGAGACTGCAAACTTTGCAACCAGAGGCAGCAGCTTCCTGGATCCCCAGGCTCCTACTAAGTGTAAGGGAAGTCTGAATTCTGAATTCTGAAGAGAAGAGAAATATGAAAGGGGTTGACAGACAATAGTTAAAATGAAATAGAAAACCAGTAGTTTGAACTATATGCCAAAGTTCAAAGAAATAAAGGAGGAAAGATAGATAATGGAGGAGGAATGAAGGAAGAAAGAGGAAGTGGAGAAGGAGTGGTGCTGAGGAAGGAAGCAACTCAGAAGGGATGAGGACGGGGGAAGGCAGAGGCGAGAGGAGGAGGGAAGAGGAGGGGCACCTGGAGAAAGGGGAGAGGAGTGAAGGGGAGGGGTGGAGGAGAAGATGGGTAGGAGTAGGGGTGAAGGGGGAAGGAGGGGAGGAGAAGAACAAAGGAGACCAGGAGATGGCGGGTGGGAAGAGGAGTGAGGAGTAATTTGGAGGAGGAGGAAGAGAAACAGAAGAAGGAAGAGGATGAGGAGGGGAGATGGGTGGAACAGGGGGCAGGAGGAGAAGGTGGAAGGGAAAGGAGAGGGAGGGGGAGGAAAGAAAGAGAGGAAGGGAGCAAGGAGGAGAGGAAAAGGGGAATGCCAAGGGTAGTGAGGAAGGGAATGAAGAGAAGGGGAGGAAGATGAGGAGGACAAATCCCACTCTCATCCTAGCATCATCCTGATACACACGGCCAGCAATATCCTGGTGATTGTCAACCAGGGTATTAATACCAACATTGCCTTCGGATAAAAGACAGTGGCAGGAGAAGGATGAGATGTTACTTCCTTCTCGTCTCTCCTGTTGAGCTGAAATCCTCATAGGCTAAAGAAATAGGAACCATTAAAACAACAGTGAGAACATTATACTTTCTCTTTATCCAGAAAAAGAAAGCAAAACTAGATAGAACAAATTTACACAAGACAACATATGATGCTAAGTGTAGAGTCAGGAAACAGGGAAAATTTTTTTGGGTTTTGCAGTGCTAACTTGGACACTACAATTTTCATTACATTCAAAGGGAAGCTATCACCAAATTATTGTGTAGCAACCTGGGGAAATAGCTCAGGTGACATGGGGTGAGCCATTTCTCTGCCTTGTCTTTTCCTCTGCATCTGTAACCTTTCTCATTTTCACTCTGCCACAGGAAATAAGATATGACTAACTGCTTGCACTTAAAAGGGGCTTCGAATTCCCAAAGCACCTGATAAAATTTCAGGAACTATAACTTGGGAACATGATAGGGAGACTGGCATCTTGTCCATCTAAATAAAATACAAATAAAAATCTCTAGGGGCTCTTGCAGCTTCTTAGACAATGCTTGTGATATCAGAGGACAAGTTCCATGGCCAATTAGCACACAAGAATGGAGTGGAAGATGGTAACCAGAATCAGAGATCAAGTCCAGGAGACCCCCGAGTCAGAATGGAACTTTTGTTTGAGTGATGGAGAAACACATCTGATGAATCTGGACATCTAATACCTTTGCTGTACTCACTACTGGGGGAGAGAAAAAAGTAGGAAAAGGGAACAGGGAAAAAAAAGGCAGAGAGAAGGAAATGAAGGAGTGAGTGAGACACATATGGTGGTTCACTTGGTCCCCACACCTCAAGTACCGACTCCTGACTCCTTCCCTCCTACCATCACCCCCCACGAGAAATGAATGAATCTTGATTATTTCGTTTGCACCCTATCTCAGGGATTTTGAGGATGGATAACCTATCGCGGTCTGGGCAGCTTAAACTCTAGGCACTTGTGGGTAGAGAAAGGAGATTTCCACCTCCGGGGAAGGAGGGGGACTGGGTAGCTCATCAAAATCTTTGAACCTTGGGAATTTGGGCACTCCAGGATTGGGATTCACCCAGGCAGGGTGGTGGGTGGGTGAGACAGAGCTCAGCCTGCGGTGCGCCCCCCTCAGGCGGCTGATTCCATCTAGCAGCATCTTCTGGATTTCCATGATGACCTTCTGAACTTCAATCCGGAAGCTATCGCTGAGCCAGCAGTAGATGTAGGGGTTGTAGCAGGAGCTGCTAATTGCCAGCCAGTGGAGGAAGAAATAGAGACCATTGTGGCTTGAGATGGATTCACTAGATAGCAGAACCAGGTAGAGGTTGAGGGGGAGCCAGCTGATGGTGTAGACAAACACCACCGTCATCAGCATCTTCAGGGTCTGCTTCTTCTTCCCACGCTGGCAGATGTAGGTGTGGATGTTGATGTCATCAACAGCATTATGGATCCACAGCTTCTTGGCCACATGACCATAGACGACCACCAGCACCATCAATGGCAAGATGAAGAAGAGCAAAAAGGTGCTTAAGTCAAGGTATTTCCATGTGGATTTTGAAGTATATGGGAAACTGGGGAGGCAGAGAGTTTCTTCAGTTATATTTCTAGGTTATAAAACAGAGAAAGAGAAACATCAGCTTTATTTGCTGTTTCCCTAAGGCCTACAGCCAGCTGTAATATGGTAGTTAGGCCTAAGGAAGAGACATATTTGCTCCTTGTGTCTGCATTGAGCCTAAAGACTAGCGTTATAAAGCAGGGAGCTTTGGGATTCACCTATCCAGACCTCTCATGTGACATATAGGGAAACCATGACCCCCAAATGAGAAGGGGTATGTCTAATAATCCATTGCTATGAGAGTTCTTGGGAACTTTTATGATAAATTCCAGGTTAGAGAAATTTATTTTTGTACCCATGTTTTGAAGCATTTTATTCCAGCCCCTACTCCATGGGTTATTCCCTGTGGCTTCCAAGGTCACAGGTTGCTGGAATTCAAACGCTGGCTATTCTGTGTTTCTCTTACCCAATCTCCACTTGGTAAAGCTTCTGATAAATGGCATGTGGCAAAGCAGCACAGGTGCTCACAATCCAGATGATAATGATGCAAACATTGCCTTGCATTGGAGTCATATGGGACTTCAGAGGATATAGCATCACCTGGAAGAAAAAGGACCCCAGCCCAATTCAACAATTCAAATTAGGGTTACTTATTAGCCATTCATCAACTGATATTCTGTGTAAAGGTGCAAAGACTTGGTAGGTGGGTGAGTGATGTGCTTTGGGTACTAATTCAGCTAGCTGGTGGATGAGTGGCATTTTGCTTGATGAAAGTGCAACATTAGCTACTGACAGAAATATTTCAATGGGAAGTCAGAAATCCAAGTGGACTGATTTCAAAGCATCTGTCTCTGAGTGGGAAGTTCCTTGGAGAAGAGGGATGGACGCACAAATGAGTGACTTATTTTTCCTTTATCATGTATGAATGGGTAAGCACTCCACATGTTCCTTCCTCCCTCCTTCCACCTGGCTCCCTTTATGCCACTTTCCCTTCTCCATCCATCTCCTCCTATCTGGATCCCTCCAGGGGCACTCCTCCCTCCCTCTCTCCATACCCCCTTCTATTTCCCCATCTCCTATCATCCAGCTCCTTCCATGGCTCCTCCCACCTGGCTCCAGCCACAACCTCTTCAATCTCCCTGTAGGTCCCTCCCACCTCACTTATTTTCTGGCTCCATTTCAACCGATTAACCATGTAACCCCTCCCAGCTCCTCACCCCCTACCCCGTTGCCTTCCTTTTAAATCACTTTCAGCCCTTCTCCTAGCTCTTTCCTCCTCAAGTCTCTTCATCCCCTCCCACTTCAATTCCTCAGTCCTCACTCCTGGACTTCACCTACCACCTCCCAGACTCAACTCACCACCAGCCCTGAAGCCACACCCAGCTCTGACTCATCCTCGCCCTCTTTTTTCCCTTAGCTAGTCCTGCAATACAGCAAACAAGAAATGTTTTCCAAATGAGAAGGACAGGACTCTTACCATCTGCTCATTGCCACATCTCTGTTCCCACAGCACCATATCAAAAATGGTGGCATTTTTATTATGTAAGATATGATTTTGTGAAGGTCTGTATTTCATCCCCCGAATCATACATATACATTCACATACACTGTCTCAAATAACTCAAATAACTTTCTAGATTATTTGTGATCTTAGCTGTATCTAGGAGAAGAATCTACCCTTTTACAAGACCTGAAGAGCCCTGAGAAACACATACCCGATGTCGGTCCAGGGAAATAGCAGCCATGGTCATCACAGTTACATAGGCACAAGAGTACTGGGCAAAGCGACTGAGGTGACATGTCATCTTCCCAAACACCAAGGAATTACACAGGTAACGCACCTGTGGGAGAGAGGGCACTGAGGCACAGGGACTCACCCCTACATGCTGCCCCCTCACAAGCCCAAAAACACAAGTAAAAGCCTCCTTGCTTTACCAAACCTCTGGCATTATTGTCTCAAGAATCAAAGAAACATTTCCACACTGCAGTTCTCATGCCCTTCCCATCTTCTCCCACACAAACAGCCCAGCTTGAAGACATGGACACCAAATCACAAAAGCTGGTAGCCACCTTCGAGTCCAAGCATTGCATTTGAAAGGTGGAGAAATGGAGGCTGAGTCTTTGTGGCAACGCTCAGACACATAAGTCAGCCCAAAGCTCACCTGCAACAGGTCCCTGTTGCCTCCACCAAGGCAGGAAATTAACTCCACAAGGCAGCCATAATCATGCCAGTCACCGTTTGATTCTTCCCCTGAATTTCCAAACCCTTTGCACCATCTCTCAGTCATTCCCATCTCCATGCAAATGCTCTCCAAGTCAGTCTTACCCACTTCAGAGCTCCCCACCCCTGCTCTGCCAAAGAGCTCTCCTTCCCAAGAGCAAAGTTGTACCTTTGCTCTCCCCAGTTTGCCCTCCTCAGCACCCAGCTTACCATGGTAAAGGGGGAGCTAAGAAGAGCCAGCATCATGTTGGTCACAGAGATGTTAACGACGAAGAGGCCGGTGGCAGTGTGCACCCTCTTGTACTTCATAATCACGTGATTTAAGACCCAGTTGCCTAAAATGGCAGCAAAGACCACTATGGTGTACCCTATCACTAGCCAGAACTGTACCCTTTCGTCCTGGAACACCATCTCCGAAGCAATGGGACCCGACGTGTCGGCCAGGTCGCCGGTGTTTGGCATGTGGTCCGGCAGCTTATCGATCATGGAGAGCACGCCATCACGGCCAGCACGGCCGACCGCAGAGGTGGCATTGGATATGGCCTGCAGCACCTGGGAGGTGGTGGAGGTGATCAAGTCATCAAAGCCGCTTGGCACACTCAGAGCTTCAGGGGTCAACTCGTCCCCATAGCTCATAGTGCCAGGGTTTTGGAAAGCCCCTTGGGGTGATTCTGTTTTGGGGGCGTCCAGCTTGACGCCTTTGGAGGACCTCAAGGTCCTTAAGCTATTAGGTCAGGGAGCGCCAGGGGAGGGGAGTGGGAGGGGTGAGGGCCTCGACCCAGCAGGAGAGCTGGGAGAGCTCTGCTCAGTACACAGGAGCTCTGAGCAGAAAGGGAGCTCTCCAAGGTGGCAGGGGGTGGGGTAGGGAGAGGAAGCACAGAAAACCAGCAAGAAGGACTGGACTGGCTCAGAGGGGACAAGCGTGCAGAGCTGAGCTGGGTAGTCAAGCGCTGGCTGGACAGGAGAACGCGGCTGGCTGCAAATACTCCCTCGCTTGGTGAGCTCAGGCAGCGCCCGTTCCAAACTGGGGACAGCGTCAAGCGTCGCCCCAGTACCGCTGCTCCTCTGTACAGTCCAGGATCATTCCGAATGAGTTTCTGTTGCCTTCAATCAGTCTGTGAGTCTGTCCGTCCAAGTCGGCAGGCGCTGTGGGCAGGGAGGAGCCAGGTGCTGCCACTAGCGCTCCAAGCCGGTGCCAGCCGCGCCTTCTGCAGCCGCCCTTTATAGAAAGTCTAGGGGCCCGCGCCTGAGCCAATGGGGAGCCGCGGCTGAACCCCCCGCCCTGTCCAACTCCAACTGGCTGGGGCGCCAGAGGGGTTGGCAAAGTCTTCGCTGCTCCCTTCTCAGGCCCCCTCCTTTCGCTGCTCTTCCTTGGCTCCCCCTCCTCCCTCCTGCTGCAGTTGGGAGCCCAGACATACAGGTTCTTCTTTAGTCCCCCCCCCCGACCCCCCGACCTCCCCCTCCCCCCCCCCCCCCGGCAATCTGCCTTCTTCACCTCCCCTTTCCCTTACTCTCCGTTTCTCTTCTGCACCAGCGCCCAAAGCACTCCCTAGGAGCTGTGTCGCATGAAACTGAGAGGAGCTGTGGAGACTGCGGTGGTGACTGGACTGGCAGACCCAAGGTCTGCCTTACAAGCTGGACGCCTCTCTCGGTACCAGCAGCCATCAGGGGAGATGGTCGCCATGGAAGACCTGCACAAATTTGGGGGTTTCCAAGGGAGAGCAAGACAGGGGACAGTCGGAGAATTGGGAAGGGACACTCTAGAGTCTCTGAGAGCCCAAGTGAGGGTCGCCTGGAATAGAGTGAGCTCAGCACCATGCTCTGCTTTCTCCAGGACGCAGCAGCCACCAGCCTCAAAAACGCATGTGGTGACCTCAGGGTTCTGCGTCCTACCTCAAGAGATATTGCAGTCTCCTCTGACACTCGGGGAGTACAACTTTGGGAACTGGACTGTGGTAGTTTAGTCAGGAGGCTGAAGGAGTGTCCCCAAGGACAGTTTAGGATTTGGGAAGCTTCTGCAAGTTGATGCTGCCAGAGCCCAAAATCGCAGAGAAAGAGATGGAGCTCAGTGTTTGGGGTTACAGTGGAAAAGATGCTAGCTCTCCTGGTCTGGAGACTGCTTTTTCCCTTGGGAATTTTAAGCTGCCTTTTGGAAAAGGAGTCTTGAGACGTTTGAGTCACAACTAGAGCAACAGAACTGACTCTCTGGACGTGCTTGGGGGGAAAACATCAGTGCCCTGAGCTTTTCAGACTGAGAGAGTGTCTTTTCTGTATTATCTCCCACCTCTCCCCCACTAATTTACAGGTAGAGAAACTGAGACTTGGGAGGGAAAGAGTTCAAGGAAGGTCACAAAGAGAGTTACCTGAAACACTGGAACTAGAAATGAGAAGTGAGGAGCCTGGCAATTCAGAGTGCTTTGCTCTGCAGCAAGCTGTCACTGTTTGAGAAATCCTAGTGTTTGTTTCAGCCACAGTCTTATGACTTCCTAGCCATCCTCAATCCCCCAAGGCTGTGGAGGAGATCAGCAGCTACATCCCTCTTCTCTTAGAGGACCCAGGAGGGGAGCCACTCAATGTCAATAATGTCAATAGCTATTTATTAAGGCATAAGCAGAAAGTCATGATCACTATCACTGTCATCAGCATCATTATCCAGGCATTGATAGAAGATCACCAAGCAGCCATAAAAGAGGCAAAGCAAACTTCTGCCACACACTTGTGTGTGTATGTGTGCACACACGTGTGCTCATACCCTGGCCATATCTTGCTGCTTATGGGTTAAGGAAGGGTTAAGGCAGAGATCTGAGGATCTTGCAACCTTTCCGGAGTGCCCTAGCTTATGGGGAGATGGCAGTCGACAGGTTAACACTGAATGGCTAATCAAAAAATTGAACTAAATCCTGGTTTTCTGAGTGGGAGTTAAGCCTTCTGAATGTAGACCTGGGCTTGGAGAAATTATACGGTTACCAGATAACTTCTTTAAAAAAAAAAAAAGGAAAGAGAAAAAAAAAGAGGGAAAAAGCAGGGAAAAAACAAGCCATATCTTTCTTGGTGGCCCACAAAGCAGAGGCACACAAGTAAGAGCATTCAAAGGAGTTAATACATGTTGACTCCACTGCATAGATCCATTCTAGAGCATGTACTGAGTCAGGGGCTGAGAATCATTGATCTCCAGTTTGATCCCTCTGCAGCAGTTTGTACAGAAAGACTGCTAAGATACATCAATGGGAAATCCAGGGAGCACCTTTTCTGTGCCTGACCCTGAGCTGGCTTCCCAAGGGCCCAAAAGGGCTTAAGATTTGGTGGGGCATGAAGGGTTTGTTGACAAGTAGTTGAAAACAAGATTTTTCTAACATCTGTCTGGAGAGTGCAGAGGAGTGGTGGGAGGAGGCTGGTGTGGAAAGATCAGATAGGCAGAGGCAGGACCAAAGTGCTAAGAAGAGCTCTTGGCCTCTGCCAACCTGTTAACTATTGTCCTCACCCTCTTTGACCTCGATGAGCCAGAGTTCCTGCACATCTATCTCTCCCTCTCTCTCTCCCTCTTGCTCTCTTTCTCTCCTTCCCTCCTTCTCCATTCTTCCTCCTAGAATCAGACACTCAATTCCGAAAAAGAATTCAGAAATTCTCAGATGGATTCAACCTTCTCTCCAGGGCTTGAGACTGAGCCACAGTATCCAAATCAAATAGTTGTCAAGATTTCAGGGCAGAGAGGCTCACCCCCACCCCATGCCATCTTTGGATAGCTTTGTCTATTAGAAAAACCTGTATTAAGTACAGCCTAAATTCTTCTCCTTGGAGCCTCTGAAATTCATTCTAATCAACAAAATAACTCCCAGTTCTTAAAGCTGCTCCCCTCTGGAGGTGGTGTCTTAGTCACTGCAGACCATTCACTTTATTCACAGCTATATTTCACATCGAGTTTCCTCTCTCCTCTAAACTCACCACTACTTTCTTCTTCTATCTTCTCAGTCATAAACACAAGAACAAGCAATCAACCAAAAAAATCCACGTACTCAACAGGCATAAAGTCCCTGCATCTTTCACTAGACATCCAGTGACAGCTCCTACCCTGGTTCCTCAGCCCTCAGTACAGACCTCAGTTCTCCCTAGTGGATTCTTGTATGCCCTGGTTCATGTTCAAATCCTGACAAGGACAGGAAAATGTCACACCTGTTTCAGTCAGCATCAATATTCCACAGAGCTCGGGTGATATTTTTCCTCCAGAGATCCAGGAAGAACCGCAAAGCTCCCCATTAGTCTACTTGATCTCACTCAGATAAAAGTCCTCACCTTGCTGCTTGCCATGTTTTTCCCTGTCTTCATCTAACTTTGGCTTCAACTCCTTATCTTTTCTCAGTTACCCTATTAATGCCTCAGTCCCCCGTCAGGCCTGGTGCCTGCTTAAAGTTCTAACCTAATACCTTGGTTCCTGTCTCCTATGGACAGGCTTGATGGTGATGCTCAGCCCCTCCTAATTTTCCACCAAGGTTTTCCAACACTGGATTGCCCACCAGATTGTCCCCCTTGTGCTGATAGATTGTGAAGTATTCGTGACCAAAACATTCATGTGCTTTGAATGCTGTGCCAGTCTCACCAGCCTGTGTTACCAGAGCCAACATTTTCTACTGGGGATAGTACTCTCAGATGCTTGACGCACTCTCACGCAAGGATCCAGAGCCAGATCCTGATTTTATCCTCATATCCCATATCCTCCTTGCTGTGGCCACAAGCAATCCATGATGCCTCACACCAGATTTCACAACTTTCTAAGTCCAAAGGCTGTCTTTGCAACATGCCATACTGTCTCAATTACCCGATCTAAAACAATAGCCAAATATGCCCCCATATGGGGGGTTCACAGAGGATTATGACAAGCTGTAGTCAGTATGGCTATGGACACAGGCAGCTCTGGAAGGTTATTCCTGCAGGAGTCCGTGAACTAATCTGCCAGGACTGGCTGAGAAACCTCTTTAGCCTGGTGCCCTTAGCTCCAGAGGAGGAACAGCAGCCCCACTACCAAGAAGAGGCAAATGATGGAAGGAAAAGCCCATGGTGACATCATTTCAAATGAGGACAGAGATTACCTTGTTGCCAACTGCTAGGGCTGGGGTGGCAGAGCCCAGTGAGACAACCAAAGGTGAATTCCTGAATTAAAGAGTTTCATGGCTGTCAATTATGCCATCTCTTCACCCGGTAAAGGCATTCCACTCCCAAGAGGTCACGCAGCTTCAGCTTATACTCCTTCAGAGAGAGAACAGGCACTCCATGGCTGCTTGTTCTACTGTTAACTGGAGAAAGCTCAGCTCTCAAATGAGCCAAAACCTCCTTTCCAGTGACTTCCAGGCTGTCGCCTCACTTCAGCTCTCTGGGGTCACACATAATCAGCTTAATCATTCTTACTCATGCCAGCCCTTCAGATATTTCGAAACTGTGTTCGTGTTTCCCCAGAGTCTCATCTTGTCAGGGCTATGAGGTAGATGGAGACTTGTAACTTTGAGGGGGAGAGGGTGGGGAGAAAAGAAAAATGAAAAACTGTCCTGGAGAACTCAGAAAGGAAACAGTGAGATGGGTAGAAAGCAAGGCAAGCAGCACCACAGTGCCTATTTGGAAGACGTGGGCTTTTCCTGGGATGCCTTCTCCTGAGGGCATATTTCACTACAATGAAGGTAGTAAGAGAAACAGGAAGGGGAAAAAGGAAAGAGAACTGATCTTGGAGGAGGTGTGGAGAGAGGTGGGGGAGGCAGCCTTCTGCCTCCTCACTCGTGTAAATAGCTCTAGCTGTGTGTACAGTGCTAGGGAAGGCCAAGGAGAGATCACTGGCTGAAATTCTCTGTCCAAATTCCAGCATCTCAGACTCAAGGGCTTTAAAGTTAGTCCAAAGGTTTTACACAGCCTTTAGGAAGTCTATGAAGCTCCTGAAACTATGTGTGTATGTGTGTGTGTGTGTATGTGTTTGTTTATCTGAGGAGAGGGTCCAGCACTTTTAATTGAGCTCCACAAGAGTCCTTAACACACCCACAAAAAAGAATTTAAGAATCCCATTCTTTTAAGTTAAGTATCTCAAGAATGGAAAAACAAGCACCGCATGTACTCATTGATAAACACGCATTGATCAATCATTGGTACTGATTGACCAACACTTACTTGCACATATGCAAGTAGCAATCATTGGGTGTCAGGCAGGAGGGAGGGGGGAGGAAGAGAAGGTAAATTCGCACTTAATGGGTGCGGTATGCACTGGTGGGGGATGAGCACATTTGTAGCTATGACTCGGTTGGCACGCAGGCAATGTATGTAACCTCAACGTTTGTACCCCATAATATTCTGGAATAAAAAAAAAGGAAAAAGAAAAAAAAATAAAATAAAATGAACATACCACCTGCCTTGCCTCCCTCCTTAAAAAAAAAAAAAAAAAAAAAAAGAAGAATCCCATTCTAATGCAACTTTCTTACCCTCAGGTATCCCTACAGACAGCTTGAATGTCCTCTCCTTTGCATACCTCAGGGATGGGAAGCTCTTTAACTGAGGAGCTAGCCCGGTAGATCTCTGTTGGAATAACTCTGCATGTTAGCAAATGCAGCCTTCTAAAGAGATGAAATCTGCTTCTTTTTAACTTCCACCCATAGTCACAATTCCATCCTAGGGCTTCTATAATCAGTCTAATTTCTTTTCCACATGACAGTCTTAGTCTTTTAGCTATTTGAAGAAGGCAGTTTGGTCCCCACCTAAGTCTCTCGCCTCTTCCTCCAGGATGATCTTGGCCACTTTCTCAAGCAGCTGTGATCATAGCAATGATAGAATCCTGAGAAAGTCTGAGCAGCAGGTATAAGGGTGGGAAGTGCTCAGAGACCAACTAATCCAGCCTCCTCAGTATTCACATGGAGGAACTGAGGCTCAGAGAGGGTTGCTGATCAGAGCTAGTAAGTTCAAGCCTCTGCTGTTTTCCTGCATTGTTCTCCTTTCCCCACAGTTCCCCACCTCCATTACACTGGAATTCAGGAAATGATCTATTAGTCATTTAACACATTAGTGTTCATTCATAATTTTGTTTGTGCTCATACAGGATTTAAATAACAAAATAAAAAAACAGTAGTGCTGGCAGAGAACAAGGAGTTCTGAGACCACCTTTTCACACATGGGGACGCTAAGAACAAGGGAGGGAAGGGCTATAGCCAAAAAGGGTGAGTCAGCCCTAGAAGCCAGGTTTCCTAACTGCTGTCTACTCCAGGGCTCTTCTCACTGTCTTCAGTTTCCCCAGTTTGCCATCCTTGGGACTGTAGATTCTATTTCATTATTATACCTCATCCCTCCCTCCTTGAGAAGGGAGAAAGGTTAGCTGGCGAGTACTGTATAATCTTCTTTGGAGGACAGTATGCCTTCAAATACACATAAATTGAATGAATAAATGGAGAAGTGAATGCTTGTTCTTTAGGTGTCTCTGTAATTTTGGAATCTCTAAGCTGTAAGGTTCCTGTGAGAACATCTGATCAATCTGCTCACTTCTTTTGGTCCAGACAACTAAGTCTCCCAGACTGTGTCTTTTCACAATCGGGAGTTGCGAGCAATGACTTCTGAATCCTGCTTTGCCCCTAACTTGTAATGTAATCTAATATAATCTAGGGTAGGTGCTTAATCTTTTCTCAGCCTCAGTTTCCCTATCTGTATAATGAGGAGATTAGAGTCAACCTTTTAAGGGTCTTTCTAGCTCATATGTCTTGCAATATTTATCACTGTCATTATGCGCAAATATAAGGCTATTTTTGACTCTTCTGTTTCAAACTGTACACAGGATGTATGTAGAAATAACCAAAGATGTAGCACATTCTCTCTACCTTTAACCTCTGTAAATGCACCTGAGATTGAGGGAGTGGCTTTTTAGCGGTAACTTGTACCTAACAGGAATACAATAATAACTAAAACAACAATAACAGCTAGAATCAGCACCCCCAGTCTTCTCTCTAATTTATCCCTGGAAATATAGCCACATGTGTAGGAGCCACTTTGGGAGGATCCATAGAAGGGCAGAAATATAAGAAAATGAGGGTGAGGTCCAGGAACTTCTCAAACACATTACCTTTTTTTTCTCCTTAACAGTGAAGGCCACTTCAGTTGCCAAACTTTCCATTAAATATGTATCTACTATGTGCCAGACATACTCAGACAAGGTCCACATCCTCATGGAACTTACATTCCAATGAGGGAAGACAGATAAGCAAGATAATATTGCATCATAACAAGTGTATAGGGAAATATAATAGAGTGAACTGAAGAGAGAAAGAGTCTGGGGCATGTGTGGCTCTTTAGATTGGATGAACTAGGGCTTTCTGGGAAGATGATATTTGGGTGGAGACCTAAATGATGAGGAAGAACCAACCAAGCAAAAATTGGGGATAAGGAGAGGCATCCCAAGCAGAAAGAACAGCAAGTGCAAAAGCCCTGAGATAAAAACAAGTTTGGAGTGTTCAAGAAAAAGGAAGAAGGCCAATATAGGGACAGAATGTAACAAGCAAGGAGAAGTGGTTTGAGAGCGTTCTCATCTTCAATGAATAAAAGGGATCAGCCCTTACCAGTGTAGAGCATCTTACAATCCTTCAAGTACTTTTGTAATCATTACTTCGTCTGATGATAAGAGGAACCTTGTAGGTATATAAAAATTATCCCCATTTCACTGACAAGGCAAGTGAGGCTCAAGAATGTGAAAGTGACATGCACTTGTTCACACAGTCAGGATATACCAAAATGCAGGTTTTATTTACTTGTTTATCTAGTTACTTATTTTTCCTTCTGGTCCATACTCTTTTTCACTTTAGCCTGCTATAATCCCCCTTCTCCCCAGCTGCCTGTAATGTTGCAACATGTTTCTCCCTAAGCCTGGACAACTGACAGGCAAGCTGGGCTGGGAGCTCGGGCAGTAAGGCATAAAGCACAGCCACACATTTCTGCCTTAGCTGAGTGGACTTATTGTGTATGCTAGTGGGATTCAGCCTCTATTGTGTCAGTGGTCCTTACCAATGCAGGTAGGACACTGGCCACCAAGACAAATGAGGGAAATTGGGCTGAAAAATTGTGGTTATGGATTCAGGCACCATCCAGCAATGTTGTCCGGAGAAGGCAGTGTGCTTGGCGGGGAGCTTCTCTCATTGAAAGCATATTATTTCAAACAACTTTAAAGACGTAATTCATATTCTTTGCACAAGAGATCACCAAACAGCCATCAACCCATCATCTTCCCTTAGCTGATGAATGGATATTTAAGCAAGTTATTATTGTTTTATATTTTTGTATTTTGAAAAGGAAATGTTTACCACATTTGTCCGGATTGGGGACAGTCTCCCTCCCTCTTTTACACTGCTGATCTAGACGTCTCTTTGCTTAATAAAAAGAACATTAGTCTTTGCTGCCAAGGAGACCAGGGGTTTTGGTTCCCTCTCAGTTCCTTTCTCACTGTGTAAACTCAGAAACGTCACCAAGTATCTCTGAGTCTTGATTTCCTTAGCAGTAAAATGGGCATAATCACCTCTGCCTTGCTTCCCTAATAGGATGACTCTGCAGCTCATATGTGTATATATATAGGGAAGCACTGTTTAATGATAAGATCTTGTTATTATTATACATTCACACTATCGCTTGGCATCTCTCTAATTCTTGCACCCCTTTCTGCCAGCTGTTCATCTCCATGCCATGAGCATTTTAACTTTTGAACTCAGAAATTACTTTCCAATCACTGGGGAAGGGGGGTGAGAGATGCTAATCATGAAGATGGCTCTGCTGTGAACAAAGGAGGAGGATTAACTCAATCCTTTGTACCTGGGATCCAAAAAGAAGAGAATAAAATCAGGATGACTGAGCCTTACAGACAAATGTTGTGAATAATTTTTTCCTCCCCCCTCAAGGAACCAGCCTTGCAGATAACCTCTAGACCCTTACAGCTCAAAGTGGGGTCCCCTGGACCAGCAACATCCACATTACCTGAGAGCTTATTAGAAATACAAAACCTCAGTCCCCACTACAAGACTTGCTAAATCAGAATCAGCATTTTAATAAGATCCTGAGGCAACTGGTATGCACATAAATTTTGAGAAGTTTTGCATTAGTGCACAAGTTCAAATATGGCACCTATGGCTTTTAAAATATGCTTGTTTTAACTGAAATAAATAAGAAGCTAACTAGCCTTGCAAATAACAACTAGTCCATTCTTTTTCAAATTTGGCCATAAATTAGAATCACCTGACTAGCTTTGACTAATACTGATGACTAGGTCCAACCTCTAAAGATTTTAATATAATTAGTTTTTTGGGGGTCTCAGTATTGGGGATTTTTAAAAGCTCCTCAAGTAATTCTAATGTGCATCAAAGTTGTGTATAAATGGCTCATATGGGTATAAAATATGCTTGCTTTGATTAGAATAGTTAGATTGTTTTAGTTATAACAAAGAGGAATTAAGAACCACTAAAAGGAGAAAATGCATGGAGAATTCTAGATTCCAAGAAAAATGCTAGAGAGACTACTTGTTAAATTCAAAATAATAAAATCTCCAGGGCAGAGGGAGTCTGTCCTTGGTTACTTAATCTCCATCCCATCCCCACATACATATCTGCTAATTAGGGGTTATTCTCTGACCTATAGAGGAGAATATAAATTGAACAGCATAAATTATTTAGGTGACTTGCTGCTTGGGTCACTTTAATAGCTATAATGAAGCCATTCTAGACCTTGAGTTAAATAGGTACATGGAAGCTCCTCTTCTGTGGTGCCTAATGAACCTTCTACCACCTGTCCCTAATAGCCATTCCCACCCATACTGGCCTTGATGTGAGCTCAGGCAGCAACCTGTTACACATGTGCCACCATTCATCACTTGCCTTACTTAAGTTAATTCATTTCTTCCCATACTGTCTCTGCTAATAGAGTCTTAGTTTTTGGAGGGCAGGGCCTGAGTATTGTTCATGCTTGTACTGATTCCTCTCTATAATTCCCAAATCTTTGGCACATGCTCTGTACAGGAAAGATGCTCAATGTTTATCAAACTGCATTCAATTGAAATAGAAAGGAAATACAAAGCACCATTTTGTATTTTACTAGAATTTACTGTGCTTAGTTTTCACGAACATCTTGGGAAGGATGCAGGCTAGCAGTCTGTTCTTTGCAACCCTGCAATAGCTTCCCTGAGGCATGTCAACAGGATACCTATTGGCTCTATCTTCTTTCTATGTAGTTTGCTAATCCCTGTTGTACCTTGTGAGCAGCAGGGCCTGCCTTGGCTTATTAGAAGGGAAGGGAACTGTAAGAAGAAAACAAACAAGGTGTAAAATCACTGGGAGCCAAAGCTAACTAATGAACACAGAAATAATGAAAGTTAACAGGCAGAAAGTTCTCAAAATTACTACACCTACCAGGCTTGCCAATCACTCTGCACGGGATCTTTCCTCATAAAGAAGTCTTAGTGGTTTCAAAAGTAGAAAGAAGCATTGCTCGCCAAAGCTGGAAGGTGCCTAAGTGATCACAGGGTGAGAGAACTGAGGCTCAAAAAACAGAAGGGACTTGATCAAAGTCACATAAGCAGTTCAGAGGTTTACATCTAGAGTTTTGTCCTCCACTACTTCCTGACTACTCATTAATTACTGCCTTTTATGAAGACTTTTTAATAAGGCCACAATATAATAATAAAACCCACACTTGTTCTCATTAATTCCATAGGTAGTGCATACTCTGTGATTTCACTGTGATGAGTGCTGGGGGGACCCCACAGGAAGTCCAGTATTTAAGGTCAATTAATTAAATGTATATCAGTTTATCTATTTGCTTGTAACAACATGAACTATTGCAACTCTATGAATTTTACTGGTACTTGCCTTTTTATGCCAACATACCTGAGAGATTTTTACCCCCATTAGGGCCACAAAAGGGCTGCTTATGACAGCAACTCTTTACTGGGTGCCTCATGGGTGGTGGAGGTAATGCCAAGACCCTCTTGCCTCAGCCCTGCATTTTATTCTGATTACCATACCTCACCAGGCTAAGAGTTTCCCCAGGGTTGGAAACATGGTTTTCTATTTCTCTTTTATGTCACTGATTGGGCTGTTTGTGTTCCGGGTACTCCATCTGTGCTGGTGGATAGAAGTCAGACAGTTTTTCTCTGGTATTGAGGGCTGAGAGTAAAGGAGACAAGAGGAGAATCATTTACCCCACGTAGATGCAAGAGGAAACCAGGTGCAACCACAATTCCAGTCCTGTACATACGAAGCATTTTAGAACTGACAGAGGGCCTTTTAAAGACCACTTTCTTGAGGACTTACAACCCTGAAAAGAAGGCAACATAGAATTTATTTGTCCCGTTTTATAATCCCAGAACTGAGACACGGAGGTTAATGTGACTTGCCTAAAATCGCAAGGCTGCTAAGTGACAAAGCAGATATTAAACCTAGGTAAATATTCTGGTAAACCATCTAGAGCTCTTTTTCCTGAGAGCATATCACCCTCAGGAGATTTTATTTTGGAAATTTGGATAAAGGAAAACAGTACAATGGAATAACTTTGCCCTGAAGAGTCAAGAGATCTGGGTTTGCTTCATCCATTCAGGCATTCATTTAATCCCCAAGAATTTAAATCTCGGCAACTACTCTGTGCCAGTCCCTATCTTCAACCTTGGAGTACAGAGATGAATAAGACATAGGCCTTGACTTTGAGGAGTCTACTGTCCAATGGTGTGACAGAAATATCTACAAATTATTGGTGTGGGATATGATAAAGGCATACCCAAGAGAAGGGACACTGGTAATCTGGGATGGCTTCATGGGGGAGTTGATGCCTGAACTGATCTAGTGACATCTCTGCTTCTAAATTACATTGCATTGTGAAAGCCTTTCTTCTATTTTTACAGTGAGCAATTGAACTAGATGGCCTCTAAGAAAACATCTAGTGTATTTCAAGAGGTGGTAGTTCAGAGTAGGGGAGAGTTAAAAGTCTTTAAACTTTCAAAGGGACCAAGTTTCCTAATTTTGCCTCTTCCTTGTCCTACTGCCTTGATATTTGGGGCCACCTGGCATGATGCAGAGATTATTTGGCTCAAGATATTTTGAATCACTAACCACTGGTGCTGTCTGACTTCTCAGGAATGTTTTGGGTTCCCAACTCATTAATCCTGTCTACTCTCCTTTTCCTGGTTCCCACTGGCATAACTCTATAACAAATATTTTACTTTTCCCTTCTTTACCCCTTCCCCCCAGAAAAAACATCTTGGACACCCCAGCCCCTAACAGGTCCTGTTTTCTTCAGGGTTTTAATCTATTTTATTCACCAAAATGTCCTGAATACCTACTATATGGCAAGTATGGTGATGATTTTGGGGGATAGAATTAATCGTGAACCACACGAGACTTGATCCCTGACTTTACTGAGTCTATAGTTTAGTTCAGGAGAGACAAATTAATTTTAAAAACTGCACATACACACGAAAGTAAAATTATAGGTGAAATAAGTGTTGGGAAGGAGAAGTAACATGGGACTATGAAAATGTATAAAAACATAACTTGATTAGTAAAGGATGTCAGGGAAAGCTTCCCTGAGAAAGTCACATGAATTCTAATCTGAACAAAGATTAGAAGATAACCAGATAAAGAAGATGTGTGTATGGGGAGGGGGAAATGTTCCAAATACAACAGCAGGTGCAAAGGACCTGTGGCAGGAGAGACCACAATGCATTCAAGGAACTGAAATAAGGACAATGAGGCTGTAGCCCAGAAAATGAGGGGAAATGTGGCAAAAGAAAAGCTGGAGAGGTAGGCCAGGCCAGATAATTCAGGGCCTTTAGGTCGTAGGAAGGATTTTGGTCTCCTTTCTAAGAGTAACAGAAAGAAACAATTAAAGTGTTTCTAAGAAAGGACAAGTGTGAGTGAAATGATCAGATTCATGTTTTGGGAAGATCACTTTGGCTACAGTGTAGAATGGATGTCAAGAGCATGAATTCAAGTATAACCAGTGGGAGGTCATTTTAGTGGTCTGAGTAAGAGAATAGGGTTGTAGTAGTAAGATTGGAAGTACTAATAACAGATTCAAGAGATATTTCAGAGGTAGGTATCATTAACAGGACAAGGTGATAAATTGGATATGTGGGTGAGGGAGAGGGAAATGTCAAGAATGACTTTCAGCTCTCTAGGTGGATGGTAGAGACATTCACTGTAGGGAACCCAGAAAGAGTCTGATTTGGGGAGCAAAATCATGTTAAGCAATGATGGCATGGAGAAGGCTTTGCAACATCCAAGTGGAAAAGTCAATTAAACAGTTATATATAGAGACCTACTGTTCAGAAAGGAGGACTAGGCTGGAGATACAATTCTGGTAGTTTTCAGCACATTCATAATAATTAAAGCCAAGAGTTTGGGTAAGGTCACCTAGGAAGAGAGTAGATATAAAGCGAATGAGGTACAATGGAAGGATCTGAGGCTCATTAGGGACTCAGGGTTGTCTGGTCTCTGTCCAGTGGAAGCAGCATATGAATTCTGTGGTACCCCAGGGTGGGAGATAAGGGGGCACTTTCCAATGTCCTGAGCTATCCTGAGATGGAATTGGACACCTTGGGAGATGATGCATGAGGTTTTTACACAGAGACTGGATGGTTTTGTACCAGAGATGCTACACAAAGTCTTCAAACATTTGTGTAGGGGGTGGCACTAGATGCTCTGTAGGCTGTCATTAGGTCCTAAATTCAGGTCCAATGTTACAAAATGCCACTTTCCAATATGCAAAGAAGTAAAGCAGCAATATCTGTCTTTGAGGAAGAAAAACTTGGCATAAATGCACGGATCTGGGGAGGCTCAGATCTCTTAAATTGACCTTATCCTGGGTGGTCAAATACCTGAAGTACAAAGCTGATTTATTTGTTGGTAGGTACCTGGTATATAAAAATGCTGTAAGACTGTTGAAATCCTTGCCTGAGCTCCTCTCCTGTGAATCCCAGGATCAACCAGCGGAATCTGGAATCCTGAATGGCAGGGATTTTTTTTTTAAACACTGGAAAGTTCCGGGAAGGGATCAAATACTGAGCACTCACCATACTCCAAGTACTTTAAATCTCAATGCAGACAGGGAAGTAACTAATATTATCTGCGTTTGACAGATAAATAAACTGAAGTGTCTAGAAGTCAAGCAACTTGTCCAAGATTATATAACTAGAAAGTAGCAGGGCTGAGATTTGAACCCAGATATTCCTGACTCCAAGTCCAGTAGGTTGCACCTGAGCTCCAGACCATTCACTCCTGCCTCATAAGCAAAATCCCGAGTATCATTTACCTTCAGGACCCTGCTTACTAACTCATTTTTAATCATTTTATTTTGAAATCATTTTAGACTTATAAGAAATTACAAAAATGTTACAGAGTTCCCATATACCCTTTACTCAGCTTCCCCCAATAATAACACCCTGCGTAGCCATAGTACATTATCAAGGCCAGGAAACTGACATTAGCATGACTATTAACTAAACTACAGATCATATTAAAATTGCATCAGTTTTTACATGCAACCTTTGTGTGCATATATGTGTAGTTCTATGAAATTTTATCATATTTATAGATTCATGTAACAACCACCACAATCAAAATACAGAACTGTTCCATCATAACAAAGAAATTCCCTTGTGCTACTCATTTACAATCACACCCTCCCTGAACCCTAACCAGTGTTAATCACTGATCTGTGCTCCATCGCTACAATTTTGTCATTTTGAGGATGTCATATAAATGGAATCATATAGTACATAACTTTGGGGATTGATTTTTTCACTTAGCATAATAGCCTTTGAGGTCCATCCCAGTTATATGTAACCAATAGTTCATTCATTTTCATTGCTGAGTAGTATTCCATGGTGTGGATTTACCATAGTTTAACCATTCACCTGTTGAAGAACATCTAAGTTGTTTCCATTTTTGGCATAAAGCTGCTGTGGCCATTCATGTGCAGATTTTATTGTGAACAGAAATTTTTATTCCTCCATGAAAAATGCCAAAGAGTGAAATTTCTGGGTTGCATGGTAGTTGCATGTTTAGTTTTATAAAAATTGCCAAATTGTTTTCCAGAGTAACTATACATACCATCTTATGTTCTCAACAGCAATATATGTGATCCAATTTCTCTGCATCTTTGTTGTCATGGAGATAGGGACAATTGGCATCCTTTCTCATACAGGTAGTTTAGATTTGAAAAGCAAGTGAGTGTAACCTGACTTGATGAAGTCTATGTTGGTGCAACATGTAATTTCTTTCTGATGATAACATGGTATATTTCAAGCCAGTGTCTGCATTACTGCTGGGTCAGTTTGGGTTGCATCTCTCCAAAGGAAGATCTAGCCAGCTTTTGCTGAACCATAGAATGATAGTGTCAGAGCTAAAATAGCTCTTACAAATGGAAAAACTGAGACCCAGAGTGGGAAATGGCGTTACCCACAGCCACACCAAATGTCAATAGTAGGTCCTGGACTAGAACACAGGTCTCTGGATTTCTAGGACAAAGGGGAAGAAGAGCTAGAAGATGCTATCATATGGCATATGATATGTAATAATGCTATGTAACCCATAATTCTATTTAGGGTATCAAACTTCTTTCAGCTCAAGTTTTCTCAGAACTGACAATAAGGAGGTAGCTCACTGGAGTGGGAGAGAGAATTCTCCTTTCCTCCTGTTAATGCCTCAAAAACACAACAGGCATAATCAGAGAACACCAGAGATGAGGAAACTGACACCCAGAGAGGCATTCTGATTTGTTCAATATCGCACAGTCAAGAGTCCAAAACAGAACTGGGATTTGAATCCTGACCTTCTCAGTGTTTTGTGCTTCCTGAGGCTATGGATGCCTAAGATTCTTAAGCCACCAGGTCATGAAAGGGCCCAGGTCTCTACATTCTAGTCCCAAGCACTTCCCAAAGACCCATAGTTTCTGCTAGTACATGTCATGACCTGTAGCTTTCATTTGTTCCTTCCTCCCAGTCTACTGGTCTCATCTATTTTCTCTGTGTTAGCGGGGTGTGCACCCTCCTGATAGCAGTAAGCAAGTAAACTTGGCCTACAGGTGATTACAGAAGGGATTTAATTACTCTCTGCTAGTTTCCTTCAGCTCAGCATTAGCAAGGAAGAGAAAGAGATACTCCTCAGGTAAAAATTATTCCCTTTCCAATACAAAACACAGTTTATCCTTTGTTTTCTCTAAGCTAGATTTGGGAAAAGACAGGTTAAAGAGAGACTGCCTGCTCCAAACCTCGAATTGTGTACTAATGACTAGAAGAGGGAATGGGACTTACCCAGCTTCACCCAGCTATAGTAGAGCTTAGGTTAAAACAGTAATTTATAATCCTTACATAGTGCTCAGCTGTTGCCAAGCACTGTTTTAAGTACTTTACATGTATCAGTATGGGAGGTAATAAAATTTAGTATCCCCACATTACAGATGGAGAAACTGAGGTTTTCTGACTTCTGAGCCAGTATGCATTCCTCTGCATCAGGTTAGCTTCATGGACTCCAAGATAGGAAAGGTCCTCCCTGAGACCAACAAAAGGAATATTTCCGATGTCTTATCTGCTTCTTAAGTCTTGAATGCCTCCGACTTCATCTCCACTCATCCTTACACGCAACTAGCTCAAATCTAGCTTTCTACAGGAAATAATCTTCAATCACTCCAGTTCGCATTAATCACAAAATATTGGAGTGAAAAATCTGGGATGACTCCTCTGGATAGTATTTGTTCCATACCTCACATAATACAAATAGATAAACCAGAGCCCAGAGTGGGGATAGGATTTATCCAAACATCAATTTATTAAAACTTTCCATTTGGTTTATTATTTCAACAAATATTTACTAAGAGTTTACTATGTGTAAGGCACTGTATTAGTTGCTGTGTAAAGAGAAGTGAACAAAACAGCCTTTTCTTTGCTCCCTAAGTGTTTGCAAACTGATGGAGGGGGACAGACAATGAACAAATTAATTTATACTATATTAGGTGATGATAAATTCTAAGAAAAAATGAGTTGGTTAAGAAAAATAGAAAGTGATGGTTTGGGGGTTGCATTATATAGGGTGGTCAGGAAAGTCTTCTCTGAGGATGTGACCTTTGAACAGAGACCTGAAGTGAGTGAGCCATGAAGATATCTAGGAGAAGATCATTCCCGGCAGAGCCAACAGAAAGTACAAAGGCCCTGAGGCAGGATAATATTTGGTATGTTCAAGGCATAGTGCTTTATATTTACAAACCACTTTCACATACATGATTCCATTTGATCTTCCCAATGACCATGTGGCACAAAAAAAGTAGAAAAGATATTATTGCCCATTATTATAATTGAGATTTTGACAGATTAATTACTTGCTTAAGATCACACAGAAAGTTACTATAAACACTCCTATCTTCTAATAGAGGCAAGTGGGTATCCTTTCTTTACAGCTAGCTTGTAAACTTCACTAGTACATTGCTGTGCTGTATAGATTATCGTAGACAACAAATCAACTCCTTGGTCATGCCAGGCTCTGTAGAAGAAAGCATGTTAAGGAACATATCAGCAGTAACTTTCTGTTTTGCAGGGACTATAAATTCATGTATGTGAATGTGGCTTGAGAAATATAAAGTCCAACTGGAAGCAAAGTGATGCTCCATTTCCCAAGCTTCCTTAGATGATGTATATATTGTACTGAGTGTCAGGGAGGGACAAGATTGGCAATAGATAGTCTGAAAAATCCTCATGACTCAGTTGATTCTACTTAACTGGCCTCACTAGTCCTGTTTCAATCATTTGGTTCTGACTTTTTACTCCATTAGCTCAAACTATGATCTCTACCAGTGCAACCTCACCCAGGAAGTAATGGGAGTGTTCCTTGTCCCACCTTTTTGGTTTTACTTCCTGCCCCAGGCTCCCTAAAAGTTGATGTTTAATTCCCAGGTCATCAGAACAAGGTTTGAGTAGAATACATTGCAACAGCTAACATTCAACAAGTATTTTCCTTAGCCCTATATGGTAGATTCTGCTGTATAGTATACAAGAGAAGTGTATGGGCACTTAAGTAGAATCCAGGAAATTCTTGCCATATCTCCCACCATCAGTGCTGGGAATCAAGGGTCAATGGACAGCAAAAGGGGTGATCTTGCTTCCCACTAGTGAATGGTCTGGCATTCATTTGCAGTCTTTCCTGAGAGTAGTGGAAACGAGCAATCAGTCACCTGCTGGGTGGAGCATCTGTACCCGCTTTAGCAGCTGCCAGACACCAATAAAAGTGCTTGTGCAGTTTTCCTACAGGAGGTAAATGGAGAGTCAGTACTAGAATGGCAACTTGCATACTTTCTCCAAACTAAGACAAAAGCTGAGAATTAACTCTAAAGATGGCAGAATGCCCACAGTTTTGGTGGGGGGCACCTCTAGGACAAGAAAGCAGTGAAGGAGACAGAAAACCAGCAATCAGAATGATATGTAAGGAGTTTGGGGTAATGTAATGTTACTGAAGCCATGTCTGGGGATGATTTCAGTTTAAATTTGGAAATTTTGGCCAGACAAGATTGTAGGTGGGGGAGAAGAATAAAGCCAGACACTGCAAAAATTAAAAGCCATTGGTCTTGGAAGTGGGCAGGCTATTGAGCAGAGGAAGACCGGAGTGAGAGAAGTCTGGGGGTGAAGAAAGGCAGGGACAGACAAATACAGATGGCAGGGGAAGATATAAGAACATGGAGGCACAAAGTAGAGACTCCACATTTATGTTTTTATATACACCCTGCCCCACACACTCCAGATTTCTACAGTCAGAGGTGTGGGATTCAAAATGACCATTTACTTTGTGGTTTGGATTTATCTGGAACAGAAGCTCACAGTAGAGGGATGGGGGCTTAGGAATAAATAGTACAGGAGAAATGACTTATGGGTTTCAGGTGATGGTCAGTTCAGTGGAAGTTAGCTATGGATGGGGCTGCCAAAAAAGCAAATGCCATGGAAACTGCCTTCATGAGAGATTGGGGCCCAGAACAAATGAGATGATGGCCCAGCTTTACTCTAGGAAGATCAGTCTTCACCAGGAGCACTATTGGCAGCTCCTGGTTCCATGCTTGGAGAAGGACCTGCACTAAGTGGACCTTATTTATAAAAGAACAGTTAGAGTGCAGAGGGGCTTGAATCCCAGGTTCTAGATGGCCAGTTGAATGAGCTGGGGCTATTTAGCTTGCAAAAAAGATGGAGGAAATGGAGGTTGGATATGGTCTCCATATTCAGACCTATGAAGGGTCACCATAGGACAGAAGTAGTATACAGGATGATCTGTGTGGCTATAGGGAAAGAATTGAACAGTTAAAGCTATTCAAAGGTGAAATGAGCTGCCTCAGAAGATAGTGAGCTCTCCCTCATTGAGTGTTTCCAAGACATGAACCAACAACTAGTTTTTGGGGAAGCAAAAATCATTTGGTGGGAAGGTGGGTTTTCTGACATTAAAAATACAGAAAATGGTTGAAGGAATTGATGGTTGATTGGTAGACTTGACTCATGGGTCACAGTCTTAGTCCTCAGACCTCTGAAAGGCTATCGCAGGGCAGACAACCATCTGTGCAGCTCCAGGGGGCAGAGCTACAGTTGAGATAAATTTTGACTCAAGTGGAGGAGAAATTTTAGGACAGGCAGAACTGTCCACAGATGGAATGAGCTGCCTTGGGAAGCTCCCTATCTCTGGAGATGTGCAAATAGGGGCTAGCAATTTATCTTTCATGAATTCCTGGCTGCTTGTTTTCATCATCTGGAAAGTTTAACAAATACCAGTGTTTGGCTCCCATGCCCAGAGCTTCTGAATTAATTGCCTCTGAGCGTGGCATGGGCATTGGAATTTTTTTAAACTTCCCCAGTTGATCATAATGTGTAATCAAGACTGAGAACCACAGAGAAATGCCTAAAATGGTAGAGTGTGTAGAAGGAAGGGAGCTTGTGCAATGAGAAGGGAAGTTAGGGCCTGATTGGAAGGAATAAAGTAATTTCTATGTTCATATCCACCCCTAAGATTCTATTACGAAATGTCCAATTTCCTTAAGTACTAAGTTTGACAGTTGATATCTCTGACATTTCACTTTGACATTTCTTGTCTTATTTTTATTGTGAAAGTACATCCTCAGTCTTTCAAACACACATTTTGGCTTGTGATTACCTTTCAAAGTTTTTTTAGAGCAATTTTTGTGAAACCATGGATAAGTAAAAAATCTGTGTTATTTTTTAATATAAGTTCCATCATGGAACCAATGCAGTGCAGACAGCTTGAAATATTAATGAAGTATCTGGGAAGGATGTGGCTAATGAATGCGCAGTACGTTGATGGTTTGAGAAGTTCTGTTCTGGTGATTTTAATCTTGAAAGTGAGACACGTGGGTGACCTGAGACCAAGGTGAATAACAATGAGCTGAAAGCTGTGGTGGAAGTGAATCCACCTCAACCTACACGTGAATTAGCAGCAAGGTTTGACATTACTATTCCAACAATATTGGACCATTTGAAACAAATGGTTCTCAGAGGCCAACTCCTTCAAGCCGTTCCTGCTTTAGCACTTTCTTTTTGATTTTAAAGTAGTGCTTACTTACCATTTGCTTCAGACTATCTTTTTTTAAAAACTATCGTTTTGGATTTTTCCCCCTGCTCCAAAGCTATGAATCTTTTTAAAGAATGTGCTGTCATCTGGGACTCCAACTCTTTTATCCACATGTCCTAACCCCCTTCCCTAATGGAGTCAAATCCAGGTTCTCTTTTAGGCATTATCACCTCCAACTTACGGAATCCTGGAATGTCAGAGCTGCAGGGGTCTGAGAGATAATCTAGTCCAACCTTTACATTTTCAAACTGTGGAGAAATTGAGGCCTAGAAAGAGGAAGGACGTTATTTAAGGCCTCACGTAAATTATGTTAAAGTTTTCTACCTAACAGAAAACATTTGCACTCATTGGATTCTAGTTCTTTACACTGACAGAGACTCATATTGTCTTACTTTTTGTTTGTTTGTTTAAACAGCTTTATTTTGAAATGTAATTCACCCATTTAAAGTGTACAATTCAATGGGCTTTGGTATATTACATTATTACTTTTTTAAGATCATGGTAAAACACATATATATTCGATATAAAATTTGACATTTTAACCAATTTTAAGTGTAAAATTCAGTGGCATTACTTACATTTACAAGATTGCAGAACAGTCACCACTATCCATTTCCAAAACCTTTCATTACTCCAAAGAGAAATTCTTTACCTATTAAGTAATAACTCCCCATTCCCTACTCTCTACAGCTCTGGTAACCTCTAATCTACATTCTGTGTCTATAAATTTGCCTATTCTATGCACTTCATATAAGTGGAATCATATAATATTTGTCCTTTTTTGTCTAGTTTATTTCACATCTTCAAGGTTCAGTCATGCTTTAAAATGTATCAGAACATCATTCCTTTTAATGGTTGAATAATATTCCATTGCAGGTACACACCACATTTTGTTCATCCATTCCTTTGTTGACAGACATTTGGGTTGTTTCCAGCTTTTGGCTATTGTAAATAATGCTGCAGTGAACACTGACATACAAGTATGTATTTGAGTCCCTGCTTTCAATTCCTCTGGATATATACCTATGAATAAATTGCTTTTATTTAAAAGGAGCAGTAGTTCCCCATGTTTATTTCTGATTTTAGTTATTTAAGTCTTCTATCTTTTTTCTTAGTCAATATACCTAAAGTTTGCTCAATTTTGTTGACCATTTCAAAGAATTAACTCTTGGTTTCATTCATTTTTCTGTATTGTTTTTCTGTTCTCTATTTTATTTATCTCTGCTCTACCCTTTATTATTTCCTTCCTTCTACCAGCTTGGAGTTTAGTTTTTTTTTTTTTAATAGTTCCTTAGAATATAAAGTTGTGATGTTGATTTGAAGTTTTTCTCCTTTTTAAGGTAAGCATTTACAGCCATATATTTCCCACATAGGACTGCTTTCACTTTATACCATAAGTTTTGGCATGTTGTGTTTTCATTTTCATATTTCTCAAGATATGTTCTAATTTCTCTTGTGATTTCTTCTTTGAATGAATGGTTGTTTAAAATATGTTGTTTCATTTCCACATATTTTCAAAATTCCCAGTTTTCCTTTTGTTATTGATTTCTAGCTTCATTCCATTTGGTTTCAGAAGACACTCTATATTTCAATTAAAAAAAACCATGGAAACTTTTTTCTTTTTCTGTTTCTTTTTTTTTTGTTTTCCTAGCATATGGAGTACTCTGGAGAATGCTGCTTGTGCACTTAAGAAGAATGTGTATGCTTCTTCTGTTGGGTGGAGTGTCCTTTATACGTTGGGTAGGCCAAACTGGTCTATAGTGTTATTTAAGTCCTCTATTTTCTTGTTGACTGTCTGTCTGGTTATCCATCCATTATTGAAAGTGGGTGATTGAAGTCTCCTACTGTTATTACAGATCCATCAATTTCTCACTTTAATTCTGTCCATGTTCGCATCACATATTTTGGAGTTCCAATTTTTAGTGTATGTGTATTCATAATTGCTATTGCTTCTTGGTAAATTGGCCCTTTTATAAATATATAATGTCCTTTCCTGCTCTTGTGACAGATTTTGACTTAAACTCTTTTTTGTCTAATATCAGTATAGCCACCCCTGCTCTCTTTTGGTTACTTTTTGCATGGAATGTATCTTTGTATCCTTTCACTTTCATCCTATTTGTGTCTTTGGGTCTAACTTGAGTCTCTTTTAGACAGCATATAATTGGATCCTGTTTTTTAAATACACTTTGTCAATCTTTGTCTTTTGATTGGGAGTTAATCTATTTACATTAAAAGTAATTACTAATAGGGAATGACTTACTTTTGCCATTTTGTTATTTGTTGCTGTATATAGTATAACTTTTTTTATCCTGCACTTTCTCTATTACTAACTTCTGTTGTGTTTAGTTGATGTTTTGTAGTGACACATTTTGATTCCTTCTCATTTCTTCATATGTGCATTCTATAGATATTTTCTTTGTGGTTACTGTGGGGATTACATATAACATCCTAAAGTTATGACAACCTATTTTAAATTGATACCAACTCAACTTCATTTACATATAAAAACCCTACTCCTTTACTGCTCTAATCCCCACTTTGTTATTGATGTCACAAATTATATCTTTATATATTGCACACTCATTAGCATAGGTTTATAATTATTTTTATGCATTTATTTTAAGCCCTGTAGAAAATAAAAAGTGGAGTTATAAATCAAAATTGCAATAATACTGTTTTTTATATTTGTCCATATGTTTACCTTTACCAGAGGACTTTATGTTTCATACGTCTTTGAGTTACCATCTAGTGCCCTTCCATTTCACTTTGAAGGGCCCCCTTTATCATTTTATATATGATAGGCCTTCTGGTAATGAAATCTCTCAGCTTTTGTTTATCTGGGAAGGTCTTAATTTCTCCTTCCTATTAGTAGAACAATTTTTCCAGAAATAGAATTCTTGGTTGGCATTTGATTTTTTTTCTTTCGGCAGGTTTATCATCCCACTGCCTTCTGGCCTCCCAGATTTCTGCTGGGAAAACTGCTGATAATATTATTGGGGATCCCTTGTACTTGATGAGTCACTTTTCTCTTGATACATTCAGAATTTTCTCTTTGACTTTGACTTCTGATAATTTGATAATAATGTGTCTTACTGTCAGTCTCTTTGGTTTATCCCACTTGTAGTCTATTAAACTTCTTGGATTTACAGATCCACATCCTTCCTCAAATAAGGGAGATTTTTAGCCATTATTTCTTCAGTTAAGCCCTCTGCCCCTTTCTCTCCCTCTTTTATTTCTGGGACTTTCATAATGTATATATTTGTCTGCTTGGTGGTGCCCCATAAGTCCCTTATGCTCTGTTCACTTTTCTTCATTCATATTTTTGTTTTGCTTTTCAGACTTGAGAATTTCAAATGGCTATCTTCAAGTTTGCTGATTCTTTCCTTCAACTATTTAAGTCTAATGTTGATCCCCTGTATTTTATTTTTCAATTCAGATATTTTGTTTTTCAGCTCCACAATTTCTGTTTGGTTCCTTTTTATAATTTCTGTCTAATTGTTGATGTTCTAATTTTGTTCATATATTACTTTTTAAATTTTCTTTGTTTCCTTTGTTCCTGTTTTATGTGTTTATGATCCTGAGCATTCTTAAGACAGTTGTTTTAACATCTTTATCTAGTAAATACAATGCTTGTGTTTCTTCAGAAATGGTTTCTGAAGATTTATTTTCTTCTTTTCAATGGGCCATGTTTTCATGGGTTTTTTTATATGCCCTGTGATTTATGTTGAAAATTGGGCATTAAAAAAACAACAAACAGAAACTTCTCAAAAAAAGACAGAATAATGGCCAGCAAACATGTAAAAAAGTGCTCAACGTCTCTAATCATCAGGGAAACGCAAATCAAAACCACAATGAGATATCACTTAACTCCAGTGAGATTGGGTCATATCAAAAAATCCCCAACCAACAAATGTTGGTGGGGATGTGGACAGGTAGGAACACTCATACACTGCTGGTGGGACTGCAAATTAGTACAACCTCTATGGAAAATAATATGGAGATACCTCAAAGAATTAAAAGTATAATTACCATTTGACCCAGCAATCCCACTACTGGGTATTTACCCAAAGGAAAAAAAGACATTCTATAATAAAGACATCTGCTCACGAATGTTCATAGCAGCACAATTCACAATTGCAAAGATGTGGGAACAACCCAGGTGCCCATCAATACACGAATGGATTAATAAAATGTGGTATATGTATACCATGGAGTATTACTCAGCAATAAGGAACAACAATGAATTAACACATCTGGTATTATCCTGTTTGGAGCTAGAACCCATTCTTCGAAGCGAAGTGTCACAGGAATAGAAAAACAAGCACCACTGGTACTCACCATCAAACTGGTACTAACTGATGAACACCTACATCACACAGGGCAATAACATTCATCTGAGGGCGGGCGGGTGGGAGGGGGCTGGAAGGGATGGGAAAAACTCTCACTGAATGGATGTGGGGAGCACAGTTTGGGGGATGACCACGATTGTGGCTCTGACACGGGCAGTGCATGGGCAATGTGTATGGCCAAAGTGTTGTATCTCCATGATATTCTGAAATTAAAAAAAAAAAAAAAGAATTCAAAAAAAAAAAACAAAACAACAGCCACCTATACCAGTCTTTGTAGATTGGCAAAGATAACTTTCACTAATTATCAAGCTTAAGTTATTCTCAGGTCTTT
The DNA here is from genome assembly GCA_023783475.1 of Daubentonia madagascariensis. Classification (NCBI taxonomy): domain Eukaryota; kingdom Metazoa; phylum Chordata; class Mammalia; order Primates; family Daubentoniidae; genus Daubentonia; species Daubentonia madagascariensis. The sequence goes on from JAKFHU010002592.1 coordinate 315,458, forward strand.
CTGGGCATGCATCTTGCCTGAATCTGTGTGTGTGCCTTTTGCAATTCCGCTCTACAAATGGCTGGTGTTAAATGTCTTAATTTCCTAAGGAATTCCATCCCAGCATCTTCAGAAACCTTATATGTTTTATTGTATTGCTCTACTTATAATTTCTTGCCCCAGCCATCTTAGAGTCTGTATTCCCCCTGCAGCTTTCACAAGCTATGCCCACTGTTTCCTGTAGCTTTTCATAGTTGGAGATATGAGCTATGCCATTTTTTGCCATCTGAGCTCTGAGTCAGATGCAACAAAGACCAGTCCCTTAGGCAGCACACAGACAGGTAAATTGGGTCCTCTCTACTCCTTCTAACTCAAAGGAGGGGACTCGGAATTAGGACACTTTCTCCCAACTGTACTGCACTATGCCAGGAAGGAAGTGTGTCAAGGTGTGTAAAAACATGAATTTTCCTACCATTTTGAATGCAGCTTTTTCTTGACTGACTGTTTTCTTGGCTGCTGTAGCTACTTTTACTGTTTTCTAGAGCTCCTTTAAAGTAATTTTTGTCAATTTTGTAATGTTTCCATAGAAAAATAAAGGCCTGAAACTTCTGGAACTTCCAAGTTGTCTTAGTCCATTCAGCGTACTATAACAAAATACCTGAGACTGGGCAACTTATAAACAACAGAAATTCATTGTTCACAGTTCTGGAGGCTGAGAAGTTCAAGATCAAGGTGCCAGTAGATTTTATGTCTGTTAAGGGCCCTCTTCCTCTTAGTTGGCCCCTTCTAGCTGTGTTCTCACATGGTGGAAGGGGCTAGCTAGCTCTCCGGGGTCTCTTTAATAAGGTCACTAATCTGATTTATGAGAGCTCTGCTCTCAGGAAGTAGTTACCTCTCAATGCCCCACCTTCTAAAACTATCACATTGGAGATTAGGTTTCAATGCATGAATTTTGGGGTAAAACAAACATTCAGACCATAGCACTAGTCCACCATCATGCTGATGTCATCCATTAAATTTATAATAAAGATGATTGTAACAATTATTGTTGTTGTTATTGGATAACTGTTTTCTACTTTATTTCCATTCCCAAGTCTTTATCTCATTATTTGTGGAATATTCTAAGATCCACTTTGTTTCATCTGCTGCTTCATGTAGACTGGACTCCTGCCTCTCAACTTCAGATTGATGTTTTTCTTTTTTTTCCATAGAATAATAGTGGTAGTGTTAGCATCTACAGAAAAACAAAACAAAATGAAACAAAATAGGTCTTGAGCATTTACTTTGTGCATGGAGCTAAGGACCTTTTCTCACAATTATCTCATTAAATGATATGAAGTACCTTCTGGGTCAGGTACTCTTATTGTCTTCTCATTTTTATATCTGAAGAAACTATTAATAACATTGAGAGGAGGTAAATGACTTATGATAGTTATACAGCCAGTAATAAAAGGCTGAATTTTGAGCCCAAATCAGTCTTATTCCAAATTCCACGCTTTTAACCTCTACCCTATGGTGCCCCCTCCCAATGTCAACTGCTTTCCTGGGGATTATAGCTGCACACATAGTGAGACTACTGGATCCTTCATCTTGAAATTCTTCTGCTGCTTCTTGCCAGACTGTCTACAGGAACTGTGGACTGCTATGGCTGTAATTTTGTTGTACCCTGTGTAGCAGATACTGTTGGGTGCTTATTTAACCTGCTTAAGAGCCATTCCCACTTTTTTTTTTTTTTTTGGTAAAAGAATCCAGATTTTGTTTGAATACTTTTCTTATTCCATGTGTTTCAAGTGAGAGTGACCTCAACAGCCCTATGGAATAAATCCTGATTGATTGAAGCCAATCACGGGGGTCCCATTCTTCTTGTTGATGATTTGTCTAGGTATTGGGATATAATGCAAAACTTGTCAAGTAGACATGTGAATTCTACTGGGGAGTTTCTAAGAAACATTTTTCTTGCCTCTAAACAGAGATGTTTGCGAGAAAACATCCCCTTTGATGTCTCTGGATGTTGATGAGTGGGGATAGGAGACCTGTATCTGTCATTGCCTTCTTATGAGGCAAACACATTCATATTAAAAGATAGTAAAGTAAAAGGCAAAAGATTTATATGATCTGAAGAGAAACCAGAGTATTGCAAAGAATTTATGAAAAAGACCCCAAAGGCAATCACGGCAACAACAAAAATAAGTAAATGGGACCTGATTAAATTAAAAAGCTTCCGCACAGACAAGGAAACAATCAATAGAGCAAATAGACATCCTACAAAATGGGAGAAAATTTTTGCATGCTATACAACTGATAAAGAACTAATAAGAAGAATCTACACAGAACTCAAGCAAATCAACAGGAAAACATCAAACGACCCCATTAAAAAGTGAGCAAAAGACATGAACAGAAGCTTTTCAAAAGTAGACTAATGGACAATAAACATGTGAAAAATGCTCAATGTCTCTAATCAGCAGGGAATTGCAAATCCAAGCCACAATGAGATATCACCTAACTCCAGTGAGAATGGCTTTTATCCAAAAATCCCAAAACAACAGATGCTGGCATGGATGTGGAGAGAAATGAACACTTATACAATGTTGGTGGGACTGCAAACTAGTATAACCTCTATGGAAAGTAATATGGAAATACCTCAAAGAACTAAAAGTAGAACTACCATTTGATCCAGCAATCCCACTACTGGGTATTTACCCAAAGGAAAAAAAAAAAGACATTTTATAAAAAAGACACTTGCACTTGAATGTTTATAGCAGCACTATTCACAATCACAAAGATGTGGAAACAACCCAGATGCCCATCAATACATGAGTGGATTAATAAAATATGGTATATGTATACTATTGAGTACTACTCAGCCACAACAAACGGTGAACTAATACCCTTTGTAACAACCTAGATGGAACTGAAGACCATTATTCTAAGCTAAGTATCACAAGAATGAAAAAACAAACACCATATGCACTCACTATTTGACTGGAACTGATCGATCAACACCCATGTGCACATATGGTAGTAAAACTCAGCAGAAAACAAGCAAGTGGGAGGGGGGAAGAGGGGATGGGTAAATTCACACCTAATGGGTACAATGCATGCTATCTGGGTGATGGGCACACTTCTAACTTTGATTCAGATGGCACAAAAGCAATTCATGTAACCAAAACATTTATACCCCCATAATACTCTGAAATTTAAAAAATTTTTTAAAAAGATAGCAAAGTAAAAAAAGAAAAGAAATGAGTCTTTGACGATATTTTTGAGCTGCTGAATTAACCAACCCAGGGATTGTCCTATCTCTTCACTTTCAGTTATGAAAAATAACATATTCTGAATCTTCAAGCCAGTAGTTCTCCTTGGTTGATTATTAGAAACACCAGGGAACTTAAAAAATACTATATTGGTGCATGGGTCACACTTTCAGAGATTTTAGTTTAGTCTGGGGATAGACCTCTGTCCAGGGTTCTATTATTTTATTAATTTTTTGTATTGTACATATTTAATGTGTGCAACATGATGTTTTGATATACACATACATAGTGAAATGATTACTACAGTCAAGCAAATTAACATACCAATTTTCCTAGGGGACTTATGCTAAGTGAAATAAACCAGACCAAAAATGAAAAATACTACATGATCTCACTTATATGTGGAATCTTAAAAAAGTCAAATAAAGAGAAAGAGAGAGTGGAGCAGAGGTTTCCAGGGGAAGGGAGATAGGGGAAATGGGAAGATGTTGGTCAAAGGGTATGAGGTTTTAGTCATGAAGGATGAATAAGTCCTAGAGACCTGATGTACAGTATGATGACTATAGTTAATAATATTGTATACTATAAATTTGCTAAAAGCATAGATTTTAGGTACTCTCACCAGAGTTCTACTTTTTAAAGCTCTATTGGTTCTAACAGGCAGCCACGATTGAGAGCCTCTCATTTAAGCCATTTGTGGGTGAGAGTTTCTTCTACTTGCAGCTGAAACTATACTAGCTAATTCACTGGCTTTTACAATCAGACTGATGGCTCTGTCATCCCATTTGCACAGATCTTGTTCCATTCCTGGAGTGTCCTCTTGGTTGCTTACCTTGATTTAAGTATCTGAGCCACAAGTAACCAAGTTCCCAGTTGGGCCACATTGAACAACAGTGAAGATCAAGGGAAGTTGAGAAAGGAAAAAAAGCATTCTAAGAGGTAGCTCAATAAATGTGGAAGGTGAAAGGGGATATTTGCATCACTTTATTTCATTTCAATTCAACAAGCATTCCCTGAGACTCTACTGTGTGATAGTGCTTGTGCTGTATGCTAGGGATATAGAGAGAGGTAAGACCTGATCGGATCTTTACAAATTTTAATGTACATACAAATTATCTGAGAATCATCTTAAAGTGCAGATTATGACTCATTAGATCTGGATGTTGCCTAAAATTTTGCATTATAATAAGTTTCCAGAAGATGTTAAAACTGCTGATCCAGGGAGCATACTTTGAGTAGCAAGGATCTAAACAATTGGCTAGACAGAGCACAAAGAAGAATAAAATAAGTGCTATAATAGATGTTGACAAGGTGATGCAGGGGACTAAACAGAGAAAGGGAGTCAGGGAAGATATCAGTGATATTCAACTGTAATTACTGTAATTCGTGAGAAGGGTAACAGAACAATAGAATGGAAAGAACTTTAAGAGTCAGGAAACCAATCTTCTAAGATCAACTCTGTCACTGATTTGCTGTATGATCTTGGACAAATCCTTTTCCCTTTCTGGGCTTCATAATTAGACAATGGATTGAACAGATTATCTCTAAAGTCCCTTGCACCTCTGATGTTTTGAGAAGTGATTCAGTGGATGAATCCTCTGAAGAAGAGCACAGGGAAAATAAAAGAGAGTAGAGAACTGAACCCTAAAGCCATACATTTTAAGGGGTGAACCTTAAGTGTTACCTTTACACTGATGAGTCACAAATTTGTTTCTATAGCTTTAATGTCCCCCTGGGCTACAGACCACATGTACCCAACTATATACTAGACCTCTACATTTTTATATCCAATAAACACCTCAAATTAATATGGCCCTGATTGATTTATTGGTTTCTTTGCTCCCATAAACCTGCTCTTCCTCGATTATTTTTATTTTTGTTATTTTTTTACACTTTAAACATATGCAATTTTATTTATTTATTTATTTCAGAATATTATGGGGGTACAAACGTTTTGGTAACATATATTGCCTTCGCACCACCTAAGTCAGAGCTACAAACATGCCCATCCCCCAGACAGTGCACACCACACCTGTTAGGTGTGAATTTACCCATCCCATCCTCCTACCTCCCACCTGCCCGACACCCAATGACTGTTACTTCCATATGTGCACATAAGTGTTGATCAATTAGTACCAATTTAATATTGGGTACATGTGCTTGTTTTTCCATTCTTGTGATACTTAGCTTAGAATGGGCTCCAGCTCCATCCAGGATAATACAATAGGTAGTTCACCATTTTTTATGGCTAAGTAGTACTCCATGGTATACATATACCACATTTTATTAATCCACTCATGTATTGATGGGCACTTGGGTTGTTTCCACATCTTTGCAACTGTGAATTGTGCTGCTATAAACATTCGAATGCAGGTGTCTTCATTATAGAATGTCTTTTTTCCTTTGGGTAAATACCCAGTAGTGGGACTGCTGGATCAAATGGTAGTTCTACTTTTAGTTCTTTGAGGTATCTCCATATTACTTTCCATAGAGCTTGTACTATTTTGCAGTCCCACCAGCAGTGTATGAGTGTTCCTATCTCTCTGCATCCATGCCAACATCTGTTGTTTTGGGACTTTTTGATAAAAGCCAATCTTACTGGAGTTAAGTGACATCTCATTGTGGTTTTGATTTGCATTTCCCTAATGATAAGAGATGTTGAGCAATTTTTCATATGTTTGTAATTTCAAGAAATTTCAACACCATTTAGTTGCTCAATCCAGAAAGCTAGACATCACTCTTGATTCTTCTCTCCCTCCCTAGATGCCAAAACCGGTAGCAAATTATGCTGGCACTACCTCCAAAACATACCTTGAATGTGTCTTACTTATCTCCATTTCCACCACTACAACCCCAATGCAAGCTTCCATGATCTCTTGTCTGTACTACAGCAAGTCTCGTAACAGGTTTTTCTGCTTCACTTTTGCCGCCTACAATCCATTACCCACACAGCAGTCAATGGAATATTTTTAAAGCAGACAAAACTATGCTACTTCCCTCCTAAAAATCCCCTCTCTGTTTTCCTTATAGCACTGTCTAAATTCATATGATGTGTTTATTTACTTATTTGTTATTTGATTGTAAACTCCCCTTGAGTAGGAGCCTTATGATGGCAGGTACATAGTATGTACCACTGACAGCTTTGTCCCTATCTCTTGACACTAGGACCAAGGCATTCAATTGGTATTAATTGAACGAACGAATCAAAAGAGGAAGAGGAACCAAAGCAAAAGGAAGCTTTCTAAGCAAGCACTCCTCTGTTTTCAGCTTCATTGCTTTTAAACCCAGATAGGAGACAGAAAGATATTAAATAATTATAATTTACTGTATGCCTACTATGTGCCAGATACTATAATGGGAACTTTCACACACAGGTAATTCAGTTACTCCTCTAAAGATTCATTTTAAGTAAGTAGACCTACATTTTACATATGTGGAAATGGGAGGCTATGAGAGTTTAAGTCACATGTCCACGGTCAGCAAGCTAAATGTAGCTGACCCTGACGTTACAACTCTGCCTTTTCCCAAGATTCATATTTTCCATTCCACCAATCTTCCCCTCCTTTTTCTCCCTCCCACCTGCTACTCTCTACGTGGTTCCTGTTCCCCGGTCTCCAACAGAGCAAGGGTCCTTGTATGCACAGAGCCCAATGTGACTGCCCCCATTTGATCTACCTTTGAAAGTGTTTTGTTGTGCTGGTCTCCATGGAAACCACCAAGCATGATCCTCTAGGGAAGGTACCAAAACCTGGCAACCTGGTTGGAGCTGCCTGTTCCCAAACTGTGCCAAGTGGGCACCAAATGTGTCTAAATGATGAAGTCATTATCTAGGAGGTCATCCAGGGACATTTTTAACATACATCCCAGTAACATGATATGTCTTCTATTGACACTCAGCACCACCTCATAAGAGCATAAATACCACAGTTATGGAGGTCATCAATCATCCGTTCATTCAACAAATATTAATTGAGCATCTATTCTTCACTAGGCATGGTGCTAGAATATGAGGATGCAGACAGATACATTTCCTGCTTGTGTGGAGCTTATAGTCTAATGAGGGTTGACCAACCATAAAAGAGAAGCAAAGAAATAATATAATTTTAGACAGTTATCATTGCTATGAATAAGATAAAGAGGTTAAGGGAATATAAAATAATGTAGGAAGGCAATTTTAGATAGAATAGGTGGTCTAGGAAGATCTCTCTGAGAAGGCATAATCACAGATGAAATATGAATGATGAGAAGGAGCTTATAATGAGTGAATACAGCAGAAAAACAATTTAGGCAGAGGGAGTAGCAAGTATAAAGACCCTGAGGTAGGACTAAGCTTTATGTATTCAAGGAATATCAAAAAGGCAGGTACCGCTGTAGTAGAAAAAACAAGAAAGAAATTTTCATGAAATGAATATGGTAAAGTTGGCAGGGTACAGATGAATTTGATTCAAAGTTACATGGGAAATCATTGGTAGATTTTAAGCAAGGGAGTGACATAATTTAGTTTTCATTTTAGCAGTGAACAACTGGCTTAAATGTGGAAAATGGATTATAAAGTGCAAAAGTAGAAGCATGAAGAGGCTGTTACTGTAACCCAGGTGAGATATGACGGTGGCATGGAAAAAAAATGTACAATGGAGGCGGAAAGAATTGGCTGGATTCAAAATATGTATTAGAAGTAGAGGGGACAGCAGCATAGTGGTTTAGGAGCATCCAGAGTGTCAGGAGTTCTGGCTTTAGCTTAGTCACTAAACAATTATGTGACTTGGGGCCAATTCTGCTCCCCTTCTTTGGCTTCAATTTCTCCATGTCTACTTAACTTGATACAGTGAAATCCTTATTTTAAAAACCACACACATGTGGATAGTATTTACAAAATGCCTTTGAATCCATTTCCCCATTTTTATTTTAAGCCTCACAACAACCCTGTGAAACAGTCAGGGAAAGACTATTAGCCTTAATTCACTGGTGAGAAAGATGAGGTAGAATCTGGTAGAATCCAGACAGTGAAAGTTTCAAGGAAGCCATACAGCAGCTATTGACTTGATGAAAACACCTGAGGCGTGGAGTCAGAATGCCTGAGTTTTAATCGCAGCATGGATAAGTCACTTACTCTCTCTGAATTTTAGTATTTTCATGTGTCAAATCTATCTGTGAAGGTTAGTGGGAAGGCTTATGTAAATTCTACCCCTTATATGCAAGACCTTATATCTATGTAAACTACCCTTTACATCCAAGGCCATTGCTATATGGCTTTGTCTCCCAACACATTGAGTTCATCTGAACAGCTGAGTTTGTTATAGTTATGGAGGCTAAGGTTTCAAAGTTGTCAGTTGTTCAATTGTGGCCTCTTATTCTAGGATGTAAGGCCAATAAGTTGAGCTTTATTTGCTTTGTATACATGAAAATAAAGGGAACACATATATTGGATATCTACTGTGTGCCTGTGCCTTTGCACTCCTCCCTTCATTTAATCTTCACAGGAACTCTGTAAGGTAGGTTTTATTATTCCTACTTGCTCCAAGTCACACAGTTGGTCAGTAATAGAACCAGGCTGTCTGATTCCAAATTCCATGTTCTTTTCACTCTGCTATATTTTTGCAACCCAGGTATTGCTTGGGTCTCTCATTTTAGCCAGATCCAAAATGGGCTGACCTACCCAACTCCAGAAAATCCCAGGGATCCTACAGAGTTGTTGGATTAGTAATTATATCCTGTTTACCTTGGTATGCCAGTAAATGGTTCTGTGCTTGAAACATGATGAATGTTCAGCAGAAGTTTGTTGAGTCAGTCCATCCGTTCAACATCCATACAATCATGTACATATTCACCAACCAAATATCTAGAGTGTGATGGTTAAGAGAATAGGTCATTAAGCCAGATTATATGAATTGAAATCCTTTATCTTACTTTCCTTAGTGGGATGGCCTGGGACAAGTTATTTAACCTCTTGTGCCTTGGTTTTCTCATCTGCTAAATAGGGATAATAATATTACTTTCTTTGTAGGCTTGTTGTGAGAATTAAATGAGTCAGTATATGCAAAAGTTCTTAGAACAGTGCTGGGTGTGTGGTAGGTACTAAATGAATATTAATTCTATTTATTGCTATGTGTCAGGGTTTGTGCTAGACACTAGATATACATTTACAAGTAAAGCACACAAGGCCCTTGCTCTCTTGGAATTTACAGTTTAGTGATGCAGGAAAGCATTAAATAATTAAACAAACAAATATGTAAATAAAAATGTTCATAAGTTGTAAGATGTAAATAAATTGAACACAGTCATATAGAATTATGGGGGAGAGTATGGTGCCTACTTAGAGCAGGCATGTGAGGACTCTATGAGGAAGTAACACCTAAGCCTGAAGGATGGAAAGGACCAAGCCAGGCAATCAGCTGGTGATAGAAGAGAGGTTGAGGCATAAGTAGGATGATCATATTTCATGGTTTGCTGAAGACAGTCCCTGTTTATACCTGTTGTGCCAATATGGTTATTATAGCACTCCTCTTCACTCTCAAAAGTTTTATGGTTTGGACAACAAATTATACAATCATTTTAGGCATAAGGGACAGTGCATGTCTAAACCTTGAAAAGGTCAAGAACTTTGTATGCTAAAAAACTGAAAAGAGACCAGTGTGGCTGAGCTTTAAGAGGAAGACAGGAGCCAGAATCAATAAGAGAAAGGAAGAAAGAAAGGAAAAGAGGAGGAGAGGGAACTAGCAACTCTTAGCAATGGGTCAACAAATTGGGAACCAGCAGCAAGAGAGCAATAATGGTGGGGTGAGATCAAGAGACAGCTACCATTCCCAAGATCAAATTCACAGGTAACCAAAGTCAGTAGTAATTGAAATATCGTTGCAATAAAATTGCTTTCCAGGTTCACCAGACCTCAACTGTGTCCATTGTGCTGGTTCAGAAAATATCTAGGTTTTTTGTTTTGTTTTTTTTTGTTTGTGTGTTTTGGTTTTGGCATGTACTGAAGCAAGCAAGTGAGATAGAGACAGATTACAAGTGAAGAATGACCCAGCCAATTAGCTGCAAAAAGCTCAGGCCCCAGTGTTTATTAACAAGTACCAACTTTGCTTTCTGAGTGGGTAAAGACAGCAGCATATTATTGGAGATCTTCTGGGCTGTCGTGTGCAAAAGGGACAGTGGCTCAGAAGTATTGCTGTGTCCACGTATTGCTGTGTTCATGTGTCCCTACATTGATTGATCTATCTGGGAGAGAGAACCAGGTCTGGGAAGCAGACACTCCTTCGGTGCAGTATGTCAGGTTCTTCAGGGACTCCTCAAGGGTCTTTGAGCCAATAGCCAAGCTACCTTCATCTTTGTCTTCAGATGTAGAAAGTAATAATGCTTTAAGAAGGGTGGCATTGGGAGAACTTGCCACCTGGAGTGGATAAAATCAGATAGACTAGGGCTGCTTGAGTTTCAGCACTGATATTCTACTAGGCTGAATGACTTTGGACAAGTCTCTTCACATTTCTGATCCTCATTTCACTTATCTGTGGGATGGACAGAAGTCAGGCCCATCACCCTGGTGAAATTAAAGTGAAAATAACTTATGTAAAACATCTAGCACAGTTCCTTGTACATAAAAAGCACCCAATCAGTTGTGGTAATCATTGGTAATGATAATAATGACTACCACCACTACCAAAAGTCATCTAGGCTAGTCCCAGTATTACCTCATCAGTCTGCAGCCTACTTTCCCACTTCAGCCATCACCTTGTATTGTTTTTTACTCTTTCTGCTGAGATTCTCCCCATTCTCTACCCTGAAATGTTAACCCCTACCTTTCCTTTTTGAAGGCTTCTTTTCCTTTATGGCCTAGCTGAAACCTCTTTCCCTCTAGTAAGCCATCGTCCCTATCCCAGCTAACATGAAGTACACTCTTCCCAGAGTTTTCACAGATTGCAAAAGCTGTCAGCAGCATTAATTTTGGTATCTAATCCCAGGCTGCCTGATATCATTTTATTGTCTCATATTTATGTTCTCTCATCTTTCCAACTCACTGTAAACCTTTCACTGATCCTTTGTACTTAAACTGAAAACAAGGTTTCATTCTTGCTGCCCCCTCTTAACTACCACTGAAAAACAAGAGAAAGCTGAATTTATAACCAGACAGAGTAAGTGGATCTCACCCATCCTGTCTACTGTTCCTTCCTGAACTGTTAAAGAAAGCATTATGGATAACTGGCAAGTTTTTACATTGAACCTATGGGGTCTCTCCATTTCCCTCATGCCTCTTGCCATCTCTCTTTCTGCCACAAGAAATGCAACAGGGAGCTATGCTGTAGTACATTTAATTTGAAACAAAATTGACTATATAAAGCAGAGATGTTTGGCTGAGATGGGAGTGACTTGAGGCAAAAGAAGCGATGACAGCTTACAGGAAAATAGTTCTAAGTGGAAATGAGGAAGAGAAGGGGGAAGAGAGCATAAGGAAGTACCACTCCACCATCCATCTCAAATCAATTTCCTCATGACATCTTCCAGCCTTCCAGATGTCCTCCATCAGCTGCATGCATCTTTGCAAGCAGGGTCAGGTGGTAAGACGAACAAAGGGGAAGAAAGATGGAAGATGTGAACTAGAGCGGAAACAGTACAAGGGAAATATCCACCTAATGAAATAAGATTTCCAGGTCAGTCTAACATTGCCATGGGAATATTTATATGGCAAGTCACATGGCTACGGTTGAGAACAATGGATGGACTAAACAAAGAACCAAAATCCAAAGTTGTTTTTAAAGAAATACCATCTTACTGCTTTCAGGTATAAAACATAGTCTAAGATCATTCATACAAAAAGGTAATGTGTGAAATGAGCTACATTAGAAAATTTACAATTCACAACAGGTTTTCTGCATATAATAATGTTTAAGACAGATACAAATCCTTTACAATAGGGGACATAATTGCTGAAGCCAACAATTAAAGAGATGTGAAAGGCATAAGGGTCTTCCATAGACTTTTCAAGATGTTGAGGCCCACTCTATGCTTTGAAAACAGTGTAGTGTAATGCAGTGGCAATATGACAGGCTTGAGAGTTAGGCAGAGCTGGATTCAAATCCTTTCTCCATCACTGTGGAACTTTGAAAAGTTCCTTCTGTACTTTAGGTACTAATCCTATACTTGCAGTGCAGGGTTGTTGTGAGGTGCAAATGAGACACACAGTGACAGGTACTTCATAAATGCTCTTTCTTGCTATGAGCAACTACCATCCCATGAGTCAGTGTTACACACACATGACCATACACTGGCCTTTCCTCACAATTCTCTTATACATTTTTGTCTTCTCTTCAATGATAGAACAGAGGTCTTACCTTCCTCTCTTCCCTGTAACTGAACAGAATAAACAGTATACGCTCAATACAAACTCGTTGAGTGACTAAATCTTTGATTTGTGTCTTTACCTTAAAAAGGCTACTGATTTACATTTGGGCTTATTATACTCATGAGTGAGATCCTGAGACTCCATTCAAGTCTATGCCATGAACATTATCCTCAGGCACTTGCTGATAGGGGAATCTTTCAGCAAGAAGTTCCCAGCCTCTTTCCTCTAGGGAAAAGAGATAGAAGTCTGAACAGATCACTCATTCTGGGGTTATTTTTAACCTTCCGTCTTACAGAAAGGAAGGAAAGAAGAAGAAGTATAGGGAGTAAAAGAAGGAAAGGTTAGAGACCTGACATTGTGCTTGAATTTTAACAAACACAACAACCCTGTGAGGTAAATTATTTCCATTTTACTGATGGAGAATTAAAGCAAAGAGAATTGAGTAACTTATCCATAATTACACTACTAGTAATCTAATTTAAAGTAAGTTGTATGAGTGTGCATGTGTGCTTCCAAGGCAATGCCTGCATTGCTGGGGGAAGGCCAGGTGACGTGAGAAGCATCTTTGCTGGAAATCAGCCAAACTGGAGATACTGACAGGGGAGTAAAGAACAATGTTTTGGACCTGTGAGATTTCGGGGGTTTTGTTGGCGGGATAAGGGGAGGGAAGTGAGGCAAACAGAGCTTTAGGCTTCTGAATAAAAAGGATTCATGTCTCAAATGCTTTCATTCACTTATGTCAGCTTCAAGCCCCATCTTCAGGAGTTTCCAGCAAGGCCACATCTGCTGTCCCTCTGGCTATCACCACTGGCAAGAATACCAGCTTCCTTCTCTGACCTCCCAAGCAGTAGATCATGGGCAAGCCTAGAGTCTTGGGCTGAATCTCAGCATTAAATCCAACGTGTCAGCTATTGGATTAAAGGGTGATCATCAGGATCAAAATTTCAAGGTGGTGGGGAGGGGAGTAATCTGGCCCTCTTTGTAATCTTACTTGAAACTATCAGAGAGGATGAGAACCTACGTAACTTTGAACTGTAGAGGATTTTTGAGCTTCTAAGTAAGTGTTCCATAAAACTCCCATATTAATATTGTATAAGGCACCTGCAGGGTTGAATTTATCAGCTGATCCCAGCTGGTTGAGGGGGCTGAAATCACACTAGTGTGATAATGATGGCAACTGGGGTGATTAATAGGATCAATATCCAGCAGAAGAGGCTCCAGGATGATCCCCAGTGGAACAAGGCCATAGAATCTATACCACAATCTGAGTGTTTCTGTAGTATTTAATGCAAAAATTCAGAGATGTTGAAAAAGAACAGATAAGAAGCCCAATAATTTTCCCCAAACTTTAATGGTCTGAGGGTAAGAATGATGGATTGACATGGGAGTCATGCTCCTCGGATTGGTGAGGAGGCTGTCATCACCAGGCTGCCCAGGCCTAAGATCTAGTGCAGGTTCAGCAATGTATCCCACATCTTCTCTTCCTCCATTGGTAAAAATTTAGGCTGACTCATTGGGCAATTTCTCAGAAACTCTTGGTGATGAGACATGCCAGTTCAAAGAAAGGACATCTTCCAAGGCATTGGGGAAGTAGATGCTACCAAAACATCCAAAACAATCATTAAAGGGGCTATTAATAGGCTTTAACAGCCACTCCTGTTGCCTCCAGCATTGGCTGAAGGACCGAAATCTTCAAATGGGGTCTATAGGAACTATAGCAACAGTTTTTGTGCCCATCAACCTGCTTGTAAGGAAGACCACTGAGATTAGTCAGGGCTAACAAAAGAACCCAAGCAGGAAAATGCAATGGGAAGAATATGGGATTTGGTTTCAGATGGTCCTGGACTCAAATCCTCTCTGCTACTCACCTGCCATGTCATATTTAGGCCCAGTATCTGACCTCCTGAAACATTTCTTTATATGTGAAATAAATAACATGCCTCCCACCTCACAAAGTCTTAGTAAGAATTAAATTGGATAATTTATATAAACTAAAAACATTATGCTTAGCATATAGTAGGTATTCAATAAATGTTAGTAACCTCTGTCCTCATTTCCATTCTATATTAATTTTCCTTTTGTATCCCCTAATTCTGGTTATGTTATAGTTCAGTGAAGGAACAGAATTTCAGGGAGGTCAGGAGACTTACTCAAGGACCCACAGCTAATAAACAGCAGAGATGAACCAGGGCTAGAGCCCAAGTCTGGCTAACTGAAGTTCCAGTAGTCTTTCCATTATGCTACAGCTGCCCTGCATAGATTATGGAATTGCTATGAATCCCATCTGAAAATAGCAGGATGCTGACCAGTGTGGGAAAGCTCATTGGCTGGATATCAGTCTCCATCCTACCTGCCTTCAGGAACCCTGTAAAGTAGAGGAACAGCAGCTCCAGAGGGTACTCGTACTCATTTTCATGATGATCTGGCCATGGGAAGCCTTATATCCCAGCTTTGCCAAACCAGGGACTATATTTCCAATAGCTATCTCCAGGAACACAGTGGACAGATTCACTCACCTAATATCCTTCCTTGCAGCCATGAGCAAACAGGTGTTGTATTGTTAAATTGCCTTCCACTTGTTTGTATCCCTGATTATAAAATGGGAAATTACAGAGAGCCATCATGGTCCATTAAAATTATTGATATTCCAAGGTAATTTTGGGGAGTTGTTGTTAAGAGCTACCTCAAAATAAAGCCAATAAATGAGTTAATGGAATATAGCTCTACTAACAAAATGGAAGTAAAGTCGCCTAAAATTCCATTAAGAAAAATTAACAAAGAACAAAAATATATCAAAAATGAAGTAAAATAACAAGCTAGAAAAAGCATTCCTGGATGAGTTGGATGGCTAAGTGGAAATACAAACAGCTTCACCTCCTCCACTTCTAATACTACCACTCAGTACACACTTACATGACTCACACACATAAATACACACAAAAACACATTCACCGTCCTCTGAAAATCCACAACTCTTTCTCAGGCCAAAGAAAGGCTCTGTTAAAAGCAATGTTGCTATAGCAACTATGATTTTGGCAGCCCCAGCTGCATCTCAGGCTACCAGTTTCCCCAGGAAGATCTGAGAAAATGGGAAAATAAGAAATAACACTAAAAATTACCCCGGATTCAGTACCACTAATTAGTTAATCCAGAAAATATTTTATTTGGTTATTTCATTAATTTAAAATTTATTGAGCACTAATGCTATCTTATGCACTATAAGAGACATGAGGAACACACCAAAATACATCTCCCAGGGGAAAAAAATGGTGATCTGACAGTGACCTCCCACCTCACTGCTCCCAGGGAAAGAGGTGAAAAACACCATCAGCTGCCTGCATGTGGATCACTCACTCTGAAAACAGCACTGTGAATTTACAGAGAAATATCATGGGACAATCAGCCCACGAAAACAGGTGACATTCACAAATATCAGAGAGCACAGGGAATACAATAGAGACTAGAGCGTGGGAAGGACGCACTCACCAGGTCAGCACAGTGCGACGTGACATACAGGTGGTCACGTACCATCCACACAGACTTCCCATCCACTCAGTCAGGGACAAGCCCCGAGTTGGTGCAAAGCTGTTGCTCGAGACAGCAGGCTCTGAAGAAAGGAAGCAATTGTGGGAGCCATACGGAACTCTCTTGGATGCACTGTACAGGAACTGCTCAGGGCTAGGTAGGGACTGGGCTGAGACACAGCTTCCCGGGACAGTATGTGGAAATCAGGGGGCAGGCACCTCGCCACTGGAAGTCAGTGGGACCAGGGCACAGGACTTGAATGGAGAAAAACAGGACACGCCCATGGGGCTGCTAGCAATTGCCTCTGTGGGAACCAGGCTGGTTGAGAAGAGCTGCGTTCACAGTGTGATCTGAACCTTACTGTATGCCAGACTGGCAGTTAGCAGCCATCTTTAAGGTCTCCCACCTGGAGCTGACTGTTAGATAGGTCTCTAGCTTCACCCCACCCCTGACATGGGGGCTCTTCAGCCTGGGCACAACAAGCTATACACTTGGTGGCCACAGACAACTGCCTCCGTGGGTTCCAGGTGGGATGAAGTCCCGGATCTGTATCCGTGGCACCTCTGGGTATTGGAAACAGTTTGCAGCCTGTCCATCTGGTCCTGCCTCCCTGGCTCTGGCCTCCTATGTGCCCTCTATGTGCTGATCCTAGTGCCCACTCTTCCGGTTACAGCCCTCCTGTACCCCAGAGATTGGTCATTTTGGAGGTTACTTGCCATAGTGACTTATTTTGTATAAGTACCGGTTCTCATGGCAACCGAATGCCTCAAGTACACAGGCTGAACCACAACAGCTCCCCTTAACCCTGCCCACTTTATTAGGGAATTTTTCTCAATCCAAGAGTGCCTCCAGCTGCCACTATTCCCCCCAGTGGGAACATCGCCCTGGAGGAGACTTCCAGGGATAGAGATGTCCATCCACCTTGCTTTGGGGTCTAGTGGTAGAAAAGGGGTGCATAATATGAGATCCCCCTATCAGCCTGTGACACATGGGGATGCACATCAGAGAGCCATACACACGAACTGTGGGAAAACTCTAGAGCCCACAGGTGGTCTGGAGGGGAAAGAGCATGAGCTTGTGGACAGGGAAGAAATAACCTAGCCAGAGAACTCAACAATTGCACCAGTTGCCCCCCCCACTCAGAAACAGTTTTCAAACCACAGACAGAGAAAGCTCTGACCTCCATATCAGTGGCCACCCCCAGCGGCAGGATAAGCAACCTCTGAGCTGTGTAGAATTTTCCCAATTGAGCCCTGTCACTGCAGCCACGAGCTATTTTGATTCTCCCCCCACCTCAGGAGAAGCATGGACAAAGTAGACCGTGGGAGCTACAAGGCCCCTCCCAAAGTTGGGGCTTTCATATACCACACCAGGGGGACAAGAGCCTGCCACGGGCACAACAGAATACCTAGGTAACTGGCTACTCCATATAAACTACAATCAATGACAGCAGGAACAACCCCACAGCCAAAAATATTGCCTTCCAACTCAAGCTATTAGGGAGCAGCATATTCTTACCCTCAAGTACAATCCACCAGCTTGGAGCTCAAGCTGGGAGAACAAACTCACTACACTCCACCAGGAAAAGGTGAAGACAAGAGGTCAGAGGTAATCCAAGAAGTCCAACAAACTTGCTAAAACACACCTAAGCAATACAGATCAATACTCTTCTCCCTGGCTCTGACAAAGAATGATCTTCAGGGGCTTGGTGACAGGGCCATAAACTACCCCTAACACCCCCAGCTCTTGACGAAGAAGGCAGATGAGAAAGAATCAGTGGAAGAACACAGGAGCCATGAAATATCAGAGTGAAAAGTCACCCCCAAGAGAAATCATTAGTCCCTCAGGAACGGATACCAACTTAAATGAAATGGGAAGAATAAGAGAAGAGGAATTTCATTTATGGATTATAAGAAAGCTCAATCAAATCCAAGGGAAAACTGAACCCCAGCACAAAGAAACCAAAAGAAAAATGCAAGAAATTATTGAAAATTTTTCTAAAGAAATTGAAGTATTATGGAAAAATAATAGAAATACTAGAAATGAAAGAGGTGTTCAAGGATCTACAAAACACAGTGGAAAGCCTTAAGAATAGGCTGGATCATGCAGAGGAAAGAATCTCAGAGCTGGAAGATAACTCCTATGTGCGAAATAAATCAGTCAAAGAAAAAAAACACAAAAACAAGAGGCATGAACAAAGCATAAAGAAATGTGGGATTATGTAAAGAGGCCAAACATAAGAATCATTGGCATCCCTGAGGGTGAGGAAGAAGATTCGCATGGGCTGGAAAATCTATTTGAAGGAATAATAGAGGAAAATTTCCATGGCCTAGCCAGAATTCTCAATATCCAAGTACAAGAAGCGCACAGGACTCCTGGGAGATTCAATGTGAAAAGGCATTCAACATGCAAAATAACTATTAAGCTGGCCAAAGAAAACACGAAAGAAGCACTCCTTCGAGCAGAGGCAAAAATAGCAGGTAACCTACAGAGGGAAACCTATCGTACTAACTGCAGATTTCTCAACTGAAAACTTACAAGCCAGAAGGGACTGGGGACTCATCCTCAGTCTTCTAAAACAAAATAATGGCCAACCCAGAATTCTTTATCTTGCAAAACTAAGCTTCTTATATGAGGGTGAAATAAAGACTTTTCCAGTCAAGCAATCACTGATAGAATTTGTGAAGTCCAGCCCTGTCCTACAAGAAGTGCTTAGACCTGCATTGTACACTAACCAGCACAACAGACACCCACCAGTGTAAAACTATGCAAAAGCTAAAACTCCAGAACCCAGATTTTAAAATGGCTCAAGTGGTAAAACAAAACAAGAGACTACCCAACAGGATATACAGAAATCCACCCCAAACATCAGTTCTCTCAGTAAATGTGAGTGGCTTGAATTGCCCATTGAAGAGACATGGGCTGGCTGAATGGACTAAAAAATATAAGCCAAGTATCTGCTGTCTCCAGGAAATGCATCTTACACACAAGGACTCATTCAGACTCAAGGTAAAGGATGGAATGCAATTCTCCAGAAAAATGGAAACCAAAAGAAATGTGTGGTTGCCATTCTCATATCAGATATTATAAACTTTAAAGCAACAAAAGTAAAGAAAGACAAAGATGGTCACTATATAGTGGTGAAGACAAAAATCTTACAAGAAGACTTAACAACCCAAAATATTTATGTTCCCAACACAGGAGCGCCCAGATACATAAAGCAAATACTGCTTGATCTAGACAACATAATAAGTAGCAATGCCATAATAGCCGGGGATTTCAACACCCCACTGACAGAACTGGAATGATCCTCCAAACAGAAAATAAGCAAAGAAACAGTGGACCTAAATAGGTCTCTAGAGCATTAATGCCTAACAGATATCTATGGAACACTCCACCCAAATAACACTGAATATACATTCCTCTCATCAGCTCATGGAGTGTTCTCTTAAATTGATCATATCCTAGGCCACAAAAAAGATCTCAACAAATTAAAAAAAAAAAATAGAAATTATACCATGTATGCTCTCAGACCACGGTGGAATAAAATCAATTCCAACAGAAACACATATCTCTACACAAAAACATGGAAATTAAACAATCTACTGCTGAGTGACTATTGGGTCAAGGAGGAGATTCAGAGGGAAATCAAAAGATTCTTTGAACTAAATGATAATGAGGACACAAGTTATCAAAATCTGTGGGATACAGCAAAAGCAGTCCTCACAGAGACTTAAATCACCTTAAATGCTCACATCCAAAAGACGGAAAGTTCACAAATCACTAAACTAATGAATCATATCAAGGAAATGGAAAAGGAAAAGCAAACCAATCCTAAACCCAGCAGAAGAAAAGAAATAACCAAGATCAGAGCAGAATTAAATGAAATTGAGAACAAAAGAACAATACAGAAGATTAATAAAATGAAAAGTTGATGCTTTGAAAAGATAAACAAAATAGACAGGCCACCTGCCAGGTTGACCAGAAACAGAAAGGAAAGGACTCTAATAAGCTCAATTAGAAATGAAAAAGCAGAGGTCACAACTGATATCATGGAAATACAAAACATCATCTTCCAGTACTACAAAAATCTCTATGCCCAAAAACATGAAAACGTGGAGGAAATGGACAAATTCTCAGAAACACACCACCATGCTAGGCTCAATCAGGAAGAAATAGAATTCCTAAGCAGACCAATATCAAGCACCGAAATTGAAGCAGTAATAAAAAATCTTCCAACAAAAAAAATGTCCTAGACCAGATGGGTTCACACCTGGATTCTAGCAAACCTACTAAGAAGAATTCATGCCTATGCTGCAGAAATTATTCCATAACATCGAGAAGGATGGAATCCTCCCAAACTCATTCTACGAAGCCAATATCACCTTAATACCAAAGCCAAGAAAGGACACAACAAGAATAGGAAACTTCAGAGGAATATCCCTTATGAATATAGATGCAAAAATTCTCAATGAAATCCTAGCAAACCAAATTCAAATGTACATGAAAAATATAATTTATCATGATCAGGTGGGATTCATCCCAAAGATACAGGGATGGTTCCACATATGCAAATCTATAAATGTAATTCACCATATAAATAAAAGCAAGAACAAAGACTATGTGATCCTTTCAACAGATGCAGAAAAGGCTTTTGACAGAATTCAGCACCCTTTTATGATAAGAATTCTTAACCTTGTAGGCATAGATGGCTCATACCTCAAAACTATTAAAGCTGTATATGATAAACCCACAGCCAATATCATAGTGAATGGGGAAAAATTGAAAGCATTCACCCTTAAAACTGGAACCAGAAAAGGTTGCCTACTATCTCTACTTCTGTGCAACTTAGTGATGGAAGTCCTAGTCAGAGCAATCAGGGAAGAGAAAGAAATTAAGGGCATCCAAATCAGTAAAGAGAAGGTCAAATTATCACTTTTGCTGACAATATGAACTTATATCTAGAAAACCACAAAGATTCCACCAAGAGACTCCTGGAATGGATAAATAAATTCAGCAAAGTCTCAGGTTACAAAATCAAAATACAGAAATCTATAGCATTTTTATACACCAACAACAGTTAAGCTGAGCATGAAACCAAAGACTCAATAACTTTCACAATAGCAACAAAGAAAATAAAATACCTACATATATATTTAACCAAGGAAGGGAAAGACCTACAGGGAGAACTACAAAAAACTGAGGAAGAAAATCACAGAGGATGTAAACAAATGGAAAAATTTATCATGCTCATGGATCAGCAAAATTAACATTGTTAAAATGTCTATACTACCCAATATGATTTACAGATTCAATGCAATCCCCATTAAAGTATGAACCTCAATTTCTGCAGATCTAGAAAAAATATTTCTATGCTTTGTTTGGAACCAGAAAAGGTCCCAAATAGCCAAAGCAACCTTAAGCAAAAAGAACAAATTGGGAGGCATCACTTTACAAGATGTCAAGGTATATTACAAGGCTAAAGTAACCAAAACAGCATGGTACTGGCAAAAGAACAGAGACATAGACTAATGGATCAGAACAGAAAACCCAGATATAAAATAATCTACATATTTCCCTCTGATCTTTTACAAAGCAGAGAAAAACATACACTGGGGAAAAGAATCCCTATTCAATAAAAGGTGCTGCAAAAATTGGATAGCCACATGTAGAAAAAGGCTGAAAGAGGATCCACGCTTCTCACCACTCACTAAAATTAATTCATGATGGATAACAGACTTAAACCTAAGGCATAAAACTATAAGAATTCTAAAAGAAGAGGTTGTAAAAACTCTTCTAGATATCAGCTTAGGCAAAGAATTTATGAAGAAGACCCCAAAGGCAATCACAGCAACAACAGAAATAAATGAATAGGACTGTATCAAATTAAAAAGCTGCTGCACAGCCAAGGAAACTATCACTAGAGTGAACAGACAACCTACAGAATGGGAGAAAATACTTGCATGCTATACATCCAATAAAAGGCTTATAACAAGAATCTACAAAGAACTCAAGCAAATCAGCAAGAAAACCTCAAACAACCCCACTAAAAAGTGGGCACAAGACATGAACAGAAGCCTTTCAAAAGAAGATAGACTAATGGCCCATAAGCATATGAAAAAATGCTTCATGTCTCTGATCATTAGGGAAATGCAGATCAAAACAACAATGAGATATTACCTAACTCCTGTGAGAATGGCTTTTATCAAAAAGTCCCAAAACAACAGATGCTGGAGTGAATGCAGAGCGACAGGAACACTTATACACTGTTGGTGGGACTGCAAACTAGTTCAACCTCTATGGAAAGCAGTATGGAGGTAAAGGGCTAACAACTAGAATCTACAAAGGACTCAAGGAAATCAGCAAGAGAAAAAAACCAAACAACCCCATTAAATAGTGGGGGAAGGACATGAGCAGAAGCTTTTCCAAAGAAGATAAACAAATGGACAATAAACATAAGGAAAATTTTAAATGTCACTAATCACCAGGGAAATGCAAATTAAAACCACAATGAGATATCACCTTACCCCAGTTAGAATGGCTTTTATTAAAAGTCCAAAAACAATAGATGCTGGTGTGGATGCAGAGAGAAAGTAATGCTTATACACTGTTGTTTGGACTGAAAATTAGTACAACCTCTATGGAAAACAGCTATAGAGTTTCCTCAAAGAACCAAAAGTAGACCTACCATTTGATCCAGCAATCCCAGTACTGAGCATCTAGCCAAAGGAAAATAAGTCATTTTATCAAAAAGGCACCTGCATTATAATGTTTATTGCAGCACAATTCACAATTGCAAAGATGTGAAATCAACCAAAGTGTCCATCAGTTCATGAGAGGATTAACAAAATGTGATATATGTATACCGTGGAATACTAATCAGCCATCCAAAAGAATGAATGAGTGCCTTTTGCAACAATTTGGATGGAACCAGAGACCATTATCCTAAGTGAAGTATGTAAAGAATAGAAAAAGAATCACCACATGTACTTGCTATTAAATTGGAACTAACTGATGAGCCCACATGTGCACAGAGGGAAGCAAAACTCAGTGGAAATCAAGCAGGGAGGATGGGGGAGAAGGGGATGGGTGAAAAGCTACCTAATGGGTACAATAAACACTATCTGGCTGATCAGCACACTTATATCCTTGACTCAAGCACTCCAAAAGTGATTCATGTGACAAAAAACATTTGTACCCCCATAATATTTTGAAATATAAATAAATAAATAAATAATAAAAGTGTTTCAAGGACATACAGCAAATGGGGAAACATTTTTTCAATAAAATCTAATAAATCTTTTATTCATTTATTCTCTTTTTATTTACTTATTTTTTCTCTGTGACCCTGAAGTTTTTTTTTTTTTTTTTTTTGAAAATATTGTGCAGGTAAAAACTTTCTTGGTTGCATGAATTACTTTTGTACAGTTTAAGCCAAAGTTATAAGCATTTCCATCACACAGATAGTGTGCATTGCACCCATTAGTTATGAATCTACCTATACCCTCCTCCCCCTCCCACCTGCTTGATTTCCATTGAATTTTACTACCATATGTACACATGAGTGTTGACCATTTAGTTCCAATTTAATAGTGAGTACATGTGGTGTTCATTTTTCCATTCTTGCAATACTTCACTTAGAAGGATCATCTCTACTTCTATCCAGGTTGTTAGAAAATGTATTAATTCAC
Source organism: Daubentonia madagascariensis (assembly GCA_023783475.1). Classification (NCBI taxonomy): domain Eukaryota; kingdom Metazoa; phylum Chordata; class Mammalia; order Primates; family Daubentoniidae; genus Daubentonia; species Daubentonia madagascariensis. The sequence continues at coordinate 339,241 of JAKFHU010002592.1, forward strand.
CATTTTTATGGCTGAGTAATACTCCATAGTATACATATACCACATTTTCTTAATCCACTCATGTATTGATGGGCACTTGGGTTGTTTCCACATCTTTGCAATTGTGAATTGTGCTGCTATAAACATTTGAGTGAAAGTGTCTTTTTTATAGAATGTCTTTTTTTCCTTTGGGTAAATACCCATTAGTGGGATTGCTGGATCAAATGGTAGTTCTATTTTAGTTCTTTTAGATATCACTATACTGCTCTCAGTAGAGGTTGAACTAGTTTGCAGTCCGACCAACAGAATATAATTGTTCTTTCTAAAATCTTGGTTAAGAGTAAAGTCTATGGCATTTGAGCCTTGGTCCATTTATTCCCATCTACCCCTTTCCAAATGTGTGCATAACAGTAGCTCCTCTCTAAGTGGGTGTGACCAAAAATACAGGGATCCCACTTGCCAACTCCCAGACAAGGATCACAGTATCTTCCCAGGAGGAGAATTTCACCAAAATTTTTCTTCACTCCCATCTCTGTTTTTCAGTGGCTAAATACCAGGCAAGAGTTACAGATTTTGGTAGAAAATAAGTAAGAAGAGGGCAGTCACTCTATGAGTTCAACAACCTAAACCACATGTTAGTTGATTTACCAGAGAAAACTAGGAAAAAAACCAACTAAGAAGAGCACTTGTGTGCTCTGAACAAAACCTAAAGGCTATCCTTAATATCCGCCATGGCAAAGACACTTGAATTTAATTGCATCAGGCTGTGGAAGAATTTTTGCCCCAGACCAAGCAATTTGATGGCATTTAGTGAAGGCTAACAGGTAACTGTAATAACAATAGAGGCAGATATGTCAGCAGATAGGGAAAGAGACGCTGAAAGAGATTCCTACTATTAACCCCAACTGATTGTGTACATGCCCAAGGTCAGAAGGCTTCACACCATGGGGATGATATACTTTACTGAAATTGGCAAGTCACTAAATAAATGAAGAAGCCAATAATAAGCCCAGAAGTGGGGCAGTATGCAGTATTGCTAAAATATATTACCTAAATATCCTATTCTCAACAGCAAAAAATAAGACCTGCAAAGAAATGGGAAATTGTGACCAATACAAAAGAAAAAACACATGCAACAGAAACTTCCTCTTAAAGGATTGTATGTTAGATGTAAAAGACAAATTTTAAAGCAGCAATCATGAATATTTTTAAAGATCTAAAAGCAACAATGCTTAGTGCAGAAATGAAGGTATTCTGACAATGTTTCATCAAATAGCAAATATAAACAGAAATTATTTTTAAAAATTGAAATTCTGGAGTTAAAAAGTACAAGAACTAAAATTAAAAAGTCATTAGAGAAGCTCAACATTAGATTTTAACTGTCAGAAGAAAGAATCAGTGAAGTTAAGATACACATAGATATTGTGAAATCTGAAGAACAGAGAGAAAAATATGTGACACCATTAAACACACAAATATATATGTAATGGAGGTACTAGAAGGAGAGGAGAAAAAGGCACACAAAAGATTTTCAAAGTAATAATGGCAGAAATTTTCACAAATTGAGGAAAAAATGAATCTACTATCCAAGAAGCTTAACAAATGACAAGAAGGATAAATACACAAACATCCACAGCGATATCATAGTAAAAATGGATAAAACCAAACATAAAAAGAAAAGCTTGAAAACAGCAAAAATAAAATGACTCCTCACATACAAGTGAAGCCCAATAAGATTAACAGGTGATTTCTAAGCAGAAACAGTACAGGTCAGAAAGCACTGGAATGACATATTCAAAGTGCTAAAATAAATCAAACCCTTCAACCAAAAATCTTATATCCAGCAAACCATCTTTCAGCAATTAAGGCAAACTAAAGACATTTTTAAATAAACAAAAACTGAGATAACTTGTTGGGAGCAGACCCACCTTAAAATAAATAATGAATGAAATTCTTCAGGCTAAAAGCAAGTGACATCAGAAAATGATTTGAGACTATATCAAAAATAAAAGGGTATTAGAAAAAACATTATATGACTACACATTTATGAAATATCAGAATAGGAAAATTCATAGAGACAGAAAGTAGATTAGAGATTTCCAGTCACTGGGGGGAAGGAGAATGTGGAATTATTGCTTAATGGGTATAGAGACTTGAAAATTTTGGTAGTGATGGTTGCACAACATAGTGAATGTAATTAATGTCACTGAATTTCACACTTAAAATGGTTAAATGGTATATTTTACATTATATACAGTTACTACAATAAAGTGGAAAAAAGGAGAAAGTTCTCAAATCAATAACCTGATTTTGCACCTTATGAAACTAGAAAAAAGAGAGCAAACTAAATCCAAAGGAAGCACAAGGAAAGGAATAATAGAAATTAGAATGGAGAAAAATGAAATAGATAATAAACCAACAATAGAGACACTCAATGAAAACAAAGGTGGTTGTATGAAAAGATCAATGAAGTGGAGAAAACTTTACAATGCAAGACTTAAATTAACAAAATCATAAATGAAAGCACAGGCATGGATTCCAAACTTACAGAAATAAAATGGATTCCAAGAGAACATTACGAACAATAGTAAGCCAATAAATGATATAACCTAGATGAAAGGGACAAATTCCTGGACACAAAATCAAAACTGGCTCAAGAAGAAATAGATAATCCAAACAGACCTAACAAGTACAGAGATTTAATCTATAATCAGAAATCTTTCAACTAAGAAAAGCCCAGGGCCAGATAGTTTCATGGTGAATTTTCTCAAATATTTAAAGAAAATTAACATTAATCCTTTTCAAACTCTTCTGAAAAAAATAGAAAATGAGAAAACACTTCCTAACTCATTCTTATGAGGACACATTTAACCTGATACCAAGGCCAGACAAAGATATCCCAAGAAAACTACAGACAAATATCCCTTATGAATAGATATGCAAAAATTCTCAACATACAAGCGAACCAATTTTATCAGCATATCAAAATGATTGCACACCATGACCAAGTGTGATTTATACCAGGAATTAAAGGATTTTAACATATAAATATCAATTGATGTAATATACCACATTAATAGAAAAAAAAACAAATGATCATCTCTATTGGTGCAGAAAAGGGATCTGACACCCTATCATGACAAAAACAAATTAACAATGCAGGAATAGACCTAAAGCCATAAAAGTCATAGAAGAAAACATAGAAGTAAGCCTTCACAAACTTTCATTAGGAAATAATTTCTTTGATGTGAAACCAAGCCCAAGAAAAAGGTAAATGAATTGAACTTCATAAAAATTTAAAACTTTTGTGCGTCAAAGAACACCATCTCTGCAGGAAGAACAGAACAAGGGATCCTCAGAATGTTAGAGGTGGATGGGCCCTTAGGGATTCTATAGTCAAATATTCCCACTTATACAATTGGGGGTGCTGAGGCCTAAAGGGAGAAAGAGACTCTTCCAATGTCACAAAATGAGTGAATAACAGAGACTAGATTCCAGATGTTTTGATCCTCATTCCATGTCCATTAAACACATCACTTTTGGATGTGTACTGGTCTCAGTGTATATCTTTGCTTCTAATACACATATGAATAATTCATTTACACTATTTCATACAAATTAGGCATTCTCTTATTGGTATCTCACCCATAGCAATTTCAATTTTCCTATACACACTAGGTAAAGCTTTCAGGAAAGGAACAGAAAGGAAACTGAAATGGTGGTTTTTCTCTAGAGAATATCCAATGTCCCAAATTCCCCTTTACACATCCCCCTCTCCCCCAAAATAGAAATACTTGATCTCATCCTCCTGGCTACTCATGGACATTGATTCAGCAATTCTCCCCTATCATTCATATATTGGCAATCTTTCCTTCTTTACTGGATCATTCTCATCAGTATATCACAGCATCTCACATCTTAAAAAATAGTAAATAGACAGATGGATGCTAGAGAATTGATAGATAGATAGATGATAGAAATAGAAGGGAGGAGAGAGAGAGAGAGAGAGAGAGAGAGAGAGAGAGAGAGAATTATAACCAATTATAGCCCAATCTTATGACTTTAAATACTTTTACAACTTTCACATTTCATGTCCAGCCTGTATCTTTCCTATGAACTCTGTACTCATATCCAACTGCATATCAACATCTCCCAATGAATGTCTGATAAACATCTCAAACTTACCACGTCAAAGAACAAAGACCTAATCTCCTCCAATCTTTCCCTCCAAAAGACCCTTGTTACTCACATAATCTTTCTCGTTGCAGTTAATGGCATTTCTAGCCTTCTAGTTGCTTAGTCCAACTAGAGTCATCTTCGACTTATGTCTTTCTCTCACTCCCTACATACAATCCATCAACATATCAACAAATTCTGTCATCTCTACTTTCAAAATATGTTCCAAATCTCATAACATCCCCCTACCTTCACCACTATCACCCTGGTCTAGGGTCTCATCATCTTTCTTGGGACTATTGCAATAGCCACTTTACTGATCTCCTTGCTTCTACACTTGCCTGAAATATTCTTATTTCACATTTTCACAGTCTCATCCTCTCATTTCTTCCTTCTATGTTTAATATTGCCTCATAAGAGAGACCTTCCCTAACAATCCAATATCAAAAAATATCTTCCAGCCACTCTCTATTTGCTTACCCAGCACTGTTTCCCCATGGCATTTAACATCACCCGGCATAGAATGCAAGCTCCATGAGGGCAGGAACTTTATTTTATTCGAATGGGAAGACATTGTAAAGTAGAAACAGAAAGTGCTGTTCCTAGAACAAAGAGAATCTGTATATTGCTGAAACCTACGTTCTGTGACAAAGAGTAATAGCTGAGGCTGGAAATGTTGGTTGAGACCAATATTGAAGGGCTATAATGCCTGGCCAAGTAATCTGGGCTTTATTCTATAGAAAATTAGGTATTGTTTCCCATCAGACCTGAAATGTAACATCTTATTAGCTGAGGAAAGTCAAAGGTAGGTTCTGTACCTTAATTAGCCATGATCATCTATCCCCTGCACCACAAGACTGATAGTCAAACGAAGATCTGAGCACTTTCCAGGCTCTTCTGGGTTCTTCAGGCCAATGCTTAGCCCCAGACTGGCTTCACAACTTTCCTCTTACCCCTTTACAACTCCTGAGAGCCATGACTCTGAGGAGCGGGGCTCTGGCAAGGCGGTATAGTATGTAAGGAAGAGCATGATCACTGAAGTCAGACAGCCCTATATTCAAGTTCTGGCTCTACCATTCACTAGCTACCACTTAAACAAATTACCTAACTATTCCAAATTTAATTTTTCATGTTCGTAAATTAAGGGTCAGTAGAAGAATGAAATATTATAATGATACAAAGCACCCAGCAGAATGACTCACACATAAATGATTCCCTGACAGCAGAGCCCAGTCTACTCTCTCAGAGGAGAGAACCTATTTTATTCTGTATTCTGCTCCCTCTCACTCCCTTGCCCTGTGTATTAACAGTGGCAGTTAAACAGGGTTCTATTGCTAAAGAGTCACACAATCAAAAGCTATTTCATACAGATGAGCCTTTTGTCTGGGTTTCTATTGTTCTCTCTTTGTAAGGGTCATGACCTGATGCACTTACTCAGTTCATGAATCACTGACATGTGCAATGAAACAGGGATTCCAAAATGACTGAAATTTTTAAATGTTTTGCTGGTCACAAAGGCATATTACTGCTACATAACCAGTACCAACAGCAGAGTTCTCCTGGAGTCTCACCAAGACCAGGTGCAAATCGTAAATCTCACACTTATCAGTAAACAACACTGACACGCTGGTGCATACCACCTTGATAATCCTTGGACCTATGGTTACAAAGCAACTCTATTAATCATGTTTTATTCCTTGACCAGGCATTAGTGCCATGTAGGAATTTGGGAAAATAGTTCAGGCTAATTCCAGGCCTGCTGAAATTAACCCTCACAGCACACTCTAAAAGCTATCAGCATTAGTCTTGAGGCTGTAACTTAAAAATGAAGAACAAACCAATCTTCTGTGCACACTTAACCCTCCCGAGAACTGTGAGCCATCAACCATTTCCTGAGCTTGAGGAGTGACAACATTTCCCATCAAAAAGCCCAAGTAACAGAATCTGTGCCCCCTCTGTCTTATCCCGTGGGACCTCAAGCCACCTGCCACCTCCAACACCTCCCTATTGTTCCTCTCTCATTTGTTTTTGTCAAGACTCTTCATTTCCCATGCCTTTCAAGTCATTTTAAAAGCTAGGAGTGATAACACAGATTAAAGCAGCCTTATAACAGGAAATTGTCCAATCTTTTCAGGGAGTAAGTATTGAAGCCCTTTCCTTCCCTGAGGCCAGTGAAAATAAGCTAAAATAGCCCAGCACAGCTGACATTGAACTCTGCAAGAGCTCTTCCCAGTTGTCTTGGAGGGTTTCCTTTGCTCAGTAGTAGAGAAGTCTTCCAAAATCTTTTACCCATTCCCAGGGAACTTGAATTTACCCTTATATCCAAAAGGAGAAAGAGAGTATCCCAGGGAGAACAGTTGGAATGTTGGCATGGTCTGGGCCACTAGACTAGAAAAACACAGACAGTCTGCTGCATCACTAAGGGAACCACAGATAGAAATGAATTTCATCCGGATTTCTATGGACAATAGCTCCCAGACAGCCAGGTGAGGCTGGGTTGGCTTAGGGGAAGGGTGAAAGGTAGGGGTATACTCTTTTCTTTGGGGCACTATTGTACCTGCAAAGATCACTAAATAAAAACTCAGTATATGTAGGATAATAACTGAGCTCTATCACTTTCTAGTTGTTTGACCTTGGGCAAGTCACTTGACTTCTCAAAGCCTAAGATTGGTGTTAGGCTTACAAAAATGAAGGAAATTAAAATATAGATTGGGCAGGATAAACTCCAGAGGACTCCAGTCAGTGGCTAAGGGAATGGAGAACAGAATTCCATCCTTGGGAAGCTACTCATAAGGAAAAGGCAGAGTTCAAAGGCTGGGGTTCAGAACTAGTCCCAAATCCCAGCAAGAGTCTGTGAATCTAGCAGGAGCAGGGGAACTACAGCAGAGTACAGTCCAAATGCTGAATGTCTGGCACTGTAGTCAGATTAGTCTGCTCAGCAAGAGTTCTGTGCATGCCCAGATCTCCAACAGTCTTCTCCTAGTCTATTTACCATAACATTTCATATATCCACACTACTATAGCACTCATCATGCTGTAGGATAATTTTCATTTTTCATTATCTCTTTATTTCACTGGACCTTGAACTCTGGATAAAAACCATGTTTTTGTTCATCGTAGTGACTGATAAATAGTGGTCCTCATGGGATGTGTTTCAAAGTGTTTGAGTGGTAATCTATGAGGGCCTGACTCAGGAGGCTAGCAGCAGGTACAGAAAAGAGAGAGTGAATATGAAAGACATTGAAATTATGCATGTGAAAAGATTTGACAACAAAGTGGATGAGGTGAAAGACAGTGAGAAGAAAAGATAAGTTTTTATCTTTGAGTGACTGGGAATATGGTGATTCCCTTAATGGAAATTGATACATTGGAAAGAGGAGCAGGTTTGAATATGGGGTAGAAATTGATGAGTTCAAGTTGGAACATGTTAAATGTAATATGCCTGTAAGATATCCAGGTGGATTTCTCTTGCATAGATACATGGGTCTAGAACTTAGCAGAGAAGCCTGGGCTGAGGAGGAAAGTGGAAACAGGAAAAAAAATAAATGGATCTAGGAAAACTGCCAGGTTTTTGCTTTGGATGACTGAGCGTTATAATGGTGCCCAATATGGGTAATACAGGAGAAGAACAGGTTTGTGAAGCAAATAGGTGAGTTCAGCAGGCATTTGGAATGTATGCATCCAAAAACCAGATATTCTGGATCTCTGTGTCTGTCTACTCCCCTAACCTGGGAGCTTCTTAGGTTGGGGAATATGTTTTATTCATTTCTGTGTCCCCAGTGCTCAGCACAGTGCCTGGCAAAATGTAAGCACTGAGTGGGTATGTGTGGAAGGGATTAGCAAGGATGGGAAAGTTTTCCCAGTAGAGGGTTCCAATCCATTGCATTCACCAGCTTTTAAGCTTTACATAAGCCAAGAAACTTTGTGAGTAGATTTTCTGGAGAGATGTGTCTTGTTAATAATTAATACAAAGTGATATTCTCTGAGAAATTGCTAGCATCTATGTGACATTATAAAATAATCACTGAGAACAGGTAGTTAATGAAATATGTAAACTTAAAGCAAACATTGCCATTGATGAGGCTGTCTTAATATCAGCAGTATGGCCATGTGCCCTTCACTTAGCTGATGACTCAAAAGCCTGCTTATCCTTTCCCTTTTCTAGTCTGCTGACAGGATGTGAACTGAGTGGGCTGGTAAAGAACAAAGAAGAGCTCTGCTCAAATAAGTCCATCGTAGTCCAGAACATCTCTGCACTACCTAATTACTTAAACAATTTAGCCCAAAGCATACATGTTCTCATTTTGCAAAATAGAGGAAGTTAATATACTAATTTTCCTGGAAATACCAAGCCATGCTAGTTATATTCCATTTTCCCCCACTCCACAGATCAATTTTTTTTCCTGTTCTTGCCCTGGGAATTTGTCTTGTGTATTGTTGTTAAAATTATCTTCCTTCCTGGATTCCTATTGAGTTTTGCCAATGGGAAAAAGTGTCAGGAGGCAAGGCAAGAGAAGTCAAGGTATTTCTTTAGTTATATTCCTTCCCTGATTTGGTATCACATTTCCAGCTGCAGCTGCACCCCTCCGTGATTATTGCTCCTGTCAGGTGACTTTTCCTCCTCAACTCCAGCTCACGCTGGGCTATAGTAATAATATTTCTTCCCTTGTCCCTTCATCCCTAGAGGTGTTGGCTTCCAATGTTGCTAGTTTTGGAGTGCCTCAACCATTGGTTGTTGGTTCCCTTAATTCTGTGTGCACTCCTATAGTAGTTCTTTCATTAAAATTTCTTCATCTCATGTGGAGTGAATTCTGTTTCTTGCCAGAACTTTGATTTTGCACATAATTAAAGCCATAGTATTTTGGGTGACTCAAATTTAGATGGGTACTTTGCAAGTATAGACTTGATGCTGCTCTCAGACAATTGAGGAAATGAAGAGGCAATAATCTTTGGCCAAAAAGGGAAACTGAGGACTAAACTCTGATCTTTTTCTTTTGCCCAAAATCCTTTCCACAGGGGCCCAGTGAGTCACGCCTACAAATGATAAAATCTCAGTAAACAGGTTTTTATGATGAGGTTTACTTCCCGACCTGATTCTGGTACAACATCACATGAAAAAAGACCCTTATCTTAACTCAAACATTCCTTTCAGCTGATTCCTGGTCTTTGGAGAAAGCCCCTTTCAGCCAATTGTCAACTAAAGAATCTTTAAGCCCACGTATAACCTGTAAGCCCCCACTTCGACATGGCCCACCTCTTCGGGCCAAACCAATGTATGCCTTCCACGTACGCCCAACTTCCCAGTTTTCTTAATTTTTTTACCTTTTCCCCTTCTTTCCCCTTCCCTTTTTTATATGATAAAGAGTGTGGAATATTGAGTCTGCTTGGGAATGGGGTAGATGAAGAACTCAGATAAGGACCTCATGGATTGTGAAACAACAGCCACAGGAGTCTGGAGAGGCTGGAGGCTATAAAGACGATTCCAACCACAAACGGTGGCTGTGGAACCAGCAGGGTCTGGCAGGGACCGGGAAGCTGTTTAAGAAAAGGCTCACCCTCCCAAACCTTTATCCAAATCCTCTACAAACCTGCCACTCTCCCCTCCTTGGTGTGGACGCCCTTTTCGGCCTCCACCCACCGGCACCCAGGTGCCCAAAATAAACGGCGTTTTGCTATTAAAAAAAAGAGAGAGAGAGATTTGGGTCCTTGGAAACTATGCTGGTTTTACCATATGCAAATGTTCTTGTTTCTTTCTGTTCTTTTCTCTTTAAATATGGGAACAATATTTTCATTGAATCTGTAAATAGTAAATGAGAAGATGATGTTTTTTACTTTATAGTTTATATCTTAGTGAATTTAAAAATTAATTTCAGATAGCTTTCAGTAGCAAGACAGGACTGATTTGATTGACAAAATAATAATAAAAAGTGAAAATCATCTTGGCTGACATTTTCTAATCTATATTCTGTGGAACGCTAGTGTTTTAGGAGATGTTAATGGCATTAGGTATAAACATAATTCCATGGTAAAATATGTTTGGAAAAGTCTGTATTAATCAAAGCTAAGTAAGTTTATTTTCTGAAGAATTTCTGAGCTTCTTTTATTAATATACACTATACATTAACATACATTGTAAATCTCTAAGAAGAATCATAGCATGCAGAGTTTTCTCAAATTTATTTGACCAGGGAAACTTTTTCATGGAATGCCTATTAACAACTCAAGGGACACTGGTGTTTCATTTGGGAAACACTGATGTGGTTGCAGGGAGAAAATTTACTATAAGTCTTGACCAGAGACACAAACTCAAAACCTACAGGGGCTTAGCAGTAGTTTAAGTGAGTGGATGTGAGTAGTATAAGTACGGGATGTGACACGATAATATATGAGACAATAGGGAGCGATGGAGACAATGGGAAAGTGGGAAAGCATGCCTCATCTCAAGAAGACAATCACTACTTGGCATGAATGAATGAATTATTGCCATACAAGTATGTGGGTTTGCCAAATCTTATGATTTGAAAAGAAAAGTTAGAGATCTAGATTTTTATGTGAAGTCTCCCATTTATAAGATGTTAATGACTTACTGTATAGCATTGCTCAATCTATAAGCTAAACAAACATGTATAAAGCCAAGCTGTGGCCAAAGGTTCACCATTTTATGACTTCTGGCTTATATTAATATAATTAGAGTGATGGGGCATTGAGTTGTAGAATTTGCCAGTAAGTTAAATCAGAGTAAGCTTAGTAAAGACGAATGAAATGGTTTTGTCTAAAACCTACTTACTAATTGCTTACAATGTTAAACTGAAATAACCAGCACTATAGTATGAAAAGAATGTCTAATTAACTAATAGGTCTATCATTTAATGAAGAGAGAGAGTGGCCTTCCTGAAAATGGTTTAGAAGATACTTTAAGTTTACTTTGAGAGAACTGTCAAAGATTTTCGTTGAATCTGTAAATAGTAAATGAGAAGATGATATTTTTTACTTTATAGTTTATACCTTAGTGAATTTAAAAATGAATTACAGGTAACTTTCAGCTATTTACATCTCAAAGAATTTCTTGTAGAAAATACTTCAGCAAGGATTAAGACCAACCATTAAAGATATATTTAAATATTTCTGGCCACAAATAATCTTTAGAAAGTAATTCATTAGCTAGAGTATGGTGGGTAAAGTTATTGGCTACCAGATGGGAATAATTTTGATGTCTACACAATTTGAAGACATTATGAAAGGGCTAATAAAGTTGGGAGAGAAATAGAGTGCCTAGCCATTATTGGAAATATGTTTCTAAAGTTCCTGATACTGAAACCATACAAGAGCATCTGTCCCCAAATTTCTACTATTTATTGATACCAGTGTTAAGTCTCAAATCTGTAATCATAATTCAGTTGTTCATTTTTAGAAGACGTGTTTAAATATTTTATATTTTCAACTTCACTTTCTGTGTGGCTTTCACTGAGCTCCTTTTTTCATTTATTCAACACTGTGATAGATGCTGGGAAGAAAAGTTATCTCTAGTCACAGTTATCCTTGTGTTGATGTCTTACTATGTTTAGCTTCTCAGCAAATATTCACTAAACCAAGAGTTAGAGTGCCCAATTCCCCAAGTTTCCCAAACTTTCGGTAGGTGAGGGTTGCTCTGATATGAATAGACATTATCCTTTAGTGGTTAAATATATGGGTCTGAACCCAGTTCTGTTATATACTAGCTGTGTGACATTTGACAAATTATCTAACATCATTAAATCTCTCATTGGTAAAATAAAAATGACCACATTGTCTTCATAGGGTTGTTATGTTTTATGAGTAAAGGTTTGCACAGAGCACATAATAGGTACTCTAGACAAATTCTTTTCTGTTATCCTTACCCTTTTACTTTCCTCTGGAATAAAGGTAAAAATATTTACATTCAAGACAAGTGAAATATTCATTTTAAGAGTATGGGTAAATAAAGTGCTAATACTACAAATAATTCTGGCCTACAGGAAGAATAGATATGGAAATCCAATGCAAGGAAACTAATTAAAATGATAAAATCTTACACATGGAAGGGATTTCAGAAGTCCTCTGACTTAATCTCCTCCCCACTGCAGGAATAATTTTTACATCATCATTGACAAGTTTTCACCCTCCCTCACCCTAGCTTGTTTCTACCAGTGGAGATGTCATTACCTCCAGAAGATCATTCCACTTATACTGATGCGAAGTTTATCCTTGTATTAGATGAAATCTACTTCCTTCTATATCTTAGACCATGCATGACCTTCATTTTGTTTGTGATAATTCATCAGATTTCTGATAACCCTGCCTTTTCCCCATTCCAGTGACCACTCTAAATCTTTTATACCTGAATTAAATCTAGTTCCTTTAACTGCTCTTCACATAGTGCTACTTCAAAATTATTAATTCTCCTATTTCCACTCTGATCTAAGCCACCCTTGCTCTTTCTCAGACTATAGCAACAGCCTCCTAACTGATCATCTTGCTTCCACTGCTGCCGCCTTAATGTCTGTTTTCCAAACCAAAAGCCTGACTGATATTAACTAGGTGCAAATTGAGTCACTCCTTTTAGCCATGATGGAGTAACAAAGACCATATTTTCCTGCTTCCTTAACAAGAAAACTGAATATAGTATTTAAAATGTCCATATTCAGACATTGGACAATAGATATCATGTCTGCAATCCTTGAGACAAAAGAAAAAATAAGGTGAGCCTTATGATCACTCTGGCTTTCTTCCTGTGTGACACATTCTTGATCACAAAGCAAGAAAAAGAATCCCACTTAGAGTACTGAGACTTCACTGAGTTCAAAAGTCAAAGCACAGAGTTCAGAGATTCTCAGGTGGGTGGAAGGTGTTGGGAAGAATTCCAAAGAAGAGGAGACTATACAGTAAAACAGCTTAAGAAATCTGCCTAAGGATTCTTTTTAGTATTTGCTGAATAACAACGCATGCCTGTGTAAGGTGACACTCCATAAAGTGAAACAAAAAAGACTACACATCTGCGAGTTGAAAGGTTCCCAGGATGCAAAAAGTGCTAGCACAAGTTTAAGTCCCCATGAGCCAGAGAGAAAAGTCCTCATTGCCCAGCTAAGGAATCCAGTATAGACCCCAGGAGAGCCATGCTTTAGTAGTGGAGCTAAATTATCCCGAGAACGAGGACTACTTTAGACTCACCCAAAGCTTTAAAAAAAAAGTATCGAAGGGATAAAACTAAACTGCAAGTAACTTAACTGCCTACCAGAACAAATCTCAATATCCTTTAAGACAGTGGTCCCCAAATTCTTTGGCACTAGGGCTTGGTCTCATGGGACAATTTTTCCACGGACCAGTGGTTGGCGGGGGGGTTGTTTCAGGATAATTGAAGCACGTTACATTTATTGTGCATTTTATTTCTATTATTATTATATTAATATATGTAACCAAAGTGTTTGTACCCCCATAATATTCTGAAATTTTAAAAAGGAATAATTATATTAAACACAACTCACCATAATGCTGAATCTAATGCCCCTGCTGATCTGACAGGAGGTGGAGCTCAGGCAGTGATGTGACTGATGGGGAGTGGCTGTAAATACAGATGAAGCTTCACTGGATTGCCGGCTGCTCACCTCCTGCTGTGCAGCCCAGTTCCTGACCGGCCACGGACCTGTACCTTCCATGGCCTGGCGGTTTGGGACCGCTACTTTAAGAGAAAACAAAATCTTGACATTCAACAAAGTACAATTCACAATTTGGGGAATCCATTAAAAATTACAAGACAAGTTTGGTGGTGACATCACCAAATATGGCAGAGTAGGAAGCTCCAGGGCTTCATTCCTACACAAAAACAGGTAAACTGACCAAAACTGTTAGTATCAATTTTTGCAGAGCTCTGGAATCTAGGCAAAAATGTACAACCACAGGAAGGCTTAACCAAGAAAGAAGCTGCAGCATTGCAGTAAGAGAGTGTGGTGGCATTTTAAATTGCCCACATACCATCCCCCACTGCTCAGACCAGCAGCAGCCATGAAGATGGCAGACCACAATAGTGGTGGCAGATAACTAGTGACAGAGGGAGAAATATGCATATATTCTCAAAGAATTATGGTTGTGTGTTTTGACCTATTTTGCAGCACCTTCTTGTACCTACATTAGGGCTTGCCTTTGTTTCACCTGTTTTGGAGTGCTCCCAGCACTGGGGGAGCTTTCCAAGTTGAAAGCATTTGAAAGCAAAAGCATTGGCCACAGTAGCCTGGGACAAGAGATAAAAGTTAAGACAAGCAATAGATATACTGAAAGTCTGGACAGGAAGATGCTGAAAAAAAATGATATATATTGGGGAATAAGGCCTTTTAATAGCTCCTACATATAACCAGGGAATTGAGAAGACCACATGCATGAACAGAGCTGGATACATGCTCATAAATAGCATGAAAAGACTCTAAACTTTCACCTCTGGCTAACCTTCAGGTCCTATGCAAGCAGTAAATAAAAGGTAAGGCACAGTTGTGAAAGGCCTAAGTGTCAAAGGAGTGCCCCAACACAGCCAATCAGCAAAGACTGGAAGTATATTTTTTTCTTTGTTTGTTTTTGTTTTCAGTTTCTTGGATCCAGACGTTTAAGAAAACTCTAACAAAAGATTAGCTGACTGCAAAACTAATGGAACACAGACTTTATTGGCCAAACATGACAAATAATACAAACATTACAAAAATAGTATTAAAAAGTTACAATACAAACAACAGCAACCCACAAGAAAAAACAAGGAAACATGGAGAAATTCAAGACGTACCGTATTATAACATTCATTCCACTCTCTTCTTGTTTGTGTGGTTTCTGAGAAGTCAGATGTAATTTTTGTCTTTTTTCCTCTATAGGTAAGGTGTTTTATTACATTGACTTCTTTCAAGATTTTTTTCTCTATATCTTTAATTTTCTACAACTTGAACATAATATACCTGGGCATAGATTTTTTGGCATTGTTATTATCTGAACATCTGTGTCTCCCCCCACCAAATATGTTCATATGTTCAAATTCTAACCCCAAAGTGATGACATTATGAGGTAGGGCCTTTGGGAGGAGATTGGATTGCGTGGGTGGAGCCTCATGACTGGAATTAGTGCCCTTATAAAAGAAGCTGAAGAGAGACTCCTTACCTCCTCCTCCAAGTGAAGACACAACAGAAAGACATGTCTATGAGTCAGAAAGTGGGCCCTCACCAAACATTAAATCTGCCTTGACCTTGGACTTCCCAACCTCCAGAACTCTGAGAAATAAATTTCTGTTGTTTATAAGCTACCTAATTTATGATATTTTGTTATAAAAACTCAAATGAATTAAGATAGGCATTTATCTTGCTTGGAGTTTCCTGAAAAAAATTTTTAGTATAGAAATTTTGAATTTCTAATTGGATCAAATTGTGAACCTTTGTTTTGACTTATTTATATATAATATATACATAATTTATCTATTTATTATATATTTATGTTCAAACACTACATATATGTATATATAATTTACTTAATAACCGTTTATTTTTCCTCTGTATCTAGGGGCCTGTTCATAAATTAGTAAGTAATCTAGGACTAGCATCGTGTTTGCTGAACCTGGTATTTTCTCAGTATGTAAAGTTTAAAGTTCTTCTTTTTTTTCTTGGATTTGTAGCCACTTAAAGCAGCAGTCTCCTTTTTTTTCCTTATATTTTAAGCTTTAGCCACCTGAAGCTGAGGTTCTTATATTCTGTCTCTGGTTGATAAGAGGAAAAGAGGAAGGAAAAGAGGGGCCCAGTGCTCCTAGTCAGTAACCTTTCTCTAGAATTCCTGGACAGGAAGAGAATTATTCGTCCCCCCATTTTTTTCCTTTCGAGTAAAATCTTTAGAATGACTTGTAATTCTAGGTGACTAAAATATTTCCCTCTCTTTGGATGTTTATCTGATAAGCTCCTGGTGGTATCAATTAACCATCTGAGCTGGGGTCTTACAGGTATTGGATGATTTAGGAGAGGCCCGTACTGCATGCTGGGAAAATCAAAACTTATTAAGTAGTCCCTTTGCAACCCCATGCCAAACATCGGACTCTCAGTATCCCATGGCGTCAGGGGACAACTTTTGACAGCAGCAAGGTGTGCAGCAAATAAGAGGCCCTTGCCTCAGCAGCATTTGCCCATATCAGGGGCCATATCTCTCTGGTGATGTTACCTCCTTCATTGGTGAAGGATACCCTAGTCATGGGTTTGACAATAAGGCATTAGGCTGTCTGCCAGGTAAAAGAAGTATCTTGTGAAAGGCACGCTAGAAACACTCACATCCAGCTCCCCTTCATTTCCTGTTAGGGCATGATTGCTAGCGAGTCTGGTGCTGGAACCCCAATTTAGCTGGGGGCCCTGACAACAAAAGAATCTACAATAAAATAAACAGATGATTTCCCTTCAGAAACCATGGAGAACAGAAGGCAGTTGATGACATATTTAAGATGCTGAAAGCAAAATTATCTGCAAAAAATATCTGAATTCTATGTACAACAAAACTGTCCTTCGAAAATGGAGAAGAAATCAAGACATTCCAAGATAAACAAAAATTGAGGGAGTTCATCACTAGTATACTTACCCTATAAGAAATCTAAAAGAAGATCCTTAGGTTGAAATGAAAGGACGCTATATGGTAACTTGAAGCCAGACAAAGAAATAAAAAACAATGTTAAAGGTAGCTATATAGGTAAATTAAGAAATACACTATTTTTGCTTTGTTTTTTGGTTTATAACTGCTTTTTTCTATTTGATTTAAAAGAGAGATGCATAAAAACTATTATAAACCTAAATTAATCAGCACATAGGTATAAAGCGGTAATTTGGGCAAAACAACATAAAAAGGAGGAATAAAGCTATAAATGAGCAGAGATTTGTATACTATTGAAACTAATTTGGTGTTAATTCAAATTAAATTGTTATAAATTTTAAATGTTAAATGTAATCCCTATGGTAACCATAAAAAATATGCACACAAGGAAATGAGAAGTGAATCAAATCATTTACTAGAAATACATATTTATTACAAAGAAAAACAGTAATGGAGAATTTGAGAACAAAAATGTGTAAGCTGTATTGAGAACAAATAGAAACTGGCACAAATAAGTTTTCCCTAATCAGTAATTACTTTAAATGTAAATTGTTTGGCAGATGGATAAAAAAACATAATCCAACTGTATGCTACCTAAAGGAGACTCACTTCAGATGCAAAAACACAAATAGATTGAAAGTAGAAAGATGCAAAATATATATATTTCATGCAAGTTATAGTAAAAGAGAACTGCAGAGGTTATAATAACATCAGAGTTGAAACCAAAAATATATACAATGACAAAAAAACCTATACTGATAAAGGGTCAATCCACCAAGAAGACATGACGGTTATAAATATATACACACATAACCACAGAGTCACAAACTATATGCAACGAAACCAGACAGAATTGAAGGGAGAAATAGACATTTATAAAATACAAGTTGGAGAATTCAATATACCACTTTCAATGATGAATAGAATAACTACACAGAAGATCAGTAAGGAAACAAAGGACTTGAACAACACTGTAAATCAACTAAATCTCATTGACACGTATAGAATGCTTCACCACAAAACAGCAAATTATATAGTTTTTCCAATGCACATGAACATTGTCCAGGATAGATTATATGTTGCACTATAAAATATGCCTCAATAAATATAAAAAGACTGAAATCACACAAATTTTTTATTTTTTATCACCACAATGACATGAAACTGGAAGTCAATGACAGAATAAAAAACAGACATTCACAAATATGTGCAAAGTAAACAATATACTCTTAAACAAACAATAGGTCAAAGAAAATATCACAAAAAATATGAGAAAATACTTTGAGATGAATTAAAATAAAAACAACATAAAATGTATGGGATGCAGTGAAAGCAATGTGTGATGAGGTGAAAGCAGTGATTAGAAAGAAATTTATACTTTTAGAAACCTACATTAACATAACCTAACTACACCTTAATAAACTAGAAAAAAGAAAAAACTTTACACCTTAATAAACTAGAAAACAAAGATAACAAAAGGAAAGAAATAGTAAATATTAGCATGCAGATAAAAGAAAAAGAGAATAGAGAAACAATACAGAGAATCAATGAAACAAAAAATTGATCTATGAAATATCAACAAAATTGAAAATGTCTTTAGCTAGAAAAAAACAGGAAAAAAGGAGAAGATTCAAATTATTGAGATCAGGAATAAAAGTGGGGCATTACTACACATCTTATGGCAACAAAAATGATAAGAGAATTCTATGAACAGTTGTACACCAACAATTAGATAACCTAGATGAAATGGAGAAATGTACAGAAACAAACAAATAATCAAAGAAAAAATCATTATGGGAGAAACAGAAAATATGAACAGAATTATAAGAGGTAAAGTGAATGAATATGTAATCAAAAACTTCAAAAACAAACAAAAAAATCCAAGACAAGAAGATTTTACTTGTGAAGTCTACCAAACATTTAAAGAAACATTAATACCACTTCTTCTAAAAGTCTTCAAAAAACTAGAAAAAGATGGAACACTTCCAAATGCCTTCTATAAGGCCAGCATTACCCTGATACCAAAGCCATCACAAGAAGCAAAACTTTAGACCAATATTCCTTAAGAATATAGATGCAAATACTTAATAAAATATTAGCAAACAAAATTGTGCAGCACATTGAAAGAATAGTACATAATAACCAAGTAGATTTATCTCAGCAATGCAAGGTTGGTTCAACATATGAAAATCAATCAATGTAAGGTACTACATAAAATTAAGGGAATAAAAACACATAATTGACTCCATTGATATAACAAAAGAACCGGACAAAATTCAATATCTTTACATGATAAAAACACTCAAGAAACTAGAAATAGAAGTGACTTAGTGACTTCCTCAATATGATGAAAAAGCATTCATGGAAAACAGATTTAACATTATCATCAGAGGTGAAAGACTGAAGACTTTAACCCTAAGACCAGGAACAACATAGAAATGCATGTTTTCTCCACTTCTATTCAATATTATACTAGATGTTCTAGCCAGGGAAATTAGGCAAGATTGGGAGAAAAAGTGTATCTATACTAAAGAAGAGGTAAAATTATTAATACCTCTCTTTTCAGAGGCTATATGTAGCAAATCCTAAAATCCATAAAAAATGTATTAGTTCATAAATATTTTCATAAAAGGTGCAGGATACAATATCAACACACAAAAATCACTTGTAGTTCTGTACACTAGCAATAAACAATTCTAAATGAAATTAAGAAGCAATACCATTTGCAATACCATACAAAAGTACTTAGGTATAGATTTAACCAAAGAGGTGCAACACCTATGCACTGAAAAATACAAACTTTGTTAAAAGAAATTAAAGAAGACATATATAAATAGAAAGAAATCCTATGTTTAGCGGATGGAAGACTTAGCATTGTTAAGATGAAAATATCCCCAAAATAGATTCAGTGCAATCTCTATCAAAATTCAAACTGTTGATTCAAGGCAATCTCAACCAGAAGCCTACCAAATATTGATCAGTTGGGATCCATTACATTTGACAAATTCTGTTCTATGAAAGACACTGTTCATAGAATGAAACACCAAGCCACACACTGGGAGAAAATATTTGCAAAACACTATCTGATAAAGGACTATTATTCAAAATATAAAAAGAACTCTTAAAACTCAACAATAAGAATGCGAACAACCCAATTATGAAATAGGCAAAATGTCTAAACTTTCACTTCATCAAAGAAGATATACAGATAGCAAATTAGCTTTTAAAAAGTTGCTCAGCATCATATGTCCTTTAAAAATTGCAAATTAAAACAATAATGAGATACCACTACATACTTATTAGAATGACTAAAATTAGAAATATTAGCAACGCCAAATGCTATTGAGGACGCAGAGCGACGAGCTCTCATTCATTGCTAGTGGGATATCACCACTTTGGAAGACAGTTTGGCAGTTTCTTATGAAACTAAACATATTTTTATTATATCATTCAGAAACCATTCTCACTGGCATTTAACCCGATAAGTTGAAAATGTATGTCCACATTAAAACATGCACATTGTGTGTACAGTAGCTTAATTCACAATTGCCGCCGAAACTTGGAAGCAACCAAGATGTCCTTCAATAAGTGAATGGATAAAGAAAATACGGAACATTTACACAATGGAATATGATTAAGCAACAAAAACAAATGAACTATCAAGCTGCAAAAAGGAACCATAAATGAATATTGGTAAGTAAAAGGAAACAATAAGAAAAGGCTACATACTATTATATAAAATTCTAACTATATGATATTCTGAAAGAGGCAAAACTATGGATACAGTAAAAAGATCAGTGGTTCCCAGTGTTTCATGTGAAGGAAGCAGAGATGCAGCACAGGGGATATTTAGTGCACAGAAACTATTCTGTTATGATACTCTAATCATGGATATATGTCACTATACATTTTTCAAAATGCTTAGAATGTACAACACAAAGAATGAACCCTAATGTAAGCTATGGACTTTAGTTAAGAACAATGTAGCAATACTGCCTCATAAATTGTAACAAAATGTACCATAACAATGCAAGATATTAATAATAAAGAAAATGGTGTGCGGTAAGGGGGTATATACAAACTCACTGTACTTTCCTCTCCTTTTCCTGTAAACCCAATACCACTCAAAGAATTAAGGTGTATTAATTAAAAAGTAAAAATTAAATAAATAATTCAAATAGCTTTTTGTTGCAAAAATGGGAAAAAAGTGTATGTTCATATGGAATGTTCAGGACCACAAATAGCTAAAAACAGTCTTAAAAATGCAAAATGAAGATGAAGGATTCACTCTTCTTGATTTCAATGTGAACTACAATGAGATAGTCAAAACAGTGTGGAACTGGCATAAAGATAGACATATAGATCAATGGAATAGAATTGAGGTTCCAGAAATAAATACATATATTCATGATCAGTTGATTTTTGACAAGAGTGCCCAGACCACTAACTGGACAAAGAACAGTCTCTTCAGCAAATGGTGTTGAGACAATGGCATATCCATATGCATGATACTGAATTCAGATCCTTATCTTATGACATACATAATGATTAACTTAAAATAAATCAAAAATCTAAATTTAAGAGCTAAAATATAAAATTCTTGCAAGAAAAAATAATGCTAAACCTTCATGACCTTGAATTTGGCAATGAAATATTATATATGACATGAAAAGTACAAGCAACAAAAGAAAAAATAGACTGAACTTCATCAAAATTTAAAATTTTGTGCATCAAGTAACGTTATAAAGAGAGTTAAAGAAAAATTACAAGACATGGCAATGAGTAAGAAAACATGACCCATAATCAGAGGAGTCTGACAAGAGCAATGTAGCCAGAAATAATGACATAATTAGTAGACAGGGATGTTAAAACAGCTATTGTTTTATTCCAACATTTTGAAGAAAAAATAAATGAGGAGATAAATGGAAGATGCAAAAAACAAATAAAATTTATATAGAAAAATAATAAAAAATTTACTGAATGGACTTAGAAACAGACACTATAGAACAAATTTAGTGAACTTTAAGAGCAGCAATAGAAAACTATCATGAATGAAGGACAGTAAAAAAAGATGAGTGAAAAAATAGTCTGAATCTCAATGACAACCAGCCCAAGTGTGTTCCTGCCCCCCAGTGAGCCTGCCCCAGAGCCAGCCAACCCACTGGAGCTGCATATGCCTAGCCCAAGAATCAGCAAGGTGGCCCTTCCCTCAGTAAAACTGTGCTATTACTGTCACAAACACATACAGCCTAAGCTGACACATTCACAGACATCAATAATTTAGATTACAGCTGAAGAAACTGCAGAGACTACACTACTTTATCTACCCAGAAGCAAAGCCATCATACCATACTTAACCAACCTCTGGAATCCATCAACAGGAAAAAGTCTCTACCTATTAAAGCTACTCCACAAAATTGGAAAACGTGACTGTTCTACCAGATGTGCAGATATCAATGTAGGGATGCAATAAACATGATAAAGCAAAAAGAAAATGATACCTCCAAATGAACATAATAATTCTCTAGTAACACACCCCCCAAAAAAGGAAATTCATAAAATGCTTAAAAAATAATTCAAGATATTAATCTTAAAGAAACCCAGGAAGATACAAGAGAATACAGACAAACAGTTCAATGAAATCAGGAAAACAATTCATGATCTGTATGAAAAATTCAAGGAAGAGATAGATATCATTAAAAAGCAAACAGAAATAAGGAACTGGAAAATTCAATGAATAAAATTTTTAAAAAATACAGCTAAGAGCTTCAAAAACAGACCAGATCAAGCAGAAGAAAGAATTTCTGACATTTTGAAATAACCAAGTAAAAGGGAAGAAAAGGAATAAAAATTTAAAAAAGTAGAAAAAGGAAAGCCTACAGGATCCACAGGACACCATTAAGTGAACAAATGTTCACATTATAGGAATGTCAGACAAAGAAGAGATGCAGACACACACATAAAATCTATTTAACAAAATAATAGCTGTAAACTTTCCAAAGCTTGGGAGAGATATGGACATCCACATCCAGGAAACTCAAAGCTTCCCAAATAGATACAACCTAAAAGGGTGCCCTCCAAGGAACGCTATAATCAAACTACCAAAAGACAGAGACAAGGAGAGAATTCTAAAAGCAGCAAGGGAAAAGTGTTGATTCACATGTAAGGAAACCTCCATTATATTATCAGCAGATTCCACAGCAGAAACCTTGCAGGCCAAGAGAATGGGGTGTTATTTTCAAATTCCTAAAGGGGAAAAAAAATCCATCACCCAAGAATACTATACCAAGCAAAGCCATACTTCAGAAATGAAGGAAAAATAAAGCTCTTCTCAGACAAGCAAAAGTTAATAGAATTCATCACCACTAGATTGGCCTTACAAGAAATGCCTAAGGGAGTACTACAACTAGAAAAAATAAATAAATAAATACCATCATGCAAACACATAAAAGTATAAAACTCACTAGTAGAGGTAAATTCATAATACACTCAGAATACTCCAGCATAATAATGGTGCTATAGAAATATTTCAAACCTTTAGGATGAAGGTTGAAAGTCAAAATTGTCAAAAATAACAACAGCTACAATTAGTGATCAAGGAACACACAATATATAAACATGTAAATTACAGCAACAAAAATATAAATGGTGGAGGAGAAAAAAACCTAGGGTATTTTATGTAGCCAGAGCTATTGTAAGCTTAAAACAGTCTATTATAGCTTAAGACATTTTATGTTTGGCCCCATGGTAACCACAAAGAAAGAAATTGCAACAGATAACAGAAACAAACAAGAGAAAGAAATCAAAGTTTAGCACCACAGAAAACCACAAAACCACGTGTGTTCACTATTAAATTGGAAGCAACCAATCAGCACTCATGAACACATATGGAAATAAAACTCAATGGAAATCGAGCAGGTGGGAGGGGGGAGGAGGGGATGAGTGAAAATCATACCTAACTGGTACCACGTACATTACCTGGGTGATGGGCACACTGATACTTTGACTCAAGCTGTACAAAAGCAATCTATGTAATCAGAACATATGTACCCCCATAATATTCTGAAATAAAAATAAATAAATGTTTTCTAAAATACATAGAAAAAGGAAAACCACAAAACCAAACGGGTGAACAACAAGAGAGAAAGAGATCAGAAAGAGGTCTACAAAACAACCAGAAAACAATTAACAGCATGAGAGGACTAAGTCCTAACTTGTCAATAAGTTTGAATGTAAATAGAATGAATTCTTCAATTAAAAGATATAGAGTGGCTGAATGGATAAGAAAATAAGACTCACCTATATGCTGCCTACAAAAGACTCACTTCACCTCTAAGAACACACACAGACTGAAAACAATGGGATGGAAAAAGATATCTCAGGCAAATGAAAAGCAAAAGAGAACAGGAGTAGAGATACTTATATCAGATGAAATGGGCTTTAAGTTAAAAACTGTATAAAGAAACAAAGATGATCTTTATATAATGATATAGAAATCAATTCAGCAAGAATAAAATAATCATATATATATATATATACCCAACACCAGAACAGCCAAATAATCAAAGCAAATGTTATTAGATCTAAAGGAAGGTAGATTACAAACAAGAATAGTACGGTATTTCAACACTCCATTTTCAACAATGTACAGATCATCTAAACAGAAAATCAACCAACAGCAGTCTTAAACTGTACCCTAGACTAAATGGACCTAAAGGACATCTACAGAACAGTTCATCCAACAGCTGCAGAATATACATTCTTCTTGACTGCACAAGGAACATTCTCCAGGACAGACCATATGTTAGGCTGCAAAGCAAGTCTTAACACATTTAGGAATATAGAGATCATATCAAGCATCCTTTCGATCATAATATTATACGATTACAAAATACCTCAAATAGCCAAAGCAACAGTGAGGGAAAAAAGCTGGAGGCATCACATTACTTGACTTCAAAATATGATGCAAATATATAATAACCAAAACAGCATGGAACTGGCATAAACACACACACACACACACACATACACACATACACACACAGCAAAGGAAACAATTGACAAAGGGACAACATGCAGAATGGGAGAAAATATTTGAAACTATATATCTGATAAGGTGTTCATATCCAGAATATATAAGAAATTCAAACAACTCAGCAAAATAACCAAATAACCTGTTTTTAAAAATGGGTGAAAGACCTTAGCAGATATTTTTCAAAAGAACACATACAAATGGCCAACAAGTATATGAAAAAATGTTCAGCATCATTAATCATCAGGGAAATGCAAATCAAAGCCACAGTGAGATACCACCTCACTCCAATTAGGATGGCTATTACAAAAAAGACAAAAGATGACAAGTGTCGGTGAGGATGTTGAGAAAATGGAAACCTTATGTACTGTTAATGAAAATATAAATTAGTATGGCCATTATGAAAAACAGTATGGAGGCTGCTCAAAAAATTAAATACAGAACTATCTTATGATCCAGCAATCCAACTACAGGATGTATACACAAAAGAAATAAAATCAGTACATTGGAGCGATATCTGCACACTCTCACGTTTATTGCAGCACTTTTCACAATAGCCAAGATATGGAATTAACTTAAATGTCCAACAATAGATAAACAGATAAAAAGTGCAGTACATCTATACAATGAAATACTATTCTTCCATTAAAAAGAATGAAGTCCTGTCATTTGAGACAAGGATGAGCCTTGTGGACATTATGTTAATTGAAATAAGCCAGGAAGAGAAAGACAAATACCACATGATATCACTCATAAGTGGAATCTAAAAAAGTTAATCTTACAGAATTAGAGAGTATAACAGTAGTAACCAGAAATTGGAAAGAGGACCAGGGAGAGGGAAAAGTTGGTCAACAGGTACAAGTGACAATTAGATGAAAGGAATAAGTTCTGGTGTTTTATTGCACACTAGGGTGACTATAGTTAACAACAATGTATTGTATATTGCAAAATAGCTAGAAAAGTGGTCTCCAAATGTTTTCACCACAAATAAATGATAAATGTATGAAGTGATGGATATGCCAATAACCCTGATATGATCATTATACAATGTCTACATGTATTGCAGCATCACATTGTACCCCATAAATATGTAAAAATTTTACATGTAATTAAAAATAAAATAAAAGCAAATATTACTGAGATAAAGGGGGACATTTTAAAATGAGAAAATAATCAATTAATCAAGATGATATATTAGTCTTAAATATGTTTGAACCCAATGAGAAAGCTTTAAATCAAATCCATGAACCAAACATTTCTATAAAGCAAGTAATTATAGTTGGAGGCTTTCATATTTTTATCTCAGTAATCAATAGAAAAAATAGATAGAAAATGAGTGAGAATATAGTAGAACTGACAAACACCATCAACCAAAAGGGTCTAATCAACATTTTTAGAATATCTCACCTAAAGAAAGCAGAATATACATTCTAATCAGCTGTACCTGAACTACTCACAAAGATATGCCACATGTTGGGATAAAAGATAAACCTCGATACAATTAAAAAGACACAAATCATATAGAGTATGTTTTCTGACAACAATGAAATTAAATTGGAAGTTGATAACAGAAAAATGTGTAAAAATCACCAAATATGTGGAAATTAAACAACACAATTCTAAACAATCCATGGTATAAACAAAAAAAATTGCAAGGGAAATATTTTGAAGTGAAAGAAAATGAAAACACATTATGTTAAAATTCATGGGATATAGTGTTTAATGGGAAATTTATAGTTGTAAATGCTTTATATAAGCATATAGATATAATTAAGATCCAAAATCAATGATCTATGTTTTATATTTTAATAAGGAATAAAAGTAAAAGCAAAGTACAGTTGCCCTTCAGGGGAATTGGCTCCAGGACCCCCTATAAATACAAAAATTCACAGATGCTCAAGTTCCTTATATAAAATGGTATAGTACTGGGGAGAAAGGCTACAGGATGACTGACAAGAGGTATATGATACTCATTTCCTCCACAAAGAAGAGCCAAAATAGCAAGTCCATAATCATGCTTCAAATAGACCACCTAAGAGAAAACACTGAAATTCAAAAGAGAAGTGACAGGAACTATCTAAAGCAAAGAAGGAAATGGAAGCAAGACAGCCTGATCGGCCAGGAGCCTGGAGAGGTTCCCAAATGGAGGGAAAGTGTAAGTGAGTAACCTCCAGTGGTCCACATTTCCACTGCAGACTCCAGCAACCTAGCCACAGGAAAGATGCTAGACCTTTGCAAGCCCCAAGACTAACATAGGGAGCAGCCTGGAGATAG
Organism: Daubentonia madagascariensis; assembly: GCA_023783475.1. Taxonomy (NCBI): domain Eukaryota; kingdom Metazoa; phylum Chordata; class Mammalia; order Primates; family Daubentoniidae; genus Daubentonia; species Daubentonia madagascariensis. Next base: position 366,308 of record JAKFHU010002592.1, read on the forward strand.
CACGAAGGCATTGCTCCAGAAAGGAAGCTCATGCTGGGTGAAACATACCCCATAAGTCCTAAGTAGCTACAGCAAAGTGCCAAACGGAGAGCCTAGCCCCCACCAGACTGCATCCTTACAGGGGCCCAACAGCCTCTGCATCTCCACATCTCTGTCACCCCATTGACATTTCGCACCAGCAGTCACCAAGGCAGCTGGCTACTACCACCGGGGCTGAAGCATGAGCCATTGGTAAAGACCTCACCACTTCTAGCAGTGAAGCCATTGCACATTTTCACACTTCCTGAGGACAAACTCCCCTGCCTGCGGTAGCTGCCACTGCAGGCTGCCACCACTAAGACCGAACCAAAAGCAAACTGCACACTTGCCAGCCTCTTTTTCTGTCACAAAAAGCAACCCTACCCTCTACAATAGCAGGGCTGCAGTGCAGCCACTGCTGCCGCTACCCAAGCATTCCACCTTGGGCCTGGCTATCACCCCACCCCTGCCTACCGCAGTCAGTGCCTGCATACACCACTAGGGACCCAAGGACAGGTCCATCTAGCCCAGCTCTGTCACCCCCATTGCCCAAACAAGTCATCTGGGGGCCTGGGGACCATCCAGACCAGTCCACCTGAGCACTCCTCCTGGAGGCCTGAGATTGGATCCACCCAACATGCTAAAACCACTACAGCTGGTAACCACCCATACATGCCACCTGCAGGCCTGGGGACTGGCCCAACCAACCTATTGCAGCCACCACCAATAATAGCATGTACCACTTGGGAGCCAGAGGTTTATCCCACCACCACTACTGCCATCACCCATGTCACACCCACTGTTCAGGGGCTTGGGAACACACACACCCATCCACTTCTGCCACTCTCAGTACATGAATAAACCACACGGAGGCCCAAGAAGCAATCCACCAGGATTAGCTAACACTGGTGCTAGCATACATTGCCCTTGGGCACAAGGACAGACACCCTCAGCCCACCACTGCCACTGATTGGGCCCAAAGACAAGCCCACCTCATGTCTCCATCCCCAGAAAAATTTCACCACAGCCGCCTCTAACAACTGTACCCTAAGCCACTCAGGAAACCACACACAGCACTAACATTGTTGACAGCCAATATGGAGATTACTGCATGCTCCCAGAATCAAAATCAAAGTACCCTAGCCAACCAACACCATAGATACAACTTCAGGAAAAAGTCCTCCCCATGAAAGTTAAGTGAAATAACTGGAAGAAGTGACTGTTTTGCCAGAGGCACAGATATCAATGTAAGGAAACAAGAAACATGAAAAAGTAAAGAAATACGACACTTCCAAAGAAACATAATAATTCCCCAGCAACAGATTTCAATCAGAAATAAATTTATGAAATCCCAAATAAAAGATTCTAAATAATGATATTAAAGAATCTGAGTGAGATACAAGAGAATACAGAAAAACAATACAAAGAAATGAGAAAAACAAGTCAGGACATAAATGAGAATTTTACCCAAGAAATAGATATCATACAAAAGAACCAAACTGAAATATTGGAAGTGAAGAATTTATTAAATTAAATACAAAATACAATCAAAAGCTTCAACAGTAGACGAGATCAAACAGAATAAAGAATTTCAAAACTTGAAGACAGGTCTTTTGAAATAACCCAGTCAGACAAAAGTAAATAAAAAAGAAGAAAAAAGAATGAACAAAGGCTACATGATGTATGAAAAGCCTTAAAGTAACTGAATATTTGAATTTTTGGGGTCCCAGAAGGTGAAGAGAAAACAAAAGGAATAGAAAACCTATTTAACTAAATAATAGCTGAAAACTTCCCAAATCTAGGAAGAGTTTTATACATCCAGATATAGGAAGATCAGAGACCTCCAAATACACAAGGTGCAAAGGTTTTCTCTATGGTACATTATAGTCAAACTGTCTAAAGTCAAACACAAAGAGAGAATTCTAAAAACAGCAGGAGAAAAGCATCTAGTCATTTATAAGGGAATCCATACCAAAATAACAGCAGATTTCTCAGTCAATGGATGATATATTCAGTGCTGAAAAAAGCTGCCAGTCAAGGATACCATACTCAGAAAAGTTATCCTTCATAAATGGTGAAATAAACCAGCCAAAAAATAGAGAAAATTCATCAAAGATCATAAATGGATGAAACTTTCCACTTAAAAGATATATACTGGCTGAATTGATAACAAATGACATAACCCAACCATATGCTTCCTGCACAAACTCATTTCACCTGTAAAGATACACGAAGACTGAAAATAAAGGTATGAAGAAAAGATATTCCATGCAAATGGAAACCAAAAGTAAGCAGGAGTAGCTATATTTATATCAGATAAAACAGACTTTAAATCAAAAAAAAATAAAAAGAGGCAAAGAAGGTCATTGATAAAAGAATCAGTTCACCAAGAGGATATAACAATTATAAACATAGATGGACCCAGTGTTGGAGAACTCAGATATTATCATAAAAGCTCTAAAGGGATAGATAGACTCAAATACAATAATATAGTTGGGGATTTCAATACCCCACTCCCAGCATTAGAAACATTATTTAGACAGATATTTGACACAGAAACAGTGGATTTATTTTTATCCTTTTATTTCAGAATATTATGGGGGTGCAAACACTTTGGTGATATATATTGCCCATGCACTGCACATATCAGAGCTACAATCATGGACATCCCCCAAACTGTGTGCCCCGCACCCATTCAGTGAGAGTTTTCTCATCCCCTCCACCCCACTCCCGCCTGCCCACCCCCTGATGAATATTATTGCCATGTGTGAGATAAGTATTGATCAGTTAGTACCAATTTGATGGTGCGTACCGGTGATGCTTGTTTTTCCATTCTTGTGATACTTCTCTTCGAAGACTGGGCTCTAGCTCCATCAAGGATAATACCAGATGTGTTAATTCACCATTGTTTTTTACTGCTGAGTAATAATCCATGGTATATATACACCACATTTTATTAATCCACTTGGGCATTGATGGGCACCTGGGTTGCGTCCACATCTTTGCAATTGTGAATTGTGCTGCTATAAACATTTGAGTGCAGATGTCTTTAAAAGAATGTCTTTTTTTCCTTTGAGTAAATACACAGTAGTGGGATTGCTGGATCAAATGGTAGTTCTACTTTTAGTTCTTTGAGGTATCTCCATATTACTTTCCATAGAGGTAGTACTAATTTGCAGTCCCACCAGCAGTGTATGAGTGTTCCTATCTGTCTGCATCCCAGCCAACATTTGTTGTTTTGGGACTTTTTGATAGAAGTCAATCTCACTGGAGTTAAGTGAAATCTCATCATGGTTTTGATTTGCATTTCCGATGATGACAGAAGTTGAGCAATTTTTAGTATGTTTGTGGGCCTTTATCCTGTCTTCTTTTGAAAAGTTTCTGTTCACGCACTTTGCCCATTTTTTAATGGGGTTGTTTGATGTTTTCTTGTTGATTTTCCTACATTCTGTATACATTCTGGTTATCTATCAGCCCTTTATCAGATGTGTAGCATGCAAATATTTTCTCCCATTCTGTAGGTTGTCTGTTCACTCTAGTGATAGTTTCCTGGCTGTGCAGAAGCTTTTAAATTTGATCAGGTCCCATTTATTTATTTTTGTTCCTGCTGTGATTTCTTTGGGGGTCTTCTTCACAAATTCTTTGCCTAGGCCAATGTCCATAAGAGTTTTTCAAACGTTTTCTTCTAGAGTTCTTATGCTTTCACATCTTAGGTTTAAATCTGTTATCCACTATGAGTTGATTTTTGTGAGAGATAAGAGGTGTGGATCTAGTTTCAGTCTTCTACATGTGGCCATCCAGTTTTCTCAGCACCATTTATTGAATAGGGAATCTTTTCCCCAGTGTATATTCTTGTGGAATTTGTCAAAGATCAGATGACCATATGAGGATGGTTTTATATTTGGGTTCTCAGTCCTGTTCCATTGGTCTATGTCTCTTTTCTTGTGCCAGTACCATGCTGTTTTGGTTACTACAGCCTTGTAGTATAGTTTGAAGTCTGGTATATTGATGCCTCCAAATTTGTTCTTTTTGCTTAAGATTACTTTGGCTAGACGGGGTCTTCTCTGGTTCCACATGAAGAGTAGAATTATTTTTTTCTAGATCAGCAAAAAATTATGTTGGTATTTTGATTGATAGGGACAGCATTGATTCTGTAAATCACTTTAGGTAGAAAAGTTACATTGTTACATTGTTGATTCTACCTATCCAAGAGCATGGTAGGGTTTTCCATCTGTTTACATCCTCTGCAATTTCTTTCCTCAGTGTTTTGTAATTCTCTCTATATAGCTCTTTCACCTCCTTAGTTAGATATATTCCTAAATATTTAATTTTCTTTGGTGCAATGATGAAAGTTATTGCATCTTTATATTGTTTCTTGGCTCGACTGTTATTGGCATATATAAAGGCTATTGATTTGTGTACATTGATTTGGTATCCTGAGACTTTGCTGAATTCATTTATCAATTCCAGTAATCTCTTGGTTGAATCTTTGGGTTTTTCTAGATATAATATCATATCATCTGAGAATAGTGAAAGTTTGATCTCTTCTGCCCCCATTTGGACATCCCTGATTCCTCTCTCTTGTCTAATTGCTCTGGCAAGGACTTCCAGCACTATGTTGAATAGAAGTGGAGATAGTGGGCAATCTTGTCTAGTTCCAGTTTTAAAGGGGAATGCTTTCAAGTTTTCCCCATTCAGTATGATATTGGCTGTGGGTTCATCGTATAAGGCTTTAATAATTTTGAGGTATGAGCCATCTATGCCTATATTGTTAAGACTTCTTATCATAAAAGGGTGTGGAATTTTGTCAAAAGCCTTTTCTGCATCTATTGAAAGGATCATATAATCTTTGTTCTTGCTTTTATTTATGTGGTGAATTGCATTATAGATTTGCGTATGTTGAACCATCCCTGCATCTCAGGGATGAAGCCCACATGATAGTGATGTATTATTTTTTTTAATGTACATTTGAATTTGGTTTGCTAGGATTTTATTGAGATTTTTTGCGTCTGTATTCATAAGGGATATTGGTCTGTAGTTTTCTTTTCTTGTTGTGTCCTTTCCTGGCTTTAGTATCAAGGTGATATTGGCTTCATAGAATGAGTTTGGGACAATTCCATCCTTCTCGATGTTACGGAATAATTTCTGCAGTATAGGCACCAGTTCTTTGTAGGTTTGGTAGAATTCAGGTGTGAACCCATCTGGTCCAGGACATTTTTTTGTTGGAAGATTTTTTATTACTGCTTCAATTTCAGTGCTTGATATTGGTGTGTGTAAGAATTCTATTTCTTCCTGATTGAGCCTAGGGAGGTAGTGTGTTTCTAAGAATTTGTCCATTTCCTCCACATTTTCATGTTTTTGGGCATAAAGATTTTTGTAGTATTTGAAGATGATGTTTTGTATTTCCATGATATCACTTGTGACCTCTCCTTTTTCATTTTTAATTGAGCTTTTTAGAATCCTTTCCTTTCTTCTTCTGGTCAACCTGGCAATTGGCCTGTCTAGTTTGTTTATCTTCTCAAAGAACCAACTTTTCATTTTATTAATCTTCTGTATTGTTCTTTTGTTCTCAATTTCATTTAATTCTGCTCTGATCTTGGTTATTTCTTTTCTTCTGCTGGATTTAGGATTGGTTTGCTCTTCCTTTTCCATTTCCTTAAGATGATTCATTACTTTACTGGTTTGTGACCTTTCTGTCTTTTGGATGTGAGCATTTAAGGTTATAAGTTTTCCTCTCATGACTGCTTTTGCTGTATGCCACAGATTTTGATTACTTGTGTCCCCATTATTTAGTTTGAAGAATGTTTTGATTTCCATCTGAATCTCCCCCTTAACCCAATAGTCATTCAGCAACAGATTGTTTAATTTCCTTGTTTTTGGATGAAGATATGAGTTTCTGTTGGAATTGATTTCTAATTTTATTCTGCTGTGGTCTGAAAAGATGCATGGTACGATTTCTATTTTTTTTAAATTTGTTGAGATCTGTTTTGTGGCCTAGGATGTGATCAATTGTAGAGAAAGTTCATGAGCTGATGAGAAGAATGTATATTTAGTGTTATTTGGGTGGAGTGTTCTATAGATATCTGTTAGGCATTAATGTTCTAGAGACCTCTTTAGGTCCATTGTTTCTTTGCTTATTTTCTGTTCGAAGGATCTGTCCAGTTCTGTCAGTGGGGTGTTCAAGTCCCCGGCTATTATGGCATTGCTATTTACCATGTTGTATAGATCAAGCAGTATTTTATGTATCTGAGTACCCCTGTGTTGGGTCCATAAATATTTAGGATTGTTAAATCTTCTTGTAAGATTTTTCCCTTCACCACTATATGTTGACCATCTTTGTCTTTCTTTACTTTTGCTGCTTTAAAGTTTATATCATCTGAAATAAGAATGGCTACTCTAGATATATTTTGGTTCCCATTTGCCTGGAAAATTGTACTCCATCCTTTCACCTTGAGTCTGAGTGAGTCATTGTGCGTAAGATGTGTTTCCTGGAAACAGCAGATACTTGGCTTATATTTTTTAGTCCATTCAGCCAGCCTATGTTTTTTCAATGGATAATTCAAGCCATTCATATTTATTGAGAGAATTGATATTTGGGGTAGATTTCTGTTTATTCTGTTGGGTAGTCTCTTGTTTTGTTTTACCTGTTGAGTCCTTGTGAAATCTGTGTTCAGGTGTTTTAGCTTTTGGGTAGTTTTACACTGGTGGGTGTGTGTTGTGCTGGTTAGTGTACAATGCAGATCTAAGCACTTCTTGCAGGTCCGGTCTGGACTTCAGAAATTCTATCAATGATTGCTTGTCTGGAAAAGTCTTTATTTCTGCCTCATATAAGAAGCTTAGTTGGGTGGGATAAAGAATTCTGGGTTGGCTATTATTTTGTGTTAGAAGACTTAGTATGGGTCCCCAGTCCTTTCTGGCTTGTAAGGTTTCAGTTGAGAAATCTGCAGTTAATCTGATAGGTTTCCCTTTGTAGGTAACCTGCTCTTTTCACCTTATTGCTCAGAGGAGTGCCTCCTTTGTGTTTACTTTGGTCAGTCTAATAATTATGTGGTGTGGTGAATTCCTTTTCACACTGAATCTCCCAGGAGTCCTGTGTACTTCTTGTACTTGGATATCGAGGTTTCTGGCTAGGCCATGGAAATTTTCCTCTATTATTCCTTCGAATCGATTTTCTAGCCCATGCAAATTTTCTTCCTCTCCCTCAGGGATGCCTATGATCCTTATGTTTGGCCTTGTTACATAATCCCACATTTCTTGTATACTTTGTTCATGCCTCTTTTTTTGTGTTTTTTCTTCTTTGACTGATTTATTTAGCTCATAGGAGTTATCTTCCAGCTCTAAGATTCTTTCCTCTGCATGACCCAGCCTATTCTTAAGGCTTTCCACTGTGTTTTGTAGATCCTTGAATGCCTCTTTAATTTCTAGAATTTCTGTTTGATTTTTCTGTAATATTTCAATTTCTTTAGAAATTTTTTCATTTATTTCTTGCATTTTTCTTGTTTCTTTGTGCTGGGTTTCAATTTTCTCTTGAATTTCACTGAGCTTTCTTATAAACCATAAATGAAATTCCTCTTCTGTCATTCTACCCATTTCATTTGAGTTGGTATCCGTTGCTGATGAACTAATGATTTCTTTTGGGGGTGACTTTTCGCTGTGATTTTTCATGTTTCCTGTGTTCTTTCACTGATTTTTTCTCATCTGGCCTCTTGGTTGCGAGCTGGGGGCGTTAGGGGTAGTTTATGGCCCTGTCTCCAATCCCCTGAGGTTTGTTCCTTTGCAGAGCCAGGGAGAGGAGTACTGGTCTGTATTGCCTTAGGTGTATTTTGGCAAGTTTGGTGGACCTCTTGGGTTACCTCTTACATTTTGTCTTCACCTCTTCCTGGTGGAGTGTACTGTGTTTGTTCTCCCAGCTTGAGCTCAAGCTGGTGGATTGTACTTGAGGGTTGATACACAGCTCCCTAATAGCTTGAGATGGAAGGCAATATTTTTAACTGTGGGTTTAAACCTGAACAGATCAGTAACAAGTAATGAGATTGAATCAGTAATAAAAAGTCTCCCAAAAAATAAAATTTGGGGATAGGATGAATTTACTGCCAATTTCTACCAAACTTTCAAAGAAAATCTAATTCCAGTTCTCCTCAAACTATTGAAAAATACTGAATGGGAGGAAATTTTCCCTAACTCATTCTATGAGGCCAACATTGCCCTAAATTCAAAACCAGACAAGGACTCAATGAGATAAGAAAACTACAACCAATATACCTGATGAGGACAGATGCAAAAATCATCAAAAAATATTAGTAAACCAAATCCAACAGCACATCAAGAAGACAACGCACCATGATCAAGTTGGATTTTTCCCAGGGATTCAAGGATGGTTCAAGATATACAAATCAATATACACGATACATCACATCAACTGAATGAAGGACAAATATCACCCATATGATCATCTCAATCAACATAGAAAAATCATTTGATGAAATTAAACATCGCTTCATGATAGAAACTCTGAAGAAACTAGGCATTGAAGGAACATAACTCAACATAATAAAGGTCATATATGGCAAACCCACAGCTGACATTATACTGAATGGGGAGAAGCTGAAAGACTTTCCTCTAAGAATTGGAACAAGACGAAAATGCTCACTTACATCACTACTATTCAAGATGGTATTGGAAGTCCTAACCAGAACAATGAGGCAAGAGAAAGAAATAAAAGGCATCCAAATTGGGAAGAGGAAGTCATATCGTCCCTCTTTGCAGATGATATGATCTTATATCTAGAAAAAATTTTAAAAATCCACCAAATACCTCTTAGATCTGATAAATAAATTTAGTAAAGTTGCAGGATACAAAATCAACATGCAAAAATCGGTAACATTTCTATACACCAATAATTAACCAGCCAAGAAAGAAATTAAGAAGGCAATCATATTTACATAGCTACCAAAAAGTAAAGTACCTAGAAATAAATTTATTTTATTATGAAAGATGAAAGAACTCTACAGGAAAGATGAAAGGTGAAAGAACTCTGCAAGGAAAACAAAAAAACACTGATGAGAGAAATTGAAGAGGACACAAACAAATGGAAAGACAGCCCATGCTCATGAATCAGAAGAATTAATATCATTAAATTAACCATACTGCCCAAAGCGATCCACAGATTCACTGCATTCAGTATCAAAATACTAATGTCATTTTTCACAGAAATAAAAACAACAATACTAAAATTCATATGTAAACAAATAAAGGTCAAGTAGCCAGAGCAATCCCGAGCAAAAAGAACGAATCTGGAGGCATCATACTACCTGACTTTAAAATATATTACTAGGTTATAGTTACCCAACAGAATGGTATTGGTATATAAACAGACACATAGACCAATGGAACAGAATAGAGAACCCAGATATAAATCCACGTATTTACAGCCAACTGATTTTTGACAAAGTCACTAAGAATATATTTTGGAGAAAGGAGATAACTTTAATAAATGGTGCTGGGAAAATTTGATATCTATGTGCAGAAGAATTAAAATGACCCACTGTTTCTCACCATATACAAAAACTAACTCAAGATGGATTGACAACTTAAATGTAAGATCCAGAACTATAAAAGTGTTATAAGAAAACTTAGGAGAAACACTTCAGGACATTAGTCTAGGCAAAGATTTTATGGCTAAGACCTCAAAAGCACAGAAAACAAAAACAAAAATAGACAAAAGGGACTATATTAAGCTAAAAAGCTTCTGCACAACAAAGGAAACAATCAACAGAGTTAATAGATAATATGTTGAATGGGAAAATTTTTGCAAACTATTCATCTGACAAGAAACTAATACCTAGAATATAACAAGGAACTCAGACAACTCAACAGTTAAAGAAACAAATAATCCCATTTTTAAAAGTGGGCAAAGGACATGAATAGACATTTTTGAAAGAAGACATAGAAAATAGCTAACAGATACATGAAAAAAATGCCCATCATCACTAATCATCAGAGAAATGCAAATCAAAACCACAATGAGATATTATCTTATCCCAGATTAAGATGAATTTTATTAAAAAGGTAACAAATAACAGATGCTGGTGAGGATGACTGAGAAAAGGGAACTCTTATATGCTGTTGGCGGGAATATAATTTAGTGCAGCCACTCTGGAAGACTGTATGTAGATTTCTCAAAACACTAAAAATAGAACTACCATATGATCCAGCAATCCCACTACTGGGGATTTATCCAGAGGAAAATAAATCATTATACTAAAGAAATACCTGCACTCCCATGTTTATTGCAGAACTGTTCACAAGAGCAAAGATATAGAATCCACTTAAGTGTCCATCAATGGATAAATGGATAAAGAAAATGTGATTTATATATATATATATATATATATATATATATATATATGTAATGGAATACTATTTGGCCACAAGAAAAGAATGAAATCAGTTCTTTTCCAGCAATGTGGATGGAACTGGAGGTCATTATGTTAAGTGAAATAAGCCAGGCACAGAAAGACAAATATCACATGCTCTCACTTATATGTGGGAGCTTAAAAATTTGATCACATAGAAGTAAAGAATAGAAAGATAGATACCAGAGGTTGGGAAGGGTGTATGAGTATGGGAGGGATAAAGAAAGGTTAGTTAATGGGTGTAAACGTACAGTTAGATAAAAGGAATAAGTTCTAATGTTAGCAGAGTAGGATGACTATAGTTAACAATAATAGCTAGAAGAGAGGAACTGAAAAGTTCCCAACACATTGAAATGATAAATACTTGAGGTGATGGACACCTCAAACATGCTGACTTGATCATTATACATTGTATGCATGTAACCAAATGTCACATGCACCCCATAAATATGTACAAATATTTTGTATAAATAAAACCTGGTATAGTATTTGCATATATCCTATACACATCTTCCCGCATACTTTAAGTCATATCTAGATTACTTATAATATATAAATACAATGTAAATGCTATTAAATAGTTGTTATACTGCATTGTTTAGGAAATAATGACAAGCAAAAAAGTCTGTACATGTTCAGTATAGATGCAATGATCCATTTTTTAAAATATTTTTGATCTGCAGTTCTTTGAATCCACAGACGGAGAACACACATATAAAAAGGGCTGACTGTAAATCCAAATATTAAGAAAGAAAAAATAAAGAGAAGAGCCTTACAAAACAATAAAAAATGAAAATAAGCTAACCAACAACATAGAGATCAATGAAAACAAAACCTGTTTTAGAAAGATCAGTGAAATTGATAAACCTCTAGCTAGATATATCAATTAAAAATAGAGAAAATATAAATGTCCAAAATCCAGAATTAAAACAAAGAATATCACAGCAGATCCTAGAAAAAGTGGATGATAATATGGAAATATTATGAACAATTTTGTGTTAGTAAATTTTCAAACATAGATGAAATTGAGGAATTTATTGGAAGAAACAAATTACCAATACTGATTTAAAATAAATAGAAATTCTGAGCTTCTCTGTATCTATTAAAGAAATTAAATTTCTAATTATAATAAATACTTTTTCACAAGGAAAATGTCATAAATTCTTTCAGGTATTTATGGGAATAAATAATACCAATCATACATACACCTTTTATAAAATACAGGAAAATGATGAACTCCTCCATCCATTTTGTGAAGCCAACATTACCCTAATACCAGAATCAAAGAAAAATATCACAGGAAAGGATGACTACAGAATATCCCCCACATACCTAGATGAAAAAATCCTTAATAAAATATTAATAAATTAATTACAATTATATATCAAAATGGTAATATTCTACAAGCAAGTGAGGTATATTTCAGGAAAGCAAGATTGGTTTATCATTCAAAGATCAATCAATGTAATTAACTATATTAATATTAAAAAACATGATAACTGAATGCAGGAATAGCATTAGACAAAATTCAATATCCATTAATGATAAAAACTCTCTTCAAACTAGGAAAAAAAGAAAACTTTATCAATAGGATAAAAAACATCTAGAAAAATCTGCTACTAACATTGCACATAATGATAAAAGACTGAATGCTTTTTATCTATGATCAGGAGCAAGGCAAAGATGTCTTTTCTTACCTTTCCTATTTAACATCACACTGAAAATTCTAGCTAGTGCAATAAGGCAAATGTTATAGACAAAATATTTGTGTCTCTCAAAATTCATATGTTGAAGCTTTAAACCCCAGTATGGCTGTATTTGAATATAAGGCCTCCAAGGAAGTAATTAAGGTTAAATGAGGTCATAAGGGTAGGGCTCTGATCAAATAGGATTAGTGTCCTTATAAGAAGAGACACCAGAGAGCTAGCACATGTGCTCATGCTCTTTCTCTCTCTCTCCTGCCATGCACCAAAGAAAGGCCATGTGAGGACATAGCAAGAAGGTGGCCATCTACAAACCAAGAGAGCCCTTACCAGAAACCAAACTCTACCACACCTTGATCTGGAACGCCCAGTCTCCAAAACTATGAGAATAAATTTCTGTTATTTATGCCCCACCCAGTCTATGGTAATTTGTTGTGGTAGCCCAAGCAGATTAATTCAACGAGTAAAGGAAGAAAAAGTATTCAGATTGGAAAGGAGTAAGTAAAACTGTCTTTAATCACAGGTAAGAAAAACATTGTTTTTCAAGGACACCTTGGAGAAAGAGATGAAATTGCTACAACCTAGAAGAGGCTGCATGGGAGCTCTGGCAACTTTAGGTTCTTCCTGGTTACTCTGGGATTGAGTGGATCAATATATTGACCCATCTCTAACCCATTAAAGGCATACTAATATGCCAGAGCATACCAGTTGGGAAGCTATAGCTATATACAGAGATTGTTCTCATAATTGCTTTTGATCTCAATTTTCCTATAGGAATAAGTTGTATTGTTAATATTTGTAAAAATTACAGATCAGTCTGTCTTTCTTTCCTTACTGGATTATAAATCCCATGAATGAAATGTCATGAATGCAGAGACTATTCAAACTCTTAGCATTTGGTTATCCATACGAAAAAGAAAAAAGATTACTCATGTTCCATACCATAATTCCACAGGACTAAAAGATCTCTAAGAACCCATCAATCCAAACTATCTTCTTCACATCCTGAACTCCTCATCTGTCTCCCTCACTATTGCATAATGATAAATATACTTGCTCAAACACTTCTGGAGAGGGAGATATTCCCTCCTGGATATCCCATCCCGCCAAAAATTGTGGAAGTGGTTTGCATGCTCTTCCTAATTTGAGGCCTTATCTCTCTCCCCCAACTTAGGTTTTTCTGGATCCGTGGGGACTTTGCTGGACCTACTGGATCACAGTATTAGAGACATATATGGTTTCACTTGAAGCTTTCAAAAATCTGCTTAAATTTTCCATTCCAGTCCCTTATTAGAAATGTAAATCTGTGGCTGGGAAGTAATTAAACACCATGGAAACAGCTCCATTGAGAGGCAGGTAGAAACAATGTGAACTGCCTGGGTTCATAATTAGCAGTTCTGTTCTGAGCGGAAGGAGTAGTGGTCAATCCTAGTAGGAAGCTGAGGAACACTGATTAAAATTCATCTAATCACCTGGGCCTCTTTCATGTTCCTGTGGAAGGTCTAGGGGGCATTCTGGTCACTGGTCAACACTTACTTCTAATTCAGACCTTTCATATTGACTAAGTAATGTAATGTCTGAGGAATTACAAATTAGAAACAAGAGTTGATGTGGGTAAGGGGAGTGTTCAAATGTGTTTGGTCCAAACTAAAGATTTTACTTCATGTGGCCCCCTTTTCTTTGCAGAGGCTCTACCAGAGAGGGCTGTGCTTAGCCAAAGGAAGCAAAGGCAAGAGATTCTACTGACTCCCATTCTATATGTCCCATTTTCACCAGTTTTGTGTCATGCCATGTTGGAGTTTGAGGCAAAAGGAAAAATCAGTAATACTGATCATATATTTATTTAAAATCCTGTTCATAATGGATTTTTACATTAATTTTGATCTTTTTAAATATTGCATTATTTTATCATGAATAGAAGATTTTGCACCCCCTTAAGTTTTTTGCCCAAGGTGAGTGTATCACTCACCTCATTCTAGTTTTGTCCCTGATCCCCATTTTTTCCCAAGGACAAGACTTTAACTTCCTGTTGAATATCTTAACCTAATGTTCCATCAACAAATTCAGCAAGTAAAAGAGTTCATTTATCTTTCCCAGAAACCTACTCTTACTTTTGTGCTCCATGTGTCAGTTAATGAGGTCATCATCCAGCCAATTACCCATGCTAGGAAACTTGATTTCAATCACCCCCTTACTCAAAAGCCTGTTGATTCTCCTTAAAAAAAGTTCCCACACCCCTTCTCATCCTCATTACCTTAGACCAGATCCCCATTAATTCTCATCTGGACTGTTGCAACAGATCCCTAACTTGTCACCATGACTCCAGTCCCACAGCTTCCAAATTCATCTCTCATCCTGCAGCCAGAATAATTTTCCTAAAATATAGCTGGGATTATTTCACTCTCTCTCTCAAAAATCTTCAAAGTCTCCACATTGCATATATAGGGTAAAGTGTAAAATCTCTAACAATGTTTCTAGGCCATTCACCATTTGGCCTCTGCCAACTTCTCCAACCTCATCTTTTATCACTATCCCATTTCACATATCCTCCACTGTAGCCACAGAGTAAGTCACTCTCTTTCACAGTACAATGAATTTATATATGCTGTTCCCTCTTTCTGGGAAACTTTTCCCCCTGGTCTCTGCCTTGAAAGCTCTTCCTAATTCTTCAAGTTTCAGTTAAAGTGTTCCTTCCTCTGTGAAGCCTTTGCTAACACACTCAGGGAGTTCTAATCACTCTTTTCTCTAACCTCCCATAGCCCTCATTTCCTATTTGATTAAGTGCATGGAACACGTAGATGTCTTTGTTTATCACAGATTCTTAGTTTATCTGCCTATCTTTCAACAGCCTATGACTAGGCCTATTGAGGAAAGGATTCATCTCCAGAACCAGAATTTAGCACAGAAACTCACACAGAACAAGAGATCAGTGAAGTGCTTGATGAGAATGTGTATGAATGGGTAAAAGAATGAAAGGGAGAATGGAAGAACAAAAGAAAGAACAAAAGAAGCAAGAGGGAGAGAGAGAGCACAGGCTTCAACAGTTTCAAAGAAGGTTGGTATCAGGTAGTACAATTATGATAGTGAGGTCATGCTGGGTATAGGTAAGTGGCCAGGGATATCTTCCTTGCATGCTGTAGCCTATCACTAAAACAAGACACAACCACAAACATCTATTCTTACTAAAAAGCATCTTCAAGAAGACAAAGCATGGACCCTGTGGCCCAAAATACTAGTGCCACTGACAGCTTAGCTTTTTGACTCATGATTAAAAGGGAGCCAAGAGTTCACCAAAGATAGCTCCTCCTTCAGCCTGGCTGCACAGATTCCCTAAGGAAAGTTAAATAATGAGATTCTGGAGCACAGCTCAGATTAATTAAAACACAATCTTTGGGGGTGGGCTTTAAAAATATTCTTTTCTTACCAAAGCAGTAAATGGACAGTGCAAAAGTTAGAAAGCACAGATTTTTTTTAAACAACATAAGATCATGTGGAATATGCTATCTTGTAATCTAAATTTTTTTCAGTTAACAATTTCGTCTCCTTTTTATATCAATAATTTTTGTAATTTAATATCAACTCAGGCTCTAAATGTTTGTTCTAAAAATAACCTTTATAGTTGGTTCTGTAGTATGTTCCAGCATTTTGCTTTGTGCAGTTGCTTTCTTATGGTATCATTTGCTTTGTTTCTCTATGCCTTGAATTTCTCCTAAAGTGAAAATTATTTCTAAATGCTTTATAGATTCAAGGTAAATACTTCTGGCTACAATACTTCACAGGAAATATGACTTCATATTACATAACATTAGACACTCATAGCTGGATGGTGGAGTGGGCATTTTTTATAGTACTTAGGTGTTTTTCAAATATAGAGCCAGGTATGGGAACCACTGCTTTCATTCTAACAAAGGTGCATAAATGAATACAGTCAAACCCAATTCACCAAGGGCAATCCAAGTAAAAGGTTTACTGTACTTTCCATTGATTTGCACTTATGTCACTACCAGGGAAATGAGAAAGACATCTTCTTTAATACGGCTACTATAGTTTGGATATTTGACCCCCACACACCTCATGTTGAACCGTGATCCCCAATGTTGAAGGTGGGGCCTGATGGGAGGTGTTTGTGTTATGAGGGTGAATCCCTCCTGAGGGACATGGTGCCATTTTGTGGTAATGAGTGAGTTCTTGCTCTATTAGTTCACATTAAGGTTCCTATCCACACACAGAACTGGTTGTTGAAAAGAGCCTGGCACCTCCTCTGCTCTTTCTTGCTTTCTCTTGCCTCCTCGCTCACCAGGTGATCTGCACACCCCAGCTTGCCTTCACCTTCTGCCATGAGTGGAATCTTCCTTAGGTTCTCATGAGAAGCAGATGCTGGTTTCATGCTTATTGTACAGCCTGTAAAACCATGAGCCAAATAGACCTCTTTTCTTTAAAATTATCCAGCCTCAGATATTCCTTTAGAGCAACACAAACACGCTGTGACAATGGCTTTATAGAAAAGTCCTGTTTTTATTTCTCCCTAAGACCTTACCTGGAGTGAGTCATCATGTCGTTATGGTCTCAGTGAGTTATGAACAATGCAAGATCTACTTTATTGCAAAGGGCATACGCTGCACAAATCATAAAAACACGAAGGTCTGCTGTTTGAGTCAGCTGAATAGCCATGTCAGGGTTGTTTATTAATTCCAGTATTGTATCTATTACATTATAAACTCATTCATTAATTCACCCATTCCTGCATTTGACAGTACTTGAACATCTACCTGTACCCAGGACTATACTGGGTTTGGAAGAGTCCTCAACATTTGCTCCTAAAAAAATATACAGTCATTACCTTCTACCTCTTCCATCTTCTGGATTTACAAAGTTTCTAGTGAATGGATCATAAATCTAAAAATAAGACCAAAAAGGGCAAGATGGCTGACTAGAGACATCAGTCACCAGATCATCTCAGAAAGAAAATTTTTAGATTAAAAAAAATAGCCCAGGTGTAATTTTGAGAGAACAGTGCCATAACCTACTGGACATTCCATGGGAAGAAGCTGTGGAGCAGAACAAGCAGGAGCAAGATTTCAGCAGAGATAAACTCCCAAGGAATTTGGAGCCCCATGGGAAGGGTAGGGGGTGTTCATTTTTCTTCCCCTCACACTCCTGGTAGACTGTAGGCCCCTGAACTGTTGGAGAGCTTCTCTACCCTTACAAGCCCTAATGCTGCTGCTGCCGCTGAACTGGGAATTTCTTGATAACAGAGCACCGGGCTGCCAGCCCCCATGGGTCACTCCCCCCACCACTATAGACCCAAGTCGAGGCAGCAGGTGCCATATTGCTTTTCTGCCCACTGTGTGCATTTGTCCTGCCCAGGGAGCTTCAGCCCTCCAGTTTTCTTGTCACTGCACCCCACAAAAACATTCCCCAACACCTTCCAAGACTGCAGTAGCCACAGGGGGCTGGTGGGTCCTGGGGGAACTGTACAATCCCAAAGCTTAGACATTCAGGGAAGGCTGTCTTCAGGTGAAAAGAGAAGAGTGCAGCATGCCAGAGGGGACCCTTGGGAAATAGTGGGATAGAGTGCCAGCTGTCCTCCATCTGGACTCTTTTTTTCCTCCCCTCTGCTGCCCACTGCTGCTGACACAGCTGTGGCAGTTCCCAAGTGGGTTGGCAGAGGTGCTGCAAGGAATAATAAAGCCAGGGCTCTCCAGAGTGGCCACTTTGCCTCTGTTGGTATGCTCACCAAACCCAAGCTTCCACAGAGAGTGGGGCCCATGCCTTTCCTCTTAAAGAACTGCAGCATACCAACAGGTGCCCAGACCATAAGTTCCCCGCCAGTTGGCCTTCATTGGTGCTGCCTGCCTGGCTGCTCCAGCATAGCAGGGAATAACCCAGGGTACATGGATATAATGCCTGCTTAAGCAATCCATAGACAACTCAGGACCAGCACACTTCTCCTTGGCATAGTCAGGGATTGAACTTGGGGAATCAAAGAAAAGACCTGCAGGCCAGGTCCCATATCTCTGGGACTCAAATGAGCTGCTTAGGGGCATAGAGGAGAGATTTGTGAGCTAATCTTGGGAAGCAAAAGAGCCAATGCAGGCAGAACTAAAAGGAGAGTGGAATGCAGGTCTCATGGAGCACACCTTTCCCCACAGGAAAGCTGTGTTTTTGGTCCAGTGTAGGGTCCTGGGCAGGGAAGCTCCAAGCCTGCAACATTGCTGGTGAGCTCAGCTGGTTTGGGATGCTGCTTGCAGCCCGATACCAGAAGCAGATCTGGAGGACAAGGGAAAAGGGAGAAGAGCAAAATCCACTCTTGATTGCCTCTGTGAAGCCTAGACTTCCCCTCCCCAATGAGCAGGCTTTTTGGCTTGGAAATGTTGCCTTGGCACCTCCCTGGTGGATTTCCCCAATGGCCTGGGAGTTGACCCTCAAATCCTGCTGAGACAGCCCTTATTACCACCTTTATGGAGCCTGAACACAGACTTACTCAACCCAGTTCACCCTAGGATCACTCCCCCACCCACTTTGGCTGTGGTGGAGCACAAGAAAGGGTCCATTGGGAGCTCCAGGGCCACACCCACCACCTGGGACATCACCTATCACCTGATTGACTAAAGCTGGACACAGATCCCCAAAATCACCACAGAAGCTGGCTCGCTTTTGCAAGTGCCACACACTGATAGAGAGGACAACTTGTAAAGCCTATTACAACATTTACTGATTCAATCATACAGGAAGCATCACTACTGACTTAGAAATCAAACTGGGCATCACAATATAATTCATACTGTTAAGAAGACCACAGCACTAGGGAAAGAGAAGTGAACAAAGACCTCCATCTCCCCTTCTTAACAAAAGGCAAGGAATCTGCCCACACACATGGTACACCACTGCTCCAGCCTACCAATAACTAGCAATTGAGAAAACCACCACACTAAGGCTATCTATAACCAAGGTATCATCCACAACATACAACTCCCTCAAAGTAGCCACAAGCAATTTTACCAGCACCATTTATTGAATAGGGATTATTTTCCCCAGTGTATGTTTTTGTCTGCTTTGTCAAAGATCAGATGGCAATATAAGGATGATTTTATTACTGTGTTCTCTGTTCTGATCCATTGCTGTATGTCTCTGTTACTGTGCCAGTACCATGCTGTTTGTGTTACTATAGCCTGGTAGTATAGCTTGAACTCTGGTAAATTGATGCTTCACAATTTGTTCTTTTTGCTTGATGTTGCTTTGGCTATATGGGGTCTCCTTTGGTTCCATATGAAGTGTGGAATTATTTTTTCTAGATCTGTGAAAAATAATGTTGTTATTTTAATAGAGATTGCATTGAATCTGTAGGTCACCTTGGGTAGTATAGACATTTTAACAATATAGATTCTACTGATCCAAGACCATGGTATGGTTTTCCATACATTTACATCCTCTGCTATTTCCTTCCTCAGTGTTTTGTAGTTCTCCCTGTAGAGGTCTTTCAGCCCCTTACTTAAACATATTGCTAGGTATTTTATTTTCTTTGTTGCTATTGTGAAAGTTATTGAGTCTTTGGTTTGGTTCTCAGATTGACTGTTGTTGGCATGTATGAATGCTACTGATTTGTGTACATTGATTTTGTTACCTGAGACTTTGCTGAATTTTTTTTTTATCAATTCCAGTAGTCTCTTGGCAGAATCTCTGGGGTTTTCCAGATATAAAATCATATCTTGTCAAACCAACCTTGTCTGGTTCCAGGTGTAAGCAGAAATGCTTTCAATTTTTCCCTGTTGAGTATGATGATGGCTGTGGGTTTGTCATATATGAATTTTATCATTTTGAGGTAAGTGCCATCTATGCCTAAGACTGAGACAGGACCCACACCATTCACCACTCACAAAAATCAACTCAAGATGCATAACAGCCTTAAATCTAAGGCATGAAATCATAATAATTGTAGAAGAAAATTTTGGAAAAACTTATATACATTGGTCTAGGTAAATAATTTATGAAGAAGACCCCAAAAACAATCACAGCAACAACAAAAATAAATAAATGGGACCTGATCAAATTAAAAAGTTTCTGCATAGCCAAGGAAACAATCATTACAGCAAATAGACAACCTACAAAATGGGAGAAAATATTTGTGCCCTATACATCAGATAAAGGGCTGATACCAAGAATCTATAAAGAACTCAAGCAAATCAGCAAGAAAAAATCAAATAACTCCATTAAAAAGTGGGTGAAAAACATGAACAGAAACTTTTCAAAAGAAGATAGGCTAATGGCCAATTAATATATGAAAAAATGCACAACATCTCTAACCATCAGGGAAATGTAAATCAAAGCCATAATGAGATATCACTTAATTCCAGTGAGAATGGCTTTTATCAAAAAGGCCCAAAACAACAAATGTGGGCATGGATACAGAAAGATAGGCGAACTCATACATTGTTGGTGGGACTACAAACTAGTACATCCTCTATGGAAAGGAGTATGGAGATACCTCAAAGAACTAAATATAGAACTACCATTTGATCCAGCAATCCCACTACTGGGTATTTACCCAAAGAAAAAAAAGACATTCTGTAAAAAAGACACCTGCACATGACTGTTCATAGCAGCGCAATTCACAATTGCAAAGGCATATAAAAAACCCAAATTCCCATCAACATGGGTGGATTAATAAAATGTGGTGTATGTATGTCATGGAGTACTATTAAACAATAAAAAAAAACGGTGAACTAATACCTCTTGTGTTAACCTGGATGGAAATGGAGACCATTCTTCTAAGTGAAGTATCACATAATGGAAAAACAAGCACCACATGTATTCACCATTAAATTGGAACTAATTGATCAACCCTTACGTGCACATATGGAAATAACATTCATTGGAAATCAAGCAAGTCTGAGGGGGGAGCAGGGGATGGGTAAATTCACACCTAACCTGTATAATGTGCACTATCTGGGGAATGGGCACACTTATAACTTAGACTCAAATGGTACAAATGCAATTTATGTAACCAAAATATTTGTACCCCCATAATATCCTGAAGTTAAAAAACAATTATAAACATGATGCCTTAAAAAACGACACCAAAAAAAAAAAAAAAAAAAAAAGGTACCCACTAGCAAAGCCAAAGGTCCTCACCCAAACTATGGTACAGGCACATCATCAAGAGGGAGGGGTTAAAAGTTCCACCTAAACAAAAGATAACCCAAAAAAAAGAAGTGACAGCTGCTACAGATGAGAAGGAATCACCATAAGAAATTGGAGGTATGAAAAATCAGAGTGAAAAGACACCCCAAAAAATGACACCAGCTCTCTAGTGATGGATTCCAACCAAAATGGAAACAATGAAATGACAGATAAATAATTCCAAATGTGGATTGTAAGGAAGCTCAATGAGATCCAAGAGAAAATGAAAAACCAACTAAAGAAAGCAGAAAGATAAACCAGGAAATGAATGAAAAATTTACTGAAGAGATAGATATATTAAAAAAAAACAAATAGAATTTTTGGAAATGAAAAATACACTTAGGGAAGTACAAAACACAGTGGAAAGTTTTAAGAAGACAAGACCAAGCAGAAGAAAGAATTTCAGAGCTTGAAAATGATTTTCTCAAATTAACCCAGTTGGTCAAAAGTAAAGAACAAAGAATCAGGAGAAACAAAGTCCAGGAGAAATATGGGATTATGAAGGGGAAAAAAAATGGCGGACTAGGGGTGACCTCCCAGGTCACCGCTTCCAGGGAAAGAGGTGAAAAGCGCAGATAGCAGCCTATGAGCAGATTGCACACTCTGAAAACAGTGTTGCAAATTTGCAGAGAAGCAGTGTGGGACACTCAGGGCAGGAAAATGGTGACAGGGAGATACATTCACAAATATCGGAGAGTGAGAGGAATACTATAGAGAACAGAATGCAGAAGGGCTGCACTCACCCAGCTGGTGCAGTGTGGTCTGACCTACAGGAGGACCCACCACTCCCATAGACCTCCCACATGCTCAGACAGGGCCATGCCTGGAGTCAGTGCAAGACTGTGGCACGAGACAACAGGCTCTGTGGAAAGGAGACAATAGCAGGAGTCACACTGAACCCTCAGGTGCACTGTGCTGGGACTGTGCCAGGCTGGGGAGGGACTGGAATGAGTTGTGGCTTAATGGGGCCATATGCTGGAATTTGAGATGGGCATCTCACCCCAGGAAGGAAGTCAGCAGGACCAGGGCACAGGAGTTGACTGGAGAGCAGAAGGCACAAAGTTCAACTCAACAGGATGAACAGAAATCCACCCCACCTATCAATTATTTCAATAAAGATGAATGGCATGAACTGCCCACTGAAGAGACATGGGCTGGCTGAATGGGTAAAAATACACAAGCCAAGTATCTGCTGTCTTCAGGAAACACATCTAACCAACAAGGACCCAATCAGACTCAAGGTGAAGGGATGAAAAACAATATTCCATGCTAATGGAAATCAAAAGAAAGCTGGTATAGCATTTACCATAACAGATAATTTAGTCTTCAAATAAACAAAAGTAATGAAAGACAAAGATGGTCATTATATAATGGTAAAGGGAACAATACAAATAGAAGACATAACAATCTTAAAGATCTAGACACCTGACACTTGAGCACCCAGATTCATAAAACAAATCCTACTTGATCTAAACAAAATGATAGACAGCAGCACTGTAAAGCCAAGGACTTCAAAACCCCACTGACAGAACTGTACAAATGCTCCAAACAGAAAATAAACAAGGAAACAAGGGACTTAAATAGAACTCTAGAACAGATGGGCCTAATAGATATTTACAGAACACTCTACCCCCAAACAACCAAATATACATTCTTCTTTTCTTCTCATGGGACATTCTCTAAGATTGATAACATTCTAGGCCACAAAACATGTCTCAATAAATCTAAAAACATAGAAATTATACCATTCATCTTCTCAGACCACAGTGGAATGAAACTAGAAATGAACTCCAACAAAAACACTCATCTCTACACAAAGTCATGGAAATTAAACAACCTACTGCTGAGTGATAGTCAGGTCAAGGAGGAAATTAAGCTGGAAATCAAAAGATTCTTTGAGCTGAATGATAATGAGGGCCCAAGTTATCAAAATCTGTGGGACACAGTTAAAGCAGTCCTGAGAGGAATATTCATAGCCATAAATATCTACATCCAAAAGATGGAAATATCATAAATCAACAAACTAATGAATCGTCTCAAAGATCTGGAAAAGGATGAGCAAGCCAATCCCAAAACCAGCGGAAGAAAAGAAATAATCAAGATCAGAGCAGAACTAAATGAAATTGATAACAATAGATCTATATGGAGGATTAATAAATAAAAAGTTAGTTCTTTGAGAAGATAAACAAAATTGACAAGCCTCTCACTAAATTAACCAGAAGCAGAAATGAAAGGACTCTAATAAGCTCAATTAGGAACAATAAAGGAGAGATTACAACTGATACCACAGAAATACAAAATATCATCTCTGAATACTATATAAATCTCTATGCCTAAAAGCTTGAAGAGAAAATGGACAAATATTGAGAAGAACACGGCCTCCCTAGGTTCAATCAGGAAGATATAGAATTTCTGAAAAGACCAATATAAAGTACCAAAATTGAAGTAGAAATTAAAAAATATTTGTGTAAAAAAAAAGTCTCAGACCAGAGGGTTTCACACCAGAATTCTACCACACCTACAAAGAACTGGTGCCTATCTTGCAGAAATTATTTCACAACATTCAGAAGGAAGGAATTCTCCCCAATACATTTTACAAAATCAATATCACCCTGATTCCAAAGCCAGGAAAGGACCCAACAAAAAAGAAAACTACAAACCAATACACTTTATGAATATAGATGCAAAAATTCTCAAGAAAATGCTAGCAAATCAAATTCAGCTGCCCATCGGAAAAATAATACATCATGATCAAGGAGCTTCATCCCAGTGATGCAGAGATGCTTCAACATACACAAATCCATAAATGTACTTCATCACATAAATAGAAGTAAAAACAAAGACCACCTGATCCTCTCAACAGACACAGAAAAAGCATTCACCAAAATTCACCACCTTTTATTATAAGAACACTGAACAAAATAGGCATAGGCAGGACAGTCCTCAATATTATAAAAGCCATATATTACAATCCCACAGCCAACGTCATACTGAACGGGGAAAAATTGAAAACAGTCCCACTTAGATCTGGTGCCAGACAAGATTGCCTCTATCACCACTCTTATTCAACATAGTGCTGTAAGTCCTAGCCAGAGCAATCAGAAAAGAGAAAGAAATCAAGGGCATCCAAATGGGAGCCAAAGAGGTCAAAATATCACTCTTTGCAGACAATGTGACTTTATATCTAGAAAACCCCAAAGATTCTGCCAAGAGAGGACTGGAAATGATAAATAAGTTCAGCAATGTCCCATGTTACAAAATCCATGTACAGAAATTAGTAGCATTCATATACACCAACAAAATTCAAACTGAGAATCAAAATCTATGGTTCAATAGCTTTCAAAATAGCAACAAAGAAAATAAAACACCTAGGAATATATTTAACTAAGGAGGTGAAGGACCTGCACAGGGAGAATTATTAAACACTTAGGAAAGAAATAGCAGAAGATGCAAGCAGATGGACAACCATACTATGCTCATGGATCAGCAGATTAAAATAGATGTTGTTTAAATGTCTATACCACCCAAAGTAATCTACACATTCAATGCAATCCCTATTAAAATACCAACATCATTTTTCAGAGATCTAGAAAAAATAATTCTACACTTCATATGAAACCAGAGAAGACAACAAATAGCCAAAGTAACCTTAAGCAAAAAGAACAACCTGGAAGGCATCACTTTACCAGACTTCAAGCTAGACTACAAGGCTATAGTAACCAAAACAGCATGGTGCTGGCATGAGAATAGAGACATAGACCAATGTAACAGGACTGAGAACCCAGACATAAAACCATTCTCATATATCCAGCTGATTTTTGACAAAGCAAACAAAAATATACACTGGGGATAGAATCCCTGTTCAATAAATGTGCTGGAAAAATAGGATAGACACATGTAGAAGATTGAAACAGGATACACATCTCTCACCTCTCACAAAAATCAACTCACGATGCATAACAGACTTAAATCTAAGGCATGAAACCATAAGAATTCTAGAAAAAAATGTAGGAAAAATTCTTATAGACATTGGCCTAGGCAAGGAATTTATGAAGAATATCCCAAAAGCAATCACAGAAACAACAAAAATAAATAAATGGGACTGATCAAATTAAAAAGCTTCTGCACAGCCAAGGAAACTATCACTAGATCGAATAGTCAACCTACAGAATGGGAGAAAATATTTGCATGTTATGCATCCAATAAATGGCTAATAACCAGAATCAATACAGAACTCTGGAAAATCAACAAGGAAACATCAAATAATGCCACTAAAAAGTGGGCAAAAGACACAAATAGAAATTTTTCAAAAGAACATAGACTAATGGCCAATAAACATATGAAAAAATGCTCAACATCTCTAATCATCAGGGAAATTCAAATTAAAACCACAATGAGATATCACTTAACTCCAGTGAGAATGGCTTTTTCCAAAAAGTCCCACAACAACAAATGTTGATGTGGATGCAGAAACATAGAAACATTCATACAGTGTGGGTGGTACTGCAAACTAGTACAACATCTATGGAAAGTAATATGGAGGTACCCCAAAGAACTAAAAGTAGAACTACCATTTGATCCAGCAATCCCACTACTGGGTATCAATCCAAGGGGAAAAAAGTCACTCTATAAAAAAGACATTTGTACTAGAATGTTTATAGCAGCACAATTCACAATTGCAAAGATGTGGAAACAACCCAAGTGCCCATCAAGACATGTGTGTACTACTAAAATGTAGTATATGTATACCGTGTAGTACTACTCAGTCACAAAAAGGCAATGGTGAACTAACACATTTTGTATTATCCTGGATGGTTCTGGAGCCCATTCTTCTACACGATGTATCACAGAATGGAGAAATAAGCTCCATATGTACTCTCTATCAAATTGGTACTAATTGATCAACACTTATGTACACATATGGAAGTAACATTCATCGGGTGTCAGGCAGGTGGAAGGGGATAGAGGGCTGCATGGTAGGATTAAATGCACACCTAATGGTTGCAATGCACACTGTCTGGGATGGACACACTTGTAGCCCCAACTCAGGTGGTGCAAAAGCAATATACATAACCTAAAAATTTGTACCTCCATAAAATTTTGAAATAAAAAAGAAGAAATATGGGATTATGTAAGGTAGCCAAACTCATGAATAACAGGCGTCCTTGCCAAAGAAGAAGAAAAAGCAAAAGGCCTGGAAATCCTATTTGATAGAATAATTGAGGAAAAAATCCCTTGTCTTTCTAGAGATATGGACATCCAGTTACAAGAAGTTCAATGAACACCCGGGAGATTTATTTTGGAAGGGGCATGAACAAGACACATAGTGATCAGATTGGCCATCATCAACATGAGATAGGAACACCTATGAGCTGTGAGGCAATAATATCAAGTAACTTATAAAGGAAAACCCATCAGACTGATAGCAGACTTCTCAAGAGAAAGCTTATAAGTCAGAAAGGAATAGGGTCCTAAATTTAGTCTCTTTAAAAAGAATAAATACCAGCCAAAAATTTTGTGTTCTGCAAAATTAAGTATCATAAATGCAGGAGAATTAAAGTCTTCCTGAGACTAGCAGAAACTAAGGTAATCTCTCACCAGCACACCCAGCCTATAAGAAATGCTTAAAAGTCCTCTATACATGGAACAGTACAAACTATATCCACCAGTGTAAAAACACCCAAAAGTTAAAACTAAAAAGTTCTTATAAAACAGTGCCACAAAGGAGAAAACAAAGCAACTAGGTAATAATCCAAATGATGACCAGAAGAGTATCTCACATATCAATACTTGCATTGAATGTAAATGGTCTTTATGCCCCCTTAAAAGATATAAATTGGTTGAATGGACAAAAAGAAAAACTACAATCCAGACATATGCTGTCTCTAAGAAACCCATTTAACTCACAAGGAGTCTCAAAGATTCAAGGTAAATAGGTGGAAAAAAATATTCCTTGCAAATGGAAACCAAAACCAAGCAGGAGTAGCTATTCTCATATCACATAAAATAGACTTCAAATTAACAATGGTAAAAAAGGTGGGAAAGATGATCATTATATTATCATAAAGGGAGCAATTCTACAAGAAGATGTAACTGTCTTAAATATATACACACCAAACAAGCATTCCCAGATTCATAAAAAAAACTCTACTAGATCTAAGGAAAGAAACAAACAATAACATCATAATAGCCAGGAACTTCAATACTTCAATGAGAGAGCAAAACAGAATATTGAGGCAAAAGATCAAAAAAGAAACCCTGGACTTAAATAGGACTCTAGAACAAATGGACCTAACATTTACAGAAAATTCTACACAAAAAATGCAGAATACACATTCTTCTCATTACCACATAACACATTTTCCAAGATTTATCATATCTGAGGTGACAAAACAAGTCTCAGCAAATTTAGAAAAATCAAAATCATACCATTTATCTTCTCAGAACACACTGGAATAAAACTAGAAAGCAATTCCAAGAAGAACTCTCAAAACTACACAAATACATAGAAATTTTAAAACCTGCTGATGAACAATCTTTGCTTTAATGATGAAATCAACATGGATATCAAAAAAATTGTTTGAATCGAAAGTAGTACTGAGAGGGAGATTCATAGACTTATGCCTACATCCAAAAGACAGAAAAATCACAAATTAACAACCTAATATCACACCTTAGAGAACTAGAAAAAGAAAAACAAATCCAATCCAAAGTTATCAGAAGAAAAGAAATAACAAAGACCAGAGCAGAACTAAATAAAATGGAAACCAATAATAATACTAATAATAATAATCAATGAAACAAAAAGTTGGTTCTATGAAAAGATAAACAAAATCCACAGATCACTAGCTACATTAACAAGAAATAGAAGAGAAATGATTCAAATAAGCTCAATCAGAAATGAAGAAGGGGACATTACAACTGATATCACAGAAATACAAAATAACATTTGAGACAATTATGAAAACATATATGAACACAATCTAGAAAATCTAGAGGAAATGGATAAATTTGTGGAAACACACAACCTCTGAAACTTGAGTCAAGAAGAAATAAAAATCCTGAAAAGACCAAAATTGAGTAGCGAGATTAATTCAGTAATAAAAAATCCCCCAAAAATATATTGATGGGCACCTGGGTTGTTCCCATATCTTTGCAATTGTAAATTGTGCTGCTATAAACATTCGAGTGCAGGTGTTTTTTTTACAGAATATCTTTTTTTTTTTCCTTTTGGTAAATACCCAGTAGTGGGAATGCTGGATCAAGTGGTAGTTCTACTTTTAGTTCTTTGAGGTATCCCAATATTACTTTCTATAGAAGTTGTACCAGTTTGCAGTCCCACCAGCAGTATATGAGTGTTCCTATGTCTCTGCACCCATGCCAACATTTGTCGTTTTGGGACTTTGATTAAAGCCATTCTCACTGGAGTTAAGAGATATCTCATTGTGGTTGTAATTTGCATTTCCCTGATGATTACAGATGTTGAGCATTTTTTTTAATGTTTGTTGGCCATTAGTCTATCTTCTTTTGAGAAGTTTCTGTTCGTGTCTCTTGCCCACTTTTCAAAGGTTTTGCTTGATTTTTTCTTATTGATTTGCTTGAGTTCTTTATAGATTCTAGTTATCAGTCCACTATTGGATGTATAGTATGCAAATATTTTCTCCCATTCTGTAAGTTGTCTATTCGCTCTAATGATTGTTTCCCTGGCAGTGCAGAAGCTTTCAGTATATGTATACCATGGAGTACTACTCAGCCATAAAAAATGGTGAACTAATACCTCTTGTATAAACCTGGATGGAACTGGAGACCATTCTTCTAAGTTAAGTATCACAAGAATGGAAAAACAAACGCCACATGTACTCAGCACTAAATTGGAACAAATCAATCATCACTCATGTGCACATATGGAAGTTACATTAATCAGAAATCAAGCAGAGATTTGGACACACAAAGAGAAACCAGGGATGCCTGTGCAAAAAGCAAAGACCACGTGGTAAGGCAGCAAGAAGGTGGCCATCTGCAAGCCAAAAATGGAGGCCTCAGAAGAAATCAACCCTGTCAATACCCTGATCCTGAACTTCCAGCCTGCAGAACTGTGAGAAATAAATTTCTCTTGTTTATAAACAAAGTGAAATAGCCAGGAAACAATCAAATACTGCATATTCTCACTCATAGATAGGAGCTAAATAATGTGTACACATGGGCATAGAGATTGGAATAATAGACATTGGAGACTTAGAAGGGTGGGAGGGTGGGAGGAGGGATGAGAAGTCACTTAATGAGTACAATGTACACTGAATAGTGATGGTGAGCATTTTTAGTTATGGCTACACTAAAAGTCCAGACTTCATCCCTAGGCAATATATCCATGTAATGAAATTGCACTTGTGTCCCCTAAATCTACAAAAAGAAAAAAAGAAAAAAAATCTCCCAGCCCAAAAAACAAAACACAACAACAAAAAAAGCCCAGGGCCAGATGTATTCACAGCTGAATTCTAATAGATCTACATAGAACTGTCATTTATCCTACTGAAACTGTTTCATAATATCAAGAAGGAGGGAATCTTCCCTAACTCATTCTACAAAACCAATATCACCCTCATACCAAAGCCAGGAAAGCACACAACAACAAAAGAGAAAAACTACAGACCAATATCCCTGATGGACATAGATGCAAAAATCCTCAAGAAAATCCTAGGAAACAAAATCCAACAGTACATGAAAAAGATAATTCATCATGATCAAGTGGGTTTCATCCCAGGGATACAAGGATGATTCATCAGACGCAAATCAATGCGTATGATTCCTCTGGAAGGCCAATGTGGGAGTATAGCTTGAGCTCAGGAGTTCAAGACCAGCCTGAGCAAGAGTGATACCCCGTCTCTACTAAAAATAGAAAAATTACCTGGGCATTGTGGCTCATGCCTGTAGTCCCAGCTACTAGGCAGGGTGAGGCAGGAGGATCACTTGAGCCCAGGTGTTGGAGATTGCAGTGAACTATGATGATGCTATTGTGCTCTACCCAGGGTGACCGAGTGAGAACCTGTCTCAAAAAAAAAGTGTGATTCATCACATAAAAATGATTAAAAACCAAAACACCATGTGATCATCTCAATAGATGCAGAAAAAGCATTCAACACAATTCAGCACCCCTTCATGATGAAAACCCTCAACAAACTAGGCATAGAAGGAACATATCCATAAATAATAAAAGCCATATATGACAAACACACAGCCAATATCACACTGAATGGGGAGAAGTTGAAAGCATTCCCCCAAGAACTGGAACAAAACAAGGATGCCCACATTCACCACTTCTATTCAACATAGTAGTGGAAGTCCTAGCCAGAGCAATCAGGAAAGAGAAAGAAAGAAACGCCATCCAAATTGGGAAAGAGGAAGTTTCTACCTACCCCTGTTTGCTCATGATACGATCTTATATCTACAGAACCCTACAGACTCCTCCAAAAGACTCCTAGAATTTATAAATAAATTCAGTAAAGTCTCAGGTTACAAAATTAATGTACACAAATCAGTAGCATTTCTATACATTAACAAAAGTCAAGCTGAGAGTCTAATCAAGAACCCAATACCATTTACAATAGCTGAAAAGAACATAAAATACCAGGAATATAGTTACCCAAGGAGGTGAAAAATCTTTCCAAGGCAAACTACAAACTGATGAAAGAAATTACAGATGACAGAAACAAATGGAAAAACATGCCATGCTCATGGACTGAAAGAATCAACATTGTTAAAATGTCCATACTGCCCCAAATTATTTACAGATTCAATGCAATCCCCATCAAATTATAAACATCGTTTTTGACATATGTTGAAAAAATAATCTTTAATTTCATATGGATGCAAAAAAAGAGCCCAAATAGTCAAAGCAATCCTAGGCAAAAAGAATAAATCTGGAGGCATCACATTACCTGACTTCAAATTATACTACAAGGCTATAACCAAAACAGCATGGTACTGGTTTAAATATAGACACATAGACCAATGGAACAGAATAGAGAAACTATAAATAAAGCCATATATCTACAACCAACTGTTTTTTGACAGACCAGAAAAAAATATGCACTGGGAGAAAGATGGCCTATTCAGTAAGTGGTGCTGGGAAAATTGGATAGCCACATGCAGAAGAATGAAACTGGATCTTTATCTCTCACCATATAAAAAAAGTAACTCAAGATGGATTAATGACTTTAATGTAAAACCTGAAACCATGAAAACTGCAGAAAAGAATATAGGAAAAACTCTTCTAGACATTGGCATAGGCAAAGAATTTATGAACAAGACCCCAAATGCAAATATAGCAATAACAAAAATAAATAAATATGTCTTAATTAAACTAAACAGTTTCTGCACAGCAAAGGAAAAGTCAACAGAGTAAATAGACAACCTACAGAATGGGAGAAAATATTAACAAACTATACATCTGACAAAGGACTAATATCCAGAATCTAAAAAGAACTCAAACAAATCAGAACAAAAAATAACCCCATCATAAAGTGGGCAAAGTACATGAACAGAAATTTTTCAAAAGAAGATATATAAATGGCCAAAAAACATATGAAAGAATGTTCAACATTACTAATCATCAAGTAAATTTAAATTAAAAACACAATGAGATACACCACCTTACCCCTGTCAGAATAGCCATTACTAAAAATCAGAAAACAATAGATGTTGTCATGGAAGTGGTGAAAAGGGAATGCTTATACACAGTTGGTGGGAATGTAAATTAGTACAATCCCTATGGAAAACAGTATGAAGATTACTTAAAGAAGTAAAAGTAAGCCTACCATTCAATCCAGAAATCCCGCTACTGGATATCTACCCAAAGGAAAAGGAGTCACTTTTTTTATTTTAAAAAAAAGACACCTGCACTTGAATGTTTATCGCAGCACAAGTCACAATTGCAAAGGAGTGGAAGCAACCTAAGAGCCCATTGACTGTTGAGTGGATAAAGAAAATATGGTATATATACCATGGAGTACTACTCAGCCATAAAGGGAATGAAATAATGTCCTTTGCAGCAACTTGGATGGAATCAGAGACCATTATCCTAAGTGAAGTTTCTCAGTAATGGGAAAACAAATACCACATGTTCTCACTTATAAAAGGGAGAAAAATGATGGGTATATATGGTCATAAAATGGTGTAATGGACATTGAAAACTAAGAAGGTGGTAGTGTGGTGGACAGATGAGGTATAAAAATCTACCTATCAGGTACCATGTACACTATTCTGGTGATGTGTACACTAAAAGTCTTGACTTCAGCATTATACAATTCATCCATTTAACAAAAAAATTTGTATCCCCTAAATATTTTGAAATTTTAAAATATTATAAAAAAATTAAACCCAGAACCGTGAAGTTTCTAGAAATTATAACATTGAAGTAGACAAATATTTCACATATAAGTGATAACATAAAATATTTCTCTTTCTGTACCTGGCTTCTTTCATTTAGCATAATGTCCTCCAGTCTCACTCCTGTTGCTGCAAATGGAAGGATTTACTTCTTTTTAATGTCTGGATAATATTCCATCGTGTGTGTGTGTGTGTGTGTGTGTGTATATATATATTTATATATGTTATATACATATGTTATATATCTCTGTGTGTGTGTTATGTGTTAACAACTTAGGTTGTATCTATATCTTAGCTATTGTGAATAATGCTGCCATGAATACAGAAGTGCAGATCTTGATTTTATTTCCTTTAGATATACACTCAGAAGTGGGACTGCTGAATCACATGGAAGTTCTGTTTTTAATTCGGGGGGGACTACCATACTGATTTCCATAATGGCTGTATCAAATTACATTCCCACTGATAGTGTACAAGGTTTTCTTTGTTCCACATCCTTGTCAATAATTCTTATCTTTCATCATTTTGATAATAGCCATCCTAACGTGTATGAGGTGATATCTCACTGTGCTTTTGATTTGCATTTCTCTGATAGTTAGTGATGTTGAGCACAAACTCATATACCTGTTGGGCATTTGTATGTCTTCTTCGGAGAAGTGATCATAAATGTATTTTCCTAATTTTTTGATTGGGTTATTTGTATTTTTTTTTGTATTTTTTGTTTTTGCTTTTTGCTACTGAGTTGCATGAGTTCCTAATATATTTTGGATATTAGCCCCATATCAGATATATGGTGTGCAAATATTTTCTCCACTTTTGTAGGTTGCCATTACCTTTTGTTGACTTTTTTTTCCTTGATGTGCAGAAGCTTTTTAGTTTCACGTCATCCCACATGTTTATTTTTGTTTGTGTTGCCTGTACTTCTGGTATCATCTCCAAAAAATCATTGTCAAGATCAATGTCAAAGAGCCTTTATCCTATGTTTTCTTCTAGGGGTTTTATGGTTTCAGGTCTTAAATTCAAGTCTTTAATCCATTTTGTGTTAATATTTTATAGAGTATCTGATAAGGATCCAATTTCATTCTTTTGCATGTGTATGTACGGTTTTCTTCATACACTATTTACTGAAGAGATGATCCTTTCCACATTATGTAGTCTTGGTCCTTTTGTTAAATATTACTTGACCATGTATGCATGGTTTTTGCCTGGATTTTCTATTCTGTTCTGTCAGTCTGTGTCTGTTTTTAAGCTAGTGCCATGCTTTTTTAAGTACTAGAGCTTTGTAATATAATTTGAAAACAGGAAGTGTGATGTCTCTAACTTTGTTCTTCTTTCTCAG
Organism: Daubentonia madagascariensis; assembly: GCA_023783475.1. Taxonomy (NCBI): domain Eukaryota; kingdom Metazoa; phylum Chordata; class Mammalia; order Primates; family Daubentoniidae; genus Daubentonia; species Daubentonia madagascariensis. The sequence goes on from JAKFHU010002592.1 coordinate 400,348, forward strand.
GATTGCATAGACTATTTGGGATATTTTGTGGTTCCATGTGAATTTTAGGATTGCTATTTCCATTTTTGTGAAAAATACCATTGATATTTAATAGAGATTGCACAAAATATATAGATCCCTTTGGGTGGTGTGGAAATTTTAACAATAATAATTCATCCAACCCATGAACACAGAATATCACCCCAATTATTTATCTATTTTTCTTCTGTTTTTTGAGTATTTTTAAAAATTCAGAATATTATGGGGATACACTTTGGTTATATATATTGCCTATGCACTGCCCAAGTCAGAGTTACAATCACAGACATCCCCCAATCTGTGCACCCCGCACCCACTCAGTGAGAGTTTTCCCATGCCCTCCACCCCCTTCCCACCTGTTCGACCCTTGATGATTGTTATATCCATGTGTGATATAAGCATTGATCAGTTAGTACCAATTAGATGGTGAGTATCAGTGGTGCTTGTTTTTCCATACTTGTGATACTTCACTATGAGGAATGGGCTCCAGCTCCATCCAGGATAATACCAGATGTGTTAATTCACCTTTGATTTTTATTGTTGAGCAATACTCCATTGTATACGTATACCACGTTTTATTAATCCACTTGTGTATTGATGGGTACCTGGGCTGTTTCCAAATCATTGCAATTGTGAATTGTGCTGCTATAAATATTCTAGTGCAGATGTCTTTATTGTAGAATGTATTTATATCCTTTGGGTAAACACCAAGGAGTGGGGTTGCTGGGTCAAATGGTAGTTCTACTTTTAGTTCTTTGAGGTATCTCCATGTTACTTTCCATAGAGGTTGTACTAATCTGTAATCCCACCAGCAGTGTATGAGTGTTCCTATCTGTCCGCATCCCCACCAACATTTGTTGTTTTGGGAATGTTGATATAAGCCAATCTGACAGAGTTAAGTGATAACCCATTGTGGTTTTCATTTGCATTTCCCTGATGATTAGAGAGGTTGAAAATTTTTTTATATGTTTGCAGGCCATTGTTCTGTCTTCTTTTGAAAAGTTTCTGTTCATGCCCTTTGCCCACTTTTTAATGTTATTTGATTTTTTTCTTGTTGATTTTCTTAAGTTCTCTATAGATTCTGGTTATTTATGAGCCCTTTATCAGATGTGTAGCATGCAAATATTTTCTCCCATTCTGTAGGTTGTCTGTTCTCTCTAGTGATAGTTTCTTTGGCTGTGCAGAAGCTTTTTAATTTTATCAGGTCCCATTTATTTATTTTCATTGCTGCTGTGATTGCTTTGGGGGTCTTCTTCATAAAATCTTTGCTTAGGCCAATGTCTATAAGAGTTTTCCAAAGTTTTATTCTGGAATTCTTATGGTTTCACATCTAGTTTTAAGTCTGTTATCCATTATGAGTTGATTTTTGTAAGAGGTGAGAGGTGTGGATCTAGTTTCAGGACTCTACATGTGGTTATCCAATTTTCCCAGCACCATTTATTGAATAGGGATTCATTTCCCCAGTGTATGTTTTTGTCTCCTTTGTCAAAGATCATATGACCGTATGAGGATGGTTTTATATCTGGATTCTCAGTCCTGTTCCATTGGTCTATGTCTCTGTTCTTGTGCCAGTAAAATGCTGTTTTGGTTACTATAGCCTTGTAGTATAGTTTGAAGTCTGTTAGATTGATGTCTCCCAACTTGTTCTTTTTGCTTAAGATTGCTTTGGCATGATCCAGTGTATTCTTAAGGCTTTCCACTGTGTTTTGTAGATTCTTGAATGCCTCTTTCATTTCTAGAATTTCTATTTGATTTTTCTGTAATACTTCAATTTCTTTAGAAAATTTTTCATTCATTTCTTGCATTTTTCTTGTGGTTTCTTTGTACTGGGATTCAATTTTCTCTTGAATTTGATTAAGCTTTCTCATAATCCATAAATGAAATTCCTCTTCTGTCATTCTACCCATTTCATTTAAGTGAGTATTCCTTGTTGAAGAACTAATGATTTCTTTTTGGGGTTACTTTTCACTCTGATTTTTCATGGTTCCTGAGTTGTTCTGCTGATTCTTTCTCATCTGGCCTCTTGGTTGAGAGCTGGGGGTGCTAAGGCTGGTTTATGGCCCTGTCACCAACCCCCTGAGGATCATTCCTTGGCAGAGCCATGGAGAGGAGTACTGTTCTGTATTGCCTTAGGTGTATTTTAGCAAGTTTGTTGGACCTCTTGGGTTATCTCTGACCTGTTGTCTTCACCTCTTCCCAGTGGAGTGTAGTGACTTTTTTCTCCCAGCTTAAGCTCCAAGCTGGTGGATTGTACTTGAGAGTACAAATCCACTGCTCCCTAATAGCTTGAGATGGAAGGCAGTATTTTTAGCAATGGGCTTGTTCCCACTGTCATTGATTATAGTTTGTGTGGAGAAGCCAGTTACCTAGGTATTCTGCTGTGCTTGTGGCAGTCTCTGGTCCCCCAGGTGGGGTATATGAGAGCCCCAGCTTTGGGAGAGGCCATGTAGCTCCCTGGGGCTACTTTGAGCCTGCTCCTCCTGAGGTCGGGGGAGAAACAAAATTGCTTGCGGCTGCAGTGTGAGAACTCAACTGAGGAAAATCTACACAGGTCACAGGTTGCTTATCTGGCCACTGGGGGGGGCCGCTGCTATGGAGTTTAGAGCTCTCTCTCTCCAGGCTTGGTGGGCTTCTTCTGATGTGAGGGGCCCAATGGTAGGATTGGTGAGGTCTATAGCCAGGTTTTTTTCTTCCCTGTCCATAAGCTCGGGCACTTTCCCCTCCAGACCACTTGTGGGCTCTCGAGTTTTCCCACAATTCATGTGTCTGGCCCTCTATTGTGCATCTCCACATGTCACAAGCTAATAGGGGGATCTCCAGTAGTGCACCCCTTTTCCACCACTAGACACTAAGACAAGGCTGGTGGGCATCTCTATCCCTGGAAGTCTCTGCCAGGGAGATGTTCCCACCAGGGGGAAATAGTGGCAGCTGGAGGCACTCTTGGATCAAGTGAAATTCCCTAATAAAGTGGGCAGGGTTAGGGGGAGCTGTTCTGGTTCAGCCTATGGTGCTTGAGGCATTTGGTTGCCATGAGAACTGGTACTTATACAAAATGAGTCACTATGGCAAGTAACTTTCAGAATGACTGATCTCTGGGGTACAGGCAGGCTGGGACCTGAACAGCGGGCTCCAGGACCAGCACGTAGCGGGTACGTAGGAGGCCTGAGCCAGGGAGACAGGACTGGATGGATGGGCTGCAAACTGTTTCCAATACACAAAGTTCCCATGGATACAGATCCGGGATTTCATCCCACCTGAAACCCATGGAGGCAGCTGACCGTGGCCAGTAAAGGCATAGCCTGTCATGCCCAGGCCAAAAAGCCCCAAGGTCAGGGGTGGGGTGAAGCTAGAGACCTATCTAACAATCAGCTTCTGGCGGGAGACCTTAAAGATATCTGCTGACTGCCAGTCTGGTGTACAGCAGGGCTCAGATCATGCTGTGAACGCAGCTCTTCTCAACCAGCCTGGTTCCTGTGGAAGCAATTGCCAGCAGCCCCTAAGGGCATGTCCTATTGTTCTCCACTCAACTCCTGTGCCATGGTCCCACTGACTTCCAGTGGCAAGGTGCCTGCCCCCAGCTTCCCGTGTACTGTTCCAGGAAGCTATATCTCAGCCCAGTCTCTACCCGGCCCTGAGCAGTCCCTGTACAGTGCACCAAGAGTTCTGTATGGCTCCCACAATTGTTTCATTTCCACAGAGCCTGCTGTCTTGAGCAACAGCTTTGCACCAGCTCTGGGCTTGTCCCTGACTGAGTGGATGGGAAGTCTGTGGTGGTGATGCATGACCACCTGTATGTCAGGTCACACTGTGTTGACCTGGTGAGGGCGTCCTTCCCGTGCTCTCGTCTCTATTGTATTCCCTTTGCTCTCTATTGTATTCCCTTTGCTCTCCGATATTAGTGAAAGTATCTCCCAGTTACCTGTTTTCTTGGGCTGAGTGTCCCATGATGTTTCTTTATGAATTCACGGTGCTGTTTTTGGAGTGAGCAATCCAAGCGCAGGCAGCTGATGGTGTTTTTCATCTTCTTACCTGGGAGTGATGAGGTGGGAGGTCACTATCAGACCACCATTTTTTTTGGACCCCTCTATTTTCCAACTAACTTCATCCGTATCTTATAATTAACAGGAAACAGATATTTAATGTCCTTGGTTAATTTTATTCTTAAGTATTTTTATTATTTTTGATGCTATTGTAAATGGTATTTTTTCTTAATTTCTTTTTTGTGTAGTTCATTGTTATTGTATAGAAATATTAATACAACTGGTTCCTTTTTGGGTAAGCAAGCCCTTTTTATTTATTCATTTTTAGAATTGACAAATAAAAATTATATATATTTATGATGTGCAACGTGATGTTTTGATATATGGATACATTGTGAAGTGGCTAAATCAAGCTAACTAACAAATACACTACCTCACATATCTATCATTTTTTTTTGTGGTGAGAACAGTTAAAATCTACTTGTATGTTTACTTTGTATCTTGCACCTTTACTAAATTCATTTATATCAGTTCTAGTATATTTTTGGAGGAGTTTTAGGGTTTTCTCTGTATAAATTTATGTCATTTACAGTGACAATTTAATGTCTTTCTTTCTGATATGAATGCCTTGTATTTGTTTTTCTTGCCTAATGCTCTAACTAGGACTTCCAGTACCTATAGTGAATGGAAGTGGCAAGAGTGGGCATCCTTGTCTTGTTCCTGATATTACAGTAAGAGGACAATTTTTCAGCCTTTCACTTTTGAGTATGTTGTTAGCTGTGGGCTTATCATATATGGCCTTTATTATGCTGAGATATATTCTTTCTATACCAAATTTGTTGAGAGTTTGCATCATGAAAAAACGTTGAATTTTTTCAAATGGTTTTTTCTATATATATTGAGATGGTCACATAATTTTTGTTCTTCTTTTTGTTAACATGGCATATAACATTTATTGATTTGCATATGTTGAACCATCATTGTATCTCAGGAATAAGTCCTACTTGATCACAGTGAATGATCCTTTTAATGTGCTTCTGAGTTTAGTTTACTAGTATTTGTTGAGGAAATTTACACTTATGTTCATTAGGATATTAGCCTGTAATTTTATTTTCTTTTTGAATTATTGTCAGACTTTGGTATCAGAGTAATGCTGGCCTCATAAAATGAGTGTAAAAGTGTTCCCTCTTTGATTTTTTGAAGAGTTTAAGAATTTGTATCATTTTCTAAAAGTGCTTAGTGGAATTCACCCATGAAGCCCTCTGGTCCTTGACTTTTCTTAGTTGGGAGGGTTTTCTCTTGCTTCTTTATTACTGATTCAATCTCCTTACCCTCTATTATTTTGGTCAGATTTTGTATTTCTTTGTGATTTTAGTCTTAGTTCTATGTTTCTAGGAATATATCTATTTATTCTAGGTTATCTAATTTGTTTTCTTTTATTTGTTCATAGTAATCTGTCATGATTCTTGTATTTCTGTGGTATCCGTTCTAACGTCTCCTTTTTTATTTACAATTTTCTTTATGTGAATCTTCTCTCTTTTTTTAGATAAACTAGTTAAAGGTTTCTCAATTTTATTTTTTGAGAAAAGCAACTCATTGTTATCTATCTTTTCTATTGTCTTTCTGGTCTCTATGTCAATTATTCCTGCTCTAATCTTTATTATTTCCTTTCTGCTTCTAATTTTGGGCTTATCTTGTTCTTTTTCTTGTCCTTTGAGTTATAGATTATTTGTTACCTTTCTTTTTCATTTTTTTATTTTAAAATATTAAGGGGCAACAAATGTTTTTGTTACATGGATAGCTCTTATAATGCTTAAGTCAGGGCTTTTAGTGTGCTTATCACCCACATAGTGGTGATAGGTAGGTTTTCACCCCTTCCAATCTCCTACCTCCCCCTTCTTGATTTCCAATTACTTTTATTTCTCTTTGCAGCCATGTGTGACCATTGATTAGTTCCAAATTATTAGAGAGTACCTATAGTATCTGTTTTTCCATTCTAGAGATACTGTACTTAGGATAATGGTCTCCAGTTCCATCCAAATTGCTGCAAAAGACATTAATTCACTTTTTTGTGGCTGAGTAGTACTCCATGGTGTATATATACCACATTTTGTTAATTCACTCATGAATTTTTGGACATTTATGTTGATTCCACATCTTTGCTATTGTGAATTGTGCTGCAATAAATATTCTAGTGCAGATGTCTTTTTGATAAAATTACTTCTTTTCTTTTGGATTGATACCTAATAGTGGGATTGCTGGGTCAAATGGTAGTTCTACTCTTAGTTCTTTAGGAAATCTCCATACTGTTTTCCATAGAGATTGTATTACTTCACATTTCCACCAACAGTGTATAAGTGTTCCTTCCTTTCTGCATCCAAGCCAGCGTCTATTTTTTTAATTTTTAATAATAGCCATTCTGAGAAGTTAAGATGATATCTCATTGTGCTTCTAATTTTTATTTCCCTGATTATTAGTGATGTTGAATATTTTTCGTATGTTTGTTGGTGATCTATCTTCTTTTGAAAAAATTTCCATTCATGTCTTTGCCCATTTTTAAATTTTTTTTCACTGATTTGTTTGAGTTCTTTTTAGATTCTGGATATTAGTCCTTTGTCAGATGTATGATTTGCAAATATTTTCTCCCATTGTGTAGGTTTTCTATTTCTTCTGTTGATTATTTCCTTTGCTGTGAAGAAGCTTTTTTGTTTAATCAGGCCCCTTTTATTTATTGTTGTTGTTGCTATAATTGCCTTTGGGTCTTAGTCATAAATGCTTTGCCTAAGCTGATGTCTAGAAGAGTTTTTTCTATGTTTTCTTCTAGAATTTTTATGGTTTTAAGCCTTACATTTAAGTCATTTATCCATCTTGATTTAATTTTTGTAAATAGTGAGAGATAAGGGTCCTATTTCATTCTTATGCATGTGGCTATCCAATTTTCCCTGTGCCATTTATTGAATAAGGCTTCTTTTTCCAGTGTATGTTGCTGTCTGCTTTGCTGAAGATCAGTTGGTTGTAGGTAGATGGCTTTATATCTGGGTTCACTCCTCTGTTCCATTGGTCTATGTCTCTACTTTTATACCAGCACCATGCTGTTTTGGTTACTATAGCCTTGTAGTATAGTTTGAAGTCTGGTAATGAGATCCTTCCAGATTTGTTCTTTTTGCTGAACAATTCTTTGGCTGTTCAGCCTCTTTTTTGGTTCCAAACAAAGCATAGAATTATTTTTTTCTACATATGTGAAATATGACGTTGGTATTTTGATGTAAATGGCATTGAATCTGTAAATCTCTTTGGGCAGTATGGACATTTTAACAATGTTGATTCTACCAATCCATGAGCATGACATGTTTTTGCATTTGTTTGTGTCATCTGCACTTTCTTTCATCAGTGTTTTGTAGTTCTCCTTGTAAAGATTTTTCACTTCCTTGGTTAAGTATATTCCTAAGTATTTCATTTTTTTGGTAGCTTTGTGAATGATATTGAGTCTTTGATTTGACCCTCAGCTTGAACTGTTGTTGGTATATAGAAATGCTACTGATTTGTGTACATTGATTTTGTAACCTGAGACTTTGTTTAATTTATTTATCAATTCCAGGAATCTTTTGGTGGAGTCTTTGGGATTTTCTAGATACAAGATAATATCATCAAGGAAAAGTAATAATTTGACATCCTCTTTCCCAATTTGGATGCACTTTATTTCTTTCTCTTGCCTGACTGCTCTGGCTAGGACTTCTAATACCATGTTGAATAGAAGTGGTGACAGTTGGCACCCTTCTCTTGTGCCAGTTCTTCAGGGGAGTGCTTTCAACTTTTCCCCATTCGGTATGACATTGGCTGTGGGTTTGTCATAAATGGCTTTTATAATTTTGAGATATGTTCTTTTTATGCCTAGTTTGTTGAGGGTTTTTATCATGATAGGGTGATAGATTTTGTCTAATGCTTTTTCTGCATCAACTGAGATGATCATATGATCTTTGTTTTCCTTCTGTTTATGTGATGAATCACATTTATTTATTTACATACATTGAACCATCCTTGTACACCTTCAATGTTGCCTACTTGGTCATGGTGGATTATTTTTTTGAAGTGCTGCTGAATTTGGTTTGCTAGTATTTTCTCAAGGATGTTTGCATCTATATTCATAAGAGATGTTGGTCTGTAGTTTTATTTTTTGTTGTGCTCTTTCCTGGTTTTAGTATCAAGGTGATACTGGCTTCATAGAATGAGTTGGGGAGGATCCCCTCCTTCCCAATGTTATGGAATGATTTCCGTGGTATGGGGACCAGCTCTTCTTTGTAGGTCTGGTAAAATTCAGCTATGAAACCATCTGGTGTGGGGCTTTTTATTGGACTATTTTTTATTACAGTTTTGATTTTGCTGCTTATTATTTGTCTCTTCAGGATTTCTATTTCTTCCTGCTTGAGCCTTGGGAGGTTTTGTGTTTCTAGGAATTTGTCCACTTCCTCTACATTTTCTAGTTTGTGTGCATAGAGATTTTCATATTATTCATGGATGATATTTGTATTTCTGTGGTATCTGTTGTAATATCTCTTTTTTCATTTTAGATTGAGCTTATTTGTGTCCTTTCTCTTCCATTCCTCATTTGTCTAGCAAGAGGTCTATCTGTTTTATTTACCTTTTCAAAGAACCAATTTTTCTTTCATTGATCCTCTGTTTTTTTTTTTCTTTTGGTTTCCCATTTCTTTAGTTCTGTTCTGAGTTTTTTTATTTCTTTTCTTCTGTTGGCTTTGGGTTTAGTTTGCTCTTGCTTTTCTAGTTTCTTGATATGTGACTTTAGGTTGTTAATTTGTGATTTTTCTATCTTCCTTTTTGATGTAGGAATTTAAGGCTATGAACATTCACCTTAGTACTGCTTTTGCTGAATCCCATAGAATCTGACAGCTTGTGTCCCATTTGTCATTCAGTTTGGGGAATCTTTTGATTTCCATCTTAATTTCATCATTGATCCAAGTTTCATTCAGCATCAGGTTGTTTAATTTCCATGACTCTGTGTAGATTTGAGTGTTTTTCTTGGAATTGCTTTCTAGTTTTATTCCACTGTGGTTTGAGAAGATACATAGCATGATTTTTTTAAATTTGTTGAGACATATTTTGTAGCCTAAGGTATGACCAGTCTTGGAGAATGTCCCTTGTCATGATGAGAAGAATGTGTATTCAGTAGATTTGGGGTAGAATGTTCTGTAAATGTCTATTAGTTCTATTTGTTCTAGAGTCCCATTTAAGTCCAGTGCTTCTTTATTTATTTTCTGCTTGATGATCTGTCCAGCTCTGATGGTGGGGTGTTGAAGTCCTCAGCTATTACAATGCTATTGCTTATCTCTTTGCTTAGATCTATTAGAATTTGCTTTATGAATCTGGAAGCTCCTGTGTTAAGTGCATGTATATATATATATATATATATATATATATATATATATATATACATAGGATTGTTATGTCTTCTTGTTGAATTGCTCCCTTTACAATTACATAATGACCATCTTTGTCTTTCTTTGTCATTGTTGATTTAAAGTAAATTTTATTTGATATGAGAATGGCTATACCAGCACTTTTTTGGTTTCCATTTATGTGGAATATTTTTTCCATCCCTTCACCTTGTGTCTTTGTGAGTCCTTGTGGTTTAGATGTGTTTCTTGGAGATAACAGACACTTAGATTTTGGTTTTTTTAATCCATTCAGCCACCCTATGTCTTTTGAGTGGAGCATTCAAGCATTCAGACCATTAACGTTTAGGGATAGAATTGATATGTGGGATGCTGTTCTGTTCATCACATTGCTTATTGCTTATTGCTTTGTTTTCTCTTTGTACTATTGTTTTATATGAGCTGTGAGCTCTAGCTTTAGGTGATTTTACACTGGTAGGTATCTATTGTGCTGATCCACGTATAATGCAGTTTTGAGTATTTCCTGTAGGACAAGTCTAGTTGTGATAAATTCACTCAGTGTCTGCTTGTTTGGAAAAGTCTCTTTTTCCTCTATCAATTATGAAACTTAGTTTTGCAGGATACAAAATTGTAGCTTGGCAGCTGTTCTGTTTAAGAAGACTGAAGAAGGAGCCCCAATCTCTTCTGGCTTGTAAGGCCTACACCGAGAAATCTGCAGTTAGTCTGATCAGTTTTCCTTTGCAGGTTAGTTGATGCTTTCATCTTGCTGCTTGCAGAATTTTATCCTTCATTTTGACTCTGGGCAGGTTGATTAGTATGTGTCTTGGAGATAGCCTATTTGCTATGAATCTTCCCAGTGTTTGAGGATCACCTTATATCTGGATTTCTGAATCTCTGGCAATACCATGGAAGTTCTCCTCAATAATTCCCTCAAATAAATTTTCCATGCTCTTTTCTTTTTCTTCTTCTTTCTCAGATATAACTATAATTCATATATTAGTTCACTTTTCACAGTCCCATATTGATCTAAGTGATTGCTCCATCTTTTTTATTCTCTTTTTTGCCTTTTTGAATGACTGGGATAGCTTTAGAGCCTTGTCTTCAAGCTCTGAGATTCTTTTTTTCTCCTTGGTTTAGTCTGCATTGAATCTTTCTGCTGTGTTTTGAAATTCCCTGAATGACTCCTTCATTTCTTTAAGTTCTGATATACCCTTTATTATGTTGTCTATCTCCTAAGTACTTTTTTATTTTTTTTATTAATTTCCTGAAATTTTTCTGGCTTCTTATTTTTTTGGTTTTCAACTTTCTCTTCAGTTCCATTCATCTTATTTGCCATCCATATTCTGAATTACATTTCTGTCATTTTGACAATTTCCTTTTGGTCAGAGTCCACTACTGTGGCTAAACTGTGATCCCTTAGGGGTGTTGAACTCTTTTGTTTTTACATGTTGCCAGGGTTCTTTTGCTGGTTTCTTCTCATCTGAATCCTCTTCTCTTGGCTCAGGGATAATAGGTTTGCTGGGCACCTGTTCTTATTTGCAGGGAACTCTCCTGCTTTGTTAGAAGGATGGGAGGTAAATAGATTGCATTTTTGTGCTTTACTCCGGAATGTTGACCTGGCAGGGAAGGGGTGGGTGCACAGACAGCTTGTAGTGCAGCTATTCTGTTCTGTCCCTTTCTCCTGTGATTTGCACAGTTCAAGTCAGTGCTGGGTGATCTTCGTGCAGGGTGGTGGTTTGTTCCACAGATTGTTGCTGGAAGTTCAAGTTGGGGGCTGGGTAAGACCCTCTCTATGGATGCTGGTGTTCTGGGGGATTGCTCTGCCCAGGATGTCCCCAAGGAGGTAACAGTGGCAGCTGGGTGAGGCTATCTAGGCAGTGGTTATGGGTGTCCGGGCTGTGGGTGTTTCCTCAAACCAGGTTCAGGAGTAATGGTGGCTTGAGGCAGGGAGTCCCTGGCAGAGCAATTGACCTCAGGGTGGTTCCACTAGCCCAGGAGCAGTGGTGGAGACTCAGAGGTGGGGTCTTGGTTATAAAGCTGGAATCTTATGGCTGGTGTTGTAGACCTGGTGGGAGGTCTAAATTCACAGGGGTAGAGCCTCAGGCCCTGGTGCAGCAAAAGCCTCAGAGCCAGCCCTGGGGATCATGGAGACAGAGCTGCACAGGTGGGGGCTCTTCCACCAGTGCAGTGTCTGTGAATGCCAAGTTGCACAGGCAGGGCTCAGATCCAGCAGCCCAGGGACAGTGGCAGTGGGCTGGGGCCACCAGATGACTGGGGTTTTCCCTCCACCTAAGTCCCTCTGTGGCAGTTGCCCATGGCTTCCCTGGTGGTGCCTGTGGCACCTGAGGCACCTCCTCAGCTCAGATCCCACACTGGAGGGGGAAGGGTGCTCAGCTCCCAGTCACAGGTCATGGCAAGGGGGTGTGTCAGCTCTTCCTGTTCCCTCCCTGGGCTGGCAGGGGGGATGAAAAGGCTACTGCTACCAAGCTGAGTTCCATGAAGACCTGGTGCTGTGCACCCGAGAGCTCAGGAAGGTGTCAGCTACAGAAACCCGGGATAGGCAGGCACCAGATCCCTGCTGTACCTGCTCTCCAGTGCAGTGTCTCTGCATATACTCTAAGCAGCTCCCCACTCAGTCCAGAGGTCTGCGATAGTAGAAAAAGCCCCATCATAAATCAGGCTGCAGTGCCTGTGGGTGAGTGTGGTGCCCCAGGGCTCTATCCTCCTGACCTTCCCCAGGTGTGGATGCCTCCCCACAGATCCCTTCGATCTTGCCAAACAAATCACCCCATCACCTTCTCCTTCATTGTGAATGTCTCACACTGTTTCTCTGGTGTTTTATAATGTTCTTTCTGAGAAAAGCCATCTGTAGGTAGGCATCTGCCTGCAACTTTTGATCCTCTCCTTGAGAGCAGCATGTGTGTGGGCTGCTTCTAGTCCACCATCTTTCCAATGCTCCCCACCCCATTTTTCTTAATGTAGGCATCTATCTCTACAAATTTCCCTCTTAGAACTTCTTTTGCTGCATCCCATACTTTTTGGTATGATGTGTTTCCATTTTTGGTTTTGTAAAGTCCTTTTTATTTCTCTCCTGATAGCTTTTTTGACCCACTGATTATTCAGAATGTGTTGTTTAATTTCTACATACTTGTGATTTTCCTAAAATTCAACCAATTATTGGTTTCTAGTTTCATAAATTTGTGACCAGAAAAGAGACTTTATAAGGCTTCAAACTTAAATTTGTTAAGACTTGTTTTATGTCTAAAATATGATCTATCCTTTAGAATGTTCCATGTGCATTTTAAAATAATATGTATTCTGATGCTACTGGATGAAATGTTCTGTATATATCTGTTAGGTCCATTTGGTGTATAGTGTTAAGTCTGCTGTTTTCTTATTGATTTTTTGTCTGGATTATTTATCCATTGTTGAAAGTGGGGTATTGAAGTCTCCTACTATTATTTTATTGCTGCCTATTTCTCCTTTCAGTTCTGTTAATATTTGCTTTATATATTTATGTCCTTCAATGTTGGGTACATATAAATTTACAATTGTTATATCTTCTTTAAGAATTGTCCCCTTAATCATAATATAATTACCTCATTTGTCTCTTATGACAGTCTCTTGTGATTTGAAGTCTATTTTTGTCTGATATATGTATAGCCACCCCTGCTCTGTTTTGGTTACCGTTTGCATGGAATAACTTTTCCTATCCCTTCACTTTCAGCCCATATGTGTTTCTAAGGTTAAATGAGTCTCTTCTGAGCAACATATTGTTGGATCTTCTTTTCTAAATCTGTTCATCCACTCTGTGTCTTTTAATTGGAAAATTAATCCACTTACATTTAAAGTAATCATTAATGGGTAAGGATTTATGATTGCCACTTTATTAATTGGTTTATGACTATTTTGTAGTTTCTTTTTCCCATCCTTTCTCTATTCTTTCTTCCTTTGTGATTTATTGATTTTTTTTTTTGCAGTATGCTTTCATTCTTTTCTCTTTATCTTTTGTTTATCAACCAGAGATTTTTCCCTTGGGGTTACTATGAGGTTTTCATAAAATGTGCTATAGCGATAAACTTCTCTTCTGATTTTTAATTTTTTTTCTAATTTGGTATTGAATTCTCTGTTGGTATTGGCCATAAGCCAAGAGTGCCACTCTCTAGGAGAGCCCTGACCAGAGGGAAAGTTAGGTGCAGGTGTGTTTGTCAGGTGACACATAATAAGGATATGAAACCATAATGCATTAAACAGAAGAAATGTACTGCTCACAGGTTCTATAGATGTTAGGGTGCCGATGGGGGACTGACAGGAAGTCTGGAGGGAACAGGGAGCTCAATCAATGGGGAGAGTGAGAGAGAGAGAGAGAGAGAGAGAGAGAGAGAGAGAGAGAGAGAAAGAGACACAGAGAGAAATATTTGTGGAACTATACCTTTATTAAAGTTCATGGACATTATCCTAGGCTTTCTTGCAGGGGGCGTGGATTAGTTAGCTTAAAGAAAAATGCGTGTGAAGGGAGAAATTATTTACGTGAGTCTGGTGTTGACCATTACGTTCAATCATGGTCAGCAGCTGTGGGGTGTGGTGTGTTTTGTGTCAGTGGGATGAGGGATAAGCAGGCTATATCATAAACAACCACAGGGGAAGGGGAAGTTTTAACTAGGCTAAAGGTGACAGGATCTGACTGAGTTTCAAGCTATTTATATCAGTCCTAAAAATGGATGCCAAGGTAGCAATAATATCAAACTAATTAATGCATTTATATTTTAAGCTGATAAAAACTTAACTTCAATTGCATACAGAAACTCCACACTTTTACTTCTCCATATATGCACACATCTTACGCTCTTGATGTGACATTTTACATCTTTTTTTTAAATTTCAGAATATTATGGGGGTACAAGAACTTTGGTTACATACATTGCCTATGCACTGCCCAAGTCAATGCTACAATCATGCTCATCACCCAGACAGTGTGCCCCACACCCATTAGGTGTGAGTTTACCCATCCTCTCCACTCCACTCCCACCTGCCCAAGCCCTGATGAATATTATTTCCATGTGTGCACATAAGCATTGATCAGTTAGTACCAATTTGATGGTGAGTACCAGTGGTGCTTGTTTTTCCATTCTTGTGATATTTCGCTTCAAAGAATGGGCTCTAGCTCTAGGATAATACCAGAGGTATTAATTCAACATTGTTTTTTTATGGCTTAGCAGTACTCCATGGTATACATATACCACATTTTATTAATCCACTCAAGTATTGATGGGCACTTGAGTTTTTTCCATATCTTTGCAACTGTGAATTGTGCTGCTATAAACATTCGAGTGCAGATGTCTTTATTATAGAATGTCTTTTTTACCTTTGAGTAGATGTTCAATAGTGGGATTTCTGGATCAAATGGTAGTTCTACTTTTAGTTCATTGAGGTATCTCCATATTACTTTCCATAGAGGTTGTACTAATTTGCAGTCCCACCAGTAGTGTATCAGTGTTCCTATCTCTCCACATCCATGCCAACATTTGTTGTTTGGGACCATAGCTAAAAATATTGCCTTCCATCTCAAGCTATTAGGGAGCAGTGGGTTCATACACTCAAGTACAATCCACCAGCTTGGAGCTCAAGCTGGGGGAACAAACTCACTGCACTCTACTGGGAAGAGGTGAAGACAAGAGGTCAGAGGTAACCCAAGAGGTCCACCAAACTTGCTAAAATACAACTCAGGCAGTACAGACCAGCACTCCTCTCCCTGGCTCTGCCAGAGAACAATTCTTGGGTTCTTGGAGACAGGGCCATAAACTAGCCCTAGCACCCCCAGCTCTCAACCAAGAGTCCAGATGCAAAAGAATCAGTGAAAGAACAAAGGAACCATGAAAAATCAGAGCGAAAAGTCACCCCCAAAAGAAATCATTAGCTCCTCAGCAACCATACCAACTTAAATGATATGGGATCAGAGGAAGAATTTCAATTATGGATTGTAAGAAAGACACTTTACATCTTTTTATATAGTGTATCCATTAAAATTATTGAAGTTATAATTATTTTAATACTTTTGTCTTTTTAATTTTACTATAGTTGTAAGTAATTTACACACCACCATTACAGTACTAGAGTATTCTAAATTTGACTATATATTCACTTTTACCACTAAGTTTTATACTTTCATGTGTTTTCATGCTGTTATTTAGTATCTTTTCATTTCAACTCAAAGAATCTTCTTTAACATTTCTTGTAAAACAGGTCTAGTGGTGATGAACTCTCTCAGATTTTGTTGTTTTAGGAATGTCTTAATCTCCCCGAAGGCCTGCAAGGTTTCTGCTGAGAAGTCTGCTTATAGCCTTATGGGGGTTTCCTTACATGTGAAAAGTCTCTTTTCTCTTGCTGCTTTCAAGATTCTCTGGATGCCTTTGTCTTTTGACAATTTGATTATAGTGTGTCTCTGGATATTCTTCTTTAATCTTGCATGGGATCCTTTGAGTTTTGTGAATCTGGATGTCCATAACTCTTCCAAAATTTGGGAAGTTTCAGCCACTATTTATTTAAATAAGCATTCTTTCCTTTTTTTCTCTCTTCCCCTTCTGGGTTTCCCATAATTCATTTATTGATTTACTTGGTGGTGTCCCATAGGTCCCTTATGTTGTCTTCAACTCTTTTTTATTCTTTTTTTTCTTTTTGTCTCTCTAATTGGTTAATTTAAATGGCCTGTTTTTTATTTCACTGATTGTTTCTTCTGCATAATCAAGTTTGCTGTTGTTGCTGTCTATTGAATTTTTCAGTTCTATCATTGTTTCCTTTGGCTCCAAGATGTCTGTCTGGTTCTTTTTTATGGTTTCTATTTCTTTATTAAACTTCTAATTTTGTTCATACATTGTTTTCCTAATTTTGTTTAGTTGTCTATTTGTGTTCTCTTGCATCTCATCGAGTTTCTTCAAGATAATTATTTCAAATTCTTTGTTGGGCAATTTATAGATCTCCATTACTCTGGAGTCAGTTACCAGAGCCTTATTAGTTTCCTTTGGTGGTATCATGTTTGCCTGATTCTTCATTATCCATGTACTGTTGCATTGGTGCCTGTACATTTGAAGAAGCAAATACCTCTTCTTATCTTTACAGGCTGATTTCAGCAGGTTAAAACCTTCTCCTTTGAGGTCCATAAGCTGATGGGATTGCCTTTGGGATCACCATCAAATGGCACTGGAGACAGATCACATAACTGCTGTTAGGTTCACAGTAAGGTTTGCTGTTGGTGTGACTGTTACCAGTGACTCAATCAGGTATGAATCCTGTCTAGTCCCTGGGTGGACTGGACTTCTTCCAAGACCTTGGCCATTAGGGCTGGCTCTGGGAAAAGCATCTGCCTTAGAGTCTGCAATTGGGTCCACAGACAGCAGGTCTGTTACTAGCTGTAAAGATGGGTGTGATTCCCTACAGGTCTCTGCAAACACTCCCACTCTGTTACTGGGTGGGTCCCTGATCAGGCAGGACTAGCCCTGGATTATGGCTGAGAAGGGCTGGATCTGTTACAGGGCTGCCTCAGAGTCCACAGCCAAGACCAAATTCTCCAGGCTTTCCTTTGGGATCATGGATGGTGTGCCTCCTGCCAAGGCCTTCCTCTGGAGTCATGGATGGTAGTGCCTCCTGCCAGGAAGCTAGATATGAAGGACTTCCCCCAGACTGTGGCTGAGCAGTCGAGCTGGGTCACAGGGCTTCTTCAGGATCTGCTGTTGGACCAAGGTCAGTGGGCCTGGCTCTGGGAGAATGGATGAGCATGTCTTCCAGCAGGTCCCTAGATGGGCAGGGCTGCTTTCAAACAGTAGGTGAGAGGGTCTGAAGCCAAGTTACAGGGACATTTTGGAATCTAATGTGGGACCAAGGTCAACAGCCTTGCCTCTGGGGATAGAGAGGCACATGTCTCCTGGCTGGTCTCAGGGAAGGCAGGACTGCTGTCAGACTATATCTGAGAGGGGTTAGAGCCAAACTGCAGGGCTTTTTCAGGATCTGCTATAGGACCAAGGTCATGGGCCTGCCTCTTGGGGCACAGATATGTGAGTCTTCTGGTGGGTTCCTGGGTGGGCAGGACTACTCTCAGACCACAGCTGAGAGGGGCTTAAGCCAAATAACAGGGATTTTTCAGGATCCAAAGTGGGACTGAGGCAATTGGCCTGCCTGTCTCTAGGGAAATGGATGGACATATCTACAGCAGGTTCCTGGACAGGTGGGACCACTCCCAGCCTGTGGCTGAGAAGGGCTGGAGCTAAGTTAGAGGGCCACTTTGGGGTCCACAGATGATATCAATGTTTGCAGGCCTGTAACCCAAGGCACAGGTGGGCATGACTTCTTCCAGGTCCCTCAACAAATGGGTCTGGTGGCAGGACCAAGGCCAAACAGGGCTATTGCTAAGTCCACAGGGATATGAAGCCATTTCTGGGTCTTCAGCTGGGACCAAGGTCAGCAAGCCTGTCACTTGGGTGTGGACCTGCCCTCTCACAACTTCCCTCCTTTGTCTTGGGCCCCACAAGCATTTTTCAATCCCCTATCTTGGTCCCAAGGCTCCCAAAAAGGCACTTTTGTTCATGGATGGCTGCCAAGTTCTCGTGACTGTGTTGGGGGGGATATGAGCAGGGGACCTCCTATTCTCCCATTCTGCTGGTGTCATCCTTCCCAACTTAATTTTTGATGTAAATATAATTTGTAACTTTTAAGACAATTATAATGAATGGCATACAAGAGAAGGATGTGAGGATTGATATTTATTGAGTATATATTATGTGCCTATCCCTATGCTAGGGGCTTTGCAAAAATTTTCTCATTTAATCTTCCAAATAAAGTTATATGATACAAATTATTATATTATTTTAGTAGATGAGCTAACTGGGGCTCAGCAAGATTAAGTAACTTACCAAAGGTCTTGCAGCACGTGAGTGACAGAGGCAGGATTTTTCCTAACTACAAATATCAAGCACTTTGCACAATATTGTGTGTATTTGTGTGTGTGTTTGTGTGTGTATTTCTATGTTAATATTAAACTACTAAGTTTCATAGCTTGATAGTTAAATTTTTCAATTTACATATGGTAAAAAATACAGTTTTTGCTGTACAGTTCCATGAGTTCAGACAAATACAAAATTACATCATAACAACCAGGACCAAGATAAAGAATATTTCCATCATCACAAAAACTTTCCTCATGCAGCCCTTTGTAATTAACCCTTCCCCCTAACACCAACTGAAAGAAACTACTGATCTGTTTTCTGTTCCTCTAATTTTGCCTGTTTCAAAATGTTATATAAATGGAACATACTTTTATTGTTTGGCTTCTTTTATTTAAGATATTGCATTTAAACTTCATCCATGTTACGTGTATCAGTAGTTTTCTCCTTTTCATAGCTGAAGAGTATTTCATTGTATGAATATACTACAATTTTTCCATTAATTTATCTACCCATGGATATTAAAGTTGTTTCTGATTTTTGGCCACTACAAATAAAACCGTGAGCATTCATGCACAAGTCTTTGTATGGACATATATTTCCTTTACCTTGGTATATCCCTGAAAGTGGAATGGCTGGATCATATGGTAGATGTATGTTTAACTTTATTAGAAAATGTCAAACGATTAATACATTCAAAATGGCTGCACATTTTACATTTCCACTACCAAGGTACAACAACTTCAGTTACTTCACAGTCTCCAGCAATAGATATTGTCAGTTCATTTTTTTACAATTTAGTAATTATAACAGGTGTTTAGAGGCAATTTATTGCGGTTTTAACTTGCATTTACCTAATAAATAATGATATTGAACACCTTCTGTGGTATTTATTTGCCATCTGCACGGCCTCTTCAGTGAAATCTCTATCTACGTCTTTGCCCAGTTTTGTTGGGTTGTTTATTTTCTTACTGTTGAGTTTTGAGAGTTTTAAGAAAATATATATTCTGGATACAAGTCCTTTGTAAGATATTTAGTTTGTAAGTAATTTCTCATAGTCTGTGGCTTATCTTTTTAGTGTTCTAATATTCCTGCCTCCAGAACAAAAGCTTTTATTTTTTATGAAATAGAATTTATCATATTTTCTTTCATGGGTTGTGCTCTTGTGTCTGTCTTGAATACATCTTTGCCTAACCTAAGGTCACAAATATTCCACTATTTTTTTTTCCTAGAAGATTTATAGATTTACTTTTTACAAAACTATCTGGGGTTTATTGTCCCTTTTCTGTTAATAATTTTTAGGTGCAAAACTTGGCTCAAGGTACTTTTTTTTCTTACATATGGACACCCAATTGTTCCAGCATTATTTGTGGAAAATATTATCCTTTCTCCATGGAATTGTTATTGAAACTTTATTTAAAAAATCAATTGATGATATATGTATGAGTCTATCTTATTGAACTGTGCATTTATCTTTTCTACAATATCACACTATCTTGGTTATTATACTGTAAGTTTTCCAAATATATTCTTATTTGTCAAATAATCAAATTTTTTTATTAATCAAATAATCATCATTTTAATGATTTTAGTTCCTTTGCCTTCTCATATGAAATTTATAATCAACCTGTGATTGGTATAAAATTTCTGCTCAAATTTGAGTAATTGCCTACATTAGTTTGGGAAGAATTTACATATTGAAAATTTTGAGACTTTCAGTTCATTTCTCCATTGACTTTGGTATTTGATTTCTTTTACCAGTATTTTGTAGTTTTCAGAATACAGATTCTGCATGCATTTTGTTATATATACTTTCCGTGTTTTAGGTGTTATTATAAATTGTAATACTTTTAAATTTATGTTTTTTTATGGCCAGTATAAAAAATGAATTTTTTTTTTAATTTCAGAATATTACAGGGCTACAAACGTTTTGGTTACATGATTTCCTTTTGCACAGTTTGAGTCAAAGTTATATGTGTGCCCATCACAAAGATAGCATGCATTGTACCCATTAAGTGTGAATTTACACGTCCCCTCCTGCCGCCTCCCACCTGCTTGGTTTCTGTTGAGTTTTACTACTATATGTGCACATGGGTGTTGATCAATTAGTTCCAATTTAATAGTGAGTATATGTGGCATTTGTTTTTCCATTCTGTGACACTTCGCTTAAAAGAATGGTCTCCAGTTTCATCCAGGTTGTTACAAAAGATATTAGTTCACCATTTTTATGGCTGAGTAGTACTTGATAGTATACATATAAAATATTTTATTAATGCACTCATGTATTCATGGGCACATGGGTTGATTCCACATCTTTGCCAATTTGAATAGTGCTGCAATAAACATTCACCTGTCTTTTTGATAAAATGATTTTTTTCTCTCTGATTAAATACCCAATAGTGGGGTTGCTGGATCAAATGGTAGACCTACATTTAGTTCTTTGAGTTATCTCCATACTATTTTCCATAGAGGGTCTACTAATTTGAAGTCCCACCAACAGTGTATAAGTGTGCCCTTCTCTCCACATCCAAGCCAGAATATGTTGTTTTGGGACTTTTTGATAAAAGGCATTCTCACTGGAGTTAGGTGAGATCTCATTGTGGTTTTGATTTACGTATCCCTGATGATTAGAGACTTTGAGCATTTTTTCATATGTTTATTGGCCATCAGTCTATCTTCTTTTGAAAAGCTTCTGTTCATGTATTTCACCCAATTTTTTATGGGGTTGTTAGATATTTTCTTGCTGCTTTGTTTGAGTTCTTTGTAGATTCTTGTTATTAGCCCTTTATTGGATGTATAGCATGCAAATATTTTCTCCCATTTTGTAGGTTGTCTATTCAGTCTATTGATTGTTTCTTTGGCTGTACAGAAGCTTTTTAATTTAATCAAGTCTCATTTGTTAATTTTTGTTGTTGCTGTGATTGCCATTGGGGTCCTCTTCATAAATTATTTGCCTAGTCTGATATCTAGAAGAGTTTTTCCAATATTTTCTTCTAGAATTCTTATACTTTCATTGCTTAGGTTTAAGTCTCTTATCCATCATAAATAAATGTTTGTAAGTGGTGAGAGGTGTGGATCCTGTACCAGTCTTTTACATGTGGCTATCCCATTTTCCCAGCACCATTTGTTGAATAGAGATTCTTTCCCCAGTGTATGGGGTTTTATTTTGTTTTTGTTTTTATTTTTTCACAGTGTATGTTTTTGTCTGCTTTCTCAAAGATCAGATGGTGAAATGAGACTGATTTTATATCTGGGTTCTCTGTTTGGATCCATAGGGCTATGTCTCTGTTCTCATGTCAGTACCATGCTATTATGTTCACTATAGCCTTGTAGTATAGCTTGAAGTCTGGTAAAGTGATGCCTCCCAATTTGTTCTTATTGCTTAAGGTTGCTTTGGCTATTTGGGGTCTTTTACTGTTCCATACGAAGCAAAGAACTATTTTTCCTAGATCTCTGAAAAATGACATTGTCATTTTAAAGGGGATTGCAATGAATCTGTATATCACTTTGGGTAATACAGACATTTGACAATGTTGATTCTGCCAATCCATGAGCATGATATGTTTTTCCATCTGTTTATGTCCTCTGTAATTTCCTTCCTCAGTTGTTTCATTGTTCTCCCGGTAGAGGTCTTCCACCTCCTTAGTTAAATATATTCCTAGATATTTTATTTTCTTTGTTGCTATTGTGAAAGGTATTGAGTCTTTGATTTGATTATCAACTTGACTGTTGTTGGAGTATATGAATGCTACTGATTTGTGTACATTGATTCTGTAACCTGGAACTTTGCTGAATTTGTGTATCAATTCCAGGAGTCTCTTGGCAGAATCTTTGGGGTTTTCTAAATATAAGATCATATCTTCGGTAAAGAGTGATAGTTTGACCTCTTCTTTCCCCATTTGGATACCTTTGATTTCCTTTTCTTGTCTGATTGCTCTGGCTACGACTTCCACCACTATGTTGAATAGAAGTGGTGATAGTGGACAACATTGTCTGGTTCCATTTCTAAGAGGGAATGCTTCCAATTTTTCCCTGTTCAATACGTTGTTGGCTGTGCATTTGTCATATCTGGCTTTTATAATTTTGAGGTAAGTTCCATCAATGCCTATTGTGTTAAGCATTCTTATCATAAAATGGTGCTAGATTTTGTCAAATGCTTTTTATGCATCTATTGATAGGATCATGTGGTTTTTGTTTTTGCTTCTATTTAGGCAGTGAATGACAATTATAGATTTGTGTATATTGAACCATCCTTACATCTCTGGCATGAATCATGCTTGGTTGTGGTGAATTATTTTTTTGATTTGTTTGCTAGCATTTTATTGAGAATTTTTACATCTATATTCATAAGAGATATTGATCTGTAATTTCCTTTTTTTGTTGTGTCCTTTCCTGGCTGTAGTATCAAGGTGATATTAGCTTCGTAAAACAAGTTGGGGAGGATTCCTTCCTTCTTGGTATTATGGAATAATTTCTGCAGTATAGGTATCAGTTCTTCTTTGAAGGTCTGGTAAAATTTGAGTGTGAAACCATCTGGTCTGGGATTTTGTTTTTTGTTGGAAGATTTTTTATTACTGCTTCAATTTTGATATTTGATACTGGTTTGTTCAGGAATTCTATTTCTTTCTGATTGAGCCTAGTGAGGCTGTGTGCTTTCAGGAATTTTTCCATTTCCTCCAAGCTTTCAATTTTATGTGGATAGAGATTTTTATAGTATTCTGAGAAGACATTTTGTATTTCTGAGTTATCAGCTGTGATTTCTCCTTTTCCATTTCTGATTAAGCTTATTAGAGTCCTTTCTTTTCTGCTTCTGGTTAATCTAATGAGAGGCCTGTCAATTTTGTTTATCTTTTCACAAAACCAACTTTTTGTTTCATTAATCTTCTGTAGAACTTTTTTTATCAATTTCATTTAGCTCTGCTCTGATCTTGGTTATTTCTTTTCTTCTACTTGGTTTGGGATTGGTTTGCTCTTCCTTTTCCGGTTCCTTGAGATAATTCATTAAATTGTTGATTTGTGATCTTTCTGTTTTTTGGATGTAGGCATTTAAGGCTAAGAATTTTTATCTCAGGAATGCTTTAGCTGTATCCCACATATTTTGATAACTTGTGTCCCCTTTATCATTTAGTTTGGCACATCTTTTGATTCCCATATTAATTTCCTCCTTGACCCAGCTATCATTCATCAGTAGTTTTAGTTTCCATGACTTTGTGTGTAGATTAATGTTTCTGTTGCAGTTAATTTCTATTTTATATCTCTGTGGTATGAGAAGATACGTGGTATAATTTCTATTTTTTTTAATTTGTTGAGACAGGTTTTGTGGCCTAGGATTTGATTAATCTTAGAGAATGTTCCATGACCTGATGAGAAGAATGTATATTCAGTGGTTAGGGAGTCAAATGTTCTATAGATGTCTGTTAGGCCTATTTGTTCTAGAGTTCTGTTTAAGTTCATTGTTTCTTTTGTTAATTTTCTGTTTGGAGGATCTGTCCTGTTCTGTCAATGGGGTGTTGAATTCCCAGCTATTACAGTGCTGCTGTTTATTATTTTGTTTAGACCAAGTAGGATTTGCTTTATGTATCTGGGTGCTCCTGTGTTAGGTGCATAAATATTTAGAATAGTTGTGTCTTTTTGTTGAATGGCTCTATTTATCATTATAAATGACCACCTTTGTCTTTCTATACTTTTGTTGATTTGAAGTCTATGTTATCTGATATGAGAATGGCTACACTAGCTTTCAGTTGGTTTCCATTTGCATGGAATATTGTTTTCCATCCCTTCATATTGAGTCTGAATGAGTCCTTGTGAGTTAGATGTGTTTCCAGGAGACAGCAGATATTTGGCTTGTACTTTTGTATCCATTCAGCCAGTCTATGTCTCTTGAGTGGGGAGTTCAAGCCATTCACATCTGGTGAAAGAACTGATAAGTGGGGTGGATTTCTGTTCATTTTGTTGAGAAATTTGTTTTTTTAAGGGATTATTAAATGTGTTTATTTATATGTATAACAAAGATAGTATCTTTGTCAGTATTAAAGAGATGTATTTGAATATTGTCCATATTCACCTCCACCTCTGGGTCTGACCTTCTTCTGACCTCTCTTCAGTTCATGAATTCCCTTCAGCTATTCATCTGTTCTGATGTTAATCCATCCCATTGAATTCTTAACTTCAGTTATAGTATTTTTGAGAGTTCTAGAATTTTCCTTTTCTTTTCAAATTTACTGTCACTTGTGATAGATTTAGTTTCTTGCCAAAACATTCAAGCTTGGCTTTTTTGTCCTTGAATACAGTAAGCATAGTTATTTTATTGTCTACATCTTATAAATCCCATACCTGAAGCCTCCGTATGTCTGTTTCCTTTGTCTCTTTTTTTTTTCAGGATATTATGGGGGTAAAAGACTTTGGCTATATATAGTGCCATGCACTGCCCATGTCAGAGCTACAATCGTGGACATCCCCCAAACTGTGCTCCCTGCATCCTTTCACTGAGAGTTTTCCCAACCCCTCTAACCCCCTCCTGCTTGCCTGCCCCCTGATGAATATTATTGCCATGTGTGACGTAAATGTTGATCAGTTAGTACCAATTTGATGGTGAGTACCAGTGGTGCTTGTTTTTCCATTCTTGTGACACTTCACTTCAAAGAATGGGCTCTAGCTCCAACCAGGATAATACCAGATGTGTTAATTCACCATTGTTTTTTATTGCTAAGTAATGCTCCATGGTATACATATACCACATTTTATAAATCCACTCATGTATTGATGGGCACCTGGGTTGTTTCCACATCTTTGCAATTGTGAATTGTGCTGCTATAAACATTCACATGCAGATGTCTTTATTATAGAATGTCTTTTTTTCCTTTGGGTAAATATCGAGTAGTGGGATTGCTGGATCAAAGGGTAGTTCTACTTTTAATTCTTTGAGATATCTCCATATCACTTTCCATAGAGGTTGTACTAATTTGCAGTCCCACCAGCAGTGTATAAATGTTCCTACTAGTCCGCATCCCTGCCAACATTTGTTGTTTGGGGACATTTTGATATGAACCAATCTCACTGGAGTTAAGTGATATCTCATTGTGGTTTTGATTTGCATTTCCCTGATGATTAGAGAAGTAGAGCAATTTTTATATGTTTGTTGGCCATTATTCTGTCTTGTTTTGAAAAGTTTCTGTTCATGTCCTTTTCCCATTTTTTAATGGGGTTTTAGGATTTTTTCTTGTTGATTTTCCTAAGTTCTGTATAGATTCTGGTTATCAGCCCCTTATCAGATGTGTAGCATGCAAATATTTTCTCCCATTCTGTAGGTTGAATCTTCACCCTAGTGATAGTTTCCCTGGCTGAGAAGAAGCTTTTTAATTTGATCAGGTCCCCTTTATTTAATTTTGCTGCTGCTGTGATGGCTTTGGGGGTCTTCTTCATAAATTCTTTGCCTAGGCCAATGTCCATAAGAGTTTTCCAACATTTTCTTTGAGAATTCTTATGGTTTCATGTCTTAGGTTTAAATCTGTTATCCATCCTGAGTTGATTTTTGTGAGAGATAAGAGGTGTGGGTCTACTTTCAATCTTCTACATATGGCCATCCAGTTTTCCAAGCACCACTTATTGAATAGGGAATATTTTCCCCAGTGTATGTTTTTGTGGAATTTGTCAAAGATCAGATGACAGTATGAGGTTGGTTTTATATTTTGGTTCTCAGTCCTGTTCCATTGGTCTATGTCTCTTTTCTTGTGCCAGTACCATGCTGTTTTGGTTACTATAGCCTTGTAGTATAGTTTGAAGTCTTGTAGATAAACACCTCCCAATTTGTTCTTTTTTCTTAGGATTGGTTTGGCTAGACAGGGTCTTCTCTGGTTCCACACGAAGCATAGAATTATTTTTTCTAGATCAGCAAAAAATGATGTTGGTATTTTGATAGGGACTGCATTCATTCTGTAAATCACTTTAGGTAGCAAAAACATTTTTACAATGTTGATTCTACCTATCCAAGAGCATGGTAGGGTTTTCCATCTGTTTACATCCTCTGCAATTTCTTTTCTCAGTGTTTCATAATTCTCTCTATATAGGTCTTTCACCTCCTTAGTTAGATATGTTCCTAAATATTTAATGTTCTTTGGTGCTATTGTGAAAGGTATTGCATCTTTAATTTGTTTCTCAGCTTGACTGTTATTAGCATATATGAAGGCTATGGATTTATGGGCATTGATTTTGTATCCTTAGACTTTACTGAATTCATTTATCAATTCCAGTAATCTCTTGGTTGAATCTTTGGGGTTTTCTAGATATAATATCATATCGTCTGTGAATAGTGAAAGTTTGACCTCTTCTGCCCCCATTTGGACACCCCTGATTCCTCTCTCTTGTCTGATTGCTCTGGCAAGGACTTCCAGCACTATGTTGAAAAGAAGTGGAGATAGTGGGCAACCTTGTCTGGTGCCAGATTTAAGGGGGAATGATTTCAACTTTTCCCCATTCAGTATGATATTCGCTGTGGGTTTATCGTATATGGGTTTAATAGTTTTGAGTCATGAGCCATCTATGCCTATATTGTTAAGAGTTCTTATCATAAAAGGACGCTGGATTTTGTCAAAAGCCTTTTCTGCATCTGTTGAAGGGATCATATAATCTTTGCTCTTGCTTTTATTTATATGGTGAATTACATTTATAGATTTGCATATGTTGAACCATCCCTGCATTTCAGGGATGAAGCCCACCTGATCGTGATGAATTATTTTTTTGATGTACATTTGAATCCGGTTTGCAAGGATTTTATTGAGAATTTTTGCGTCTATATTCATAAGCAATATTGGTCTGCAGTTTTCTTTTTTTGTTGTGTCCTTTCCTGGCTTTGGTATCAAGGTGATATTGGCTTTGTAGAATGAGTTTGGGAGGATTCCATCCTTCTGGGTGTTTTCAAACAATTTCTGCAGTATAGGCACCAGTTCTTTTTTGGCTTGGTAGAATTCAGGTGTGAACCCATCTGGTCCAGGACTTTTTTTGTTGGAAGGTTTTTTATCACTGCTTCAATTTCAGTGCTTGATATTTGTCTGTTTAGAAATTCTATTTCTTCCTGGTTGAGCCTAGGGAGGTAGTATGTTTCTAAGAATTTGTCCATTTCCTCCACGCTTTCATGTTTTTGGGCATAGAGATTTTTGTAGTATTCAAAGATGATGTTTTGTATTTCCATGATATCAGTTGTGACCTCTCCTTTTTCATTTCTAATTGAGCTTATTAGAGTCCTTTCCTTTCTGCTTCTGGTCAACCTGGCAGGTGGTCTATTTTGTTTGTCTTTTCAAAGAACCAACTTTCATTTTATTAATCTTCTGTATTGTTCTTTTGTTCTCAATTTCAATTAATTCTGCTCTGATCTTGGTTATTTCTTTTCTTCGGCTGGCTTTAAGATTGCTTTGCTCTTTCTTTTCCATTTACTTAAGATGATTCATTAGTTTACTGATTTGTGACCTTTCTGTCTTTTTGATGTGAGCATTTAAGGCGATAAATTTTCCTCTCAGGACTGCTTTTGCTGTATCCCACAGATTTTGATAACTTGTGTCCCCATTATCGTTTAGTTTGAAGAATGTTTTGATTTCCATCTGAGTCTCCTCCTTGACCCAATAGTCATTCAGCAAAAAGTTGTTTAATTTCCATGTTTTTGGATGAAGATGTGAGTTTCTGTTGGAATTGATTTCTAATTTTATTCCACTGTGGTCTGAAAAGATACATGGTATGATTTCTATTTTTTTTTAATTTGTTGAGATCTGTTTTGTTGCCTAGGATGTGATCAATTGTAGAGAAATTTGTTGCTTTGTTTTATCTCTTGATAAATGTGGTGTCTGAGCCAATGTGGTGTTTGGGCTTTGACATTTAGCTTTTGGGTGATTTTACACTGGTGGGTTTCTATTGTGTTGATCCACATATAATGCAGTTCTTAGTACTTCTTTCAGGGCAGGTCTGGTCTTGAAAAATTCCCTCGGTGTTTGCTTGTCTGAGAAAGTCTTTATTTTTCCATCATATAATAAACTTAATTTTTCAGGGTGCAAAATTCTAGTCTGGCTGTTATTCTGTTTGAGAAGACTGAGAATTGAGCCCCAATCCCTTCTTGCTTGTATGGTCTCAGTTGAGAAGTCTGCAGTTAGTCTGATAGGTTTTCCATTGTAAGTTAACTGATTTTTTTTGCCTTGCTCCTCTTAGGAGTGCCTCTTTTGTGTTTACTTTGGCAACTGTAATGAGTATGTTTTGTGGTGATTGCCTCTTTGCGATCAATCTCCCAGAACTCTTTTGAGCTTCTTGTTTCTGCGTATCTAAATTTATAGCAAGGTTGTGGAAATTTTCCTCAATTGTTACTTCAAATAGGTTTTCCAACACTTGTGTATTTTCTTCTTCACCCTCAGTAATGCCTATGATTCTTATGTTTGGCCTCTTTACATAATCCCACATTTCTTGTAGGCTTTTTTCATACCTCCTCTTTGTTCTTTCTCTTCAACTGACTTGTTTAGCTCAAGGGTGTCATTTTCAAGCTCTGGGATTCTTTCTTCTGCCTGATCTAGCCTATTAGTAAGGCTTTCCACTGTGTTTTGTAAATCCTTGAATGATTTTTTTCATTTCCTGAAGTCATATTTGTTTTTTCTTTAATAATTTAATTTCTTTAGTGAATTTTTCGTTCAGTTCCTGCATTGTTTTTGTGACTTCTTTGTGTTGGGTTTCTATTTTTCTCTTGTATTTCATTGAGCTTCCTTAAAATCCATATTCAAAATTCTTCATCTGTCATTTTAATCTTTTTGCTTGAGTTGGTATACAATGGTAAGGACTTATGGTTTTCTTTTGGGGGTGTCCTTTCACATTGATTTTTCATATTTCCAGAGTTCTTTTGCTGGTTTCTTCTCATCAGGCTTCTCAGTCAAGACCAGAGTGTGCTACGGTTGGCTTATGGACCTATCTCTGCATCCCTGAATATCAGTCCCTGACCATGCTGGGGAGAAGAGTGCTGCTCCTGAGTTGCCTTTGGGGTTCTTTTGCAGGTTTGATGAACTTATTGGTATATGCCTCTGCAGTGGCTCTGCTCTAAATGGCAAGCGTGGCCCAGAATGCACCCCCACCTCAGAGAAACAGGCTTCTCAGCATCAAGCACTCTTATAGCTTTTATGCAGGAAAAGGTTGTGATCTCTGTGCACCACTGTTGTGTCCAGCGGCATGCCAGTCCTTCCTACCTGTCCAAGATGCCAGTGGGCAGTGCAGTGAAATGTCACTGTGGTGGCTTCACCGTCAGTGGTGGGCTCAGCCAGGAACATGCCCCCACTGCAGAGAAACAGCCATCTTAGCACAGAGCACTCTCATGGTTACTATGGGGGAGAGGGGCCTTGATCTCCCTGTACCGCTCTCATGTCCTGGGGGTTCTGGGTTCTGCCTGGCTATCCAAGCCGCCAGTGGGTAATCCCACGAAACTCCCCTGTGGTGGCTCTGCTCTCAATGGCTGGCTTAGCTGGGAACACACCCCTGCTGCAGAGAAACAGTCTTCTCTGCATCGAGCACTGTCATGGTTGCTATGGTGGGGAGGGGCCACAGCTAAAAGCCAGCTTGAGCCAAAATTACTTTCTGTGCTGCCAGGAATGGAGGAGATGCAGAGGAGGAAGCATCTAGGTGTAAGAGTACTGGCTTTCTGTTCTCTCGTGACACTCTCCCAGGGAGTGAGAGTTTTGTGTTCCACTCCTCATCAGAGTCACCCACATGGGGGAGGGGAGCCCCCTTATACTTTCACTGGGCTCCAGTGATTGGGGAGACAGTACATCCTGGCCTTTTTCCTTATCTAAGGGAAAAATATTGCATCTGTCACCATTAAGTGTGATCTTAGTTGTAGTATTATTTTAGATATGTTTTATCAGAACACAGAAGTTCCCTTCTATTTCTAGTTGGCTTAGAGTTTTTATTATGAATGGATGTTGAATTTTGTCAAATACTTTTTTGTATCTCTTTAAGATAATAGTATTTATTAATTTATTGATGTGGTGAAATACATTTTTTATTTTCAAATATATCTTGCATTGTTTTTTGTTGTTTTTTTTTTTTTTTTGAGACAGAGTCTCATTCTCTCACCCTGGCTAGATTGCAGTGGTGTCATCATAGTTCATGGCAACCTCAAACTCTTGGGTTCAAGCAATCCTACTGCCTCAGCCTCCCAGGTAGCTGGGACTACAGGCAAGCACCACTACACCCAGCTAATTTTTTCTATTGTTGGTAGAGATGGGGTCTTGCTCTCTCTCGGGTTGGTTTGAACTCCTGACCTCAAGAGATCCTGCCGCCTTGGCCTCCCAGAGTGCTAGGATTATAAGACTGAGCCACTATGCCTGGCCAATCTTGCATTCCTGAGATAAACCATACTTGGAGGTGATGTACTGTCATTTTTACATGTGACTAAGTTTGATTTATTGACATTTTGTTGATGAATGTTCATTTTATTCATAATGGATATTGGTCTATATAATTTTCTTTCCTGGTAATGTCTTTTGATTATTTTGGTTTCAGTATAATACTAGCTTCATTAAATAAGTTGGGAAATGTTCTTCAGTGTTCTGGGAGAGATCATGTAAATCAGTATATTTTTTCCTTAATTTTTGCCTAACCACATATGGCTTACTCATCATATAAATCAACTGAACATGGAGTATTCTTTCTTGGAAAGCTTTAAGGACAAATTCATTTCTGAAATAAATTTAAGACTATTCACTTTCCTAATTATTGCTGAGTGAGCATTGGTAGGTTGTGTTTTCCAATGAATTGGTCCATTTTGTCTAAGTTGTTGACTTTATGGGCATGAAGTTGTTCACAATATTCCCTTCATTGTGTTTACAGAGAAGTCCTCATTTTTATTAATATATTGTTAACTTACATGTTCTCTTTTATTTCTCTTGGAGAGTCTGGGTAGAGATCAATCAATTTTAACATCTTTGTAAAGAAACGGTTTTTTATGTCATTAGTTTTCTCTATTTTCTATATTTAATTTCATTGATTTCTGAATTTATGTTTATTATTACCTTCATCTGCATGCTTTGGGTATAATTTTATCTCCCTTTACTAGTTTCTTAAGATAGAAGATTTAATTTGAATTTCCCTGATAATTAGTGTCATTGAGCATTTTTTCATATGTCTATCGGCCATTTGTCTTTCTTCTTTTGAAAAACTTCTGTTCATGTCTTTTGCCCACTTTTTAATGGAGTTGTTTGTTTGTTCCTTGGTGATTTGCTTGAGTTCTTTGTAGATTCTGGTTATTAGTCCTTTATTGGATATATAGCTTGTGAACATTTTCTGCCATTCTGTAGGGTGTCTATTTGCTCTGTTGATTATTTCCTTAGCTATGTAGAAGGTTTTTAGTTTAATCAAGTCTCATTAATTTATTTTTGTTTTTGCTGTGGTTGCCACTGGGGTCTTTTTCATGAATTCTTTGCCTAGGCCAATATCTAGAAGAGTTTTTCCAAAATTTCTTCTAGAATTCTTATGGTTTCATTTTACATTTCAGTTATTTTTAATCTATCTTGAATTAATTTTTGTAAGTGGTGACACATATGGATCCTGTTTCATTCTTCTGTATGTGGCTATCCAATTTTCTCAGCACCACACGTTGAATAGGGCTTCTTTTCCCCAGTATATATTTTGTCTGCTTTGTCAAAGATAAGTTGGCTGTATGAGGATGGTTTTATATCTGAGTTCTCTGTTCTGTTGCATTGGTCTATGGCATATTTTTGTGCCAGAACCATGCTGTTTTGGTTACTATACCCTTGTAGTACAGTTTGAAGTCTGGTAATGTGATGCCTCCAGATTTGTTCTTTTTGCTTAAGATTGCTTTGTCTGTTCTGGTTCTTTTCTGGTTCCAAACAAAGCATAGAATTGTTTTCTCTAGATCTGTGAAATATGATGTTGGTATTTTGATGGGGATTGCATTGAATCTGTGAATTACTTTGGGTGGTATGGACATTTTAACAATGTTGATTCTACTGATCCATGAGCATGGTATGTTTTTCTATTTGTTTGTGTCATCTGCAATTTCTTTCCTCAGTGTTTCATAGTTTTCTTTATAGATATCTTTCACTTCCCTTGTTAAGTATACTCCTAGGTATTTTATATTCTTTGTAGCTATTGTGAATAGTATTGAGTCTTTGATATGACTCTCAGCTAGACTGTTATTGGTGTATAGGAATGCTACTGATTTGCATACATTAAATTTGTAACCTGAGACTGCTGAATTTATTTATCAATTCAGGAGTCCCTTGGCGGAGTCTTTGGGGTTTTCTAGATATAAGTTCATAGGGTCAAGAAATTAAAACCACAATGAGATACCACCTTACCCTAGTTAGAATGGCTTTTATTAAAGAGTCCAAAAACAACAGATGCTGGTATGGATGCAGAGAGAAAGGAATGCTTATACACTGTTGGTGGGACAGCAAATTAATACAACCACTATGGAAAACAGTGTGGAGATTCCTCGAAGAACTAAAAGCAGACTGACCATTTGATGCAGTGATCCCACTCCCACTTCTAGATATTTACCCAAAGGAAAATAAGTCATTTTATCCAAAAGACACCTGCACTCAAATGTTTATTGCAGCACAATTCACATGCAATTCATGTGTAGAATTGGACACAACTCAAGTGCCTACCAATTCATGAGTGGATTAACAAAATGTGGTGTATGTATACTATGGAATGTTACTCAGCCATGAATAAGGATGAATTAAGGCCTTTTGCAACAATTTAGATGGAACTGGAGACCATTATCCTAAGTGAAATATCTAGAGAATGGAAAACTAAACACCACATGTACTCACTATTAAATTGGAACTAACCAATGAGCACACATGTGCACAGAGGGAAATACAACTCAGTGGAAATCAAGCAGGTGGGTGGGGGGAGGAGGGATGGGTGAAACCTACCTAACAGGTACAATGGAGACTATCGGGTGGGCACACTCAAGCATAACAAAATTGATGCACATAACCAAGAACATCTGTACTCCCATAATATGTTGAAATAATTATAAAATTCACTCAAGGATTTCAAAGACTTAATATGAAAAAATTGTAATATATCTCACTAATAATTTTTACATTGCTTATATAAATATAATAGTTTAGTTATATTGGATTAAATAAAATCTATTATATTAATTAAAAAGATGGAAGATATAGGTCATTGATTTGAGACCTTCTTTTCTATTTTTATTCTGATTTTTTATTACAGACAGGTTCTCATTCTGCCACCCAGGCTAGAGTTCAGTGGCATGATCATAGCTCACTGAAGCCTCGAACACCTGGGCTCAAGGGATCCTCCTGCCTCAGCCTTCCATGTAGCTGGGACTATAGATGTACTCTACCACATCCAGCTATTTTTTAAAGTATTTTTATAGAGATGGGGTCTTATTATGTTGGTCAGGCTGGTCTCAAACTCTTGGCCTCAAGCAATCCTCCCACCTTGGTCTCCCAAAGTGCTGGGATTACAGGCACGAGCCACTGCACCTAGCCTTCTTTTCTAATGTAAACTGTCAATGCTATCAATATACCTCTAAGGTGTATCTCAACTAGGAGTGATTTATGAGCACCTAGACATGGCTGCATTGAACATTGGGAACGAACATGGATTCATTATTATAAACATGTCAGATTAATCATGTTGCATACAAGCACTATGTCCAGCCACAAGGTCCTGGGTTTAGGATAGGATGGTGTGAGAGCCCACAGAAGTTTATAGCAAGTTGGAGTATAACCTATACCTAACTTTGGTTTGACCTCTTAGAGATTTCTATATTCTCACTCAGCTCTTTTACTGGGCAATAGATAACCATTTTATAGGGTGGTTCTTCTGGTTCCAAGCCTTCACCACTCACTGGCTGATAGTTTGAGAAATCTTCGTGAGAATGAGAATACACGGTATATTTCTGGTGTCAGTCAATATGGAGGATATCCACTACAGCTTATCTCTCCCATTGACTACAACTTAAAACTGTGGACAAACACAAAACCTACTACTACCTGAGGACTCCAAAAAGTAATGAAAAGTAGATGGATTGTAAAGGAGAGCAATATTTTGGAGAAGAGACACATTCACACGTAAGTTTCTTATTAATTTACCTCTTTACTCATGTAGCTTTGACTGAAGGGTGAGCCCCAGTCATGGAGTTGTGCAGAAGTTGCACAGGCACAGCTAAAATCTTGATAGAATCACCCCCTACCTTTGGACAGGGAAAAGGGGTTGCAAAAGGGGGCTCTTACATTTATAAGGGAGTTCAGGTAGGGAAAGCACCTAGCACAGTACCCAGGACATAGTAGGTATATGTATTTCCCCCAATTTATTGCCTCCAGTGCCTGCCCCAGACAGCTCTGATTTTGAGTGTTCACATACTGTATTATCCAACACAGTTCTAATTTAGCCCAAGCATCAGGTCTACACTCTTCTTGTCAATCTTGTTTAGAACCAACCTAGAGAGTCTGCCTCAACTCAATGCAGTCATCAATCTCTGCAGGCTGTTTTAGCAACCCTGTACTCCCTCTTACATTCATTTTTGCTTGCACACTTCTCTCTTTACAGCTTTTGTTCACACTCCTTGAAAACCTGGAATTGGTAGAGAGTTCCCAGGGAAGACTTCTCAACTCCTGGTCTTTTGGATACCTCTCTTTTCATCTTACTCAGGATCATTTGCAACCGCATTTTCAGAATTGCTATTTCTGACAATATCTGAAACCCCTGAAGCCATCTTCATTTTCTGTTCCCTAACTTTGCTTTTCTCTTTTAGCCTTTCTATTAATTAAAATGTGTCAACAACATTTTCAGAATTTTTAAAGAAGCAAAATGAACTACCATTAATCCCATCAACCTAAGATAATTTCTTCAACAAGGACTGTTTCTGTTTGCTCTCTGAAGCCTCAGTTCCCTGCACATTATATGGCACAAAGAAGGCATGAAACAAGATGTTTATGGCATTAAAGAATGAGATAATTACCAAGCACATACCTTCTCTAGGCAAGGGACAACTCATGCCGTTCCTAAATTTTACCTTCTGGACTTTGCCTCAGAGTAGAACTCTTCCTACAGAGTAGTAAACATGTTCTACAGACAATTTTGTTTCCTACTTTTTCACTTAAGTTAACATACATAGCATTTTCCATATTTCTACAGATTTCATAGTTACATTTAATGATTATATAATATTTCATTGAGTGATTGTGGCATAATTTACTTAACTATTTTCTAATAGGTGATCATTTAGTCTATACCCAAATTTTCTCATGTGCAGACAATGGTGTAGTAAACATTTTATTGGTCATGTTTTTTTTATTTTCATTTAAGTTATTGATTTAGGATAAATTCTTAGGAGCAGGATTTCTGGGTCAAAGGGTTTCAACATTTTTATGATTTTAATACATATTTCTCTGCCCAGTATATTTTCTCTCAATTAAAAACAAGGAATCCTTTCCAAAGATTCTAGCAGATGTCTGACTTTACCTAATCATCTTCATTATGGCTATAAGCAGTGGTATAATAGTGAGTGTTTAGCAACCAGATTTCTAAAAAAAAAAAAAAAAAATTAAGTCCTGATTTGTAGTGTTTGTCATTTTCCATTGTGTGAATACTCCCACTATGGCCAATTTCAAGCTACCAAAGTGAAGTCATTGAACAGTGTTGGAAAAAGCTGTAAACAATTTGTTCTCATGATTCAGTACAAGCCCGCTCTGGCATACCACCAGTTTAAGGCAACCTAATAGACTGGGTTTCTTTTCCTCTCAAGAGAGGTAGCTGTTCATGTTAGAATGATTTTGAGATGGCTATGCAGGAAACACATGGCCAGCTTTTAGTGGCCAATCCTAAGAGAATTATCACCTGGTACATCCAAGGTCCCTACACCTAGGGAGAAGTAAAACTTGAAGGGCAAAGCCCTATGACAGGGTCAGTTCCAGGACCTCTCCAGCCTGAGGAAATCAGGCTGTCCACCATGATTTCTCCCTCAGTGCTTAAGGTATTTCTGAGCTCTTCTTTAAAACATTATATATAACTAGCAGCCAGGAGTTGGTGTAAACCAGAATCTGTTTTTCTTTTCAGCTTTTGCCACCACTAGGAATAATATACTTCCTCAGGTGAGTTAAGAATGCCTTTCATTCACCCTCAAGCTATGCTTCTTAATCTCTAGTAGGTTTGTTTCAGTCCAACAAGATTTGGGAAACAATCGATGACACCTCTTTTATGCCATTCACTGGATAGACTTGCTTTCTATTTTCTATTCACACTCACTGTCTTGTACCACCCCAACTCAGCCTTTGTCTTTCCAGACAGATGAAACCCGATCTCTCCTCTGTCAAAGCACATATAGACTCCAGGATCATCTGAAATCCTTTGTACCATTTTGGCTTAACCTTATCAAGCTTTCCTGGAGCTGTTTAGCTAACATGACAAACAATTCTGGGGTTGGAATAGAGGTAACAGAGCAGTTCTTAATGAAGGGATGAAGCCCTTCCCTTTGTTCACCTCCTCGTCTCCAAAAGGACCACATCCATATTTGCTTTTATGAATTTAGCAGAATATTGGGCTAAGGAGCAGTCTACCATTTGTTTGTTCATTCATTAATTTATTCATTCATTCAACGGTCATTTCCTGGGCACCTGTGCTCAGTTTCCCCCTTCCAAGTGCTCCCACACTAGTCAAGAAGCCAAACAAGTTTGTGAACAGCCAAATTTTAATTCTTCCAGATAATCAATATATAAGCACAGAGTGGAAACTAACTGTTTCTGCCTAGAAGAGGTATGCAAGGTTTCACAGAGGAGAAAATGATGAGGTTGGGTCTTGAAGGACAAATAGGAGTTTTCTGTGTAGAAATAGGATGAAAGCACATTCTAGGTAGAGGAAATGGCATGTGCAAAAGCATAGTGGTAGGTGGAAAAGAGGTGTGAGAAATTATGGAATGAAGACATTAAGAATGGGCTCTAGAATTGGGCCAAACTTTGTCTTGTTCACATATTTACTTTCTTTGGCAGTTCACTTTAAAATTCTGAGTCTCAAGTTCCTCATCTATAAAATGAAGGTAATAAATTGCACCTTCCCCATAAGTTGCTGTGAAAGTTGTATGAAATAATGTAGGCCAAGTGCTTAACACAGTGTCAAGTGCATAGCATGCAATAAGAATGCTTTTCTTTATTAAAATAATGCATCTATGGAGCACCAAGAAAATTATGGATTACAGGAGCAGAAGCTCTGTGAAGGGAGTAGCAGCAGGTGCACCTGTACAAAGCAGGTCGGGCTCTCCCCAGAGCATCCCCAAGCCCAGAACCCAGCATTTCCCTTTGAAATTGAATAAATTTTCACATAATGTATTGCCTGGTATCATCCCACCTCTAGCTCAATGAAAATATCTGGCAAATGGAAGCCATGAGGTCCCAGCTTGCTCTCAGAAAAGAGAATGGAGTATGCAGATGCTTTTTTGCCTTTAAATGAAAGGAAATTAATGCATCCCTTGGAGATTATTTTGTTTTTCCTGACTCATAGTGCCTCCATCTGTGTCTGTTACCCAACATCACTAAGGAAAGCAAGGATCCTTATGCTACCAGGAGTTATTCATTATTGATGTTTCTTGAATCAAAAAAATTGTAATATTTGCCTCAAGGTCTTATGGACATTTGCTGAGTACCTTTTAGAGTAGCTTTCTCTCTTTTGGGTGCAGAAGTGGGGATGGGATGATATGGCTATGTTATCACAGGTCCAAGTCTGAGTTTGCACTCATTACTCCCAGCCAATTACTCAGGATCTGATATTATGTTTTTAGGTATGTGTATAGGATGAAAGCAGGAAAGGATGGAGTTTTGAATTTTTTTCCTAATTTTAGTCTATTTTAGGAGCATATTGATCCAGGAGGAGGGTGGATAAGACAGAATTCGCCCTGGAAGCTGGAAAGAAGAAAGGATGGAAGGATGGGATGATGGAAGGAAGGAAGGAAGGAAGACAGGCAGAAGTCTAAGACTGAGAAGTGAATTTGGGGTTTGTGCAGTCAAAGAATTATCCCATAACCACCACCAGCACCACCCTGTTTCCTATGTATCAGGAACTAAGACAGCCAGATTTTACCTTGTTTTCTGCCACTTACACGTCACTCAGTCCCTCTATCTTATTCAGATTAAATCTAGAACAAAAGGTCCTTTCATTGCTGGACCAACAAACAAGTGTCATCTTTCCTTTACACCTGCACTTCCAAGCCACCAGCTAGTTTTATGGATTCTGCCTCTGAAACATATACTGAATCCATTCACTTCTCTCTCCACAGACAACACACTGTTACATCACTGTCATCTTTCATTTGGACCACTGCAATAGCCAAAGTATTGGACCCCTGTTTCTACCCTTTCCTCTCTATCATCCATTCTCCAGAGAGAAGTCAGGGTGGGCTCTTAAAAATGTAAATCTGCCAATTTATCCTCCCTATTAAAAACTGTCTAGTGACTTCTCATAATAAGAATAAAACATAAAGCCCTATGTAATCTGGACCCTGGTTTCCTCTTCAATCTCATCTATTATCATTTTTCTCCTTAACCATATTGCTCCAACTGTACTGGCCTTTTTTTCCTTCCTTTGAGTAAAGTCACTAGACTCGTTCCTTCATTAGGGCCTTCACACTTGCTATTCATTCTACTTGAAACACTCTTTAGCTCTTTACATTGTTTCTCTCTCTCTCTCCCCCTCCCTCTCCCTATAAGTGTTTGCTTAAATATCTCCTTAGAGACATTATAGCACCCCCATCTTCAAAAGTTTTCTCTCCCACCATCCATAATTTTCTATCCTTTTGCTTTGCTCTATTTTCCTTTAGAGCACTTACCACAATCTGACATTACATGATTCATGTCTTCATTTCTTCTTCCCCCAGCTTTATTGATATATAAGTGATAAATAAAAATTGTCTATATATAATATGTACACGATTTTTTGATATACATAGACATTGTGAAATTATTATCACAATCAAGCTAATAAACATATCCATCACCTCATATAGTTACCTTTTTTGTGGTAATGACATTTAAGATCTACTCTCTCAGCAAGTTGCAAACATACAAAAAAATATTATTAACTATAGTCACCATGCTGTACATTATATTTCCAGAACTTTTTCACCCTTCAAACTTCAACTTTGTACCTTTGACCAACATTTCCCCATTTCCCCCACCCCTAGCCCATGTCAACCACCTTCCTACTCTCTGTTTCCATGTGTTAGATATTTTTAGGTTTCACATATAAGTGAGATCATACAGTATTTGTCTTTCTGTGCCTGCCTTATTTCATTTAGTGTAATGTCCTCCAGGTTTATCCATGTTGTTGCAAATGACAAGATTTCTTTCCCTTTTAACTCTGAATAGTATTTCATTGTACATATGTACACCACATTTTCCTTATCCATTCATCCATTGATAAACACTTGGATTGATTCCATATCTTGACTATTGTGAATAATGCTGCAATAATATGGGAGTGTAGATATCTGTTCAAGATACTGATTTCATTTGCTTTGGATATATATCCAGAAGTGGGATTGATAGATCATTGATGGTAATTCTATTTTTAAGTTTTTGAGGAACCTTCATATGTTTTCCATAATGGCTGTAGCAATGCACATTTCCACCAACAGTGTACAAGGTTCCCTTTTCCCCACATCCTCACCACCACTTCTTATCTTTTGTCCTTTTGGTAATAGCCATTCTAACAGGTACGGGGTGGTATCTCATTGTGGGTTTGATTTGTTATTCCCCGATGATTAGTGATGTTGAACATTTTTTACATATACCTGTTGGCCATTTTGTATGTCTTCTATTGAGAAAAATCTATTGAGGTCCATTGCCCATTTTTAATTGGGTTATGTGTTTCCTTACTACTGAGTTGTTTGAGTTTCTTTTATTTTGCATATAACATCTTATCAGATGCAGGATTTGCAAATATGTTATACCATTCCATAGGTTGTCTCTTCACTCTTTTGTTTCCTTTTCTGTGCATAAGCTTTTTAGTTTGATGTAATCCCATTTGTCTATTTTTGCTTGTGTTGCCTTTGCTTTTTGGGTCATAGCCAAAAAGTCATTGGCCAAACCAATGTTATGAAGCTTATCCCCTATCTTTTCTTCTGGTAGTTTTGTAGTATCAGGTCTTATGTTTAAAGTTTCAACCCACTTTGATTTGATTTTTATGTGGTATGAGAAAAGGGTCCAATTTCATTCTTCTGCATGTGGATATCCAGTTTTCCAAGCACATTTATTGAAGAGATTATTCTTTTCCCATTTTGTGTTCTTGGTACTTTTAGCAAAGATCAATTGTAAATGTGTGGGATTATTTCTGGGCACTCTATTCTCTTCCTTTGGTCTATATATGTTTTTATGCCAGTACTATATTGTTTAGATTATGATAACTTCACAGCGTATTTTGAAATCTTATAGTGTAATGCCTCTAGCTTTGTTTTTCTTGCTCAAGATTGCTTTGGCTATATGGAATTTTTTGTGGTTCCATATGAATTGTTACCATCTGTCTTTTCCCACTAGAATTTGGGAGAATCCATGAGTGCAATTTTAGAACTTTATTTTGTTCGCTGCTGTAGTTTCATTGGCAAGTTATAGAAGATGTTCAATAAATATTTCTTAAATGAATGAATCACTTCTTTTATCTTCTAGGCAATGAAATTGTCAGAATGATAAGGATGCATCTGTTTGGTACTCTACTTTTAGCTGATTAACACTCCTCGTGCATGTCTGGATAGTGTAAGAACCACCTTGTTATTACATTTTGTTTGCATACATTTCAGTCTCTCTTACTAGACCCAGAGCTCCTTGAGGACAAGGAGGATATCTGATTCATCCCTATATGCTGAGTACCCAGCACAGGGCTTGGCATACAACAGGTGCCTGGAGGACTAAATTCCAACTCACTGGAGAATTCATTATATAGTCACATCCATTTCTTAAAACATTCCCCTTCTTTAACTGATCTCCCCACTGTGCTATATTCCCAGTGCCCATTGAGTGATACATATCAGGAAAGCATCACCCACTTCCTGTGTCCAACTTGTAGATTCTCACATACAGTCAAGTGACCATCCATTCTGTTCCACTCTCCCACTGCCTTCACCCCTGTATTAGCAGATCTCCATGCAGGTGTGTGTATCGTGTGTCCCCAGCTGATGCCCTTCCACAAGTCCCCTTGGAGACCTATGTCCCTATATGTCTTTCTTCTATGCTATTCCTGCCAGGAGTCCCCTGTGAAGCCTAAGTACTGTCTCTGGGCTTGGTGCACCTCCTGAGTTCCTTAGGTCACTTCTGGACTCTAGTTGATGGTGATCACACACACACACACACACACACACACACACACACATAAACACACACATCCACATGAATCATTCCTGAACCTCTTCTTCTTGATATGTTCTTGGCCAATGGTCCCTCCCTGCCATTCTTTTGATGTCTATTCCCAAGTTTGAAATACTTGATTTTGTTTCTCCTTTTTTTCAGTTTTGATTATTTCTGTGAGCCCCCAATCAATTGCTATCTCCACAGTTCTCTTACAGATGTGAACTCTCTTTTGCCTGGAGTCCATCATGCTTGTACTCACACCACAGCTCTAAAAATTCAACCCTGCACTTTGAAGTCTTCCATAGGCCAGCTGTTTTCTTCTCAGAGACACTTTTGTTTCCACAGTTATGACCTTAAATTAGACAAAAAGATGAAAGTGCCACCTGTGCCCTAGGTCCTTCAGTCTCCTGCCCAGGACTTCAAGTCCAGATGGGTGCTCTTGATGATGGTACTATTTATTTCCACATGAAGGAATTGAACTTGAAAAGCTTCAGGATAATAACCACAAAACTTTGATTAAGTGATCCAGGAAATGAGGCCACCCATCCGTTGACCACATCAGGGTTCTGTAGGTGGTACTTCTGTATAACCTAGTTAAGCAATAAACTACTAAGACATATCTCATCTTCCAGGAGCCTGTGAGATTACTTCACATTTTCTAGTGCTTGTGATCCATGACTTTTACCTGCTTAAACTTAATCTGTGGCCTCCCACTGCCTTCAGGAAGAAGTTCAAATACCATAGCATGAGTTTCAAGGATTCTCGAGTGTCCTGACTACGCTTCTCCTAAGCCACTGTCTATAGTAGCAGCTAAAGTTGATCACTTGCAGTTATCTGTTCTTTCAGATTTGTTGATGTTTTATGGACGAGGATATGGTCTATCTCAGCAGATTTCCATGGGCACTTTTTAAAACAGTTATTGGATGGAATGTTCTATATATGTCAATTAG
This sequence comes from Daubentonia madagascariensis, assembly GCA_023783475.1. NCBI lineage: Eukaryota > Metazoa > Chordata > Mammalia > Primates > Daubentoniidae > Daubentonia > Daubentonia madagascariensis. The sequence continues at coordinate 442,988 of JAKFHU010002592.1, forward strand.
ATCCTGTTTATTGCTTGTGTTGTTCAGATCTTTTTATATCATTGCTGATTTTTTGTTTAGTTGATCTATCACTTGCCGAGAGTGGGGTGATAAAGTCCCAAATATAATTGTGGATTTTTCTTTCCTTCTTCCTGCTGTATCAGTTTTTGCTTTAGGGATTTTGAAACTCTGTTGTGTGGTGCATATGCATTTAGAATTGTGCCTTCCTTGCAGGTTGATCCTTTTAATATAATGAAATTTTCCTCTTCATTTCTAGTTATTTTCTTTTCTCTGAAGTCTACATCATCTGATGATACTAATATAGTACATGCTGTTTTTATATTTACAATTTTTGGTATGTCATATCTTTTTCCATTGTTTTAATTTCAACCTACTTATATCATTATACTTAAAGCAAGATCCTTGTAGACAGCATATTGTTGGATGATATGTTTTAGTTTAGTCTACCAATCTCTGTCTTTTATTTGGTACATTTAGACCATTTACATTTCAGGTAACTATTAATATGTTAAGGCCTAAGTCTGCCATTTTGTTGTTTGTTTCTTCTGTTTTCATACCTCCATTTCTCTCTTCTTATTTTCATGTGGGTTAAATATACATGATTTAGATTCCATTTTGATTTATTTATAGTGTTTTAAAGAGTATTAATTTGTATAATGCTCTTAGTGGTTGCTGTAGGTATTATAATGTATGTACTTAATTTGTACCTATGTATGTTCTTTATAAAAGTATACTGATATTGCCACTTCCCCCTTGGAAGTACAGAAACCTTACTTCCATTTAGGTATAATTGTCCTAAGTGTTTTCTTAAGTATTTGCCAAATCAGATGGGGTTATAATTTTTACTTCAACCATTGCATACAATTTAAGAAACTCATGAAATTTAAAACAGTATATAATGTTTACATTTATTTTTACCTATTCTGATGTTCTTTTTTCTTTTCTGAGGTTCCAAACCTTCTTCTGCAATCATTTCCTTTCTGTTAAGAGAAGGTTTTTTAGCTACTCTCTTTTGCTTTACTTTTTTTACTCTGAGATATATATATATATGTGTGTGTGTGTGTGTGTGTGTATATATATATAATGTGCATATATAATATATATGTAATAAAAATTGCCAGTTTAACCATTTTTAGTATACTATTCAGTGGTATTAATTACATTCACAATGTTGTGCAAACACCACCACTATTTTCAAAAGTTTTTACCACCCCAAAATGTAACTCCAACTTCTGGTAAACTCCAGTCTACTCTCTGCGTCTATGAACTTGCCTATTCTAGATATTTTATATAAATGGAATCGTACAGTATTTGTGCTTTTGTGTCTGGCTTATTTTACTTAGCATAATGTTTTCAAAGTTCATCCGTGTTATAGCATGTATCTGAATGTCATTCCTTTTTATGGCTGAATATTCCATTGAACGTTTATACCACGTTTTGTTTATCCATTCATCTGTTGATGGATACTTGTGTTGTTTCCAGTTTTTGGCTGCTGTGAATAATACTCCAATGATCATTGGCATACAAGTATCTGTTTGGGTCCCTCTTTTCAATTATTTTGTGTATAAAACTAGGAGCAGAATTATTGGGCCATATTTATATATCTTAACAATATTAAGTCTTTCAACCTATGAACATGGGGTGTCTTATCATTTATTTAGACCCTCTTTAATTTCTTGCAGCAGTGTTTTGTAGTTTTCAGTGTATAAGACTTGTTCTTTTTTATTAAATTTATTTCTAAGTATTTTATTATTTTTTGCTGCTATTGTAAATGGAATCTTTTTCTTAATCTGATTTTTGGATTGTTTACTGCTGGCATATAGAAATACAACTGATTTCTGTGTGTTGATGCTGTATCCTGCAATATTGTTGAATTTTATTAACTCTAACAGGTGTGTGTGTGTGTGTGTGTGTATTCTTTAGGCTTTTCTAGATGATATAAGATAATGTCGTCTGTGATTATAGATAGTTTTACTTCTTTCTTTTCCAAGTTGGATGCCTTTTTTGGATTTCTTTTTCTTGCCTAATTGCCCTGGATAGAACTTTCAGTACTATTTTGAATAGAATTAGTAAAAGCAATCATCCTTGTATTGTTCCTAAACTTTGGGGGAAAGTATTTCACTATTGAGTATGATATTAGCTCTGTGTTTTTCATATATGGTTTTGCCATGTTGAGCAAGTTCCCTTTTATTCATAGTATAGCAAATGTTTTTTATCATGAAAGGGTGTTGGATTTTGTCAAATGTTTTTACTGCATCAATGGAAATAATTGTGTGTGTGTGTGTGTGTATATATTTTTCTCCATTCTATTAATGTGGGTATTATGTTGATTAATTTTAATATGTTGAATCAATCCTGCATTCCTAGAATAAATCTCACTTGGTCATAGCTTATAAATCCTTTCAATACACTTTTATATTTGTTCTGCCAATGCCTTTATTGATAATTTTTGCATCTATATTTATAATGGATATTGGTTTTTAGTTCTCTTTTTCTGTCATGTGTTTGTCTTGCTTCTATATCAGGGTTATCCTGGCCTCGTAGAATTATTTAGGAAGGATTCTCACTCTTTAATTTTTTAAAAGAATTTAAAAAGTATTGGTGTTAATTCCTTCTTAAATTCTTGGTGGAATTCACCTATGAAGCCATATATTGCTGGGCTTCTTTTTGTTGGGTGGTTTATTATTACTGGTTCAATCTCCTTACTTATTATAGGTTTACTCAGATTTTCTATTCCTTCCTTAAGTAGGTTTTGGTAGTTTGTGTGCTTCTAGGAATTTGTACATTTTGACTATGCACTCTAATTTGTCAATATACAGTTGTTCATAGTATTTTCTTATAATCCTTTTTATTCCTATAAGGTTGGTAGTAATATCTCTTCTTTTATATCTGATTTTGGCAATTTGCATTTTTATTATATAAATGAGCCAAAGATGACTTCTGTATATTGGCCCTCTGGGTTGCTTATTCTTCAAAGTAAGCTAAGACCCATTAGCTCCAAATCCTGCCAGTACCAAAATCAATTGTTTATGTATTCAACTGTTGTAAACATAGTACAAACAAGAAGAGTTTTAGCCATTTAGAGCCTGCCAATTTTTCATAAGTTACAAAACTCTACCCAACATGCTAGCAGTAGATAAGGTAAACCAAGGGCCTATAAGGACCCCAAATTCTGCTGTTCTTTAGAGCTCTCTGACCTAAAGACTCCCCTATTGTGCTGCTGAGCAACATCACCTAGACATGTAAGCCCCCTTTCAGATCTTTCTCCCCCTAGAAAGTTCCCTTTCTCTCTTTTTCTTCTGAGTGTTGGCAAGGCCTCTGGACACTCTCATGTTGTGAGGAACTTCCCCCCAATGCAAACCTGTCAAAATGTCACCTACATAAAGCTTGTGTTACTTCTACTTTGTGGTCATATTTTTTCCTTGATCAACTCTGAAGTCCCTCAAACAAGTGGTGATGAGGATGGGATTTGGAGGTGATCAAGAAATAGATATTGGGTCTACCAAGTTAGTAGGACAACAATTTGCAAAATGATCTTGGATGGCCTAAAGTAGTTGATACTCAAAATTTGCAACCCTTCCATATTATTTTGGTGTGGCATTGCTCTGTGCTATATTACACTATATTTTTGTGGTCTCCTTCTGTGCCTCATTAACCTGGCCCAACAGTAGTGCCATTATTTGAGTGTAACAATGCCATTGGAACTCACTTTGGGGATCAGAGGCGCCATGCTACCCATGGAAGGATGTTACTCTGCTCACCTGTGTCTACCGGTAGATATATGCTAGATGTTGTAAGATCTATAGGCTTGAATAGAAAAAGTTGAGGAGTGAAGACATCTGGACAATGGGTGGGATATTACTGACACCATAGTGGGACATAGTGTGAAGAGTTCCCAAAAATTGAGGTAGTGATTTAGGGTGCTCTGAGACAAGAGGAAGTTCTTGTCTCTAGGTACCACTATGACAGATAAATGAATAGGCGGAGATGTCAGACGCAAGTCAGTCTCCTAAGCACAGTTGTGGGTGATACCTTTGTAAACAATAAGCATTCCTCTTCTGCTTTCTCACTATTATCTGCTGTTGTTAAGCGTGTCAGTCTAGCCTCTCCTTTGGGTTTACACAGAAGGAAGGAAGTTTATGTTCTTGCACCTCTTAGGACTCCAAAGGAGGTGTCCACCATAATGAAAAAGTGCTCCAAACCATGAGATGTGTGTTGGGTTCTTCTCACGGCTGTATATCACGAAGATATGGCCCAGAGAAAAAGAAACTTAAATTCCTGGGAAGGGGGTGTGGGTTGAGAGGAAATGAAAGGGAGGAACCTGGGGAAGAGGAAGAAGATGGACACTCTCTACAGTATAAGACAGCACAATACCACTTTGACATTGGTGAGGATAATTTACTCTCTGCTTTGTTGGTGACCACCAGTAATTTAATAAAGACAGAAAAAACAAGAGGGGAGGGTCAAGAAGAAGAAGATGAACAAGAGATGAGATGAACAAGAGAGGTTATACTGGATCCTAAGAATCAACGGGGACTTAAATTGGATGATCTATGGTAAATTGGTGGAGCAATTACAATACTTACTAGGGTTAGATTACAATCCATAGCAGGCGTTCAAAGACAGGCTGCCTTAGAATCTTGCCCCTGATTTCCTCTAGTGGTAGGGACCTGTCCCCATATAGAGATCTAGTGGTCACGGAAGCTGGCCCCTTCCAGCAGACAATCACCCTTCTACCACATTAACTATAGTTAATGGGCTCCAAAATTATACTGGCTAGTTCTGTTGGACATGGATGGGTACCAAAACCTCCTTAGTCCTAGGAAGCACTCATATTTTAAAGGGACCTCCCCAGGAAGTGACTGGCTTGGGAGAAGGATTCTATAAAGAGATAATTACCTGCTTAACCATTACAATGATCCAGTTCTACTAAAAGATGCTTCTGTCCTGGTTGTTCACTCTGATACTTTTGACAAAGACTCTCTTCCTGATCAAACTCTAGACAGGCTATTTTGAGCCCTTTTTCAACTAGACCCTGTCCTTAGGCTTTGTCCTAAAGAGACCAGTTTTAACAAGAATCCTTCTAAGTCAGTTTGGAAAGAATCTCTCACCCTTGATATTGAATCACCCTGACCTTCCCTTAGCAAAAGATTCTGTTAGGTCAGTCTAGCAATAATTCCCCCACCCTTGATGTCTCCTCTTAGTAATTTTCTATCCACTGACCTCCCAACCTGCTCCTTGGCTATAAATCCTCACTTTGTCTTGTTGTATTCAGACTTGAGTCCCATCTCTTCCCGAATGCAATAGTCTTGACACCCATCTATTACAATAGTCTTGAACAGATCTCCCATATTAATTCAACAAGTATCATGAATAATTTCTTCTTTAACACTGTTCTTTTCCCCATTATTGGAATGGATCTCTCCAGTAAGCGAGTAACATCACAGATAAAGTTTACAGCTTTTACACTATTTATGGGATCTACCCAGTGGAAACCAGTTAACCTCCCCCTGCCAGTGCAAGTGCTAAATATACTACAGTATTGGCTGAGACAAGGCACTGAAGAATTTTGATCTGTCATGACTGACTTAGCTAAAGAAGGAGTACTGATTTCTACCTTTCATCTTTCAATTACCAGTTATGGCCTGTGCTTAAAGCCACTACTGATGAGTGGAAGCTAACTATAGACTATAGAGTTAACCAAGGCTATTCACCTTATTAGAACACCTATACCAGATATTGTCATCAAAATGAATGACATCCAAAATACTATGAGTATGAACCAGGCATGGTGGCTCATGCCTATAATCCCAGCAACTTGGGAGACTGAGGCAGGAGGATCACTTGAGGCCAGGAGTTCAAGAATAGCCTGTGCAACATAGTTACACCCTTTCTCTAAAAAAGTAAGAAAAATTAGCCAGGCATAGTAGTACATGCCTATAGTTCCAGCTACTTGGGAGGCTTAGGCAGGAGGATTGCTTGAGCCCAGGAGTTCAAGGCTGCAGTGAGCTATGATTGTGCCATTGCCCTCCAGCCTGGGCGACAGAGTGAGACCCTGTCTCTAAAAAAAAATACCATGAGTAGATGGTTTGCAGTTGTAGATTTGGCTAACATGTTCTATTCAGTAAAAATCTCACAGGAGAGTCAACCACAATGTACTTTCACCTTTCAGTGTCAACAGTACACCTTTTCTCAGATGTGTATGGAGTACTTAGTAGTCCTGAGATTGTACATGGGCTTTGCTGATAGGACTTAGATGCCTGCCCTACACTTCCACAGAAACTTGGCTTTGGCATTATGGTGACAACATTCTCTTCACTGGACCTAGCCAGGACTTTGTCTCACAGACCATCACAGCTGTGAGTAAATACCTCACTGAAAGAGGATGGGCAATTGCCCTGCATAAAGTACAAGGTCCTTCTCCTTCTGTTAAATGTTGGGGCTATGTTTTAATTCAGAAGGGTGACCTCTTCCCAATCCAGTAAAAGGCAACCTTCCACATGGGTAAAGGAGGCCCAAGATTGATAGCAATATTTGGAATCTGGTGCCAACATATTTCTCACTTCTAATATTTGTTGGCCTGTACCTATATTGTCATCCATAAGACTTTCACTTTTCAGTAGCCATCAGAGCAGCAACAGGCACTAGATAAACTAAAGGAAACTATCGCTTTGGCTATCATGTCTCTAGGGCAGGATTTAATATTAGAAGTCTCAGTAACCCCAAAATTTACTTACTGGAGCCTCTGGACCAAATGGACGAATAAGTGATTACCTGTAGGCTTTTGGTGTTGGCAACTCCTAGACTCAGCACAAAGATATTCACCCCTAGAGAAGCAACATCTGATGTACTGGGAACTTATCAAAAACTAAAGCTTTTACTGAGGCAGAACCAATTACCCTACAGACTGAGATTGCTATTATTCCCAAGTAATGAGTAAGGGTCCCTGTAAAATTGGATCAGCAACAGAGACTCCTTATTAAGATGAAAACGGTATTTACAAGATTGAGTTTGGCTCTACTGGAATATCACAACTCCATGAGAAAATAGCTCCATACTCTGCCGCTGAGGTTAACTTGCCAAAAACCCCAGAAGTGCCTCTGCCTCTTGCTCAGTAGGGACCAGAGGGACGATGGTCAGCAGTCTCAAAAAGAGAAAAGCAATGGTCTTTCTTTACCAAAGAAGTGAGCATGGAGAATGAGACAGGCAGACAATGGGTAGCCACAACCTATCACTCCTATTCAAACACTCCAATTACCATACAGAAGACAGACCAAAATGCCCAATGGGCTGAGCTGTATGCAATATTTCTACCAATAGAGTATGCCCTAGGCAAACATTTTCCTAAGGTTCATATTTTTACTGAATCCTGATTGATGGCTAATGGCTAACTACTTGGTTGGGACTTTAACAACATCAAGGCTGGAAAATACATGGTCGAGATATTTGGGATAAAGAAACTTGAGGGGAAATAACCACATTGGCTCCCATCTGCCCATCCTGGTGCACCATATGTTGGCTCACACCAAACAAGACATGGAGTAGGCATGATACAATGCCAAAGCCAAAAAATTAACCAATCCACCAAAGCAGGTAAGCGTCTTGAAGAAGGAGTCCCCAGAACTGTGGGATGAGCTATCTTACCACTTTTATTTGTGGAAAGATGAAAGGTCAGAGCATGAGCATTATGGGGTTATAAAAATGGGTTGTTAATAGAGGATTTGACCCAGCAGAGAGACATTTGTACAAATCCATCAAATATTGTACATGCCAGAAATCTAGACATTGTGTCTACCACATGGAAACATACATTTATACACAAGAAAGACCACATTACAACTGGAAAACTGATTTCATAGGGCCTGTCCCTGCAGTAGCAGGAGTCATTAAATATATCTTAACAGGCTTACCCATGGCAAGGGTAACATGTCAATATTATTGATAAGTTAACAAAACAGATTTTACAGCCTTTGGGAGTACCATAAATTACACATTCAGATCAAGGCTCTCACTTCATCACAAAACAAATACAACAATGGGCACTACAAAATAACATTCCTTAGGTTTTTTCACCCATTTTATCATGCTATGGCAGCAGGTAATGTAGAAAGACACAATGGACTTTTACAACAAGGGCTACTGAGAGACATCAGCAAGATGACAAACTTGAAAACTCTAGGACTTCATTTCCCCATGGAAACAGCAAGTAAACAGCAACAGATTGACTAAAAGAGTTTTCTGGAAGCTCTAGAAACCAGTCAATGATCTGCAGCAACCAAGTGAACACCCAGTCAAGAAAAAGTAACACTCAACGCAGTAGAAAATTTTGTGTTGTTTTTGCTGGTCTTTTCCCCACTTTTCCATGGCATGGTATGGCAAGGTTGGAAGGAAGCTGCCCAATTCCTGGTTCCTCCCTCAGAATAGAAGGGAAATAGTGGAATTTCGTTTCAATATTCTGACTGTCTGAGGGTATCCCAAGGGACCAGTTTGTTTCTCACCTCACTTAAAGCTTAGACAGGAATGGTGTCATTGTTTGAATATCAGAGTGGAAGCCACTGAAGGCAGTGGTAGATACTACCTCATATGGAAACTGCAGAGGATGTAGATCTGTGGATGCCTGGGGCAAGAGATTGTAGAATACAATGGAATATCTAAGGCAGAGGAATACAATGGAATATCTAAGACCCCTGAAAAGAAGCCATGGTGAGAATCTTAGGAAATTTAAGACATTTAGGATCATCAGTGTACATGGGAGATATATGGGAGAATTGGAGTGAGGGAAGCACAAGAACAGGCCCAGGGAAAAGGCATGCCCAGAAAGGCCAGAAAAGACCATAAGCCTTTGTGCCAGGCTGAATAGTGAAGATCTTCATCTGCATGGAGCCAGTCTGCAAAGGCTGGGTGAGATGACTGGATTATTTTTATTTTTATTTTTATTTTGAAATCTCAATATTTAGCAAGTGATTCCAAAGCATAGAAACAAATAGGAAAATAATAACAATTTAAGAAAAATAAATAAATCTCCAGAAACTGATCCTAAAAATACAGAGTTTGAATGTACTAGACAAAAGCTTTAAAACAACTGCCTTAAGCAAGCTCAACAGCTAAAGAAAATATGGACAATGAACTGAAGGAAAACAGGAAAATGACATATGAACAAAATAATAATATTAAAAAAAGATAGTGTATATAAAAAAGAACCAAATAGAATTCCTGGATATGAAAAATGCAATAATTGTATTGAAATATTTACCACAGAGGATTAACAGCAGACACAAACAGGTAGAAGAAAAAAATCAGTGAACTTGAAGTCAGGTCATTTGAAATTATTCAGTCTGAAGAGAAAACAGAAAAAAAGAATGAAGAAATGTGAACAGAACCCAAGGGACTCATGAGACACAAACAAGTGGAATCCCAGAAGGAGAAAAGAGAGAAAAAGTGAAAGAGGGCTTATAAAGAAATAATGATGAAAACCTCCCCAAATTTGAAGGAAGATGTGGTTATACAAATAGAAGAAGTTCAACGAATTTGAGGTAGGATAAACCAAAAGAGACCCACACTGAGAAACATAATCAAGCTGTTGAAAGCCAAAGACAGAATCTTAAAATAAGTGGGAGAAAAATTACTCATTATATACAAAGGATCCTCAATAAGGCTATCAGTGGATTCACCAGAAATCTTATAGGGCAGAAAGCAGTGGTTGATATATTTAAAGTACTGAAAAAAATTGTCAACTGATAATTGTATATCCAGCAAAACTGTCCTACAAAAATGAGGATGAAATGAAGACATTCCCAGATAAATAACAGCTGAAAGTGTTCATTACCACTAGATGTGCCCTACAAGTAATGCTGAAAGGAGTCTTTCAAGTAGAAATAAAAGAATTATAGACTGTAACTTGAAGTCATACAAAAATATAAAGTTATTAAAAATACATAACCTACCAGGACTGAATCATGAAGAATCAAAAAATCTGAAACAAATTACAGCTATTAAGTAGATTGAATTGGTAATCAAAAACATCCTGAAGAAGAAAAGCCCAAGAGGAGATGATTTTACTGATGAATTTTCCTAAACATTTAAAGAAGAATTATTACCAATCTTCCTCAAACTCTTCTAAAAAATTAAAGAGGAGGGAACACTTCTGAACTCATTCTATGAGGATAGCATTATCCTGATATCAAAGCCAAAGACACTACAAGAACACTAGAGAGTAATATCTCTGATAAATATTCTTGCAAAAAATCCTCAGCAAAATACTAGCAAACCAAATTCAACATCATAATAAAAGGATTATACACCATGACCAAGTAGGATTTAACCCTGGAATGCAAGGATGGTTCAATATAAGAAAATTTCTTAATGTAATGCACCACATTAACAGAATAAACTTCTCAATGGATGCATAAAAAGTATTTGGTAAAATTCAGGACAACTTCATTATAAAAATATTCAACAAACTAGGCATAGAATGAAACTACTTCAACATAATAAAAGACATATATGAAAAGCTTACAAGTAATATGATACTCAATGGTGAAAAACTGAAAGCTTTTCCTCTAAGATCAGAGAAAAGACAAAAATGTCATATTTCACCACTTCTTTTCAATGTAGTACTTGGAAGTCTTAGAGCAATAGGGCAAGAAAAATAAAGGCATACAAATTGAAAAAGAAGAAGTAAAATTATCTCTGTTCTTAGACAACATGATCTTAAATGTATAAAACCCTAAAGATTACACACATACACTCTCTCTCTCACACACACTGTCAGAACTAATAAACCAACTCAGGAAGGTTGCAGGATACAAAAGGAATAATCAGTAATCAGTTATTTTTCTACAAAATAACAATGAAGGAAAAAAGGAAATTAAGAAAATAATTCAATTTACAATAGCATCAATAGAAGTGAAATGCTTAGGAATAAACTTAACCAAGGAGGCAACAGACTTGTATGCTGAAACTACATTGTTTAGAGAAATTAAAGAAGACACCAGTTAATGGAAAAACATTCTATGCTCATAGATTGGAAAATTCAATATTTTTCTTAGCCCTTTTAAATTATTTTTATTTTTATTTCAATAGATTTAGGGTGTACAAGTGATTTTTTTGTTACTTGGATGTATTGAATAGTGGTAAAGTCTGGGTTTTTAGTGTACCCATCACCCAAATAGTGTACATCATATTCAATAGGTAATTTTTCATGCCTCACTCTCTCCCTTTCTCCCCCACCTCAGTATCCAATGTCCTTTATACCATTCTGTGTGACCATGCATACCCATACCTTAGCTCCCACTTATAAGTGACAAATGCAGTATTTGGGGAAAACTCAACATTCTTACAATGTCAACACTACCCAAAGTAATCTACAGATTCAATATGATCCCTCCTAACATCCTAAAGACATTTTTGCAGAAATGGAAAAATTCCTCCTAAAATTTAAATGAAATCCCAAGGGACCAAAGTAATCAAAACAATCTTGAAAAAAATAAAAGAACAAAGTTGGAGGTCTAATACTATCTGAATTCAAAATTTACTATAAAGCTACAGTAATCAAAACAGGTGGTACTGGTATAAAGATACACATAAAGACCAATGGAGTATAAGAGAGAGTTCAGAAATAATCTCTGTCACATAAGGTCAAATGATTTTCAACAAGGGTACAAAGAACATGCAATGAGTAGAGGAAAGTCTTTTCAATAAATAGCTTTGGGAAAACTAAATATCCACATGCAAAAGAATGAAGTTGAATCCTTGCCGTCACCATATACAAAAATTAACTCAAAATGGATCAAATATCTAAGCATAAAAGCTAAAACTATAATATTCTTAGAACATAGAAAAAAGCTTCATGACATTGAATTTGGAAATGATTTATTGAATATGACACCAAAAAGCACAGACAACAATGGAAACAATATATATTAATAAATTGGACTACATCAAAATTAAAAACTTCTGTGCATGATAGGAAACAATCAACAAGTTGAAAAGGTAATCCACTGAATGGGAGAAAATATTTGCAAATTATATATCTGATAAGGGGTATTAACTATATATATATATATAAACTCCTACAACACAACAAAAATAATAACAAAACAACCAGATTAAAAAATGGTAAAGGAAAGTGGGGTGCAGCAGTGTGTGCCTGTAGTCCCAGCTACTAGGGAGGCTGAGGTGGGAGGATAGTATGAGGCTAGTAATTCAAGGCCACCTTGAGCAGCACCACAAGACCCTGTCTCTAATTTTTTTTAAAGTAAAGGGCTTGAATACACATTTCTCCAAAGAAAATACAAAAATAGCCAATTAAAAAATGATGCCCAACATCACTCATCATTAGGGCAATGCAAATCAAAACCACAATGATATCTCTCCTCATACCTTTTAGGATGGCTACTATTAAAAACCAGAAAATAATAAGTGTTGACAAAGATTTGGAAAAATTGGAACCCTTGTGCAGTGGTGGTGAGAATGTAAAATTGTGTATGCACTATGAAAAACATCATGGCAGTTACTAAAAATTTTTTAAAAATAGAATTCCTGAAAATAGAATATGTTCCAACAATTCCACTCCTATGTGTGTGCCCAGAAGAATCAAAAGCAGGGTCTTGAGCAGATACTCATACACCAATGTTCCTTGCAGCATTATTCTCAATAAGCAAAAGGTGAAAAGAATCCAAATATTCATCAACAGATGAATGAATAAACAAAATGTGGCATATACTTAATATATACTTAGTGGACTACTATTCAGACATTAAAAAGGAAATTCTGCCATGTGCTACAACATGGATGAACCTTGAGAAATTATAAATGAAATAAGCCAATCACAAAGTCAAATATTGCATGATTTCACTTAAATGAGGCACCTACAGTAGTCAAATTCATATAGACAAAAAGTAGAATGGTGATTAGCTGGGGCTCGGGAGAAGGGGGAATCAGGAGCTACTGTTTAATGGGTGCAGAGTTTACATTATATAAGATGAAAAACTTCTGGAGATGGATAGTAGTAAGGTTTGCACAACAATGTAAATGTACTTATGCCACTGAAATGTATAAATAAATATGGTTAAGATGGTAAACTCTATGTGTATTTTCCCATAATTTATAATTTTTTTTAAATAAAAAAAAGAACTTGGAGGAAAATGATCCTCTAAGTGGTCAAAAATACTGCCTATCATTTGATTTACATTATATTCATGCACCTATGGCATAACTACACCATATTTAAATCCACACCATATTAGGAGACCACTGTGAGTTCTGCTGATATATACATTTACAGTGTGCACAACCCAATTTCCAGTTTTCACAGACCTGGGACCCCTGACATTATTGTCCGTGGCAAAGGAACATCCACCTGGATTCCTATGCTAAACCTGCTGTCATTCAAATTGGTGTTCCCGTATTAATAGTGTTTTATCTATCTATGATTGCCTTCAAGAATCCTAAGCAAAAAAAACAAAACCAGAGTCATCACATTACCTTACTTCAAATTATACTACAAGGCTGTATAGTAACCAAAACAGCATGGTACTGGTACAAATGTAGACACATAAACCAATGGAACAGAACCCAGAAATAAGGCCACATATTTACAGCCAACTGATCTTTGACAAAGTCAACAAGAACTTGCGCTGGGGAAAGGACAGCCTTTTCAATAAATGGTGCTGGAAAAATTGGATCATCTTATGCAGAAGAATAAAACTAGACCCCTATCTCTCATCATATACAAAAATCAACTCAAGATGGATTTCAGACTTAAATTTAAGACCTGAAACTATAAAAAGTACTAGAAGAAAAGCTAGGGAAAACTCTTCTGGACATTGGTAAAGGCAAAGAATTCATGACTAAGACCTCAAAAGCACAAGAAACAAAACCAAGGATAGACAAATGGGACTTAACTAAACTAAAAAGCTTCTGCACAGCAAAAGAAATAATCAATGGAGTGGACAACCTCAGAATGGGAGAAAATATGCACAAACTATGCAACCAACAAGGGGTGGGCTAATATCCAGAAAACATACAAATTGTCCAAAAGTGTAAGGAAAAATGCTAAACATCACTAATCATCAGAGAAATGCAAATTAAAACAACAATGAGATATCATCTTAAACCATTCAGAATGGCTATTATTAAAAAGTAAAAAAAATAACAGATGTTGGTGAGGATATGGAGAAAAGGGAACACTTATATACTGTTAGTAGGTATGTAAATTAATACAATTTCTATGGAATCAGCATGGAGATTTCTCAAAGAACTAAAAATAGAACTACCATTTGATCCAGCAATCCTACTACTGGATATCTACCCAAAGGAAAAGAATCATTATATCAAAAAGATACCTCAGGATCAAAAATTATCTATTGGGCACAATGTACAATGTTTGGGTGATGGGTACACTAAAAGTCCAACTTCACCACTATACAATTCATCCATGTAACAAAAAAATCACTTGTACCCCCTAAATCTATTGAATAAAAAAAGATGCCTGTACTTGTATGTTTGTTGCAGCACTATTTACAATAGCAAAGATATGCATTCAACCTAAGTGTCTGTCAATGGATGATTGGATAAAGAAAGTGTAGTGTGTTTACACACACACACACACACACAAACACACACACACAAACACACACACACACAATGGAACACTACCCAGCCATAAAAAAGAATGAAATCTTGTCTTTCATAGCAACATGGATGGAACTGGAGGCCATTACCTTAAGTAAAACAAGCCAGACACAGCACGTCAAATACTACATGTTCTCACTTATAAACGGGAGGTAAATAATGTGTATACATGGACATAGAATGTGGAATGATAGATGTTGAAGACTCAGAAGAATGGGAGGGTGGGAGGGAGGTGGGTAATGAGAAATTACTTAGTGTGTATAATGTACATTATTTGGGGGATGTACGCACTAAAAACCCAGACCACTATGGGATATACCCGTGTAACAAAATTGCACTTGTACCCCTTAAAATATTTATTCATTTTATTAAATAAAAAAAAATTTTCTTTGTCTTTAATTTTCTGAAGTTTGATTGTGTATGTTGGCATGGATTTCTTTGGATTTGCCTACTTGGTGTTCACTCAGCTTCTTGAATCTGCAGGTTCATGTCTTTTGACAAATTTGGGAAGTTTTTCTTCTAATATCTTTTTAGCCTTGCCCTCTCTCTCCTCCTTCCAGGACTCTGATGACACAAACGTTATCTATTTTTGTTATAGTCCCATAGGTCTCTGAGTCTCTACTCATTTCTACACTGGATTTTCTCTATGTTGTTTAGAATATGTATTTTTATTATTCTTTTCTCAAGTTCACTAATTTTATCCTTTTTCATCTCCACCCTACTATTGAGCCCATCCAGCATGTTTCTTTTTAATTTGTTATTTTATTTTTCAGTTCTACACTTTCCATTTGTTTTTTATATAATGATTATTTCTTTGTCAAGATTTTCTATTTTTATAAATTTTCAACATGTTTTGTAATTGTTGAAGCATTTTTACAATGGCTGTTTCATGTCAGATAATCTCAGTTTTGATTCTGCTCAATGTTAGCACCTGTTGTCTTTTTAAATTCATATTGTGATTTTTCTAATTGTCAGTACGATGTGATTTTCTACTATATCCTGGATATTTTGGATATAATATGACACTTAGTATTCTATTATTTTTCCCTTTTATCAAGAAGTCCACCTGTTGAGATAGCATGAAAGTTGGGTTGGTTTATATAATTAGAGTTCTGTTTGGCCCTGCTGGCATCAGCACAGTGAAAGTAAGGCACTGATATGTGCAACGTCTTTTTAAGTGGGTAGGGTGGATGTTCAGCTACCCACTTAGCCCTGCTGACACCTTCATGGTGAAAATGGGGCACCAACTCACAGTTCCTCATTGCCTCCATGTTGGTGTGTAAGATCATCTCCACGCTGGGCCCTGATAGCAGCAGGGAAGTGGAAAGTGGAAGACTGAATGACACTATTTGCTTGCTGCGGGATGGGGTGGAAACTTGATTCCCCACGGGACCCTGTTGATATGGGGCTGAACAGTATTACCTCACCTTGTACTTCCAGGTTCAGTCAGGTTGCTTCTGGGTGGGGATAAAGGCTGAGTTCCCCACTGGGCCTAGTTGACACCAGGGGTGGAGGGAAAGTACAATGCTGAGTTGTCCCACCTGTCACTGCCATGTTCAGTCTTATTGCTTCCAAATAGGGTTGTAATCTCAGCTCCCCACTGGGCCCCACTGACATGGGGATGGAGATAAAGTCTAGTGGTGACTAGCTCCAGCTCCATCTGTCATTACTTCAAAATTCTCATTGCTGCTGGGTGGGGATGGAGATTCAGCTTGCTGCTGGATCTCCTTAACACTACACTGGCAGCGGAGACAGAGCATCAACCGCTTTTGCCAGGTGGGGACAGAAGATCAGCTTCCTATTCCTATTCCTATTCCTATTCCTATTGGTTTTAAGTAGGTGGTTTTATATATGAGTTCTTTATATTTTTCCATTGGTCTATGTCTCTATTTTTGTACCAATACCATGCTGTTTTGGTTACTATAGCCTTGTAGTATAATTTGAAGCCTGGTAATGTGATGTCTCCAGATTTGTTCCTTTTGCTTAGGATTGCTTTGGTTTTTCAGGCTCTTTTCTGGTTCCAAATGAAACATAGAATTATTTTTTCTAGATCTGTGAAGTATGATTTTGGTATTTTGATGGGGATTGCAGTGAATCTGTAAATCATTTTGGGTAGTATGAACATTTTAACAATGTTTCTTCTGCTGGTCCATAAGCATGGTATGTTTTTCCATTTGTTTGTGTCATCTGTGATTTCTTTTGTCAATATTTCATAGTTATCTTGTAGACATCTTTCACCTCCTTGGTTAAGTATGTTCCTAGGTATTTTATTAATATTTTCTCTGGACCTATTGTGAATGCTATTGAGTCTTTGATTTGAATCTCAGCTTGACTGTTATTGGTATATAGAAATGCTACCAATTTATGTAAATTGATTTTGTATCCCAAGATTTTGCTGAATTTATTTATCAATTCCAGGAGTTCCTTGGTGGAGTCCTTGGGGTTTTCTAGGTACAAGATCATATCATCAGTGGAAAGCGATATTTGAAACTCCTCTTTCTTGATTTGGATACACTTTATTTATTTCTCTTCCCTGATTGCTCTGAGGACTTCCAGCATGATGTTGAATAGAAGTGGTGACAGTGGGCACCCTTGTCTTGTTCCAGTTCTTAGAGGGAATATTTTCAACTTTTGCAGATTCAACATGATGGTTGGCTGTGGGTTGGTCATATATGGCTTCTATAATTTTGAGATGTGTTCCTTCTATGCCTAATTTATTGAGGGTTTTTATCACGAAAGGGTGCTGGATTTTGTCAAATGCTTTTTCCGCATCTACTGAGATGATCATATGGTCTTTGTTTTTGCTTCTGTGTATGTGGTGAGTCACATTTATTGATTTACATATGTTGAACCATCCTTGCAACACTAGGATTAAGCCCACTTGGTCAGGGTGGATTATTTTTTTGGTGTGCTGTTGAATTTGGTTTGCTAGTATTTTATTGAGGATTTTTGCATCTATATTCAAAAGGCATATTGGTCTGTAGTTTTCTTTTTTTGTTGTGTCCTTTCCCAGCTTTGGTATCAAGGTGATACTTCTATCATAGAATGAGTTGGGGAGAATTCCCTTCTTCTCAACATAATGGAATAATTTCTGTAGTATGAGTACCAACTTTTCTTTGTAGGTCTGGTAGAAATCAGCTGTGAATCCATCTGGCCCAGGGCTTTTTTTTTATTAGGAGGTTATTTATTACTGCTTCAATCCCACTGCTCATTAGTGGTGTGTTCAAGAGTTCTATTTCTTCCTGATTGAGTCTTGGGAGGTTGTGTGTTTCCAAGAATTTGTCCATTTCCTCTATGTTTTCTAGTTTATGTGCATAGAGATCACCATAGTATTCATGGATGATGTTTAGTGTTTCTGTGGTATCCATTGTAATGTATCATTTTTAATTTCTTATTGAGCTTATTTGGGTCCTTTCTCTTATGTTCTTGGTTAATCTAGCAAGAGGTCTGTCAGTTTTGTTTATTTTTTCAAAGACCCAACTTTATATTTTGTTGATCCTTGGTATTAATTTTTCATTTTCCATTTCATTAAGTTCTGTGCTGACCTTCATTATTTCTTCTCTTCTGCTGGCTTTGGGTTTGGTTTGCTCTTCTATTTCTAGTTCCTTGAGATATGACACTAGGTTTTTAATTTCATGATCTTTCTGTCTTTTTGATGTTGGCATTTAAAGTTATAAATTTTCCCCTGAGGAATACTGTTGCTGAGTTCTAGATATTTTTTTCCTATTTTATTTTATATATCTATCTATCTATATATATATATATATATATATATTCACCATACACATGCACATATACTATGTCTGGAAGTAAATACACCAAAGTGCTAACAGGCATAATCTCTTAGTCAAGGAATTTTTTTTTTTGCTTATTTTTATTTTGTATATTTTTCAATAACGAATATGGATTTTAAATGTAATAATAGAATAGCAATAATATCTTTAAAGAAAGAAAAATTCAGTAGTTCAAATCCATTTTCCATTTTAGGCTCGGGATTTCACAATAAAATGTATGGCTTTTTTTTATTTCAAAGTATTATTGGGATATAAATATTTTTGGTCACATGGATCAATTTTGTAATGCTTGAGTCAGGGTTAAAGTGTGCCCGTCACCCAGTGTTCATTGTACCCATTAGGCAGGTTTCCACCCATCCACTTCTTTTCCCTCTCCCCTGCTTGGTTTTCATTGAGTTTTACTTCTCCCATGCACATGTGTGCACATCTGTTAGTTCCAATTTAATAGTACATGTGGTGTCTGTTGTTCCATTCTTTAGATACTTCACTTAGGATAGTGGTCTACAGTTCTATCCAAATTGTTGCAAAAGGCATTAAGTCATCCTTCTTCGTGGCTAAGTAGTATTCCATGGTATATATATACCACAAGTTGTTAATCCACTCATGAACTGTTGAGCATTTAGATTAATTGTATTGTTTGCAATTGTAAATTTTGCTGCAATAAGCATTACAGTGCCGGAGTCTTTTTGATAAAATGACTTTTTTTTTTCTTTGGCTACTACCCAGTAGTGGGATTGCTGGATCAAATGGTAGATCTACTTTTAGTTCTTTGTGGAATCTCCATACTCTTTTCCATACAGGTTGTACTAATTTGCAGTCCCACCAACAGTGTATAAGTGTTGCTTTCTCCCTGCATCCCTGTCAGTATCTATTGTTTGTGAACATTTTAATAAAAGCCATTCTACCTGTGGTAAGGTGATACCACATTGTGGTTTTAATTTGTATTTCCCTGGTGATTAGTAACATTGAGCATTTTTTCAAATGTTTATTGAGCATTTGTCTATCTTCTTTTGGAAAGCTCTGTTCATGTCTTTTGCCCACTTTTTAATGGGGTTGTTTGATTTTTTTCTTGCTGATTTGCTTGGGTTCTTTCTAGATTCTGGTTATTAGCCTTTTATTGGTTGTATAGCTTGTGCATATTTTCTCCCATTCTGTAGGTTGTCTATTTGCTCTGTTGATTATTTCCTTAACTGTGCAGAAGCTTTTTAATTTAATCAAGTCACATTTATTTATTTTTGTTGTTGCTGTGATTGCCATTGGTGTCATCTTCAAAAATTTTTTGCCCAGGCCGATATCTAGAAGAGTTTCTCCAGCATTTTCTTCTAGACTTTTTATGGTTTCATGCATTACATTTAAATCCTTTATCCATCTTGAGTTAATTTTTGTGAGTGGTGAGAAATATGGATACTGTTTCATTCTTCTACATGTGGCTATCCAGTTTTCCCAGCACAATGTATTGAATAGGGATTTTTTTTCACCAGTGTATATTGTGGTCTGCTTTGTCAAAGATCAGTTGGCTGTATGAGGATTGTTTTATATCTGTGTTTTCTTTTTTGTTCCATTAGCCTAAGCCTCTATTTTTGCCAATACCATGCTATCTTGGTTACTATAGCCTTGTAGTATAGTTTGAAGTCTGATAATGTGATGCCTCCTGATGTGTTCCTATAGCTTAAGATTGTTTTGGCTATTCGAGTTCATTTCTGTTCCAAACAAAGCATAGAATTATTTCTTCTACATCTGTAAAATATGATGTTGGTATTTTGATGGGGATTGCATTGAATCTGTGAATCACTTTGGGTAGTATGGACATTTTAACAATGTTGTTTCTACCAATCCATGAGAATGATAGGTTTTTCCACTTGTTTGTATCCTCTGCAATTTCTTTCCTCAGTGTTTTATAGTTCTCTTTGTAGACTACTTTCATCTCCTTGGTTAAGTATATTCCTAGGTATTTTATTTTCTTTTTACCAAGTGTGAATGGTTTTGAGTCGTTTATTTGAATCTTAGCATGACTGTAATTGGTGTGTAGGAATGCTACTGATTTGTGTACATTGATTTTGTACCTTGAGATTTTGCTGAATTTATTTACTAATTTCAGGAGTCTCTTGGTGGAATCTTTGGGGTTTTCTAGATATAAGATTATGACATCTGCAAAAAGTGATAATTTGACTCCTCTTTCCTGATTCAGATAGCTTTTATTTCTTTCTCTTGCCTAGTTGCTCTGGCTAGGACATCCAGCACTATGTTGAACAGAACTGGTGACAGTGGGCATCCTTTTCTTATTCCAGTTCTTAGTGGAATGATTTCAACTTTTCCTCATTCAGTATGATAGTGGCTATGGGTTTGTCACATATGGATTTTATATTATAATTTTGAGATATGTTCCTTTCATGCCTAGTTTGTTGAGGGTTATGATCATTAGAGGGTGCTGAATTTTGTTGAATGCTTTTCTGTATCTATTGAGATGAAAATATTGTCTCTGCTTTTGCTTTTGCTTTTGTTTATATGGTGAATCACATTTTCTTAATTTCCATATGTTCAATCATCCTTGCATCCCTAGGATGAAGCTCATTTGGTCAAGGTGTATTAAATTTTTTTGATGTGCTGTTGAATTCGGTTTGCTAGTATTTTATTGAGGATTTTTGCATCTATATTCATAAGGGACATTGGTCTATAGTTTTCTTTTTTTTATGGTGCCCTTTCCTGGCTTTGGCATCAAGGTCATACTGGCTTCATAGAATGAGCTGGGGAGGATTATCTCCTTCTCAATGTTATGGGATAATTCCTGTAGAATGGGTACCACCTCATATTTTAAGTCTGATAAAATTGGCTGTGAATTCACTGGGTCCAGGGCTTTTTTGTTGTTGTTGGAAGATCTTTTAATGCTGCTTCAATGTTGTTGCTTATTATTGGTCTGTTCAGGAGTACTATTTATTCCTGATTGAGTCTTGGTAGGTCTGTGTTTCCAGAAATTAGTCCATTTCTTCTACATTTTAGAGTTTATGTTCATAGAGGTTTTCATCATATTTACAGATGATATTTTGTATTGCCATGGTATCAATTGCAATATCTCCTGTTTCATTTCTTTTTGTATTTCAGAATATTATGGGAGTACAAAGGCTTTGGTTACATAAATTGCCTTTGCACCACATGAGTCAGAGCTACAAGTGTGCCCATCCCCCAGAAAGTGCACACCACACCCTTTAGGTGTGAATTTACCCATCACCTCCTCCCCCCCACCAGACACCCGATGTATATTACTCCCATATGTGTACATAAGTGTTGATCGATTAGTACCAATTTAATGGTGAGTACATGTAATGCTTGTTCTTCCATTCTTGTGATACTTCACTTCCAAGAATGGGCTCCAGTTCCATCCAGAATAATACAAAAGGTAGTTCACCATTTTTTTAAATGGCTGAGTATACTCTATGGTATACTTATACCACATTTTATTAATCTACTCATGTACTGATGGGCACTTGGGTTGTTTCTACCTCATTGCAATTGTGAATTGTGCTACTATAAACATTTGAGTGCAGATGTATTTTTTATAGATTGTCTTTTTTTTTTGTTTGGGTAAATACCCAGTAGTAGGATTGCTGGATCAAATGGTAGTTCTACTTTTAGTTCTTGGAGGTATCACTATACTACTTTCCATAGAGGTTGTACTAGTTTGCAGTCCCACAAACAGTGTATGAGTGTTCCTATCTCTCCACAACCACACCAACATTTGTTGTTTGGGGACTTTTTGATAAAAGCCATTCTCACTGGAGTTAAGTGATATCTCATTGTGGTTTTGATTTGCATTTTCCTGATCATTAGCGATGTTGAGCATTTTTTCATGTTTCTTGGACATTAGTCTATCTTCTTTTGAAAAGTTTCTGTTCATACCTTTTGCCCACTTTTTTTTTCTTTTCATAGCAACTTTATTCATAATAGCTAAAAACTGGAAACAATCTACATGTTCATTATCAATGAACAGATAAACATACTACAGTATAGACACACAATGGGATCTTACTAAGCAATAAAAAAGAGTAAACTACTGATACATGCAACAACATAGATGAATTTCATCAAAATCATGATAAGCTAAAGAAGTCAGACACAAAGTAGTACATACTGTATAATTCCACTTACATGACCATTGAACAGGCCAAACTAATCTGTTTATAGAAGTTAAAATAATAGTTCCCTCTTACGCGAAGAGAAATATTGATGGGAAAAGGACATAAGGAAACTTTCTGGGGTGATAGTCACATGTAAAGAGTCATCAACTTTTGCCCACTTTTTAATGGAGTTGTTTAATTTTTTCTTGCTGATTTTCCGGAGTTCTATATAGATTGTAGTTATCAGCCCTTTAGCAGATGTATAGCATGCAAATATTTTTTCCCATTCTGTATGTTGTCTATTTGCTATAATGATAGTTTCCTTGGCTGTGCAGAAGCTTTTTAATTTGATCAGGTCCCATTTATTTAATCCTTTTTCATTTCTTATTGAGCTTATTTGGGTCGTACCTCTTCTATTCCTAGTTAATCTAGCAAGAGGTCTATCACTTTGGCTTATCGTTTCCAAGAACCAACTTTTTGTTTCATTGATCTTCTGTATTATTTTCTTTGTTTTGATTTCATTTAGTTCTGCTCTGACTTTAGTTATTTCTTTTTCTCTGCTGGCTTTGGGTTTGGTTTTCTTTTCCTTTTCTAGTTCCTCAAGATGTGTCATTAGATTGTTAATTTGTGATCTTTCTGTATATTTTATGTAGGCATTTAAGGCTATAAATTTTCCCATTAGGACTCCTTTTGCTGAATCCCATAGATTTCAATAGCTTGTGCCCCCTTTTTCATTCAGTTTGGGGAACGTTTTAATCTCTATGTTAATTTCATTATTCATCCAATAATCATTCAGCAACAGGTTGTTTAATTTCCATGACTGTGTAGACTCGAGTGTTTCTCTTGAAGTTGATTTCTAGTTTCACTCCACTGTGGTCTGAGAAGATACATGGTATGATTTCTAATTTTATTGAATTTGTTGAGCCATGTTTTGTTGCCCAAATTATGATCAATGTTGGAGAATGTTCCATGTGATGATGAGAATATGTATATTCAGTAGTTTTGGGGTAAAATATTCTGTAAATATCTGTTAGGCCCATTTGTTCTAGAGTCCCATATAAGTCCAGTGCTTGTTTATTTATTTTCCGTTTGGATGATCTGTCCAGTTCTGCCAGGGTGTCTTGAAATCACCAGCAATTATGATGCTGCTATTTTTCTCTTTGTTTAGATCTAGTAGGGTTTACTTTATGAATCTGGGCATTCCTGTGTTAGGTGTATAAATATTTAGGATTGTTATGTCTTCTTGTTGAATTCTTCCCTTTACCATTATATAATGACCATCTTTGTCTTTCTTTACTATTGTTTATTTAAAGTCAATTTTATCTTATATGAGAATGGCTAAGCTGCTTTCTTTTGGTTTCCATTTGCATGGGATTTTTTTTTTCATCCCTTGAGTCTGTATGAGTCCTTGTGGGTTAGATGTGTTTCCTGGAGACAGCAGATACTTGGCTTGTATTATTTTGTATCCATTCAGCCACTCTATGTCTCTTGAGTGGGGAATTCAAACCATTCACATTGATTGGTAGAATTGATATGTGGGATTTTTTTGTGTGTATCCTGTTGGGTAGTATGTTATTGTTTTCTTTTACTTCTTGTACCATTGTTCTATATGAGTTCTGAGCTTTAGGTTTTGGGTGCTTTTACTCTGGTGGGTGAATATTGTTCTGATCCATGTATAATGCAATTCTGAGTATTTCATACAGGTCATGGCTGACCTTGACAGATTCCTTCAGTGTTTGTTTGGAAAAATCTTTTTTTCTTTTTCATATATGAAATTTAGTTTTGAAGGATACAAAATTCTCGGCTGGCAGTTGTTCTTTTCAAAAAGACTGAGTGTGGGGCCACAATCCCTTCTGGCTTATAAGGTCTCAGTTGAGATGTCTACATTTAGTCTGATGGGTTTTCCTTCATAAGTTATTATACATTCTTTTTTCTCCTCATGGCTTATAGGCATTCCTCCTTCATGTTGAATTTGGCCAGTTTGATGACTATGTTCCTTGGTGATTGCCTCTTTGTGATGAGTCTTCCCGATGTTTCTTGAACTTCTTTTACCTGGATGTATAAATCTATAGCAAGACCAAGTTTTCCTAAATTATTTCCTCCAATAGGTTTTCTAGGCCTTGGGCATTTTCTTCTTCACCCTCAGGTATGACTATTATTCTTATATTTGGCAATTTTATATAACCCCATGTTTCTTATAAGCTTTGTTTGTTCTTCTTAATTCTCTGTTCTTTATTTTTGACTGACAGAGTTAATTTGGAAGAGTTGTCCTCAAGCTCTGAGATTCTTTCTTCTGCCTGGTCTAGTCTATTCTTAAATCTTTCCACTGTGGAGGGGGAGGGAAGATGGCTGACTAGAGTCAGGGCTTGTCAGACCTTCCTGGTGGAGGAATTGAGGGTTGGACTAAGAGGAGGGAGGAGGATTGCTGATCAGGAGTAGACCACAGGGTCTGACACCAGCAGAGTCCAGGATACCACCAGCAGGAACTAAACAGCTGAGAGACAGAAAGATAGAGGAGAAAAGTCGGTGGGAAACAAACCCAATCAAGGTAGTGCCAGAGACCAGGGAAAGGGTAAGGGATTTTTTTTCCCCTACCCCCACCAGGGTGCCTTGGGCCTGCAGCAGAACACAGGGCTGTCATACTGGGAGGAGTGCCACGAGGAACCAGAGAATTGGCATCCCTGTATTTGGACAATCCATCCTCTGTGCCTTCTACAATCCTGGCACCCCAGAGGGTAATATTGGCTCAAGCTGCCAGAAGCCCTATGGCTGCATCTACCCCATAGCACCAGCCAAGATGCATTGCCTGACTGTCAGGTTGTGGGGAACATGCTCCCTCTGTGCCCCTGCAGAGTGACTGGGTGCAGGAAGTTCCCTCCCCCTGATCCCATGCTGAGTGATTGGGCCTCAAAGGCTATAGAAAGCACACTCCAGGCCAAGCCCACGCTGAGTGACTGGGCTAGTCTCACTGCATTGGTGGGTGGGAAGTGCCCTCCTGCCAATCCCACACTGAGTGACTGGGCCACAAGGCTACAGTGCACTCCCCAGCCAAGCCCACCCTGAATGACTGAGCTGGTCACACTGCCTGAGGGCAGGAAGTACCCTCCCACTGATCCCATGTGGAGTGACTGGGCTGCACGGGCTACAGACAGCACAACCCCGGCCAAGTCCACACTGAGTGAATGGGCTAGTCATGCTGTTTCAGGGGGTGGAAAGTGCCCTCCTGCCAATCCCACCCTGAGTGACTGGGCTGGTTGCACTGCCTTGGGGGCAGGATGTGCCCTCCCACTGATCCCACGTGGAGTGACTGTGTGGCACAGCTACAGAGGATGCATTCCTGACCAAGCCCTTACTGAGTGACTGGGCAAGTCGTGCTGCTTCGGTGGGTGGGAAGTGCCTTCCTGCCAATCCCGTGCTGAGTGACTGGGCCATGCAGCTATGGAAAGCACACTCCCAGCCAAGCCCGCACTGAGGGTCTGGGCCCGTTTCTGGTGGCAGGGAGTGCACACATGGTGAGCCTGCCTCTAACGGGGTGGCTTTGGAGAGGAGGAGGGCAGACAGGTTTTTGACCCCCCAATCTGAGAGCAGTGCAAAAACACTGTGACCCCCTCCCCAACCATCATAGCAACTGCTGGATATCCCTGTGCTGAGTGGCCCCCTTTTACCACAGGGAGTGCATCTCTGCCCCAAGCTGGCAGAGCAGTGTTCAGCAAGTCTGCCTGCAGAAGGCACAGACAGCAGGGCTTGGAGATGTGGGTGAGAGGTCATGGATTCATGATGGGGTAAGTGAGTGTCCATTGGGAGGATGTGGAGGTACACAGCAGAGTAGGGATCTGTAAGTGCACCCCACCTCAGAGAACCACTATACCACAGTTAGCTGAAGTAACTCTTCCCCTGAGAACCCTCATATTGGAGTTTGATGAATCAGGCCCTCCCTTGGAGAAACATCAGATTGGAGTTTGATGAACCCAGAAGACTCAATTTGCATAAGTACTGGTTACCATAGCAACCTGGTGCCACAGGCTGAATTGGAGCAGCTGCCACCCCCACTACCACTCAATTTAAAAGAGAGATCAGCTTGATCCAAAAGCTTATTGAACACCCAATATCCCCCTGGGGGTAGAATCCCCTGGCAGAGTTTTCTGGAGATAGAGAGCAGACTCTCTGGTTGAGCCAGGCCACATCAACCCTTCCTGGGCAACTAAGCCCAGAGACAGAGAACTGACCTTAACCCCTGAATATCCCTTAACAACATCTGAGGAGCCTGAGGGCAGGCCCACCCAACCTATCCCCACCCAACCTCATTCCCCCACCTGCCTCTGTTGTGGTGGTGAATAAAGGACTCACCTGGAAGTCCCAGGGACCTGCCTACCAATAGAGGCATTAGAGTCCTCCCTCCTGAGGAGCTAAAGCTGATCAAAAGGCCACAAAACAACACTGCAGCTTGTTCATTCCAGCAAGCGCCACCTACAGGCAGGGAGATCAATTTGCAAACCGTTTTACTGCATCTACTAACCCATCACACAGGGTGTGGTCAGTTCTTACTTACAAGCACCACCTACTGGCTCAGAGTTTAAATAAGGCATGTCATTATCAAAACAAAAGAAAATCAAAAAGTAAGAAGCAAAACCTGTCCCAAATGAGAAGGAACCAGTGAAAGAACTCTGGATATGTGAAGAATCAGAGTGAAAGGTCATTTCCAAAAGGGAACACCTGTTCCATAGCAATGATACCAACCAAAAGAAGAAGATAGGAATAACAGATGGGGCATGGAATTAAGGAAAGTAATGAAATACATAACAAAATAGAAATCCAACAAAAAGAAACCACAAAAACAATACAGGGAATGAATGAAAAATTCACTAAAGAAATTGAAGTATTAAAGAAAAATCAAACAGAACTTCTGGAAATGAAAAATTCTTTCAGGGAATTACAAAACACAGTGGAAAGCTGCAAGAGCAGGTTAGATCAGGCAGAAGAAAGAAGCTCAGAGCTTGAAGACAGCACCCTCCACTTAAACAAGTTAGTCACAGAGATAGAGTAGAGAAGCAAGAAGAATGAGCTAAGTCCACAAGAAATGTCAGATTATTTTAAAAGGCCTAATATAAAAATCATAGGCATCCCTGAGGGTGAAGAAAGAAATACACAGGGGTTGGATAACCTATTCAAGGGAATAATTGAGGAAAATTTCCCTGGCCTTGCTAGAAACTTAGATATTACAAGAAGCTACAAGATGGTATAAGAAGCTTATAGGACTCCTGGAATACTCAACACAAAGAGGAATACACCACAACACATACTCATCAGACTAGCCAAAATAAATACAAAAGAGGTGCTCTTATGAGCTATGAGGCAAAAGCAACAGGTTACTTACAAAGGAAAACCCATCAGACTAACAGCAGACTTCTCAACTGAGATCCTCCAAGACAGAAGGGATTGGGGCCACATTGCCAGTGTTCTCAAACAGAATAATGCCCAGCCTAGAATTTTGTATCCTGCAAAACTAAGTTTCATATATAAAAGGGAATTTAAGTCTTTTCCAGACAAGCAAACACTGAGGGAATTCATCAAGACAAGACCTGCCCTGCAGGAAGTTCTCAGAACTGTGTTATTCACAGAGCAGAGCATCACAAGAAACACTTAGCAATGTAAAATTACACAAAAGCCAAAGATTGATGGTCAGATATCACAATGGCTCAAGAGATAAAACAAAACAACAAAGTTCAACTTACCAGGGTGATCAAAACTCCACCCCACTTATCAATTCTCTCAATAAACATGAATGGCTTGAACTGCCCACTGAAGAGATACAGACTGGCCAAATGGATAAATACACACCAGCCAAGTATCTGCCATCTTCTGGAAATGCATGTAACCAACAAGGGTACATACAGACTCAAGGTGAAGGGATGGAAAACAATTTTCCATGCTAATGGAAACCAAAAGTAAGCTGGAGTAGCAGTTCTCATATCAGATTATTTAATCTTCAAATTAACAAAAGTAATAACAAAGATGGTCATTATATAATGGTAAAGGGAACAATTCAGCAAGAATACATAACAATATTAAATATTTACACACCTAACACAGGAGCACCTGGATTAATAACACAAATCCTTCTTGATCTAAACAAAATGACAGACAGCAGCACTATAATAGCCAGGGAATTCAACACCCTGCTGGTGGAATGGGACAGATCCACTAAACAGAAAATAAATAAAGAAACAAGGGACTTAAATAGAACTCTAGAACACATGGGCCCAACAGACATTTACAGAACATTCTACCCAAAAACCACCAAATATTCTTTCTTCTCATCAGCACACAGGACATTCTCTAAGACTGATCACATCCTAGAGCACAAAACATGTCTCAAAAAAAATGTTTTAGAACAAAAAATAGAAATATCAAACGAAAACCATCTCTTCCAGAACCACGAGTGGTAAAATAAAAAAAATAGGAAATCCCAAACTTCCAAACCAGGAACAAACATCGAATCTCCGTGTTACCAAAGTCCAAACAGGGAACAACTAAAAATAATCTACATAATATGAAAAAAACTTGATTTTCAGGTCAAGGAGGAAGTTATGATGGAAATAAAAAGATTATTTGAAGTAAATGATAATGGGGACACAAGGTACCAAAATCTGTGGGACACAGCTAAAGCAGTCCTGAGAGGAAAATTCATAGCCTTAAATACCTATATCCAAAGGATGGAAAGATCACAAATCAACAATTTAATGAATTGTCTCAAAGACCTGGAAAAGGATAAGAAAACCAATCCCAAATCCAGCAGAAGAAAAGAAACAACCAAGATCAGAGCAGAACCAAATGAAATCCATAACGAAAAAACTAAACTGATGATTAATAAAACAAAAAGTTGGTTCTTTCAAAAGATAAACAAAATTGACACATCTCTCACTAGATTAACCAGAAGCAGAAAAGAAAGGACTCTAATAAGCTTCATTAGAAATGATAAAGGAGAAATTACAACTGACACCACCTAATTACAAAATATCATCTCTGAATACTATAAAAATCTCTATGCAAACAAACTTGAAAACATGGAGGTAATGGACAAATTCTTAGAAACACACAGCCTCCCTAGGCTCCACCCAGAAGATGTAGATTTCCTGAGCAGACCAATATCAAGTACCAAAATTGAAGCAGTAATAAAAAACCTTCCTAAAAAAAAAAGTCCCGGACCAGATGGTTTCGTACCAGAATTCTACAGATCTACAAATAAGATCTGGTGCCTATCCTGAAGAAATTATTCCATAACATTGAGAAGGAAGGAATCCTCCCCAATACCTTTTACAAAGCTAACATCACCATGATACCAAAGCCAGGTAAGGACCCAACAAGAAAAGAAAAGTATAGACCAATATCCCTTATGAATATAGATGCAAAAATTCTCCATAAAATCCTGGCAAATCAAATTCAGCTGCTCATGAAAAAAATAATCCAAACGACCAAATGGGCTTCATCCCAGAGATGTAGGGATGGTTCAACATATGCAAATCTATAAACATAATCCATCACATAAACAAAAGCAAAAGCAAAAACCATATAATCCTCTCAATAGATGCAGAAAAAACATTTGACAAAATTCAGGACCCTTATATGATAAGAACACTTGACAAAACAGGCATAGATGGAACTGACCTCACAATGATAAAAACCATATATGACAAACCCACAGCCAACATCATATTGAATGTGGAAAAATTGAAAGCATTCCCACTTAGAACTGGCACCAGACAAGGATGCCCTCTATCACTGTTTCTACTCAACATAGTGCTGGAAGTCCTAGCCAGAGTAATCAGACAAGAGAAGGAAATCAGGGGCATCCAAACAGGA
The DNA here is from genome assembly GCA_023783475.1 of Daubentonia madagascariensis. Lineage (NCBI taxonomy): Eukaryota > Metazoa > Chordata > Mammalia > Primates > Daubentoniidae > Daubentonia > Daubentonia madagascariensis. The sequence goes on from JAKFHU010002592.1 coordinate 473,388, forward strand.
CCAAAAGGGGTCAAAATATCACTCTATGCAGATGATGTGATCTTATATCTAGAAAAACCCAAAGACGCTATGATGAGATTACCAGAATTGATAAATAAGTTCAGCAAAGTCTCAGGATACAAAAACAACATACACAAATCAGTAGCATTCATATACAACAACAACAGTCAAACTGACAACCAAATCAAAGACTTGATAACTTTCACAATAGCAACAAAGAAAATAAAATACCTAGGAATGTATTCAACTAAAGAGGTGAAGGATCTCTACAGGGAGAACTATGAAACACTGAAGAAGGAAATAGCAGAGGATGCAAACAGATGGAAAACTATGCCACACTCATGGATTGGCAGAATCAACATTGTTAAAATGTCTATACTACCCAAAGTGATCTACAGATTCAATGTAATCCCTATCAAAACACCAACGGCATTTTTCACAGATTTGGAAAAAATAATTCTACACTTTATATGGAACCAGAGAAGACCTCAGATAGCCAAAGCAACCTTAAGCAGAAAGAACAAATTGGGAGGCATCAATCTACCAGACTTCAAACTATACTACAAGCCTATAGTAACCAAAACAGCATGGTACTGGTAAAAGAACAGAGACATAGACCAATGGAACAGGACTGAGTACCCAGACATAAAACTGTCCTCATATAGCCATTTGATTTTTGACAAAGCAAACAAAAGCTTACACTGGGGAAAAGAATCCCTATTCAATAAATGATGCTGGGAAAATTGGATAGCCACATGTAGAAGACTGAAACAGGATCCTCACCTTTCACCTCTCACAAAAGTCAACTCATGATGGATAACAGACTTAAACCTAAGAAATGAAACCATAAGAATTCTAGAAGAAAAACTCATATAGACATCAGCCTGGGCAAAGATTTTATGAATAAAACCCCAAAAGCAATCTCAGCAACAACAAAAATAAACAAATGGAACCTGATCACATTAAGAAGCTTCTGTACAGCCAAAGAAACTATTGCTAGAGTGAATAGACCACCTACAGAATGGGAGAAAATTTTTGCATGCTATACATCTGACAAAGGACTAATAACTAGTATCTATATAGAACTCAGGACAATCAGCAAGAAAAAATCAAACAACCCCATTAATAAATGGGCAAAGGACATGAATAGAAACTTTTCAAAAGAAGATAGACTAATGGCTACAAAACATATGAAAAAATGCTCAACATCTGTAATCATCAGGGAAATGCAAATTAAAACCACAGTGATATTCCACTTAACTCCAGTGAGAATGGCTTACATCAAAAATTCCCAAAACAACAAATGTTGGCATGGATGCAGAGAAATAGGAACACTTATACATTGCTAGTGCGACTGCAAACTAGTACAACCTCTATGGAAAGTAGTCTGAAGATACCTCAAAGAACTAAAAGCAAAACTACCATTTGATCCAGTAATCTCACTACTGGGCATCTACCCAAAGGGAAAAAAAGACATTTTATAATAAAGACATCTACATTCGAATGTTCATAGCAGCAGAATTCACAATTGCAAAGATGTGAAAAGTACCCATCAATACATGAGTGGATTAAAAAAATGTGGTATATGTATACCATGGAGTACTACTCAACCACAAAAAACAACAGTGCACTAACACCTCTTGTATTATCCTGGATGGAACTGGAGCCCATTCTTCTAAGCGAAGTATCTCAGGAGTGGGAAAACAAGCACCACATGTACTCACCATCAAATTGATTCTAACTGATCAACTTTTATGTGCACATATGGAAGTAACATACTAATTGATCAACACTTATGCACACATATGGAAGTAACATTTATTGGGTATTGGGCAGGTGGGGGGAAGGAGGGGGTGGGTAAATTCACACGTAGAGCGCACTCTCTGGGAGATGGGCAGGGTAAAGGCAATACATGTAACCTAGACGTCTGTACCTCCATAATACTCTGATATAAATAAATTTTTTTAAAAGCTTTCCACTGTGTTTTGTATTTCCTTAGATGAATTTTTCATTTATAGAAGTTCCATTTGGTGGGTTTTTTTTAAATATGTTGATCTCTTTAGTGAATTTTTCATTCATTTCCTGAATTGTTTTTCTGGTTTCTTTGAGTTGGTTTTCCATTTTCTCTTGGATTTCGTTGCGCTTCCTTACAATCCATATATGGAAATCATTATCTGTCATTTCAATATTTTCATTTTCGTTGGTATCCATTGGTATAGAGCTGGTGTTCCCTTTGGGGGTGACCTTTTGCTCTGATTTTTCATACTTCCAGAGTTCTTTCACTGATTCCTTCTCATCTGGAGCAGCTGTTGCTTATTTTTGGACTTTCATTTGTTTAGATGGGGCTTTCCCCGCACACACTTTTATGGGTGTATTTGTAGCATATGTGGGGTAAGACCTTTGGCTTTGCTTTTGGGTGCTTTGATTTTGATATAGGATCTGGATGGGTGCCTTGGTTGTAGATATCCTTAGTGTGGTGGTTTTCTCAGTTGCTAGTTGTTTGTAGGCTGTAGCAGTGGTGAGCTATGTGACTGGGCAGATTCCCTGTCTCTCTTTGATGACAGATGATGGAGGTTTTTGACATCCTTTCTCTTTCCCCAGCCTGGTGGTCTTAACTGTGTGAATTTTGTTGGCATGCCCAGTTTAATGTCTGAGATAGTAGGTGGTGGTTGTAGGTGAGAATCAACCACACCCAGTATGATTGAGTCAGTAAATGCTGTAAAGGGCTGTGCAAATTGGCCTTCTTGCCAGTAGGTGGCATTTGCTGGAAGGAACAATTTTCAGCTTTGTTTCTGGGACCTGTGACTGACTCTAGCCCTCCAGGAGTAGCACCAGAATGCCCCAGGTGGTGGGTAGGGCTCTGGAACTTCCAGATGAGTTCTTATTCTCTGCCATGGCAGTGGCAGGTGGAGTAGTGAGGATGGGCAGGGCTGGATTGGGTGAGCTTGACCTCAGTCTCCACAAAAGATGTCCAGGTATATATTTTGGCAGGGGTCAATAGTCTGCTCATAGCTTCTGGATAACACCACCAAGGAGGGGCTGAATTGATCCCACCAAACAAAAAATCTGCTTGTGGTGGCTGGGCTATCTGAGATTCACAATCTGGCTGTCAGGGGTGGGTTGTGCTCTTCTCTGCACTCCCCTGTTCTGAAGTTTCCATATGGCGACTGCCAGCAGGCAGGACCTCAAATTAGCTGTGCTCACCCACAATTGCACTGTGAACTAAGGAGCTTCCCCACCCAGGATCCTGGCCTGGGCTGATAGTGTGGCCTTCCTGTGTGGGGTGTAGGGGTGCTCCATGAGTGTTCTGGGAACACTCTGCACTCTGGGAACCACACTGCACTCTCCTCTAAATTCTGCTTATGTGGGCTCCCTTGCCTCCTGAGATTAGTTCACAAATCTCCCCTCCATGCCCCCAAGCAACACAATCAAGACCTGGGAGTATGGGATCTGGCCTGCAGGCCTGTACCTGGGTCCCTGAAGATTAATCTCTGACCATGCCAGGGAGAAGTGTGCTGGTCCTGAGTTTCCTATGAGGTGTTCAGGCAGGTTAGATGTTTCTCTGCTTCTGGATGTGCCCTTCTTTTATGGAGCTGCCATGCAGGCAGCACCAAGGAGGGCCAGTAAGCAGCTAGCTCACAGTCCAAGCACCTATCAGTCTGCTTCAGGACCTTACCAGGAAAGGATTGAGCCCTATTCTCTGTGGAAGCCTTGGTGTGGTGGCTCACTTGTCTCTCTCAGCAGCTACAGGTGGGGGAGTGGAAGGGGAGTAAAAGGGTCTGGATTGAGGAAAACTAACACTCTGGTCATTTCTATGTCTCCCTCTGGAAGGCAGACCACCTGGAATGTCCAGGCTTTGTAGTCATACAGATCCCCTGGGTCCCACTGGACCCCTGAGGCTCCTGCACTTTGAGCTGGAGTTGGGAGATGTTTGTGTGGAAACAAGCAAGACAAAACCTGAGAAGTTGAAGCCCCCTAAGAGTCCCATAGATTTTGATAGCTTGTGTTCCCTTTGTTGTTCAGTTGAAAGAATCTTATGAGTTACATCTTAATTTTATTCCTGACCCAATAGTCATTCAGTAGCAGGTTCTTTAATTTCCATGACTTTGGGTAGGTTTGAGTGTTTCTGTTGTGATTGATTTCTAGTTTCATTCTGCTGTGGCCTGAGAAGATACATGGTATGATTTTTATTTTTTTGTTTTATTTTATTTTTTAAAATTTGTTGAGACCTGTTCTGTGGCCTAAGATATGATCAGTCTCAGAGAGTGTCCCATGTACTGCTGAGAAGAATGTATATTCAATAGTTTTGGGGTAGAATCTTCTATAAATGTCTGGTAGGTCCATTTGATTTAGAGTTCAGTTTATTTCCATTGTTTCTTTGTTTATTTTCTGCTTTAATGATTTGTTGAGCTCTGACAGTGGGGTGTTGAGATCCCCAGCAATTACAATGGTTCTGTTTATTTCTTTGCTTAGCTGTAGTAAAATTTGCTTTATGTATCTGGGAGCTCCTTTGTTATATGCATATATATTTAGGACTTTTATGTCTTCTTGTTGAATTTCTCCCTTTACCATCATATAATGGCCCTTTTTATCTTTTTTTACCTTTGTTGGCTTAAAGTCAAATTTATCTGATATGAGAATTTCTGCACTTGCTCTCTTTTGATTTCCATTTGTGTGGAATATTTTTTTCCATGCTTCCATATTGAGTCTGTGTGTGTCCTTGTGGTTTAGATGTGTTTCCTGGAGACAGCAGATATTTGGGTTGTGTTTTTTCACCCATTCAGCCAACCTATGCCTTTCGAGAGGAGCATTCAGACTGTTATCATTCAGTGGTAGAATTTATATGTGGGATGTTGATCTTTTCATCCTGTTGGGTAGCACCATATTGCTTTGTTTCCCTCTTGTGTTATTGTTTTATAAAAGTTGTGAGTTTTGTGAGTGATTTTACACTGGTTGGTGTCTCTTGTGCTGATTCGCATATATTGCTATTCTGAGTATATCCTGCAGGGCAGGTCTGGTCATGGCAAATTCCTTCAGTGTTTGCTTGTCTGGAGAAGACTTAATTTCTCCATCAATTGTGAAACTTAGTTTTGCAGGATTAAAACTTCTAGGCTGGAAGTTGTTCTGTTTAAGAAGATTGAGGATGGGGCCCCAATCCCTTCTGGTTTGTAAGGATTACACTGAGAAGTCTGCTGTTAGCCTGATGGGTTTTCCTTTATAGATTATTTGATGGTTTCATCTTGCTGCTTGCAGAATTTTCTCATTCATTTTTACTTTGGCCAGGTTGATTACTATATGTCTTGGAAATGTCCTATTTGCTATGAGTCCTCCTGGTGTTTTATGACCATCTTGTATCTGTATTTCTGAATCTCTGGTGATACCAGTGACATTTTTCTCAATAATTCCTCCAAATAGGTTTTCCATGCTTTTAGCTCTTCCTTCTTCTCCCTCAGGGATACCTATAATTTGAATGTTAGTTCATGTCACATAGTCCCATGTCTCTCTCAGTGATTGCTGAGACTGTATTATACTCTTCTGTGCCTCTTTGAATGACTGAGTTATCTTGAGAGTTCTGAGATTCTTTCTTCTCCTTGGTTTAGTCTGTTTTTGAAGCTTTCTGCTGTGTTTTGAAATTATCTAAATGTCTCTTTCCTTTCTTTAAGTTCTATTATATCTTTTCTTATGTTGTCTAACTCTTTAGCAACTTTTTCATTGCTTTCCTGAAATATTGTTTTGGCTTGTTTTTGTTGGCTTTCAACTTTCTCTTCAATTCCATTCATCTAATTTGCCATCCATATACTACATCCCATTTCTGTCACTTTGGCAATTTCCTTGTGTGTGGAGTGAACTACTCTATCTCCATTGTGTTCCCTTGGAGGTGTCAAACTTTTTTGTTTTTTCATGTTGCTAGGGTTCTTCTGCTGGTTTCTTCTCATCTGGCTCCTCTTTTCTCAGCTCTGAGTTAATACGATTGCAGGGCAACTGTTCTCCTTTGCTGGAAACCCTCTTGTTTAGTTAGGGGAAGGGGAGGACTCCAGATGGAGCTTTTGTGTCCTATTCTGGAATGTTGATCCATCAGGGAAATTGTGGGTGTACTGAGAGCCTGTAGAACAGCTGTTCTGTTTCTATCAATTCCCCTGTGATTACCACAGTTTAAGTCAGTGCTGGATGATATTCATGTGGGGTGGAGAGATGTTCCCTAGCTGGTTGTGACCCTCTCCATGGTGGCTGTTGTTGTAGAAGATTGCTCTGGCTGGGATCACCCAATGGAGGTGACACTGGCAGTTGGGTGAGTCTATTTTGGCAGTGGTCACTGATGACTGGGCTGTGGGCATTTGCTAGAACCAAGTCCAGGAGTAATGGCTGTTCAGGGTTGGGGAGTCCTGCATGAAGTGTTGGACCTCAAGAACATTTTGCCAGCCCAGTGGCAGTGGTGGGGTCTCAGTTGTCGGGTCTTGGAGCCTAGGCACAGCTCTGAAATCTCAAGGGTAGTGTCTCATGCCCAGTGGGGGCCCTGAAGCTACAGGGGACAGAGCCTCAGTCTTTGGCATAGTGAGAGCTTCAGAGCTGGCTCTGGGGATTATGGGGAAGATCCACAAATATGGAGGGCTTTTCTGCCAGCATGGGGACTGCTGATGCCCAGTTGCACAGGCAGGGGTTTGTCTCAGTGCCCAGGGACTGCATAGGCAGACTGGAGTTGCTGGTCAGCCAAGGTTCTCCCCACACACTTAGAACATGCTGAGGCAGTCACCCAAGACTTCCCAGGTGGTACCTATGGGGTCTGAGGCTCTTCCTCTGTTCAGATCCCACACAGGGAAGGAGGCATACACAGTCCCCAGTCACAGGGCACAACATGGGGAGCGTCTGTTCTGTCTGTTCCCTCCCTGGCCCAGTGGTGGTGATGTGAAGTCTACTACTGGAAGGCTGGGTCCTGAGCAGACCTGGCTCTGTGCACCAGAGCAATCAACATGGTGTCAGTTTCAGAAACCTGGGGTTGGCAGCCAACATATTTCTGCTGCACCTGCTCTCCAGTGTTATGTCTCTGCACAGACTCTGAGCAGCTCCCCAGTCAGCCCAGAGGTCTGCAGTGGAGGAGGGATACCCCTCACAGCTCGAGCTGCCTGCAACTTTCGTTTCTCTTCTAAAAGGCAGTGTCTCCTCAGGTTGCTTCTATTCTGCTGTCTTCCCCTCTTCCCAGCAGTGTGAATTGTATGGGGACCCCCAGCTTAATCTCTGAGATGGTGGGTGGCGCTTGTGAGTAAGAATTGGCCATGCCCTGTTTGATTCAGTCAGTAGATCCTGTAATGAGCTATACATTTGTTCTCCCTGTCACCTGTTGATGCTTGCAGGAAAGATCCAACTGCAGAGATGTTTGTTTGTGCTTATAATAGGCTCTAGCCCCCCAGAAGAAGCACCTCAATGTTCCAGACAGTGGGAGGGGCATTGTAGCTTCCAGGGGATTGCTTGTTCTCCACCATAGCAGAAGTGGGTAGAGGAGTGAAACTGGGCAAGGTTAGGTTGGGTGATCTAGGAAGTCTCCACAGGGCTCAAAGGTCAGGCCACTGGAGAAAGCCACTGGGAGGGGCCCAAAGCAGCCTCTCCAAACTGGAAAGACTGGTTGTGGGGAAGGGGCCATCTTTAATTCACCAACTGGCTATTGGGAGTGAGCTCTGCCACTCTTGCACTACCCCTGCCCTGACAATCTCCCTCCAGTGTCTGGTTGCAAATGGGTGCCCGAATATGCTGCACTTGGCAGCAATGGCACCACAGGCCGGGAACTTCCCTGCCAGGGGATCCACCCTAGTCCAACCTCACGACTTACTTTTGGGGGTTGGGTGTTCCACTAGATCACCATGTCTCTGACCCACATTGTACTCTCCCATCAGTTCTGCCCATGTGGGCTGCCTCACCTCCTCAGTCCAGCTTTCAAATCTCCCCCTTGTCCCCCTCAGTAACCTGCTCAAGTCCTGGGGGTACGGGATATAGCCTGTATGTCTAACCCACTGGCATGCATCTCAGGGGAGTGACAGTGGGCAGGGAACTGCCAAACTGAGCACCCCTGAGTCCACTGCCAGTGCTCAAGGGGAAAGGTGTGGACCTCACTCTCTGTGGAAACCCCAGACTGGAGGATGCACCAGCAGAGGAGAGGCGGCCGCTCTTGAAAGTCTCTGCTCAATCTGTCCCCCTGGCTGCAGATGGGTGGGGGAGGGGTGGGGGAGGAAAAGAGTCTGAATGGGAGAGAGCAGGGATTCCAGCTCCTCTGGTTCCTCTCCCTGGAAGGAAGCCCACATGGAATGTCAAAGTTCTGGGATCACACAAGTTTTCCACACAATTCAGTGGTTGCAGCAGCACTTGGGCTCATGAAGGTGGAAAAGCTTCCAAGCAAATCAGTAGCCTGCTGTTTACTGAAGGTGTATTAGAAGGAGAAACAAAACCCCCCTTACCCCTTCACTGGGCTCCAAACCTCTCTGGGTTTGATCCTTGGTTATTTCTTTTTTTCTTTTTCCTCTTCCTGTTCTGCTTCACAATTTCCCTCTGTGATGTCTCCAGCAGGCTCCAGCACTTCTTCCTCTGAACTACACCTGAGCTGTGCCCATTCACCCTCTCCTTTATCTGAAACCTGTCTTTCCCTCTGGGATGATACCAAAAGGGATGTCTCTAGTCAGTTTTTGCTTCCCCCGATCCAGAAAGATTTTCTATTGTCAGGCCAACCTTTCCTTTGTCCTTTGTCTAGAAAACAGGTTTTTCTTAAAGTTGTTTTTTTGTTTGTTTGTTTTGTCTGTGCCTGTTGGCAGTTCCAGATTGGAGGTTTCTGCAGTGCCCTGTCTGGGATATATGAAGCAATAAGGTAAGCCTGGAAATGTGAGTTGCCATATTTTTCCTCAAATCTCAAGTTCCCTAGGCAGCCTGCCTTCATCTTTCCACCTTCAAGAGACTTCCTATGCTTGTTAGTTGCATTAGGTCCAGAGTATTTTAGTTGTAGAGGGTAGACCTTGGAGGAATGGGGCTACTCCATTTTGGAAGAACCAGAAATCTCTGCAATTATCTTTAATTCATGTATTCATTCACTCACTCAAAAATATTCATTGAGCACCTACTATCTATCAGGCATACTGTTAAGCACTAAGGATTAGTACATTTTTTGCTTTCATGAATAATTCCTCTTGTAAAAAGAAAATCAAAGTCTCAGGGCAACCCTCTCAACTCCTTATGCAGAAGAGAAGGTAAAAGCCTCAGGTTCCCATGAAGAACAGGCCCCACAGTTCGTTCATTAAGGAAATTTCTTGCTAACCTCCCATAAGCAAGAACATGCAAGTTATATCTATGCCTAGCATCTGAAACTAAAGCCTGTTTGATTACACACTAATAATGAATTACATGGCTTATGTTACAGGCAAGTAGAGCTGGAGACAAGACAAAATCAGACATTCTTCCACCTACCCAGGCACATCTACATAATTGATGCTTCACTGGCTCCCTTATTTTATGTAAAATGTAGATTTCTTGGGTCTCACAAGAATGTATCCACTACCTCATCCACTCTCCCCTTCCTCCTGCCTTTTTCCTTCTCTCTGTATGCCTTTAAAATGCTGAAGGTTCCAACTTCCCCTTCCAAAAAACAGCCACAGCTTGTCTGTGGTTCACGTTTTTCCCAGGCGTGTCCTCAAAATCTTGGTTTAATAGACCTGCGTTGATTGAGATGTGTGCCTGTGTCATTTATTTGGGTCAACACTCTTAATGAGAAAGAGAAAGACAATAAATACATAAACAGACAAAATTATTTCAGATGGTGTTAAGTGCTATCAAGGAAATAAAAGAAGGTTCTGGGATAGTGACTTGATTAGGGAAGTGTGGCTACTTTAGATGGAGTAGTCATGCAAGTCATCTCTGAGAATATGACATTTTAGATGACACTTGAATAGCAGGAAGGGTCTACACATGCCAAGATCCTGAAGAAGGGTGCTCCAGGCAGAGTGAATGGCACCAACAAAGGCTTTGGGGAGAAAATAAGCTTAACAAGTTTGAAGAACAGAAAGAAGGCCATTATGGCTGTAGGACTGTGGGAAAGTCAGTGAGTGAGACAGGCGGGGGCCAGATGATACAGAGTCTTATAGGGTAGGGTAGAAAGTTTAAATTTTATTATATGTATGATGAGGATTTTTTAAAAGTGTATTGAGGTAATATATACATATATAATGTATCATCTTTACCACTTTTAAGTGTACAGATCAGTGATAATAAATACATTTATATTCCTTTTTCCCCTTCCTATGATGAGGATTTTTAAGCCTGGGATTGATATTACTTGATTTAAATTTTGAAAAGCCCCACTGTTTACTGTAAGAAGAATAGATTGTATGAAGGGTAAAAGAAGGATGAACAATGAGGAGGCTGTTGCAGTTGTTCAGTTGATGACAGTGGCCTTGACTGGGCTGGGAGTGTGGAAATGAAGAAAAGCAGACTGATTTGAGATATATTTTGAAGATATTACTGGTAGGAATTATGGTTAGACTGAATATGAAGGGTAGGGAAAGGAAAGTGTCAAGAATGCCTCTTAATTTTCCATCTTGAACAACTTCATAGATGGTGGTGCCATTTGCTGAAATGGGATTAGCTGGAGGAGGAGCACATTTAATGTAGAAAAGCAATAAGTCCCTTTTAGACATGTTAAGATTTAAATTTCCTCTTCCGTATCCTAAAGACTTGTGTATCCTCTCAAGCCTCCTGCTGTCACATATGCTGCTATCTCAGCCTGGAATGATTTTCCTCTCTTTTTTTCACCTAGAAAATTCCTCCTCATTCTTCAAGACTCAGCTGAAGTGTCACACTCTTTGAAATTTCTCCTGATTCCTCCCAGTTATCTGATTCTTCCTTTTTGTTCTCAGATCACTTTTACTTATAACCATCCGTCCTTTGTCCAGAATATGAGACTGAGTAATTTATCTCTATCTCCTTTGTGTCTAACACAGTGTCCGAAATATTTATATATATATATATATATATATATATATAATTAACGAATAGATAGATTAATTACTTAATATTGGAAAGAGAATTGAAAGAAAGTTTTATTTTTCTCTGTGACCCCAGTGCCTGTGATGCTTTAGGTGCTGAGGGATCATTGAATGAATAAATGTCACTACTCTGATCACAACTTGCCAGTGGCTCTTTATCTCAATCTCAGTAAAAACCAAAGCTCTTTGGCTGACATATAAGGTTCTGTATAACATGTCCCCTACTACCTCTCTGATGTCATCTCCCCCCCAGTCTTCTCCTCACTCACTTTATTCTAGCCACACTGGCTTCCTTTTTCTGTTCCTCGAACATGGCAAGAATGCTCCCAGCTCTTACCACAAATATCTGCTTGGCTCACTCTTCATTAATTCAAGTCTCTATGCAAATATAGTCTCTCAGTGAGAAGCCTTCCTTCGTTGGTGCACCTCAGCCATCCTCATCCCCATCACCATCCATCCTCTTCCCTCCTCTTTTATTTATATATTTATATATATATATAAAATATTTGTATATATATAAATGTGTATATATATATATATATATATAAAATGTGTGTGTGTGTGTATATATATATATACACATAAAATCTCCTAATATGTAGTTTGATATATTTCAAAACCTAACGCCAGGTTTGGTTTTGTTCTTTCAACAAAATGAGCATTCAGCATCAAGGCCTCTGGTGAAGAAGGCGAAAGAGACAGCTTGTGTTGTTCCAATTCACAGTATCTGATATTGTCATCAACATATGGCACAAAAAACCCGTTCCCAAGTTCAATCATAACCAGAGTCCCAAGATAATTACATGAGTAAATGAATGTGAAATTGTTCCAGAAATTGTGATATATTGTTCGTGTTTAAGGAATTCTTATTATAAAATTTTCAAACTCTCTCCAGTTACTTACACAATGGCTATCAATTCTCCCTGCATTTTTATTTCCAGCTTCCAACCCTGGGGCAGTGCATATGGTTATGGTTAGCAAGATGGTGTTCATATTTACCAATAATTAACCTAGGGATGTCTATCAAGGTTGTTAGCCTAGTGAAAAATGGCCAGAGAAGTGTTTGATGGTCTACCTAAATCTACCCAGAAAGATTCTGGTCATAACCTAGGGGTCTTTGCAGTCTTGTTGTGATCATCTTCCATTGATTTGGTGAGGTCCAACTCCAAGAGGCCAGGGCCTGGGACAGAAGGGCATAGAGATTGATACTTGCTCCTTCCTTTCCAACTAAGGAAGAGCTTAAAAGTGAGGGCTCTTTTAGGGTCCCTTAGGTACACCCATCACTGCCCTTAGAAGTTCAGCAAAACACTGGGTTCCCATCCATATTATGAGCCAGTGCTATTCCCACTATCAAATGTAACTGGATGTCATTGATAGAAATACGTCATCCAGAAGGAATGAGGTGATCATCTTAACCCTCTTTGTCCTGGTAAGTCCCCATCTGTGCTATTTAACCAGCTCTACACAATAATTGTTAAGGCAACAACAAATACCCTGGGCAATGTTCAGAGAGGAATAATCAGGCCAGGGAGAGGGCTAGAAATCACATGAGGAATGGTGTTGGAGAAACTGGGGCTGTTTGTCCTGGAAAAGAAAAGAAACAGGTAGATACAATCTCTGTCTTCAAATTACTGAGGAGTTGTCACAAAACAAAGGGAGCTAACCTACTCTGTGTAGCTCTGGGTAGCAGAGCTAGGACCTCTAATAGTGGAAGCCACCAAGAGACAGGTTTCACCTCAACTCAAGTAAGAATTTTCTAAAACTCAGAGCCTTCCCTGTATGGAATAAGCTGCTTTGGGAGGAATTGTCATCTCTGTCTTTGGAGGTATGGAAAAAGAAGTTACTAGCCAGAGATGGTACAGAAGGGAATGCTGTGTTGGTGTAAGGGTTGTGCTAAATGATGTTTCAGGTCCTTTATAACACTAGAAATCTTCCACTGTCCATTTTCTCCATCTTTCAAGTTTGTTCTGTCCTTTGGCAAGGCCTTGGATGTGAACAGGACTGCAGAGAGTGGAGAGGACACAGAGAGTAACACCCAATCCATGGCACATGAATCAAGATGGACTTAACATTTCAATGGCTTCTCCATGACTGCAGTGGTGCTCAGGCCCTTGGTATGAGTCTATGAAGCAACTGATGCTATGATGCTAAAAGAACTTTCTGCAGCCTTGGGATGGAGATCATGATGGAGATGACTCAGGCCCTTCAGACTTGAGCTAAGCACCCCTCCCATGGTCCTAGGCATTTCTTCTAGAGGCCCAGAGCCAGCAGAAAACCTCTCACCCAGTTCTTGGAGTAATCAGCCACCAGAAATCATGTGGATCACCTCTTTACTTCCGGACCGTAGGAGTTAAGTTAGAGAAGATCCAAGTCAGAAGGCACTTTAGAGATCATCTAGTCCAGTTCCTTTTATAACATGGTATATATTAAAAGATTACAGCTAGAGAGGTACAGATTATTGCCTAATGCCACACAAAAAGTTTGGAGCAGGGCTGGATTTAGATTACAGATCTCTGTATTCAGCAATTACCTAGCCACATAGCCTTTCCTCAGATACTTGGGGGATCAGTGGATTAGCCCCATTCTGAGCCCCCATTTCACCTTCTCTGATACCCTCATCCAAGCTTATTCAGGTGAATGGCAGTGCAGCTCAGAGGTAAGAGGTATGGGTGCCAGAACTTGCTTGTGCTCAAAGTCTGGATTCACCACTTATTTCAAACCCTAAGCAAGGTACCTAACTTCTTTAGCCCTCAATTTTCTCATGTCTAAAGTGTGAGTAATAATATCTCACCAACCTTACCTCCAAGGATGTTTGTGATTTGTAAGTTAATTAATACATGGGAGAACGCTTAGTACACTTAGAACAATGCCTAGCACTTCTTAGTGAGTATTCAATAAGTGATGGATATTATTGTTTATGTAACTGCTATCCACTGAGTGTCTTTATGTGCCCAACAATGGGAAACAAATATACAACTGGACATTTATAGTACAGTATGGTAGTAAGTCCTACACTAAAGCTATGTGTCAGGGGCTATGGTAACATGGAAGAGTGGAAGAGGAAAGTAGAAGGCTTCTGTGGAGGCAATGCATCCAAGTAGCTTGAAGTGGGGAGGAACCCTCCTCTACCCTCTGTGACCAGCAGGTACAGAGGCCCAGAGGATGAAAGAGCACCATCTTGTTGCTCTTTGACTAATAGCCAAGTGCTCCACAACCCTAACCCGGCTCTGAGTTATGCCTCCCTCAAGCGCTCTCTAGAATTGCCTTCAAGAGTTACAGATGGGAGTTGAAGAGCTGCATTCTTCATAACCTCTGAGTTTGGGGCAAGAAAGCAAAAGGGTAGCCTAGGTCTGTGGGCCATGTGGGGAGAGGTAATTAGGCTGAACTGTTTCTCTGATGCATAGAAGTACAATTTCAGTAAACTAAAAACCAACAAAAAATCTAGAAATTTCACTTTATTCAAGTATACAGGAACAGTTTACAGATAAATTTGGCAGCCGTGAATGGGCAGAGAAGCCAAAATCCAAGGCAGAGAAATATCTCAAGAAAGCCTAAAGTGGCTAACATGTACCAAGCATTCACTCTATGTTGGACACTGTTCTAAGTACTTTATATATGTTAACTCATTTAATCCTCACAATAATCCTGTGATGTAGTAACTAATATTCCCACTATACAGGTGGGAAAACTGAGGTGCAAAGTGGGTAAGAAATTTTCCCAAGGTCATATAGCTAGGAAGTTCCTCAGATGAGATTTGAACCTGGCCAGTATGGATCTAGGGCCCAAACTTCTAAGCAAAACATTATTACTTTATTTTATGTTCAAATAACACAAATAACATGAGAATAGCAGCAACTAATATTTTTATTTTATGATGCAGCACTTCATACTTGTTATTTAATTGAATACTCACAGCCATTTGTAAGAGTTATTTTTATTGCTTCTTTGTTTATGAATGATGGAGCCAATAAAGTCTGAGATTGTAAGTAATTTTGCCCCAAGTCATATAGCTAGAAAGTAGCGAATTCCACACCCAAACCATTTCTTACCCACTTTGCACCTCAGTTTTCCCACCTGTATAGTGGGAATATTAGTTACTACATCACAGGATGTCTTTCTAAGTCACCCCTATATCTAGAGTTTTCGTTACTTAATGGATGTGAGCAAAGAATAGAAAAATACTGGGAAAGTGCATTAGCCATCATTCTTAGTGGCAAACAAGAGAAGGAAATTATTAGAGAATATTAAGCAGCTCACAGGATCTCTTGGCATATGTATAAAAATAGAGGGTATAGTGAGTCAAGTTGGGAGGCTACACTACCATAAATAAGGCCCAAACTGCAACATGAAACTGCTCAACAAGCACCTCTGCTGGGAACAGGAACCACAGGTCACATCATTGATCTGCTGCCATTGCTACCATCCCCAGAAAGAGGATCCTGCTCAGCACCTGCTTTCTCATAATTCCCCCTTCAAATCATGTTCTCAATTTGGCATAGCTGATTAGTGGACCCTATATTATATGCCTCTGCCCTAGCTGAAAGAAATGATAAGAAAGCAAGTTTCTGGCCTATATTTGGGAGATGGAACTTATAATGTGGCAAATTACTTCAATATAGGAAGGGCTCAAATGTGTTAGACAACTACAAAGTATGATAAATATCTGTCACAGGAAGAATATGGAATAGGACATATGAGCATCAAATGGTGTGGTTGGGGATAGAGGGAAGCAGTAGATGACCCTTCCAAACCCAAAGCAGTGTGTGTGTGTGTGTGTTTCCTGCAGCTTCTCTTGCCTCTCTGCATACAATGACAATATCTGGGGGGACTTTCTGAGCCCTGTATAGCATACAAGATGGGAGTCTTAAATCCCAAAATCCCTTAACTCTGAGAGTAAGTGCTTTACCCAGCACCTCCTCTATCCAGCAAACTAACAAGATGTAAAAAGCTACAGTTAAGTAAAGAAATCAAAGTGTCTTCAGGTATCTTCTCTCTCTTGTCTCCAGGCAGGATGAATCTCTAACTTCACTCAGAAAGGTTGAGTAAACACTATTCTTAAAGATCTGCAGAGAATAACAATCTGCAATTGCCTTTAGGATCTCAATCCTCAGGAGACAATTGCTCTATTATTTAGCCTAAATCTTTCATACTGCAATTAAAGTCCATCAGTTCCTGTATTGTCCAAGCAGAGAATTGGTAGCAGCTGACTCTTCTTCACCATACAATAACCCAGTGGGAAGAACTAATGGGTGACCAAAAAGTCACCCAACATTTTTTTTTCTTCCTCAGTCCAAAACAGCCCAAATCTTATCCTATTGAAATAGCGAGGAATACGCCTAAAGATTTAGTACAAGGAAGTCCACAGCAGTATTGTTTATGTAAGGGACAGACTAAAATCAACCTAAACACCCTTAACTAGGGAAATTCTTGCATAAGTGCTAAGGAAAATAATATAACAGAGAAAATGGATAGGAGGTGTCAAGGAAGCAGAACTTGAAGTAACTGTGAGAGGTTATGACCTCACTGAGAGGGTTACATTTGAGTAAAGACTTGAAAGAGGCAAGGAAGTGAACCATGCAGATATCAGGAAAAAGAATATTCTGTGAAAAGATAATAGCAAGTAAATCTCTAAGGGAGAAGTTGCCTAGCATCTTTATGAAACTGCATGGAAGCCAGTGTGACCAGAGCAGAGTGATACAAAAGGAGAACAGAAGATAAGGTCAGAAAGGAAATGGGTGATAATGA
Organism: Daubentonia madagascariensis; assembly: GCA_023783475.1. Lineage (NCBI taxonomy): Eukaryota > Metazoa > Chordata > Mammalia > Primates > Daubentoniidae > Daubentonia > Daubentonia madagascariensis. Next base: position 490,148 of record JAKFHU010002592.1, read on the forward strand.
AGGGCATTGCAGATCATAGCAAAGACTTGAGATTTTACTCTGATATGGGAAGACTTTGGAGGGTTTTGAAGCATAGGGGTGACCTGATCCGACTTATGGATCCCTCTATTATGTTGAGAATAGACAAAAGAGTGAAAATCAGGGAGACCACTCAGGAGACTATTGCAATAATTCAGGAGAGAGGTACTAGTGGCTTGAACCAGGATAACAGCAGTAGATGTGGTAAGAAGTAATCAGATTCTGAGTATATTTTAAAGGTAGAACCTACAGGATTTGTTGATGAATTAAATGTAGAGTATGAGAGAAAAAGAGAAGAGTTAAAGATGATCCTAAGATTATTAGCCTGAGTAACTGGAAGAATGGATTTGCCATTTCCTGAGATGGGAAAGACTGTAGGAAGAAAAAGTGATATTTGCCAAGGGTGAATATCAGGATTCTAGTTTGGAATTCTAAAGTTTGAGATGCCTGAGATACCTATTAGATATTCAAATAAAGACATCCCAATGGAGATGTTGAGTAGGCAGTGTTTATATTATATAAAAATAAGTAAAAGTACATACAGCAAAATATTAATACTGATTCCCCCTGGGTGGTGGATGGTAATTTACTTATTAATAGAAATATGTATAAGTAACAAGCCACAAGCCATACAAGGAGCAGTTAAAGGAATTTGGCTCATTTATTCATTTAATTACCCAAGTAGTACATACAATTTCTTTATTTAATTGTCCATGTAATGCAGAATAATTCTTTATCTAGTTACCAAAGTAACACATGCATATTACATATGTTCCTTTGCTAATAAAATAAATAAATGAACCAAGTCACTTGTCATTTGCTATATGGTTTGTTTTTTCAGGTCCTTTAACTCTGGATTGAATATTAACCCCTTGACACAGAATTGTTCTCAGAGGAAAAAGACCTCAAAATTGTGTATGGAGTGACCTGAGTTAGCAAGTGAGACAAAACTGAGAAAGAGGCAGTCCACTGCAAAGAAAAGACACGTGAGCTGAGAGGGAAAATGCCTATGCACCCAAAGGGTGCATAGGGATCAGGGGAGCAGAACCACCAGCCCCTCAATGGAGAAGCCAAAGCACCAAGACCAGTTGGTCTTGCATCCTCTTGCTAGCTTCATGCAGCCCTTTACTCAAATACCTGGGACTCCAGCTCTTGCTTACCCACCTAACTTTAGGGCTCACCTTCTCAAGAAAGTAGGAACTGCTCCCCAACAACCCTTCTCTTAGGCAGCAACAGCCTCTTCCTGAGAATGGACAACATAGACATCACAAAGCCCATGCCATGGAATCCTTGACTTCACACCTCTAAAAGAGAGGAAGAACATGACCAAACTCCAATATCTGCTGTGTATAATCAATACAATAATGAAGGGAGACAGGTTGTGTAAATTGAAAGCCATTACATAAAGAGTGGTTGATATTATTATTAAAAGCAGAACTTGAACAAATGACTACTCAACAAGGGGCCCACATGTAACGTCTTCCTTAATTGCAGATCTGTTTTAGTTTTGTCAGAGAAGAATCCCATTTAATATTACCAAAAAAACACAAGATCTTGTTAGAAACTGTCCTTCTGGAAAGGTGCTTATATGCAATTCTGACAGATCAGTGACATTCAAGCATATTATCTCTCATTGACAAAGATGATCCAGTCAGCTAAAGCCACTTCCACTAATGCAAACAAATGTTGTGCTTTTTTCTTTTTTTCTCTAGACAATAAAGGTGTCAACATGACTTAATGAATAAATTTGCTGATATTACCTTCCTACTCACTGATATTAATCAGGATAGCACTCACAGATACATAATTTATCCAAAGAGCAACATGTTAACTTGCAGTCACTGGAGTCTAGAAATTTTGCCCATAGGCAGAGTGCTACCCTCTCATCCAAGTGCCTAAAATCCCCACAATTTGCAATTTATATAGGGGATGAACTGTTACCACCTGTGTCCATTCTAAAATGTAACTATCCAAAGTGGGATTGTTTATTAAAGAAAATATTTATGGAATTTCAGAGCTGGAAAAAATATCTAATCCAATCCCTTATTTCAAAAAGAAGGAATCTAAGGCCCAAAGGCGAAAAAAAAATTTGTTCACAGTCACAAAGTAAACTAACTGTATAGGGAGGGTGAAAACCCAAGTCTCTTGTGTCTCAATTCAGCCCCTTTTCCACTACATCTGGCAATCTAAGACAAATTAGCCCATAAACTCATATATAAGAAAACATTAAGAGATGCTTCCCTAGGGTGGTACAGGAGGTCTGAGTAGTTGGCATTGAGGTGGAGTGCTGAAAATGAGCTTAATTCTCAATCCTTAAATCCTCCAGATTCTTCATGATAAACAAATGTTTGTTTGGCCACTGTGCTCTCTCCTCCCCCACAAAGCCCAATGCTGAAAACAGCATGACTCCACTGTGAAGTTTGGCATCATGATGGCCCAATCTTGGCCATTAAACTAGTTTTGTCTGGAGGTTAGGGGTGGAAAATATGACCTTTACAGGCCCTTTCCAACATCTTCATCCAAACCAATTACAATTGCACCACAAGCCAAAGCCTGGGGCTAGTTACTGCCTCAAGTAGGTAGGGAGTTACTTTAAGATCTGTGAATGGGTGAGAGGTGGCCACATTTTTCAATCAGGCAAAGTCTAATGATGATTCTAGGGATTTGCAAGAACCTCAGAGAGTTCCTAATCAACATTTCCCAGACATAGATTGGGCATGATTGATTCCTATAAGCCTCTCTGTCTACAGCAAAGTCTCCAAAAGAGCTCCTGAGGGGACATGAAATATAACTTTGGGAGTCTAGTTGTTATTCCATTAGTCAGAAACACGAGCGGTGCTGCAGTGAAGACTGATACCCTCTCTGCCAAAAATCTGAGCCCAATCAGTTTTTTCTAATGGGGCATAGCCTAATCCCATAGAAAAGAAGACTCAGGCACTTTCAGCCAGGAATGCTGGACATTTTAAACATGACATATCTGTCATCCCGACTGGCATTTCATCTCTTTTTTACTTGAAGATTTTATTAAGATAATTGTAGATTCATATACAGTTGTAAGAAAAAACACAGAGAGATCCCTTGTACACTTTGCCCAATGTCCCCCAGTGGTAACATTTTGAAAAACTATAGTACACTATCAAAACTAGGATACTGACACTGATACAATCCATCAATCTTATTCAGGTTTCCCCAGTTGTAGTTGTACTCATTTGTATGTGTATGTGTATGTGCATTAAGTTCTATACAATTTTATCACAAGTGAGGGTTCATGTATCCACCATCACAATCAAGACACAGAACATTTATGTCACTATAAGCTTCCCTCATGTTGCCTCTTTTATAGCCACACCCACTTTTCTCCCAGCCTCCATTCTAACCCTTGAGAGTCACTGATCTGTTTTCCATTTCTATAATTCTCTAGAGATTTATCAAAATAGTTTCATGAATTTCTTTTTATTGCTAAGTAGTGAACATGGTATAGATGGGTACCACAGTTTATTTAACTATTCACACATAGGACATTTGGGTTGTTCCGCTTTGGGGTGATAACAAACAAAGGGGTGTGAACATTTCTGTACAGGTTTTTGTGTGAATATAAGTTTTCATTTTTTTGGGATAAATGCCCAGGAACGCCATTACTAAGTTGCATAGTAGTTGCATGCTTATTTTAAAAGAAACTGCCGAGCTGTTTCCCAGAGTAGCTGTGCCATTTTACATTCCCACCAACATTGTATGAGTGATCCATGTTCTCTGCCTCCTCAACAGCATTTGTTGTTATCATTATTTTTTACTTTAGTCATTGTGAGAGATGTGTAGTTGGATTTCACTGTGGTTTTAATTTGCAATTTCTCTGATGGCTATTGATATTGAAAATTTTTTCACATGCTTATTTGCCATCTGTATATCCTTTTCAGTAAAATGACTATTCATGTCTTTTGCTCATTTTCTAATTAGATTGTTTGATTTTTTCACTGTTGAGCTTTCTCTTTTCTTTTTTAAAATTGATGTAAAATTCATATAACATAAAATTAACCATTTTAAAATGAGCAATTCAGTGTCATTTAGGGAATTCATAATTTTTTTTCCCAACTCATATGCTTTTGATTTTTTCATTACCTAATTGCACTTTCTAAAACTTTCAGTACTGTATTCAATAAGACCAATGTATAAAATCCAGTTGTATTCCTTTACACTAGTAATGAACAATGCTAGAAGGAAATTAAGAAAACAATTTCATTCACAACAGTATCAAATAGAATAACATACTTAGAATAAATTTAACAAAGAAGCACAAGACTCGTATACTGAAAACTGCAAAACATTGTTGAAATAAATTAAATGGAAAGATATCACATGTTCCTGGATTGGAAGAATTAATATTGTTAAGATGGCAATACTCCCCAAATTGATTCAGATTCAATTAATCCTTACCAAAATCCCAACTGGATTTTTTGCAGAAATGGAAAAGCTAACCCTAAAATTTATACAGAAATTCAAGTGACCCAGAATAGCCAAAACAATCTTGAAAAAGAAGGACAAAGTTGGAGGTCTTACACTTTTTAGTTTCAAAACTTACTACAAAGCTACAGTGATCAAGACTGTCATTAAGTACTGGCATAAGGCTAGATATATAGATCAGTGGAATAGAAGTGAGAATACAGAAGTAAACCCATACATCTATGGTCAACTTATTTTCAGTAAAGATGCCAAGACTATCCAATGGGGAAAGAATAGTCTTTTGAACAAATGGTGCTGGGACAACTGGGTATCTACATGCAAATCAATTAGGTTGGACCCTTATCTCACACTATACACAAAATTAACTCAAAATAGATCAAAGACTTAAATGTAAGAGCTAAAACTATGAAACTCTCAGAAGAAACAAGGGTTAAAGCTTCATGGTCTTGTATTAGTCTATGGTTTCTTACATACAACACCAAAAGCACAGGTGACATAAAAAGAACACATAAATTGAACTTCATCAAAATTAAAAACTTTTTGCATAAAAAGACACTATCATAGAAGTGAAGAGACAGCCCACAAAATAGAGAAGTTATTTGCAAATTATATATCTGACAAAGGTCTAGCATTCAGGATAAATAAAGGGTCCTTATCAACCAATAATAAAAAGACAAGCCAATTAAAAATAACAAAGTATTCATATATACATTCCTCCAAAGAAGATATACAAATTGCCAGTAAGTACACGCAAATCTGCTCAACATAATTAGTTATAAGGTAAAATGCAAATCAAAACCTTAATACCACTTTACACTCATTAGGGTGGCTATAATCAAAATGACACAGAATAACAGATGCTGGCGAGGGTATAGAAAAATTGGAACCCTCATATACTGCTGGTAGGAATGAAAAGTGGTGCAGCCACTTTGGAAAACAGTTTGGTAGTTCCTCAAAATGTTAAATAGAGCTACCATTGATCCAGAAATTCCATTCCTAGAGAATTAAAAACGTCTGTCCACATAAAGACTTGTACGTGAATGTTCACAGCAGCATTATTCATAATAGCCAAAAGCATAAACAATTCAAATGTTTATCCACTGATAATTAAAATTTGGTGCAGGATACAATTAATTTTATTTGTCATAAAAAGGAATGAAGTACTGATACATTTGACTACATGGATAAACTTTACACATTATTTTTAGTGAAAGAATCCAGACACAAAAGCCTACTTGTATGATTCCATTAATATGAAATATCCAAAATAGAAAAATTCACTGAGGCAGAAATTATATTAGTAGTTACTAGGCACCAGGAGATGGGAAGAATGGGGAGTATAGGACTTATTTTTGGGGTGATGAAAACATTCTAAACTTTGACAGTGGTGAAGGTTGCACAAGTCTGAGAATATATTTAAGACAATTGAATTGTGCACTTCAATTTGGTGAATTTGATGGTACATGAATTATATGACAATAAAACTACAAAACAACAAAACCCTCACTGCCTCCCACATTCCCTTCCAGCTAAGAATTCATTTTTTTTACTTATCTTTACAGCCAAACCTCCAAAAAACAGTTGTTGACTCTCCTTACATTCACTTTCATATCTCTCTTTCACTCTTCACTCCATCTAACATGACTTCTGTTCCGATCATTCCATTGAAATGGCCTTTGTCAAGGTTACCAGTAACTCCATGGTGCCAAACCAATGGTCATTTGTTTTTCCCAAACTCTTTCCACCTCTCAGTACCACATGACACATATAACCATAGGCTCCTTTTCAAAACACTTACCTTTCTTTGTTTCCTTGACACCACAGTCTCCTTAATCTCTCCTACCTTCTAGTCACCTTCCCCACCCAACCTTTAAATGCTACAGTTTGCCAGAACTCAGTCCCAGCCCCTCTATGCTCAACACTCTTTTCCCAGATTATTTAATTCAGTCTCATGGCTTTAAATATCATCTATATCTTAATGCCTCTCAAATGTACATCTTCAGCCCAATCACTTCACACTCATGCTTCTGATGTGTATGTACATCTATCTGACACCTCTCCATGAATGTCTCATGAGAATCCAAAAATTAATATGTTCAAAACAGAACTTTTGCTTTTCTCCTTAAACCCAGTTGGTCATCACTCCTCTTTCCCCATCTCAGTGAATGGCACCACCACCAATCCACTTACCAAAGCCAGTTACCCTGCATGAAAATACTGTATTCTGAAGATTCCATTACATTTTAAATAGAATGTAAACTCCTAATTATGGCCTATAAAGCCCAACATAATATGGACACTCTCCAGTCTTGCTTTAGGATATTTTTCCTCTTGTCCACTCTGCTCCATTTCAGGTTCTAAATTTCCTCTGACTAGAATAGTCCTCTTCCTTCTCTTCCTCTTGCTGCCCTTCAGGGATTCACTTAAATGTCAATGCCTTAGAGAAGCAACCTTCTATACAGTGTAATTTTTTATCTCAATTTTAATATTTGTGTGTGTGTGTGTGTTTCACTGTTTATTACCTGCCTCCACACTGGACTATAAATTGTATGAGGGTAGTCTATAAGCTACATTGAGGGCAGAGACCTGTTTGTTCAATTCTGCATCTCCCTTGCCTAGAACAGTACCTCAACATAGCATGCTTTCAGATAGATATTAAATAGACAGTATTGTAGAAGGATGAAGATGATAAAGCACCTTGAATGTAGAAATCATGGTTATGGATTTGCTTGGTTTTGCTAAATCACAATGGGATACTAAGGCCTCATTTAATACTTCAGGTCTGTACTGTAATTTTTAAAATCTAATATTTATTAAAACACTATTCTTTTTTTCTTCTTTTGGGTAAATACCTGGTAGTGGGATTGCTGGATCAAATGGTAGGTCTACTTTTAGTTCATTGAGGCATTTCCATACTACTTTCCATAGAGGTTGTACTAGTTTGCAGTCCCACCAACAGTGTATGAGTGTTCCCATCTCTCTGCATCCATGCCAACATTTGTTGTTTTGGGACTTTTTGGTAAAAGCCATTCTCACTGGAGTTGAGAAGTGATATCTCATTGTGGTTTTGATTTACATTTCCTTGATGATTAGAGATGTTGAGCATTTTTTCATGTGTTTGTTGGCCATTAGTCTATCTTTTTTTGAAAAGTTTCTGTTCATGTCCTTTGCCTACTTTTTAATGGGGCTGTTTGATTTTTTCTTGCTGATTTTCTTGAGTTCTTTGTAGATTCTGGTTATCAGACCTTTACTGGATGTATAGATTGCAAATATTTTATCCCATTCTATAGGTTGTCTGTTTGCTCTATTGATTATGTCCTTGGCTGTGCAGAAGCTTTTTAATTTGATCAGGTGCCATTTATTTATTTTTGTTGTGCTATGATTGATTGCTTTTGGAGAACAAAGGACATTTTATAAAAATGACACTTGCACTCAAATGTTTATAGCAGCACAATTCACAATCGCAAAGATGTGGAATCAACCCAAGTGCCCATCAGTACATGAGTGGATTAATAAAATGTGGTATATTTATAACATGGAGCACTACTCAGCCATAAAAAAATGGTGATCTAGTATCTTTTGTAACAACCTGGATGGAACTGGAGGCCATTTTTCTTACTGAAGTATTGCAAGAATGGGAAAAAAAAAAAACACATGTACTCAATACTAAATTGGAACTAATCAACACTTATGTGCCCATATGAAAGTAAAATTCAAGTAAAAATCAAGTAAGTGGGAGGGGGAGGAGGGGATAGGTAAATTCACACCTAACGGGTACAATGCACACTAACTGACTGAAGGGCACACTTACAACTTCGACTCAAACTGTACAAAAGCAAATTATGTAACCAAAATGTATGTACCCCCGTAAAATTCTGAAATACAATAAATAAATAAATAAAGTATTTAAAACCACAATAAAATAAAATTAAGTCTTCTGAGAAATATAGTGAAATAGCCTTGGGAAGATTTAAGAGTATTCTTTTTTTGCCTTTAAAAAAATGCCTGAATATTTTTCATAATGATATAAAATCATCTCATATGATAATATAGTATCATTTGAGCAGCTCCAAAGGTTCTTTCCTTCATACTTCCAAGTTTTTATTGAAAACATATTTGTGGCCAAGAGCAAATTAAATTTTTTATTATTATAAAATGTCATTCTTTTCTCTGATCCTTCTGACCTATTAATGGCTTCTCCAAAAATGATAGCAATAATTTTTAGATATTTTATTTCAGAAACTACCATCAAAAGGTGTTAAGCCCACATATTATCTCCTAACTCCATGACTCTTCCTGGCTTTTCTTCTCTTTAATAAAAGAAGTCTTTTAAAAAATATTCTGTAATTTAGTGCCATTGATAATTCTCCACCTAAAAAATATAACTAATGTGTATGCAGGAACTGTAAGGCCTTTTGTAATCCGGTGCCACTACACCTATTACCCTCCATCCTATTAATAAATCCTGCTGCTAAAATGTCCAAAGAAACCCCACTATTCTAAGCACTTTACATTGCACTATCTCATATAATCTTGACAACAATTGTATAAGGTAGGTTTCCACTATTATCACTATTGTACCAGAAGAGAAATATGAAATACAAAGAGGCTAAGTCACTTGCCCAATGATTCAAAACTAGTTTGTAGCAGAGCCAGGATTTGAACCCAGGAAGTCTTGTTCCAAAGCCCATACATTTAAAAAGTGCATTATACTGCCTCTCTATCTTCTACATGGCTAATAGTGCTCCCTCATTGAAGATCGGTGAAGGCTAATTCTTCCCTGGGGTTAGATGTGGGAAATGGGCAATGGAGAACCACAGGAATCCAAGAGGCAAAGGAGTAAGCTGGCAGATTTGGTGTCTTCTAAACTAAACAGCCCTTTCACCAGCTATGTGTTTGTTTCACAACTAAGATTCTGAAAATCTAATGGTTTCAGAACTTCAGGAACTCTTAGAGAGGGTTCCAACTGCTCTCCCTAGTATGCCCTTCAATGGACAGATGGGGAAACAATTTTAGGGAGGAGATGGGATGATGTCTCAGTGAGCTACTGTGAGCCAATACCTAGTGATATTCCCAACTGTAGGTGCTTTTCTCTACTCCAAGTATAAGAAACCCTGGTTTGATCTCAGTGTTTCCTGTTGGTCCCTGACCTCATTCTCCCTGTATGATAGCCATGGCAACATCCTGGTGCCTTTCCGTAAGGACTATTTGGCTGGTGCTAGAGGTGTCTGCTACTTGTAATTTGCTTCTTTCCTTTTTTTGTGAGTTCAAATCTGTGTTGCTTAAATGGCTATGCTAAAACCGATTTTCCAGAGTGGGTCAGGGATCAGAGAAGCAAAAGCCAATACACAATATGAATTTTCTTTTTTGTTCTGTAAAAACAATTGTTAATTGAAACCTGGTGTTCTTGCCCTGTTTGATGATTTTCTGGATGACAAATGCCACTTCTCTTTCTAAGCTTTCATCTCAAGAGCTGGCTGTGCTCTGACAGCAGCTTCCATTTCACTGGGCCTTCCAATGAGTAAGCTCAGCTCTTGACAAATTTTTTGAGTTTACAAGATTTACCTATAAGATCCCTCCATACCTTCAGACTCACAGCTCCTTCACACTACTCCCTAGGTATAAAAACTTACCTTCATCTCTCCAGACATTCCAACCAGATCTGACCTCTCCTTGCTTGAGACTCACCCCAACCTTCTTCAAATAAAACTTGCTGTGTTTCTGCCTGCCATTTTCTTCCCCTCTTCAGGCCTCAGTATTTACACCTAATATGCAACCTTAATATTGAAAAGAAATAAAATAATGATTAGGATAACTAAAGTCTATTGGGCACTGTGCTACATGCTTTATATTCATTAACTGATTTACTTTTTAAAGCAACAATTCTATGAGAGTAGGAACTATTAACATCTCTACAAAGTAAAGAAAACTGAAGCACAGAGGTTAGGAAATTTGTCCAAGTTAATAGTAATTGGCTCAACTAGTAGTAAGTGGTAGAGTCAGAGTTCACACCCAGGAAATTTTACTTGAGAGTCTGCATTTTTAAACCACTACACTATATTGCCTGCTAAAGAGGCAAACACAGATATTTCACCAAAGAGGATATATATATTATACAATATATATTATATTATATATATTTAATATATTAAAATATATGTATATTAAATAAGCAAATGAAAAGATGTTCAACATCATTAACCATTAGGAAAATGCAAATTAAAACCACAATGAGATACCACAAGTCATCTATCAGAATGGTTAAAATAAAAAAAAATAGTGTCAACATTGAATGCTGGTTATGATGCAGAGAAATTTGATCATTGTTAATTGAAACCTGGTCATTGTTAATTCATCATTCATAATTGCTGGTGGGAAAGAAAAAATGGTACAGCCACTCTGGAAAACAGTTTGGCAATTTCTTGTAAAGTTAAGCATCCATTTACCATATGATCCAGTGATCCCATGTCTAGGTGTCTGCCAGATAAATGAGAACTGTGGTCACACAAAAAGCCCATACACAAATGTTTTTTGGTTTTTTTTTTTGGGTTATAAAAAAATTGGAAACAGCCCAGAGTCCTTGCACAAGTGAATGGTTAAACAAATTGTAGTACACTATGCTATAAGATATTACCAATGAAAAGGAAGGAACTATTGACACATGTAACAATTTGTATTTATGTTGAGTGAAAAAAGGCAATCTCAACAGGTAACATATTGTAATATTTCATTTATTTATCATCCTTTAAATGATAAAATTATAGAGGCAGAGAAGAGATTAATGGTTTCCAAGGGTAAGAAGTAGGAGGAGCAGGGAGAGAGAGGTATCTGTGCTACACACAGGTATTAAAAAGAATCCTTGTAGAGATAAAACGGTCCTGTATCTTGACAGTGGTAAAGGTCAAATAAATATATACATGTGACAAAATTGCATATAACTACACACACACACACACACACACAAGTACAAGTAAAGCTGTAGAAATCTGATTAAGATTGGTGGATTGTATCAACGTCAACATCCTGGCTGTAACATTGTACTATAGTTTTGCAAAATGTTACCATTGAAGGAAACTGGGTAAAGGATAAACAATATTTTTTTATAATTTCTTATAACTGCAAATGAATCTGCAATTATCTCAAATTTAAAAGTTTAATTTAAGGAGGGACTGAGGTGGCCCCACTCACTAGTACAACCTTTATGGAAAGTAATATGGAGATACCTCAAAGAACTAAAAGTAGAACTACCATTTGATCCAGCAATCCCACTATTGGGCACCGATCCAAAGGAAAAAACAATGTTCTACAATAAAGACATCTGCACTTGAATGTTTATAGCAGCACAATTCACAATTGCAACGATATGGAAACAACCCAAGTGCCCATCAATCTATGAGTGGATTAATAAAATGTGGTATATGTATACCATGGAGTACTACTCAGCCACAAAAAACAATGGTGAACTAACACCTCTTGTATTATCCTGGATGGAAATGAAGCCCATTCTTCTAAGCGAAGTATCACAAGAATGGATAAACAAGCACCACATGTACTCACTATCAAATTGGTACTAATTGATCAACACTTATGTGCACATATGGAAGTAACATTCACTGGGTGTCAGGCAGTGGGGAGGGGAGGAAGAGATGGGTAAATTCACACCTAATGGGTGCAGTGCACACTATCTGGAGGATGGGCACACTTGTAGCTCTGACTCCGGCAATGCAAAGGCAATATATGTAACCTAAAAGTATGTACCCCTAGAATATTCTGAAATAAAAAAACAATAGTTTATTACACATAAAAAAGTTTAATTTAAAAAACAAAACAAAAAAGACGATCCCTCAGGTTGAAGTGGGGCTTAAATGCTGTGAACCTTGTCATCTAGCCTCCTCACTTCAGGTGACCCCAATACACCCCACTTAGACTTCTAGGGACCCTCAGAACCCTATCTGAAAGTCAGAGATTGTACTCCAAACTTTTCTCCACCTCCCCCAATGGAATGCCATTGATAAGAAATTCAGTCAAAAAATGACTTCTCCAAGGTTTATGCTATGGACTAAATGTGCTCCCCCTAAATTCATACGTTGGAGCTTTATTTCCCAACCTGATGGTATTTAAAGATAGGGCCTTTGGGAGGTAATTAAAGGTTAGATGAAGTCATAAGGGTGGAGTCCTCATGATTGAGTTAATGCCCTTATAAAAAGAGGAAGAGATTCAAGAGCTTTCTCTATCTGCCATGTGAGGACAGCAAGAAGGTGGCCGTCTGCAAACCAGGAAGACAGCCCTCATCAGACAGAAAACTGGCCAGAGCCTTTATCTTGGACTTCCCAGCCTCCAGAACTGTGAGAAATAAATTTCTGTTGTTTATAAGCCACCTAGTCTATGGCATTTTGTTATAGCAGCCTGAACAGACTAAGATAGTTTAGAACCCAGGTGTCTGCGCTTCCAGCCCAGTGATCACCTTCATGACCTGACAACCTTTGGTATCATATTGAATACTGCAGTAGTTGAGGTAGGGAAAAGAAGTCAAAGGTGAAATAAAAAATTATGAACCTAGATCACTGGGAAACCACTTAGAGAGAAAAAAAGGATCTGATTTGGGAGAAGATAATGGGATGATTTTAAATTGGTGAAGGTAGCAAGAGAATATCTAGGGGGAACCCATTCTTGTCTCAATTATTGCAACAACTTTCTTAACCAAGATGTCTCTATTTTTTTTTTCTTTTGAGACAGAGTCTCCCTCTGTCACCCCAGCTAGAGTGCAGTGGCGTCATCATATCTCACTGCAAATTCCTGGGCTCAAGTGATCCTCTTTCTCCAGCCTACGAAGTAGCTGGGACTACAGGCATAAGCCACCACACCTAGTTAATATTTTTTTTCTATTTTTTTGTAAAGATAGGTCTTGCTCTTTCTTAGACTAGTCTCAAACTCCTGACCTCAAATGATCCTCACTCCTCAGCCTCCCAGAGTGCTAGGATTATAGGCATGAGCCACCGCACTTGGCCTGAAATGTCTCCCTTTTGAAACCATTCTCCATATTTATGCCAAAGAGATCTCTGTTTAATCCACAAATTTGTTCATATTTCACCTCTGCTTTAAGACCATTGGACTTCCATTGCCACAAAAAAGGCACTAGGGCCCATAGCTGAAATCAATAGACACTAAGTATTTCACATTCTAAAAAGGGTCTCACAAAAAGTCCACAATACAGGCTTTACCACATTTAACCACCACCCCCACCTTCCACCGATGTATGGAAAACACTGGACAGATACAGATGAGGGACCATGAGGATGTCAGAACTGTAGAAAGTACACTGTTTTAAGTGAAGGATTTCCTCTCTCAAATTAGGGAGTTCTAAGAAAATCACTATTACACGGGGGAAGGTGCGATAGAGGGATACTGGCTGAGCTTGGAACCTGCAGGTCTGCAGGATTGCTACCACAAAAATCATGTGGATCATGATGAGGAAGTTCTTAGGATAGTTGACATGTGTCCCCTGGACTCTGATATACATAAACCAAGAAATTAGTACCTCCTTCTTACCTAGAAGTTTTTTAATGTGGCAGGCTTTATGGAGCTATCCTCCACAGTGGAGTGAATAGGGGCTATGGTGTAGTGTGCCTGGATGGGAAGGACACAATTTGGTTCCTTAATGTCCTCAGAGGGCCTAGAAAATGATCTCAGTAGTTCTCATGGTTTTACACAAAGGAACACACAATTTAAAGCAAGGGGCAAAAGCTAGGACAACAAAGTTATGCCCCACCCAGAAAGGGGATTGGGAGTATAGAATGCTGTTATCATGATCCTTTGCAACCAGCCTGAATCTGAATGAAACCAAGGCCATCTCCCTAACACTGACAAATGGCCTATATGAGATGATCTATGCCTTGCCTCTCCTCCTGTCCAGCCCTTAACATCAGAGAAATTAGGCTAGTGGCTTTCAACTCTGGCTTCACATTAAAATCACCTGAGGAACTTTAAAAAAAATCCATACTTGGCCTCCATCCCAGATGCACTAAAATCAAAACAAGAGTCGGGGCTCAGATATCTGTATGTTTTAAAAGTGCCTTCCTTGACACTAAGAGAGCCGCGATTGAAACGACTGACTGAAACCTTTAAAATAGGGTAACACCTATGACACAACCATACCACACCTCCAGCCTACCCTGAAGTTGTAGAGTGGAAACCATTAGCCTATCCTGGGCCAGGAGGAGGGAGATGAGACCTAAAATGGACATGAAATTGCATTTTAAACTAGGTTTTACTTACTGTTAATATCTGCAGGTAACCAGAACAGCAGGCATCTGTCTGAGATATCATCAAGGGACAGGAAAGGAGAATTCAAGAGAACATAGTTTAAAGTAGAAACTGAAGGAAAAACTCAAATCATTTTATGCTAACATTCCTGCTGTTGAGACTATTCAATAAGACAGTTTCACCTACAAAATAATGAAGACCAAACACATACAGTCGCCTCCATGATGTGGCTTATGTTTATGGTTTCAAACCGAACTCTTACCACTCTAAGAGCACCCTATACCAATGCCACACCAATCTGGTTCCTTTTCCCCAAGCACATCAGGTTTTCTCACACATCAGTGCCCTTGTACTTGTTGTTCCCTCTGAGTGGGATAATCTTTCCTGAACCTGTGCCCACTGGTAATATTCCACAACCTTCTCCTTCAATATTCAGCTCAGATGACACCAAGTCTCTGACGCCTACCTGATCTCTAGTTAGTTAATCATCTGCCCTTTCCCACTCTCCCTCCCTTTGTGGTCCCCTAATCCTTCAGGCATCATCTCTTATAGCACTAGTCACCACATGTTAGAGTCAGCTGAGAACTTACCTGCCTCTTCCACTAGATTTTGTGCTCCTTTGTCAGACCTTTTGTTTGGTTATTGTTTTCTATAAATATAAGAACAATTAAAGTTTGCTTTTAAAATAAGAGTCTAATATTTTCAAATTGGCACAGTGCTGATCATGGAAACTTGTTGTCATGCTAGAAAAGATACATAAATTCCCTTTTTGAGATAGTTCTTCTCCAAGTGGAAACTTTCTTTATTCATTCAGCAAATATTTCTTTTGTCCCTATTATATGTTAGGATTTTGCTCAGTAGTGAATAATTTCTCATATTCTACAGATTAAAAAGCTTTACATATATATTTTATCCTAAAAATTCAGTAAGTATTTGCCAAATTGAATAAATAATAATAATAGCAGTTGCAATCAGTAAGAATGAACCCTGTACTGGGCACTTGGTAAACGTCATCTCAGTTAATCTTCATAACAACTTCAAAGGTGCAAATATCATTAACTTAATTTCATAGATGAGAAAATCAAAGTCCCCAAAGGTTAGTTAACCTGCTATGGTCCTACAGCTAGTAAATGGCAGAGCTAAGATTGAAATCCAGGTTACTCTGGTTCCAATGTCCATGCTCTTGACCACTAAACTACACAGTTGAACTAGTGAGTACTTATATAAGGGAACAGCTGTCATTTCTGAACTACAGGATAAGGATTAGACACTGCCTTTTGCCCATTTTAAACCAATTTTCTGGTTTCAGCTATTTTGGAATGCAAAGGCCCTGATGTGTGAATGCAAGATGCCAACTTGGTATATTAAAAAGGTAAGGCAGTTTACAGCCAAACCAGTGGAGAAGCTCACATTTACAAATGAAGAAACCGAGTTCCATAGAGACTGAAAATAGAGGAACCAGTTAGTGGCAAAGCTGGGATTCTATATGACCTTTAGACAAATAATTTTACCTTGCTGAGCCTCAGTTTCCCTATCAGTAAAGTAAAGATGGTGTTATTAAACTGTTCAAGATTGTTGGAAAGGGTAAAAACGAGAGTGCAGGTGAAAGTATCTTTCATCATGACTGCCTCAAAGTAACTGCTCAGTAATAGTTTAAGAAAATGGTAAAGATCAATTTCTATTCTCTTAGCTAGTTTAGAAGCTCCTGTAGATCAGAGTGGCATTTTTAATTTCTTTTCTCCTTCAGTCCCCAACCCCCCTAACACATATACACAATGTCTCATGTGAGGTTTATCACCACTTGAGATGACATGTGACTCGACGGTGGCCTCAGTGAAAAATTAGTTAAGAGATTTGAGTTCCCTGCGAGCTCTGGGTGAGTCATCGGTGAGAAGGGACTACCAAAAAAGCTAATGTGATCTTATATTGTGTTAATATAAACCTAATGTCTGCATCAGAGAAGAGATATCAAAAGGAGGCTTGCAAGTTGCTTCAGGTAGATGTACATGGCAGCAAGGGATGGGGCTTGTCTTTGCACAGCCCCAAACTCAATTTTAATGGTTCACTCAAAGTTGAATAAGCTCAGAAGCACTGAGTCATGTTTAGCAAACTCACTGGCACTCAGTATAGAGAGCAAGGCCACTTATTAACGGACACTGGGAGATATGGCTGGCTGGGCCCCTGACATGAGCCATTTAATCAACGTTCTCTCTCCTGAAGATGAGTCTTCTCAGGAGAGCAAACTCCAGCTAGGAAGAGATCTAGGAGAGTAAAGCATTGAGGAAAAGGGGTTTGGAAACGCTTATGGGGAATTTTTTCAAAGCCATGATATCTGGATGAATTGTGTTTACCAGTTTCAGGAGTTTTCTATCTTTGTGGTCCAAGTCAAGAGGTAAATTCAGTGGCCTCTCAGCTTGTACAGAGCCAGAGTTATGATGACACATTATTTTGTCTTGGCTTCTCTTCATCTGTCCTCCACAAAGAACGCCCCTCTCATTCCTCTGTTAAAACAACACAACAGTTAGTTACCATAGCCATGTTGCAACACAACAGAGTAGGCTAGGTTTTTGAACATCTGTTTGGCTGAGGAGTAATTTGAACAGCAAGGGCAAAAATTCTCTCTCTAACTTCTAGTTCTACCACTTGATGTGACCTTGGGCAAGTAAGTAATCTCATATCTTTGAACCTCAGTTTTCTCATACACCTGCCTTTCTCTTATCATCAGAGTGAGGATCAAGTCAGTTAAAAGACAGGAAAGGGTCTTGTAAGCTCTGACAATTTGTGCCCATGTAAGGCACTATTACTTTTGTCATTTACATTCCAGATCTGTCAGTTACATAACTTAAATCTATACTCTGTACCCTTTCATTTATTCATTCAAAAAATATTTATTGAACTCATAGTATGTGCAAGGCACTATGGTAGTTGCTGGGGATATGGCAGTGAACAAACAAAACAAACAAAAATATCTGCCTTTGTGAAGTTTTGTTAAAGAGTAGACAATAAATGAGGAAAAAATCCATATAATCCATATGAACAAGATAATTTCAAATTGTTATGAGTGCTATGAAGGAAAATTAGGAATTATGATGGAGAATATGTGAGATGAAGAAACTACTTTATATCAGGTGACCAGAGAAAGACTCTATAGAAAAAAATTACATTTAATATGAGATCTGACTGACAAAGAGTCAGCCATTTGAAGATCAAGAAAGGAAGAGTGTTCCAAGAAAAGTCAACAGCAAGTGCAAAGGCCCTGAGGAGGATATGAGCTTAGCATATCTGCCGAGCAGAAAAGTTAATGCACTCAGCAACTAAAAAAGAACCAACTGCTTATACATGTGACAATGTGGATGAATTTCAAAATTCCTTACACAAAAGAGTACATACTGTATGACTTCATTTATACAAAATTCAAGAACAAACAAAACCAATCTATGGGGAGAGAGGTTAATATAATTGTTACCCCTAGTGTTGGGGTATGGGAATTGACTGAAAAGGAGCATGAGGGACTTTCTGGGGGCATGGAAATCTTCTATACCTTGCTTTGGGTGGTGGGTACACAACTGTATATATTTGTCAAAATTCATCAAACTGAACAACTTAAGATATGCTCAACTTACTGTGTGTAAATTATATCTCAATTAGGAAAGAAGGAAGGAAGAAAGGAAGAAAGGAAGGAAGGAAAGCAGGCTGGCCAATGAAGTGGAACATCAAGAGCAAGGAGGAAAGGGTATGAGATAAAGTCATAAGAGGTAGGAAGCAGCCAAATCGAATAGGCTGTGATAAAAAGTTTGAATTATACTAAAAATGTGATGAGAGCCCAGTGAAGGGTTTTGAGCAAAAGGGTTATATTATTTGGCTTAATTTTGTAAAATAAACCTCTGGTTGCTGTGTTGTAAACAGATTGTGGGGCAGGGGATGGAGGGGTGATGGTGAGTGGAAGCAGGGCAACAAGGTGGGAGTCTACTGCAGTAATCCAGGCAAGAGATAGTGGCTCAGACCAGGTTGGTGGTAGTAGAGAGAACGGGAAGTAAATTGATTAGTGATACATTTTAAAGGTAGAGCCCAGTGGACTTTCCTTTGAACTGGTGAGGAAAAAAGAGAAATCAAGGCAGACTTCTAGGTGTTGGGCCTAGGCAACTTGTTATAACATTTTGAAGATGGGAAATATTGGAGCTGGAGCAGATTTGGAGTTATGTTATGGCTATGTTAAGTTTAAAGATTTCTCAGGTCTCCATTGGTCCCAGGTTTATAAGCCAAGCCAGGGTAAAAGGAGATGCAAGGGAAGTCATTGATGCAACTGTGTTGGTTTTATGTCAGAGGAGTATCTGCTAAGACTTTGTCTCCTACTTCTGGAGGTGTTCTTCATTTAGCATCTGTAGCTCCCAATGTACTTATTAAAGTGTTCAGAAATGCGGAACAATCTTCTACTTGCCTCTGAATTGATCACGACTCATTTTAGTAATTTTGACTATGGACTCCACATGTTAAAAGATAGTCATAGTCACTTGTGCTGTGAGGGAAAGTGCAAGCTGAAGACAGGGCTATAACATAGGTCCTAGGAGGAACAGTTGAAGGAATTGGATCTGTTTAGCCTTGAGAAGATTAAGGAAGGCATGACCAATGTCTTTAGACATGTAAGGGGCTGTTACAGTGCAAAGAGTACAAAAGACAGAAACCGTGTCAAAGCTAGGACCCATGGGTAAAAGCCGCAGTATGACAAACTTCAGGTCAACACAGGGAAGAATTTTCAAACAGTCAGAACTGTCTATGGGTGGAAGGCTGATTTCAGAGGTGGTTAGCTCCCTGACATGGAAAATGTGTAAGCAAGGGCTGCTTCAGGTATTGATGGTAGCAAAACCCTCTAGGTGGCACTTCGGCCTCATAGGGAAGGCTGATGGTGTTTTATGTCAGTGGCAGGTTTAACACATATGGGAGCCAATGAATTAGTTTGCTGCTGTCTTCATGATTAGTATCCCAGTCACCAAAGCCCGTCTGGTTTTTAGTTAGATCATGCCTTTTGCTGTTTCCCTCTGCCTCTTTTGAGCTAGCACTTTTTTTCCCCACTGCCACATGTCATTCATCCTCAGAGCTCCCAGCTAGCTGAAATCCTGAAAGGACACTTGGAAGATCTTCCAGCACCTAACTGCCCCACACGCCTGTAAAATTCCCTCCCAAACTGGTAAGAAGCAGAATTATGTCCCAACTGTAGGCTAGTGAGCACCTTCGCTCCTCTCCTTCCTTGCCCTTTTCCTCGCTCTTTAGCTCCCTCATTGCCCCTCTTCTCTCACCTATCCTCTCCCTTTCTTCTTCCATCCTTCTGCCTCTCTCCCTCTCTCTCCTTTGCCCCCCTTTTCCCCCCAACTTTGCTACTATTCCTATGCCTTGGCATAGTGGTCCTCCAGTGACCCTTTTCTTTTATGTGTTTGCTCCTATCCTTTTCACCACATCCCCAGTTAAAGGCCGCTTGAGGGTCAGGGCTCTTTGCCTAAACTAGCCCCAAGTTCAATAGGTTTATATACCACTGGCAAAGTACAACCACTTCTTCTGTTAAGGAGGCAGAGCAACATCCATCTGTTAATTAATTAATTTATTTATTCAACAAGATTGGCTTTATGTCAGGTACTGTTCTGGGTGTTGGGGACACAGTGGTGAAAAACGAAGATTAAGTCTCAGCCCTCATAAAGCTTACATTCTAGTAAGGGAAGACAGACAATTAATAAGTAAAAATACAACAAGGTATACAGTTTCAGCTAGACTGGAGGAGTAAGTTTTAGTGATCTGTTGCACTGCATGGTGACCACAGTTAATAATAATGTATTGTTTAATGTTCTCTCCACAAAAAAATGATAACTTGACGAGGGCATGTGTATATTAATTAGTTTGATTGAATCTTTCTACAATCTATACATAGAACAAAACATCACATTGTACCCCATAAATATAAACAATTATTATTTGTCAAATAAATATTTTAAAAATCAATAAAAATAAGTAAAAATACAAATGAATAACATACAGTATATAGTGATATGGGATATAAAGAAAATAAGATAGGGCAGGGAGACAGCAAATTATCAAGGGATGACTATTCTTAGTAGGGTGGCCAGGGAGAGACCTTTCTGAGTCAATGACATCTGAAAAAAATATATGAATGAAGTGAAAGAATGAACCAAGGAAATACTGAAGAAAGAGCATTCCAGGCATGGAAAACAGCAAAGAGCTCAGTATAGCTGGAGTGGAATAAGTGAGGGGGGTGAGCAGTAAGAGACAAAGAGATGAGGGACCAAATCATGTAGGGCCTTAGAAGCTATTGTAAGAACTTAACTTTTTAAGGCAGGGTTAGGGTGGGCTCCCCCTCTCATCCCTCCGGTCCCAGCGTCACCTCCAGCCACGAGTGTGGGAGCAGCGCGGACCCAAAGCCGGCCAGACTCCCTACTCTGGCCGCTACTTTGCTGCTGCTGCTGCCGCCCCTGTGCCTGGGGGACGCCCCTGCCCTGCAGTCCCACACTCCTAGCCCCTCACAGGCTCCAGGGAAGGCCAGAGGGAGCAGGGAGGAGCAGGAAGGCTGAGAGCTGTCAGCAGGCGGCCCCAGGACTCCGCAACCTGAGCCCAAGGTCCCTTTGAAGCAGAGGGTGTGGGGCCTAGACAGGCCTGGAGGCGGGGCACGGTGGGGGAGGGGGGTCGGGAAGGGGTGGGGGTCAGCAGGGGTGGGGGTCAGCTGAACAGTGGGTGGGGAAATGGGACGGGCCAGTGGAAGGGGGGATGGGGGTGATAGGGGCCAGAGGAGGGTGGGGGGAGGGCAGGGAGAGGTGGGTATGTATAGGCCAGACCAGGGATTTGGGATGGGGGTGTGTTGTGAGGGCCTAGCTCCGGGCCAGTGTCTGGTGCCCTAAAGTCACCCAAGAAAAACTTTTAAAAATTAAAAAATAAAAAAATAATAACGTCTATCCTGAGAGGGGGTTTTGAGCTGAAGGGTGACTTGATCTGATGGATCTATTTAAAAAGGATTACTCTGGCTCATGTATGGAGAATACTTTGTCAAAGATAGAAGCAGGGAGGCTAGTTAGAGGGCTACCAAAATAATCCAAGGAAGAGATGATGGTAGCTTAAAGTGGAGTATTAGTACTGCAGGTGGTTTGATTTTGGGTGTGTTTTGAAGGGATAACATCCTAAGAGGGCTAAAGACAGTGAGCAGAAGAACAAGCCATCCCCAGGAGTCAGAAGATCCATGACATTTAACAGGGGCATTCTGGTACATTATTTGCTGTGGAATAAGTGCTCAGTAAATATCTACTGAATAACATGCCCTGCCGATGACAGAGAAAGAGGGTCTGGTCAGAAACCCCTGGTCTGGCCTATACATGCCCACCTCTCTCTGCCCTCCCCCCACCTTCAGACTATAGGGGAAGTAGGAAGGCAGCCATGACCAAAGCCAGTGATCTACCTGGGATGGTGCACTCTCTCTGTAACCGTAAGTAGCCAAGGCTCAGGACCTTGCCCTTTATGCCTGTTTCTCCTCCATGCAATCTAGCATTTGCTTAGTCACCTGGTATGTGTATTGGAGTTGTACTAGAGAAGTATACCTTGCAAGAAGTTTCTAAGGAGTTCCTACTGTACTGTACTTGGACTACTCATATTGTAAACTTTGTGCTGAGGCAGAGAGACAGAATATATGCTCAACCAGGAAACAAAACAACATTTTTAACAACTGAAAAGTAATGTGTAGGTGGACAACAGTGGCCACTGAGTCCTGATGACAGGAGACTGGGGTAGGGCCTGGGGAGCCAAGCTTAATGAATGTTCAGACTGAGTGTTGCTATGTATAATAAAGCTGAATGATCACATCTCAGAAAATGAGATACGATGGCATACATGAAACACTTGAACAGTATGGAAGATAATTGAATTTTGCTTTGGTGAGTCAGAAAGCATTTTGAGGTCTTGTAGAGTCGCTGGGTTTATTGTGATGAACTTTAGCTACTGGGACATAAAATGCAGGAAGAGTTTCATTCAGTTTTAAAACAGCAAGTAATTTTTGGGTAGCAGGCACTGAGCTAGCCAACTAACACCAAGGGCACAAAGAAAGGGAAGCAAACTATAACTTTTCACTTTAGAAAGCTCACAGTTTAACCAAGTAGACAGGTATTTATGCAGATAATTATTGCCCAAGAGACACTGTTACATGCTATAATAAAAGTATAAAAAAGGTCCCTTGGAGAACAGAGGCAGGACTGGTGCAGTTTTATTTATGCTTGGAGGGATATCAGGGAATTTTTTATGGTTTAATCTGGCTCTTCAACCTTAGGGTCAGCTTTCTGTAGGTGGAGAAGGAGGGGAGGGCATTCCAGATGAGGGGCATAGTATGAACAAAGACACAGAAAAGACAGGATATGTTGGAGAGGATATTGACTCTTCAGCTAGAGCTTTGTTCCCAAGGGTAGGATGTGGTAGATAAAGGAAAATGAGACTAAAACTAGTCTGGGGCCAAGTCAGGGATTGGCAGAAAGTGGAATTTAATGAGTATCTGTTGAGTACCTTTTACTACACATTGTGCTTAGTTCCTCATTGTTAGGTCGGAGCCAAGAGGAAGACATTCAAGCCTGGGATGTGGTAAAATGCCTTTTATTTTGAGCACCTGGGTGCAGGTGGGTGGAGGCCAAAAACGGTGTCCACCCAGAGGAGGGGAAGGGTGGCAAGTTTTATAGAAAGTTTGGGGAGGGGGAGGTCTGCCAGTTTCTGCCGGCTCCATCCCAGCCTTTGTAATTCAGAGTTATCTTTACAACCTCCAGAGACTCCTCTGGAGTCTGCAGCCTGCAGGATTCCTTATCTGACTTCATCTACCGAATGCATGGGGCAGACCCAACACTCATATTGCTGAGCTTGGGGCTTGGACATGGCAGGAGTGAGCTGTAGAAAGATTCTGAACAGATGAGTGATTTTATCAGAGCTATGTCTTAGAGAAATGCCTCTGAAACCTACAAGAGGATGAAAAGGAGAGACTAGAAACAGAAAAATCCAGTAACAGACTATTGCAGTCATCTAAAGAAGCAATGGCTAGGTAATCAGTGTCATAGCTAATGTTTATAACCATTCTTTGTTGATTTTCTCTGTTTACCTCTTCAGATCCATTTCCAGCCATTTTCTTCCTGCTCTGTGTTCTTGGAGACTGACCTCTAACAGACTGCAAGTCTTTCTTGCCCTCTGGTTTCTGGTTGTTTTCAATCAATGGAAGACACTAGCGAGGAGTTGGAGGATAAGAGGAAAGCGAAGTCAGTATATGAATCCATCCCTTTCACTCTCTCCCTGTCACACAAGTTCTGACAATTGCTGCATTCTTCTACCTACAGCCCCAGCTGCTGTTGAGCAGCCCCCTTCTCACAATTAACCACTTTCTCTGAATTCTAGTAACACCACTTCTTCCCCTTGTCCTTTCTGGCCTAGAGGTGGTAATGGCTTCTCCCTGTTGCTAGAAACTAGATGCTTCACCATCACTTTTTCATTCCTTGGTTCCTTTAAATCTGCTTTCACCTCTGTAAATATTCTTTCATTAAATTCCTTGCAACATTCTTTATCTCATTTTATTTGCACACAGAAACCAGAATGATTCTTCAAAATGTGAATAAAATCATATCACTTACCTGCTCAAAACCCTCCAATAGCCCCATCACGCTTAGAATAAAACTAAAGTCATTATTATAGCCTACAAGATCACATGTAATCTGGCTCCCAATATAATACTTCTCTGAGTACATCTCCTACTACTCACTGTGCTCCAACCAATTAAAGCCCACCAGGCAAAGACCACTGGGAACACAATTGGTGTCAAAGAAAGATTTACATAACTTGTGGTAATAACAGAGCCTGCACATCAGAGGAAACTTGGGGCATAGGATATCGAGGGCTAGAGTTAGTTATAAAATATAAAATAATCTAGGCAAGGATTAGTCAGTGTTTGCAAACTCAATGATTTGCTTGAAACAGTCAGTGGTCTTATCTTTAGAACATGTGAGTATGCAGATCTACCATTAGATCAGTTTGTAGTCCTATCTAGAACAGAGGGGCATGAATGAGCTGGTGTTAAGAGTTTGAGTTTAGGTAAACAATGAACATGGTTTGATTTGGTACATTTTATCTGTTTTGTGAGTCATAGTGCAATTTTGCAAGATGTGGTTTCTGTATCAATTCTCAAGCTTCACTGGCCTCCATTGCTGTTCTTCCAATATCCTAAGCATATTCCTGCCTCAGGGATTTTGCACCTTCTTTAGCTACTCCTTTTGCCTAGAGTGCTCTTGCCCTAGATCTGCCCGTGTTTGTCTCCTTCTGACTCCTAAGTTCTCTGCTCAAATATTACCTCTTTGGAAATGCCTTCCCTGACAACTGTAACAGAAAAATAAAAATCTCAGGACTCCCCAAACTTCATTATGCCAAAAGGGAGAACTGAGCCTGAGAATTGAACCACACAAGCACTGCCATACTCTCCCCAGTGAGGTACAGGGCTCCTCTTTTAAGAAATGAAGGGACTTAGAAAGTGACTAAACAGGGTTTTTTGGTAGATAGAGTATAGGAGGGAGAAAGGAAGCCTGGCTGACAAGGTGGTCTTGTTATGCAGATAAGCCTCACAATAACAGCTCTCAGGGATATGTTTTATTCAGACCTTTAAGGGTGTCAGACTCTCAGCAAACCTGCCCCAGATCAAATTGGCAGGGCCTGGCTGCATTTCACAGAGTTTCTCTACAGATGCAAACTTCTTCCCTAGCCTCCCCACCTAGACAGCCTTAAAGCATTATTCCTGCTTCCCAGCAGCCATCTCAAAATATGTCAAAGAAATGTGTTTTGGGGTTGTGAACTAAAATAAAATCTTCAGCCCCCCAGCTGACTGAATGGACGCCCTCTTGGCCAAGGGGACCCTAGAAAAACCCTAAAGCCGAGTTGCTGGCCAAGAAAAGGGAGGTCAGACACACCTAGTCATGTCCCCCTCCCTTCTTAGAGACATCCTTTGTAACAATAAGATGCTTAATCATTAACAAGCCTAAGTCTATACAAGACAAAGCTTAAACCTCATCTGCAGGCCATCAATTTACTTAATTTACTTAACAGACCACCACTCCCCACCCCCCCACCCCACACCACCCCCCACTCTCCATGGCTCCTGGCTCAAGCCTGTAAACCCAGCACTTTAGGAGGCTGAGGCAGGCGGATTGCTTGAGCCCAGGAGTTTGGGGTTGTAGTGAGCTGTGATGATACCACTGCACTCTAGCCCTAGGCAACAGAGTGAGACCCTGTCTCAAAAAAAAATTACTTAACAGATCACTCGAGTTTAGGTAAATATCTACTGGCTTCTCTCTGATTAACAGTGTCAATGGAAAAGAACCCAAACTCTGTAAAATAATTTCAAGGGGTTTATTCTGAGTCAAGTATGTGTGACCCTGGTCCAGAGAGCCACACCCAAGAAGCCTTGAGCAAGTGGTCTCCCCATGGTTGGGTTACAGTTTGGTTTTTATACATTTCAGGGAGACAGAAATTACATGTAAAGTCATAAATCAATACATGGAAGGTGTACACATTGGTTTGGCCCAAAAAGGCAGAACATCTAAAAGCAGGGCATTACAGGTTACAGAGTAATTTAAAGATTCTTTGATTTGTAACTGGTTAAAAAAATGAAGTATTGTCTAAAGGCTTGGAATGCTTTAATTTAAGATAAGGAAGTCCTTTAATCAGAGACAAGCCAGGAGACATATACCTGTAGGTGTGGTTTAACCTTTGTATTGTATAGCTTTAGGCCTGTTAATGAACTACAAAGGATATCTCCAAGAAAGGATGGGGGCATGATGAGGCATGTGTGACCTTCCTTCTCATGACCAGCAACTCAGCTTTAGGGTATTTCTGGGGTCCCCTTGGCCAAGAGGGGGTCCATTCAGTCAGTTGTGGGTCAGGCTTAAGATTTTATTTTAGTTCACAATAGGCATCCTTATCTTAAAACATTCCAAGCCTTTAGACAAAACTTCATTTCTTTAACCAATTGCAAATCAAAGAATCTTTACACCCACCTGTAACCTGTAAGCCCCCCATACTTCGAGAGGTCCTGCCTTCTTTTCAGGCCAAGCCAATGCATACCCTCCACATATTGATTCCTATCTCTATGAATATATAAAGCTAAACTGTAACCCAGCTACCACAGGCCCATTTTCTCAAGACCTCTTGAGGCCATATGCTCTGGGCTGTTCACACACATTTAGCTCAGAATAAACATTTTTAAATTGTTTTACAATTTGGGGTTTTTTTCCATTAACAGGGTAAAATATTTCTTATTTCCTTTAACCCTCCCAAAAAAAAAAAACCTGCAAGATATACAGCCCCTATAAAATAAGTGTGTGTTAATTATAACCTTAGGACTATAGCCTAAACTCTTAAATGTCAATTACAAATTTATCTCAATGGATTCAAATCAAGGAAGAGGTATGATCGCTCTTCTACCCACCCTGAGAAGACCATAACATTGACTATTTCCTCTACCCCCGTTGTTAAGTGTTCATCTTATTTTATGTAGATTTACTGAACAACAAATAGAATTCTGGATAGAAGATCAAACCAGCACAACATTCCCTTAAGCCAAAGTCTAATTCAGAGCAAAGTCTTAACTCTTTTCAATTCTATGAAAGCTGAGGGAGGTGAAGAAGCAGCAGAAGAAAACCTGGAACCTAGCAGAGCTTGGTTCATGGGTTGGAAGAAAAGAAGCTATCTCCATAACATAAAAGTGTAAGATTAAGCAGCAAGTGCTACTGATATAGAAGCTACAGCAAGTTATCCAGAAGATCTAGTTAAGATCATTAATGAAGGTGGCTACACAAAACAACAGATTTTCAATGTAGACAAAAGAGCCTTCTTTTTTTTTTATTTCAGAATATTACGGGGGTACAAACTCTTGGGTTACATATATTGCCTTTGCACCGCCCGAGTCAGAGCTAGAAGTGTGCCCATCCACCAGAAAGTGCACACCACACCCATTAGGTGTGAACTTACCCGTCCTCTCCTCCCCCCTCCCACCTGCCCGATACCCGATGAATGTTACTTCTATATGTGCACATAAGTGTTGATCGGTTAGTACCAATTTAACAATGAGTACATGTGGTGATTGTTTTTCTATTCTTGTGATACTTCACTTTGAAGAATGGGCTCCAGTTCCATCCAGGATAATACAAGAGGTGTTAGTTCACCATTGTTTTTTGTGGCTGAGTAGTACTCCATGGTATACATATACCATATTTTATTAATCCACTCATAGATTGGTGGGCACTTGGGCTGTTTCCACATCTTTGTAATTGTGAATTGTGCTGCTATAAACATTAGAGTGCAGATGTCTTTATCATAGAATGTCTTTTTTTTCCTTTGGGTAAATACCCAGTAGTGGGATTGCTAGGTCAAATGGTGGTTCTACTTTTAGTTCTTTGAGGTATCTGTATAATACTTTCCATAAAGGCTGTGCTAATTTGCAGTCCCACCAGTAGTGTATGATTGTTCCTATCTCTCTGCATGCACACCAACATTTGTTGTTTTGGGACTTTTTGATATAAGCCATTCTCACTGGAGATAGGTGATATCTCATTGTGGTTTTGATTTGCATTTCCCTGATGATTAGAGATGTTGAGCAGTTTTTCATATGTTTGTTCACCATTAGTCTGTCTTCTTTTGAAAAGTTTCTGTTCATGTTCTTTACCCACTTTTTAATGGGGTTGTTTGATTTTTTTCTTGTTCATTTTCCTAAGTTATATACAGATTCTAGTTATCAACTCTTTATCAGATGTGTAGCATGCAAATATTTTCTCCCATTCTGTAGGTTGTCTGTTCACTTTAATGATAGTTTCCTTGGCTGTGCAGAAGTTTTTTAATTTGATCAGGTCCCATTTATTTATTTTTGTTGTTGCTGTGATTGTTTTTGGAGTCTTCTTCATAAATTCTTTGCCTAGGCTGATGTCTATAAGAGTTTTCCAACATTTTCCTCTAGAATTCTTATGGTTTCGTGCCTAGGTTTAAGTCTGTTATCCATCGTGAGTTGATTTTTATGAGAAATGAGAGGTGTGGATCATGTTTCAGTCTTCTACATGTGGCTATCCAATTTTTCCAGCACCATTTATTGAATAGGGATTCTTTTCCCCAGGATATGTTTTTTGTCTGCTGACAAAGCAGCCTTCTATTGGAAGAAGCTGCCATCTAGGACTTTCATTGCTAGAGAAAAGAAGTCAGTACCTGTCTTCAAAGTTTCAAAGGACAAGCTGACTCTCTTCTTAGGGGCTAATGCAGCTGGTGACTTTAAGTTTAATCCAATGATCACTTACCATTCTGAAAATCATAGGATCCTTAAGAATTATTCTAAATCTACTCTGTTTGTGCTCTATAAATGGAACAACAAAGGCTGGATGACAGCACATCTGTTTATAGCATGGTTTACTGAATACTTTAAGCCTATTGTTGAGATCTATTGATTCCTTTTAAAATATTAATGCCCATTGACAGTGCACCTAGTCACCAAAGAGCTCTCATGGAGATGTACAAGAAGATTAACTCTGTTTTCATGCCTGCTAACACAACATCCATTTATCAGTTCATGAATCAAGGACTAATTTTGACTTTTAAGTCTTATTATTTAGGAAATATATTTTATAAGGATATAGCTGCCATAGGTAGTGATTCTTCTGATGGATCTGGACAAAGCACATTGAAAACCTGGAAAGGATTCACCATTCTAGATGCCATTAAGAACATTCATAATTCATGGGAAGAAGTCAAAATATCAAGATTAAGATGAATTTAGAAGAAGTTGATTCCAACCCCGATGGATGACTTTGAGGGGGTTCAAGGCTTAAGTGGAGGAAGTATCTGAAGATGTGGTAGAAATAGCAAGAGAACTAGAATTAAAAGTGAAGCTGAAGATGTGACTGAATTGCTGCAATTCCATGATAAAACTTGAACACATGAGTTGCTTCTTATGGATGAGCAAAGAAAGTGGTTCTTGATATGGAATCTACTCTTGATGAAGATGCCATGAACATTGTTGAAATGACAACAAATAATCTAGAATAGTGTATAAAATTAGTTGATAAAACAGCAGTAGGGTTTGAAAGGATTGACTTCAATTTGAAAGAAGTTCTACTATGGGTAAAATGCTATCAAACAGCATCACATGCTACAGAGAAATTTTTCATGAAAGGAAATGTCAATCAATGTGGCAAACTTCATTAGTGTCCCGTTTTAAGAAATTGACCCCAATCTTCAGCAACCACCATCCTGGTTACCAGCAGCCATCAAATTTGAGGCAAGATTCTCCACCAGCACAAAGATTATGACTCTCTGAAAGCTCAGATGATCATTAGTATTTTTTAGCAATAAAGTGTTTTTAAATTAAGGTATGTGTATTTTCTGGACATAATGTTATTGCACACTTAATAGACTACAGTATAGTATAAACATAACTTCTATATGCACTGGGAAACTAAAAAATTCATGTGACTCCCTTTATTGTGATAGTAGCTTTATTGCAGTGGACTGGAACTGAACCCGTAATACCTTATATATTGTACTGTAATTCCCATTATACAGAAGACAAAATTAAGGCTTGGATTGGGAAAATAATTTTGCTTATTGTCCCATAACTTATAAATAGTCAGACCAGTATTCAAACTTGTAAGTCCAAGCTCTATGTTCAGTGCCCTTGCTGCCGCAGTCCAGCTGCAGCAGAGTCCAGGAGTCCCCTCAAGGTGGGTCAGGGCATCGGCAAGTGGGAGACAGTAACAACACAACTCAGAGGTTGGAAGTAACTGTTCCAATTTTATTTTGCAGAGTCTGATTTTTATATTCATTATTTTGGCAAGCATAATCATATTTGTTATTACAATCAGGTAGTAGTCATAGTTTCAGGTTATAGTTAATTCATCTGGAAACTGTAACTGTTCTGATCACAGAGGTGAAAAACATGGTTTCTAAAGCAAAGCCAAATGAAACCTATTGTTCTAAGTATTGTAAGGTACACAGTAATGAAGCATATCATGAGGTAAAATCTTGCTTAAGCAAAGGTTATTTTAAAGTTTCTGCTGTTGTTCCTTCTTAAGCTGTACTCTAAGTTCTTCTTTTTGACATTTCATTTATTCTATACTATTTTTTAGTTTGGACCAGCAACACTTTTCCTCAATTATAATTAACTGGCTAGAAATGTCAATCTTAGATTTTGTTGTCTTAATACACCATGGGGGTCCTGCCTGAGCAAGTCTTTCCATGAACTGTAGACTTTGATAGGGAACATGTAAGCCGTCTTTGTTTACCCTTCTAATTCCATCCTCACAGAGGGGGGACTTGACTCTAATTTCTGGAAACGATTGCTAAACAATATTGTAGGTCGCAATGAGGGAGAAGTAAACATATTAATTAGAAGCCACATTACAGCAGCAGTTATGAGTAATGTATCCAAAGGGGTCCCTGACGGGATTTCCATGGTGGAGCCTTCTCTGAAGGCCCCTCCTCCATGGGCCGACTTTGTCAAGACCCATGGCTGGAAATGGTCCCGGCACCTTGCCATGAAACCATGCTGTCCATTGGATCAAATTTAGAAATTTACTGGATGAGGAGAAAAAAAGAAGGGAAAGAGTCCATTATTATTTTGATGGCTTGTGAGTCGAAGGTTGGCAAGGCCATTCAATGAAATATGTATCATTTTATTTATTTTATATGAAGCTTACTAACAGCCAAGCACTGCTCTAAGTGTTTTACAAACAATAGCTCATTTTTTTCATCTTCACAAAAGTCCTAAATAAAATGTACTTTTATGTCCCCATTTTACAGATGAGAAAACTGAAGCACAGAGAGGTTAGGTAACTTGCCTAAGATCATACAGCTATTAAGTGGCAGAGATGAGATATAATCTCAGGCAACGTAGC
The DNA here is from genome assembly GCA_023783475.1 of Daubentonia madagascariensis. Lineage (NCBI taxonomy): Eukaryota > Metazoa > Chordata > Mammalia > Primates > Daubentoniidae > Daubentonia > Daubentonia madagascariensis. Next base: position 521,818 of record JAKFHU010002592.1, read on the forward strand.
TCCAAAGTCTGTAACAACTCCTCACTATCAGTGAAAGGAGATGAGCCCCATGGTTAGAAAACATGGGTGCACAGCCTCTCCAAAGCCCATGGTTGTATACAGCAAAGTTAAGAACACCAGATCAATCTCATAGACCTTGATTCTCTGCCACCTACTCATAGCTGTGAGGCCTTAGGCAAGTCCCTTCCCCTCTCTAAGCTTTCATTTATTCATTGAGAAAAAAGCACCCTTAAAATCCATGTCCTATCTCCCTTCCATTAGACTGATATTAAAAGAATGAACTGAGGGAAGACACCTGAAGGTGCGTTGTGAGGTACTGAGTACTAAACACACATGAGGGTTGTTAATCCTTTTCTCAAAGGCTACGTTGTCTAGTTCACCCAGAAAGGGCAGAAAAGGAATTCATTCTATTATATTAGTCCTGGACCAGAAGACCTGCCAAGCAGCCTTAGCTGCTGGGGGTAGAGGGAATGCACAGGAGGAGAGGATGCAGAGAGCCTTGGTGCTGCCCAATCCTGAGGCCAAGAATTCCAGTGCCTGGGCTGTTGTTCTGCCTTCATTTGGCTGTTTACTTTTCACCTTGCTATCAGGGCTATTTTTAGGCACCTTACCTGTTGGGAGGGGAATGGATGCAATTATACCAAGGGGCATTGTCATTTTCCTGAGTTTTCTTGTGGGCAGAGGAGAGAGGAGCAACTGGAGCAGCAGAATCTAAGTGGAGTGTTAACTCTGGAGGATGGATCTGAAACCCAGTGGAAGTAGCTAAATACAGACACCTGAGACAGAAAGAGGGGAAGGGAGGGGAGGAGAAGAAGGGGAGGAAAATTGATGGGGGGAAAGAAAAAAGAAAAGATGGAAAAACCAACACATTTTGGGCTCTGAGGCTTTGAAAGTGTGGAAAGGCCAAATGGCCCCCTTGATCTCTGTTTTCCCCTTTCTCAACTGTCCCGTCCTCATTTCTGACTTCCTCAGCTGGTGAGTTGTTTGACACTCTTCTGTTAGTTCCACTGTGGGCCTTATTCAAGCCATAGCAAACTATTATGAAGAAAGCCTTTCTTCCCTTCCATCTTACCCCACCCTTGTTCTATCCATCAAAATTTACTTCTCTTATATGCTGAGAAAATTCAACTGAGAAATTCATCTGTGCTGAGATGACCCAGCACAGAACCTGAAACAAAGTAGGTGCTCAACAAATATTTGTAGAGTGAACAGACAGAGGTAGAATCTGAAGGACCCTTAAAGAAATGAGAATACTGAGCCCCAGTGAGGGCAAGTGACTTGCTTAATGTCATACAGCAGGTTTAATTCAGAAGAGGGATTAAAATCCAGGGCTCTTGACTCTCAGTCCAGTGCTCTTCCCACTACACTTCACTACTGGAAAAAAGTGGAAAACCTATGCTTATCCCAATTTCTGCCAGCATCTCAATCTTACCTTCCATGTTCTGGAGCCAGAATTTCAGGTAGGCTTTGCCAAAGTGATGAATGAATGGCCTGGACAGAGTTATTTCTCAGCAAAATGGTGATATTTCTTCCATGCTCTCCACACCACCTTTCTGTGGAACAAGAATTAAGTTTTGCTTCTAACTTGCTTATTTAATACAAGTCCTGCCCACTCTCTGGAACTCAGTTTCCCCCCCTGCACAATGAGGAGCTTGAATTAGACAATCTCTAAGGCTCCTTCTAATTCAAACATTCTAGTGTTTTATGAATCACATCACCATGGCATTCAATGAACTTGAAGAAGTAATCATAGCACCACAAGTGATCATCTTTCAAAAACTGTAGAGAACAAAAGAGGTGCCAAAAGACTGGAGCTGATCAAATGTTGTTTCTCTTTTCGAAAGTGAGGGAATGATAATTCCAGAAGCTAAAGCCCAGTTAGCTTGATGTCAATTGCTTGTAAAATTCCAGAACAAATTATTAAACAGATGGTTTGTGAGTATAGTCAGTCCCCTGTATGCACAGGTTCCACATCCACAGATTCAGCCAATGGCAGATCAAAAATATTTTTTAAAAGATAATAAAAATAACAATACAATAAAAATTACAAACTTAAAAAATACAGTATAACAACTATTTACATAGCATTTCAATTGTGTTAGGTATTATAAGTAATCTAGAGATGATTTAAAGTATATGGGAGGATGTGTGCAGGTTATATGCAAATTCTACACCCTTTTATATGAGAGACTTGAGCATCTGAGGATTTTGATATCCACGGTGTTCCTGGAACTAAATCCCCCACAGATACCAAGGGACTACTGTACTTGGAAAAGCAATGAGGGGATCACCAAAGACTCCCACGGTTTCACTAGAAGCAAGCCATGCCAAAACAATCAAATTTTCTTTGTTGATAGGTTTCCTACACTGGTAAATGAGAGAAATAATGAAGACTTCAACCCTTCATGGTTTCAAGAAAGTATTTGACAAAGTTTATTGTTGCAGGCTAGTGGGCAAGCTCAAATATCAGGTGAACTGGATAATGGCTTAGTTTGGTGGATCTTAATGCCTGTGGGGAATACCAAAGAGTATGGACTGATGACTTGCTGAGTGACACAGTTTAGACTCTGGCCTAATTTATCCTCAATTTGTATCAATGGTTTAAGATAAAGACACTGAAGGATGATTGCTGATCAAATTTGCATTTGAAACAAAGCTGGGAGGGAGAACTAATCTAAAAGATGACAAAATTGAGATCCAAATAGATTTTGACTGAAACACTGGACCAATTTTTTACAAGATGAAATTGAATAGGAATAAATGTAAAGTCATGCACTTTAATTCAAAAAATCAGCCACACAAGTACAGGATGGTCAATATGTCACTTATGATCAAGATGCTCACGTGAAAAAGACTTTGGGAGTTCACTTGGCTACAAAGCCTGCTATAAGCCAAGTGTGTAATACTTGCTAAAAAAGCAAATATCCTCTTGGGGTATATTAATGAAAAAGGGTGTTGCTATCATAGATGGTAATAGGTCCTCTGTACTCCTTTCAGACCATATCTGGAGTTTGGGTTCAGTTCTGGGACACAGATAAACGGAACTTGTTAAGAGGAGAGTGAATAGGAGTGGTGAGGGCAATTCAAACTTTATTCTGTAGAACTTTAGCTTGGATGTGGTAGGGTGGGGAGAGAAGAGACATGTCTAATGAATTGTTTATGAAAAAGTGCTTCAAATAACTCCTACAGTCCTATAAAGTTAGCATTACAAGTAGAAGATCTATTGAGTGCCTAGTCTTTAACAAATGCTAGTGCAATGTACAGTGCCTGGAAGAATAAAGGCTTGAGTGAGATTTGTTGAGTAAATGAGCAGACAATATATTCATGCCAAACACAATGGAAACCTTTCCAACAATTGAGAGAGAGTCAACAATTGAGTGGTGGACATATGAGGTCATAAGTTCACCATTACTAGAGGTATGTCAGCCAAGGCTGCATGTATAATTGTCACAATGTTGCAGAGGAGATGCAAACATTGGATGAAAGTTGGACTAGATGGCCTTTAAGGCTCCTTTTAATTGTGAGATTCTACAAGTGTGTGAATGCCTCTGTGATAGCAAGCTGTAACAGTAACAAGCACTTTGGAGATTATTTGGCTCAGAAGGGCCTTACTCATGACTCTAAAATCCTTAGGTAGGTATCTAAAAATTTTGCCTGTAAGTAGGATTTAGTCTATAATGACAGAAAACTAGCATGGTAATAGATTTGTGACTTTCCACCAAATGGTCCTGTTTGATCCTTGAAACTGCTTTACATTTTCCCTCCTATATGTTTTGTTCACTTGTTGCTCTCTTTGCTTTGAATGACTGCCTCAGTACTTCCTCCTAGACTTCTATATCTCAGCCGCTAAAGATCCCTAGAGGGAATTTACTCCAACATTTTTGTTGCTCAGATGTACACTGGTACTCAGGAAGGTCTCCTGACTCCCAATCCAGTGCTGTTTCACTACCATATTATATTATGGGTAAAAATCTTACCCAATGGTCCACAAAAAAAAGAAACACAAATAACTTAAGAATACAAAGAGATGCTCAATCTGACTCATTATAATTTGCATTTAAAACTACATTGTTTTTGGAGGGGTTCAAGATGGCCGACTAGAGTCAGGGTTTGTCAGACTTTCCCAGTGGAGAAGTTGGAGGTTGGACAGAGGGGAGTGGGAGAGGATTGATGATCAGGAGTGGACCGCAGAGTCTGACACCAGTGGAGTCCAGGACACCACCAGCAGGAACTGAACAGCTGAGAGAGAGGAGGATAGAAGAGAGAAGTTGGCACAAACCAGGTCACGGGAGTTCTGAAGACCAGGGAAAGGGTAAGGGATTTTTCCCCCTGCCCCGACCCAGGTGCCTCAGGCCTGCAGTGGGACACAGGGCTTTCATTCCATGGGGGAGTGCCATGAGAAACCAGAAAGATGATATCCCTGCATCTGGACACCCCATTCTCTGCACCTTCTACGCTCCTGGCACCCCAGGAAGTAGTTTTGGCTCAAGCCGCTTGTAGCCCTATAGCCACACCCACCCCATAGCAACTGCCAAAGTGCCTTGCTCTGAGGGACTGAGCCAGACTCAGAGTGGCCACCGCGGCAGCTCAGAGAGGAGGGCCATCATGGGACTGCAGCCACAGAGAGGAGGAGGGAGGTAGGGTTCTCTACCCCAGCTCGAGAGCAGTGCAAGGAGACCGTGGACCCTTCCCCCACCACCATAACAGCTGCTGGAGTCCTCTGTGCTGAGTGGCCCCTTTTCAGTTCTTGGGGCATGGTTCTGTCCAGAGCCAGCAAGGCAGCCTCAGCCTGTGATCTTTCTGCCCACATCTGCCTGCTGATGGCAGAGATGGTGGGGCATGGAGACATGGGGGAGGGATCACAATTTCAGAGTTGGGCAGCGAGTGAGAGCCTGTGTCCAATGGGGGTGTGTGGGGGTGCACAGGACAGCAGGGATCAGTAAAAGTGCCCCTTTCCCTCCTCCTCTGGAGAACTGCCTTATCAGAGGTTGCTGAACAAGCCCCTCCCAGAGAGAAAAGGCCATATTGGATTTTACCGAACTTGGGAGAGTCAATTTGCATAAGTACTGGTTCCCATGGCAACTGAACGCCTCTGGTGCCTAAGGCTGAATCTGAGCAGCTGCCCCTACTACCACAAACTTTAATAGGGAGTTTGGCTTGATCCAGGAGTTCTTGAGCTGCCAATATTCCCCTGGGAGGAGTGTCCCCCTGGAATTTTCTGGGGATAGAGAGCAGACTCTGGTTGAGTGTAGCCACTTCAGCCCCTCCCAGGCAGCTTAGCCCAGAGGTGGGGAACTGACCTTGAAACCCTGCATATCACTTACCAGCATTGGTGGAGCTGGAGGACAGGCTCACCAAACCTAACACCACCCAGCCTCATTCCCCCACCTGCCTTTGCTGTGGTGGTGAATAAAGGACAAAACTGGAAAAAGCAGAGCTCCACCCACCACCTGGGGTATTAGAGGGCTTCTCCTCAGGAACTAGAGGTGGTCACAGGATCCAAACTCAACAGCACAGCTTGTTCCCTGCAGCAAACAACACCTACTGACAGGGAGGTCAATTGGTACGCCAGTTACAGCATTTACAGACTCTATCAAAGAGGATGTGGTTGATTCTCATCCACAAGTACCACCTACTGACTCAGAGATTAAACTGGGCATATCATTATCTAAACAAAAGAAAATCCAAAAGTAAGAAGCAACACCTGTTGCAGATGAGAAGGAATCAGCGAAAGAACTCTGGAAATATGAAGAATCAGAGCAATAGGTAACCCCCAAAAGGGAACACCAGCTCCCTAGCAATGGATACCAACCAAAGCAGAATATATAAAACACAAATGAGGAATTTTGAACATGGATTGAAAGAGAGCTTAATGAAATACAGGATAAAATAGAAACCCAACACAAAGAAACCACAAAAACAATGCAGGAAATTAATGAAAAACTACTAAAGAAATGGAATTATAAAAGAAACATCAAACAGAACTTCTGGAAATGAAAAATTCATTCAAGGAATTACAAAACACAGTGGAAAGCCTCAAGAACAGGTTATCAGGAAAAAAATTAAAACAACTTTCAATTCAACAAGTCAGTCACAGAGATATGGCAAAGAAATAAAAGGAATGAGCAAAGCCTACAAGAAATGTCAGATTATGTAAAGAGGACTAACATAAGAATCGTTGGCATCCCTGAGGGTGAAGAAGAAAACACACAAGGGTTGGATAATTTATTCAAGGGAATAATTGAGGAAAATTTCCCTGGCCTTGCTAGAAATCTAGATATCCAGATACAAGAAGCTCATAGGACACCTGGGAGACTCAACACAAAGAGGAAAACACCATGGCACATAGTCATCAGACTGGCCAAAATAAATACGAAAGAGGTGCTCCTATGAGCCATAGGGCGAAAGCAGCAGGTAACTTACAAAGGAAAACCCATCAGACTAAGTGCAGACTTTTCAGCCAAGACCCTCCAGGCCAGAAGGGCTTGGATCACATCATCAGTTTTCTCAAACAGAATAATGCCCAGCCTAGAATTTTGTATCCTGAAAAACTAAGTTTCATATATTGGGAAATAAAATCTTTCCCAGACAAGCAAACACTGAGGGAATTTATCACGACAAGAGGAAGTACTCAGAACTACATTATTCACAGATCAGCACAAAAAACACTTACCAATGTAAAATTACCCAAAAGCTAAAGATTGAAGGCCAGATACCACAATGGCTCAAGAGATAAAACAAAACAACAAAGGTCAACCCAACAGGATGAATAGAAATCCAGCCCACTTATCAATTCTCTCAATAAACGTGAATGGCTTGAACTGCCCACTGAAAAGACATAGACTGGCCTCATGGATAAATATACACAAGCCAAGTATCTCCTGTCTTCAGGAAACACATCTAACCCACAAGGACTCATCCAGACTCAAGGTGAAGGGATGGAAAACAATTTTCCACTAATGGAAACCAAAGAAAGCTGGAGTAGCAGTTCTCATACCAGGTAACTTAGTCTTCAAATCAACAAAAATAATGAAAGACAAAGATGGTCACTATATAATGGTGAAGGGAACAATTCAACAAGAAGATATCACAATCTTAAATATTTACACACCTAACAAAAGAGCACCCAGATTCATAAAGCAAATCCTACTTGATCTGAACAAAACAATAGACAGCAGCACCATAATACCTGAAGACTTCAACACCCCACTGATGGAACTGGACAGATTCTCCAAACAGAAAAAAGTCAAAGAAACAAGGGACTTAAATAGAACTCCAGAACATATAGGCCTAACAGACATCTACAGAACATTCTACCCCAAAACCACAAAATACACATTCTTCTCATCAGCTCACAGGACATTCTCTAAGATTGATCACATCCTAGGCTGCAAAACATGTCTCAACAAATTTTTAAAAAATAGAAATTATACCATGCATCTTTTCAGACCATAGTGAAATAGAATTAGAAATCAACTCAAACAGAAACCCTCATCTCTATACAAAGCAATGTAAACTAAACAACCTACTGCTGAATAATAGTCAGCACAAGGAGGAAATTAAGATGGAACTCAAAAGATTCTTTGAACTAAATTATAATAGGGACACAAGTTACCAAAATCTGTGAGATATAGCTAAAGCAGTCCTGAGAGGAAAATTCATAGCAATAAACACCTACATACAAAAGATGGAACGATCACAAAACAACAATCTAATGAATCTTCTCATAGATCTGCAAAATGATGAGCAAACCAATCCCAAACCCAGAAGAAGAAAGGAAACAATCAAGATTAGAGCAGAACTAAATGAAATCAATAAAAAAGAACTATAGGAAAGGTTAATAAAACAAAAAGTTGGTTCTTTGAAAAGGTAAAGAAAATTTCCATGCCTCTTCCTAGATTAACAAGAAGCAAAAAAGAAAGGACTCTCATAAGCTTAATTAGGTATGAAAAAGGAGAAATTACAACTGATATCACAGAAATACAAAATATCATCTCTGAATACTATAAAATTTCTATGCAGATACACTAGAAAATGTGAAAGAAATGGACAAATTCTTAGAAACACACAGCCTCCCTAGGTTTAATCAGGAAGATATAGAATTCCTGAACAGACCAATATCAAGTGCTGAAATTGAAGCAGTAATAAAAAAACCTTCCTAAACAAAAAAGTCCCAGACAAGATGGTTTCACACCAGAATTCTATCAGACCTACAAAGAAGAACTGGTGCCTATCCTGCAGAAATTATTCCACAACATCAAGAAGGAAGGAATTCCCCCTATACATTTCATGAAGCCAACATCACCATGATACCAATGCCAGGAAAGGACCTAACGAAAAAAGAAAACTACAGACAAATATCCCTTATGAATATAGATGCAAAAATTCTCAGTAAAATCCTAGCAAACCAAACTCAGCTGCTCATCAAAAAATAATCCATCATGACCAAGTAGGCTTCATCCCAGATATATAGGGATGGTTCAACATATGCAAATCTACAAACATAATTAACCACATAAATAGAAGTAAAAACAAAGACCACATGATTCTCTCAAGAGACACAGAAAAAGCATTTGACAAAATTCAGCACCCTTTTATGATAAGAACACTTAACAAAATAGGCATAGATGGGACCTACCTCAAAATGATAATAGCCATATACAACAAACCCACAGCCAACATCATTCTGAATGGAGAAAAATTGAAAGCATTGCTGTCTAGAAATGGAACCAGACAAGGTTGCCCTCTATCACCACTTCTATTCAACATAGTGCTGGAAGTCCTAGCCACAGCAATCAGATAAGACAAGTAATGAAATGAAGGACATCCAAATAGGAGTAGAAGAGGTCAAACTATAGCTCTTTGCAGACGATATGATCTTATAACTAGAATACCACAAAGATTCTGCCAAAAGATTGCTGGAGTTAATAAAGAAGTTCACCAAAGTCTCAGGTTACAAATCAATGTACACAAATCAGTAGCATTTATATATGCCAACAACAGTCAAACTGAGAACAAAATCAAAGACTCAATACCCTTCAAAATAGCAACAAAGAAAATAAAATACCCAGGAATATATTTAACTAAGAAGGTGAAGGACCTATACAGGGAGAACTACAAAACACTGAAGAAGGAAATATCAGAGGATGCAAACAGATGGAAAACCATACCATGCTCATGGATAGGCAGAATCAAAATTGTTAAAAAGTCTATACTACCCAACGTGATCTACAGATTCAATGCAATCCCAACTAAAATACCAACATCATTTTTCACAGATCTAGAAAAAATAATTCTATGCTTCATATGGAACCAAAGAAGACCTTGGATAGCCAAAGCAACCTTAAGCAAAAATAAAAAATTGGGAGGCATCAATTTATCAGACTTCAAGCTATACTACAAGACTATAGTAACCAAAACAGCATGGTACTGGCACAAGAACAGAGACATAGACCAATGGAACAGGACTGAGAACCCAGATATAAAACCATCTCCATATTGCCATCTGATCATTGACAAAACAGACAAAAACATACACTGGGTAAAATAATCCCTATTCAATAATTGGTGCTGGGAAAATTGGATAGCCACATGTAGAAGACTGAAACATGATCCAAACCTCTCACCTCTCACAAAAATAAATTCATGATGGATAACAGACTTAAACCTGAGGCATGAAACCATAAAAATTCTAGAGGGAAATGTTGGAAAAACTCTTATGGACATTGGCCTAGGCAAAGAATTTATGAAGAAGACCCCAAAAGCAATCTCAGCAGCAACAAAAATAAATAAATGGGATCTGACCAAATTAAAAAGCTTCTGCACAGCCAAAGAAACTATCATTAGAGCAAATAGACAACCTACAGAATGGGATTAAATATTTGCATACTACACATCTGATAAAGGACTGATAACTAGAATCTATATAGAACTCAGGAAAATCAGCAAGAGAAAAATCAAACAACCCCATTAAAAAGTGGGCAAAGGACACGAACAGAAACTTTTCAAAACAAGACAGACTGATGGCCAAGAAACATATGAAAAATTGCTCAACATCTCTAATCATCAGGGAAAGGCAAATCACAACCACAATGAGGTATCACCTAACTCCAGTGAGAACGGCTTATATCAAAAAGTCCCAAAACAACAAATGTTGGTGTAGATGCGGAGATATAAGAACACTGCTTGTGGGATGGCAAGCTAGTGCAATCTTCATGGAAAGTACTATGGAGATACCTGAAAGAACTAAAAGTAGAACTACCATTTGATCCAGCAATCCCACTATTGGGCATCTACCCAAAGGAAGAAAAGATGGTCTATAAAGACATCTGCACTCAAATGTTTATAGCAGCACAATTCACAATTTCAAGGACGTGGAAACAACCCAAGTGCCCATCAATGCATGAGTGGATTAATAAAATGTGGTATATATATATATACTATGGAGTATTATTCAGCCATAAAAAACAATGGTGAGCCAACACCTCTTGTATTAACCCGGGTGGAACTGGAGCCCATTTTTCTAAGTGAAGTATCATAAGAATGGAAAAACCAACACCACATGTACTCACCATCAAATTTGTACTAATCGATCAACACTATGTGCGTGTATGGAAGTAACCTTCATCGGGTATCAGACAGGTGGGAGGTGGGAGGAGGGGATGGGTAAATTCACACCTAAAGGGTGTAGTGTGCACTATCTGGGGGATGGGCATGCTGGTAGCTCTGGCTCAGACGGTGCAGGGGCAATATATGTAACCTAAACATTTGTACCCTCGTAATATTCTGAAAGAAAAAAAAGAAAAAAAAAGCTATTTTTTTCATATATCTTATTGGTAAGCACTAAAATGAATGAGTATCCTCTTTATGTACTGAAGTGGAGCAATATGCAAGCTATATTAAGTGTAAGAAAAACAAGGTTATAGGATAGCTTGTGTGGTGCATGCACTTAATTTATATTAAGAAAAAAGGAGGCAAGACATAGAGATATAAATATATATATATACTTATATAATTTTTTATGTATTTATATCATATATGTAGAAAGATACTTAGAAAACTAGATGTATTGGTTGCCACTATGGTGGGGAACTATGTGGTCAGGGGATAGAGGTAAAAGGAAAAATGTTCCCTGTTTACCCTTTTATAGTTTTAGAATTTTGGACCATGTGAATATATCACCTGTAATTAAAAATTAACTTTAAAAATGTTAATGAAGTGCAATGCCCATCTCAAATGGCACTCCCTACCTTGTCTTAATTCCCATGTGAACTCCCAAGCATTCTCCACCTCGCCCTGAAGATAAGAATTGCCAGTAGGCAATTTAAGTATAAACATCTTGATCCTCACTTCACTCTTGCCTTCCTCCCAGCACCTAAGACTCCTGAAGCTGTGTTTTGCATATAGTAGGTGCACAAAACATAATGATTGAACTGGCTTTGTTTCCTCAGATCCAGAGGCCTTGAAAGATGATGAGCCTGGCTTCTCCTCCACAGAAGAAGTGAACTAGTGGCCAAATGTGCAGGGCTAAGAGAAATGCAATGGCTTGTAGCAGCATGCCATTTAATCATGAGCATTGCTTAAATCATTTGACAGAACACTAATAACTAGCATAACATGAAAAGGAATGAGTGTGTGCATGCACATGCACACACGTGTGCACACACACATACATTGAATTCAGCAGCTAGACACTGGGGAGCTTTTGACACAAACATTTGGCTCAATGTTCCACTGTATGAGCAAATGTAAACAGGAAAGTGAATAGGTTTAACAGCATGTCACATAAATAAGCTTAACCTAGCCATGAAAATTAGTACAAGCTTTGGTACCCAAGGCCTCAGGAAAGGCAATCAGAACTATCAGGGTGGAAGATGCCTCTCTTCACTTCTCTTCTGAATGTTGGGGGGGGGAATTCTGGGTATTTGCTAAAGAAAGATCCTGGGGGACTTCAAGGCTGTAAAATGAGAATAGAGATTGGTGAGGAGAGAAGGAGGAGGTAGATGGAGTTGGTTCAAATTGGAGGGAGATTTGGAAGATGGGAGCAACTGAACATGACATTTCTGAGTCATTCCTACTCTTTAACTAAATTGCAAAGCCAAGATAACCATACCGTTCAGATTTGTTGTTTCTTAGTGTGTGAAGTTTCAAAGTTAAAAATCTTGTCATAAAGCTGAGGGAAAAACAGTGACTCCATATATCAACATGAAACAAACTTTCCTTTTTTCCCAATTAGTGATTGGCTCCCTATAATAGGAGAAACTCAATGGAATGAGCCATGAGCCAGCTCTGTAGTTGCAGATGCCAATGGAAGAGGAGTAGCAGGTTTCCTAGACAGAGATGGTTGCTGCAATGTCCCCAGCAAGTGTAAATGCATTGCATATTCCAACCTCCAGACTTTTTCTTACGCCATTTCCTCATTTCTAGTTGTGGAGGCCCCTCCCTCCTCTTCTTAGCCTACCTAAACTTTGATCATCCTTTAAGGCTGAGCTGAAAGCTCCCTCGTTCCAGGAAGCTTTTTCTATCCACCCCATGATTTTTTTTTCTCTGCCCACCTCCAGCCCTTATTGTCTGCTTTAAGCACTTGATTCTTCCTTCCAGGGGGCATTGCCAGCATCTCGGATTTGCAGACATATTGAATTCCCAAGAAAAAGATGAAGCCACTTGTTGGTAGGGACTATATGTTATTTCTTAAGGTGAGTAAGAGGAGTAGGCTAGTCTCTGCTTAGTCTGGGTAGGGGGTGCAGCAGAATAAAGTTAATTCTCAAATAACTATAGTAGAAATTAGAGAACACCAGGAGCCATAAGAGAAATAGAAAGCACTTTGGAGCTTCTGAGAAGATTGTTGTGTCAGTAGGTCTAAACACCACAAAGTGCCACCTTGAAAAGTACTTAATCCCCTTTACTGGAGTTATGATCATCATAATGGAAGTGATGTAACAATGTAACAGATGGAGGTGAGGATTGGATTTGACACAGGAAAGTGACTCCCAGTGCTGGGAGCCTCTTGAGGTCCAAGTGAGTCCTTGGCTTCGTGCAAGAATTCATGAGCAAGCCAACAGTACAAAGTGAAAGTGAGATTTATTCAGAAACTGTAGAAAGTCTACTCCACAGGCAGAGCAGAGGCTAGTTCTCCCTGCAGAAGAGAACCAGCCCTCTGCTTCCTGTTGTCTTTCTATTTAAGTAGTGGCTTAATTATAGGCTAAAAAAGAGGACAATATTCATGCCAGGGGCGGTGTTTTCCTGGAATCAGGGTGACACCCTCTATTTCTCCACCATCTTGGTTCTAACCTGTTGGAACTTGACCTACCTCCATCCTGTATTGATAAGGGTAATTTGAAACGTTGTTTTGAGACTTCCTGACTCAGTTAGGTAATGCTGCAGCAAAGCCCAAAGCAATGCCCAAAGCAGTACCTGCCAGTTCCCTGTCTCAGAACCAATTAATTAATTAGTACAACAAAAAGTTATTAATCCCTTACCATACACCAGGCACTGTTATCAGTACTAGGTGTATATCAGCTACCAAATAAAAGACATATGGTCCCTACTAAAACAAAACTTACATTCTAGGGGAAAGAAACAGATAATAAATAAGTAAACAAATATAGGAGCAAGATCACATCAGATATCAAAAATGATACAAAATACTATGAAAAATATGAAATATGGTAAATGTGATAAAGAGTAGGCTCATGGTCCAGAAGCTATTTTGGATAGCGTTATGGGCTGGATGTTTGTGTCCCCGTGCCGAAATTCATATATTGAAGTGCTAACTCCCAATTTGATGGTATTTGGAAATAGAGCCTTTGGGAGGTAATTAGGGTTAGATTAAGTCATAAGGGAGGTAGAATTAGTACCCATATAAGAAGAGACATCAGAAAGCTTGCTCTTGCTCTCTCTCCATGCACACTCAGAGGAAATGCCATGTGAGGACACAGCAAGAAGGCAGCCATCTACAAGCCAGGTAGAGAGCCTTCACCAAAAACCAACCATGCTGGCACCTTGATCTTGGACTTCCCAGCTCCCAGAACTGTGAGAAATAAACTTCTGTTGTTTAAGTCACACAATTTGTGATATTTTGTTTTTGCAGCCTGAGCAGACTAACACAGATAGGATGGTCAAAGAAGGCCTCTATGTGCAGGTGATATTTGAGTTGAGATCTGCAGGATTCAGAAGCACAGCCATGTGGATATTGAGGTGCAGAGACTTCCAGACAGAGGGAACAGATAATACAAAGCCCTGAGAGCCCTGCCTCAATTGTCTCTCTGCAACCATGGGTGGGGAAGGAGAAGGGGAGGAGAAGGGTCTGGATGGAGGAAAACTAGCACTCTGGTCATCTCTGTCTCTCTTTCCGGAAGGTGGCCAGCCTGGAATGTCCAGGCTATGGGGTCACACAGAATCCCAGTACCAACAGCCCCCTGTGGCTCCTGCAGTCTGGGCTGGAGTTGGGAAATGTTTGCTTGGAAGTGAGCAAGATGAACACTGAGGGGCTGAAGCCCCCTAGGGAGGACAAAGGTGTACAGAAGGTATAGAGGCAATATGGTGCCTGCCGTCTCAGCTTGGGTCTGTGGTGACAGGAAGCACACCAAGGGGGCTGGCAGGCTGGTGCTTTGTCCTCAAGAATCTCTCAGTTCACTGGAAGCAGCAGCTTTTGGGCTCACAAGGGTAGAAAGGCTCTCCAGGAGCTCAGGAGCATGGTGACTGCCAGAGATGTGAGGGAGGGAGAAACAAACCACTCCACCTACCCTTTCCACTGGACTCCAAGCCTCTCAGGGGTTGTCCTTTGCTCATATCTTGTTCCTTCTTGTTCTGCTTTCCAACTTCTCCTCACGGTATCTCTTGTAGGTTCTGCCACTTTTCCCTTGGAATTACATCCAATCTATGATTGTTTGCTTGTTTGTTTTTTTCTTTTTCATCTAAAATTTTCCTTCTTTCTGAGATGATCTGGTAGCTGGTGTCTCTGGTCAGCTATCTTCAAGTTCTGATATACCACATTCTCTTTATCCACTCGTGAATTGATGGGCACTTAGGTTGATTACATATTTTTGCAATTGTGAATTGTCCTGTGATAAACATTAAACTGCAGGTGTCCCTTTGATAAGATTATTTCTTTTCCTTTGGATAGATACCTAGTAGTGGGATTGCTGGATTGAACAGTAGGTCTACTTTTAGCTCTTTGAGGTATCTCCATTCTGTTTTCCATAGGGGTTGTGCTTGTTTTCAGTCCCACCAACAGAGTACAGGCATTCCTTTTTCTCTGCAACTATGCCAGCATCTGTTGTTTTCTGACTTTTTAATAATGGTCATATGGACAGGGTCGTATCTCACTGTGATTTTAATTAGTATTTCCCTGATGATTAGTGATGTTGAACATTTTTTCATATGTTTTCTGGCCATTTGTCTATCTTTTTTTGAAAAAAAAATCTGTTCATGTCTTTTGCCCACTTTTTGATGGGGTTTTTTTCTTGTTGATATCTTTGAGTACTTTGTAGATTCTGGATATTAGTTTATTGTCAGATGTATAGTTTGCAAATGTTTTCCCCAATTTTGTAGGTTGCCTGTTTGTTGATTATTTCCTTTGCTGTTCAGAAGTTTTTAAAATTTAATTAAGTCCCATTTATTTATTTTTGTTGTTGTATTTGCCTTTGGGGTCTTAGTTGTAAATTCTTTGCCTAAGCTTATGTTTAGAAGAGTTTTTTCCTATGTTTTTCTCCAGAATTTTTATGGTTTCATGCCTTACATTTAAGTCTTTCATCCTCAAATTAATTTTTGTATATAGTGAGAGATAGGGGTCCTGTTTCATTCTTCTGCATGTGGCTATCCAATTTTTCCTGTACCATTTATTGAATCAGACATCATTACCACAGTGTATGTTTTTGTCTGCTTTGTTGAAAATCAGTTGGTTGTAGCTATACGATTTTATTTCTGGGTTCTTTATTCTGTTCCATTGGCCTATGTATCTACTTATATTCTAGTAGCCTGCTGTTTGGTTACTATAGACTTATAGTATAATTTGAAGTCAGGTAATGTGATGACTTCAGATTTGTTCTTTTTCCTTAAGATTACTTTGGCTATTTGGGCTCTTTTTTGATTCCAAATGAAGCTTAGGATTATTTTTTCTAGATCAGTGAAATAAGACGTTGGTATTTTATGGGAATTGCATTGAATTTGTAAATCACTCTGGGCAGTATGGACATCTTAACAATGTTGATTCTACTAATCCATAAGCATGGGATGTTTTTCCATTTGTTTCTATCATCTATGATTTCTTTCATCAGTGTTTTGTAGTTCTCCTTATAGAGATCTTTCACATCCTTGGGTAAGTATATTCCTAGGTATTTTATTTTCTTTGCAGCTATTGTAAATGGTATTGAGTTCTTGACTTGACTCTCAGATTGACTGTTGTTAGTGTATAGAAATGCTACTGATTTGTGTATATTGAAATTGTAACCTGAAACTTTACCTTACTGAATTTATGTACAATTCTAGAAGTCATCTGGAGGAGTCTTTAGGGTTCTCTAGATATAAGATCATATTGTAGGCAAACAGGAATAAGTTGACCCCCCCTCTTTCCCAATTTGCATGCCCTTTATATCTTTCTCTTGCCTGATAGCTCTGGCTAGGACTACTATGTTGAATAGTGTTGACAGTGGGCATCCTTGTCTTGTTCCAGCTCTTAGAGGGAATGCTTTCAACTTTTTCCAATTCAGTATTCATAGAAAAATTGAGTACAAAGTGCAGAGTTCCCCTATGCCCCCTACCTCCACATGTGCCCAGCCTCCCCCCATTAGTATCCCACTCCACAGTGGTACGCTTGTTACAATTGATGAACCTACATTAACATATCATTTTTATCCAAAGTCCACAATTATCATTAGAGTTTATTCTTGATGCTGTATAGTCTATGGGTTTTGACAAATGTATGACATATATCCACTAGTATAGTATCATACAGAATAGTTTTAATGAGATAACAATTCTCTGTTCTATGCCTATTTATCTCTCCATCCTCACTAACCCCTAGCAACCACCAATCTTTTCATTGACTCCACAGTTTTGCCTTTTCCAGAATTTCATATAGTTGGAATCATATAGTAAATAGCTTTTTCAGATTGGCTTCTTTCACTTAGTAATATGCATTTAAGGTTATTTCATGTTTTTCCATGGCTTGATAGCTGATTTCTTTTTAGTACTGAGAAATATCCCTTTTTCTGGATATACCCACAGCTCATTTCCCCATTCACCTACTGAAGGACATTTTGGTTATTTCAAGGCTTTGGAAATTATGAATAATGCTGCTATAAACATCTGTGTGCAAATTTTTGTGTGGACATAAAGTTTCAACTCATTTGGGTAAATACCAAAGAGCACAATTGCTAGATCATGTGGTAAGTGTATGTTTCATTTTTTAAGAAACTGCCAAACTGTTTTACAAAGTGGCTGAATTGGGTTGGTACCAACTTGTTCTAAAGGGTAGCTGGGCCCTGAGCCCTTAGAGTTTGCAGTCTCCTGGAGTGGCTATGATTATTGTCCAAGTCTGTGCTTTGGTTATGCCATGGGAGTAGTGTTGAAAGATGTGTCATGTGAGGCTGGGGGTGGGATGCCACCAATACTGATGATCTATTGACATGCACAGACACAACCTTACCAATTAAATACTGAAGTACATCCAATGTGGGTGGCAAACAGGCACTGTCTTGGGCTTACCCAAGTGTCCTCCTCAGGCTTCCCCACAATCAGGAACCAATGGATTAATACTTGGCCTGGCAGGGATCCTCCAGGACCCTGCACAGCCTCTAGCCAGTACCTTGTTAAGTATTTTTGACATCATTCAACATGTAAGATTGTATTCGACATCATATTGCCTTTGCTCCTTTGTCAAAGATCAGTTGACTATATTTATGTGGGTCTATTTATGACCTCTATATTCTGCTTCATTGATCTATTTGTCTAGTCTTTCACCAATATCACACTGTCTTGATTACTGTAGCTTTATAGTAAGTGTTGAAGCCAGGTAGTATCAGTCCTCCAACTTTATTCTTTTCCTTTAATATCGTGTTGGCTATTCTGTGTCTTTTGCCTTTCCATATAAACTTTAAAATCAATTTGTTGATATCCACAACATAACTTAATGGAATGTTGATTGGGATTGCATTGAATCTATGTATAAACTTGGAAGAATGGACATCTTGACAATATTGAGTCTTCCTATCTATCTCCTCATTTATTTAGTAGTTCTTTGATTTCTTTCATCAGAGTTTTGTAGTTTTCCTCATATATATATATCTAGTATATATTTTGTTTGATTTATACCTAAGTACTTCATTTTGGGTGGTGCTAATGTGTTTTTAATTTCAAATTTCACTTGTTCATTGCTGTTATATAGGGAAGTGATTGACTTTTGTATATTAACCTTGTATCCTGCAACCTTGATATAATTGCTTATTAGTTCCAGGGTTTTTTTGTCTATTCTTTCAGATTTTCCACATAGACAATCATGTCATCTGTGAACAAAGAGTTTTATTTCTCCCTTCCAAATCTATATAACTTTTATTTCCTTTTGTCTTATTGCATTAGCTAGGACTTCCAGTATGATGTTAAAAAGGAGTGGTGAGAGGATACATCCTTGCCTAGTTCCTGATCTTAGTGAGAGAGTGTTTAGTTTCTCAGCATTAAATGTGATAGCTATAGGTTTTTGTAGATGTTCTTTATCAGGTTAAGGAAGTTCCTCTCTATTCCTAGTTTGCTGGGAGTTGCTTTTTTATCATGAATGAGTGTTGGAATTTTTCAAGTGCTGTTTCTGCATTATTTATATGATCATGTGATTTTTTTCTTAGCCCACTGATGTGATGAATTACATTAACTGGTTTTCAAATGTTGAATGAGCCTTGCATGCCTGGAAGAAATTCCACTTGGTCAGGATGTATAATTCTTTTTATACATTGTTAGATTGATTTGGTAATATTTTGTTGATGATTTTTACATCTATGTTCATGAGAGATAGTGAATGGTGTATAGTTGTCTTTTCTTTCAATGTCTTTGTCTAATTTTGGTACTAGGGTAATGCTGGCCACATAGAATAAGTTAAGAAGTATTCCCTCTTCTGAAAGAGATGGAGGACTGGTCTAATTTCTTCCTTAAATGTTTAACAGAATTCACCAGAAAATCCATCTGGGCCTAGTGCTTTCTCTTTTAGAATGCCATTAATTATTGATTCAGTTTCTTTGATATAGGCCTATTCAGATTGTCTGTTTATTCTTATGTGAATTTTAGAAGACTGTGTCATTCAAAGAATTGGTCCATTTCATCTAGGTTATCAAATTTATGGGCATGGAGTTGTTCACAATATTCATTAATTATCCTTTCAATATCTTTAGAAACTGCAGTGATATCCCTTCTTTAATTTTTAATATTAGTAATTTGCACCTTCTCTTTTGTTTTAGTTAGACTGGCTATTGATCTTTTTGGAAAGCTTACTTTTGGTTTTGTTGATTTTTCTCTACTGATTTCATTGATTTCTGCTTTAATTTTTATATTTATTTTCTTTTGCTTACTGTTGATTTAATTGGCTCTTCTTTTTCTAGTTTCCTAAAGTGGAAGCTTAGATCATTAATTTTAAACTTTTCTTCTTTTCTTTTTCTTTAAAGCCAGTCAAATTTAGTGATGGTGGGGTATATACCAACTTTAGTGACACTAATGTCAATAAGTTCTGATAACCCATTACCATCCAACGAGCCCTTTTCTTCTTTCCTGAAAGATGCTTTCAATGCTATAATTTTTTTTCTGAGCACTGCTTTTGTTGCACCCCACCAAGCAATCCATTTATATTCAGCACTTATCAGAAGCAATACACTGTCACGGAAAGAGCCCTCATCAGTGCCAGAAGACCTCAATTTATGTCCTACCTTGGCTTTGTGGCCCAAGAAAGACCCTATTCTCTTAAGTCTCAGTTTCTTCATCCATAAGAATGAAATTTATTAGTAGTTATATAACAGTTCAAAGCAGTGAATTGTAAATGATAAGTGAATACTACCCATTTTAAGACACTTTAGATCACTGTGAAATGGAATAGTCATGAAGGATTTATGGAGGGGACAGGGCTTGATCTTTTCAAATGTAAGCATTTTAGTTCTAAAAATATTCTTTTTAGCACTGCTGTGGCTGTATATCACAATTTTTGATATGCTGTATTTTAATTTGCAATCAGTTCCATGCATTTTAAAAATTTCCTTTGAGACTTCTTTGATCCATGAATTTAGAAATGTGTTTTTTAAAATTTATGAGTGTTAAAGATTACGCTTTTTTGTTCCTGTTACTGATATCTAGTTTGTCTTCATTGTGGTTGGAGAACACACACTGTATAATTTCAATTCTTTTAAATTTGCTGATGTTTGTTTTATGGTCCAGGATATGTTCCATCTTGATGAATGTTCCATGATTGTTTGAAAATGTGTATTCTGCTATTCTTACTGGAGTGATTTATATATGTCAGTTAGATCCCATTGATTGACTGTATTGTTCAGATCTTCTATATCCTCTTTTCCCCTTATTTTTTCTTTTCCTGTTTCTTTTCTTTTCTTTCTGATATTCAGGATTTTTTCCTTTATCATCTTTTCTGTTTGAAGAACTGTCCTTTAGCCATTCTTTAAGGGTAGATCTGATAGTAAAAAAATAAATTCTCTTAGATTTCCTTAGTCTGAGAATGTCTGTATTTCTTCTTCATTCCTGATGGATAGTTTCACTGGATGTAGAATTTGTGATTGACAATCCTTTACTTTCAGCACTTAAAAAAATGTCATGCCACTTCCTTCTTCCAGGGCTTTAGACAGATACCCACTGTCATTTAAATTGATCTTCCCATATAGGTAACATTTTGGGGGGTTTTTTGGCTGTTTTCAATTTTTTTTTCTGTCTCCAGTTTTTAGAATTTAAGTATGCTGTGTCTTGGCATAGATTTCTTTAGGTTCATCCTATTTGGGGATCACGCAGCTTCTTGAATCTGTAGGCTTATACCTTTTGCCAAGTTTGGGAAGTTTTCAATCATTTTTTCAAATATTCTTTCAGTCCCACCCTCTTTCTCCTCTTTGAGGCTCCTATATTATGAATTATGGATCTATTGCTATTGTTGTATAAGCCTCTGGGACTCTGTTCATGCAGTCTACTTTCCCTGTTGTTTGGATTCAGTAAATTCTACTGATTTGGCCTCAAATTCACTAATTCTATCTTCCATTACCTCTATTCTACCATTGAGCTCATCCAGTGAGTTTTTCATTTCAATTATATTTTCCAGTTCTATACTTTCCATTTGTTTTCTTTTTTTAATAACTTCTATGTCTTTGTTGAAATTTTAATTTTTTCATTTGTTTCAAGAGAATTCATAATTGCTTGCAGAAGCATTTTTATGATGGCTGCTGCTTTAAAATCTTTTACAGGTAATGATAGCATTTGATTTATCCCAGTATTTGTGTCTGTTGATTGCCTTTTCTCATTCAAGTTGTAATTTTCCTTGTTCTTGTTGTGATGGAACTCTGGGCCATATTTAAATAATCTATTTTAGCAGGTAGTCACCCTGTTTAGGTTTGGCACACAGGTCCTGGCTTAATTTTGTGTTCCAATGACAACATAATTTTCACAGACTTTGATGTGCTATTTTGTTTTGCTTGGTTCCTCTGGTGTCACCAAGACTCCTTTTGATCCCTGCCAAAGCCAGTTTGTGACTCTGGATAGGGAAAGGTATACTCCAGCTTGAAGGGACAAAAAGTGCTTCCTGGGTTGGACAGCTTGCTGTTTTGAAGTTCCCCCAGGAGGTGCTGCCTGGTGTTTAGTTGGGGGGGTACTCTGGCTGGCAGAGATGAAGAGCAGTTCCACTGGCCACTTAGTGTCAGCAAGGCTCCTTCTCAATCTCCCTTTCCAGCACTGTCAGGCCCACCTGGAGTTGTCACTAGGACTCCTCTTCTATCTTGGGATGCCTTTTGCTAAGTTGGGAGATGCTGGGCATGGGTCACCTTCTGTTTCTGGGTGGAGTGTCATAAGATGCCAAGTTGCTGTGTTGCTCTTCCAGTCCTGTGTGCCTAGCTAGTCTGCCTTCCACTTTCTACCTTTTGGAGTACTTATATTGCCTCTTTCATGATTTTGGGGGAGAGACAAGTCTATGGCATTTTGTCCAAACTAAAAGCCTAATTTATATTCTCAAAACATCACTTTTCTATGTGAAGAATAAATTTTAGGGGCTAGAGAAAATGTGAGGGAGGTAAGCAGGAGGCTACTACTGCAGTCCAGATAACAGATGGTTGTGTTTTAAACTGAGGAGATAGCAATGGAGATGGAAACAAATGAATAGGTTAAAGATATTTGGAGGTAAAACAAACAAGACTCACTGACGTGTCAGCACTAGGAATTTCTGGCTTGAGCAATTGAATGAATGACAGTGCCACTTAACTGTCAAAAATATCTCCTTGCATCCCCACATGAAGCAAACCTACCACAAAAATATATCCCTTTCTTAAATACGTCCATTCTTTTACCTGGAGGCAGGATTTCACACTAAGAAGAAATGCATCCCATCCTATCTACCACTCCTGGTCTCTCAGATTCATAACTGGGACCAAGCTAAGGACCTCCCAGTTGCATTTAAATTGTAACCACTAATTGATTGGAGTCCCCAGAGTATACTTGGTTTTCGTGAGCCTCCATGTTAACTACAGGCCAAAAGGGTTCCACTTCTGTTAAATGCATTGGTTCTGCAATGGCTTAAATACTAACACTTGGATAACTAGCAATCTAAATACCTCCTCTACCCTCACTATATTTCTGAGATTTCCAGTAAAGCTCTCTAGAAAGCTGCTGACCATGGTAAAACAAGATGAATGATAGTCTCTGGCTTGTGTTACCTCTTCCAATGTTCAACTAAATACCGGCTCTGTGGGTTTCTACATTTCATCTGCAAGGGGTTGCTAACTAGGCAGACAGGTTGCTGGGCAAACAGAAAAGTTGGAATCAATACAGGTAAGAAAAATGGAGATTAGTGGATTTTTCCATAACATAGGAGGATTAAACAGGTATTTGAAGTCAAATAGGTGAATACTTAAATCCCTGGTCAACTTCTAGCTGAGTGGTCTTGGATAAAACCACTTAATGTCCATGAGCCTTTGTTTACTCAAATGTAAACTGGGATAGCACTCTAATAGAAATGAGTTAAGTCAAATGCAATCAATCAGGAATTAGAATGCTTTGTAAAGTGTAAAACACTATGTATTTCAGTTATCATTTTACTCTCCCTGTTTCTCCACTTGTCAGGTGGTACAGTATTGTGGATACTGCAGTGGGGGTGGGTCATCTTACCCCATCCCTAATCTATCACTTGTCTGTGCTCTCTGTCAAAGGTTTCACAGAGGCGCAGACTTGTAGGTAACAAAGGAATACTGCTATAGGTACCCAAGGGAATGGCATCTTATAAAGAGGTTCCCAAAGTTGCAAGTAGACTTTTCATATCCCCACTACCAAAAAGGGCCCACAAGATATTTGCCCACCTCTCCTTGCCCTGTAGACAGGATTGAGTCTTTTCTCAGACTTCTATTTCCCTTTGGCAACTTTTCTTAGCAATCAGAAAATTTTTGTCACCTATGGGATAGCTCCTGTTCTAGGATGGTACCCACGACTCTGACCTTGAGGCTTCCTCTGGGACAATTTCCTCATCTCCAAAGCACAAACTTGCGGGCTCCACCAAGGATAGACAGATCCATACTATACTTTCCCGCCACCCCCTACCCCCACAAGTGTTTTCTGTTTCAATCACAGTCACACCTACCAGAAGCCACAGGTACCAACAAAACCACCAAATTCAGTCTTTTTGTATTCTAATAAGTACTTTAATAGACAGAATTTGCTGTCCAAAACATGGAAAGGCCACTCAACATTCCCTTCAGTGCCATTGTATAGTAACTTGGAGGACTGGCTTTCTGAGGAGCTTCTGGCTCCAGAGGTTGCAGGTACTCATGGTAGCAACAACCCATCCACCACTTCTCCAAAGTAGTCCACTGCCAAGGAGAGTCAATATTCAATTTGAATTCCCAGTTCCTACCCTACCCCCAGTTTCCTATCATGACTATGTTCTTAGCTCTTAGTTTAGGTGAGGGTTATCTTCACAGCTCACTTCGCCTCAGTTCAAAGTGAACTTGCCTAGAAAGTGGTAGAAACCTAATCAATGAAGTTTTTTTCTTGATATCTACTTTGTGAGAAGGATCAGTTTCTAGGAATTTTCAGACCTTCCAAGTGTCAGAAGATGATACAATCTAGCTGTTGAAATTTGCAATGTAGGATACTAGGGGATTCACCTAGCCCCAGGTGCCAAAGTGGAACAAAGAAACTAAAGAAAAAGTAAAACTGTATAATTTCCATGTAAATAAATAAATGAAGAAATACCCAGATAAGTTTGATTCCCTTCTCTGCCTCACCACTACCCATACCCCTTTGACAGTGGGGTTAGCTGCTAGTCCATGGCCTGCTGGAAGTGCATTTCAGATGTGCTTCCTGAGGATATCCCCAGGTTCCAACTGTTACTGCTTGATAGACAGAAGCTTGAAGCTGTCATCCAGAATGGACCTCCTATTGCGTCGTAGCTTTCTCTGCCGATGCTGGTACCAAACTACACCACCAAGAGCCACAGCAATGAGCAGGAGGATGATACCCATGGCAATCAAAGCAGACGTCAGCATCTCAACATTCTTTATGGGGATCTTCATGCCCAGCATCCTCATATTGCCTTCTATACTGTCTCTGGGGATCACTGCTGAAATGGAAAAAAAGGAAAATGGGCATCCTGTGATGGGGAATATTCTAAAGGGCTGCCTTTTGCAGTCATCTCCTAGAAAATAAATCCCATTCAAATAGGACCGCAGACCTGTTCCTATCCTTCAAACAACCAGCTAATGAAGACATATTAAGAGGTTACAGAGAATCAGAGAAACATGATGCTACAGCTGAAAAGGTCCTTGAGAATCAACGTGGTTCCAGTCCATCCACGGAAAGAGCTAAGACTCAGAGTGGGAAGGCCCTTGATATATTTTGTCAACAATCTAAAGGCCTGTGATGTAGAAAAAAGGAAGAATTGGACTTGGTCTGTGTGGTTTCGGAGGGTAGAATTGGAAGCAATAAGGAAAACTCCAGAAAGAAGTTTGACTCAGTCATACAGCTTATCAATGTTAATTTTGACCACTATATCATAACAATCTGCCACTGTGCTGTACAGTCTCTCACTTCTTTGTTCGTATTAATACTGATGTCACATAGATCTTTCCAGGTAAAATATCTGGTTGTTTTAGTTCCTGGCGTACAAACTTTTGATAGTTCCCAATTAACCTACAGAGTAAAGCTCAGACTCTTAAGTCAGACATTCCAACACTCACAATCAGGCTCTAACCTACCTTTCTAGTCTTATCTACTATTCTTCAGCCACAGCAACTTATTCTTTGTTCTCTAAAACAGGTGATCCTCTTTCAGGCTTCTAATCCTTTGCTCATGTTATTCCCTTTGCCTGAACACACTCTTCCTTCTCCTTATCTTTCTAGCCCCAGCTTAAATGTTACATGATTCTGCAAAGTTTTCTTCAATTTAGTTGGGCAATTAACAGTCCTTTCCTCTATGTTTCCAAAGTGCTGTACTCTGTACTCTCACAATTCACTTACTGTGTGACTTGGGCCAAGTGACCTAATCTCCTACTCCCCATCTAATCTCAGTTTCCTCTTTTATAAAATGGGGATAATAACCATACCCAGCACAGAGGCTTACTGTCAGATTTAAGTGAGTTAATACTTATAAAATATTCAGCATAGCACCTACCACACAGCAAGTGCACAATAAATGTTAGCTGTTATTATTGTTTGCCCTTTTTGTGCAACACATAGCATCCAGCATTGCAATTATTGTTTTGGTGTCTCATTCCGTTTTCAGACACTGGGATGTAGCAACTATGTCTTACTTGTTTTGGTAACTGTGATACTTGACAACTATTTGATGAATGTATAATTGGATGAATGAATGTTCTAACAGAACTGAGAGAGGATGGAATGGAATGAGTTCAAACAGAAGCTGGAAAACACCCTGGTTCTGAGTTTACATTCTACCACTTACTCCTTTTGTGACCTTGGACAAATCACTTTCCATCTCTCAGCTTCTCGTGTAGAAAATTATTGAGTTTTATTAGACCAACAGTTTTGAGGGTATTTTCCCCATTGTGGAATGTTTTTAACAAATGAGAGCTTATGAGGCATGTATGTGTGTACACAAAATATGTATGTACGTATACAAATATACACACAAAGTATGTGCACACAAACATATGTGTGTGTGTATATATGTGTATATATATATACATATATGTGTGTGTATGTGTGTATATATATATATGTAAATAATTGAGCTGCTTAGGTTGCAAGAGACATGGCCTGAAGCTCCCTCCACTCAACTTCACCTTACCTCTCCCCTAGGACATACCCTAGACCCCTGCTTAACAGTTTATGAGTTACTTACATCATTAGGACTTCTCCAAACATAGCTGCAAAACCTCCAGATTTAACTGATGATCTCTAATGTTCCATTTAGCTCTCATAACTTTCTGAATCTTTCCTAGTCCAGTTATAAATGGGGTAGAGAATAAAAACACTATTTGGACCTAGGCTGCATAAGACAATAATTACTATTTTCTTGAAAGACAGAAATGGCTGGTTCAGTTGTGTGGTATTCCACAGATAAAGGGGAAAGAGGCAAGAATAAAAATATCTATTGAAGACCATCTGGTATTTGTTCTAGTCTCACACTGTCCCCATGGGGAATCCATGTCTCTGCTACAACTCTTTGATGCCCAACCCAGCAGGACCTAGAATTTTCTTTCCCCTTACACATTAGGTGGGAGGCTAAGACAGCAGCTTCCAACTGAGGATGAGGCTGTTTTCCCCAACTCAGGAAGTTGGGGTTGGGAGCCAGAGAGAATAAACCTGCTGAGGAAAGCTGAACCTTGGTTCCCTGGCTTCTAAAGTCTTACAGAAATCTCAGGATGCTTTCTGCTAGTATGGTGATGCCTACATTTCAGTCATATGAGTCCCATCTGCTAGAGGTACCACACACACACACACCACACATATAACTACCCAGTCTGTGCATCATTCTACCTACCTTTTTCAGTCTCTTTGGTGATGGTGGTGATAGTGCTTAAGTGTTCTGGGGGGAAAAAGGTAAGAGGTTAGTTAGCCCTTTTACTCTTCCTACCAATCCACAGGTTCCCTGTGGGAGGTCAGCATTGGTTGGAGAAATTTCTTTGTGGTATAGTAAACAAAATGAAGGTGGAATTAACTACTTTATGATCAAAGTCAATATTGGTATGTTGATTTGATTTTTAGCAGTGATACAGAATATGGGCAAGAGCACAGGCTTAGGAGTCCAAAATGTAAGTCACCCCTCTGCCATTATTTACATATTTCTTGGCACTTCTTCTATCTCCATTATTGCTCTTTCCCACCATTTCCCATCCTGCCCTCAGGAAGCCCCTGCTCCTTGTCAAATGTACTTCCCTACACATTCAACCTCTTTTCAGAACACTTCTTTTTTTCCATCTTTCAATGAGACTGAGCTCTTCTCTGAGGACTGTGCTTCATTTCACCCTCTTAAACCTGCTTTGAGATCATTGTTCCTCCTCTTTTTGTAAAGAGCTATCTATTTTGAGGCTTATATTACTTGGCTAGAAAAATCACAACCACTTCTTGTTACTATTACCTAGCAGATCTCTTCATTCCTGGAAGTCTTTGGTACCTGGCTCAGTCTTTCTCTTCCTCAATTCCCACCATGGGTGTTGATTCATCCAATACTCAATCCTCACAGTTTCTTGACCTCTTAACTCCAATGACTTTCATGTCTACTCCAATTTTATCAACCACTCCCATGGTCACTTTGGACTTATTATCCATAAATGTCCCATCTCAGTAATCTAAAATCTAATAACCTCCTATCCTTTCAGTGCTTTAATACTTTTTATTTCAAAGTCCTGTTATTCCCCCCTTAATGAGACTTCTAGTTTTTGAACTCTTTCACTTTTTCCCAACCTACTAGCTTCATCCTGTCTTTTCGGCCATTCCTGGCCCGGTTAGACCCCATAGTCTATCACTTCAACTTCTAACTTACCAAGAGTGTTGCAATCATCTACTGAAACTCCAGTAACTATACTGTCCCTGTATTTTGTCTGGTATGCTGAATGCTGCTGGAGAAAAATCACACAATTGTAAAGATTAGTATTCTTTGTGTCCAACTTAACTAAGCCCTCAATGCTGCCTGGTAATAATTAATATTTCCCACGCCCTAGAATGGCTATTTCAAATTTTTACCTACTTTCCTTAAGCCTACCACCTGTCCTTAACTCTCAGCAGATGATTCTATCTGTCCCATCACAGAGGAAACAGTGACCATAAGGCTGAAATTCTTTGTCTGTCAAGCTCTCCCCTGAAAACCTACACATTGATCCTTATCTTTTCTGTCTTTTCTCTTCTTATGGTAGAAGGATGACTGTCCTCCAGTCTTACACTAATCTTTCATCTTAGCTCTGATTCTCACCCCCTGCTGCCTCATCAGGAACCTTGTTCTAACAATTAGTCATTTCCTCCCTATCTATATACAACTCTTCCTTCTTGTTGGACTGTTAGCAAACACAGGGTTAAAGCAATATGGAATTAGACCACAATGAGGTATAAGTAAACAAAAAGGCAAATAGGTAAGATTTATGGGCTTCCTCATTGTTATAGAGAGATATGAGCTCTCCTTGCTCATGGAAATGCCCTGTGAGATGGTCTCATATATTGGATGGCTTATAACTGTGATGATCCATTATTACATATGAAGACAACCTGTTGTCTTTGATCTATATATAGCACCTTGATGACACATGAATTTATCCTTTGAATTTTATTCTAAAGACTTGATAGGACACAACAAAGAATTCTGTATAACCATCAGGTTGCTAGGGAATAGTATTTGAGTAGTAAGTAGAAGCCAAATTCTAGCAGTATGGGTTGCCAGAGAAGAAATCCTTTTAATGATACAGGAAATCATAATGTACAATCATTTGTCTTCCTCCTTGAAGGTAAACAGCAGAATTGTATTCTCTACCTTGGTTTGCTAAATCTGTTTGAATGGTCAAAGACATTTTCCCACTCTTTCTTCCTGTCGATAGGGTGCCAGTGGCTGACAACCCTAGAATACCCACTTCAATACCACCATTTTTTAAATGGTGGCAGTATGACATAAAAAATGCATAGGAGGGGAAAAAAAAAGCTTCATTCCTGTGGGCCCCAGGAGTCTCTATAGAGCTTCTTGGAAGGGAGATAATACTGGAGGCTGGACTCAGGTAAAGAAGCTTAAGAAGTAAGGCATTTAATGCTTTAATGACCCAAGGACAAAAAAGCCAACATAGCCTACCCTTCTACGTTCTTGGTGAAGAAGAAAGGGTTATTGGTAAAGAAACTGCCCCAGATATTCCCTCTCCACATAAAAAATATACAGAAAAAGGTTTTTTTACACCCTTGGTAGCAACTCTGAAGGCCAATATCTCTCTCTAGCCTTAGATGGAGTTATTCTCGGGACAGTAAGAACTACCTCTCACAACCCTCACAAAACAAACCAATTAAGGGTTGATTGTTAGAATTATTTTTTTCTCTTTAAAAAGAGACTCATTAGCAATATTCTTTGAAATAGTGCTTCTAATATATTCTAAATAATAAATTTATACATATATGTA
This sequence comes from Daubentonia madagascariensis, assembly GCA_023783475.1. Taxonomy (NCBI): domain Eukaryota; kingdom Metazoa; phylum Chordata; class Mammalia; order Primates; family Daubentoniidae; genus Daubentonia; species Daubentonia madagascariensis. The sequence continues at coordinate 551,594 of JAKFHU010002592.1, forward strand.
TGTATATAAAAATTAGTGCAGGTTTGCTTCCTTTGAGATTTTATATTATACATATTTATACATATTTATACATTTTATTATACATATTTATACAACTTTTATATTTATAAATTATATATATAAACATAAATTATATATATATATCATATATATAAAAAATATAAGATTTCAAAGGAAGCAAATCTGCACTAAGCATTGAGCCCAATCAGTTTCAGGCTGGGTCAACAAAGTGAACTCAAAAAGTGTCAAAATAATTAGAGAGGGGCAGTTGTCAAGGGGGCAATGGAAGATAAGAAATATCGGTTGGGAGAATACCTATAGGGGGACTGTGCTCTGTCTTAAGACCTGGTTCTTCTGGGATCAGAAGATACGCAAGAGGTTTCTTGGTATTACCTTGTTTCTACAGGCTAGATAAAGTGTTAGAATATGATCCATCTTGGGCAGTTAGGCCTTACCTGTTTGGGACAAAACAGTGAAGAGGGTCTCCATGCCAGCATGAACATGGTCAGTCACATGGCAGTGCATCAGCCATGTCCCAGGGTTGCTGGCCACCATCTCTACAACCTCAAAGGTCCCTGGGAACAGATCCACCACATCTGCCCGGTAGCTCTCTCCATTCTGCAAGAGAGATTGGGAGAGGAAAGGAAGAAGTGAAGGGTATAGACCCTGTAGGAACTAAAAGTTTGTGATGTCCACATTAGGGATATAGGACTCCAAGATTGCTAGACCAAAGAGCAGCTTTAAAATTCCACTTTATCCATCTCCCCTATGAACCCATCCACACAAACTAAATCAACAAAGGATACTGACTCTCTCCTCCTTTTTCTTAAAGTGTCTCAAAGTAAAAGACATTTCAGATCTTGTAAATGGCTCAAAACTAGTATCTCCATACTTTTCAGCTGGCTAAAATCTGGGGAATTTGGCTTAAGCCTTGAGCCCTAGGAATGAGTCATATATTTTCTTAAGAAATGCATTCAAATTAGGTTCTCTTCCTTGCCATCACCTTTATCAGCACTTCTAGATGTCTAAGTCTATTTCCATGCTTCCAAATATGCCCTCTTTTCCTAAGACTAAATCTATCTATATATTTATATATATTTTTTCCACATAGCTCCTGAATTGAATTTCTTCTTATAATGGATTACGGATTTTCAGAGATTATGAGAAACCACTCTGAAATTCCTTGCTCTTAAGATCACTGCTCATTGAGTGTCAAGTCATCGAACTGATTACATTGGTTCCTTCAATCTCCTTACCCACAAATGAGCCCATTCTTCTCTTCCATATCAGGAGGGAAAACTAAAGTCTAGAGGGAAGTGACTGATCCTAGGATATACAGCCAGACCAGAATTCCCCACTAATGCTCCATGTACTAGACCTCTGCTCTTTTAACTGATTATTACCTTGTATCTTGCCATCCCCCTCTTCCTCAATGACTGTCAAGGCACTCCTATAATCACCCCTGAGAGACTCAGACCTCTTTTCATCTCACCCGATAGAGGAAGCTCTCTGCATGAAAGTGGACAGTGTGTAGGTCAATATCTTGGCCCATAGCCAGCATGTACCAGGCCACTCGTTCTCCTTGGTACATGGTAAGACCTCTGAGGTTGGCATAGAGCTTCCCATTGATGGCTGTAAAAGAAGAAGAAGTCTCTTACATCTCTCCTTTTGACTTCCAATCATCACTGTCTAGGTCTAGTCCCTATCATCTATGATAGCAATAGGTTCCTAACTTGTCTCAACTTTATTCCATCTGCCCCCCTCCAGTATATCTTCCACATTGATGTTATCAGAATGATCTCTCTAAATAACTAATCCTACCCTGTCGTTCTGCTGCTTAAAATATTTTAATAGCTCCCTCCTGTACAATAGAGTAGGTCCATGTCTCCTTAGCTCAGCCAACATGGTCCTTCAAAATATAGCTCCAAATCACATCTATTCCAATTAGGGTGATTTCTTCACCATTCCCCATATGATCCATGCATGTCTTTGTGTCTTTATGTTTATAAGCTTCCCTCCCAGTAATCCTGCCTTCTTTTATCCATCTTTTCAAAGCCCAGTTAAACCTTTACCTTCCCAAGAAGACTTTCCTAATCTCCTATCTCCTCTACATACCTCTCATTCCCTGCACCCACTTCTAACTCTGAATTCCCCCAGTACTATTTGTATGACTCATTGGAACTCCCCAGAAACTACTTTATACATTTACCTGTCTTTTAGTATGTGGAAGCTTATATCCCCAACTAGACTATAGGTTCTTAGTAAGCAGGAAACAAATGTGTATACTACAGTACTATAGCTTCCTTGTATTTTTTAGAACACCCATCAGACACCTAAGCCTACAATAAATGTTTAAAAGACTTGTCATATTTGTGGAATTAATTATGACATTAATGCATGGGCCTCATCATCTATTTTTTCCCAGGTCTCACATCCTACCCTCCAAGGACACCAAACTACTCAGCGCCGTATCAATTCACACTGTTAGGACTTTGCTCAGGACAATTTTCCCCTACTTCTTGTGTTCTCACAGAGGAAAGGTAATTTCCACTTTACTCCTCAAGAGGGGAAACAATCACTTATAGTCTGTCTCTGTTTCTACCCTCACAAAATTGTGAATTTGAGAGAAGAAACTAAACATAATCAACTCATCCTTTTCTGGATCTTCTCTCTCTCTGATCAATCCAGCCACAGAAAGGGGTGAAAAGTGATCCATTATTTCATTTTAAGATTCTGCCTCTGTTAAGGGGGAGAGCTATTATCCATCTATGTCAATGACAAGATGGAACAATCTATCCATTGCAAGAGGAGTATTAGCAAGCCCATTTAGTTGCAGAACTAAATTCAGTTTTTCAATTAGCCTTCTTTGTAATAAAACTCACATTTGATCTTAAGTATCTTTCTTTCTCAGTTGGTTCAGGAATATGAAAGGGAAGGGAGGGATATTATTTATTTGTCTCCTCGGACCCCAACATTATTAATCTTTATATCTCCAGTGCTAGCATTTCAGAAAATGCTCAACAAATACCTGCTAGATGGATAGGTAGATGTATCGATACCCGAAGAGTTTGGATAAATAGACATATAAACAAACAGATGAAAGTGGGCATTAGCCAAACACCTGCATTAACAGGACCTAACTTTGCCCTCATTCCCTTTTTGTCCTGAGCCATTTCTCTGATTTGACAAGAGCTAAAAAGTTCACTTTGTGAAGTTTGTAAATTATCTGTTCTAATGTGAATCACTCATCTCTCCATCAAGGAGAAAGAGCTAAAATCTGTGGGACAATGAAATACTACTTTTGAGTTCTATTAGAGTCACCATCAAAGCTACACTTCATCCTCAGATCAAAGAAATCTTGGGCTAGAAGGGATGGTGAGAGATCACTTAGTACATTCTACTGTACTAAAGCTCTCCCTCTTTCTCTTGTTTTCGAAAAGCTACAGGTACACAGATCACAGATCTCTAGAGCAAAGGAAGGCTTTGATGCATAATTTCCCTCCAAAATCTATTCAAACATCAAAAAGTTCTTTCTTGTACCTAACATAAATCTAGTATGCTACTCTCTGAGGCTCTCTTCTCCAATTCTTCCATCTGTAAATTGAACCTTTGCCTTAAAAACAGAACAAAAGACAAGCTGTCTTCATCTTTCCATGTAGGAATCCAGTGAGAAAGCAGATCCCAAATTCAGAGTGGTAAAAAAAATATGATATTGGGAGACTAAACTCAGGATTTTAAAACAGGGGCCCTAAGCAGCCAGCTCACTAGGTACACTGAGGGTCATCAATGTCCATCTTGCCTAATACATTAAAAAATTTGTGTTATCACCACAGCAACTTTATTGCATCAGCCTCCTGCTTTCTAGGCACATGATCTAATCTGGACCATACATCTGCTCTGTGTGTGTGTGTATAAATGTATAATAATAGTAAATATTTCTACCAATTTGTCCGCATTCCACTTTCCCATCTTTTCTTGAATTGTGCTCCCTTAGGTAGTAATGGTCCTATTAGATACCCCCATGCAACCAGGAGGGATGTCCTTGGAAAAGGAGTATGTTCATTTCCACAGACCATGCATTTTATTGCTCTCCAAGAAAGTTTCATCCTGTAGGTTAACATGGCCTCGCTCCTGGGGCCCATGGGTTGCCACATTCTCCTCCAGATACCACGATTGGTTCTCATCAAAGATCAAAAATAACAACGCAAATTCCCGGTCCATGTCACTTCGTCCTCCATGGGGCTCCAGGATGCCCTTTCGGCAGATGGCCAAGGGCCCTACCAGGCCACTATACATGTCCTGAGGAAGGGAGGAAGTAGGAGAGAAAGAAAGAGATGGGGTTGGTCCTAGGTAGCAGGTCTCTGCAGGAAGCCAGGCTCTCATACAAGCCCATTGTACCCCTCAGCATTTCATCATAGTTTCTTATATTTATAAGCACCCCACTATGTTATCTGAATTCAGTCTCACAACCATCTTTGGACTTAGGTAAGATATGCTATTTAACCTATCCTTTAGTTAGGTTGAACTATCCATTGATCTCCAAATCAACTAAGCACTTTCACAACCCAGTATCATTTTTCATATTGTTTCCTCTGCCTGCAATGCCCTCCCCTTCACCATATCCCTTATCTGATAGCATACTGTTATTCAGCTTTCAAGGCCCAGAGTACATGTACCTTCTATTGTGATGACTTTTCCAGCTTCCCTATTGCTCAACTAGACCATACTTCTTGAAAGTGTGAAGTGTTATCTTACATCTATGTCATATAAAGCACCAGGTAAAATGCCTAAAATGTAGTAGGCACTCAATAAATGATTGCTGATGGCTGGTTGTAGATGAGTGGCTACATAGATAGATTCACTTTCCAGATGAGTAAACACAGGCAGAATGACTTGTCTGAAGTCACTCCAAAGGCAGGCTAGAACCAAATTTGGGACTAGAACCCCAATCTCCAGACAACCAAACTCAGGTTTTTTGAATGAGAGCATATTGCTTTATAGGATGCAAAAAGAAGAGAAAAGGAAGAAAATCATCAGGACAAGTATCTGGTGCTACCCATTCTCTTCATCTCTCCTCCTGTCCATTTGAGGAATTTTCCCCAAACCTTAGGCTCTAGTATCTCCGGGGTGGGCTTCTTACTACATCTAGTTAATAGCTTCTTTTTTGCCAGGCAGTTTGCCCATTTCTAAGACTCAACTCCAAGTAGCATACTTTGTCTTTACCTTGATGGGATCCACTGCAGAATAATAGATCCAGGAAACACAAGCAGAATCATTGGGACCAGGGCCAGATCTCTCTGGTATGTTCCATTGATAAGTGAGCACTTCACCTAGGAAGGGTAACAAGAGACCTCCAGTTGGACCAGATTAGAAACTTCTCTCAACTCCCAGGTCTCCCTAATGAGCTGTTGTGGGTAGGTCCCAGCACTTTTAAAATCTTTCTCCATCATTCCTATAACAGTCCTCATTTTAGTTTTGTGGACTTGCTTTTCTCCCTCCTACGACACCCTCCACCCCTCAACCATTATCTTCTACACTCTCAATCCTCAAAGGCCCAGGTCCAATCCTCTGGTAAGGCAGCCCTGCTACTGTTTTCTCTACTTGTAATGTTCTCTTTTTTGGCTCTATTTTGGTCTATTTTTCTTGCTGCTGCCTTACAAATGCAGTTGTTTCCACCAAGCCCTGTCTTGTTTTCTTCCCCTCTCTTTTCATACTCTCTCCATGAAAGCTTTCAATCACCTTTCTGATGTAAATTATGATCTATGCATTAATGACTTAAATATTTAGCTCCAGCCAGACATCCTTTGTTACTGAGCTCCAATCCCAAATTTTCAATTAGATAGTGGATATCTTTTAAAGATTGTCCTGACAATACATCAAAAACTAAAAGTGTTATGAATTCACCTCCCTTCTTTGAAAAACAACCCTGTTTCTTAATCGGTGCTCCCAGTATCTAGAAATAACATTATCACTCTCCTACTTACCCAGACTCAAAATTTTAGTCTTCTTTGCCTCCTCACCTTTATACATTCAACATCCAACCAAACAACAAGTCTTATTGATTCTATCTCTACAATATATTTTATAGCCATCCTCTCCTCCTTTTAATTCCCATCACTCTTGCCCTAGTTTAGACCCCTGTTTTCTCAACTGGGTTATTACAAAACCTCCTAACATGTCTCTCTGCCTCTAGCCTTGCCCTTGCCAATCCATCTCTCAATTGATGCTATACTAAATCTTTTTTATATCAACTTTATTGAGATATAATTCACATACCATACAGTTCACCCATTTAAAGTGTATGATTCAGTGTTTTTAGTATATTCACAGAATTTTGTAACCAACACCACAATCCATTTTAAAATATCTCATTACCACCAATAAAAACCCCTTTACCCTTCTCACTTCCTAATCCACCTACTCATACCAAGGCAATCACCAGTCTACTTTCTGTCTGTACAGATTTTCCCATTCTGAACATTTTGTAAAAGTTGAATTATATAGTACATTTTCTTTTGTGACTGGATTCTTTCATTTAGCATAATGTTTTCACAGTCCATCCATATTATAGCATGTATCACTACTGAATTGCTTTTTATTGCCAAACAATATTCCATTGTATGAATATACTACCACATTTTAGCCATTCATTCTTTATTTGATGGACATTTGGGTCATTTCCACATTTTGGCCATTATGAATAGTGCTGCTATCAACATTTGTGTACAAGTTTTTGTGTGGTTATATGTTTTCCTTTATCTTGGGTATATACCTAGGAGTGGAATTCCTGATTTACATGGTAACTCTGTTTAACCATTTGAGGAATTGCCAAACTGCTTTCCACAGCAACTGCTTCAGTTTGCACTCTCATCAGCAACATTATGAGGGTTCCAGTGTCTCAAAATCCTCATGAAAACTAGTTATTAACTGATTTTTTTGAAAATTTTATCTTAGTTATCCTAGCAAGTGAGAAGTATTATCCCATTGCAGTTTTGATTTAGATTTCTCTGATAGCTCATGATATTGAGGATCTTCCCTTGTGCTTATTGGCCATTTTTAATATTTTCTTTGGAGAAATGTTTATTCAAATCCTTTGCCCATTCTTAATTGGGTTAAATTTTTTGACAATAATACTGTCAAATAAAAATGACATTGAGCTATAGTTCCTCATATATTGTGGATACGGGTTCCTTATCAGATATATGATTGCCAAATTTTCTCAAATCCTGTGGGGTGTCTTTTCACTTTCTTTATGGTGTCCTTTGAAGTAAAAAAGTTTTTAATTTTGAAGTAATTCAATTTACCTATTTTTTATTTGGTCAATTGTGCTTTTGGTGTTGTATCTAAGAAACCATTACCTAATCCAAAGTTATGAAGATTTACTCCTTTGTTTTCTTCTTTTTTTAAATTTCAGAATATTATGCGGGTACAAACACTTTGGTTACATATATTGCCTATGCACTGCCCAAGTCAGAGCTACAATCGTGAACATCTCCCAGACAGTGTGCCCTGCACCCATTAGGTATGAGTTTTCCCATCCCCTCCACCCCCCTCCCAGCTGCCTGACCCCTGATGAATATTATTTCCATGTGTGCACATAAGTATTGATCAGCTAGTACCAATTTGATGGTGAGTCCCAGTGGTGCTTGTTTTTCCATTCTTGTGATACTTGGCTTCGAAGAATGGGCTCTCACTCCATCCAGGATAATACCATAGGCATTAATTCACCATTGTTTTTTATGGCTGAGTAGTACTCCATGGTATACATATACCACATTTTATTAATCCACTCATGTATTGATTGGCACTTGGGTTGTTTCCACATCCTTGCAATTGTGAATTGTGCTGCTATAAACATTCGAGCGCAGATGTCTTTATAATAGAATGTCTTTTTTTCCTTTGGGTAAATATCCAGTAGCAGGATTGCTGGATCAAATGGTAGTTCTACTTTTAGTTCTTTGAGGTATCTCCATATTAATTTCCATAGAGGTTGTACTAATCTGCAATCCCACCAGCAGTGTATGAGTGTTCCTGTCTCTCTGCATCCATGCCAATGTTTGTTGTTTTGGGACTTTTTGATAGAAGCCAATCTCACTGGAGTTAAGTGATATCTCATTGTGGTTTTGATTTGCATTTCCCTGATGATTAGAGATGTTGAGCATTTTTTCACATGCTTATTGGCCATTAGTCTGTCTTCTTTTGAAAAGCTTCTGTTCACATCTTTTGCCTACTTTTTAGTGGGGTTGTTTGAGGTTTTCTTGCTGATTTGCTTGAGTTCTTTCTAGATTCTGGTTATTAGCTCTTTATTGGATGCATAGTATGCAAATATTTTCTCCCATTCTGTAGGTTGTCTATTCGCTTTATTGATTGTCTCCTTGGATGTGCAGAAGCTTTTTAATTTATTCAGGACCCATTTATTTATTTTTGTTGTTACTGTGATTGCCATTGGGGTCTCCTTCATAAATTCTTTGCCTAGGCTGATGTCTAAGAGTTTTTCAGACCTTCTTCTTCTAGAATTCTCATAGTTTCATGTTTAATGAATATTTCGGAAACTATGAAAAGTTTAAAAAAATGGAAGTCACTATAATCCCTTTACGTAGGAATCAGTACACTCTTATCTTAAAGTACATTTCCTTCCAGTGCACATAAATATATGTAGCTAGGTAGATATATGTATGCATATTTTCCTATTTTATAAACTTGGAATCATATTTTTAATATAGTTTTGAAGCTTGACTTTTTTTTTTACTTGACCTTAAATCATCAGGACTTTCTAATGTTATTAAAATACTTTAAAAACATGATTTTAATGGCTATATAAACTCTGCATCTTATGGATTTGCCATAATTAATTTAACTATTTTCTCCTTATTGGGCAGTAGAACTGCATTCACTTGTTTTTATATTATGAAAAATGTTGTACTATATAGCCTTGAACATAAATCCTTGAATATAACTATAACTATTTCCTTAGGATAAATTACTACAGGTGGAATTAAAGGAGCAAAGGGGGTGGAAATTTTTACTGATCTTTATACACACTGCCAAATTTCCCTTCTCAGAGGTTATACAAATTCAAACCCCCAAGAGTAGTGCACCTTACATAGTATCCCCAGCAAGAGAGTATTATAATTTTTAAAAATATTTGCCAATTTGAAAATCAAAAAATAAAAACAAATATACCAAAAAAAAAGAAGAATGGTTTTACTTGGAATTCATTATCAGAAAAGTCACATGTATCCACTACACTGTTCATCAGTCTTATTCTTATTCCCAGAAAAGCTCGTTTTCTACCCTCTGAATCAACAATTTCATATTTTTTAAATTTCAAAGTATTACAGGGGTACAAATGTTTTTGGTTACAAGGATTGCTTTTGTAATGCTTGAGTCAGAGTTAAAAGTGTGCCCATCAACTAGATAGTTCATGTACCCTTTAGGTAGGTTTTTGCCCATCCCCTGCTCCCCCCTACCCCCTGCTTTATTTCCACTGAGTTTTACTTCTCTCTATGCACATATGTGTTTATCTGTTAGTTCCAATTTAATAGTGAGTACATGTGGTGTTTGTTTTTCCATTCTTTAGATATTTCACTTAGGATAATGGTCTCCAGTTCCATACAAATTGTTGAAAAAGGCATTAAGTCATCCTTATTCATGGCTGGGTAGTATTCCATGGTATACATATACCACATTTTATTAATCCACTCATGCATTGATGGGCATTTGGGTTGATTCCACATCTTCACAATTTTGAATTGTGCTGCAATAAACATTAGAGTGCAAGTGTCATTTTGATAAAATGACTTTTCCTTTGGGTAAATACCCAGTAGTGGGATTGCTGGATCAAATGTTAGGTCAACTTTTAGTTATTTGAGGAATGTCAATACTGTTTTCCATAGAGGTTGTACTAATTTGCAGTCCCACCAACAGTGTATAAGCATTCCTTTCTGCATCAATGCCAGCATCTATTGTTTTTGGACTTTTTAACAAAAGCCATTCTGACTGGAGTAAGGTGATATGTCTCATTCTGGTTTTAATTTACATTCCCCTGATGATTTGTGACATTGAGCATTTTTTCATTATATTTATTGGCCATTTCTCTATCTTCTTTTGAGAAGTTTCTGTTGATGTCTTTTGCCACTTTTAAATAGGGCTGTTTGATTTTTTCCTGCTGATTGGCTTGAATTCTCTATATTATAGATTCTGGTTATCAGTTCTTCAATGGATATATAGCTTGTGAATATTTTCTCCTATTCTGTAGGTTGTCTATTTGCTCTGTTAATTATTTTCTTGGCTGTGCAGAAGTTTTTAATTTAATCAATTCCCATTTATTTATTTTTATTGGTACTGTGATTGCCATTGGGGTCTTCTTCATAAATTCTTTGCCTAGGCTGAGAACTAGAAGAGTTTTTCCAACATTTTCTTCTAGAATTCTTATGGTTTCATGCCTTACATTTAAGTCCTTTATCCAACTTGAATTAATTTTTGTGAGTGGCAAGAGATATGGATCCTGTTTCATTCTTCTGCATGTTGCTATTGAATTTTCCCAACACCATTTATTGAATAGGGATTCTTTTCCCCAGTGTATATTGTTGTCTGCTTTGTCAAAGATCAGTTGGCTGTATGTGGATGGTTTTATATCTGGGTTCTCTGTTCTGATTCATTGGTATATGTCTCTATTTATGTGCCAATACCTTGCTGTTTTGGTTATTATAGCCTTATAATATAATTTGAAGTCTGGTAATGTTATGCCTCCCAATTTGTTCCTTTTGCTTAAGATTGCTTTGTCTATTTGGGCTCTTTTCTGGTTCCAAATGAAGCATAGAATTATTTTCTCTAGATCTGTGAAATATGACATTGATATTTTGATGGGGATGGCATTGAATATCTAATTCACTTTGGGTAGTATGGACATTTTAACATTTGAATCTGCCTATCCATGAACATGAAATGTCTTTCCATTTGTTTGTATCATCTGTGATTTCTTTCCTCAGAAAGAAATTTTGTAGATTTTGTAGTTCTCTTTGTAGAGATCTTTCACCTCCTTGGTTAAGTATATTCCTAGGTATTTTATTTTCTTTGTAGCAATTGTGAATGATATTGAGTCTTTGATTTGACTCTCAGTTTGACTGTTACTGGTGTCTAGGAATGCTACTGGTTTGTATACATTGATTTTGTAACCTAAAACTTTGCTGATTTTATTTATCAATTCCAGGACTCTCTTGGTGCAATCTTCAGGGTTTTTTAGATACAAGATTATATTGTCTGCAAAAAGCAGTAGTTTGACCCCCTCTTTCCAGTTTGGATACACTTAATTTCTTTCTCTTGCCTGACTGTCCTGGCTAGGACTTCCAGCGCGATGTTTAATAGAAGTGGTGACAGTGGGCATCCTTGTCTTGTTCCAGTTCTTAATGGGAATGCTTTCAACGTTTCCCCATTCGGTATTATGCTGGCTGTGGGTCTGTCATATGTGCCTTTTATAATTTTGAGATATGTACCTTCTATGCCTAGTATGTTGAAGGTTTTTATCATGAAAGGGTGCTAAATTTTGTTGAGTGTTTTTTCTGCATCTATTGAGATGATCATATGATCTTTACTTTTGCTTCTGTTTGTGTGGTGAATCACATTTATTGATTTACATATTTTGAACCATACCTGGGATGAAGCCCCCTTGGTCCTGGTGGATTTTTTTTTTTTTTTGATGTGCCATTGAATTCAGTTTGCTAGTATTTTATTGAGGATTTTTGCATCTGTATTTATAAGGGATATTCATCTGTAGTTTTCTTTTTTTGTTGTTATTGTGTCCTTTCCTGGCTTTGGTATCAAGATGCTACTGGCTTCATAGAATGAGTTAGGAAGGATTCCCTTCTTCTAGATATTATGGAATAATTTTTGCAGAATGGGTATTTACTCTTCTTTGTATGACTGGTAAAATTTGGTTGTGAATCCATCTAGTCTGGGTATTTTTTTTTGTTGGAAGATTTTTTATTACTGCTTCAATCTCACTGTTTATTATTGGTCTGTTCAGGAGTTCTATTTCTTCCTGATTGAGTCTCGGGAGCTAGTGTGTTTCCAGAAATTAGTTCATTTTCTCTACGTTTCTGAGTGTATGTGCATAGACATTTTCATAGTATTCACAGATGATATTTTGCTTTTCTGTGGTAACAATTATAGCATCTCCTTTTTCATTTCTAATTGAGCTTATTTGGGTCCTATCTCTTTGATTCCTGGTTAACCTAGCAAGAGGTCTACCAATTGTGTTTATCATTATGAAGAATCAACTTTTTCTTTCTTTGATCTTCTGTATAATTTTCTTCTTTTTGGTTTCATTTAATTCTGCTCTGACCTTAGTTATTTCTTTTCCTCTGCTGGCTTTGTGTTTGGCTTGTTCTTCATTTTCTAGTTCCTCAAGACATGGCATTAACTTCTTAATTTGTGATCTTTCTGTCATTTTGATGTGGGCATGTCAAGCTATGAATTTCCCCCTTAGGACTGCTGCTGAGGAGTCCCATAGATTTTGATAGCTTGTGTCCCCTTTATCATTCAGTTGTAAGAATCTTTTAATTTCCATCTTAATTTCATTATTGATCCACTATTGATCCTTCAGCAGCAGGTTGTTTAATTTCCATGACTTTGTGTAGACTTGAGTGTTTCTCTAGGAGCTGATTTCTATTTTTATTCCACTGTGGTCTGAGAAGATAAATTTTATGATTTCTATTTTTTTTAATTTGTTGAGCCATGTTTTGTGGCCTACAATATGATCAATCTTGGAGAATGTGTCATGTGCTGATGAGAAGAATGTATATTCAGTAGTTTTTTTGTAAAATATTCTGTAAATGTCTATTAGGCCCATTTGTTCTAGAGTCATGTTTAAATCCAGTGTTTCTTTATTTAATTTCTGCTTGGATGATCTGTCCAGTTCTGTCAGTGGGGTGTTGAAGTCCCTGGCAACTACAATGCTGCTGTTTATCTCTTTGCTTAGATCTGGTAGGGTTTTCTTTATGAATTTGGACACTCCTGTGTTAGATGCATAAATATTTTGGATTGTTATGTCTTCTTGTTGAATGGCTACTTTTACCAGTATATAATGACCATCTTTATCTTTCTTTTCTATTTTAGATTTAAAGTCAATATTATCTGATATGAGAATGGCTATAGCTGCTTTCTTTTGGTTTCCTTTTGCATGGAATATTTTTTCCATCCCTTCACCTTGGGTCTGCATGAGTCCTTCTGGGTTAGATGTGCTTGCTGGAGACAGTAGATATGTGGCTTGCATTTTTTTATCCATTCAACCAGCCTATGTCTCTTGAGTGGGGAATTCAAACCATTCACATTGATTGATAGAATTGATATGGGGTATGCTGTTATGTTCATCATGTTGGGTAGTACCTCTTGTACTATTATTTTATATGAGCTCTGAGCTTTAGCTTTTGGGTGGCTTTATTCTGGTGGGTGACTACTGTGCTGATCCACATATAATGCAGTTCTGAGTATTTCTCGCAGGGCACATCTGGTCTTTACAAATCCCCTCAATGTTTGCTTGTTGGAAAAGTCTCTATTTCCCCTTCATATATGAAACTTATTTTTGCAGGATACAAATTATAGGCTGGTAGTTGTTCTGTTTCAGAATACTGATGATGGGGCCCCAATCCCTTCTGACTTATCAGGTCTCCATTGAGAAGTCTGCAGTTAGCCTGATGGGTTTTCCTTTGTAAGTTACTTGATGTTTTCACCTCACAGCTTGCAGAAGTTCTTCCTTTATGTTGACTTTGGCCAGTCTGAGACTATGTGTCTTGGTGATTGCCTTTTTGTGATGAATCTCCCAGGTGTTCATTGAGCTTCTTTTATTTGGATGTCTAAATCTCTACCAAAACCAGGGAAGTTTACCTCAATTATTCCCTCAAATAGGTTTTCTAGCCCTTGTGCATTTTCTTCTTCACCCTCAGGTATGCCTGTGATTTTTATATTTGTCCATTTTACATAATCCCATATTTATTGTAGGCTTTGTTCATTCCTCTTAATTCTCTGTTGTTTATTTTTGACTGACTGAGTTAATTTGAACGAGTTGTCTTCAAGCTCTGAGATTCTTTCTTCTGCCTGGTCTAGCCTATTCTTAAAACTTTCCACTGTGTTTTATATTTCCATGAATGAATTTTTCATTTCAAGAAGTTCTATTTGTTTTGTTTTGTTTTTTTTAGTATGTTGAACTCTTTAGTGAATTTTATGTTCACTTCCTGAATTGTTTTTTCTAGTTTCTTTGAGTTGGTTTTTCATTTTCTCTTGGATTTCAATGAGCTTCCTTACAATCCATATTTGGCATTCTTTATCTGTCATTTCAATATTTTCATTTTGGTTGGTATCCTCTGCTAGAGAGCTAATTTTCCCTTTGGGGGTGTCCTTTTGCTCTGGTTTTTCATACTTCTGGAGGTCTTTCACTGATTCCTTCTCATCTGGACCAGATGTTGCTTCTTATCTTTGAAGTTTATTTTGCTTACATGGGGCTTCTTTTTTATTCCTCTCACTCATAAGGGTGTATCTGTAGCATATGTTGGGTAAGACCTTTGGCTTTGCTTGTTGGTGCTTCAACAGCGGTCTAGGTTCTGGATGGATGCCTTGGTTATAGACATCCTTAGTGTGGTGGTTTTCTCAGTTCCTATTTGTTTGTAGGCTGTAGCAATTTTGAGCTATGTGAGTGGGCAGATTCCTTGTCTCTCTTTGATGACGGAGGATGGAGGTCTTTGAAGTCCTTTCACTTTCTCTAGCCCTGTGGTCTTCTTCACAGTGTGAGTTATATTGGCATGCCCAGTTTAATCTCTGAGACAGTAGATGGTGCTTGTGAGTAAGAATCAACCACACCCTGTATGATTGAGTCAGTAAATGCTGTAAATGGCATGCAAATTGACCTCTCCATCAGTAGGCAGCGCTTGCCAGAAGGAACAAGCTGCAATGTTGTTTTGGGTTCTGTGACCAGTTCTCATTCTTCGGGAGAAGCATTCAAATGCCCCAGGTGGTGGGTGGGGCCCTGGAACTTCCAGGTGAGTTCTTATTCTCTGCCACAGCACAGGCAGGTGGGGGATAGAGGCTGGGCGGGGTCAGGTTGGGTGAGCTTGCCATCAGGCTCCACAAAGGCTGGTATGGTAGCTGTTTAGCCAGAGGTCAATGGTCTGCTCCAAGGTTCTCGGTAAAGCCTCCAGAGAGGGGCTAAAGTGGCCCCACCCAACCAGAAAGTCTGCTTCTGGAGGCAGGGCCAACTGAGATTCACAATCTGGCTGTCAGGAGCAGGTTTTACTCTTCTCCCCACTCCCCTGCTCCATGGTCTCATTTTAGTGTCTGCTGGCAGGCAGGAGCTCAAGTTATCTGAGCGAGTGCCCCAATGATCACACTGCATACTGGGAGGTTCCCCACCCAGGATCCCTGCCTGAGCAGAGAGCATGGCCTTCCTGTGGGGGGAGGGGTGCCCCACGAGTATACTGCAATAGGACCAACATTGCACTCTCCTCTCTGCTCTGCCCATATGGGCTCCCTCACCACATGAGATTAGTTCACAAATCTCCCCACCATGCCCCCAAGCAACACGATCAAGACCTGGGGATATGGGATCTGGCCTGCAGGCCTGTCCCTGTCTCCTTGAAGATCAATCCCTGACTGTGCTGGGGAGAAGTGTGCTGGTCCCAAGTTGTCTATGGGGTGCTGAAGAAGTAGGTTTGATATCTCTCTGTTTTGGGGTGTGCCCTGCAGTGATGGAGCCACCAGGAAAGAAGCACTAGGGAGGGCCAATGAGCAGGGAGCTCACAGTCCAAGCACCCATCAGTCCACTGCTGGACCTTAAGAGGAAATGTTTGAGCCCCACTCTTTGTGGATGCCTCAGTGTGGTGGCTCAATTTTCTCTCTTGGCTGCCATGCATGGGGGAAGGGATGGAAATGAGTCTGGGTGAAGGAAAGGTAGCACTCTGGTCATCTCTGTCCCTCTTTCTGGGAGGCAGCCCACCCAGAATGTCCAGGCTCTGGAGTCATGCGGGTCCCCAGAGACCCACTGGACCCCTGTGGCTCCCACAGTCTGGGCCAGAGATGGGAAATGTTTTTAGGGGAAGCAAGATGAAACCTGAGGAGTTGAAAACCCCTGGGGAGGACAAAGCTGTATGGTTGGTAGAGAAGCAATATGGTGCTTGCTGTGCTGGCTCGTGTCTGTGGTAACTGGAAGCACCCCAGTGGGGCTGGGAACATGGTGATTTATCCACAAGAAGCTACCAGTTCACTGGTGCTGGTAGTTTTTGGGCCTTTAGGGGTAGAAAGTCTCTCTAGCAGCTCAGGAACCTTCTGACTGTCAGAGATGCAAGGGAGGGAGAAACAAACCACTCCATCTACCCTTTTCACTGGACTCCAAGCCTCTCAGGGGTTCATCTCTGCCAGTATTTTGCTCCTTCTTGTTCTGCTCTGCAACTTCTTCCTGTGGAGTCTCTTGTAGGTTCTACCACCCTTCCTTTATAATTACACTTGATCTATGTTTATTTATTTGTTTGTTTTTCTCTTTCATCTAAAACTTTTCCTTGTTACTGAGACACTCTGGCAGCTGGTGTCTCTGGTCAGCCATCTTGATCTAATATATTTTTCTTTTGCTTCAAATCACCTACCTGAGCTCAGCTACCTCCACAACACTGATGGCCTTGCCCTGGATATGAATCAGAAAACTGAAACCATAAGAAAAGAACTCTCATCACTATCATAAAATCTACAAACCTCTATCATGGTACAGTAGTCCTCCTTTTCTGTAAGTGCTACATTCCAAGACCCCTAGTGGATGCCTGAAAGAACAAATAGTACTATACCTGTTTGCTGTCAATTGGAACATGTTTCTGTTCATGTCTTTCACCCACAAATGTAATGCCTTTTCCATATTACCTAAGCATTTACCATGCACTATGGCTGTAACTTTTGCAGTTTGAGGTACTATAGCAAAACTAGCATGAATTTCTTTTTCCTTCCTCATAAGTACATAAAACAGAAGATTTGTTCTTACAATTGATCTTAGCAACCTCAGCAAAGGATTTTTTGTCCTTATTAATTCAAGAACTTTCACCTTTTCACTTAAAGGAGGAACTTTATGGCTTTTCTTTGGCATGTCCAAATTGCCAGCATCACTACTCATGCACTTTGGGGCCATTATTAAGTAAAATAAAGGTTACTTGAACACAAGCATTGTGAAACTGTAACAGTCAATCTTATAACTGAGACAGCTAAGTGAATAATGGGTAGGTATTTCAGACAGCATAGACAAAGGGATGATTCACATCCCAAGTGAAATGGTATATAATTTTATCATACTACTCAGAACAATGTGTAATTTAAAACTAATAAGTTGTTTATTGCTGGAATTTTTAATTTAATATTTTTGGACATCAGTTGACCATGGATAACTTAAGGCTTGGAAAGTGAAATTGTGGACAAAGGGGGACTACTGTAGTAGAGCATGTTCATGTGCCAATGGCAATGATCCAGCAGAGAGGGAGAGACTAATGATTAGGGGAGAGAAAAAGAAAGATAATAACCAAAGGATTAATGTAATTAAAAAATGGATAGGGGATGGAATCCAGAGCAGGAATGAGGGGAATTGGTATTTGATGAGAGGAAAGATGCCTTGTTTGTAACTGGAAAAAACAAAGAGATGATTGGCATAGATCATATGAGTATTCAGTGCTGTCCAATATAATAGCCACATGTGGCTAGTATAACTGAGGAACTGAATTTTTAATTTAGTTTAATTGTAATTAATTTAAATTTATATAGCTACCTGTGACTAGTGGCCATGGTATTGCACAGTTCAGCCCTAGAATATGCCATTTAAAAGACCCTCCCTGGATCCCATATTCCTGTCCAACTACAAAATCCCAATTTTACCTATCCTTTATAGATAATCCTTCAAAGAAAAAGTGGTTGATACTTCCTGTTATCACTTTCACACCTCCTTTTGACTCTTTGACCCATCTAAACTGACTTTTGTTCCTATAACTCCACTGAAATAAATATTTTATAATAGCTGTTTAAATATGCTCAAGGAGGTGAAGTAAAACATGGACAGAAACTAAAGAAAATTTTTGTTTTAAAACTGTGTATGAATAGAACTATACTATCAAAAAGATATAAAAACAAAAATGAACCAAACAGAAATTCTGAAATTAAAAAAGTACAGAAACTGATATTAAAAATTCACTAGAAGGGTTGAATAGCATATTTGAGCAGGCAGAAGACAGAATCAGAGAACTTGATGATAGGACAAGTGAAAATGTCCACTCTGATGAGCTGAAAGGAAAAAGAATGAAGAAAAGCGAACAGAGCATAAGGGATCTGTGGGACATCAAGCAGATCAATACATACATTATGAGAGTTAAAGAAGAAGAGAGAGAGAAAGGGGGGGGGAAATATCTAAAGAAATAATGGCTGAAAATTTCCAAAATCTGATAGAACATATGAATCTACATATCCAAGAAGCTCTACTAGCTCCAACTAGGATAAACTAAAAGATATCCACACCAAGGCACATTATAATTAAACTGTGGAAAACAAAGACAAAGAGAATCTTGAAAGTTACAAGAAGATGTTTATCATATGAAAGAGATCCTCAGTAAGATTAACAACTGATTTCTTATACAATAGGTTGAAAGTGAAGGAATGGAAAATGATATGCCATGTAAAGAATAACCAAAAGAGAGCTGTCATAGCTACAGTGATATTAGAAGAAACAGACTTTATGAAAAAAAAACTGTTATGAGATATTTTATACAGACAAAAAAGTCAATTTATAAAGAAGAAATAAACATCATAAACTTTTACGATCCAACAAACAAAGCTTCAAAATAAATGAAGCAAAAACTGACAGTATTTAAGGGAGAACTATCTCTACAATAGTAGTTGAATACATCAATACACCACTTGCAATAACATATAGAAGATCTAGGCAGAAGATCAATAAGGAAATAGAGGACTTGAACAGCATTATAAACCAACTAAACCTGACAGACATATGTAGAACACTCTACCAACAACAGCAGAATGTACATGGAATATTTTCCAGGATAGACCATATGATAGGGCACAAAACAGGTCTCAATACACTTATAAAAACTGAAATCATATAAAGTATTTTCTCTGAACACAGTAGAATATAGTTAGAAATAAATAAGACAATCTGTAAAATTCACAAGTATTTGGAATTTAAAAACAAACACTTAAACAGCAATAGGTCAAAGAAGAAATCACAAGGAGAATTATAAATTACTTAAAGATGAACATGAATATACAACATACCAAAAACTGATGGGATGCAGCAAACGTAGTACTAAGAGACAAATTTGTAGCTGCAAATTCCTGTCTTAAGATATAAAAAGTCCCATATCAATAATCTAGCTTTACATCTTAAGGAACTACAGAAAGAAGAGCAAAATAAACCTAAAGCTAGAAGGATGTAAGCACTAAAGAATTAAGCAGAGATAAGCAAAATAGAGAACAGAAGTACAACAGTGAGAATCAATGAAACCAAAGATTGGCTCTTTGTAAATATCAACAAAATTTAAAAACCAGAAGGACAAAGAAAGAAAAAGGGGCAAGACACAAATAATTAAAATCACCAATGAAAGTGGGGACATTACAATCAACCTGCAGAAGTAAAAACCTGGGGTATACAGTAAAAGCAGTGCTAAGAGGGAAGTTTACAGGATTAAATGTCTACATCAAAAAAGTAGGGATATTATAAATTAGCAACCTAATGTCACATCTCAAGGAATCAGAACAGCAAGAACAAACCAAACCCAAAGTTAGCAGAAGAAAAGAAATAACAAAATCAGAGCAGAATTAAACAAAATAGAGACCAAAAATAAATAAATAAAAGGATCAAAAAATGAAAAGTTTGTTCCTAAAAAAGAAACAAAATTGATAAACTACTAGCTAGACTAACCAAGAAAAAAGAGAGAAGATCCAAATAAACAAAATCAGAAATAAAAAAGGAGACATTATAATCGATACCACTGAAATACAAAAGATCATCAGAGACTATTATGAACAACTATACACTCACAAACTAGAAAACCTAGAGGAAATGGATAAATTCCTGGACACATACAACCTCCCAAGATTGAACTAGGAAGAAACAGAAAACCCAAACAGATAAATAACAAGTAGCGAGATTGAATCAGTAATAAAAAAATCTCCCAACAAAGAAAAGCCCAGGACAAGATGGATTCATAGCTGAATTATACCAAATGTACCAAAAAGAACTAATACCAATATTCCTGAAACCATTGTAAAAACTCAAGGAGGAGGGAATTCTCCCTAATTTATTCTACAAAGCCAGTATCATTCCCATACCAAAACCAGATAGGGAAACAATAAAAAGAGAAAACAATAAAAAAAGAAGAAAAAAAGACCAATATTCCTGATGAATATAGATGCAAAAATTCTCAAAAAATGCTACCAAACTGAATCTAACAACATATAAAAAGATAACACACCATGATCAAATGGGTTTTATACCAGGGATGCAAGGATGGTTCAACATATGCAAGTCAATAAATGTGATAAATCACATAAACAGTATTAAGGATGAAAACCCTATGATCACTTCAATAGATGCAGAAAAAGCATTGGATAAAATTCAGCACCACTTCATAATAAAAATCCTCAACAAACTAGGCACAGAATGAACATACCTCACAATAATGAAGGCCGTATATAACAAACCCACAGCCAACATCATACTTAATGGGGAAAAATTGAAAGCTTTCCCTCTAAGAACTGGACCAAGACAAGGATGCCCGACTTTCATCTCTCCTATTCAATGTAGTACTAGAAATCCTAGCCAGAGCAACCAGGAGAGAGAGAAATGAAAGGAATCCAAATCAGAAAAGAGGAAGTCAAATTATCCCTGTTTGTGAATGATATGATCTTATATCTAGAAAAACCTAAGGACTCCACCAAAAAACTCTTAGATTTGATAAATGAATTCAGTACAGTTTCAGGATACAAAAATCAACTTACAAAAATCAGTACCATTTGTATACACCAATAATGATCTAGCTCAGAATAAAATCAAGAAGGTAATCCCATTTACAATAGCCACAAAAATTACCTAGGAAGATATTTAACCAAGTTGGTGAACTATAAAACAGTGAGGAAAGAAATTATAGATGACACAAATAAGTGGAAAAACATCACATGCTCATGGATTGGAAAAATTAATATTATTAAAATGACCATACTGCCTAAAGCAATCTACAAATTTAATGCTATCCCTATCAAAATAACACTATTTTTCACAGAATTAGAAAAAAACAATTGTAAAATTCATATGGAACCAAAAAAAGAGCCCAAATAGCCAAAGCAATCCTAAGCAAAAAGAACAAAGTTGAAGGTATCACATTACTTGAATTCAAATTATATTACAAGGCTATAGTAATCAAAACAGCATTATGCTGGTATAAAAACAGACACAGAGGTCAGTGGAACAGAATAGAGAACATAGAGATAAAGCCATATGTTAACAGCCAACTGATCTTTGACAAAGTCAACAAGAACATACAGTGGGGACAGGACACCCTTTTCAATAAACAGTGCTGGGAAAATTGGATTCCCATATGCAGAAGAATGAAACTGGACCCCTATTTCTCACCATATACAAAAGCAACTTAAGTCAAATTAAAGACTTAAATGTGAGATGTGAAACTATAAAAATATTAGGAAAAAACTAGGGAAGATTCTTCTGAACACTGGTCTCGGCAAAGAATTAATGACTAAGGTTCAAAGGTACAGGCAACAAAAAGAAAAATAGGCAAATGAGACTTAACTAAACTAAAAAAACTTCTGCACAGTGAAAGAAATAACACAGTGAACAGGCAATCTACAGACTGAAAGAAAAATCATTTCCATACTATGCATCTGACAGGGGCGTAATATTCAGAATTTACAAGGAACTCAATAACAGCAACAAAAACAAATAATCCTATTGAAAAGTGGGCAAAGGACATGAACAGACATTTTTCAAAAGAGGACATATAAGTAGTTAACAGGCCCATGAAAAAATGCTCAACATCAGTTATCACCAAAGAAATGCAAATTAAAACTACAAGGAGATATCATCTTATACCAGTCAGGTGGGTATTAATAAAAAGACAAAAATAACAGATGTTGGTGAGGATGTGGAAAAAAGAGAAGTCATACACTGTTGGTGGGAACGTAAATTAGTACAACTTCTATGGAAAACGGTATGGAGATTTCTCAAAGAAGTAAAAACAGAACTACAATCCAGCAATCCCACTACTGGGTATCTATCCACAGAAACAGAAGTCATTATAGCAAAAAGATACCTGCACTTTGTATGTTTATCCCAGCACTATCCACAATAGCAATGATATGGAATCAACCTATGTGTCCATCAACAGAAAACTGGATAAAGAAAATATGGTAGAAAAGCCTCTCTCTGGCAAGATGGGTGACCAAAGACACCATCAGCCAGAGTATCTCTGTAAGAAGGACAAGTTTCAGATGAAAGAGGGAAAAAAAACAGACAGACAAACATAGAACAGATGAGGGTCTAAAGGAAGGGTACCTGAACCTGCAGGAGACTCCACGGGAAGAGGTTACGGAGCAAAAATGGAAGGAGAAAGGCATCAGCAGGGATTAAGGCCCAAGAGGCTTGAAGACCAGCGAGAAAGGTAGGTGAAGTGGTTCAAATCCCCCTCCCTCGCATCTTGAACTGCTGGGGGGTTCATGAGCCGCTGGAGAGATCTTCTGCCAACAGAAGCCCAGAAATTGCTGCTGCCAGTGAGCAAAGAGCTTCTTCCGAACAGGGCACCAGGCTCCCAGCCCCTTCAGGGCACCTCCTGCCCCACAAACCCGAGCCAGACAGCAGGCACCATATTGCTTCTCTACCCACCAGGCACCTTTGTCCTCCCCAGGGGGCCTCTACCTCTCAGGTTCCATCTTGCTCATCCCCACACAGACATTTCCCAACTCCAGCCTAGACTGCAAGAGCCACAGGGGTGCAGTGGGTTCCAGGTGATCTGTGTGACTCCAGAGCCCAGTCATTCTGGGCACACTGCCTCCTGGAAAGAGGGTCAGAGAAGACCAGTGTGTGGACATTCCCCCACCTAGACTCTTATTCTCCCCTTCCCGTCCCCAACCTGCAGCTGCCAAGAGAGACAATTGAGCCACCACACAGAGGCTTCCACGGGGAACGGGACTCAGACCTTTGCTTGCTGGGTCCTGCAGTGGACTGAGGGGTGCTTGGACTGTGAGCTCCCTGTCTGCCAGCCCTCCCTGGAGCTGTTTGCCCAGTGACTTCAGCAGAGTGGGGCCAACCCCAAGGTGGAGGGACATTGAACCAGCTTGGGCACCCCATGGGTGACTTGGGACCAGCATCCTTCTCCCTGACATGGTCAGGGATTGATCTCCAGGGCCTGGGGGATGGGCCTGGAGGCCAGAGCCCATACATCCAGGTCTCGATCACACTGCCTGGGGGCACATAGGGGATATTTGTGAATTAGTCTCACGAGGTGTGGGTGCCTGCATGGGGAGATCAGGGGGGAGAGCACAGTGTGGGGCCTAGCTCTGGTGTGCTCGTGGGACATCCCTCCACCCATGGGAAGTCCTCGCTCCCAGCTCAGGCTGGGATCCTAAGCAGGGAACCTCCCAGCCTGCATCACAGTCATGGGGGAGCTCGGCTGGACTGAGATCCTCCCTGCTGGCAGAGACCCAGGATAAACCACAGGATAGGGGAGGGTGGAAAAAAGTGAAGCCTGCTCCATACTGCCTGATTGAAGGTCTCAGACAGCTCCAACTCCACACACGGACTTTCTGGTTGAGTGGAGCCACTTCAGCCCCTCACTGGCAGCTTTGCCCAGAGGTGAACAGGCCTTTGATTCCTACCAAAAGCATTTATGGAGCTTGAGGACAGGTTCACCCAACCCAACCACACCCAGCCTCTCTACCCAACCCTCTCTACCCCACCCACCCCTGCTGAGGTAGAGAATAAGGATTCACCTGGAAGTTTCAGGGTCCCACCCACCAACTGGGGCATTAGAGTCATTCTCCTGAGGAGCTAGAGCTGGTCACAGGACCCAAAAGCAACATTGCAGCTTATTCCCCCAGGAAAGTGCCACCTACTGACAGAGAGATAAGTTTGCACAGCCTTTTACTGCATTTACTAACTCATCATACAGGGTGTGGTCAATTCTCACCCACAAGCACCACCTACTGGCTGAGAGAATAGACTGGGCATGTCATTATCTAAGTAAAAGAAAATCCAAGAGTAAGAAGCAAAAGCTGCTCCAGATAAGAAAGAATAAGTAAAAGAACTCTGGAAGTATGAAGAATCAAAGTGAAAGGACACCCCCGAAAGGGAATACCAGCTCTCTAGCAATGAATGTCAACCAAAATCAGAATACTGAAATGACAAAAGAAGAAATTCAAACAAGGATTGTAAAGAAGCTCAATGAAATGTAACCCAACACAAAGATACCACAAAAACAATGCAGGAAATGAATGAAAAATTCACTAAGAAATTGAAATATTTAAAGAAAAAACAAGCAGAACTTCTGGAAATAAAAAATTCAAAAAGAAATTACAAAACACAGTGGAAAGTCTTAAGAATAGGTTAGATCAGGCAGAATAAAGAACCTCAGAGCTTGAAGACAACAATTTTCAATTAAAGAAATCAGTCACAGAGATAGAGCAGTGAAATAAGAGGAACAAGCAAAGCCTACAAGAAATATGGGATTATGTAAAGAGGCCTAACATAAGAATCATAGGCATCCCTGAGGGCAAAGAAGAAAACGCAGAAGGGATGGATAATTTATTTGAGGGAATAATTGAGGAAAATTTCCCTGGCCTTGCTAGAAATCTAGATATCAAGATACAGGGAGCTCAAAGGACTCCTGGGAGAGTCATCACAAAGAGGCAAACACCACAACACATAGTCATCAGACTGGACAAAATAAATATGAGGAGGCACACCTAGGAGCCATAAGGTGAAAGCAGCAGGAAACTTACAAGGGAAAACCCATCAGACTAACTTCTCACTTCTCAACTGAGACCTTACAAGCAAGAAGGAATTGGGGCCCCATTCTCAGTCTTCTCAAACAGAATAATGCCCAGCCTAAAATTTTGTATCCTCAAAAACTAAGTTTCATTTATGAGGGGGATGTAAAATATTTCTCAGACAAGTAAACACTGAGTGAATTGGTCAAGACAAGACCTGCCCTGCAGGAAGTACTCAGAACTGCATTATTCATGGATCAACACAAGAGTCACTCACCAGTATAAAAATCACCCAAAAGCTAAAGGTCAAAGGCCAGATACCACAATAGCTCAAGAGATAAAGCAACAAAGTTCTATTCAACAGAATGAACAGAAAACCATCTCACTTATCAATTCTTTCAGTAAATGTGAATGGCTTGAACTGCCCACTGAAGAGACATAGGCTGGCTGAATGGACAAAAATACACAAGCCAATATCTGCTGTCTTCAGGAAACACATCTAACCCACAAGGACTTATTCAAACTCAAGGTGAAGGGATGGAAAACAATATTCCACACAAATGGAAACCAAAAGAAAGCTGGTGTAGCACTTCCCATATCAGACAACTTAGTCTTTGAATCAAGAAAAATAATGAAAGACAAAGATGGTCATTATATAATGGTAAAGGGAACAATTCAACAAGAAGACACAACAATTCTAAATATTTATGCACCTAACACAGGTGCATCCAGATTCATAAAGCAAATCCTACTTGATCTGAACAAAATGATAAACAGCAGCACTGTAATATCTAGGGACTTCAAGACCCCTTTGACAGAACAGGACAGATCCTCTAAACAGGAAATAAAAAAAGAAACAATGGACTTAAACAGCACGCTAGAACAGATGGGCCTAACAGATATTTACAGAACATTCCACCCAAAAAACACTGAATATACATCCCTCTCATCAGCTTTTGGGAGATTTTCTAAGATTGAACACATGCTAGGCCACAAAATATGTCTCAAAAAATTTTTTAAAAATAGAAATTATACCATGCATCTTCTCAGACCACAGTGGAATAAAAATTAGAAATCAACTCCAACAGAAACACTCACCTCCACACAAAGTCATGGAAACTAAACAACCTACTGCTGAATGACAGTCAGGTAAAGGATGATGTTAAGATGCAAATCAAAAGATACTTTGAACTGAATGATAAAGGGGACACAGGTTATCAAAATTTGTGGGACACAGCTAAAACAATCCTGAGAGGAAACTTCATAGCCATAAATGCCTACAATGAAAAGACAGAAAGATCACAAAACAACAATCTAATGAATAAACTCAAAGAACTGGAAAAGGAATAGGAAACCATTTCCAAACCCAGCAGAAAAGAAATAACCAAAATTAGAGCAGAACTAAATGAAATCGGCAACTAAAGAACTATACAGAAAATTAATGAAATGAAAAGTTGGTTCTTTGAAAAGGTCAACAAAATTGACATGCCTCTCGCTACATTAACAAGAAGCAGAAAAGGAAGGACTCTAATAAGCTCAAATAGGAATGAAAAAGGAGAAATTACAACTGATACCATGGAAATATGAAACATCATCTCTGAATACTATAAATATCTCTATGCACATATACTTGAAAATGTGGAGGAAATGGACAAATGCTCAGAGACACACAGCCTCCCTAGGCTCAATCAGGAACAAATAGAATTCCTGAACAGAACAATATCAAGTACTGAAATTGAAGCAGCAATAAAAAACCAACCTAAAAAAAAAAGTTCCAAAAAAAAATTTGGATGGTTTCACACCCGAATTTTAGCAGACCTACAAAGAAGAACTGGTGTCTAACCTGAAGAAATTATTCCAATAACATCAAGAAGGAAGGAAGCCTCCCCAACATGTTTAATGACACCAACACCACCCTGATACCAAAGCCAGGAAAGGACTCAACAAAAAAAGAAAACTACAGACTAATATCCCTTATGAACATATGTGCAAAAATGCTCAATAAAATCCTAGCAAATTGAATTCAGCTGATCATCAAAAAAATAACCCATCACGACCAATGAGCTTCATCCCAGAGGTGCAGGGATGGTTCAACATATGCAAGTCTATAAATGTAATTCACCACATAAATAGAAGTAAAAACAAAGACCATATGATCCTCTCAATAGATGCAGAAAAAGCATGTGACAAAATCCAGCACTCTTTTATGATAAGAATGCTTAATAAAATAGGCATAGATAGGACTTACCTCAAAATGATAAAAGCCATATACGACAAACCCACAGCCAACATCATACTGAATGGGGAAAATTTGGAAGCATTCCCGCATAGAACAAGTTTGCCCCTATCACCACTTCTATTCAACATAGTGGTGGAAGTCCTAGACAGATCAATCAGACAAGAGAAGGAAATCAAGGGCATCCAAATGGGGGCAGAAGAGGTCAAACTATCAGTCTTTGCTGACGATACGATCTTACATCTAGAAAACCCCAATGAATCTGCCAGGAGACTACTGGAATTGATAAATAAACTCAGCAAAGTTCAGGTTACAAAATCAATGTTCACAAATCAGTAGCATTCATATATGCCAACAACAGTCAAACTGAGAACCAAATCAAAGACTAAATATCTTTCACAATACCAACCAAAGAAATAAAATACCTAGGAATATATTTAACTGAGGAGATAACAGACCTCTACAGGGAGAACAATGAAACCCTGAGGAAGGAAATAGCAAAGGACATAAACAGATGGAAAACCAAACCATGCTCATGGATTGGCAGAATCATCATTGTTAAAATATCTACACTACCCAAAACAATCTACACATTCAATACAATACCTATTAAAATAAAAACATCATTTTTTGGAGATCTTGAAAAAATAGTTCTATGCTTTGTATGGAAACAGAGAAGACCCTGTATAGCCAAGGCAACCTTAAGCAAAAACAACAAATTGGTAGGCATCAATTTACCAGACTTCAAGCTATACTACAAGGCTATAGTAACCAAAACAGCATGGTACCGGCACAAGAACAGAGACATGGACCAATGCTACAGGACTGAGAACCCAGATAAAAAACCATCCTCATATATCCTTACGATCTTTGACAAAGCAGACAAAAGCATACACTGGGAAAAGAATCCCTATTCCACAAATGATGCTGGGAAAATTGAATAGCCACATGCAGAAGACTGAAACAGGATCCGAAACTCTCACCTCTCACAAAAACCAATTCACGATGGATAACAGACTTAAATGTAAGGCATGAAACCGTAAGAATTCTAGAGGAAAATGTTGGAAAAACTGTCATAGACATCGGCCTAGGCATAGAATTTATGAAGAAGACCCCAAAAGCAATCACAGCAACAACAAAAATAAATAAATGAGACCTGATTAAATTAAAAAGCTTCTGCACAGCCAAAGAAACTATCACTGGAGCAAACAGACAACCTATAGAATGGGAGAAAATATTTGCATGCTATACATCCAATAAAGGGCTGATAATTAAAATCTATATAGAACTCCAGAAAGTCAGCAAGAAAAAAATCAAACGCCATTAAAAACTGGGCAAAGGACAGGAACAGAAACTTTTCAAAAGAAGATAGGCTAATCGCCAATACACATATGAAAAATTGCCCAACATCTCTAATTGTCAGGGAGATATAAATCAAAACCACAATGAGATACCATTTAACTCCAGTGAGAACGGTTTTTGTTAAAAAGTCCCAAAACAACAAATGTTGGTGTGGATGCAGAGAGATAGGAACAGTCATACACTGCTTGTGGAACTGAAAACTAGTAAAACCTCTTTGGAAATTAATATGGAGATACCTCAAAGAACTAAAAGTAGAACTACCATTTGATCCAGCAATCCCACTACTGGGTATTCACCCAAAGGAAAAAAAGACATTCTATAATAAAGACATCTGTACTCGAATGTTTATAGCAGCACAATTCACAATTGCAAAGATGTGGAAACAACCCAAGTGCCCATCAATACATGAGTAGATTAATAAAATGTGGTATATTTATACCATGCACTACTACTCAGCCATAAAAAAATGGTAAGCTAATACCTCTTGTATTATCCTGGATGGAGCTGGAACCCATTCTTCTAAGTGAAGTATCACAATAATGGAAAAACAAGCACCACACGTACTCACCATTAAATTGGTACTATAGATCAACACTCATGTCCACATATGGAAGTAACCTTCATTGGGTGTCGGGCAGGTGGGAGGGGGGAGAAGGGGATGGGTAAATTCATACCTGATGGGTGCGGTGCACACTGTCTGGGGGATGGGATGATTTAAACTATCCCCGTCTGCTACCCTTATGGCACTCATTTTGTAAATATATATGTATATACTTTGTTTCTTATTTATTATCTGCCTTCTCCCTTAGATTGTAAAATTTATGAAGGCAGAGATCCACATTGGTTTTATCCACCAGTTTTCACTGCATTTTTTATTAGTGACCCCAAACGTTTTTCGTATTTTGTTAGACATTTATATTTCTTCTTTCATAAATTTCCTGCCTATATACTTCACTCATTCTTTCTTCTGCAATTGTTACTCTTTTTTGTAAGAAACCCTCATTTATTAACAATATTATATGTATTACACGTCCCTTTAGGATCTTATCTTTTGCTTGTAAACTTAGAAAAACCTATCCTCACCCTGAGTCAAGATTAATGCTCACTTACATTTTCTTTTAGTTCTTTTATTTTAAGCTATTTTACCTTTAATCCATTTGTAATTTATTTTAGCATGTGGTAATAGACAGAGATCTAATTTAGTTTTTTCCCAAGGCATAGTGACTTGTCCTAAAACCATATATTGATCAACTATTCCTTTCTTCCACCAAAATGCTAGCTTCTTCTCACAAACTTTTATGTATACTCAGTGTTAGAGGCAAGAGTCAAGATTTTAATGCTATTATGATGGTATTAACTCAGGAACACAGGAAAGCCTGGTCTCATTACTCACTCCTTCCCTTGGGGTTCCTGACTAAGGAAATTATAAAGAATAGAAGCCAAATGAGAATCAAAGTACCACTTCTTTAACAGCTGAGCCAGTGTCCACTAATCCCTACTGCAGAACCCTGATAACAGAAAAGTTGAAAAACAAAGCTTGGTCTTAAAGGACTAAGCAAGGCTTTCTCTTCCTAGCCCCATTAAACTAAGATGGCTAGATCTGCAGTGCAGGCCCTGTCCTACCGCACATATCCAGCTCACCTAGTTGCAGGCACAGGTCAACTTAATGCACGAAAGTGGCAGTGAAATAGCGAGTGCTGAGATAAAAGAAACAGTAACCTTCCCACTAGTAAGACATTGCCCAGCAAACATCTTACGTTCTGACTAATCAGATTAACAACATCTCCCTTGTGAGGAGCTGATAAGGAGGGAGGTAGAAGGCAGAAGTGTGGAGATAGTAATGGAGTAGTAGTACCTGTATTCCCACTGTTCTTGACAAAGGTAGAAGCTTGGGTCTATTTCAGAAATTTTTATTTTGTTCTACTGATTTTTTTTACAGTACTATGTTTATTTAATTATTGCACCTTTATAAAATGCTATTTGGTTGTGCTAGTCTTCTTTCATTAATCTTTTAAAAAATCTTGGCTCTTCTTGCCCAGGTATTCTTTATTTTTCCAAATGAACTTTATATGCAATCATTTCATTTCAGTACAAAAATATCCAATTGTAACTTCAATTAGAAGTGCTTTAAATCTATAAATCATTTAGGATAGATTACCTCCTCTTAAATAATGGCATATTCCAAAGTTTCATTGTCAGCTCAATGTTATTGTCACTCTACACACTATCTTACAAGGTGATCATATACATTAATCATGATTTCAACTATCATCTATTGTAGTTACTGATGCCTGTTAAAATGCTATATCTATCCCAGATGTCTCCTCCAAGCTAAATACCCATATTTTGAACTGAGTATAATTTTCTATCCTTACGGCTCTCTCATTTCCACCTGGATGTCTTACAGGCACCTCACACTCAAGACATTCAAAAATAAACTTAAAATTTCCCCCTCTAAATAAAAAACAAAAAACTGCCCCCTCCTTCCTACATTCCTTATCTTCTTTGTGAGTGGCACAACCATCCAGGTGCTTAATCCAAAAACCCACTTGTTAACCTTGACTCCACCATCTCTCTTATACCCTCAACGTCTATTCAATTATCATGTCCTATTGATTCTGCCCTACCATCTCTCAAATCCAATTCTCTCCATCCTCATTTCCTACCACTTTTATTAAAGCCATTATCATCACTTGTGTAGATTACAACAACGACTTTTTAACTGGTTTCCCTACTTCCAATGTATACCTTCTCTCCTTTTGGTCATTAATTGATGATTTTAGTACCCAGATCATCATCTTGCAACCTACTCCAATTCCCACTATTCTTCTGAGTGACTACAAGGTGCATGTGGATTATTAATCCAACATTCTGGCCTATCAGTTCCTAGATCTCCTTAACTCTAGTGTTCTTCTCCTCCACTTTACTTTGGCCTTTCCACACCCCCAACCTTCTCATCACCTGAAATTGCTCTAAGTCTTAAAATTAAACCACATTCACTGTTTCCATTCCCATATCTCCCAATTACTCTTTAATAAATTACAATATAGCTTTTCCTACCAATTTATCAAAACCATCAGCCACTCCCCTGTTGCTATATCCCATGGGAAATTTTCCATGCTTATTTTATTTAACCTCTCTGAAGCAGCTGAAACTTTTGACTACTTCATCCTTAAAACGACCTTCTTTTGAACATCTGTGATACTATCTTCTCCTGGTTTTCCTCTTACTATCTTGCTCACTTTTTCTCAGGCTCACTTTTCAATCAGTGCCTCTCTTAAAAATTGGTCTTCCTACTTCAAAAGCACAAGCAACAAAAGCAAAAAAAAAAAACCCACACACAAATGGAATTATATCAAACTAAAAATCTTCTACACAGCAAAGAAAACAATCAACAGAATGAAAAAGACAACCTACAAAATGGGAGAAAATGTTTTTAAACTACTCATCTGACAGCGGACTAATATCCAGAATATACAAGGAAGTGAAGCCACTCAACAGCAAAAAAAACAAAACAAAACAAAACAAAAAAACCCAATCCAATTAAAACATGGGCAAATGAGCTGAACAGACATTTCTCAAAAGACATACAAATGGTCAACAAATACATTTTTAAAATGCTTAACATCACTAATTATCAGGGAAATGCAAATAAAAGAAAACACAATGAGATATCATCTCACTCTGCTTAGGATGGGTATTATCAAAAAGATAAAAATAACAGATGCTAGCAAGGAAGCAGAGAAAAGGGAACTCATACACTGTTGGTGGGAATGCAAAGTACTCCAGCCACTATAGAGAACCGTATGGAGGTCCTTCAATAAACTACAAATAGAAGTCTCTATCATATAGTCCAGAAGTCCCACTACTGAGCATTTACCCAAAGGAAAGGAAATCATTATATCGGACCGACATCTGCACCTCCATGCTTACTACAACACTACTCATAATAGCCAAGATATTGAACCAACCTAGGTGTTCAACAACAGATAAATGGATAAAGAAAATATTGTATATATACACCATGGAATACTATTCAGCCATAATAAAGAATGAAATCCCATTATTCACAGCAACAGGGATGGAACTAGAGGACATTATATTAAGTGCTATAAACCAGGAGCAAAAAGTTAAACACTGCATGTTCTCACTTATATGTGGAAGATAAAGAAGGTTGATCTCATAGAAGTAAAAAGCACAATAGAGGAAACTAGAGGCTGGGAAGGGTAGGGGGAAGGGAGGGACAGGGAGAGATTTGTTAAAGGATACAAAATTACAGGTAGATAGGAGGAATAAGTTCTAGTGTTCTATACCAGAGGTCCCCAACCACTTTGCCACCAGGGACTGGTTTCACGGAAGATAATTTTTCTATGGACTGGGAAGGGGGGATGGTTTTGGGATGATTCAAGCACATTACATTTACTGTGCAGTCAAACCTCTCTGCTACTGATAATCTGTATTTGCAGCCACTCCCAAGCGCTAGCATCACTGCCTCAGCTCCACCTCAGATCATCAGGCATTAGATTCTCATAAGGAGTACATAACCTAGATCCCTCACATGTGCGGTTTACAGTAGGGTTCACGCTCCTATGAGAATCTAATGCCATTGCTGATCTGACATGAGGCAGAGCTTATGCGGTGATGCAAGCCATGGGGAGCAGCTGTAAATACAGATGAAGCTTTGCTGGCACCCACCATTCACCTCCTGCTGTGCAGCCTGGTTCCTAACAGGCCACGGACCAGTACCAGTCTGCAGCCCGGGTGTTGGGGACCACAGTTCTATACCACTGTAGGATGACTATAGTTAATGATAATATATTACATAGTTTCAAATAGCTAGGAGGAAGATATTGAATGTTCCAAACACAAAGAAACAAATGTTTGAGATGATGGATATACTAATTACCCTGATCTGGTCACTGTACATTGCATGTATCAAAACATCACCATGTACAATTTTTGTCAGTTAAAAAAAAGAAAATAAAATAATTTAAAAATTCTAAAAAAAATTGGTCTTCCTCAGGGTCTCATCTTAGGACTCTTACCGTCTCATTTAATATACTTTTCTGGGGTGGATGTGTTCATTCCTATGTTTTAAATTACTACCTGTTGATGCTTCCCACATCTATTCCTTCAGAGTATACCTTTCTCTCGAGCTCCAGATCTTCATGTCTAAAAGATACCTTTATTTGGTCATCTCACAGACATCTCAAATCCAACAACTTAAAATATGAACTTATCATCATCCAATCCCCCCCATTTCAAGTCAGCTTCCTCCCATATTCCCTATCTTGATGAATAGTATCAATATTTACCTGATTGTCCAAGCCAAATCTGGATATTATTCAAGAATTTTCCTCCAAAAACATGGGTATCATTCAAAAATCCTTATCTCTCTCACCTTCAATATCTAATTAATCATGTAATCCTGTTTATATTACCTCATTGATCTTTTCAGAATCTATCCCTTTTCCTCTACTTCAATTTTCATCTCTCTTACCACTGGGCCTTTACACATTGAATTACCTGCATCTGGAACTTCTTTTTCCCTGCTTTTCTTCTACACTACCCTTCACCCACATGCCTTCTTCTCATCCTTTAGGTCAATTGTTTTCAAAGTGTGCTTCCTGAACTAGCAGCATGAGCATCACCTGGAAGCTTGTTTGAACTAGCAAATTCTCGAGCCCTATCATACACCTACTGAATCAGAGACTTTGGGGGTTGATCCCAGCAAACTGTATTTTAGCAAGCCTTCTGGATGATCCCAATACATGCTAACATTTGAAAACTACTTTATTAAATTGATTTAGGTCTCAGCTCAGATATCATCTAATCTGGAAAACCATTCTTGACTATCCCAACATTAGATTAGGTACCCTCTTCTACACCTTTCTATCACACTATAAGAAGTCCTATTTAAAACATATCACACTGCATTGTAATTGCCAATTTACTTGTCTCTCTTAGAATAACACAAGTTCTTTAAGGGTAGGGACAAGTATTTGCCACTGCATGTGTAGCTTCTAAAGTTGTCTGTGTCACCCAATAGGCCTCCAGTAAGTATTTATTCAATGAATAAATTAATAGAAGAGAATGTATCCAAGATATGGTCATTCCACATTTAGTATTAGGAGCTTAGTACGTGAGTGGGGTTAGAATTCAGTTTGTACTAAGGGGACAAGAATGTTATTTATGGCAGGGGTTAAGGATCAGTCTGGGGTCTGGGCCAGGTCACTCTAGCCAAGATTAGGAGCTCAAATTATAGGCAAGGGTATGTTCTTAGACATCTGAAACAGGAATATTAGCCAAGACTAAGCCACAGCCTATTCTGGGATTGACAGAATGAGTATTTCACAGAGACAAACTCAGGCTATATCTTAGTTTTGCTAATATTCCTGTTTCAGGTTTCTAAGAGTAAACATTTTTTTTAAAGGAGCAAGCCAGAAGACTGAAGCAGAGGTGCTGCATATCCTTCATCCTTTTACTAAGTGTCCCCACTCACCAGGCTCAGCAGCCAGTGGCCAGCCAGTACTAGATTCTAGCACACCATGGGCATGCACAGAGTAGGGCCGGCTGGCATTATTCTTGAACACCACAGTCAGGATATCACCAACTTCTCCTCTGATAAGTGGACCTAATATAAGCAAAAGAAATAAAAGTCTCATTAGTGGAGGAGCGGAACAGGAGGCATTAAAGAAAGGGACATACATGGCAGCCCATAGCATTAGGAGTTTGCCCTGAGAAAGGATCCAATGAAGACTAAAAGTCATGGCTGGCTCCATTTTTATATTCAGAAGCCCTTAAACTGACACTGCTACCCACAGGATGGAAGTACTTCAACAACAGGATTATGCCTTCAATTTACCCCCACTTTTCCTACCCCAACCCTCTAACTATAATGGCCCAAGGCTATAAAGAATCAGGGCTCTGTGGAATCACTGATGATAAGGAGAATTTGGCACAGAATACAAAATAGCTAGGATCTCTTCAGGGGCCAGTAGGGCCCTTCTGTGCCAGGATGAGAATGAAGAAATTAATTGGCCCCTACAATGGTGGGAGAAAAAAAAAAGTACAGCAATATCTGAAGGGTATACCTCAGGAAAAACAAAAACTATAGCAACAATGAAACTGGGGTGCAGGGGTAAAACTGGTTCCCTGCATCATTATTTTCTACTTTTTGATG
This sequence comes from Daubentonia madagascariensis, assembly GCA_023783475.1. Taxonomy (NCBI): domain Eukaryota; kingdom Metazoa; phylum Chordata; class Mammalia; order Primates; family Daubentoniidae; genus Daubentonia; species Daubentonia madagascariensis. Next base: position 587,395 of record JAKFHU010002592.1, read on the forward strand.
CTCCTAAGTTCTCCTGCCTCTAGTATCTATGAAAATCTACCACGCTAAGAGACCTCCATACTGCAAAGGTATAAAAAACCTGGAAAAACCTGGTTTAAGTTGCAGCAGAATTCATGATTCACTTTTTCCCCCTTCAGTGCTCATTTTCATGGCTGTTTTATAAAATATGACCATAATTCCAGTATATCATAAGATTGACAATGGGGAATGGAGAGGCCTTCCTCATATGACATAGCTTCCCTAGGAACAACGCAGGCTGCTAGACAGTAGGCGAGAAGTGGAATTCCCTTACCCAAGATTCCCAGGTGCTCCTCTGGTCCAGTCCTTGGCCGAGGGATCCTGAATGTACCATCAGTGTATTCCCTGAATACAGCTTTCTTGTATCTGGAACCCAGGAGCCCATCCTTGTTGCTCAGGAAAATGTGACCATAACTAAAGGAATCCAAAGAGTGGTATCAGCACCTGACTCTCAACCCCTCATTTTTCAGATATGGGGAAGCTAAGTCAGAACCATCCTCATATCACAGATAAAAGCAGAAGGGGACCTATTCTTTCTAATGTCAGATTGCTCATACATTGGCTGCATAACTACAGTTAAAGATGGCAGGTTTCAGTATCTGTTTATGTTTCTTGTTTGCCATCATCCAGATAGGAATTTGTTGTACAATTAATATGGCAAGATCGCTGGGCTAAGGATCAGAAGCCCTGGGCTCCAGCTCCAGCCTTAATGATGTCTCAGATGGAATTAGTTTGACAAAAGGACAAGGTATAAGGTGGCAAGAAAGTATTAACTTCTGCTGCAGCTGGAGGGTAAAGAGTAGTGAGAGGTAGGGAGGAAATGGAATCTTACAGATTTCTCCTTATGGGATGCTTTCTGTTTTACAAGCAGCTTTATCGTTCATTTTATCATTTGACATTCCCAATAGACCCATGAGGTAGGTAGGTCCCAGAGGTGCACTCAGTGGTCCAGAGGTGTCAGGACTTATCGACAGTGACACTCTCAGCTAGAAAGGGAGCCAGGACTTAGGTTCAAGCCTGCTCCTCCTTCCCTCCCTCCTCTCTATTCCCGTTCTTTCAAGTATACCACATCACTTTAAAGATGACTAAACCCAGGCTCAGAGAGGGGAAGTCATTTTCCCTAATTTCTAGAGCAAGTTAGCAAGAAGACGTCAACCTTCAACAACCGATATAAAGGGCAAGAATTGGCAAAGGGCAGTAAGAACACCGAAAACAAACTAGTGGTAACTACTAATCTGTACCTCAGTTTCCATTTTCTCCTCCATTCTCTTTAGTAATAGAATCACCTAAGTTTTAGCTGAGCACATGGCTACCTAACCAGAGATTATATTTCCCCGATTTGTTTGCAGCTAAGCATGGCCATATAAGTTCAGGATAATAAGGTATTAGAGAAAGTGATGAATACAACTTCCAGGTCATCTCCTTACAGACAACAATGCTTGCCCTGGACTTCTGTCTCCCTTCCTGATAGCTTGGAGTGGCTACAACAGGAATAGACATCTTGGTCCCAGAGACAAATGTAAGTGCTGAGGGTGACACAGTTCGCCTACCAGCCCTGGACTGCTCATATCTGTACTATTATGTGAATAAGAAATAAAATTCCATCTTATTTAAACTATGCCGTTTCGGACATTTTTTGCTACGCAGCTTAGTCTGTACCTTAATGAATGCAATGCCCTTTTGTCAAGGGACAGATGAGCTTGGACCATTCAGTCCCTTGAGTAAATTCTTTATGAAATATAAGTCCCAGGGTAGGTACTTCCAGCTAACTCGAGGAAGAGAGGCAAAGATTAAGAGGATGAAGTTGTGGGCAAGGTCTTTTACTTCAGCCCCACACTATAGCAATATAGAAGAAGCACTGAGCTGGAATTCAGAAGACCTGCATTCTAGTCCCTGCTCCCAGATCTGTTGGTATCATATTAGGTGACCTTAAATAAGTGCCTCCTCATTTCAGAGTTTCAGTATCCTTATCTGTAAAATGATTCTCTGAAAGTGGGATCTCTCCTTTCTGAAGACTTACCTGTCCTGCTCAGACTGGTTGTGCCATTCCAGTTCCCAGCTCCTGTCAGGGCAATAGTCCCACTCCACCTCTTCCGCCATGATGTAGTAGATTCTTGCAGCTTGGTAGCGTTGGCGAGGGGTGGCTTGGTGGCCAGGACACTGGGAGACATTATAAATTGCCCTCATCCCTGCTTCTCGATGGCTGCCTGCCTGGCAGTAAATCTCAAATGTCCCTGAGGGAGGATCAGAGAGCAAAACCTGAGTCAGAACTCCCCTGGGGCAGTGGCTGGGGGATTTCCCGCCTCTCCGTAGGCATACTGCCAAAAATGGGTAGTCTCAGATAAGGCTCTTCTATGCACTAGATAAAAAGAGTATTACAAGTTTATTGAGACTAATAAACACAGATGTTAAGAGCTCCAGCTCCAAAGATACACTGTTTACAATAATCTACTGTATATTTCAAAACAGCTAGATGAGGAGAATTCGAATGGTACTAACATAAAGAAAAGACAGAGAATTAAGGTAATGGATATCCCAAGTACACTGATTTGATCTTTACAAATTATATGAATGTATTAAATTATTATGTACCCTGAAACTATGTACATCTATTATGCATCAATAAAAATAAAAAATTAAACTCTGCCACTAGAATGATAAAATCCTTCCTGTTTGCCCAGGGCATTTCTAATTTTGGCACTGTAAGTTCCATATCCCTGGAAACTCCTCAGTACTGGGCAAAATGAGACAGTTGGTAACCCTATCTGTCACTTATTACCTATATATATAAAACCTCATGGCAATTTCTAAACCTCTGTATGTTTCAATTCCCTCATCAGTAGAATGAGGATCATTTTACTTACTTCATTTGGTTTAGAATTAAACATAATGATGTGTGTACAGTGCTTAGCACAGTACATAGTAAATGTTCAATAGGTGAAGCTATAAATAATAAAGCTGTAATAATTATTCCAAAAAAGGCAGTGACCAGTTGTATCCCTTTTTCACCAAGTACCAAAGAAATAAAAGTGGGATTAAATAGTTTTTAAAAAGAAAAAAAGAACTTCTTAATGTAAGACCTAACACCATAAAAATTCTAGAAGAAAACAGGAACTCAAATCAGCAAGAAAAAAAAATAACACCATTAAAAAGTAGGCAAAAGTCATGAACATTTTTAAAAGAAGATATACAAATGGCCAACACACCTACTAAAATGTAAATTATTAATAAAACCACAATGAGATACCACCTTACCCCTGTTGGAACAGCCACCATTAAAAAGTCAAAAAGCTATAGATGTTGGCATGGATGTGATGAAAAGGGAATGCTTATACAGTGTTGGTGGGAATGTAAATTAGCGCAACCTTCATGGAAAACAGTATGGAGATTTCTCAAAGAACTAAAAGTAGAACTACCTTTCAATCCAGCAATCCCACTTCTGGGGATCGACCCAAAGGCAAAGAAGTCATTTTATTAAAAAAAAAAAAAAAGACATCTGCACCCATATGTTTATCGTGGCACTATTCACAACTGCAAAGATATGGAACCAATAAAGAAAATGTGGTATATATATATACCACAGAATACTACTCAGCCATTAAAAAGAATGAAATAATGTCTTTTGCAGCAACTTGGATGGAACTGGAGGGCATTATTCTAAGTGAAGTAACCCAGAAACAAAACACCAAATACTGCACGTTCTCACTTATAAGTGGGAACTAAGCCGTGGGTATGTATGGTCACACAGAGTGGCTTAATGGACATTGGAGACTCAGAAGAGGGAGGATGGGAGAGGATTCAGGTGACAGGTATACTAAAAGCCTTGACTTCTCCACCATCCAATTCATCCATGTAATGAAAAACCACTTGTACTACTTCTTGATCACAAGGATGCTCACATAAGAGAGCTTTAGAAGTGACTTTGCTCATTTCTTTACATTAGTATGTTCAGATGTCAGTCTTGAATGTCTGTACCATGGAGCTTCCTGAACTAGATCTCAAGCTCTAGGTGTCTACGTCAAGGACACTCAGACTCAAAGAATGTCGATCAAGAGAAGCTACCCTTCTTAAAACACTACTCTCATTGTTCTCTTACCTTTGCTGCCTACTGCCTATCCCAGCACTACAATTCTTCTTCCTGGCTTTCAAAGCCTTCTATCAGCTGGCCCCAAACCCAGTCCCACTTCCCACATATTGTCTCAAACTCAACCAGTGCTCCAACTAAATCTACCTCTGACTGCTTCTCTCAAACATCTCATTTCTACCTTGGCATTTTCACTCATGTTGTTACCCTCTATCTGGAAGGTACCTGCCCACTCCACCCCCATATATATCTATGAGAGCTCACTCATTATCCAAGACCCAATTCATGTTTCTTCACTTCTAGAAAGCCCTCCCTGGCTATTCTGGCCCAAACTGACCTCTACATTCTTAGCCTCTGCACTCCTAACGCACTTTACCGAACCACATCATGTGGTTAAGGACTAAGTGTTCCTCTCTTCTAAAATGGTCCCTTCTGCTAGTTTATAGACACCTTGAAAGAAGAGGCCAACTCTTTTCTTTCCATATCTACTTCCTAATTCTTCCATTTCCCTCACCCCACCACATCTACTCCATTGGTAAATCCTATCAGCAATTCCTTCAAAATTATTTTTTCATTTCCACTGCCACTTCTCTAGTTCAAACAAACAGCATCTCTTACCTGGAAAATTGCAATAGCCCCCAGACTGTCCTTTCTGCTTCTTCAGTTATTATCCACACAGGATACAGGATGCTCTTTAACAAATATAATCCAGAGCACATCGCTCCCTTGCTTTAAACATTCCACTCATACCCAAAATAAAATTCAAACTCCTGACTATGGTCTACAAGGCCCGACATAATATGACCCTTACCAACTTCTATGACCTCATGTCATGTCAGTCTTCCCCTAGCTCACAACACTCCAATCATACAGGCTTTCTTCCTGATCCTTCAAAGAAAGGTGCTTGTTCCCACCTTAGGGCATTTGCCCTTGCTGGTCCCTCTGCTTAGAATGCTCTGCTCAGAGATTTTCCTATAGCTCCCCCTTCATTATTTAAATCTCAGTTTAAATGTCACATTCTTAGAGAGACCTTCCTGGAAAACCTTGTCTAAAGTAATGCCCCCATTATTTTATCACATTTCTGTATTTTACTTCCTTCACAACATGTATCACTATCTGAAATTATCTTATTTATGTGTTTATTGAGGATATCCCAAGAGCAAAGATCATGTCTGTCTTGTTTACCTCTCTGCCCATCTTTATACACAAAAGGTGTGCAGTAAATATGTGTTGAGTGAATTAATGTTTGTTCAAAGGGATGATTGTATACACTGGCCAAAAGTCATGGGTCAGGGTCTGGTGTGGAGAAGAAAGTCTGATGACCACTTGAGGGGATGGGGACAAGTAGAAGACATTCTGAGAGAGCCATGTGCACTTGGGCTAGTCATATTACTTGAATTTTCTCATAAAGACACTGTTGTCCAAGCCACTTCTTTTTCAACACTACCTCTTTGACCAATCCTTTGCGTTCTCTCTATTCTGGCTTCTCCTCTCCTTCCTAAGTCTCAAATGTTGATTTCTGCCTTAAATTTTCTTTCCTATTACTCTACATGGTTATGGACCTGAACTATGAGAATACCTAAGTCTCTCTCTCTCTAGCCCGGGCTTCTCCTTCAAGCTTTAGATTTCTACCCACAACTACCTACCATGAAATCCCCACCACCTGGATTTCACCAGGAACTTAAAACTTAAAATGCCCCCCAAATTAACATTTTTTACCCAAAACTTACCACCCTGCTCCTGCTTCTGTATTTGCTTATTTGGGTAATGGCACCACCATCCACCTAGCATACAAGCTGGAAACCTCAGGCATCTTTTATTTTTGCTCAGCCCCTCAGCAACGTCCTGTCACTTCTCTCCCAAATGTCTTTTAACTCTGTCCTTCTCTCTATCCCCACTGCCTCCACCCACTGACAGGCTCTCATCATCTCTTTCAAGAGCCTTCTGCTGTGCTTTCCTGGTTCTGGTCCCTTTTGACTCAGGGCCATTATCCATACTATTCTGTAGTAAACTTACAAAAATGAAAATCACATCCTGTCAGTCATCATCTTAATAAAAGAAACAAAATCTTTTCTGGCTTCTCATGACCTAGAAGATAAAGTCCTAGCTCCTTAGAAAGGCCTTTCCTCTTTTCCTAACTGGGTCTTTATCCATTTCCTATGTCCCTTAAACACTACATCTTGGTGTTCCTCAACAGGGGTACAATGAGCAATTTGGGGGGGATTATTCTTCATTATGTAGGACTGTCCTCCATATTGCAGAAAAGTTTCCGTGTTTTTGATTCCTAGCCTGTAAATGTCAGTATCACCCTCCCCACACCCCCAGTCATTGTGACAACTAAAGCGTGCAGACCTATCTCCCCTTCACATTAACTGTGGCTGCCTCACTGACCCTCACATTCCCCGGCACCTAAACCAACAAGTGGAAGAGAACAGATGTTTACTACATTTTGGGAAAATGTAATACAAAAAGAAAATAAAAAGAAATGAGGAAGAAAAAAGAAGAAAAACAGAGGAATACAAGGAGAGAGGAAAGAAAAAGTACAGGAAAAAAGGAAAAGGAAAAAGAAGAAAATAAAATGAGAGAAAGGTAAAAGCAAAAAAAAAAGAAGATTAACAAGAAAAGGGATAAAAGAAGATAAAGTAAGAAACAGAAAGAAAGGAGGGAGGCGAGTGGAGAGAAGGGAAGCAACAAGGAGGGAAAGACAATCACAAAAAGAAAGAAAATGAGGAAAGGAGAAAAGAGAGAGAAGGGAAGAAAAAGAAATAAGGTAAAATAAGGAAGGGAAGAGAGAAGAGAGAGAAAAAGAACTGAAGGAGGAAATGACAAGGAAGGAAAGATAAAGGGCAAAATGGGAGACAAATGGATGGAAAAAAGAAAGAATGAAGGAAGGAAGGAAAAGGAGGAAAAAGGTGAGCGATATAAGAAGGGAGAGGAAAGAGGAAGGGAAAAAATGAGGGAGGGGAGGAAAAAAAGAAGGCGGGAAAGGGGGAAAACCGAGGACAATAATAAAGGAAGAGCTCCAGCAGCAAAAGAGAGGAAAGAAGCCCTAATGAGGGGCCAGGGAAGTAATACATATTGTCTTTGCCGCTGAGAAGTCTCACACAAATTAGGTGGAAAGTAACATGTTACAAGCTTCAGCCTTTTTATCTACCATTTCCCCTAGCTACTAAAGATCCAGTATCAGTAGTTCTATTGGAAGAGCTGAGGCATCATATTATGCAGGGTGACATTTTAAAATACAATATGTCGTTTTCTGTTAAATATAATACAGGACTATTAAAATTTAGAGCGAAGAAAAAAAGAGGTGAGGATTAAAACATTACCAATAGGCCTACACAATTCGAAATCTTAACATTTTGCTGAATTTTTTTCTGGGCATGTTTTTCTATTTTTTAAAAACATAATCGTAAGTATCCAACACCTAGCACATTGAATCTCCACGGTGATGTTTTCAAACCATCTGCAAAGCTGCTCAAGCACATATGCATATTTACCATTGCCCATCACTACCCCTCTCTCCAGAATCCCAAAGCCAAATTCTGGTCCTGACTCTTCCATTAACTCAGGTACCTTTGCTCTGTCTTTGGAGAGGTAGTCACATTGGTTTCTCTCAATCTCAGAGAGCAAGTCCCCAGGGGCAGAATGGAGAGTTCAGATTCAAGAGATCATCTAGGAATAAGAATCAATAGGATTTGATAGAGAAGGGGCAAAAGGGAGAAGTGAAAAAAATAGAGACAATATTCCTAACTGACCAAATCATTTTCCCTCTCCTGGTGTCTGTGCCTTCCCTCCATTAGTAAAACAAGTGAATTGAGATTATCTCAAAGGAACTCTACCAGTTTCAATGTTCTGTGACTCAGACCTCTTCAGAAAAAGGACAGAATTTTAAAGGTCTGAAAATGCAAAGGTAAGGAAGGGTTTTTGCTTTTGCTAGTAAGAAAACTCAGGAATCTTGACCAAGAGTAACCTTTGAAGCCTTTGCTCTTATAAACCTATTCTCCTCCTCTCCCTCCAGATTACACATCAGAATGTTTTTAAGTCATCCACTGCCACCCTCCTTGGGCTCTAGTATGGCCCCAAAATAATTTTATTCATCCACAGTAATAGTGAGCCCTGGGGAGGCATATAGACCTGGCTGGGGAACCTGGCTGGTTTTGCAGGAAGGAGATTAAATCTGGGATTTTACTTTCGGGCTAAGGCCACAGAGGAGGGTCTTTCTTATTCAGAAGTTCCTAAACACCACACTACAAGAACTTGTTCCTCTTGTTTCTTTCAGCTCCATTAACTTATGTTTTAAATTTGCTAACAACAACTCTCCCTGACCAAGAAAGTATCCCAGGTAGATGCGCAGAAATGAGGACCCAAGACATCCAGGGAGACCCCAGCTTTATGTCCACTGATTGCCAAACTCAGGGACAGGCTAAAATTATTAAATTGTCAAAAAGGTTTGTTTTGTTTAAGGATTTATTTGTCCAAATATGAATGGAATTTACAGAACTAAAATAATAGTTTAGTAAGAACTGCATGGAATTTACAGATTTTTCTTACAAACACTATTGCCACCTACTGGCTGGAAAAAGAATACACCTTAGAGACTGAAGAAAAATAACTGCCGCGTTATGAAATACCAGAAATAGATGTCATCTAAAGAAACATTGTAGTCAAATATCTTGCAGGAGTGGGGAACCTGGGGCCTTCTGATTTCAAGATTCTTCTTTTTTAAGCACCAAAGGAGGCAAGAAACGCTTCATCTTTCTCTGCTGCACCCCTTTTAATAAAAGGATTTGTTCTGCAAAATTTGGATTCGGTCAAAAGGCCTCACTTAAGGACCTAGAAGGCTACATTTAGCCTTAAGGCCACAGGTTCCCCATTCCACTAGACCAGTGTTACAGAGGAAGTTAATGAAAGAGCCTGGACCAGGGCGCCTGTGTTCTGATTCCTGGACTGAAAAGTGTTACAGCACCCCCCCCACACACACACACACGTGTGTGCACATGCACACACACCAGAAGTGAGAGAGTTTGCAGAAATCTTCACAGGATATCAGAGTTGAGAATGCTCATAAGTACATCCCATCAACCTCCCTCCCAATACAAGGACTGTATCTATAAAATCTCTCTGTGGTCAAGGGGCTATGTGTCTTCTGCCACATAAGAACTGCCCTGAAGCTAAGCAACATCCCTACTTCTCTCCTGTTTTCCAGAAAAGAGCTTCCTCAGTCTTCTGCTCACTCTATTCTGCTTGCAGCTGAGGAGAAAATCCAAATAAACAGAACACGGAGAGCACATTAAAGAGGGAAAAGACAAAAGTGTTTTGAAAACTTCCCCAGCACTCTCAACATGTCTCTTCTTTTCTCTTTACCAGCCCTCCGTCCTCCCCACCCCCTCCCCAGCCCCATACCCAAGGAAGCCTCTGAGCCTAGGGCCAGCTGCTAAGGTACTTACCAAGGTTGTCGGGCTGCATGATGGCCATGACAAAGGTGTGAGGAAAGAGCATGGCTGCATCCTTCCTCATGCCCTGAAGCTGCACGGTGTTGCCCTCAAACATGACCCCGTGCACATCAGTCTCTGTGCCCAGGCTGAGCAGGTGCCAGGCCACCGTGTCACCCTTGCACATGTCCAGTCTGGGCAGGTTAGAGAACAGAAACCCATTAATGGCTGGAAAACAAAAACACAAGACAAGATGGGGAGATGAGACCAGCAGCACGGCATCAGCTCTGCACTATGGTCTTACACAACTTGAACCTGCTGAGTCATCCTCAACCCCTCTGCCTTCTGCTCTAAGCCACTGCAGTTCTATTTGTGAAGGTCTGTGTCTTTAGGAATGAGGGCCCAACTGTCCTTTCTGGCCTTACCTCCTACCCCTCCTCTATCATGCTCCATATCCTGACAACACTGAACTACTCTCTCCACTACCACAACTCCTCCCCCAACCCCTGACACACATGTACCAACCTCTCCTACCCCCACTCTCTTGAAACTGTCCTCCCTTGGTTTCTGTGGTACTACACTTTCTGGTTCTCTTACAACCTCTCTGATTGATCCTTAGTCTTGTTTTCATTCTCTACCCATCCATAAATTGTTGGGGTTCCCCAAAGTTCCATCCTCAGTTCTCAATCTGTCTCCTCCTCTTCATCTTCACTGATACTGCCCTGGTTCTTGACTGAATTGCAGTAGCCTCCTCCCTGGTACCCCCTACCTGCAGTTTGTCCTCCCACCTGCTCTCTCACACACACCATTATCCTATGAGCTCTATTTGTCTCTGCATCCACAAGGCTTTAAACATAGTATACGCTTAGAAAACATCCATTGACTTTTCATATACTGTTTGCTCTTCCTGAAAGAAACTTCCCTTGTAGTCTCTCTCTATGGCAACCTACTATTCATCCATTGTGTCCCAGCTCAAATATCACCTCTTCTGTGAAGAAGAGCTATCGCCCTCTCTTTGATTTCAATGAACTTTTACCCTACAAATTCTGCAATACCACTTACCACAGATTCGAATGATTTACTTACAAATCTTATTTCCTGCACTAGATTGACCTAGCAAGAAGCATATCATTTTTTTCTGTATCTATATGACTGCCCGAACACCTAGCACATTAGCTGGTATCAATTAGATGCTCAGTAAATTCAAACTGAAGCGAACTTGGCTCACAAGACTGTCTTACTTTTTTCCAAATAATGGAACTAACTGGTGATGGGAACCAAGAGATGGAGCCAAAATACAACATACTCATTCTTGTCCTCCTCCCACCTTCCACGCTCCTCTCTCCCCTCCCCAAAATACAGGGAGATCTGCTTGAAGCTGACCTCTTTTCAATGCCCTCACACCCACTGGAATTAACTTTAATGAGTCACCCTATTTAATAAGCCTCTGGAATGCTGACGGGAACATTGCTAAGCCCTGATTCTGCTTCCCCTGTCTATAATGTCCCGGTTGCAAATCTATTCAGTCTTCAAGCCCTAGTTCAAACACTCCCTTCTTCCAAGAATCCTTTAATTTGATCGTTCCTCATTAATTTTCTCCTCCTCTGAACTCTTATGTCTCTTAAAAGCTGTTCCACACAATTTGGTACTTAATTATAGTCTGTCTTGGATTGTTCTATAATTATTTTCATGGGTGCTATTAGTCTCATCTCATTGCAAATAGCTGGGAGCTCCTTGCAAATTGGTACCATGTCTTCCCCCTCATTCACTTACCCACCCACCCACCAATTCATCTGTTCACTTATTAGTTCACTAATTCAATAAACATTTACTATGTGTTAGACTGTATAGAGGACACAGAGATCAGCAACATACAATACTCATCTTTAAAGAGGCTGCACTGTAGCAGAAGTCAAAAGCCATGTAACAGATAACTACAATATTGAGGAGTGTATGGATCTTTCTATTAAAATGGTCCGATCAAAATGCAATGGTAGTTCAGAAGAGGGTGTCATCACCCTGGGTATGAATGATAAAGAAATGATCACATGGAGGAGGTAGCTTCTGAGTAGGACCTTAGAGAATGGGCAGAATTTCCACAGGCTGAGGACAAAGATGTAAGGAGTGACATTTCAAGTGAAGGGCACAGCATCACAAAAGCATGAAATCAGCAAATTACAAGGTATGTTCGTGGAGAGGAAAATAACTCCATTTGGCTGGAGTATGAGGTTGGGGAACAAGGGTGGTAGGAGCAAGGGGAGAGGGAGATAAGTCTGGAAAAGTATCACCCAGCTTATTCTTCACACTCTCTAGTAAATCTACTTGCGTACAGTTCTCCTCTCAAAGTACTTTCTTCCAGTGGCCCCATGGTGTGTAACACAGGACACAGCACAAGAAGGTACTAAGTATAAGATCTATTGTCTTAAGTTGAATCCCTCAATCTAGCTTGTCTCTTGGACAGAGCTGATCAATGAAATCAGTGTTTTCAGGATTGGTCATGATTATGGTTAGGGTTAGATTTTACTTGGGACCTCTCAGTTGTAGCCCAGGGAAAAAGTACTCCCCATACCATGCATCCGATTGGAGTCTTGGAAGCCCTCGACATCCTCTGAGAGCAGTCGGAAATCCAACATAGCGGCCGCTTGATTGGCACTGCTGTACCAGCTTTTGTTCTCATCCAACACAGTGAAGAGGAGAAAGAATTCTTTATCCACCCCTTTCTGCAGGCCCAGTGGAAGGAAGCAGGAAGAGGAAGGACAATCGTTTCAACAGTGGTGGATTGTGTAGCTGTAGATCCAAGGACCCCTGCCTGGTTCTTTCCCATTTCCTTTTCCAGATTCAGAGCCAAGCCCGTATCTCCTGCCCAGTGTTGCCGTTGGCGCTAGGCAGCTTTTCCTCAGGTAACCACAAATGGCAGATCAAAGAAAGAGTTCAGGATAACATGACAAGACTGGAGGGGAGGAATTTATGAAAGGGGGTATGGAAAAAGCACAGAATGAGGACTGTAAGAGGTATAGAATGTGATAGGAGAGAGGCTGGAGTCACTTGGGGAGAGGAGTAGAGGAAGGTGGCTAGGAGAGCAGGAGAGGGCTCTGGAGGGAAATTAGAGAATACAAGTAATGATATTAATAATAATTATTATTACAGCTAACATTTACTGAGTGCTTACTGTATGCCAGACACTGTACTAAGCACTTTATGTGGGTTATTTTAATCCATCCTCACGGAAACCCAAGGTGCCTTCTTACATTGTCAACTCTTTTTTCACAGATGAGAAAACCAAGTCAAAGAGAGGTTAAGTAGCCTTGCTCAAGGTTACACAGCTAGAAATGGGGGAGTGGGTACAAAAGTAGACAAGCAAATATTAAAGCAGACTTAGGGATCAGGAGCAAGGGTTAAGGGCCACTGAGGTGAGAAGAAAGAAAAGAAGAGAAGAGGAAGAGAAAGAGAAAGAAAGAAAGAAGGGGGGAGAGAGAGAAGGAAGGAAGGAGAGAAGGAAGGAAGGAAGGAGATGATGATGGGAGGATATGAAATAGAAAGAAATAGAGGTTAAGAAAGATGTGTGAGTAAAAAAAAATAGCATGCAAGATAGCAAGAAGGCACCAACTATTAATTTCTGATGTAACAGCTTGATTATTTTTCTTCTATTCCCTCACTTTTAGGACCCAGGTCCATGCTTAACTCCTACCCAGCAACACAGCTTCATCCTCCTCCCAGTAGGCTTCCCAGCCAGACACCCTGGCACTACCTGCTTGCCATCTGCACCCAAAGCACCAGCCTTGCACACCAGCAGGGGGCCCACCAGGCCAGAATTTGTATCTCTTATGGGATCCGTGGCAGAAAAGTACATCCAGGTGAGACAAGCAGGATCCTGAGCAGTGGGACCAGCATGAGGGGGGACTGTCCAGCGGTATGTTACTTTCTCAAAGGGCTTGGCCACCAAGCCAGGGTGGGATGATCCTGCAGGGAAAACATGAGACTCATTACTTACGTTAACTAGAATGAGAACTATCAGCCCCAAACAGTGGGATAAAGATTATAAACTACAAAGGCATTTTGGAGCAGCAGCAGCAACATGGAATATTGAATATCGTAGAGAACACTGGTCTAGAAATCAAGAGACCAGAGTTTGGTTTCTGGTTCTGCCATTACTTGCTATATAAACTAGGGCAATTTAAACTTCCCTGTTTCAATTTTCCAAAATCATGGGATCACAGGACTAAAAGGGACTTTAAGACTTATTTGGAATACCCCTCACTTAAAAAATACATTGATCTGCTCTTATTTCCCTACCTCCTATCACTCTTCCAGTGATGGCAGATTCACTACCTGCCATTATAGTCCACTTCATTTTCGAGCAGCTCTGATTGTTGAGCACTTTTTCCTTTCTGTATGTATAAACGTATGTGTGGGTGTGTATAGGCTATATATGTATGTGTGTATATATACGAAAAAACACTAAAGCCATAATTTCTAAAATGGACGCAGGACATGGTCAAGCAATGCACAGAAATATATATATATATTTTAATTTTCAAGCCATCGGTAATCAAAGAAATACAAATGAAAATATCTAGATAACTTTTATCTATTAAATTAGCAAAGATTTTATAAATTATAATAATCAATGATGGGGAAGACTGGTTCAGATGGCATCTACCTCTCTCACTCACCTATAAAAATGGTAGGTATAAATGAGAATAACCCTTTTGGAAATAATGTTGACAAAATTTATCAAAAGCTATTTATTTTAAAAGTTCATGTCCACAAATAAAGATATGTAATAAATACTGAAAAGAATGTTCAAACTAAAGTAATCAAACAAATGCAAATCAAAAAACAGTGAGTTTTGTTGATGTTATTGTTTCCCTACAAGACTATCATTTTGACAAGATAAAAAAGACTGCCCCAGTGCTGGTGAGGTTGTGAGAAAAGGAACCCTCACTGATTCAAATTCAAATTGATAACACTACAAATCTCTCCTGAGAGCAATTTGAATGTAGGTGCCAAAAATTTTAACGTGTATACCCTCTGACACAGGAATTCCTTATCTTTTTTTTTGTTTTTTAAATAGAGACAGGGTCTCACACTGTTGCCCAGGCTGGGTGTAGTGGCTCAATCACAGCTCACTGCAACCTCAAACTCCTGGGCTCAGGCGATCCTCCTGCCTCAGCCTCCTGAGTAGCTGGGACTACAGGCATGAGCCACCCCAACTGGCTAATTTTTCTTATATTTTGTAGAGACGCAGGTCTCGCTATGTTGCCCAGGCTGTTCTCAAACTCCTAGCCTCAAGCAATCCTCCCGCCTCAGCCTCACAAAGTACTAGGATCACAGGTGTGAGCCACTGTGCCCAGCCAATTCCATATCTTAAAAATATATTCTGAAGAAATAATCATAAAAGTGTGCAAAGAAGCATACACAAGGATATATTTTGTAATATAGCTTACCACAAGGAGGGTACAATTTGGGATGGTTTTAACTTATCTTTTCTATTCATTAACTATTCCTAACTCTTTAAAGTTTCTAACATACAGAAAACTTTAAAGAATAGTACAATGATCATTCTACCATCCAGAGTCTCTTGTTAACATTTTTCCATCTTTAATTTATCTACATCTGTGTATGTATATCTACATACACACACACACACACATTTTGTTTGTTTGCTTTTGTTGAATCATTTGGAAGTAAAATGCAAACATCATAACATTTTATTGCCAAATACATCAGCAAGCATCTCCTATGTTACTAAAATACCATTATGACTAAGAAAATTCCCTATCATCATCTAATATCCAGTCTACATAAAACATTTTCCAATTATCTTCAAAATGTCTCATAAAGCTATTTTTTTATCACCAGAATCAGTTAAGGTTTGCAGGTTGCATTTGGGTGTTATGCCTCTAATCCCCTCCACCCTGATGGTATTGGTTTCTTGAAGAGATTAGACCAGCTGCCTTGTAGAATGTTCTTTTATTTTAGATTTGTCTGCAACTTTGCCCTTTATGCTTTCAGTATTTTTAAAATATTTTTGGCTTAGAATTAGCATGTGTTAATGTTCTCAGAGAAAACAAGAAATGAATTACCCAAAAATCCCACTTCCAGGATTCTCTTCTGAGATAATAATCTGAAATGTGAGCTAGGATGTATGCATTCATTCACTGCAACCTGATTTACAACATTCAAAAATACTGAAAAAACTCACATGTCCAAACAATAGAGGATAAGGTAAATCAACTATGGCAAATCCATGTGATAGAGTATTATATAGTCATTAAAATGTTTATAAGATTATAATGATATGGGAAAACAGACACAATAGAATGGTAAGCAAGAACAGTAGGATGTAAAACTGTACAAACCATATGATCTCATATCTATCTATAGATTTTTTATAAGCACAGAAAAACAATAGGTATATCAAAATGTACATGGCAATTTATCTGTGAATGTTTATTTATTTTGCAATTTTCTATATTTTGAAATTCCATAATCTACATATTTTATAATTAGAATATATTTAAATATATTTAAAATGTTTTCTCTTATTATTGAGCCCAGTTCTGCTTTGCTATTATTTCACTCATTCATTCAACAATGTCCACACATGGCAACTAATTCTGCCTCTTTCTCCCTCCCCATCCATCATTTATTTGTCCTCTAGAGACACCTGCTACCACCTGGAACCCACATTTGTTAAAAACCCTGCTGGCTCACCGTCATTGTACACAGTGCCCTCATAATCTTTCTTATAAAAGACCCCATGGGGCTGCATGCTGAATGGCTGGGAGGCACGGTTGTAGAAGACCACCTGGATAGTGTCACCCACCTCCGCCCGGATCACTGGCCCTGGAAAATGGAAAGGAGAGACAATGAAAATGAAGACAGAGATGAATAGGGAGGAAGGAAATAAGAGAGGGAGAGAAAGAAAAAGGAAGTGAAAAAGATAGAAAACTTTTCTTTGCAATAATAAGAATAATCACTTCCAAATATATTTCAACTTATAGTTATAAAAAGGACCATAAAATCCATTATCTCATTTTGACTGTCAAATATCATTCTAAGGCATACAGGGCAGGGGCTATTATCTCCAGTTTACAGATGAGGAAACTTCAGCTCAAAGAGCTAGAATTTATCTACCCAAATTCAAATGGCTTATTAGCTATAGAACCAGGACCTGAGGCCAGGACTTTCTCTCACCCTACTCACTGTCAGATCCAATCCCATTTCCCCTAACTTTATTGTCCCAGCTCACATAGCTGCATCTTTTAGTGGGACCCATCTAAGATCTGAGCTCATCTCAATCTGAAACCAATTCTGAGCAAAGAAAATTATTATATCCTCTGTCCAGGCCCTAGACTAGGTAATCTAGCCACAAACAACAACTCCTGGATTTTTCTATGCTTCACTACCCACCACCCCTAACCTACCTTGAGACACCTTTGAGGCCAACCAAAAGTACCAAGACTGAGCACTTATGCTGGTGTAACCCTAGGTCAGAGTTTCTAGCTTGGTTTCCTACTCAATTTCCACATCTAATGCTCACCTCTGCTCAAAGACTGGAGACTCACACGGAAGGAAACTCAGCCAATGATAACTCCTTCATAATCCTCACCATCCCTATTTCCTATGGTAGTTTTCTCCTCCTAAGATCTTTCTATCCAGCTGATGTAGGGCCTATTGTCCATTTTCAGATCTAGAATCAACTGGCACATACCTATCCCCAGAGTATGGTCCATTATGTTACTTTCATTTCCAAAGTTTTTTCCCATCTCATCTACTTTATTTCCTGGTTCCACCATGTTACTAAAACACATCTAACCTTGCCATACTCTTTTAATACTGTGCTTTAGACCTTCTGGATACAGTCTCCAAGGTCAGACTCTAAGCCTGGCTCTGCATCCCTCACCATAGCAAGCATATCCGTATGTCATGCCAATCTGCTCCTGGCACCAGATTGTCAAGAATCTGGACAGTCCTACTTCCTTATACAGTCCTTCAAGAATACTCTTAGAGAAGCAATTTTAGAAGTACGTACTGTACAACAATGGTACTGGAAGATGTTCACCACAAAAAGGTTCAGTGCAGATTCATGATGAATAAAAATAAATCCAAGGCTCTCAGAAGTCCTACAGCAAAAAACACTATTTGACTATTCTTAACCTAATGTTTTTCAAACTCATTCAGACCCATAACCGTTTTTCACAAAACACTTATCTCTTGGGACTCACTTTGGAAGATGCTGTTCTATAGTGTCTAAGCCATGTCTAGGCTCCAGTTTCTAAATCCTCCTTATTCTTCTGGCTCTAGTCAATGAATTTTATAAGTTAAAGTTTCCTCACCCAGGATTCCAAGATGCTTATCTTCCTCCAGCTGTACCTTCTCCTGGAATGTCTCATCTTGGAAGGCTTCATATCGGACTTTCCAGTAAGTGCCTCCGATTCGGCTGGAACTCTTCTGGAAGAACTTATCTGAGTCACTGGCATATAAGGAGGCAAATGTCATATGATTTTATTATGTATCAAATAGACTCCCATGTTACCCTTAGTCTCATCAAGTTATGGATCTTCATGGTCAGGAAGGACCTCAGCGATCACCTTAGTTAACTCTCATCAGTACATATCCTTTCGTGACACTACTAGTAAGTGATATACAGCTTCTGCTTGAGCTTTTCCAAAGACAGGGAACTCGTTTTCAGAGGAGGGAACTGCTCTTATTGTTGAATAAACTACTGGAGTTCTTCTTTATAGTAGGCTGGAATATTCTTGCTTGTAAGTTACAGACACTGTGACCAGTTCTGCCCTCCAGAATTACATAGTGTACATCTGTCCTTAACCATCCTTAGGTACTAATGATCCTAATGAAAGTCCACTAAGTTAACAAGCCCAGTTGAAGATTCTAGAAGCTATGCTGAGACTCAAGAGGCAACTTTCCTAAGTTTTCTGCAGATTCACTCCATTTTTTTGTGCTGCAAGAATAAACATAATGGGTGCCCTAGGATCTTCCCCAGGCCCTTTCCTAGTCGTCTACTAAGTGCCTCTTCTGTGAAAGACCTGGGATCACTGATTGCCCAGTGAGTTAGTATAACTTAAGACCCAGCAACTGAGCAGGGCACTAACCTCCTGCTCTATCCTGCCCACATCTGGGTCATGGATGAGGCAGGAGAACTTGAAGAAATTCCTTCTAAAGGATGAGCATGGAATAGCCACAGGGCAGGTTGCTTCTATTCTTCCTACATTTCTGAGTGTTTTTTTTTTTCAGAGTGATTTTTAATACCTCTGCTCAAATGCTTCCTTCAGACTATGGAAAAGAAAGGAAGGAGCAAGGAGGTAAATGGGTAAAATGAAGAAAAGCTGGAGAAAAGCCAGTTCAACTGATGCAAGAACTGGTCCCACCTGGGATTTCCTTTCTGAACATGGCCAGTAATTACAGCAGGACCAACCAACCTCAAACAATGCTTAGACACTTTGATGGGGATATGACAAAACCAACAAAAAGCTTTGCTACTTATAGCTTCCCAAGAGCGAGCCCTCCAAGGAGCCACAAGAACTTGGCTAACAGTTGTGTCATGTAACCCCAGCCAGACAATGATTCAGACCCCTAAGTGAAGTGAGAGATTTCTGGGAGGGAGATAATAGGTGTTTGGGGCTGGGCCCAGGAGTAGGGATAGGGAGTCCACTGCCTCTTACCTGCCCGGCTCTCTCAAACTCTTCCCAGTACTCCCATCATGCCCCATCGGGCCGTAGTCCCATTGAATCTCATGGGCCTCAATGAAGTACTGCCGAATTTTGCCTGTGAGCAGGTCCACAGGAGGGGCCGTGGAGCAAGATGTGACTTTGTAGAGTGCCTGCATGCCATCTGAAGGAAGAAAACCATGGCTGACCCCATTCTACCCAATAGGATTTCTATCCAGAGGCCTCACCTTCCTCTTTCTTCTAGTGTTCCCTCCTCCTACTCTCCAGTAGTCCCTTTACCCCTGCCCCCAAATTGGCCACTTTCTCTCACTCCTAAAAAGCCTGACTGGGAGAGAGAGGGAATTCAAGTGGAAATTCAAGTACCTCCACCTGTTTATACCACCACTGACTGGTTTACCAGATCCTAATTCCTGCCTTTGCAAAAGGCTCACATTGTAGCAATATCACAGAGACTGAAGACAGGAGACCTGAGTTCAAGCCACTATCTGTAGGACCTTAGGCAAGTCACTTCCTCAGGCTGAGCTTCCTTCTTCTGTAAATGGGGAGAATAGGAAACTCCCCATGGGGCTGGTAGGAGTATTAAATTAAAAAGAGGAGTAAATTATTTAGAAACTGGGAAGCTCCCAAATAATGGAAAATCTTCTATCAGGGAAGATGAAGCTTCAGACTTGTGACTGTTGGGAAAATGTAGATTCTAAGTAGTGTCTTCAAATGTGGAAGATACTTCATTGAAGCATAATGGCAATGTATGGCACTGTTTTATATTTACTTTGCAACTCACAGAGGTCATTCAGCTACATTATCTCATTAGAGTCCCACAACACCTCAGAGAGATTCACAATTTATAAATCAGAAATCTGAGGTATGAAGGAGGAGGAAGGAACATGTGTTATATTATACGCCAGGCCCTGTGTCGGGTGCTTTACATATGTTATTTATATCAATCTTCACGACCATTTTATGAAATAGACTTTTAATGTCCTCTTTTGTAGATGAAGAAAACTAAGGATCAGAGAGGCTAAATTGCCCAAGATCGCACAAGTAGTCAAAAGTGGATTTGAGACTTCAGCTCCCAGCTTTAAACTACAGGTAAGTGCTCATTTTCTTCCCTTATATCTACTATCTTTGTCACATCATCCTCCTAGTCTCTAAGATTCAAAGTCACATTATCTCTTTAAATCCTCATTACAACATTATGAGGTAGGCATTATTATTGCTATCATCAGATGAGGAAACAGAGACTCAGAGAAAAGTGACATGATTTACCAAAGGTGACTAAGCAAGTGGTGGAACCAGGATTTGAATCCAGGCTTGTCTGAATCCAAGGTCCATGCTTGTTCCACTATCATGCTACATCCCTGACCCCAATCCATATTCATACTCTCTTACCCAGGAAGCTTGGGGGCTGAGGACAGACCCTGGATAATGGAGCATAAGTAACTGTCCCCTATTGGGTCAAACCTAACACACAAGATGCATTATCCCACCAATCTATAACTCCTCACCCACTCAAATCCACTTATACATACTCACATATCACTTTTCTGACACCCTCCCACATACATCAAATAATTCTACAAAGTGAGAGCTAAAAAGGATTTTAGAGACTATTTAGACCAGCTTCCCTATTTTGCAGATGTGGCAAATGAGGCCTAGAAATGGGAAGGAGCTTACCCAGAGTCATTATAGTGAGTTTTTCACAAAGCTGAGACCACAACTCAAACCTCCTAGTCACTTATCTAGGGCTCTTTCTATTGCCTCATATGTTCCTTCTCCCCCTGATGCTCCTCAATGCATTGCTCCACAATGCCATTACTTTAATTTTTTTCCCTCTGAAATAAAAACCTGCTACTCTTACTGCTATTGGGTCCCAACTAGAGTGTCACTATTTACCCACAATACTCCATGATCTCCTGCAGAAATCATATTCTCCTTTAACTAATCTCTCCTTCACTACTTGTTCAATAAGATGAAAATACCCCCAGGTCTTAATTCCTTATAATTCTGAGCAAAAAAAAAAAAAAAAAAAAGAAAGCAGGTTAAAAGTCTACCTATTCATCTCTAGACCATCTTACGTTTGAAATGGGAAGATTAAACCCAGAAAGACATACCTACGGTTATCCAGCAAGTTGATGACAGACCCAGGAAGGAACCTGGGTCCCCCAATTTCTAGTCTAGTGTGTCATTCTTTATACCAAGATGTCTCACCTGGAAAACCTATATTATGACTCTAGGCCAGAAGCCCAGGCTCCTGTTGACCATTTTTCACACCTCTGTCCTACACCCCAAGGGTCAGAAATGTTGGACCTCACCTTGAAAGTGACTGTTCACTTGACAGCTAATTAACCAGGTACCAGGTTCCTGGGGCACCATCTCAGCAGTCACAAAGGTGGCTGGAAAGATGTGAGCCACATCAGTGCGGTGTCCACGGGTGGTCAGCATCTGTCCATGGAAAAAAGCTGTGTGTACATCCACTTCATTGCCCATGCCAAACAAGTGCCAGGCCACATGCTTCTGTGCACACATGTTCAGCTCTGGTAAATTCCCAAAGACAAAGCCATTGATTGCTGCAAAAGAAAACCCAAAGCAAATATCAGAGTTAGGAAAGTACATCCCAATGGGAGAAGCCTTACCATTGGATGGTAATAATAGGTAACATTTAGATGAGTCTTCTTTAAGGAGCACACTGTGCTAACCCATATGCATTATCTCATTTAAATCTCAAAAACAGTCTTGGGAAACAGGCAGATATCATTAGTCTCATTCCAAAAAACAATGAGAAAACTAAGGGCTCAGAGAGGTGAAGTTACTTCTCTCCCAAGTCCACAGAACTATTAAGTAGTTAAAGCCAATATTTCAAACCAATAGTCTGAGGAAGCTCTCTAAGGAATGAGGTTACTTTGCAGACTATTCTTTCCTTTCAGGCAGGCTTCTTCTTAAATTTCCACAGGACAATTGTCAAATTAGCTGACTAATTAACATAGCTATTATAATCAATTGGTATAAAACTCAAGGGAGATTCGAGCTGTCCAAGCCATCCTTTACATCTTACCTCTGAATGTTCACCTCCCCTTGGGACAGTCTGGCTTTGGGCCCACCCCTGTCACCAGAGGTAAGTAAATCACTTACTTAATTAAACAAAAACAAAATCAACTTGTTTCTATTCCCAAAATCAGTTCTCCATTCATGCCTCAGGGCCTCCACTCATGCCTTCAGTTTGTTTTTAATTTAATTAATATGGTCAATTCCCTTATGGACATAAGCCCAGAGTAGGATGGGGGATATAAGCAAGGTAGCTTGAAAGCAATCATTTTTTCTCCACAAAGTGGATAATTCTTCCAACTTACATCCTTTTTAAAACAAAGCAATGTTAATTAATTATATCAGTGGGCAACCCTCACCAAAGTGATTGAGCATATAATATATAACTCTGGAGTCATTGGGTTGTGCTAGTCCATATTATGAAACAGGATAGCCTAATGACAAGAGCAAAACCTACGCAGTTAGGGAGATCAAGGTTGGAATTTTAGCTGTGCCATTTATCTGCTGCATAGTCTTAGGAGCCTCAGTGTCCTCACGGGTAAAACAGGGAAAAGCCTTCTACTACTCCTGGTCCTTGTAAGGATTGAAAAGGACCAGGTATGTGAAAGCACCCACCACATAGTGGGCCCAGTGGAGACCCTCCATCAGTGTTCACTGTCACAATGTGGCCACCTCCTCCCAGCTCACCATGCATCCTGTTGCTCTCCTGAAAGTCCTCATCTTCTTTGTCTACTGAGGCAGGGTCTGAGCAGTAAGTGGCAATGTTCTCATCAAGATGCCAGCTAAGGTTCTCATCTACCACACTGAAGAGCAGGAAGAAATCATGGTCCACATCCTGCCGCCGAGGAGGGGAATTCCCATCCAGGGCTCCTAGGGCAAGTAAGAAAGGTGTTCTTGAGAACTTTCCTTCCTTAGCAACGGTAAGCTGAAAGGGGTACTCATAAGAAAGAAATAGAAAGAGAGGAGGCCTTAAGAATCTGTCAGCAACAGAAAAGCAGATATAGCCTTCTGGTGCTAATTTGTATTTCCAAACCCCCCAGATAAAACCATCAATTCAGTTAAACCTAGGACTTAAAGGTGGGACACAAAGGATCCAGAAAAATTCTCTTGCACCACCACTGCCTAAGTCTTCAACCAAGGGCCTGAACCTGACCACATTCCTGCAACACCCTGGTCTTCAGGCCTGACTATTTCTTGAGCATATCCTATTCCCAATCAAGTCCTCAATCCTCCCCAAGCCCTGATGGCCACGCTTTCCATCTTATCCATACCTAAACTCTTACCACACACCTTACTTTGATGTGGCCTGACTCCCATCATGACTAATTTGAGATTTAAAGGTGAAATAATAAAAAAAATAAGAAAGAAGAAAATTTTTTTTGGTTTTTGTTAGGTTGGTTTTAGGAAAAAAGTAATGAGATAGAAAAGAGTAGTGGAAAGGGAATTTGGTAAGGTTCATTCCTGCTAACAAACAAGGGTGCTGAATTAACACTCCCTGGGCTTCTGCCCTGTATGTAGGTGGTTCAACCACATCACTGCTTCCCCAGATGTCCCAAACTGTATCTTATAGCTCATTCTTGGGACCTGTACCTCTTTTACAGGTGATGAGGGGTCCAATCAGGCCAGTTGCAATGTCTCGTGGAGCATCTACATGAGAATGGTAGATCCAGGTGAGGCATGCTGGGTCGGCATTGGTGGGTGCATGGCCTTCTGGAATGGTCCAGTTGTAGATATGGCTGCCCCCCGGGGGAACAGAGTCATCAGCTTTCAGCCGTCCAGAGGAGCCATCTGGGTATAGGGAGCCTAGAAAATGAAATTGCACATGCCCAGTCCTAGAATGAGTGAGAGGGACCATGGCAGATATAGAAACCAAGAGAGGGGTGAAATATGGGACACCTAGGCCCAGTCTTGTAAAACATAGTGCTCTAAGGTCCAGCACAGCATTCCTCACAACCTGAGGAGAACACAAATTCAGGAAATATTTAGCCAAAAAAAAAAAAAAAAAAACAGTCCTCAGCGATGGGTGGAGAGAGGTTGCAGCCACAGGGAAAGAGCTGTGGCCAGGGAAAGCGCTGTTTGGCCTGAGCTGTTAGTGCCCTACTGCAAAGCTGGTGGCATAGACAGAATTCCCTCCCTTCAAGCACTCACTTAGGAAAACAAAAAGCAGGAAATCACAATTGCAGTCTGAAGTCAACTTAATGATTAGTTGGTCTACTTCCCCATTGTATGGAAGAAAAAACTGAGGAAAAGTAATTTGTCCAGTGAAGGTCATGCAGGGAGTTAGTGGCCAAGCTAGGATCTTCTGACTTCCCTCTCTATTCCCCTCACTCACTGTGGTCAGTATTATAGACCATTGGGCCAGGGATAATGGGAGTTACACATAAATAAGCTGAACTCCCTCTTAGAAAAAAAATGGAACTTTCTGAAGACTGTGACACTAGAGTAAAAATCCCTTCCATTCACCGTACTCTCTTTTCTTTTCAAAGCATATTCAAATAACCTATAGAAATGTCATTCAAGTAGTTCCTTGTGATAAAAGGCAGATTGTATCTTCACATTCCTGATAAGGAATCTGAGGCCCAGAGAGAGGCAATGACTTGCCCAAGTCATACAGTATATGAATAGCAGAAGTAATACCAGGACCCAGCCATGTTTACTCTAAGTGGAGTCTTTGTCACCTCAGATCAATAAGGAAGAAAAGACAATCCTTGCTCCCAGCTCTTCTCTCTCAGATGCAGTAAAGGAAACATGATATTTGTTGGGAAAGAGAGAAAGAAAGAGTAGAGTGGTTTACCTTCAGAGTCCTTCTCATAGAAAACACCATGGGGGTGGATGGTATAGGGACGAGTGGCAAAATTCTTCAGGTGGATGAGGATGACATCCCCCACCTCAGCCTGCAACACTGGCCCTAGGAAGCCCAACCACGCAGGCTGGGCCACTTCATCCTTGTATGACTCATCCTTGTATTCTTTATAGATGGTCTTCTTGTAGCTTCTCCCTATCCGGTTCTTGTCAGACTTTAGGAAGCTGGAAGCCACTCTGGGAAAGATAAAAAGAATAGAGTCACAATTTTGCTACCATCTTCAAACCTCTGGAAGTTTCTTTTCCAGAGGAGGTTGACCAAAAGTGTCCTTCTTTGTTTAAGACAAAATAAGAGGAAATGGGATTGTACTGATCAAAACATGAAATCTTTAGGTTTAACTGTTAGAAAACGGGAAGCATAGGAAATTGCTAATATTTGACCATTTTTAACCTATTAAAAAAAGGCAATTTCACATGGTTTGACCCAATATATAGTAATGGGAAGACAACCAATTGTGGACTGACTCTTTTTAAGTGGTCAACTCTCCATTGATGTGGCCTGACTTAGCATCATCCTGCTATAGATGGGAGGCCTTAGAGCATACGAGCATATGAGTTATGACGACAAGCTCTATAGCCAGGCCCTTGGATTAAATGCTGACTCTGCCACTTCCAAATTTGTGGGATATTGAATAAGTTACTTAACTTTTCTGTGCATAATTTCACCATCTGTAAAATGGAGACAATCATAGTACCTAACTCAGACAGTTGTTGGTGATGACTAAAAGAATTAAAATACGTAAAGAGCTTAGGACAGTGCCTGGCAAATAGTAAAAGCTCAATAAATATTGGCTATTACTTCAAAATATTAGGTATAGGGGACAATGAAATTATTCCCTCAAGAACAATTTTAATACAAGGACTCTGTGACTCTAACACTAGATAGATTAAACCTACACTAGAGATTAAACCTACGTGTCATTGTCCAGAGGCTGGTTCGTGATGACATTCCTTCCCTTGGGAGCATAGTTCCATTGCACATCCCGGATGCCCAGGTAGTAAACTCGAGTGGTCCCATCGGCCAGTTGGGGCCACAAGGATTGCACGAATAGCAGAGCCCAGAGGAGGTGGCCTGGCTCCATGGCCCACATTACTCTGGGAAACAGGCAAATGAAAGCTGCTGGTGTGAAAGAAAGAGAACAAAGGGGTTTTGCATGTGTCTGGAAAACTGAAAAGGCAAGAGCCAAATCAAGTAACTGAGAAAGCAAATCCCAATTAGTTTAGTTTCTTTAACTTACCTGATTCCTTTCAATTCAACAAGTGTTAAATGATCTCTGCACATCGGACTTTGGAGGGCAAAGTTAAAATTCACCTGTGCTAATAATTGTGTATCACTTCCTCCAGAAGAGAAATCTGGATCCAATTCCTCCAACAGCATAGAAGGAGGAATGTGCTCTGGCCCAAGAATCAGGAAACAGGCACCAGAAGCCTGATTGGGCCACTGACTCACTAGTGCCTAAATCAAGTCACTAATTCTCCCTTTACCTCTATTTTTCCATAGGCCAAAAGGGAAGACTCACTGCTGCCACTTCCCATCCTTTATAAATTGTGTTTTAAAACAAATGAGAATTCACCAAAAGATATTACTAGAATATTCATAAACCCAAAATGCAAACAACAGCCAAAATGTCCATGAACACTAGAATGAATGAGCAAATTGCATTTTATTCATATAATGGAATTCTATATTGCAATAATAATGAACAAACTACAACTACACACAATATGGATGCCTCTCCCAAAGGTAATGTTACAGAAAGAAACCAGACACAAAAGAGTACATACTGTATGATTTCATTTATGTAAAGTACAAAATCAGCCAAAGTAATCTATGCTATCAGAAGTAAGGATAGTGTTTGCCCTTGAGGTAGGGCTCAGTGACTGGGAAGAGAAGAGGAGGAAGGCTTCTAGGTGATGTTCTGTTTCTTGATCTACGTGCTGGCTATATAAATGTGTTCAGTTTGTAAAAATACATTGAGCTATAAATTTAGAATTTGTGCTTTTCTGTATGTGTGTTATACTTCAAAAGTTAGAAATGAAATAAAAACAAATGAGAATATTAGAGGGAAATAGTTTGAACTTCTCAGAAGAAGTGTTCTCTGATTCCTAAAGCTATGCACAAACCCATTTCACAGGTCAAATCCTGAGTCAGAAAAAGACCCAAGACCTTAGCCTCTCATTTCAGTACATAAGCCAGGAGGTTAGACTTCTTGGGGCTGGGATGAAACACTTAGTCATGCCATATACAGCTACGGTCAAACCCAGAAACACAGACAATATCATGTAAGCACACATACACATACACTTGCATATACAGGCACCCACAGTCTTACCTAAAAGCAGAGATGTACACACTTTCATTTGCACATAGAACCACTCTATCACACAGAGCCTTAGTCGCCTTCAGAATAATATTAATAAATTTATATTTATTGTGTGTGCCTGGTGCACCCATTCTAAGTGTTTTACTTAGGTTAAATCATTTAATCCTCACAACCATCCTATGAAGTAGACACCATTATTATCCCCATATTATAGTGGAGAAATGCAGAAAAGACATGTAAAGTAATTTGCCCAAGGCCATTTAGTTAACAATTGGTAGAGTTGGGATTTGAGCCCAGGAAGTATGGCTCCAGCATCTGTGATCTTAATCGCTACGCTACACTACCGTCTACAAAAACATACTTGCCTACTCGCATGTATATACACAGAGAACATGCATATGCCCATAGCTACCACCATACTTAGGAAAAAACTCATACACTCTGAAACATGAAATTACATATGGTTATGATCACTTTAAAAGCAGACATACATACTCAGATAGGCAGAGATATACCTAATGGATTACATTCATGGTGATGATGATGATGATGATGGCTGCCATTCATTGAGAGATTACTACATACTAAACACCATGTTCAGTGCTTTATAAAAATTATTTCACTAAATCTTCAACCCAGGCACATGAAATAGGCACTATTAGTCAAAAATATAGAATCAAAGCTATGTATACAGACTCACATATAGACAGGAAATCCCCAGATATTTACCCCAGCTAGGCTCAAACATTTATCCTGATTAAGAAACAGACCTATAAACTTACTTACAAACTCTCAGGCCCCGCCATACACAGCAGTGACTCAAATGTTAATCCCCAGTTTCCATATTACGTTTGGCAGAAAGCCCTTGACGTAAGGAAGGACCTGTTTCTGGGTTCTTGTTTCCAAACCCTGGCTCTCCCACTGACCAGTTGTATAGCCCTGGGTATTACTTAAACACTCTGAACCTAACCACTCTGAACTTGTTTTCTTAAGTGGGTATGATAATATCAGCCTTGGAGAAATACATCAGAAAGTTTACATTAAAGGGCCCCAGTATAATCAGTGTTTGGAACATAGCAGACAGTAACTTCTAGTTTCCTTTCTCTTCCTTCTCCCTCCTAGCTACAGTTTATTAATTTATTTTTATAGTCTCCCACATTCCATACTTTCTATATTTCTATTCCAAGGCTAAACTTAAATCCCAACTGCTCCAAAAGGCCACCTCTAGCCTCTCCATATCACTGTCCTCTGAAGAACTACTTACTCTCTATAGCACCCAATTAGATTAAGTTAGACTTTGTATTATTGTTACCTTTCTGTCTCATGAGATGCCTTGTGAACTGTATTTATTTCCCAGATTGAACTATAGACTCGTTCAGAAAGGATGTCATGTTTTAGGGGTCTCTGTGTATCTATTACCAGATGTGGTGATGAGGGTCCAGTAGGTGGGTCATAACAGATACCGTTAAAGTGACATAAGGAGGCACAAGCATACATTTTTCCACCTGTTGGCTCTAGTTCAAGTTCTGCTACTGATTTAGACTGACTTTAGGCAAGTTTATTCACCTTAGTGAGCCTTAGTTTCCCCATCTATAAAATAATGGACTATATAGAGCTGGACTATATAGTTTTTGCCTTTTGGGGTCAGAGAAGTTTGATAATCTAATGAAATGCACAAGTGCAGAATTATGAAAATGTGGTATATAAAGAGCTCTCAAAGAGTCCTTCCTGTTCTCACATGCTGCCAATACTCATATTCACTGATGAATCACAGGTACAATCATATGCACCTACATACAGTACTATATATGGTCACACAAATAGCCATCCATGCCTTGGAACCCTCAGCAGGGAGGAAATGTCCTTGGTTCATTTCAAGTCTGAATGCAACATAAACGTCCTTCAAGCTTCTTCTCAAAGAGGTGTCAGCAAGGCAGTTGTACCTTGAACTCATCTACCTAGATAGAAATTGTCCCAGGTAAGAGTTCCACAATTGGAGAAGCACATGGTAAACTTGGAAATGTTCCTGGGAGAGACTAGAACAGACCTTCAGTATACAAGGAGCAAGCATTCAAGGTGTGACTATGCCCAAGGCCTTAAATAGAATGCAGGGGAAGCTACCTAACATTCTCCTAGCAGAAAAACAACAACTATCAATGTGTTTTCCTATCTGCCATCTTATTTAATTCTCAAGATCTTGAGAGACAAGGATTGCATTCTCCATTTTGCATCCAGGGCACAGGCTTTGGAATTAGGCTACCTAAATGAATCCTGGCTCCACTATTCCTAGCTGTGTAACTTGGAAAACTTCTTCATTTCTCTAGGTACAGTGTCTTTATCTTTAAAATGGAACTAATACTACTAGCTACCTCATAGAGTTGTTGTGAGCATTAAATGAATTCAGATCTATAAGTGCATAATACACAAATAAATGCTTAAGTGCACAAGTGATCAAAAAGTATTAGTGGCTATAATTATTACAGATGAGAAAATAGGTTAGAAGTGAAACTTGCCAGGGTCATAAAGATTTTCCATTTTATGGATAGTCACAAACATGTAAACACTCATAAGTTTCCATATACAGTGGCACATACTATGTATACAGATATATGTACATGGGTATGAGAATGCACACATCCCAAGCTGAGACTATTCTCTCATTGGAAGCAACATGGTATAGTGTAAAAAAACAGAACTTTTGAGTCAGACAAACTTAGGTTTGAGTACTGTTTTAAGCTTTGCTTAAATGAAATAATTTTACATAGCATCTGGGGACTTGGTAGGCACCTGATAAATATTAGTTTTCCTGCTTTCTAATTACTGACCTCCTTTCTTTCCTCTTCAAGGCTGAATTTGTCATTGCTATTGTTGTTGTTGTTGTTGCTGAATTTGGTTTTAGCATACACCATAAGAGCAAAAGAAAGGGAGAATCCATGAAATTTCTTTATAACCACTTGAATATTTCATGGTAAAATAGAAAGAGTTCAGGCACCAGAAAAAATAGATTCTAGCTCTGGATTCGTCATTTATTGGTTATATGACCTTAAACAAGTCACCTAACTTCTTGAGCCTCAGTTTCCTCATCTCTTAAATGGGGATTATCTCTGAGCCCCTCATTAATTTGTTATAAAGATCAAGTGAGATAAAAGTTGTGAAAGCCCTGTGTAAAAGCTTCACTTGGGCAAGGATGTTTTTCTCTCAGCTGAGCCCACAGAGAAGGGCCAGACTGATGAGGGAAAAAAAAAAAGGAAAATGTAAAGGAGAAATGAAATAGGTAAGGTGAGCAAGAATCTTGGGGAAAAGTAAAAAGGAAATTTTTTAAAAGTAAAATGGAAGGCAGAAGGAAGAGGCACTCAAAGGAAGGGAAAAAAGAAAGAGAATTTTAGACTACTTGGAATTAGACGGTTTAGTTAATGTACACTGAGACCTTGCTCCAACCTGGAGAGAAGGTTGGCCAGCATTAAGTCAAGCCTCCCCTGCCTTTGCCTTATTTTCCTGTCATCCCAATGTCACCTGGCCTGTTCCCCATCATCAAAGACAATTTGCATCGCTGTTTCTGCTAGAATTTGCAAGTTGTTCCTTTAATGTGACAACTATTTTCTTTCCCTCCATCTGAGTTAGGCTACGTTGGACTGGAGAGGCTCATACTAGACAAAGGATTACTCAATGGAATAAAAGAATGCTGAGCTATCCTTTGGGCCCTGTCTCCAATCTCTCAGCAGCTTTCCTAACAGAACCCTCCATCAAAATTCACCTTTTGGTCCTCTGCTTTATTAACTCTGTGATAGAAAACATACTGATGTGAAGTTAAAGACCTTGATTCAAATCCCATCTCTTGCCTGTAATCATTGTGTGGCCTTTCAATAAATCATTTCACCTGACCCTCAGTTTTCTCATCCAAAAAATGGGAATGATATTTATTTCACAGGATCATTTTGAGGCTCAAACAAAATGATGGATATTTGAGCCCCTAACGAAGGGCTTGCTTGGCATATAATAGATGCTGAGTAATGAAAAAATGAATGCATTATAGATTTGCATATCCACAAAACCTTTAGAAACCATCTTTTTCACCACCCTGATGTGATATATAGAAAACTGAAACCAGAGAGGTGCAGGGGTTTGCTCAAAGTCAGGCAGCCACTTACTGGCAAAGCTGGAATTTGAACCCATGTTTTCTAAAGGATCCCTGCTATTTAGATACAGAGTGAAAAATAATTCAGATGTTTAGCTTAGTTCAGCTAGCATATATTGGCTTGCTCTATGCCAATATAGTCTCAAAATATGAAACCAAACATGGTGGTTTTTAAGTGTTTGAGCCTCCCATTTATGTAGTACTCAGATCCATTACCTCAGTAAACTCCTCAACCGGTGAAACAGAAGATGAACAAACTGTTTCGACAGCAAAATGAGCTATTCTCCATGACTCCAGGATTGACCCTGAAATAGTCAAGCCACTGTGGTCCTGGCCATTTTGGTGAGAGAAACAAAAGGAGGCTATTGTTTCCTTTAACTTTCCTGCACACCCAGCCAAACTTGCTCTAACTTCTCGGCCACTGGCTTTCCCTCCCAGTGGCCAGGACTCCCCTAAACCCAACTGAATAAAGGTTTTTTGCACAGGAAGGCATGTGAGGTAGGGTTTGAAAAAAAGAGGAAAGAAAGCTTACCTTTGCTAGAGAAAACCCTTCCATATTCATGTCAGAGGCCTATTGATGCTGAACTGCAGACTCCAGCCTGAGCCTGCCAGCCCTGCTCAGTCAGTGTCCTGGGTTACAGGGCCTTTCTCATAAATTAAGTCCGGGACTCAAATTTGGCGGGGGGGTTAATGGGGTGAGTGAGTGGGGGGAGGGGAAGTGCCCTCTTTTCCAGAAACTAAACTACTGGAATGTCCTGTTCCTTCCAGGACCTGGTTTGGTACAAAACCCGGGATGGTTCTTTGACCACATCCGGGTGTTTTCCAAATCCTGGTTAGGATCTCAGGAGGAATTACAACGGGGTGGGTCTCACTTCTGTTATCGCAGCTTGCTAGTTGGTCTTTGCTGAGATCCAGAGGAGAATGCACTGTCAATGCGGCCAACCAAAGCTCACACGCGGATTCCAACAGCCCCATTTAAGAAATGGGGCCCTTTTCAAGAGTTATTAGAAGTAGGAAGAGCCTCCATCCCCACCAATTCTTTCCCTTCTTTCTCTGAAGTACAATTAACAGCCCTGCCTGTTTTTTGGAGGTCATGGCTGCTTGGTGATACATAAAAATAAAGCTGACAATAAAGCAAATAGCTTTTTTTCTACATGCTAGTCAGGCCCCATGTTAACCACTTTACATACATTCTCTCATTTAAGTCTCACAATTATCCTCTGAGATGGGTACTTCAATTCTGTCTATTTTATAACTGAGGAAAAACAGGCTTGAGGGGGTTGGTAACTTGTTTAAGGTCACACAATTAGGAAGTAAAAGAGGGGATAATTGTGCTGGGTCTGTCTAGACTTTTAGCCACAAAACTTCCATACTGTTCCAATTAGGAGAGAAACCCAGAGAGCCCTTTTGAGGCAGGGGAAGGGACCTCACAGTTATTGAGTGCCTACTGTCCACCAATCAGTGCTAGATTTTTTTAATATACATTAACTCTGACTCTGTAATTTCTAGTAGATTCTAGAGTAAAACCCTGGGCCTGTATTAATATTTTCCATCTGAAGAAACAGGATGCAGCTAGAAGATGGTCTATATTAACACAGGTCAACAGCCTAAAATCTAAGAAGACTCAGAAGAATTGGAAATACTAAAAAAAAAAAAAAAAAAAGGCAAAATAGACCCTAAAAATACAGGGAGAAATTGGCATCTGGATTTTTTTAAAGCCAAAGGTTATCCCTGTTCCTGCTGTAAAGAAAGGGTAGAGAAAAGTCACTGGCCTGAGTCAAGTGACCTAGGTTCCAGCGCCACTTGCTCTGGCAGTAATTGGCTGTGAGGCTTTGGCTCAGGCCCTTCTCTTCTCTGGGCCCCTCTCAATGTGTAATTGAGGGCCTTGAACTAGATATGGGACCTCTCAGCTCTGTAAATTTACATATCTAGAATTCCATGATGAAAGTACATTCTACAAATTAAGGGTAGATGAAAAAGAGGTTTTAAAGACACAAAGTATAAGGAAAGAACAGTTGGGGAGTAATTAATGGTGACAAGGCTGAGAAAGCTATGTCTCTGAGAAGGACTGCATCTACCCACCAGACCCAGTTACAGGAAGAGAACAGGTATGATGGCAGTTCTACCACCTGGTATCCTTACTTTGCGACGAGGAGATCTTGCCTAGGAGCAGATGCTGTTCTCTGGGCAGGCTCGATACATTTTTCTCTCCTTGATTTAAAGCGTCTGGAGCAGAGTTCAGGGAAGAGAACTTTCAGAAGACTGAGCTGGTGGGGCAAAGTCTAGGTCGTAAACCGTGAGAGGTTCTTAAGGGTGCTCAGACACTTAGGAGCTGCCCCACCGACTGCAGCCCAGGCCAAGCCAAGTGGAAGCACCAATAAGGAGAAGGGAGGAGCCACCAGCCTTGGCTCCCTCAGAAATGCTCAGTGGTCAAAGGAAGCTAGATCAGGCCACGGCAGCTCCTGGGGATATCTGCCTGGCACAGATGTGAACCTTGAATCTAGAGGAGGAAGGTGGGGACCAAGCCCATTAAGCTGGGATCCAAGTCCAGGCTCTAAGTCATTTATGACAGGGAGGGGAAGGGATAAGGCCTCTGCTCTGACTCATGAAAGACAACAAGAAACAGGTCATTATAGACGCACTTGAGTCAACATAGTGAAGACTGCAGGAGGCCAGCTAGGCCAGGTTTCCAGGCTTGTATTATTCATTCACCAATTTCACTGAGAGGACACACAGTACCCACCTCTTCATCAAATCCTGTGTACATTTCTAGTGCCTTCTCCCAGGGGTCACTTGGAAAACATTTTAATGTTAATGCCTACAGATCAGGGGTTGGCAAATATTTTTCTGTAAAGGGCCGGTTAGTAAATATTTTATTTGCAGAACATACAGTTTCTGTCTGTCATAACTACTCAAATCTGCCATTGTAACTTATAAGGTCTACCTATATTCCAATAAAAATTAATTTGCAAAAAAACAAGCAGCAGGCCAGATTATAGACCTTTTTTTGTAATGTAGATATTTGCAATATAGCATCATTGTAAAGAGCATGGAAACTGGAATCAGACACCCTGGATTGAAATCCAGCTCTGCCATTTCCTGATTCTGTGACTAAAGTAATTTAATCCTTCTAAACCTCAGCTTTCACCTCTGTAAAATGGGGATAATAAAGCTACCTATTTCATAAGACTATATGAAGACTCAAGGTTATACACATTAACCATTTAGCTCGGTCACTAGCACATGGTAAATGTAACAAGAGAGTCATTTTTAAAATTTTAATGAAAAAAATCTAAACTATTGTTTTCTCATTCTTACAATACAAGTTGTATTAATTCATGGCAAAAAAGAAGAATGTTTCAAGAGTCCTGGCTTTACATTCTAGTTATGCTACTAAAGAGCACATAATGATCCTGAACAAGTCTTTTTGCCTTTCTGGGACTCAATTTCGTCACCTGTAACTTGGAAAAGATTGTCTAGGTTTGTCCTTTTCAAAATTAATTGTGACAGCAGAACTCTTTCCCCAAACAGAATCTTAGTAAACACCTACTATCTATGGAAGATGAAAGTAGAGCTGTTCTAGATAAGGCTGGGAAAGAGACAGGAAATAGGCAAGGCTGAGGAGACCCAGAGAACTGTGAACTGGGCATGCCTACCCTCGCAGATAATGTGGTTAACCCTGGAGCACCAGCAAGGAACCTCTAGGACACTAAAAACAAGCTTGAGAAGCACAAGACCAGAATGCCCTTCATGGAGCTTCAAGTCTTAAATTCTTCACTAACCCATTCTTTCATTTATTCATTTAGTCAATCAGTATTTCCAGGTTACCATTGTATTCACCATCACAAGGGCATGGCCCTGTGGTGGCTAAAAGGATGAGAGAATCCCAGGTACCCTCATATTAGGGGCAACATTGTCTAGTGTGAGAAGAATGGAGTTTGGAGTCAGAAAGAATAGAGTGTGTATCCTGGCTGGCACCTTCTGAGCTGTGTGACCTTGGGCAAGTCACTTAACCTTTCTGAGCCTCAGCTCTGGTTCCTCATCTGTAAAATAGAAACAATAATACTTCTATGATTGGAATATTGTGAGGATTAAATAAGCTGGCATTTGTGTGATCCCTTAGCACAGTGCTCAGCATGTTGGGGACCCTCAATAAGTGTTCCTTCCCTTCCCATCTTCCCTACAGTAAAATTTCATGGCAGTATCAGGTATCTGATGAAAATAAAAAGCCAGGGACAATGCCCTGGCATAGCCGATCTAACTGATTTATCTCAGGACCTTCTGATGAGCTTGCCCTTAGCAGTTTTTAAAAAGAAGGCCTCTGGGAAAAGGTGGAAGGGTGAAGGGAGGAAGGGGATGTCTGCCCGAGGCCACACCTCTAAAGCCACAGCCCTCCTTTTTCACTCCCCACTGCCCAGCGGACTCCATCATGCTTTGAAAAGGTTATTCTGCATTGCTGTGATGTGTGACTATTCTGGGCTTGCTCTGGGGACACTGTTTCTTGAACTCTGGTTCTTGAATTACTTTTGCTGCCTTCTCCAGTCTTCCAAGGTAGCAGGTCTCAAACTGGAGCATGCACTAGAATCCCTTGGACGGTTTGTTAAGACACTGAGTTTCTGCTTCCGTAAATCTTGGGTGAGGCCCAGGAATTTACATTCTGACAAGTTCCCAGGTGATGCTGATGCTGCTGGTCTGAGGACCACTGCTGTAAGGCACTCTTGCTCTGAAGCTCACTCCAGCTCACTCGCATCTGCAGATTGATCTTTGAGCTCCCAACTCCCCTCATCTTCAAACGTCCACTCTCTGGCCCTAGCTCAAAAATATATTTTCTTCATCGTCTTGGTACCTCATTCATGTGGAGCCTCCCTGAGAGTCCTCCCACCACCTTTGCCCCAGACCCTTCCTGCCTGCCTGGGTGAAGGTCCCTCTCCCCTCCCTGTTCGGTGAACATGTCTTCCTTTCCAGCTACCTGCCTGAAGCAGGTCTATAAATGGCATCAGTTCCTCCTTCCAACTATCCTCTACTTTCTCATTTGGCTTCCTGATAGTGAGCTCTGGACGTGGACAAGCCTGGTTTGACTCTTGGCTCTGCCTCTTCCTAAAATGTGTAATCTTGGGGAAGTCACTTGAGTTCTCTAAGCTTCAGTTTTGTCATCTGTAAAACCAGGCTGTGAAAAGAAAATGGAAGAATTTCTGGAAAAGGGCCTAGCACAGCACCTGTCACATACTAAGCAATCAGTCAATGTTAGTCTTATTTTTTCTTCCTCTGCCTTCCTCACACCTGCCTACCCTCACCCACACGACTAAGGAGCTCACAGCATATAAGAAGGATAAAACAATGCATGAATAAAGTACTTCATTAGTATCAAAACACATGGTAAGTGAGAGAATAGAGGTCTATGTAAGTGGTATAACATTTCGGAGAGGAGAGAGATTATCAATAGGCGGGTATCAGAATAAGTTTCGTGAATGACTAAATGACATCATTATCACTGTCACTCCCATTTCCCAAGCCAGAAACTTGAATGTCATCTGAGATTGCTCCCTTCTCTCTCACTCTCTACACCCATTTCATTGGCAAATCCTGTCGTATTTATATTCTAAGTATCTTTTAAAACCACACACTTCTCTCCATCTCCACTGCCAGGGCCTTGTTCTAAGCAACCATCATCTCTTTTTTCTTCACAAAGGAAATTAGTATATATTTTAAACTAAATTAAAGTCAAACAAAAATGTGTGGTATATAGGCAAAGTAGTGCTTAATATAAACTCATACCTTAAAAAACATGAGTTGAAGAGCAAATTAAATCTAAAGTAAACAAGGAGTTAATAAGAAAGATGAAGAAAATCAATGAAATAGAAAATGGACAAATAAGAAAATAACTGAAACTGAAAGCTGGTTCTTTGAAAATATCCATATATAATTGATAAACCTCAGCCTAACTGATCAAGGAAAAAAAAAAAAAGAAAACACAAGTTACCAATATCAAGAATGAAAGAGAAAACCTTTCTACAGCTCTTTTAGACAATAAAATGATAATGAATATTAGACCATCATCTCTTAATTGGACCACTGTAATAGTCTTCTTATGATGACTCCACTCCTTTTTGCTGTTTTTTTTTTTAATTTTACTTTTGAAATTTAAAAAAAATTAATTGTTATGGGTACATACTAGTTGTGTATCTTTATAGGGTACATGTGATGCTTTTGATACAGGCATACAATGTGAATTAATCAAAACAGGGTAATTGTGGTTTCCATCACTTCAGGCGTTTATCATTTCTTTGTCTTACGAACATTCCAACTCCACTCTTTTAGTTATTTTAAAGTATACCCTAACTTATTGTTGATTATAGTCACTTTGTTGTGCTATCAAATATCATTCATTCTATCTACCGATCTAACTATATTTTTATGCCCATTAACCATCCCCACTTTATCCCCCCCACCCAACTACCCTTCCCAGCCTCAGGTAACCATCATTCTACTGTCCGTCTCCATAAGATCAATTGGTTTTAATATGTAGCTCCCATATATGAGTAAGAACATGCAAGATTTGTCTTTATGTGCTTGGCTTATTTCACTTAACATAATGTTCTCCAGTTCAATCCATGTTGTTGCAAATGGCAGGAATTCATTCTTTTTTGTGGCTATATAATATTCCATTGTGTATGTGTACCATAATTTCTTTATCCATTCATTCGTTGATGGACATTTAGGTTGATTCCAAATCTTGGCTATTGTGAATAGTGCTGCAATAACTATGGTAGTGCAGATATCTTTTTGATATACTGAGTTCCCTTCTTTTGGATATATACCCAGCAATGGGATTGCCAGGTATGACTCTACTCTTGTCGCCCATAATCTGCTCTTCAAATAACAGCCAAAGCTATTTTTCCCAAAACATAAAAGTGATTGTAAATCCTCCTTGCTTAAAATGCTCCAGTAGTGTTTGCCTTACCGACTGAAATTGGAATAATAGAGAGATTAGTAGGGCCCCTGGGTCAGGATGACATTCAAGCTGATGAAATGTTCATTTTGTGTGTGCATGTGAGTGCACATATGGAAATATCTCAGAGATATTTCATTAAGTAAAAAGCAAGGTGTAGAAATGAGCAAATTGTGATTGTTTATATGTATAC
The DNA here is from genome assembly GCA_023783475.1 of Daubentonia madagascariensis. Lineage (NCBI taxonomy): Eukaryota > Metazoa > Chordata > Mammalia > Primates > Daubentoniidae > Daubentonia > Daubentonia madagascariensis. The sequence goes on from JAKFHU010002592.1 coordinate 626,129, forward strand.
ATATATAGATAATATAGATAGATATTTATGTAGATAGATAGATAGATTCTTCTTATACATATACTTGTATGGATGGATAAAGAGTTTTTCTTCTGGAAATACCATAAAATATTCTTAATAGTGGTTTCCCTTGGGGAGAGTGACCTGGTTGAGGGGAGGGTAACTTTCATTTTTCATTTTGAACTGTTTAGATATTCAAACCTCATTCCTTAATTACTTTATTTTTTGAAAAAGAAAAGGTTATCCAGAAAGTATGAACTCACTTTTGTTTTCTTCTTTGTATTTCTACTCGTGAGAAAGAAACTCATAACTGTTATATTAAGAAAATTAATGGCTTGTCATTTCACTCGGGTAAAGATCAAACTCCTTACCATGGCCTATAAGGCTCTTTGTGGCCCAGCCCCTCCTAATCTTTCTAGCTCATTCCTTGTACCTTTCCTCGCTTCGCACTCTATGCTCCACCTATGCCAGAGTTCTGTCAGTTTGTCAGTTTCCAAGGTGCTAGGTGCTCTCTCTTCCCGCCATAACTTCTTATATGTTGTTCCATCTGGCTCAAACACTTTTCCCCCTATTCCTCAATCCACTCATCTTTTGGGTCTCAGTTTAGAAGTCCTTCCTCCAAGAGGACTTTTCTGACTTTCTGTTGCTTCTGGGTAAGGTGCTCCCGCAATGTGCTTCTAAGTCACCCTGTACATCTAACCACAATTTATTGAAATTGCTTGTTTAACTGCCTCTCTCCACAGCTAATAATGGAAGCTTTGTGTGGTCAGGGATCACATCTTTCTTGGCCCCCACTGTAGCCTCAGAGCACAGCCCCTGATACAGAGTTGGTGCTCAATAAATACTTGCTGGATGAATGAATTCATAAATAATGAGTGAAAGAATGTATAAGACAGGTTTCATGGTCAGCAAGATCTTACTAGAAAAAAAAAGCTGCATTTGTGACCTTCACACTTGGGAAGATGACTTAGGTGGGGCTTTTCCAGTTTTAAGGTTGACTTGATTGTACCTGACAGTTTCACTGTTTGACCAACAGGTCTGTTTCCAAAAGGCCTGTGTTCATGTCACAGACAGCCCTGTGCTGTTCCAATTGAGCCATTATAACTGGCCCAGCCCTATTCCTCTAAGCCTCTAATCCCCAAATTCTCCTGGGCCACCTTGGGTTAGAAGAATAGTAAGCAAAAAGAGGCTTCAGAAGGCATCGAGGGTGTTTGCTTTCAGATTAGGTTGCCTCACAGAGCTCTTAAAGGGGCTGAATTTACCTGTTTTGTATTCTGGGTAAAGCAGCCATGTAGACTTTCATTTGAAGAAAGAGTTCTTGGCAAAATAAACCTGAAAACTTCCAAATTCACCTACAGCATTATTTCCTAATGGCTATCCAAACTCTGCTTGGATACCTCTAGTAACTGAGAGCTCACTATCTCCCAGGGCAACTCATTGTACCTCTGGATGACTTTTCCTTATATTAAATAGCCAAACATACGCCTTCTTTTACCTTCTGTTCATTGGTTCCTTTTCCTAGTGAATTCAGAACTCCTCAGCAAAAATGCCAGTTAGTGCCACCCCACCCCTTTTTAACAGCAAATGAACCAGCTCCCTTGTGGAGAGTGTTTCTCTTCTGGGGTACTTGCAATGAAGTTCTGGCTTTCAAGCCCCATCTTTATTTTGTTCTCATGCCCAATACTTTCTTCATCCCCAGAGAACTGTGGTAGAGAATGCCACTATGGTGGCTGGCCTAACCAGTTGCTAGAGGAAGTGGTCATATTTATGATATGATTTAAGGGACTAAAAAGTACGACCCTTCCCCCCAAAATGAAAACTTAGTTTGGTAAAATTGGACCCAGTAGTGAAGGCTTCCTTCCTGTTCTCACTCTGCCACAAACCCATGTGTGACCTGGGGTGGGCTATTTCCTTTCTTTGGGACTCAGTCTTCTCACTTGTAAAATAAGAGCCTTGTATTATCTGGCCTTGGAGGTCCCTTCCAGCTCTCACACCTTATGGTTCTCTGACTCAGGCTTTTGGGCTACAGCCTACAAGCACCCAGAAGGCATACACAGGTGTCTGAATGCAACTTACAGGCTCTTTTTGTTTGCATGAGTGGCTTTACGGAAAGTTCACTATTCTGGAAAATGAATTATGTGCAATTTCAAACCCTGACTCTCTATTCACATACAAACACCCAGACATTCTTACAACATAACTACCCTTCTGGGAAATGTGAACACAATTGAAGATTCAGGGTATATCCCAGGTGGTGGTAGGTGGGTCCCTTCTCAACCTTACTTTCCAAACCAATTGATTTTAGCTCTACTACTCCTCTGGCTAGGTGTTAGTCTGTTAAGCAGAAAAGACAGTAGATTGGAAGTTGAGGTAGACAGAATAATGGCTCCCCCAGAGATGTTAATGTCTTAATCCCTGGAACCTGTGAATACATTACATTACATTATGTGGCAAAGAGGAATTAAGGTTGCAGATGGAGATAGGATTGCTAATTAGCTGGCCTTAAAATAGGGATATTATCCTGGGTTATCTGGGTGGGCCCAATGTCATCACAAGAGTCCTTTAAAGAGAAAGAGGGAGGCAGGAGAAGAGATCAGAGCAATGAAGTGTGAGAAGGACTCAATCCACTGTTGCTGGCTTTGGAGATGGAGGAAGAGAGCCATGAGCCTGGGATTTTGGGTATCTAGCAGCTGGAAAAGGCAAGTAACTTGATTGTCCCCTAGATTCTCTAGAAGGAATACAGCCCCGCTGACACCTTGATTTTAGCCCGGTGAGACCCATTTTAGACTTCTAATCTACTAATATTGTAAGATAATAAATATGTGTTTTTTAAGAAACAAAGTTTTTACCAATTTGTCATAGCAGCAATAGAAAACTAATACAGGGGTCAATAGACCTAACTCTGAGTCTTGTTATTGCCACATACTAGCTGTGTGATATTGGAAAGGTTTCTTTTTTTTTTTTTTTAAGAGATGGGGTCTTGCTCTGTCACCCAGGCTTGAGTGCAGTGGCACAACCATAGCTCAGTCATACCTCACTGCAGGCTCGAATTCCTGGCCTCAGGCAATCCTCCAGCCTCAGCTTCCTGAAAAGCTGGCATTACAGGCAGAAGCCATAGTGCCCAGCTTGGACAGATTTCTTTATCTGTCTAAGATTTAGAGTCCTCATCTGTAGAATGAGAATAAAACCACCTTGCTTGTTAAATTTATAGGTAGCCCTGAAGATTAACTAAAGTAAGAGTGTCATATAATGTAAGGTGGAATAGTTTTGTACACAAAAACATCATAAGTGAAAAGATCAGCAATAGACACAGAAACTTATCTGTCACATATACAACAGACAATATTTACTATCCAGAACACATATGAAAAAGATAATCCAATGAAATTATAGTGAAAGGATAATAATAAAAAAGAAAACCCAAACGGACAATAAACACATGGAAAGATGCTCAAATTCACTAGTAATCAGGGGAATACAAATTGCAAATCAAAGCAACAGAAGATACTATTTTTCACCAACCAATTGTATTGGCTAACATTTTTTTTTTTTTTTTTGAGACAGAGTTTTGCTCTGTCACCCGGGCTAGAGTACTGTGGCATCAGCCTAGCTCACACCAACCTCAAACTCCTGGGCTCAAGTGATCCTCCTGCCTCAGCCTCCTGAGTAGCTGGGACTACAGGCACACACCACCGTGCCCGGCTAATTTTTTCTGTTTTTATCAGAGACAGGGTCTCGCTCTTGCTCAAGCTGGTCTGAAACTCCTGACCTCAAGGGATCCTCCTACCTTGGCATCCCAGAGTGCTAGGATTACAGGCATGAGCCACCACACCCGGCCTTGGCTAACATTTTTTAAACAGTTTAGAAATTGATAAACATGTTGAAAATGTGTGAGGAAACAAGCCCTCTCATACTCTAATGAGAACCATAAATTGGTAGAACTACTATAGAGAGTATTTTGTTAATATCTGCTAACATTTAAAATGTATATACTATCTATATCACAGCAATTCCTGCTCCCAAGTATTCACAAAAATGGGCACAAATAGACAAAGATGTTAATTGCAGCACTGTATATAATAGCAATAACCTCAGACAAATAAACTCTGTTATCATAATACTATGGAGCATTATGCTACAGTTTCAAATGAGGGAAAAAATTTAAGATGGATTTATGGATGGATAGAAGAATTCAGATTGATAAATGTGATAAAGCAAGCATAATAAAATGTTAATTGTAGAATCTAGGTTGTAGGTATATGGATATTCCCTGTAAGATTCTTTCAAGTTTGCTGTATATTTGAAATTTTTCATAATAAAATAATAGGGGGAAAAGAATATGCTGATGAGATGAAGAAAACAACATAATGATTCAGATTTGGGTTACAAAGATATATGTTTATGACAGATTAGAGCAGGCACAAAATGCTATACCACCTATGTTCAAAGACATGCTAATATAGCAATATTATGCATTTTCTTTAGGCAAAACATATATGTGTACTTGTACAGATACAAAACAATTCATACAACTGCATAATTACACATTCCATCACAGAAGATATGTCATTTATGTAAAACACACACAAAAGCACATACATAGACACAAACTAAAAAAATCATAGGAAAAACCTAAGGGGTAGAGGACAGTGTGTTGTATCAGGTGGTGGTCAAAGGGGACATTAGCCTAATCTGTATTTTTTAATAGTTTACAAAAATAATATTACCAGAAATTACTTTAAAAATAAAAAGTAGGTTGGCATGGTGGCTCATGCCTGTAATCCCAGCACTTTGGGAGGCCGAGGCAGGAGGATTGCTTGGGGCCAAGAGTTCATGACCAGCCTGGGCAACATAGCAAGACTCATTCTCTACAAAAAAAATAAGAAAAATTAGCTGGGTGTGGTGATGCTTGCCTCTAGTCCAAGCTAATCAGGAGGCTGAAGCAGGAGGATTGCTTGAGCCCAGGAGCTTGAGGCTGCAGTGAGATATCGTCACATCACTGCACTTTAGCTTGGGCAACAACCAGGTTCATTCTTCCAACCAATGAACAGGGGATATCCTTCCAGTTATCTGTATTTTCTTCAATTTTTTTCATCAGTGTTTTAGCTTTCAGTATACAAGTCTTTTACCTCCTGGATTAAATTTACACCTAAGTATTTAATTTCTATAACTTTTTTATTTTGAATTATTATGGGTACATAATAGTTGTATATCTTTATAGGTTACACGTGATGTTTGATACAGGCATACAATGTGAATTAATCAAAGCAGGGTAATTGGGGTCTCCATCACCTCAGGCATTTATCATTTCTTTGTGTTACGAACATTTCAATTCCACTCCTTTAGTTATTTTAAAGTATACCCTAACATATTGTTGATTATAGTCACTTTGTTGTGCTATCAAATATTGTTCATTTTATCTAACGATCTAACTATATTTTTGCACTCATTAACCATCCTCACTTTATCCCCCCATCCCTGCTACCCGTCCCAGCCTCTGGTAACCATCATTCTACTCTCTGTCTCCATAAGATCAATTGTTTTTAATATTTAGCTCCCACATATGGGTGAGAACATGCAAGATTTGTCTTTCTGTGCTTGACTTATTTCACTTAACATAATGTTCTCCAGTTCCATCCACGTTGTAAATGACAGGATTTTATTCCTTTTTTATGGCCATACAATATTCCGTTGAGTATATGTACCACAATTTCTTTATCCATTCATTCACTGACGGTAACTTAGGTTGATTCCAAATCTTGGCTATTGTGAATAGTGCTGCATGGGAGTGCAGATATCTTTTTGATATACTGAATTCCCTTCTTCTGGATATATACCTAGTAGTGGGATTGCAAGGTCATATGTTTGTTCTATTTTCAGTTTTTTGAGGAACCTCCATACTGCTGTCCATAGTGATTGCACTAATTTACATTCCCACTAACAGTGTATGAGGGTTCCCCTTTCTCCGCATCCCCACCAGCATTCATTATTGCCTGTCTTTCTTATAAAAGCCGTTTTAACTGAGGTGAGATGATATCTCTTTGTAGTTTTGATTTGCAATTCTCTGATGACTAAAGATGTTGAGCATTTTTTCGTATACCTATTGGCTATTTCTATGTATTCTTTTGAGAAATGTCTATTCAGATATTTTTAAATCAGGTTGTTTGATTTTTTCCTATCAAGTTGTTGGAGCTCCTTATATATTCTAGTTATTAATCCTTGTCAGATAGGTAGTTTGCAAATATTTTCTCCCATTGTGTGGGTTTTCTCTTCACTTTTTTGATTATTTCCTTTGCTGTGCAGAAGGTTTTTAGCTTGATTGTTATCCCATGTGTCCAATTTCGCTTTGGTTGCCTGTGCTTTGGGAGTATTACTCAAGAAGCCCTTGCCCAGACCAATGTCTTGAAGCATTTCCCCAATGCTTTCTTTTAGTAGCTTCAGAGTATAGGTCTTAGATTTAAGTCTTTAATCCATTTTGATTTGATTTTTGTATATGGCAAGAGATAAGGGTCTAGTTTCATTTTTCTGCATATGGATATCCAGTTTTCCCAGCACCATTTATTGAAGAGACTATCCTTTCCCCACTGTATATTCCTCACAATGTCGAAGATAAGTTTACTATAGATGTGTGTATTTATTTCTGCATTCTCTATTCTGTTCCATTGGTCTATGTGTCTGTTTTTATGCCAGTATCATACTATTTTGGTTACTACAGCTCTGTAGTATAATTTGAAGTCAGGTGATGTGTTTTCCGAGTTTTGTTCTTTTTGCTCAGGGTGGCTTTGGCTATTCTGAGTCTTTTGTGGTTCCATACAAATTTTAGGATTGTGTTATTCTATTTCTGTGAAGAATGTCATTAGTATTGTGATGGGGATTGTGTTGTATCTGTAGATTGCTTTGGGTACTATGGACATTTTAATAATATTGATCTTCCCATCCTTGAGCATGGAATATCTTTCCATTTTTTTGTGCCCTCTTCAATTTCTTTCATCAATGTTTTATAGTTTTCATTGTAGAGATCTTTCACTTCTTTGGTTAAGTTTATTCCCAGATATTTCATTTTATTTGTGGCTATTATAAATAGGATTACTTTCTTAGTTTCTTTTTCAGATTGTTTACTGTTGATATATAGAAATGCTACTGATTTGTGCATATTGATTTTGTATCCTGTAACTTTACTGAATTTGTTTTTCAGTTCTAATAGTTTTTCTGTGGAATCTTCAGGTCTTTCTAGATATAAGATCATATCATCTGCAAACAAGGATAATTTGACTTTTTCCTTTCCAATTTTGATGCCCTTTATTTCTTTCTTTTGTCTGATTGCTCTAACTAGGACTTCCAATACTATGTTGAAAAGAAGTGGTGAGAGACAAGACATCCTTGTCTTGTCCCTGATCTTAGGGGAATAGCTTTCAACTTTTCACCATTGAGAATGATGTTAGCTATGGGTTTGTCATATATGGCCTGTATTGTGTTGAAGTAAATTCCCTCTATACCTAATCTTTTGAGTGTTTTTATCATGAAAAGGTGTTGGATTTTGTCAAATGCTTTTTCTGCATCTATTGAGATGGTCATATGAATTTTAGCCTTCATTTTGTTGATGTGGTGTATCACATTTATTGATTAGCATATGTTGAACCATCCTTGCACCCCAGGGATAAATCTCACTTGATTATGGTGAATGATTCATTTAATGTGTTATTGAATTTAGTTTGCTAATATTTTGTTGATGATTTTTGCATCTATGTTTATCAGGAATATCGGTCTATAACTTTCTTTTCTTGTAGTGTCATTGTCTGGTTTTGGTATCAGGGTAATACTAGCCCTGTAAAGTGATTTTGGAGGTATTCTTTCTACTTTGATTTTTTGGCAGAGTTTGAGAAGAATTGGTATTAGTTCTTCTTTAAATGCTTAGTAAACTTCAGCAGTGAAGCCGTCCAGTCCTGGGATTTTCTTTGGTGGGAGACTTTTATTACTGATTCAATCTCCTTACTCATTATTAGTCTGTTCAGATTTTCTATTTCTTCATGATTCAGTCTTGGAAGGTTGTATGTGTATTAAGAATTTATCCACTTTTTTCCTAGGTTAGCCAATTAATATTGTGAAAATGTCCATACTAGTCAAAATGATCTACAGATTCAATGCAATCTCTATCAAAATTCCAACATCATTTTTTACAGAAATGGAAAAAATAATCCTTAAATGTATATGGAACCACTAAAAACTCTGAATAGCCAAAATAACCTTGAGCAAAAAGAACAAAGCTGAATGCATCACACTCCCTGATTTTAAAATATATTATAAAATGATTGTAATCAAAACAGCATAGTACTGACATAAAAATAGACACATCAACCAATGGCATAGAATAGAAAACCCAGAAATAAACCCACTAATTTACTGTCAAATGATTTGGACAAAGATGCCAAGAACACACAGTGGGGAAAAGACAGTCTCTTTTTACCAAAATTTTATTTATTTTATTTATATAAATTTTATTTATTAAAATGGTACTGGGAAAATAGGATATCCACATACAGAGGAATGAAATTGGACCCACACCACATACAAAAATCAACTCAGAATGGATTAAAGTCTTAAATGCAAGATGCAAAACTGTAAAACTACTAAAGAAAACATAGGGGGAAAGCTCCACAACATTTGTCTGGGAAATAATTTTTTGTATATGACATGACCCCCAAAGCACAGGCAATAAAAACAAAAATAGACAAATGATATGGCATCAAACTAAAACGTTTCTGCACAGCAAAAGAAACAATAAACAAAGTGAAGAGAAAACCTACAGAACGGGAGAAAATATTTGCAAAACATACATTTGATAAAGGGTTAATAACCAAAATATATAAGAAACTTAAACAGCTCAATAGCAAGAAAAATAACCTGATTAAAACATGGGCAAAGAACCTGAGCAGACATTTCTCAAAAGAAGACATACAAATGACCAATAGGTACAAGAAAAAAATTCTCAACATCACTAATCATTAAAGAAATGCAAATTAAAACCACAAGGAGATATCACCTCGCACTTGTTAGAATGGCTTTTAGCAAAAAGATGAATGGCAAGTGTTGGAGAAGATGCAGAGAAAAGGAAATTCTTATACACTGTTGGTGAGAATGTGAATTAGTACAGCCATTATGGAAAATGATGTGATGCTTCCTCAAACAAGTAAAAATAAAACTATCATGTGATCCAGTAATCCTGCTTCTGGCTATATATCCAAAGGAACTGAAATCAATATGTCAAAGGGATATCTGCACTCCCATATTCATTGCAGCATTATTCACAATAGTGAAGATATGGAAACAATCTAAGTGTCCATCAGTGTATGAATGGATAAAGAAAATGTGGTATATATGCATAATGAAATACTAGATAACCTTTAAAAAGGGGGAAATCCTGTCATTTGCAACAACATGGGTGAATCTGTAGGACGTTATATTCAGCAAAATAAGCCAGGCACAGAAAGATAAACATGGCATGATCTCACTTATATGTGGAATCTAATAAAGTAGAACTTATAGAAGTAGAGAGGAGAACAATGGTTCCTAAACACTGGGAGGAGGGGAGAGGAAATGAGGTGTTGTTGATCAAAAGGTACAAAGTTTCAGATAGACAGGAGGAATAGGTTTTGCAATGTATTGAACAGTATGGTAACTATAGTCAATAATAATGTTACTGTGAGTTTTAAAATAACTAAGTAAATTTGAAATGTCTCACCATAAAAAATGATAGGTAAGGAAGATGATGGATATGTTAATTAGCTTAATTTAATCATGCCACATTTTATGCATATATCAAAATATCACATGGTACCCCAGAAACGTATATAACTATGATTGGCCAATCAAAATTTTAAAGTAAATATAAAAGCTAAAAATAATGTTAAAATTATATGTTACATATACGTGTATATATGTATATATGTGTATGTGTGTGTGTGTGTGTGTATATATATAGAGAGAGAGAGAGAGAAAGAGAGAGAGAGAGAGAGACATAAAATCATAAAATCATTCTCTCCATTAAGAACCCAAGCTATCTGTGGCAGGCATGCTCTATGAGTACTTACTGCTCCTTACCACCAACCCTTCCCCAAAGGATCCCTTTCCTCCTAGGGCCTAATACTTGGTTTCTAGCCCTCAGAAGATGGGAAAGTGTCCCTTTTATCTCTAGTCAAACCTATGAAGTGATTAAAAGTGTTAAGGCTCTGGAGACAGCCAACCTGAAATTGAATCTTTCAATTATAGTTCAATTTTCTGCTACTTCCTAGGTGAGGACATTAGGCAAGTTATGTAAACCTCATCGTGCTTCAGTTCACTAATCTATAAAATGGAAATAACAGTAGTACCCACCTCAGAAGGTTGCTGTGAAGATTACATGAATAAATGCATGGTAGGCATGTAAAACAGCTCCCAGCACATAGAAGCTTCTCAATAAAGGTTAGCTGGCATTACCTGTGAAATCTGCATAATTTTGACCAGTAGTTCTGACTGCTATGTTTTAGTCAAAGGAAGCCATCATTTCTGCTCTTCTGATTCATTTCAGTTTTTATAAGAAATTTTTAGGACACTTTTCATTCTTAGGCAATGGTTAGATATAAAAATAATGTAAGGCAAAAGAACATTATAGATGCCAAAAAGCAATGTCAGTTCACACCCAGAGCCTAGGAGTATAAACATGTTTGCCCACCACCCACATCCCACTTAAAATGTTCTTCCCCTCAATTTCCACTAATCCAAATCCTTCCTACCCTTCAAGAACAAGTCAAAGTCCCACATTGTTCAGAAAGTCTTTCCTGACTCCAGCCTTCATGAACTGCTTCCTCCTCCAAATTCCTAGAGCATTTTTTATTGGTGCCAAGTAGCATAGCTTTTAGTCCAATAACATCTCATAAGTAATTTAGTGTGGGAGTTTTGTCTTAGATGTGAGGGTGATCTAGCTGAGATATCTACCACCTCCCTAATCACCAGGACTGAGCTGTGTGACTCACATAGATGTTTACCTTTCCTTCCTTACTACTCCTGGTGGTAGAAAGAAGAACAGTGGCCATTGCATACATACAGAAGTCTGATTTCCAAGCCCAATGTGAATGAGAATATATGAATATTATTTTAAAAAAGGATTACTGAGATCTTTTAAAATCTGGTATAATGTTCTGCAGATAGTAAATATCTGTTTGATGGATGGATCAAGGAATAGTAATGCTGGCATACAATACAAAAGGTATAAAGTAGATACACTAAAATCTAATGGTCTAATGAATGCTTAAATTAAAACGGCTATGATGGCAAAAGGCGTGGTTTTAGGGAATGCACAAACTTTGTCTCAATTTTTTTAAAACAAAGCTTTTTACTAGATAAATCTTGATCATGAGAGAGAAGTTTTTGACGAATAGAGTGAAATTTCTAGAAGTGAGGCTGAGCCCCTGTTATGTGGTATTTTTGATCAACAAGGGAACTTTCTGGAAAGAAAAGCCCTGTTATATGATCTGAAATATGAAGGATCATCAGTGTAAAATACAAAATCAAAATTCCCATCATGCATAGAAATGACTTAATACTAAGCAAAACATTCCATTCCATTAGCAGGCTAGAGGGAAAAACAGTGATTTAATGCTTACATTCATGTAACCATGACTTGCATTTTTATATTAATTTTCTTTCAAGCCCCCTGTAAATTTACAAGCCCCCTATAAATTTTCCTTTCAGAGCTCTCAGCTAGAAAAGAATTAAAGAAAAAGATTATAAACTCTGAGCACCCTAAATAAGTCATTTCTATGAGATAATGTGTTTAAGGGGCTTTGTAAATTTAAAAGTGGTAAATTAAAGGCCTTCCGTTAAAATTCGTCCACTGCTCACCATCCTCAGTCACCTATAATGCCATTCTATAGCCATGGTTATGACGACAATTCAGTGCCTGATTACACAGTTCTATGTCTGAAATGCATTAAAAAATAAAAATAAAAATGACCAAGATGACCTCTTTTTTGTGTGTCTTGTATAGTCTTCCTACTTAAAAAAATATTTTCTTCCTTCTCATCTGTCTTCTCTCCTTTTTCTCATTCATTCCTCTCTCCTACTAATTTCATTTCTTTGCACTACTTTCTACCCACTTTTTCTTTTCTATCTTTTTCTTTCTCTTCTCCCTCACTCCTTATTCCTATTTTCTTTTTCTTCTTCAACCTTGTATGCTGTCTCACTCCGTGCACTATCATCTCTCACCACGCTCTCGTTTTTCTATCACAGCTTCTGTGTGTGTCTCTGCCTCTGTTTCTCTGCACCTTTGTCGGCCTGTCTCTGTCTCTCCTTATTTGTCACTTTCTCTTTAGCACAACCCCAACTTAGCTCAAATCTCTCTAACGCTAGGTTACTTACTATAAACTATAGTCTCCCAAACTTTCTAAAATGTAACTTTTCATCAGTTTGTAGTGTTTAATGGCAATCTCCACTCCTCATAGAGCTACATGCTCTTATTTATGGTGATTCTTAAAGGATTTCCCCCTTAAAAAATTAACTTTGTATTTTTGCAAAATTGATGACACTAAATGGAATTGCTCTGGATGTCATAATAGCAGGGCAGGAAATAGCTGCCCAGGATGAGCCACATCACTGAGGAATACTGCTTCAAAAGACTGAGCAAACACTAAGAAATTATGATTCTGTTCATTTCCGCTTCATTTTCTCTTTTCTGTGACATCATACTATACAGGAAAGTGAGGTGGCCTGGATTTAGTCCTGGCTTTGGCACTATTTTCTTCTCTTTATGACTTCAGAACTTTCATGTAATAGTAATAGCCTTGCAATCCTCTTCTGCTAAATAAGAAATAAAAAATCTTGGCCACCAGACCCACATCCTGCAGTCTCTCAAGATCAAATGAGAAAATGAAGATGAAAGTGTTATTATAAAGCACAAGACTTTTATATAGAGGTTCAGGTTCTTCTGAACCCTGATAACTCACTCAACTGAGAAAGGATCTAGGATCCTTACCTAAAAGCTTAAGTCTCAGCATCGTAAAGACTGAATGAAAGGATTTTGAGATGCAGCCAATGGTGAACTCTGAGCTGAACATATTTCCAAGCCTGAATCCACACCCAAAGTTGGAATGCTGAAATTCTTTCTGATGGCTTTGACTTTGATGAATTCGCTGATGGTTGACAAACGGCTTCCTTAAACTGATGTTAGGAAGTAAATAAGACTTTGCTCTTTTTCTTCCTTTCCCCTAATGTGTATTACCATCATCATTAAAAAGCAACAATTAAACACCTTGTTCTTCCTGGTACTATGTCAAGCCTGGTACAGATGTAAGTGCTCTCTGACCTAAGAGAAACAACAAAAATGAGTTTTAAAAAATAATATATTGACATTTGAAGATAATAAGTTATGTAGATGAGAGAGGCAAAATGGATTAGTGAAAAGGGCTGAGAGTTCAGATGCCTAGTTTCTAGTCCTGGTGCCATTTCTGATTTGTTGTGTGATTTAGAGCAAGTCCTATTATCTTTTTGAGCCCTAGTCTTCCCACTTTAAAATTTAGGAGTGAGATTAGATAATGTAAGAACCCCCTTCTGCTCTGGAGTTCTATGAGTGAATGACAAGATGAGACATTTTAGTTAAACTGTTTTTTGGTTTTCCTTTCAGGTCTTGATGCCTACCAATTATAAAGACGTAATGGAACAATTTTCCTAGAAAATGGTGGAGATAACTTCCTGTTCTGCCAAGATGGAATAACCCATTCCTCCTAGGCCTTCCCAGTTACAACTAAAAAATCCTGGACATAACAAAAAAAAAATAGGAAGGCTCTGAAATGTTGGAACGAAGAAGGCAGGCTACCTAGGGACCTCAGGAGTTGAGGAACAACAAGGCAGTGAGTTCCCTGGGTTTACTTAATGCCCCCCATATATCCTACACAAGACACTCCAAAATCCTCCTACTTAGAACTATCAATAGGCAGACCAAAAAAGCTCCAAGAAAAGTCTTTTTCCTGTATCCAAAGGCCTGAAGAAAGAATGGCCTAACAACAGAAAGTCTTTCTGGCAATCCCTACCCCACTCTAGCCAAACACCAATGGAAAAAACACAGCCACACTTCTAGCTGATATTCACACCCACTGCTCCCCCAATTCCTGCCCCAAAGAAGCAAGTGATATTAGTGGGGCCAAGCAGGGAGCTAATCTTCCATCTCCCACCTGGCAGAGGCAGAGGAACTTAGATTCTCCCAACTAGTGCTCTAGCGCTGTCAGTAGGGCCCAGCAGGGAGCTGATATTCCATTCCTGTCTGAAAGAAGCAGTCAGTGGTCTGATTGCCTCAGCAGGGTAGTGTCAATATCACCCAGCATCAAGGAGGCAGAATGAGATGGAGGAAAGTTGAGTAGCAGTAAACAAGCTGAAAATTAGATTAGAGAACAATTCCATTTACAATAGCATTAAAAAAATCCCTTAGAAATTAATTTAATGAAAGAAGTGCAAAACTTACACTCTGAAACAACAAAACTTTGTTTAAAAAAGTAACAAATACTTCAATAAACAGAAAGACATCTCATATTCATGGATCACAATCCTTACGATTTTAAGATGATAATATTACCCAAAATTGACCAACAGATTTATCTTAGTCCATTTGTGCTACTATAACAAAATACCTAAGACAGGGTAATTTATAAAGAACAGAAATTTATTTCTCACAGTTCTGGAGGCTGAGAGTCCAAGATCAAGGTACCAACAAGTTTGATATCTAGTGAGAGACTGGTCCCCACTTCCAAGATGGTGTTTTATTACTGCAGACTCCAGAGGGGAGGAAGCCTGTGTCCTCTCATGGTGAAGGGATGGAAGAGGCAAAAAGGGACCAGACTACCTCCATCAAACCCTTTTATAATAATATACATTATATATGTGTGTGTGTATATATATATGTATATATCTCCAATTGATTTTCAACTGGGTGCCAAGAAAATTCAATAGGGAAAAAATTGTCTTCAAAATGAGGGTTGCTGGGACAACTGGATATCCACATGCAAAAGAACTAATATTAACCCCTACCTTATACCATATACAAAAATTAACACAAAATGAATCAAAGACCTAAAGATACGAACTAAAATTATAAAACCTTTAAAATAAAATATAAGTTTAAATATTCATGACTTTGGTTCAGTCAGTCATTTCTTACATATGACAACAAAAGCACAAGAGATAAAAGAAAAAATAGATAAATTGGACTTCATCAAAACTAAAACATTCTGTGCTTCAAAGGACACCATCCAGAAAGTGAAATGACAATCCACACAACGGAAGAAAATTTTTACATATCATGTATCTGATAAGAGACTTGTATCTAGAATATATAAAGAACTATTACAACTCAATAATAAAAAGACAGAAAAATAATGCAGTTAAAAGATAAGCAAAGTATATGAATGGACATTTCTCCAAAGTGTATATACAAATGACATTACATACATTAGTATGTAATGACATACATTAGTCGTCAGTAATGCAAATCAAAACCACAGTGCAATGAGATATTACTTTACACCCACTAGCATGACTATAAATAAATGAAACATAACAAATGTTGGGAAGCATATGGAGAGATTGGAACCCTCATATATTGCTGGTGGGAATACAAAATGGTCCAGCCGCTGTGAAAAAGAGTTGTTCAGGAGTTATTGAAATAATTAAAGATAGAGTTACCATATAACCTAAAAATTTCACTACTAGGTATTTTTTCAAGAGAGGAGAAAAAACGTATGTCCACACAAAAATTTGTACATGAATATTTATAGCAGCATTATTAATAGCAAAAAGGTAGAAAACACTCAAATATCTTTTACGTGATGAATGAATAAACAAAAGGAGGTATACTCACACAATGGAATATTCATGCAGTATATTCATACAATGAAGAGTTACACAACAATGTAAATAAACAAAGTATAACTACCTCCAACAATATAAAAATTCTTAAAAACTTATGTTAACCAAATAAACCAGACACAGGAGTACATACATTTTTATTAATCTATTCATATAAAATACAAAAACAGGCAAAATAATGCATGGTGTTAGAAGTCAGGATAGTAGTTACCCCCCAGAGGAGTAGTTATTAGAAGGACATACAAGGAGGGCTTCTGGGGTTCTGGGAATGCTGGAAGTATTCTGTTCCTTGATATGGCTGCAGTTTTACACATATGTTTGCTTTATGAAAATTTACTGAGCTTCACACTTATGATCTATGCACTGTGCACTTTCTTGAATGTATATGTCAATACTTTATTTTGTTAAAAACAAACAAAAAATAATAATTAGTGTTTTCTCAGTCCAATAAAACAAACTCTGATCCTCTGAAATGAGGAACACAGGAAACTCCAGTTAGGTCAGTGTCTGACATCTCCCCAAACTGGGCCTACTCTCAGAGCACCTGATTTTAGTTGGTTTGTCAATTGTATTATTAGTCATATTGAACTTAGTCCTCTGGATAGAACTCTCCTAAAGATTCCATAATATGTTTTTCCAAGTAACTTAGATATTTCCTGGCTTTATAATAGTTAATGAGGTTGGATTAAGGAAAATATGAAGATAGAAGTTGTTTGACTTCCTGTGGAGCTCCAATTTAATCTTGAGTCACTCCTGCAGTTTCCAGTCCACATTAAAGAGAACTCAATCTTCTAGGTTAAGAACTCAGGCTTTGGAGTCAAAAAGGTCTGGAGTAGAATCTGTTTCCTATATTGCTGTGATTTTAGCCTAGTTAAACACTCTTTCTGAGACTCAAATTTCTTACTTAGAAAGTGAAAATAGGGGAGTAAAGTCAACAAGATGGTAGTATAGGAGTTTTCAGTGTTGTCCCCTCACAGAAATACCAATTTAAACAACCATCCATGTATGAAAATACCTTCATGAGAGATAAGGAGTCACACCTGGGTGGAGCACAGAAATAAGAATGTATGTGTTGAAGAGATAGGAAGGACAGTTTCACATTACCCACTTCACTGTTCCCCCAAGCCCATGCAGCACACTGCAGAGAGAGATACCCTCCCCATGGGGGAAGAAGAGGAAAGTGAACACCCAACTTCGCCATGGATGCTAGCACCAGGCAGGCAAGCCCCAGAGAATTCCAGCACCACGTCAGCCCCCATAACCACAGTCTCCAGACCTACCTCAGTGCTAGAACAACAGCTTCTGTGGACCCAGCCTCTAGGCTGGGCCCCATGGATCCAGGATCCAGGCCCACTGAAGCTCTAGGCCAGCCCCCATAGTTCTAGGCTCCAGGACAGCCTCTGCAGACCCAGGCTCCAGGCTGACCCTAGCACAAGGCAGGTTCCCATGGCCCCAGGTAATAGGTTGATACTGTGGACCCAGGCCCCAGTTCTACCCCTGTGGACCCAAGTATGAGGCCAATTCCTGTGTACTCAGGCCTCAGTCCTACCCTTATGGGCCCAGACACCAGGCCCACCCACTATTGACACAGGCAACAGACCAACCATCCTGAGGATCCCAGCAGGAAGCCCTCTTGTGGATTCCACCAATCAGCCCACCCAGAATCTCTGGATAGGCTGACTAGTAAAGTCACTTCCCTGCCACAGCCAGTCTGTAAAAACTGGAAAGGGTGCCTATTTTCTCAAACGTGCAGACAGCAATACAAGGCCACAAAGATCACAAAAATCAGGGAATATGACACTACAAGGAACAAAGTAAAGCACTAGTAATGAACCCTAAAGAAATGGAGATCTATGAACTTCCTGACAAAAAATTCAAAATAATCATCTTAAAGAAGCTAAATAAGATACAACACAGATATAAAGTTAATAAATTCAGGAAAACACTCTATGAGCAAAATAAAAAGTTCAACAAAGAGATAAAAACCATAAAAAAAGCAAACAGAAATTCTGTAGCTAAAGAACACAATGACTGAAATAAAAAGTTCCTTGGAGAACTTCAATAAGAGACTCCACAAGCAAAAAAAAAAAAAAAAAAAAAAAAATCAGAGAGATCAAAGATAGGTCATTTGAAATTACCCAAAGGAACAAAAAGTAAAAAAGAATTTTTATTTTATATTATTTATATATACATATATATATATATATATATATATTTTTTTTTTTTTAGACAGTCTTGCTCTGTCACCCCAGGTAGAATGCAGTGGCATCACCATAGCTCACTGCAACCTCCAACTCCCATGCTCAAGTGATCCTCCTGCCTCAGCCTCCCGAGTAGCTGGGACTATAAGCATGTGCCATGACACCTGGCTAATTTTTCTATTTTTTGTAGAGATGTGGTCTCAATCTTACTAAAGCTGGTCTCGAACTCCTGAGCTCAGGCAATCCTCCTGTCTTGGCCTCCCAGAGTGCTAGGATCACAGGCATGAGCCACTGTGCCTGGCCATAAAAAGAATTTTAAAAGAGTGAATAAAGCCTGCAGGACTTATGGAAAACCATCAAGTGAACCAATTTACACATTATGTGTGCCACAGAAGGAACAGAGAAAGAGAAAGTGGCAGAAAGATTATTGAAACAGGTAAGGACAAAAAATGTTCCAAACTTTTAGAGGGAAATGTACATCCAGATTCATGAAGCTCAAAGAATTCTAAATAGATTAAATATAAAGAGATCTTCACCAAGACATTATAATTTAATTCTTAAAAGTCAAGAGAAAGAGAGAATCTTGAAAGCAGTAAAAAAAAAAGTGAGTTGTCACATACAAGGAAACATCCATAAGATTATCAGTGGATTTCTCAGTAGAAATCTGGCAGTCCAGAACGGAGTGGGGTGATGTATTCAAATTGCTGAAAGAAAAAAAAACTGCCAAGTAAGAATACTATGCTTAGCAAAGACGTCCTTCAGAAATGAAGGAGAAAGAAAGATTTCTGAGACAAATAAAAGCAAAAGGAGTTTACTGCCACCAGACCTGTTTTTACAAGAAATGCTAAAGGGAGTTCTGCAAGTTGAAACAAAAGGACACTAACTAACAACATAAACGCATATGAAAGTATAAAGCTCACTGTAAGGTAATAATATAGATAAATTAATACTGTAAGAGTGGTACATAAATCACATTTAACTCTACTACAAAAGTTAAAAGACAAAAGTATTAAATTAAATTAGCTACAATAATTTGTTAATAGATTCACTATATAAAAAGATGTAAATTGCAACATCAATAAGATCAAATGTTGAGAGAGGAGAAGGTAAAGTATAGAGTTTTTATATGCAGTTGAAGTTAAGTTTTTATCAGCTTAAAATACACTGTTATAACTATAAGATGTTTTATGTAAGTCTCACGGTAACTGCAAAGCAAAAACCTGTAGTGGACACACAAAAGAGGAAGAGAAAGAAATCAAAGCATACCACTGCAAAAGAAATTATTAAATAACAAAGGAATACAAAAAAAAGCAAAACAAAGGATTAAAAGAACTACAAAACCATCAGAAAACAATTTGTAAAATGGCAATAGTAAATCCTCACATAGGAATAATTATTTTAAATATAAATGGATTAAAATTTCTAATTTAAACACAGGAGTGACTGAATGGTTTAAAAAGCAAGATCCAAATACTTGCTGCCTATAAGACTTGCTTTGGCCTTAAAGACACACATAACCTGATAATGAAGGGATAGAAAAATCTATTTCAGGCTAATGGTAACCATAGGATGGCAGAGGTGGCTATACTTGCATCAGACAAAATAGACATTAGTCAAACACTGTCACAAGAGACAAAGAAGGCCATTATATAGTGTTAAAAGGGTAAATTAAACAAGGATATAAGCAATTGTCAATATATATGCACTCAACATCAGATACCTAAATATGTAAAGCAAATGTTAACAGAACTGAAGAAAGAAATAGACAGCATTATATATAGTAGGAGACTTCTATACCCTACTTTCAACCATGACAGAAAATCAATAGGCAAACAATGGACTTGAATAACACTACAGACCAAATGGACCTAAAACAGCCATATATAAAACATTCCTTGCAAAAGCAGCAGATCACATATTATTTTCAAGTGCACACAGAACATTTTCCAAGATACACCATATGTTAAACCATAAAACAAGTATTTTCTCTGAACACAATCATATGAGATAGAAATCAATAAAAGAAGGAAAATGGAAAATTCACAAATATGTAGAAACTAAATAATCCACTTCTGAATAACCAGTGGGTCCAAAAGAAATCAAAAGAGAAATAAAAAAAATAAATTGAGACAAAT
The DNA here is from genome assembly GCA_023783475.1 of Daubentonia madagascariensis. NCBI lineage: Eukaryota > Metazoa > Chordata > Mammalia > Primates > Daubentoniidae > Daubentonia > Daubentonia madagascariensis. The sequence continues at coordinate 646,353 of JAKFHU010002592.1, forward strand.
GAAAATTAAAACACAACATATTAAAACTTATGAGATGCCACAAAAGCAATTCTGAAAAGAAAAGTTTATAGCATTAAACAACTACATTAAGAAAAAAAGGAAAGATCTCAAATACAAAACTTAACTTTATACCTCAAGGAACAAAACAACAAAAGAACAAACTAAGCCCAAAGTTAGAATAAAGAAAATAATAAAGCTCAGGGCAGAAATAAATTAAATAGAGACTAGAAAAGCAATTGCAAAGATCAATGAAACTGAGTTGTTTTTTTTAAAGAAAAATGAAATTGAAAAACCTTTAGCTAGATAAGAAAATAAGAGAAAATACTCAAACAAAACCAGAAATTAAGGCACATATATTATAACTGATACCATAGAAATACAAAGAATCATAAGAGACTACTATAAACAATTATATGCCAACAAATTGGATGACATAGAAGAAATTCCTAGACACATACAACCTACCAAGACTTAATCATGAATAAATAGAAAATTTGAACAGATCAGTAATGAGTAAGAAGATTTAAACAGTAATCAAAAACCTGCCATAAAAGTAAAGCCCAGGACCTGATGGCTTCACTGTGTGAATTCTAACAAACATTTAAAGAATAATTAATGCCAATCTTTCTCAAAGTCTTCCAAATTATTGAAAAGGAGAAAATATTTCGAACCTCATTTTACAAGGCCAGTATTCCCTGATACTATAGCCAGACAAGGACACTACAAGGAAAGAAAATTCCAGGACAGTATTACTGATGAACATTGATGAAAAAATCCTTAATAAAATACTAGCAAACAAAATTCAAAAGCACATTAAAGAATCATCCACCGTGATCAAGTGGGATTTATCCCAGGGATGCAAGGATGGCTCAACATATGCAAGTCAGTAAGTGTGATTCACCACATTAAGAGAATGAAGGATAAAATTCATATGGTCATCTCAATAGATGCAGAAAAAACATTTGACAAAATTCAACATCATTGCATGATTCAAAACTCTCAACTATTAGGTACACAGGTAAAATACCTCAACATAATAAAGTAATTTATATGAGAAAAGCACAGCTAATATCATAGTCAATAATGAAAATCTCAAAGTTTTCTTCTAGGATTAGGGAATAGACAAGGATGGCCACTCTTACTACTTCTAATCAATATAGTACTGGAAGTTCTAGCCGAGGAATTAGGCAAGAAGAAGAAATAAAGTGTCCAAATGAGGAAAAAGTAAAACTGTCTGTTTGCAGATGACAAGATTTTATATATATAAAACCAAAAAGACTCCACCAAAATTCTATTAGAACTAATAAACAAATTCATTCAGTTGAAGGATACAAAGTCAAAATACAAAAATCAATTGCATTTCTATACACTAACAATAAACTATCCAAAAAATTAAGAAAATGATCCCATTACAGTAGCATCAAAATCAGCAAAATATTTAAGAATTTAACCAAAAAGGTGAAAGATCTGTACACTGAAAACTATAAAATATTGGTGAAAAGCTGTAGAAGACATAAATAAATGGAAACATTTCCATGTTAATTGATTGGAAGAATTAACATTGTCAAAAAGCCCATACTACTCAAAGCAGTCTACAGGTTTGGTGTAATTCCCATCAATATTCTAACGGCATTTTTCAAAGAAATAGAAAAAAAATCCTAAAATTCATATGGAACCACAAAAGACTCAGAATAACCAAAGTGATCTTGACCAAGTAGAACCAAGCTGGAAGAATCATACTTCCAGATTTTAAAAATATATTACAAAGCTATAGTAGTGAAAACTGTGGTGCTGACATAAAAACAGACATCTAGACCAATAGAACAGAATAGAGATGCCAGAAATAAATTCACACATTTATGCTAATTGGTCTTTGACAAAGGTGCCAAAAATACCCAAAGGAGAAAAGATAGTTTCATCAATAAATCATGCAGGGAAAACTGGGTATCCACATACAGATAAATGAAATCAGACCCTTATCTTACACCATATGTAAAAAATCAACTCAAAATGGATTAAAGACTTAAACATAGGATCTGAAAATATAAACCCACTGGAAGAAAACATAAAAGAAACATTCTTGACATTGCTCTTGGCAATGATTTTTTTGAATATGATCCGAAAAGCATAGGCAACAAAAGGAAAAACAGACATGTGGAATTACATTAGACTAAAAAGCTTATGTACAGCAAAGGAAAAAATCAACAGCGTGAAGAGACAATCTACAGAATGGGAAAAAATATTTGCAAACTGTACATGTGATAATGGATTAATATCAAAAGAAGTAAGGAACTCAACTCAATATCAAGGAAACAAATAACAAAAGCCCTGACTTCAACATAACTCAATTCATCCACGTAACAAAAACACTTGTACTCTATTAATATTGTGAAATCTTAAAAACATGGGCAGAGGACCTGAATGGACATTTCTCAAAAGAAAACTTACAAATGGCTCACAGGTATATAAAAAAAATTCTCAACATCACTAATCATCAGGGAAATGTAAAGTAAAACCACAATGATATTGCACCTCACACCTCTTAGAATGGTTATTATCAAAAAGACAAAAGATAACAAATGGTCAGACAGAAAAAGGGCGGTCTGGCAGAGGCCTCCTACCTCACCACTCCCAGGGAAGGAGGTGAAGAGTGTGGACAGCTGCCTGTGCGCAGATCATTCACTCCAAAAACAGCATTGTGAAAATGCAGAGAAGCATCATGGGACACTCAGCGCAAGACAAAAGTTGACAGAGAGACACATTCACAAAGATCAGAGAGCACAGGAAATGCAATAGAGATCAGAGCACAGGAAGGATGCGTTCACCAGGTCAGCACAGTGCAACCTGAACTACAGGTGGTCACGCACCATCCCCACAGACTTCCCATTCACTCAGTCAGGGACAAGCCAAGAGTTGGTGCAAAGTTGTTGCATGAGACATCAGGCTCTGTGTAGGAGAAGCAATTGTGGGAACCATACAGAACTCTCGGGTGCACTGTGCAGAGACTGCTTAGAGCTGGGGATAGACTGAGCTGAGATACAGCTTCCTGGGACAGTACGCTGGAATTTGGAGACGGACACCTCGCCCCTGGAAGTCAGCGGGACCAGGGCACAGGAGTTGAACGGAGAGCAACGGGATATGCCCTTAGGGGCTGCCAGCAATTGCCTCCGCAGGACCCAGGCGGGTTGAGGAGAGCTGATCTGAACCCTGATGTATGCCAGACTGGCAGTCAGCAGCCATCTTTAAGGTCTCCCACCTGGAGATGACTGTTAGGTCTCTAGCTTCACCCCACCCCTGGCCCAGGGACTCTTCAGCCTGGGCGCAAGAGGCTATGCTCTTGGTGGCTGCGGACAGCTGCCTCCATGGGTTCCAGGTGGGATGAAGTCCCTGACCTGTATCGGTGGGACCTTTGTGTATTGGAAACAGTTTGCAGCCCATCCATCCAGTCCTGCCTCCCTGGCTCTGGCCTTCTCCTATGTGATTGGCCCTAGTGCCTGCTTTCCAGGTCCCCATCAGCCACTACCTCAGATAACGGTCACATTGAAGGTTGCTGTGCCATAGTGACTCAATTTGTATAAGTACAGCTTCCCAAGAAAACCGAATGCCTCAGGTGCTACAGGCTGAACCAGAGCAGCTGCCCCAAACCCCCCTCAATTTATTAGAGAGTTTTGCTTGATCCAAGAGTGCCTTCAGCTGCCACTATTCCCACTGGTGGAAGCATCCCCTTGGCTAAGACTTCTGGGGATAGAGAGGTCCACTCACCTAGCCTTGGGGACTAGTGGTGGAAAAGGGGTGCACAACTGGAGATCCCCCATCAGCCAGTGGCACACACAGATGCAAGTCAGAGGGCCAGACACACAAACTGTGGGAAAGCTTGAGAGCCCACAAGTAGTCCAGTCGGAGGGAAAAGTGCCCAAGCTTTCAGACAGGGAAGAAAAAACCTGGCTAGAGACCTCAGCAATCACACCAGTTAGTCCTTCCCATCAGAATCAGCCCTCCAAGCCCAGGGAGACAGAGCTCTGAGCTCCATAACAGTAGCCCCCCACGAGTGGCCAGATAAGCAACCTCTGAGCTGTGTAGAAGTTCTCTCACCATAGCTCTGGCACTGCAGCTGCAAGCTATCATGCTCCTCCCCCCACCTCAGGGGGAGCAGGGAGCAGGTTACTTTGACCCAGGGAGAAGGGTCAAAGTAACCCCTGGGAGCCCCTCCCAAAGCTTGGGGCTTTCATATACCCCATCTGGGGGACCAGAGCCTGCCACAGGCACAACAGAGTAACAAGGTAACTGGCTCCTCCACACAAACTACAATCAACGACAGCAGGAACAACCCCATAGCTAAAAATATTGCCTTCTATTTCAAGCTATTAGGGAGCAGTGGATTTGTACCCTCAAGTACAATCCACCAGCTTGGTGCTCAAGCTAGAAGAACAAACTCATTACACTCCACTGGGAGGAGATGAAGACAACAGGTCAGAGATAACCCCAGAGGTCCCCCAAACTTGCTAAAATACACCTAAGGCAATACAGACTGGCACTCCTCTCCCTGGTTCTGCCAGGGAACAATTCTTCTGGTCTTGGAGAAAGGGCCATAACCTAGCCCTAGCACCCCTAGCTCTCCATCGAGAGGCCAGATGAGAAAGATTCAGTGAAAGAACACAGGAACCATGAAAAATCAGAGCAAAAAGTCACCCCCAAAAGAAATCATTAGCTCCTCAGCAATGGATACCAACTTAAATGAAATGGGTAAGATGACAGAGGAAGAATTTTGTTTATGGATTGTAAGAAAGCTCAAAGAAATTCAAGAGAAAATTGAATCCCAGCACAAAGAAAGCACAAGAACAATGCAAGAAATGAATGAAAAATTCTCTAAAGAAATTGAAATATTACAGAAAAACCAAACAGAAATACTGGAAATGAAAGAGGTATTCAAGGATCTACAAAACACAGGGGAAAGACTTAAGAATAAGCTGGATCATGCAGAGGAAAGAATCTCAGAGCTGGAAGACAACCCTATGTGCTAAACAAATCAGTCGAAGAGAAAGAACACAGAAGCAAGAGACATCAACAAAGAATATAAGAAATGTGGGATTATGTAAAGAGGGCAAACATAACAATCATAGGCATCCCTGATGGTGAAAAAGAAAATACACAAGGGCTGGAAAATCTATTTGAAGGAGTAATAAAGGAAAATTTCCATGGCCTAGCCAGAAATCTCAATATCCAGGTACAAGAAACACACAGGACTCCTGGGAGATTCAATGTGAAAAGGCAATCACCATGCCACATATTTGTCAGGCTGGCCAAAGTAAACATGAAAGATGCACTCCTCCGAGCAGTAAGGCAAAAACAGCAGGTAACCTACAAAGGAAAACCTATCAGATTAATTGCAGATTTCTCAACTGAAACCTTACAAGCCAGAAGGGACTGGGGACCCATCCTCAGTCTTCTAAAACAGAATAATGGCCAACCCAGAATTCTTCATCCTGCAAAACTAAGCTTCTTAAATGAGGAAGAAATAAAAACTTTCCCAGACAAGCAATCGTTGATGGAATTTGTGAAGACCAGACCTTCCCTGCAGGAAATACTCAGACCTGCATCGTACACTAACCAATGCAATAGACACCCACCAGTATAAAATTACCCAAAAGCTAAAAGTCCAAAACCCAGATTCCACAATGGCTCAAGAGGTAAGGCAAAACAGTAAGAGTCTACCCAACAGGATAAACAGAAATCTGCCCCAAATATCAATACTCTCAATAAATATGAATGGCTTGAATTGCCCACTGAAGCAATATAGGCTGGCTAAATGGATAATAAAATACAAGCCAAGTATTTTCTGTATCCAGGAAATGAATCTTACACACAAGGACTCATTCAGACTCAAAGTGAAGGGATGGCACAAAATTTACCAGGCAAATGGAAACCAAAAGAAAGCTGGGGTAGCCATTCTTATATCAGATATCATAAACTTTAAAGCAACAAAAGTAAAGACAGCAAAATGTCTATAGGTGAAGGAAACCAAGCATATCTATAACCTTGTTATCACTCAACAAAGTAGACAATCCTATAGTTGTCCAAACAGTATCAAGCAGGAAGGGAAAAATCAATCAAAGGACTAATAACAAAGTGTTATGATGATTAACAAGAATTTATCTGCGGCAAGAGGGATAAGACCATCAGGGTAAGAGACAATAAAAGGAACAAGAATGTGGTGAGATTATGCGTTGATAGACCAGTAGGGAATTTCCTGGGTCATGGGGATCTTGTACACATGTGGTAACAGAGCAATAAAATGAAATATGAATCTTATTTGAGGATCCATGAGTTCCGTCTGAAACAATTTAGTGTAGGGAGATTTCCTTGTTCACTGTTGTATCTTTGTAACAGCATAATGACTGATACAACAGATGTTTCTCATCAAAATATGAAAATATATTGAGAGTTTATTTGATATGGAAAAACAAGCTTTCTTTGAAAACACTTCTTGGGCTGTAAAGTTGTATGTGTATTACAAGTTGGTTCTCACATCTGCTAATCCTATTATGAATGTGTGAAATAAAAGAACACACACATACAAGAAGATGAAAATAATAATATTAACACTTACTTCAGTGGGGTTTGGCAAGGATGAAATGAGATAACACATGTAAAACATTTAAAGCAGTGTCTGGCACATGGTGCTGGTAATGATTGTTGTTGTTCCTGTATGTATCCCCACCTCCACCCCTGCCACTATCACCAATTCTCCTCTTCTATATCCTTTCCTTCCATCGTATTTTGATATTACACCAACTATTCAGAATTTTGGGATGTACACCTTTGTGTTCCCCATGATCTTATTGGAAGATATCCTATAAGCCTTAAGCATTACTGTAAATGTGGTGGTGAGAGGCTGGGGGCTTAGGCCTGCTATCAACCCAATACATGATTACCATATATGGAATGGGAGGCCTGTGTCCCCTTTTGTAATACTACCATACTACAAACAGGTTAAAAGGGTCTACACTACCATACCCAAAACATAGGCCAATTCTACAATCCTGTCTAATCAATTGCTACAGATCACTCTAGGATCTTGACAGCAGGTTCCATTCTTCAAGATGAGCTAAGTGACCCAATGACAGCCACCCAGCCAGATTTTTCCAGCATTGACAGCCTTGCATTCTATTTAATTCAATTCCATAATATCCCAGGCTCTCTTTATTGAGTTGAGTGGTATTTCCCATAAATTCACCTTCCCAGAATCAGTTAATATGATATTATTTGAAAATAGAATCATTGCAGATGTAATCAAGTTAAGATTAGGTCATACGGTATTAGAGTAGACTCTAAACCAATGACTGGTGCCTTTATAAGAAGAGGGAAATTTGGACACAGACACACAAAGAAGAACACAATGCGAATCCAGAGGCAGACATTAAAGTGATGATGCATCAACAAGCCAAGGAACACCAAGAATTGCCAGCAACCATCAGAAGCTAGAAGAAAGAAAGGATTATTCTCTAGAGCCTTCAGAGAGGGCATGGCCCTGCTGACACTTGATTTCAGACTTCTAGCCTCCAGAACTGCGAAGAATAAATTTATGTTATTTTAAATCGCCCAGTTTGTAGAACTTTGTTACAGCATTCCTAGAAAACTAATATACTCTCCCTTCTCAATAGTCAACAGCATTGCAAAGAAGTTTTATGGACTGTCCTTGGTAATCTCAGCATTGACAAAATTGCACTTTTAGACAGTGAATAATTAGTCAATGTTTTCTGCATTGGAAACCCAGTGTGTGTTTGTGAGAGGGTATTGGGTGGCTGTCATCTCAATCACTGCTATAGAGAAACACTTCCAAATACATGATAATTAAGTCCCTGAGAAAAATCAAACTATTCTTTATTATTATTATAATTGTTATTTCAAAATATTATGGGGGTACAAATGTTTCTGGTTACATGGATTGATTTTGTTTTGCTTGAGTCAGGGTTATAAGTGTGTCCATCACCCAGAGAATGTTCATTGTACCAGTTAGGTAGGCTTTCACCCATCCCCTACTCCCCCTTCCCCCTACTTGATTTCCACTGAGTTTTTCTTCCCTATGTGAACATGTGTGCACATCAGTTAGTTCTGATTTAATAGAGAGTACATGTGGTGTTTGTTTTTCCATTCTTTAGATAATTCAATTAGGATAATGGTCTCCAGTTACATCCAAATTGTTGCAAAAGAACTTAATTCATCCTTCTTCATGGCTGAGTGGTATTCCATAGTATACATATACCACATTTTGTTAATCCACTCATGAATTGATGGACACTTGGGTTCATTCCACATCTTTGCAATTGTGAAATGTGCTGCAATAAACATTCGAGTGCAGGTGACTTTTTGATAAAATGACTTATTTTCCATTGGGTAGATACCCACTACTGGGATTGCTGGATCAAATGGCAGGTCAACTTTTAGTTCTTTGAGGAATCTCCATACTGTTTTCCACAGAGGTTGTACTAATTTTCAGTCCCACCAACAGTGTATAAGTGTTCTTTTCTCTCTGCATACATGTCAGCATCTATTGTTTTTGAACTTCTTAATAAAAGCCATTCTAACTGGGGTAAGGTGATGTCTCACTGTGGTTTTAATTTGTATTCAACCAAATTCAGTAACTTTTCCCGAAAAAGAATCCTCAACACACTAGGCATAGAAAGAACATACCTGAAAATTATAAAAGCCATATATGACAAGCCCACAGCCAAAATCATACTGAATGGGGAAATGTTGAAAGCATTCCCATGAAGAACTGGAACAAGACAAGGATGCCCACTGTCACCACTTCTATTCAACATAATAGTTCTAACCAGAGCAATCAGGCAAGAGAAAGGGAGTCATCATAATACCTAACTATAGTATCCAGAATCTATTAATACAAAGAACTCAAACAAATCACCAAGAAAAAAACCAACAACCCCATCAAAAAATGGGCAAAAGACATGAACAGAATTTCAAACAGATAGACAAATGACCAACAAACATATGAAAAAATGTTCAACATCACTAATCACCAGGAAAATGCAAATTAAAACCACAATGAGATACCACCTTACCCCTGTCAGAATGGCTATTATTAAAAAGTCAAAAAACAATAGATGCTGGTGTGGATGCAGAGAGAAAGGAATGCTTATACACTGTTGGTGGGACTGCAAACTTGTGTAACCCCTGTGGAAAATAGTATAGAGATTCCTCAAAGAGCTAAAAGTAGACCTACCATTAGATCTAGCAATCCCACTATTGGGTATCTACCCAAAGGAAAAGAAATAATTTTATCAAAAAGACATCTGCACTCAAATGTTTACCACAGAACAATTTACAATTGAAAAGACATGGAATCAACCTAAGTGTCCATCAATTCATGAGTGGATAATGAAAATGTGGTGTGTGTATACACACACATACATATACCATGGAGTACTAATCAGGCATAAAAAGGAATGAAATAATGTCTTTCTCAGCAACTTGAGTGGAACTAGAGGCCATTATCTTGAGTGAAGTGTCTCAGAAATGGAAAAACAAACACCACATATTCTTACTAATGAGTGGGAGCTAAATGATGAGTGCACATGGACACAAAGACATGTAAAGGACATTGTGAACTAAGAAGGGGGAAGGGGAGAGGAGTGAGGGATTAAAACTTACCTATTGGGTGCAGTGAACACTGTCCTAGTGACGAGCACACTGAAAGCCCTGACTTCAGCATTATACAGTGGATCCATGTAACTAAACATTTGTACCCCCTTAATATTTTGAAATCAAAAAAATAAAATCTTAAAATCATGTTGTATTAAATTGAAAAGGATAATGATAAAATGTCTGAGTCATTTGTAAGTAAATTGAAATACTAAAACATTGATTATTAAACATAAGTTTAATTTTATATACTTTGACATTTTATTTTTATAAAATATAGGAAGCTAAATATATTTAGATATGCTAAAAAAATTGAAGAATGATAGTTCAAAGTTGCTTTAAGTTCCCAGGTTTTTATTAAAAATAAGGGTTAAGAGTTAACTTTGTAATTAATATATATAATTAAAACTACCAGATAAAAGATAAACAATTCTACATTCAAAATATGAAGAAAAAATTTGGATGTATTCTCTTTTTTTGGTTAAAAAAAGGTTACAAAAAGATGTAAAAATTTGATTTTTGGAAAAATAATTTGCCTAATTCACGTGTTTTTAAAATAGTTTTAAATTGAATAAATAAAACTAAATGAATATAAAAAGTTTACAAATGGTAAAATTTTATAAAGTTTATGGAAATCTTTATGTTCAAATCAATTAAGATTAAACAGATCTGTTTATAAAGTTTTATTAAAATTATCCTTAACATTTAATATACTAATGCAAAGATAAAAATTGTTTTTCTCTTTTAAGCAAGATTTTCATATATTATTAATAAATACAATAAAAATTTTTTGTTCACCTTTAATGTAAACTACAAAAAGAATAGAGAGAAGAGAGAGGAGAGAGGAGAGACACAATAAATTTGCCTCTTTATTTTTCAGATTATCTTTATCAGGTCTGATTGTTTGGAAAACAGAGTCTCCTCTCTATCAAAGTGTAAAATGTTTGCCTTTTAAGACCTTTGACTTATCACTTTGGCTGAATAAATGACTTTTATAGGAACCTCTGATCCTGTTATATAAGTGTTTTATGACAACAAATGTTTTAAACCTTTGATATTTGACAAACTTTCCAAAATCAAAATTGTAAATTCAGTCTTTTTGACCTCAAACTAACTTTTTAAATATTAGGGACACTGAAAGGCTAAGAGAGACGTATTAGGCTTATTTGGTATGTTAAAACTGTATAGGAAGCATTGTCAAATATAAAATATTGTTTAATTTTCTTTTGGTTATATTTATATAAACCTGTTATTAATATTTGTTCTAAAATTATATGAGATTCCTAAAATTCTGATATACTTTGATATGTATTATCACTAATAATTATGGTTATTGTGTTAAATTGTATGTCACAAAAATTACCAAATTTCTTTGTCAATTGCCTCTTTAACCATGGTTATGCTAAGACTTTTTGTCATCCACAGACAATTATTATTTTACTTTAATTCTTCTTAAAAAGCAGTTTTTAACTAACCATGGTCCAAAATTTGCATCTTCAAGAAAATTTATGGGAAGGACTCTGACAAGTACTCTTAAATACAGGTTTCTAATAACTTTAGAGATCATTCAATTTGGACTGAATCCTGAATTATTTCCCAGTTACAAGTCTCCAAACTGTCTCAAACTCTTCTTCCATTTTTCTGACTTGGCCTCGATGAAATTGCCACCATCTTTTTCCTGAGGCCCTAAAATCACACCGTCTGACATCCAAACTCCAGGATAAACTGTTGCAAATATAATATTAACATTAGTTTTTCTGTTTAAAAGCTACTTTCACTTTAACTGAAGGTGCTTTGAGTTTAACATCGAGATACCTGAGCTCGGTGCCTTCTAGACTCTAAGAAACTGACTTACTTTAATAATAATTAAAAAAATATTCTTGAGTATTGCTGAATCAACCTCAAGCAGAACAAGAATTAATTACATGGGACTGAACTAAATTTTTTGATTGTTTGTTTAAAACATTGCTAATTCTTTTTATGTTTTATTTTCCAGAAGTCAAGAAAACTTTTTTGCTTCCTTTGAGCTATTTATAGCTTACAACAAATTAGGAAAGTATATTTTGTGAATAATTTGAAACATTTTTCTCTCTATTTAATTTCTCCAGAATTTGGAAACTATTCATAAGTATCTTTATTTTATGGCAATATAGTTATTTGTATAAATTCAGTAAGAATCTATTTTTCTTTTATAACAGCACAGAATTAGAGATGCTGGTTATTTTACCAAGGCTTTTATTATATGGCATGTTTTCAGATATGCCAAGACTGCTTTGAGGAATTAGGTTGACTTTATAAGGCCAATAAAAAGCCCTCTGGAAAGAAAAATACTGACCTGATACCTCATCTATAACATTTCCTGATATGTGGTAAGTAAAGAATGTCACTTTCTGACAGATCAGGGAACCTCAAGTTACTTTTGGGACCTCGAGAAAAGAGGAATTTACGCAATTCATACAGGTATCTACAGGTAATTAAATCCTTGGCTTGGCTCAAGAGAACTTGAAGTAACCTGAAATTTCTTATGAAAAAAGTTCCAGCAAAGTCAATTAAAAAAAAAGGCCTATATGGCCAATGATTATTTTTCCTGCACTTTATGCAAATAATCAGAGTATGAGACTAAAATTTATTTCACAAATTTGTCTTACTGTGATTTGTCTCTAATGAAAATGAAAAACTAGAGAGAGAAAATTACATTTCAGAAAAAAATATAGAGAACTCATTAGATTCTAGCCTTGCCATCATTTTTGCGTTTTATTATTTACCTACAATTTTTTGACATTGCTCCTTCTTGACTTAATTTTTTCTCCTCTGAGGCACATATCTCCTAAAAATGAACCTTCCTAGTGACATGGGATTCGATTTAAAAAAAAATACAACCATGAACTCATGACTTCTACAATGCTTTCTCTGAAAGATTTTGGAGAACAGAGGGGAGTGCAAAAAGAAAATCAAAGCCTCAGGGCCAACCTCCCCAACCCCTTATGCAAAAGGGAAGGCAAAAACCTCCTGCACCTGTGAAGAACTGGCCTCAAAGATCATTCATTGACGAAATTCCTTGCTAACTTCCCATAAGCAAGGGCGTGCAAATTGTGCCTATGTCTAGCACCTAAAACTAAAGCCTAACTGATTCCACACTAATAATGAATTACACGTTTATCTTTATAGGTAACAGAACCGGAGACAAGACAGAATCAGAAATTCTCCCATCTACCCAGGGGCATCTACATAATTGATGCTTCCTTCACTCCCTTTTTTCCTTTTAACATTCCCCATATTTTATGTAAAATATGGATATCCTGAGCCTCACAATAATGTAACCACTTTGCCTCATCAGCCACTCCCCACTTTTTTTCTTTCTGCATACCTTTATTTTATTTTTTTAATTTATTTTTATTTTTTATTTCAGAATATTATGGGAGTACAACACTTTAGCTGTATATATTTGGCTATATATATTGCCCATGCACTGCCGTGTCAGAGCTAAAATCGTAGTCATCCCCCAAACTGTGCTCCCCGCATCCATTCAGTGAGAGTTTTCCCATCCCCTCCATCCCCCTCCCGCCTGCCCGCCCCCTGATGAATATTGTTGCCCTGTGTGATGTAAGTGTTCATCAGTTAGTACCACTTTGATGGTGAGTACCAGTGGTGTTGTTGTTCCATTCCTGTGACACTTCGCTTGGAAGAATGGGCTCTAGCTCCAACCAGGATAATACCAGATGTGTTAATTCACCATTGTTTTTTATTGCTGAGTAATGCTCCATGGCATACATATACCACATTTTATTAATCACTCATGTATTGATGGGCACCTGGGTTGTTTCCACATCTTTGCAATTGTGAATTGTGCTGCTATAAACATTCGTGAGCAGATGTCTTTATTATAGAATGTCTTTTTTTCCTTTGGGTAAATACCAAGTAGTGGGATTGCTGGGTCAAATAGTAATTCTACTTTTAATTCTTTGAGGTATCTCCATATTACTTTCCATAGAGGTTGTACTAATCATCAGGGAAATGCAAATCAAAACCACAATGAGATATCACTTAACTCCAGTGAGATTGGCTCATATCAAAAAATCCCCAAACAACAAATGTTGGTGGGGATGCGGACAGATAGGAACACTCATACACTGCTGGTGGGACTGCAAATTAGTACAACCTCCGCATACCTTCAAATGCCTAAGGTTCCAACTTCCCCTTTGGAAAAATAGCCACAGCTTGTCTGCAGTTCATGCTTTTCCCCTGTGCATCCTCAAAATCTTGGCTTAATAAATCTCAATTAAGTGTGACTCTCATTTTATGCCACTTATTATTCTACTTATTATTTGAGTTAACAGGCCAAAAAGTGGATGCCTGAAGACCAGGGAAGTCGGGTGCTCAAGGATCAATCTGCAGATGCGAGTGAGCTGGAGTGAGCTTCAGAGCAAGAGTGCCTTACAGCAGTGGCCCTCAAAGTGTGGTCCACAGACCAGCAGCATCAGCATCACCTGGGAACTTGTCAGAATGTAAATTCCTGGGCCTCACCCAAGATTTACGGAAGCAGAAATTCAGTGTCTTAACAAACCGTCCAAGGGATTCTAGTGCATGCTCCAGTTTGAGACCTGCTACCTTGGAAGACTGGAGAAGGCAGCAAAAGTAATTCAAGAACCAGAATTCAAGAAACAAACAGTGTCCCCAGAGCAAGCCCAGGATAGTCACACATCACAGCAATGCAGAATAACCTTTTCAAAGCATGATGGAGACTGCTGGGCAGTAGGGAGTGAAAAGGGAGGGCTGTGGCTTTAGAGGTGTGGCCTCGGGCAGACATCCCTTTCCTCCCTTCACCCTTCCACCTTTTCCCAGAGGCCTTCTTTTTAAAAACTGCTAAGAGCAAGCTCATCAGAAGGTCCTGAGATAAATCAGTTAGATGGGCTATGCCAGGGCACTGTCCCTGGCTTTTTATTTTCATCAGATACCTGATACTGCCATGAAATTTACTGTAGGGAAGATGGGAAGGGAAGGAACACTTATTGAGGGTCCCCAACATGCTGAGCACTGTGCTAAGGGATCACACAAATGCCAGCTTATTTAATCCTCACAATATTCCAATCATAGAAGTATTATTGTTTCTATTTTACAGATGAGGAACCAGAGCTGAGGCTCAGAAAGGTTAAGTGACTTGCCCAAGGTCACACAGCTCAGAAGGAGCCAGCCAGGATATACACTCTGTTCTTTCTGACTCCAAACCACATGCTTCTGTGAACTCAAGTAAAATCTTAAGGTTCCCCCCAACTGGCTGACTAAATGGACCCCCTCTTGGCCAAGGGGATACTCTAAAACTGAGTTGCTAGCCATGAGAAGGGAGGTCAGACAGGTCTCATCATGCCCCCCTCCCTTCTTGCAGATATCCTTTGTAACTCATTAACAAGTGTAAGGCTATGTAAGACAAACCTGGAGGTCCTCAATGTACACAGCAACTCACTCGAGTCTGGGCATATGTCTGGTGGTTTGTCTCTGATTAACAGACTTCCATATCTTAACTTAAAGCATTCCAAGCCTTTAGACAAAGCTTCATTTCTTTAACCAATCACAAATCAAAGAGACTTTAAACCCACTTATAACCTGTAAGCCTCCTCCCCCTTTGAGATGTCCCACCTTTTCGGGCTAAATCAATGTACACCTTCCATGTATTGATTTATGACTTTATGTGTAATTCTTGTTTCCCTGAAATGTATAAAACAAAACTGTGGATTAATAAAATGTGGTATATGTATACCATGGAGTATTACTCAGCAATAAAAAGCAACAGTGAATTAACACATCTGGTATTATCCTGGATGAAGCTAGAGCCCATTCTTTGATGCAAAGTATCACAAGAATGGAAAAACAAGCACCACTGGTACTCACCATCAAATTGGTACTAACTGATCAACACTTACATCACACAGGGCAATAATATTCATCAGGGGACGGGCAGGCGGGAGGGGGGTGGAGGGGATGGGAAAACTCTCACTGAAAGGATGCGGGGAGCACAGTTTGGGGGATGTCCATGATTGTAGCTCTGACATGGGCAATGCATGGGCAATGTATATAACCAAAGTGTTGTACCCCCATAATATTCTGAAATAAAAGGAAAAAAAAAAAACCTGTAACCCAACCACAGAGAGTCCACTTGCTCAAGGCTTCTTGGGCTTGGCTCCAGGCCATGCTCCTCAAATTTGGCTCAGAATAAAACCTCTTTAAATTATTTTACAGAGTTTGGCTTCTTTTCAATTGACACTTCTCACACTAGAGAATGTAGTTCCTAATGTGAGGGCCCCTGGGATCTCCTCATCTTTTTAACCACTCCAGGGCCATACCTTTGTGGTGGCACATAGATGGGTAATCTTGACTTCCTTTGTCAAGACACTCGCCATCATTTTTATAACTTGTTAGTGTGTGTTCTGTGTTAGAGTATAACCCAGACCTAATCATTGTGTCTGGCAAATAGTGCTTAATAAAAATTACCTTGGTGAACAAATGAATTAACAAATGATCCTCTGGAAAGCCAGTAGTTTATCATACCCAGCTGATAGTGGGTGCTCAAAAAACAGTTGCTGAATAAAATTAATTAATGAATGATGGGTGTGTCAGACTACTATGAGCTGTTACTCTTAGAGAAGTTTTTACAAAGGTGGTAGAGCTAAATTTGGGACTAAGATTTAGAGATGGAAATGGAGAAAAGAAGGAAGGCACAGGGCAGAAGGAAGGCATTTTGAGGGAGAAGAGGGCTACAGAGCTCAAAAGGCATTAGGAAATTGGGGTTGGGGGGGAGAAGTGGAGTGAGTTTGATATGAAAGCTTGGGGACAGATTTGAAGGGCTTTGAATAAAAACCTGGCATGTTTCAACTTTTTCAGTTGATTCATGATGTGGAGTCACTGAAGATTTTATGGCAGAAAAGAAATATGATAAAAGTATAATTTTATTTTAAAAGCCATTTAATTAGTATTTTTAATGTCATGAAAGTATAATTATAATCAGGCATATTGGACACCCTACAACCCAATGCCAAGGCCATAGAGTAAAAGTAAGGTGACAAAAGTAATGGGGGGTAAGAATGGAAAGGAAGTAAAAAGATTTAAGAGATATTACATTTAAAACCACCATGGGATCCCATTTCACACCCATCAATCTGGCAAAAATATACAAACCCAGCAAAACACCTAAACCTACTAATCACCAAATGAAAGACAACTGGATATTGTGTGCCTCCTGATAAAGAAACATAATACCATCTCCTAAATTGTCCCCCAAAAATCAAACCTAAATATGATCAAGCTACCAGTTCTAAGTTACTGGTTCAAAGACAAGGCAAAATAAATAGGAACATATAATATGACAATCACCAAAATACAAAATGTGTTAAATTTTACAAAAGACTTGAGTTTTTAAAAAAATTAATGGAAAAGAAAAGCAGGGAGAGGGAGAGTATAGATTTAAGACTAGGAGGCAAATCAATCAAATATACCTTGTTTTGCTCTTGACTTCATCATAAAAACTATTTTAAAATTGAGAAAATCAGAGAAATCTGAATTCTGACTCAATATTTTATGATATTAAGGAATTATAATTAAAAATGCTGGTGTGGTAATGGTATTGGGTTTTTTTTTAATTCCTTATCTTTTAGAGATATATATTGAAATATTTATAGATGAAAGGATATGATATCTGAAATTTGCTTTTAAATATGTCATTTGAGTGGTACATAAGAAGTAAAGATGTATTGATAATTGGCAAAACTGTAATTTCTATGTAGGAGTTCATTATGCTATTATCCCTATTTTTGTATATGTTTGAAAGTCAAAAGTAAAAAACAAAAAATGACAATATAAAGTATTGGCAAGGACATGAAACAATAGAAGCCTCTTAATCACTGCTGGTGATACTGTAAATTGGTATAACCTCTTTGTAGAATGTTTGGCAAAATCTAGTTAGGTTGCAAGTGCATATACTGTACAATACAGTCATTTCATTCTTAGGTATAGACCCCTAAGAATCTCTTGCCCATATACAGAAGCAGTATTGTAATAGCAAAAAGTCAGAAGTAACACAAATGGCTAAGAACAGAAAAGACTATGAAAGATTATACAGTGGAATACTATATAGCAGTGAAAAGGAATAACTACAGTCCTATTCTATATATGTTTTTATATATATAAATATAGACGAATCTCACAAACATAGTGTTGTATTTATAAAAAGCAAGTTACAAAAGAATGCATGTAGTCTCACAATATTTATATAAAATATACAGACACATAAAACAATACTATATATGTTTCTACATAGTACAATACTATATGTTTCTACATAGTAAAAGAATAAAGAAAATTATGAAAGTGATATACATGAAATCCAGGATAACAGTTACCTCCAGTGAGAAGAGTTGTAGATAAAATAAGAGTGATGTTAACTATTTTAGTAATACTACATTTCTTAAGCTGGAAGTAAGTGTTCCTTGATTATTCTTTATACCTCTTTGTGTGTCTTACATATCACATAATATAATTTTTAAGAAAAAAGATTGTAATATATACCATTCAGGTGATGGATACACTAAAAGCCCTGGCTTCACCACTATACAATTCATCCATGTAACAAAAAACCACTTGTACCCCCTATATCTGTTGAAATAAATTTTAAAAAAGAAAAAAAGATTATAAAGGAAAAATTGACAGAACCAAATGATTGGCTGGTTATAGGTAGCAATGGAAAAAGAAGGTTCAACTTTAAGATTACAAATCTGAATAACTGATAAAAGAGAAATGTCATTAACTGAGATAGAGCGGGTAGTGGTGTGGGTGTGGTGAAATGCTGAATTTTAGGTAATGGTAGGGTATCCAAGAGCCATGGCAAAAGACTAAAATGGGAAACACTCCTGTCTGAGAGAGAGAGAAACAGAGCAATAAGGAAAGAAACAGAGCTACAAAAGTTTGAAGAGGCAGGGGGTGATTAGCAATGTCAGATGCAACAGATATCAAGGAAAATGAAGACAGCAAAGAGGCTACTGGATCTGGTTATTAGGATGTCACTGCTGACCTCTGAGAGAGCCATTTCCATAAAGAGGTGGGAACAAAAGCTAGATTACAGGGTTTAAACTGTGAGTGGGTGGTGAAAGAGTGGGTGGCAGCAAGTGGAGCAATCAGCAGCTGAGTGCTGAGCTGAAGTGGAGGTAATGAGAACAGTTTGAAAAGAAGAAAATACTTTAAAGACACAGTGAAGTACAACTTCAAATGATTCAGAATAGTAATGAATTTCTGGAAAATGACAGCTGCAGAGGGAACAGGCATGCCTGCAGTTAATTAATACAATTCATAAGAATTCCTGAAATTGGTATTATGCCTTTGTTTACCAAATCCATTTACCTATATTAACTCATGTGATCCTCACAACATCCCTGGATGAAAAACAGAGCACTTTACTGATAAGAAAGCTAGAGCCTAGAAAGAGGGGTAAGTGACTCACCCCAAAGCTCACTGTAAAAAATGCTTTATCCATATATCATGCTAAGAATGGGGTGGGTCCATCCAAACATGAGTATAGGACAGATGTGAAACTGATAGGAAGAGATTAACACCAGCCTCTGCAAACAGTTGTAGCTGCAAACCAAAGTCCAGGCTCTATGTGTATGTAACCTAGAAATAATTCCTCATCACAAACCAGACATTTATTTCAGTCACATAAGGATGGTGTCACTGTTATAGATTGCTTATGACAGAGCAGTCTAGACAACATAAGAATAATTAAAGATGTTAGGATCTATCTGAGCCTCATTACATATCTTTTTTCCATAATATATAAAGATAAAAATTTGTACCTATACAAAGAAAATGTTAAAAATCAACCAAGGGAACATAAATGAAAACTTGAAGAATTGGAAAGACACACCATGTTCTAAGATCAAAGCCTCAAAATTGTTTTTCTCTCTAAATTTATCTGTATATTCAATGATATCACCATTTAAAAAGACATGATTTTTTAAAGAAGTTGACAAAATGATGCTAAAGTTCTCTTGGAAAATGAAACATGCAAGAAGAGCCAGAAAAGTTCTGAAAAAGAAAAGTAATAAAGAGGTACTGGCCCTACCAGATATTACAACATATTATAAAGTTATAGCAGTTAAAAGCATTTGGTACCAGCAAAGGAAGAGACAGAAAAAAATCAACTGAACAGAGCCCAGAAATAGATCCAATACATAGGATAAAAATAGATTATTCAACAAATGTTGTTGGGACAACTGACTAGCCATTTTGACAAAAAGACACACACACAAAATTAAATCTCTGCCTTTGTCCTTATGCCAAAATAAACTTTGCATGGATCAAATAATCAATTTTTTTAAATTAATGCAAATAAAAGTACTAAAAGAAAACATGTAAAATGTTTTAGAATTCTTGGAGAGGGAAAGACAAAATCCGGAAGACATAAAAATGATTAATACATTTCCTTATATATAATGATTTCTTACAACTCAGCAAGAAAAAGAGAGACTAACTCAATAGAAAAATATGCAAAGGACACAAAAAGGCAGGTCATACAAAAGAAATATAAATGGCCAATGAACATAAAATAAAGAAATGCAACATAAAACAAAAGAACATTTTACCTATCAGATTGACAAGGATCAAAAAAATTGATAATGCTTAGTGTTAACTAGAATATTGGAAAACATTTATTTTTCCAAAACAATCAACTGACAGGACTAGAAAATAGTACAAAATTTTGAAGAAAAATTTGTGATTCTATATAAAAATGTTAAATAGACACACCCACACCCACTAGCCCATTAATTCCAGTGCAAAGAATTTATCCTGCAGATATGCCCACAAATATGCATACATATATACATACATATTTATATACACACACAAACACAATTATTGCATAGTTTGTAATCACAAGAAAAGACATAACAACCAAAGTTCCACAGTAATTACATAAGCAAAAGTGTATATATTTGAGAAAAATATGCAATCATTAAAACATGAGATAGGCTATCTAGAAACTTTTGTAGAACTTACTAAGAAAAGAAAGCTACTTGAAGAACATTATATTTAGTATGATCCCATTTATGTCAAATAAAAAAGGTCCATCTAAACACATACATGCACACATTCAGGCATACCTGCTTGTACATACAAACAAAATACTAGAAGTATACATAGGATACAGTTTAAAATTGGCTAGTGTTAACAGGGACTAGGTGGGGGAGGGGGAAAACATTTTCTTTCCACTTTATACCCTTCTCTACAGTTTGAACTATTTACTATAATTGTGTATTATTTTTATTATTCAAAAAGAGGGAACACAACCAGTTTCTAACAATAAGTAATTGTTCGCAAATTAAACAAAACGCATTGGCTGGGAGGATCCATATTCTTAGCCTCATTTCTTGCCACTCACCCCATGCTGGTATAACAAAATACCATAGACTGGGTGGCTTAAACAACAAATATTTATTTCTCACAGTTCTGGAGTCTGGACAGTCCAATATCGAGGTGTCAGCAGATCTCATGTCTGGTGAGAGCACTTTTCCTGGTTTGTAGATGACAGCCTTCTTGCTGTATGCCCACATGGCAGGAGGGGGAGGAGGGAGGGTATCTCATGTCCTTTTTATATTCTTAGCCTCATTGCTTGCCACTCACCACATGCACTATCACCAAGCCATTCTTAAACACTTATGCTTCTACTGTGCCTTTTTCCTGGAATGCACTTTCCACATTTTTCCAAGCCTGAGCACCCTTCAAAAACTAGCTGAAATGTAACTCAGAGGCTTTCTGTGATCCACCTTATTTAATCAACAGTCATTCCCTCTGCTGTGTCCCAGCAAATATTTTAACTCACTTTGTAAAATTTCCCTTGCATCACTTACTACATTTCATTGCTTTCTAATTGTTTATATGTCTACATCTCTTTTTTAATTTATGATCTCCTTAAGAGAAAGGACCAAGCCTTATGCCCCTCTGAATCTCCTGGAC
Source organism: Daubentonia madagascariensis (assembly GCA_023783475.1). Taxonomy (NCBI): domain Eukaryota; kingdom Metazoa; phylum Chordata; class Mammalia; order Primates; family Daubentoniidae; genus Daubentonia; species Daubentonia madagascariensis. Next base: position 668,010 of record JAKFHU010002592.1, read on the forward strand.
TAAGCCTAGTATTTGTTACATAGAAGGATCTCAATACATATTTTTTAATGAATTAATAAAATTTAAGCACATTATCATTTATTCAAGGGGCACTACTGATTTTAACTATGGCAGACATATTTATAATATAGCATTATGTTGGATTGGATAAGAGTATGGGCTGGGTTCGAAGACTGCTTCTTCTACCAATTGCCTATGTGACGTTAGGCAAATTATTTAACTTCTCTGTGCTGCATTTGTTTCATCTAATAGTAGTACCTACCTACCTAATGGCACAACTTACCTTACAGAGTCATTAAATGACATAAGTATAAGCATGTTATAAATATTAGCTATTCTTAGCCATCATCATCATCATTACCACCATCATCATCATATCAACAATTTTTTTTTGTTTCGACCACAGAAGAATAACTAAAAATGCTATAAAGAACTAATACTTTTCTTTTCCTGCTTTGAGTATCAATAACAAGTAGTTCTGGATTAGATTATTTAAAAGTTTCCTTCAACCCCAATCCAGATAATATAGAAATTAGAATCTGTTGTTTCTGAGTCAATATTTCAGCACATACAAGCAACAGACCTAGCAGACCTGTGTTAAACTGCCATTACAGGACTAGTTGCAGCTCGGGAGTCTAAAGACAGACTAATTCTTGCCCTACAGTCCCTGCTATCTATGATACGGACCTTAATCAGAAGCTATTTAGGCCCTAGCCACGGGCTGCCCTTGACAAAGGATCAGTGGTCCAAAGTGTGTGCTTAATCTGTTCAACAGAAGCCCAGAGCAGCTGCTTTCATAAAAGGGCCATTGGGGAGAGTGAGGAAGCTAGGCAGTATGGACAAAGGAGGGAGGGACCTGAAGCCTCTTCCTGGGCCTAGCCTCTTCTTAAGTCTGCTTTTTTGAACTATGTTTACCTTCTAGTTATTACTCTCTGTCTCATTTCCACCACAGAAAATTCTTCCCCATAGGGGTAACATTTATATCCAGCAATGGTCCCTTATAACACTAAGAATCCAACTGGGTCTCACATTCCCCCAGGAAACCATTTGGACAAGTGACCTTCAGTTCTTTGCTTCAATATTAGCACCTTAAGAGCAGTTATTTATCTCTTCGAACAAACCCCATTCCCTACCAAGGCCTTAGAAATAATAACAATAGCAGCAACAAAAAAATAATAGTGTCTAACATGTATTGAATACTTAGCATGTCCCAGGTGCAGTTCTAAACACTTTATATACACTAACACCTAATTAATGCTCAGTGCTGAAACTGTGGTATGGTCATCCAGCCAACAATATTTACTGAGGATCTACTTACTAAGGCATAATTCTGAGAAGGAATAAACTAAAAATGCATTCTACCTATTATCAAAAAGCATCTAATCCAACGATGTGCAGTAAAATAGCCACTAGTCACACATGGTCATTGAGCACTAGAAATATGATAAGTGCAACCGAGAAACTGAATTTTAATGCTATTTAATTTTAATTAAGTTAAATTTAGATGGCCACATGTGGCTTCTGGCTACCCACATCATAGCTCTAGTCCAGGGCTTGGAAAATTTCTTATATAAAGAGCCAGAGAGTAAATATTGTAGGCTTCAAAGGCCACATAAGGTTTCTGTTACATAATCTTCTTTGTTATTTTGTTACAACAAAGAAGGTTCAGAAAGAACTGAGTTCAAACCTTACCTCTACTGTTTATTCGTTTTGTATCCTTAAAAATATAAAAACCATTTTTACCTCAAGAGCTGTATATGTCACAGGCTGGATTTGTCCACAGGCTTCAGGGACATAGTTAGCAGACTCTTGCTTTAGTCCATTAGGGATGATGAGAAATATACACAAATACCCAACAAGGAGAAAGAACTGGCCTACTTCAGAAATAGTGAATTCAAAAATCTTTTGTTGTTGTTGCTGTTATTTTATTTTTATTTTTTTTAATTTTTATTTTTTTATTTCAGAATATTACAGGGTACAAATGTTTTGGTTATGTAAATTTCTTTTATACCGTTTGAGTTGAAGTTATAAGTGCGCCCATCCCCCAGATAGTGTGCATTGTACATGTTAGGTGTGAATGTGCCCATCCCCTCCTCCCCCCACACCTGTTTGATTTCTGATGAATGTTATTTCCACATGTGTACATAAGTGTTGATTGATTAATTCCAATTTAATGGTAAGTACAATGTGGTGTTTGTTTGTCCATTCTTGTGATACTTCACTTAGAAGAATGGTCTCCAGTTCCATCCAAGGTAATACAAGAGGTATTATTTCATAATTTTTTATGGCTGAGTAGTACTCTATGGTATACATATACCACATTTTGAGGAAGGAAATAGCAGAGGCTGTAAACAGATGGAAAAACATACCATGCTCATGGATTGGTAGAATCAACATTGTTAAAATGTCTATACTAGCCAAAGTGATCTACAGATTCAATGCAATCCCTATTAAAACACCAACATCATTTTTCACAGATCTAGAAAAAATAATTCTATGCTTCATATGGAATCAGAGAAGATGCCATATAGCCAAAGCAACCTTAAGCAAAAAGAAAAAATTGGGAGACATCAATTTACCAGACTTCAAGCTATACTACAAGGCTATAGTAATCAAAACAGCATACTGGCACAAGAACAGAGACACAGACCAACCGATCTGAACAGATCGAATACAAAACCATCCTCATATTGCCATCTGATCTTTGGCAAAGCAAACAAAAACATACACTGGGGAAAAGAATCCCTATTCAATAAATAGTGCTGGGAAAATTAGATAGCCACATGTAGAAGACTGAAATAGGATCCACACCTCTCACCACTCACAAAAATCAATTCATGATGGATAACAGACTTAAACCTAAGGCATGCAACCATAAAAATTCTGGAAGAAAATATTGGAAAAACTCTTATAGACATTGGCCTAGGCAAAGAATTCGTGAAGAAGACCCCAAAGGCAATCACAGCAGCAACAAAAATAAATAAATGGGACCTGATCAAATTAACAAGCTTCCGCACAGCCAAGGAAACAATCATTGGAGTGAACAGACAACCTATAGAATGGGAGAAACTATTTGCATGCTATACATGCAATAAAGGCCTGATAACTAGAATCTATAAAAAACTCAAGAAAATCAGCAAGAAAAAAATGTATCAACCCCATTAAAAAGTGGGCAAAAGATATGAACAGAAACTTTTCAAAGGAAGGTAGATTAATGGCCAAAAAACATGAAAAAAGGCTCAACATCTCTAATCATCAGGGACATGCAAATCAAAACCACAATGAGATATCACTTAACTCCAGTGAGAATGGTTTTTATCAAGAAGTCCCAAAACAACAAATGTTGGTATGGATGTGTAGAGATAGGAACCCTCATACACTGCTGGTGGGACTGCAAACTCTATGGAAAGCAGTATGGAGATACCTCAAAGAACTAAAAGTAGAACTACCATTTGATCCAGCAATCCCATTATTGGGTATTTACCCAAAAGAAAAAAAGACACCTGCACTCAAATGTTTATAGCAGCACAATTCACAATTTCAGAGATGTGGAAACAACCCAAGTGCCCATCAAAAATCTTATTCACTGACCACAACCTCCTATTTTTCTTGTTCCTTCACTTGATAACTTCCCATACATCTCATAGCCTTGGTTCCCTGGCACTCTATGTATAAAAACATTTGTTGAGCATAGATGCTAAACTAAGGATTTTACATGTACAGTTGCTAACTAATAAGCAGTAGAGTTAAAATTTGAACCCAGTTCTTCTGAACCTACTTTCTTAAGCACTATGCTATACTAGTTTTTATTTAGTAGGCCTCTTGTGTTTTCATTTCTTACCCTCATCAGTTTTGATCAATAGTATGTCACTTCAATCAATCTGTAGATCACTTTGGCTAGCATAGACATTTTAACAATGTTGATTCTACCGATCCATGAGCATGGTATCTTTTTCCATCTGTTTACATCCTCTGCTATTTCCTTCCTGTACTAACTAACTAAACTATTTCCTTCCTGTACTAACTAACTAAACTAACATGAGGTTTAGTGGCACTGACCCTCATGTAGTCAAAAATCTATGTATAAATTTTGACTCCCCAAAAACTTAACTACTAATAGCCTACTGTTGACTGGTGTATTTCATATGTATTAGATACTGCATTCTTACAATAAAGTAAGCTAGAGAAAAGAAAATGTTATTAAGAAAATCATAAGGAAGAGAAAATATATTTACTATTCATTAAGTAGAAGTGGATCATCATAAAAGTCTTCATCCTCATCATCTTCACTTTGAGTAGGCTCAGGAGGAGAAGGAAGAGGAGGGGTTGGTTTTTCTTTCTCAGGAGTGGCAGAGGGCAGAGGAAAATCCACATATAAGTGAACCCACACAGTTCAAGCCTGTATTGTTCATGGGTCAAGTCTATTATCTAATTTGATCTTCACAACAATCAGGTAAATTAAGTACTCTTATTATTCTTTCACAGATGAGGAAACAGAGGCTCAGAGAAATGAACTCATTTGCCCAAGGATACAAAACTAATAAGCAGTAGAGTTAATATTTGAACCCAGTTCTTCTGAACCTACTTTCTTAAGCACTATGCTATACTACTTTTTATTTAGTAGGCCTCTTGTGTTGTCATTTCTTTCCCTGATCAGTTTTGATCAATAGTATGTCACTTCAATCATCTCTTGCCCAAATCCTCAACTTCGCCCAATCTTTAACTGAACCAACAATCTGCTCCTCCGTGCATATACTACCTTAACCTCAACTGGATTATCAGCTTTCTGCAGTTCCCTGGTTACTTTCTAGTCACTAATTGGGCTATTTGAAATCTTTTCTACTCTGTTAAAGTTTTAGACTCAACCATCTCTTTTTCTCTGTCATGCCCCTCCCCATCCTCCACCCCACTACACACCCCCATCTTGTGTTCTACTTCACTGACAAAAAAGTATCCTCAGATAGAAACTGCCTGAACTTGCTTTCATCAAACACATGAACTTAACTTCATCCACACTCATTCTCCTTCCTTACCTTGCACTACAAAAGAAGAAATGCCCCCCCCATTAAGATTGATTCCTCTCTCTGGGTTTGTCAGCCTCCCCCCACTTCCATCCTCTCTCTGCTGCCTAATCCAGAGGTCTGAAAACAAAGGTCCATGGGCCAAATCTGGCTTGGCATCTCATTTGTAAGGCTCACAAGCTAAGAATAAGATTTACATTTTTTAATGGTTGAAAACAATATAAAAAAGAAGAAAAATTTTTGATGTGCAGTTTATATGAAGTTCAAATTTAATTGTCTATAAATAAAGTTTTATTGTAACTCAGCCATGATCATCATTTAAATATTGTATATGGCTGCTTTTGTGCTAAAATGGTAGAATGGAGTAATTGCAACAGAGACTGAATGACCTGCAAGGCCAAGAATATTTACTATCTGGCCGTTTTCTGAAAATGTTCATCGGTCCATGGTCTTGGCCTTTTCTACCTTTAATTTCTCTTTCTGTAAGGGATTATTCCCACCATTGAGCATGCTCAAGTGTTTGCCACCTGAAAAGGATACACACACCTTTATGTCCGTCTCTCCTCACATTCAAAGACAAACTTCTAGGAAGAACAGTCTACAGCATTTCCTCATCTCCCATTTATTCCTCAGCCCCCAATGGTAATTTTTTCTTTCTCTTCCATCACCATCACTTCACTGAAACTGTTCTCACCCAGATCACTGATGGAATCCTTATTGCTAAATTCAGTGGATGCTTCTCAGTCAGCATCTTCCAAATTTAACATTATCAATCACTCTTTACCTCTTGAAATACTTTTGCCCAATGGCTTCTGTGACATTGCACTATCTTGGTTTTCCTTCTACCTCCATCCTCAAAGGTTGATTTCAAATGTTGGCTCTCTCCTAAACCTCTTTCTCTTACTATTTATCCTCTTTGGGCAAGCTCATCCACTGCCATGGTTTCCTGTACCATGCTGAGGACTCCTTAATCTATAGTCCCACCTCAATGTCTCTCCAGAGCTTCAAGATATAAATATCAGATGTTCTTACTTAAATGTCCCTCGAACACTTAACACTCAAGGTTCCATTTTTGCATCCATTATCTCCTCAGCTCCCTCACATAATCTTGATTTTCATTGCACAGTCTCTATCTCAGTGAATTGCACCACCCTCCACTCACTCCAGAGACCCAGGAGTTGTTCTTGACTTGATACTCCTCTTTCCCTTACTGTTTACATCTGCTCAATCATCTAGCCCTGTCAATCCTTCCTCCTAAATAGGTCTAGGCTTGGTTTACTTCTCCTGATCCTGTCTGCTTCCACTGGTTTAAGATGCCATCATCTTTTCACCTGAACTGTTTCATAATCTCCTAAGTGGGCTTCCTGTCTCAAGTCTTGAAATCCCTCCAGTACATTTTCTGCTATGAAGCCAGAATAATTTTTATAAATGCAAACCTAGTGATCTTTCCCCTATACAGTTGTCCCTCAGTATCTGTAGGGATTGGTTCCAGGATCTCTCATGGATAGAAAAATCTGTGGAAGCTTACGTTTCTTATATAAAATGGCATAGTATTTGCATATTACCTATGTATATCTTCCTGTATACTTTAAATCCTCTCTAGATTACTTGTAATACCTAATACAATGTAAATGCTATGTAAATAGTTATTATACTGTATTGTTTTTTAATTTGTATTATTTTATTGTCACATTGTTATTTTTGTGGGTTTTTTTAAATATTTTCAATCTGTGGTTGGTTGAATTCATAGATGTCAAACTAGTAGATATGGAGGACTGACTGTACTTAAAACTCAGCGTATGCCCTGAGGGGAATGTGTGTGTGTGTATATGTTTCCTTTTGGCTGGATCACAGATCATGTGAAGGGACAGAGTGGGTGCTAAGGCAGGAAATGAAAAGTTAGATCACTGTGAAGAGGGCATTGAATGCCGTGCTAAGGAATATGAACTTTTATGGTAGACAATGGAAAGCCACCATATTTTTCTGAGCAGAGAAATTACATCTGGCAGAAGTGTATACGATGGTCTTGAGAAGAAAGTATACAGGTAGAAAGACCAGTTGGGAAACAATCCCAATATCGCTGAACATAGAGAAGTATCACTGGAAAGGAAAGGATAGCTTAGGGAGCGCTGGTCAATTGACAAATATTTATTGAGCACCTACTATGTGCCTAGCCCTATGCTATAAGAAAATGTCAAAAAAGTATAGTATATGAAATAATCTTGATTTTAACAAGTTTATAGTCCAGTTAGGGAGTGAAGACATGAGCTTGAAAAATAATTTGCAAATAAAGCATTATCATATATAATAATTACATATATAATATTATATTATATCTATTATATTATATATAATGATATATATCTTATATAATAATTATTATTTATTGATACAAAAATCTGAATTATTAGCAAAAACAAAAGTACAAAAAGGGAAAATATATTTCAATCTAAATATAAATCTCTTTTCAAATTTTAATTAACACTCTTAGGAATTAGTAACTCAATTTTCATTCAAGAATGACCATTTATTTTTTAAAATGAGTCATACTGCCTGCCCTTAAGCAATTTACTATTTAGGTCAACAAAAATAGGCACTGGGCCTCAATTATCACCCCTTAAAACTGAGAGAACTGAGCCTTAAGTTCCCTTCCACCCCTAACGTTCTGTGAATGCATGCCTACAACTTACTAAAATCCAGGCATACTATAAGTGACAGAACTCCCACTACTTTTTTATTATTGCTATTATTATTAATGTTAGCTCTATAACAGAGGGAGTACCAAATTTCTGAACTCAGTCAGGGGTATCCAAGAAGACTTCATGAAACAAATAGCATTCTAACCACCCAATATTTTCTAATGAAAAGGGAAATAAGAAAAGAAAAACAATAGACTTTCTTACCCAAGTTCCTTTCTTGTCGATTTTCTTCTTCCTAGTCTTACCATTAGGAGGAGGGGAAGTCCTATCTCCTAGTATCCCACTTCCAGGAGTCTTTCTTCCTGACAAAAATGCATGCCATGAATGCTCACCATCTCTTCTGAGAAAGGATCAAAACCATGCCCTGCAATGCAACACCTTGTAATGCCATTAAGTTCAATACCAAGATACACGCAACATCAAGCTAATGTAATGTTAACCTAGTGCAATGCCATGCCCCTTGTGTGCCAGCTCATGACCCATACCATGCAATGTGATGCCCTGAGCAGTGTAAGGTTATGACCCATGTCATGTAATGCCGTTCCTTGCATTGCCATACGCACAAGTTGCTAACCACCACTAGGGAGGATGAGGGGGTTCGAAAAAGCTTAAGTAGTTTCTGCTAATTACTTCTGCACTGAGAGCCAGAGAAGCAACAAACTGAAAAGCAATGTCAAAATTCATGCCCACTACACAAGTTTCCTCATGGCTATTTTTCCCTGCCCCTTTAAAAGTTGCCCTCTACCCAAAGGTCCCTAACAGTCACGTGACAGTAGGGCTTTGAAATCGCCATGCTTAACCAGCCAATGAGGTTTAAACTTTGGGCAATCAGGCACCGCCCCCAAGTGGCGAAGGACTTAACTGGCTTTTAGTCGCTGAACGCTATTCTTTGCCTCGACCCATCGTGTTCTCTGAAGTAACGTAGTAGCCCAGACCGTTGCGGTTGCCACCACCTTTGCCTTCCTGGTGGTCTAGCACTTAGAACCATGGAGGCAGCCTGCAGTGCAACCGTTCCTGGCTTTCTCACCAAACTATGGACGTTAGTGGATGATACTGTCTTGGATGATGTGATCGGCTGGAATGAGGTAAAGGCCTGCGTAGGGAGAGGAATGAGTGTGAGGAGAGGGATGCGGGCTCAGAAAAGGTCATCCCACAGATGTGGGAAGATTTGGGGCAGAGTCAATGAGGGAGGCAGAGGAACTTTTCCCTACCACACGCTCCTTTGGCACAGAAGTTCAGTTTCCTCTCACTATGGTAGTCTCATCTCATGGATTTCTCTATGGTTCTCCACAAAAGCTAGCCTGGTTTTCTGCCTATATTCTCCTCAGAGCCCCTAAGCACGCGGCATATGAGTAAAAGGTCCCTCACCCAGAATAGAAACTCGCCATAATGAAAGTGTCGGGACACACGCTAGTGAGCAACAGACTCTGCCTTTCTATCAGAGTACAAGATATGTATTTTTTTTTAAATCATGGGAGCTTTCCTGCCAAGTGTACCTAAATTGAGTGTCTTGGGATGCTTTTAGCAAGGCTAGCTTTTCTCACAGGTTCTTAGAGAATTTTCTTGTGGTGGACCTCGTGCCTCACCAGACGTCGTCAGCTTCTTCCAGCCCAGTGAACTGGGGCTACAGAAGTTGCACGTTACCCAATCAGGCAGTCATATGCTTGCTCAGACAGCGTGCTAGGATTCTTATTTGTGCTAGCCTCTAATCACCCTGCCTGGGACTCACAGAACCCTGTAGGATCTGTTAAAGGCATACGTGGCCAATTCTCTAACTGATGATAGTCACCTTGGCAAAATATCTATGTAAATTGAGATAAAACTTTTTCTTTAACTTTCTATTATTAAAAAAACCCAAATATACACAAATATAGAGTGAATAGGACAATAAACTCCCAAATATGCATAGGAAACTTGAGTAATGATCAACTAATGACCTTTCTTGTTTCCTACTCCCCCTGTAATTATTTTGAAGCAAATTCTGGATGTCATATCATTTAATTTATAATTATTTTACACATATAGCTAAAAGGTAAGAAATCTTGAGGCAAAATAGTTAACACTTAAAGAAATAAGTGTGCTCAGAGAGTTTGGGAAAAAGAGTCTTTTAGTGCCTTTCTCTGGGGTTTTCATGACTATGCATCTGCCCAGATGGCTTCAACCTAAACATTTGTGAAGGAATGTATATGAAAGTGCTTTGTAAAGGATAAAACTCTATATAGATACGTGGTATTCTTTATTGTGAAGTATACAGCCTTATATATAGTTGCTCATATTTGTTAAACAGCTACTCTCAGAAAAATATGAAAGCAAGAAACAATTGGCTTTAGTTTCACAAGAGGTTTTCAGCACAATTGAAGAGAAACATGAGCCTTCTTCATGACTTAACTAATAGTTTTTGAAAAATGTGTGTTTACACAACACCATTTTCCATGAAATTTCATTCTTTCCTGATCCATTTCCATTGCCTTTTGAAAAAATGACTCCCAATTCTTAAGGCTTAGGAACATATTTTTTGTAAATATCATGTTGATAATCTGTGGTCAAAGAAAATCAAAACAGTGGATACTTCTGTTGAGGGGCCAGGTTTGACTAGAAAAGGGAATGAGGAAACTTTTTCCTCGTGCCAATAGTCCACATCTTGATGAGGTTTGGGTTACAGGTATATGCATTTGCCACAACTCATTGAATGGTATATTTAATGCTTGATCATTTTACTAATGTAAATTTTACCTATTTTTTTTCCTAAAACATTCTAAAACAAATACCATACTCTGAGTTAATGATATGCATGCTGAAGTGTTTAAATGTGAAGTGTGATGTCTTCATCTTTGGAAAACATCCAAAAAATGAGATAGATTAATGTATAGAGAGGTTTGATATAAAGCTAACAGAGTGAAAAGTTAATTGTAGAATCTATGTGGTAGAGATACAGGTGTTCAACTTTTCTGTATGCTTAAAACATTTTATAATAAAAAGTTGGCGAAAATATATTGTTGACTTAAAGCATTGAAGTTTAAGCCTCTTTATATTTGGTGAACTTTTAGAGCCTTTTCACAATAAGATCTACTGAAATCTTATGACACATTTACACGTGATAGACAAAAGTTGCTCTTTAGGCTTTGCATGATTTTTGCCCTATGTGACATGTAAATGTGCATGTTGAAGCACTCATGCTTCATAGACAGTGGTATGCTAGAGTGGGTTCATTCTGCTCAGAGGAACTCATGAAAGCCAATTTCACTCATCCCCTAACTGCATTCAGTGATTTGTTCACAGAGTGAAATTGGCCATCGTGGGCATAATTTACATCTGTGACAACTTCTCAGTCTTTTCTTATTTTTTGTGACACTGACAGTTTTGAAGATGTTCCTCAGTGTTCATTATTTGGATTTACCAAAAGATTATCTCATGATTAAATTGAGTTATAGATTTGGGGGAAGAATACCACAGAGGTGAAGTGTTGCCCTCATCATGTCATATCAGGGGACACATGCTATCAACATGATTTACCACTGGTGATGTTAACCTTGATCACCTGCCTGAGGTAGTGTCTTTCAGGTCTGTCCCTTGTAAAGTTACTCTTCACCTTTCCATGTTCTATTCTCTGGAAGTAAGTCACTAAGTTCAGACCACATTCAAAGGGGTTGGCGGGGGTTGAATCAGGCTCCACTGCCTGGATGGTAGTATACTGCATAAATTATTTTGAATTCTTCTGTGAGATGTGTCTCTTCTCTCTCATTCCTTTATTCAATCATTCATTTATTTAATATCAATATGGGATTCATGTATATCGGGATGCCATTTTTTAAAGTTGGAATTATACGAGGTATATTAAGATGTGTGTGAAATTCAGTTTTGTTATTTAACCTTATTAACTTTAGGATGACATAAATAAATATACTATTTAATTTATATTATCCAGTGCTGATGGAAAACACACCAAGTATAACTTCGTCCCCATTGGTTCTACAGCCTTTTCACGGTCCCTCTTCTCCCTTATGTTCTCACTTCCCCTTTCCCACCTAAATTCTATGATCAATAACAATCTCTTCCTTGTATAGACCCTTAAATCCCTCTCCCCACTTGTTTTTGTTTTTACTTTTTCATATTCACTAGGCAATCCTAACCCTAGTCAATTCCAACCCTTTATCTACTCCATGCCTCTCCCTGCACAGCTGAATGTAGCTGTATAAAAATACACCACCATGATGGATGGCTGGTTTCACTTCAAAATCATGATAACTAACATCAGCTGGGCCTTTAAAACCACCTGGCAATAGCACTACATTTTCCTCTAGGTCATTCACTAACTTTCATAGATGATTTTTTATGCCTTCTTCTCTCAGAATTCCAGCACCTTCACCCCCAGCCTTACTCTCAGCCAATTACTTTGTTTGCTGTTTTACTGAGAAAATAAATGGACAAATAGAACTTTTATAATCTCCCACACGAAATCTATCCACCTGTTAGTTATCAGTTTCTATTTACTCTGCCTTGCCTCCTATCGCTATTGATGACCTGCTGTGCTACTAGATAAGCACCCCCTCCACGTGTATGCTCAGCCTCATTGTTTCTCTTCTTCTTAAGGACATTCATCTGGAAACTTTTCTCTCTCTCCTGTATCATCAATTTTCCTTAAATCTCTCCCTGTCAGCGTACAAACATGTCATTATTTCTTATCTTAATTTATTTTCTCTTGACCCCACTGCCCCCTCCATCTACCACCCCTTTTCTCTCCTCATTACAGAAAAACTCCTCAAAAAACTCCTGATCTCCTTTACTTTCCTACATGTATTCTATGTTCCAGCCAAATTAGATTGCTTGCTGCTGTCTGTGTTACCAAAAGCTCTGCACTTGTCCGTGAGAAGGAAAGAGTTTATTATTTTGCCGGCAAAGGAAGAAAAATGGTGGACTTTCTCATCTCAAAACCCAAATTTCCTGAACATAGGCAGAAATACAGAGCTTTTAAAGGGAGTGCCCTTAGTTCTAGGCTACTATGTTAATGATTCTAATCTTCCCATCTCTGTCAAAGACAAAGCCTGTGACCTCTGCTAGCCACCCACTCAGGTGGCTGGCACCCAGGCCCCTCCCTCCCGACTACCTGCCTGAGGCAGGGATGCAGGCTTCAGTTCTCAAAAAGAGTGGGGGAAGTTTTAAAGAGACAGAAAACATCTTTTTGCCATTTTTTTCAGGCCATTCCCTCTGTTACATATTAATATACCTATATTTTCCTTATTGAAATCCTAACCAACTTCCAAAATTCCTGAAAGCCTACCTCCTCAGTGAAAAAAATCAGACCAAATTAGACATTAGATTTCTTCTTCCTTTAAGAATTTCGAATGCTTTCTCTGTACCTCACTGATTTTATTCACCCATGTATTATGGTTATTTATGGGTTGTTTTTATGCCTCTTCTTACATTAAAAGTGAATTGGGGGAAGAAACTAACTTTTTAATCCACTTTGCCTCATCAAACACATACCTCTAGCTTGGGACTTTAAACTAAGAAGTTGAAAGATACAATAAAAATACTAATTAAATCAATTTGAATTTTCTTAGTTTATCTATAGAGGATAAACCTAGAAGAGTCCTATTGTCTCCCTAAATGAAGCTATAGGTGAGTTTAGGAAGAAGTTTGCTTTATGCATCACTTTATGATTCTAGTTTTTTTTATGGTTTTGCTATGCTATAGGGAAGGGGCTATCACTGATCTCTGGCATAGTGCTCGTTGATGGCATGATCCTCTTTGTTTATTTTTATTATTGTGAAAGGGATTTTGAGCCCAGCCCTAGCCCCACATAAAACAAAAAACTGTTTTCATTCCAATGTGTACTAATCAGGCTCTGTGTCTAAGTTATTAAATTTGGATATGTATAGCTCTGTTGCTACAGTTGGAGTGGAAGAGGACCTAGAACATTTTTAGAAGGCTAGCTGGTGTTGGGGGGGTGGGGTGGGAGAGAGTGCCACCTAGTGCCTTTCTGAGTTAAGAGCTATTGCTTGTGACCCTGGGTTTTTCTAGTAAGCAAGTTATTATGGTAGTTAAAACTGTCGATCTTTGGGTACGTTCACCAAAACCCACATCACCTTAAGAATTATTGCTCCCTCAGATACCATGAATGAAAGTACTAGAGCACTGCAGCTCGAAAAACTGTGTGTATGTGTTTATGTATATATATATATATGGCACAGAAAGGAAAAAAATAACATCTATAATTACAGCCCTCAAATATAATCCAAATTTTATGTATACTTTTCCATATTGGTACGTGTATTTATACACACATATTTATCTACATGTGTATTTATGTTTATATTTACTCCTGTATATTGTGTGTATAATGTGTGTGTAATGATATATTTACAAATATACATTTAATTACTAAATTTAGATTATACTCTGTGGAATTTTGTAATTTTTTTCATTAGTGTATTTTGAGGAATTTCTCATGGTATTAAATATTTTAAAATATTGTTTTAATGGCTACATAGTAATCCATCTAGATGTATAATAATTTACTTAGCCAATCTGTTTTAGGCATTTAGGTTCTTTTTAATTTTCTACTATTAAAAATAATTCAATGATGACACAATGAGTACATTTGTACAGAAATATTTGTCATAGTTTCTACTTCTTTGGAATAGATCCCTAGAATGGGAATTACTAAGTTAAAGGATGTAAACATTTTAAAGACAATTCTTATTACCAAATGACTTTCCAGAAAGTACTGATTTACAGGACCAGTAGTGATTTAGAAGTGGCACTCCTTATTAAAAAAAACAAGTTTCTATTAGAAATATATATCTGCCTACTTTGCTGACATACTTTCTTTCCAAGCTAACTCAGGACTAAGTGGAAGCCAGCTTTTGCTTTGCAAATTTGTCAGCAGTATTTTGGCTCTCTGACTGGGGCTGAAATGGGACGTTATAGTTTACAAAAAGTAATGTAAGATAATAAGGCACTTTTTATAAATTATTTGTTGGTAGCAGAGATATAATCCACAGGTAACTTTTATGCTGTAGCTGAGTTCCTGAAAAGTTGTGTGTGTATGTCTATAAAATCAAGTGTTTTAAAATCCTACATATAAGGTACGCTTACTGTAGAAACTTTGTAAAATGTAGATTTAAGTAAATATACCAAAATGTTAAACAGTGGCTATTTCTGAGAAGTGATTCTTTTATTTTCTTTACACTTTTTATAATTTTTGCATAAAATTAAAACTTGCTGAACAGAATATATAGCATTATTCTACTTAAGTCTACTTAAGTATTATAATAAAATCTTATTTTTGTATGATTGTGCATATATGTGTGTATTATTAAATATATATCTGTGTGTATGTATAAATTTCAGTGTGTGCATATATACATTTCAGTATACGTATAAATTTCAGTATGTGTGTGTATATATATATATATATATATATAAAATACAGTTCAGTGTATATGTAGACAGATATCTTGGAAGGGAATCCTTTAAAATGTTAACAGTGGTTACCACTGGATGGTGGGATTTTTTTGGATGACTTTGACCTTTATTTTTCTGTATTATTTATTTTTTTACACTGATAATGTATCATTTTTACAATCAGAATAAAGCCAGTATTTATTTTGAGAAAGAAATAAAACACTCAAAAGACTATATGATGCATATAATTTTGTGTCTTTTAAAACAGCATTGTATTGTGAACATTTTCTCATGAAATTATTTTTTAAAACAGCATTTTTAATGGTTACATAATATTCCATCATACAAATATGCTATAGGTGACTTAATCTTTACCCCTATTTTTGGGCATCTAAGTTCTTTCCAGTCAAATAATATTTTAAACATAGGAAGGGAAGTATACCCCTTAAAGGTACCCTAAGCTGCCATTCCTTTTTTAATATGAATAATCACTTTTTAATTCATCTTTTTGATGTGTTTCTTTCTTAATATTCATTTTTTAATTTTCATAAAGTTAAGGATAACCAAAATACACAATGTGATTAAATTAGAATGTTCATCATATTTTGCTTTCACTTTTATTGCACATCGTCAAAAACTAATTATTCAGATACCACTTATCCAGTTTTCAGATAATTTTCTCTAGGGCCTTTTTCACTTCCTGACTACTTTTAATTGCATCACCGTTTGTTCATATCTCCACTGAAGGTTGATCAAGGGACGATAGATAGACTAATCTTACATTTTGCAGATATTCCCTGGTATTCTCTCTTATCTCTGAAGGACAGTCAATTCTGGGATAAGCCTGACCTGAGATAGATTCTGGGGATTCTGGTCCCCAGAATAATTTAATTTGGTTTATAAATAGTACCAAGGGTTCTTGAGAGGCAAAGCAAATTAAAGACAACCCCTCTCCCCCAAAATACACTCCTTCAATAGGAGTGACTCGGGGAGTCTGAGAACAAACTAGAATAGAATGAATTAAAATTCTTGGATTTGTCCCCTTGGTGCCTTTTGGGATTATGATGATCTATTTCATCTCTGAAGAACTGATCTGTTAGGTAATATGGGGAAATGACAAATAAGAAGTTTTATCTAAATCTTAATTAAATTAGACAATGAAATTTTAACAACATAATATTGAAGTTAATTTATTTTGTTATAATTTCATTAAATATATTGAATTTCTAATTTAGGAGAATGAGAGACTGTACCATAATATATATATATCATCACCTTTGTCCACCGTTAAAATAACTTTTTATCAAAGTAGCATACGTTTGTTGTAGAAAATTTGGAAAATAAAAATAAGTAAATATAGTAATGTTTATATTACCATCCAGTGATAACCACTGTTAATATTGCAGTATATTATATTGTGTGTGTGGGTATCTTTATTATTTATAAAATGATATATTTTATTTTATACTGTCTGGAAATTTGCTTTTTTCACCTAAAATGTATCATGAATGTTTATTTCCATTCATTAAATATTCATCTACAGCTTCACTTTTTATGGCTGTATATTACATTCATTTGTATGGATGTATCAAAAATGTGTTTAGTCATTCTTATAATATTTAAGTTGCTTCCAATTTTTAATATTATGTACAACTGTTTAAGTAACAGCTTATAGCTAAATCTTGACACATATCCGTAATTATTCCCTATACATTCTAGGAGTGAAATTTCTAAGCTAAAGACTGAATATTTTAGGGCTTTACATACATATTGATAGAAATGTTAAGATAATTTAAATTGCCACCAATATTGTATGCTTGTCTGTTTATCCGAACACTTGCCAACTTGCCAACACTGGAGATTAACATTGTTCTTAATATTTGCCAATTCGATAGGCAAATGATTATATCACATTGCTGTTTTAATTTGCATTTTGAATGTTTTTTCATGCCTTAATTGGCTAAATCTTTAAATTGCCTCTCCATGTCTTTTTCCATTTTTTTAATAGAGTTATTGTCTTTTAATAATTTATGAGAGCTCATTGCATGTTAATAATAGTAGTTCTTTGTTATATGTGTTGAGAATATTTTCCCCATTTTGTATTTTGCCTTTTGATTTTGTAAATTTCTATTTTTAAATGTATAGTATTAATGTACATATGTTTTCATGGTTTGTGATCAAATCCATTGCATATTTCTTTATGGTTTCTCTTTGTGGTATATTCTGTCTCTACAAGAGAATATTTTTGGCTTTACATTTTCACAAGTCTGTCAAGTTTTTTGTTCCTGATGCATTGTGACTTTGTTGAAACTTCATTTCAACAATTCAAGGCTATTTTTTGGTCTTCCTTTATTTCTAGAATGGTCAGACCTTTCGCATTGTGAATGAACAAACCTTTGCCAAAGATCTACTTCCAAAATACTTCAAACATAGCAATATCTCCAGCTTCATACGGCAGCTCAACATGTGTAAGTATGATTGTTTTATTACTGCAAGCATTATTAGATTTCAGTGGTATATCACAGAAAAATTAGCCCTTTTATTTTAAACATATGACTATCACTCTGAGTTGGTGAGGGCTCTTACTGCAGTTTATTATTAAAACTCTACTTAGCTTGGTTTATTGATTGGGGTTCCAAACATAAAAATTTCCCTTCTGGCAAGACCTGCTTTAATCCTTTTGAGTTATAGAATCTTAGAGCTGAATGGTACCTAAGCATTTATTTAGTTCAATCCTGTTACGTTACAGCTAAGGAATGGGGTCCAAAGAGATTAAATATACTTACTCCAGGTCATACAGCTAGCCAAGTCAGATTTGGACTCCATTACTTTGACTAAAAGTAGATTATTTCTTTCTTTCTCTAATCTTTGGAATTCAGGGTCTGACATTACACAGGTGTGAGTTCTACTGCTGCCAGGAGCCCCTTTTTTCCTACATAACATTTTGGTTACCATTATAGAAAAATTGAAAAATATATAAATGTGTACAAGTATATGTATATATATGCACCCTTAGGACACTTTTTGTAAATTTTTGTGTCTTGCATATTTTTAACATAGCATTGTGTCATAAATGTTTTCCCGCATTTAAAATAATATTTTATCATCTTATATAATGCTATGAGATCATTATCAAGGCTGCTGTCATCTTTATACATTTTTTAAAAGGTGCTTCAGTTTTTCCATATTTTCCTCAAATTTTTATAATGAGCATGTATTATTTTTATAATAAAAATAAACATTATTTATGTAAAATAGCTTTGAAACATTATTTTCAAGGCCTCAAAGTGGTGATGGGAGGGAGTATATGATACACTGCTTTAAATCATACAGGTTTAAAAGCACTTTATTAACAACACACAGTATTTTCATTTTAAATACCTTAGGAATATCAACCAAAGGTATGCATATTGCCACAAGTTTAATTTAAGGATTTCTTCATGAACTACTGAGTTAATATAGATACCCCCATTCTTCCTTTCATCTTCCAACTGTATGCCTTTGCTATTGAACCTATCGCAACATAACTAGAGACATAATGCATTTTCCTAGTTACTTAGAAGAAAAGAAAACCATTTATCCATTTACTCATGCCATCCCAGTGTTTTCTTTAGCACTTTAGGTATTTTTAGATTTGATCAAGTATTCTGCAATGTGATTAGCATATACCCAATTAATAGGAATTTCAAATAGAAAAAGTACATTGAATTCTTGCTCTTCCATGATATTTCATATTTCTAAACTAATTCGTTTTAGAGTAATATACATTCCCTTTATAAAATTTTGAATTTGGTATTTATTGTTGTGGCTCATAGATAAGAAAAAATACTCCTCTGTATTGCGAGAATGAGAAATTACAGTAAATTAGTCTAGGTTCATGGTAAGAAAATGCAGCTAATAAGATAGGCAGTAAAAAATTAATAATCCTCCCTTTTAAGGTTACTCTGTGTGTGTGCATTTACATATGTATGCGTAAACTTGATATATGTCTAATGTATATACACACACACACACATCTTTCAACCACACAGGGTACGGGATAGTTATTCTCTTTACATGCTTTATACCAGTTTTTCTCAAACTGCAGGGAAGGACACTTTTAAAAAAAATTTCCAAGGCTGGGTGTGGTGCATTTACATATGTATGCGTAAACTTGATATATGTCACACCTATAATCCCAGCACCTTGGGAGGCCGAGGCGGGACTATCACTTGAGCCCAGGAGTTTGAGACCAGCCTGGGCAACATAGAGAGACCCCGTCTCTACAAAAAATAGAAAAATTAGCCAGGCATGGTGGCATGTGCCTATAGTCCCAGCTATTCAGGAGGCTGAGATGGGAGGATTGCTTGATCCCAGGAGTTTGAGGTTGCAGTAAGCTATGATGACACTACTGCACTATGGCAAACCAGTACTTTGTAAAAATACAATAAGAATGGATTATTAGAAAAATGATCACATTTGGTCACATCAATGTCAAACTACTGTAAAAGTTTCTAAAGGACTACTCTCAGCTTTTATACTTATATCATCACCACCCAATAAGAAATGGTTTGCAGACCAGCACCCGTCCATGGACTACACATTGTGTTACACTGCTGTAGACTTTTGTGTATCAGTGCCTTTCTTCATGTCATTTCCTTTGCCTGAAATACCCTTCATCCCCGTCTATTTTCCTAGTATCTGCTTAAAAGAGTTCCATTTCTTTCAAGTTCCAGCTCAAACATTACGTCCTTCAGTAGGTCTCATATGCTCCCAGTCAGAATTAATCTTTTTTCACATACGCCCACAGTACTTCATTCATAGGACAAACACAGTGCTTATCACAGGCTGATATTTTTTACTGAGATGTAATTCACATACTGTACAATCGCCCATTTGAAGTGGTCAAATCCATGATTTTTAGTATATCCACAGAGTTGTGCAACCATAATTACAATATGATTTTAGAATATTTCTGTCACCCCAAAAAGAAGCTCAGTGTGGAATATCAGTCACTCCCCATTCCCCCCACCCCATATAGCCTGACTTTTTATTATAGTTATAGTTATTTGTGTATGTATGTCTCCTTTAAAAGGTTGTGACTTAGAGAAGAGAGATTGGTGGGGGTGTCTTATTCATCTCCAAAGCAGGAACTATGAAGAAGTCTAGACAGGGTACAGTGTATTTGTAACAATTATTATCACGCATTTCCTAATTATTAAATTATTTGTCTGTTTTATAGACAAGTTATAGACAAATTATTTGTCAAGCATTATAGACAAGTTTCAGAAATCTCTGCTTTAGAAATGCCTTTGGTCAACAGCAGCGTTTATTTCTCAGTTTTGTTCCCTGAGAACTTACAGATGTTAAGGAAAACTACATCTGCTGATGATCATCCACTCTCAAGTGACTTAGCCCTTTCTTTAAGTTTTTTTATTTTCTGTGTTCAACATGTTAGCAGGGGTTTTAAATTAAAGCAACATACATTGGATTCATCAAACGTTCTGGTGCAGATTGTCTTCCTATGGAATTCTATGGGAGTATTTTTATTCCTGTGACAAATTTTCTAAAAAGACAAGTCTGGATTTTCCTATTTTGTGGGCTTTGTTCTGAAGATATCTGATATATCCACATCCATCCCAAGCATAATTTATCATTCCCTCCTTCATGCTCCCAGGCACTTGTCCATGCCGTTACTGTAGTAGTCAACCATGTTGTGTTATCGTAGTTGTGAACATGTTTGTCTTCCCTGCTAGACTGTTAGCTTCTTACAGACAGGAATTTCGTCTTAGTGACCGTGTGTCATCCACAGAGCCTAGCTAATTATCTGATATGGAGTAAGTGTTCAATAAATGTTTGTTAAATAGATGAATGATAGGAAAATTCAAAATTTTAGAGTAAAGTGGCTGTGGGGGCATATGTTAGCTTGTTTGTTTGTGAATGTATTCTAAGTCAAAAGGAAATATATCTTTCTTTTAAAAATATTAGTCTTCAAAAAGAAAAATTAAGAACCCCAAGTGATTAACTTTTATGCTATCATCTCTGATAGAGGCTACAGGAATTAGAAATGAAAATTAAACCTTTCACCACATGAGGGAGAAATAATTCTTCAGAAAGTGATTCCTGAAAGAAATATGTCCCCTTTTTAAAATATATTCTGGCAACTTTCCCCCTGTTAATTAGGCATAGACTTGCAGAAGCCCATGTTTAATTCCTTTCCGCCCCAAAGGTGGGGATGTCAGACTCTGCTTACCTAAATTTTCTTTTTTGCCTTTAATTCATATGCCAAGAAAACCTCAGGAGTAGTTCTCATTTCAGAGCAAATGATGATTTTCCTATACTAGAAAATTTTTTATTAAATTTATTATTAGTCTTAGTGAATACCAGCAGAGTCCCTGGACTATGCATAATATGCCTTGTCATGTAGGACAAATATCATCTAGAAAGTTCCCTTTGGTGTATGTGTCAGGGAAATATACTCATATAGGCTATGCATATAAGCATAAGGTCAAAAGTGTATGATCTACTCAAGAGGGTCCTAACTACTCTTTGGAAGGGTAGGGTGCGAAAGAGAGGGGACTGTAATATCTCCTCCTTTTCTGTGGCAAATATAAGTCGGAAAGGATTCAAGAATTCAGAATTCAGAGAGGATTTCTCATTCTTTTAGGTAGTGGGATAGTGTTTAAAATATTGTATACAAGGTGGTTCAAATGAATGCAGACAAGATAGTGGGGTCATGGCTAAGGATAAAAAGGGGGAAACTACTAAAGAAAAATAAGGGAAAAAGATATAGTGATACAGCACCTTAAAAAAAAGATTAAGGGAAAAAAATTCTGTTTTCCTCCCATATCCAGTTTGAGTCAGTGGAGGGATTTGAAGATAGAAATAATGTAGTCTGATTTGTAGGTTTTTCCATAGCAAGAACATTTTATTTATTGTCCCAAGTTAACCAGGAAATAGAAGCTGATTAGGCCCCAGAAAGAAAGTAGTCACTACTTAGATGAATTGATGTATGAATGCCCAGAGTCTAATATTTCAAAGGAAGTAATTATAAAGTTGAGGTTGCCTTTGGTTAGAATTCAGCTGTAGATTTCTCCCTAGCAAGGTACGTTGAAATTCCTCATGGATACTAAGAAAGAGTTTATTATCTTATCACTTAAAGTTTGCTGATCTTTTTAATTATAGAATTCTGAAAGCTAGGACAAATAATTTAAAACATAAATTTTAGTAATTCTTCAGACTTGTGTTTCAAATATCGAATAAGAAGTTCCCTTTTGCTACCCAGCAAAGCAGTTATGAGTGGTATTTCAAGCCTAAGAATGAGAATTCTATGCCAAGTATTGTTGCTACACTATCATGCTATAAATGATGTGATTCACATCCTCATAAGGGCATTTACAAAAACAAAAAAAAACACTACTCAGACTGGAATAGGACAGGATCTCTCTGGATATCTTTGGAAACTACTGCCTTCCTGAGAGGAATCACATAGGAAAAGTTAGACTTCTTAACACATGAGGAAACAGTAATGTTTCAGAAACAGTATTTGTGTATACATATACACACACACACACACACACACACTCTCTGGCTAACAGTTACTAGTATACTTCGCTTAGTTTCTGTGAACTGTGAATCTGTGTGTGTGTTCATAAATCCAGATTCCTACATGAGCTTAAAGGAACAGGATGGTAAGCCATACCTAGTTTCAACAAATAATTCAAAGTACCTCATTATGCTACCATTGCCATCCTTTCCCAACTCCCTATTAATCAGTACACCAGATTGCATCGGGAAAGTGGCAGTTCTACTTTTCTTAAAAAGTATACCTTACTGGTTCTTATTTTCCTCCTCTGGATTAGTTATATAGTCTTGGGTGTGGCATTTTTTTCTTACATTAAAAATACATACACACACACACACACATGCAATCCCTCCACTTCTTGATTATTCAGCTGCAAATGATCTAGTTTGTCATCTCTCCAAGTCCCTTTGTTTCTTATCCTTTCTCATACTGCCTTCCTTTGGGTCTTTTCCAAAGGGTGAGAAAAGTACTAAAAAGAGATGAGCTTCATATCAGTTAATTTTGCCCCCACCCCATGATCCTTGGACAAAATATAGTGTGTGTTGCAGAAATTTGAGGTTATTGGTTAAAATAAGGCTTGAGGATTATATATAGATTTCAGTTGTCCATGCTTTCCCATTAGTACCTTAGAGTCATTTATAAGCTCTGTAAAAACAAAGTGAAATGAGTTGTTGAGATCCCAGTTTCCAAGTTTGAAATTAGGCTATTATTAATATTATGCACCAATTTAATACTATGTAGCAGTCAAATATTTTGCAGTATTGTTTCTTTATTCTGATAATTTTACCTCTCCTGTCAGTCTATTTTATTACCTTTTTTCTTTATATTGTTGTTTTGTTTTGTTTTTATTTTTTTACTAGATGGTTTCCGAAAGGTGATCGCATTGGAGAATGGAATGACTGGCCAGGAGAAGAAAGTAGCTATGGAATTTCAACATCCGTTCTTCAAAAAGGGGGAAGCTGGCCTTCTGGAAAATATCAAGCGCAAGGTAGGGGGACTGTTGCCACACATTTTTTTCATAGCATTTTGGGCTATAGCCTGTCTTCCCTTGATCTAGACATTTTACAGTCTCTCTAAGTCTTAAGGGTCAAGTGGTTGGCACTTGGGATTTGCCAACTGGAAACTCATTTGCTAGGTACATTTTCTAGTTCTCTAGAAAGATGACGTTTAGATATCAATTTATTTAAAGACATATGACCACCCTTCCTAAGGCATATTTCATTACTTTTGTATCTTTTTACTATGCAGATGGGCTATATCCCCATTTTAGGAAGTATGCACATGAAAGTAGGATAAGTTATGAAGTAATAGCTTTATTTTGGTATTTTTCTTAATGAGCAAAATATCTCCTGAACCTACCTGCTTACACCCAGAGCTGATTACAAGTCAAGGCAGAATATAAAATACTAACACAGTTTCTCACTTATGAGATGTCTATGTATGTTGATATTTTGCATGAACCTTATATACAGATGATGTCTGTACACTGGAAGTTCAAGACAAAAAGCAAAACCAGAAAGATTCGGGATATCACTTAGACCAGTGGTTCTCAAAGCATGATTTGGGGTCTTGAGACATTTTCAGGGAACCTGTGAGGTCAAAACTATTTTCATAGTAATACTAAGACATTATTTGCTTTTTTCACTCTTCATTCTCTCATGACTATAGTGGAATTTTCCTAAGGATACATGATGTCCAATGATGTCATCATTCTAATGTTAATATGTAATGTGCATATTATTGTAATTTCAAATAAAGGAATAAATTTTAAAATTTTATCAGTTTTAAATTCTAATATGGTAAATATTGATAGATATAACCCATATAAACAGAAGCTCTTTGGGTTTCTAAAACATTTTAAGAGTGTAAAGGGGTCCTAAGACTGATGATTAGGAACCACTAGAATAGATCAAACTTGGTTCACATGATACTTTTTTCATAATACCAAAGCATTATGGTCTTTGTTTTCATTGTGGTGACCTTGGAATGACCTTCTCCATTATGTGAGATAGAAGAATGAAGGAAAAAGCTAAACTAGGATGAATCAGTATCCAATCCCATTTTAAAAGGAGCCAAATACAGACATGTCTGAGTCTACTTAGCACTTCATCTTTTTGGTCTCATTGACAGTAATATTTAGACATATGAAGTGACCACTGTTTAATTTGAGTTTAAAGCTTCTACGTAGGCAACAATAGGTCTCATATCCCTTTAGTTAGTGCAAATGACAATTGTGGTATATTAAAAGAGATAACAGATTTTTCTTCTATTTTCTTATGGAAGAAAACAAAAGCTTCAAATAACTTTTCTAGTATTGTGTTGGCTTGTTAGCTTTTGCATCCATTGGGTTAGTGAATATTTGGGAAATGGTACATACCATCCACAAAAGAGATGACCAGGTTCTGGGCTAAATAGATGACAGGCAATTTCTTTATTATCACAGAATCAAAACAGACATCTGGTTCATTCCAAATGTGATTTCTTTCTCTTCTGAATGTGGATAAAATTTATTATCTGTGCTTCTCATTTGCCATTTATTATGTACTGCTTTTCATAGTCATCTTTTTATGTCTAAATATCTAACCTTCTCTCTTGATCTGTTAACTCCATGAGGGATCTTTGACAGATCAGCTTACTCCTCAGACACCTTTACAACAGGTAAAAACAAGTTGGAAGTTCCTATTTATATTTCCCAAGTTTCAACTTGAGGTACCTAGAGTCTATAGTTCTTTGCTTGTTAGAACCCAGGCTATTCACAGTAATCACAATATAAAGCTTCAATTTAGAGTAATTGATCATGTGATATGTTGCTTTATTCTGTTAAAGTTTTATTTTTGTTGCTTCTCTTATCTATATTAACTATTTGAATGAAAATTTTTATTGTGCATTTACCATGAGATTCTGAATAAATAAGACTCTTTAAAAGACCTATGAAATATAATGCTAATGCATCTTATAGGCAAACTCAAACAGTGCAGATCCAAATCATTAAAGTCTCTTTAGTCACCACTTGTGGAAATAATTACAACATCATTGATGTAGACATTATTCTGCATTAAACTGTAGAACTCTATCATGGTGCTTCATTTTATAAAACACCTAGTTCAGCATGCTTCTATCCCAGTGGGCCTATAAAATGAAAGTATATAGTCTACTTTGGATTGTTTCTGAAAATTAACTATATTATAGGTTATCCAGGAGATAAAGCCTCCTCCCCAACGCTGTTCATAATCACTTCCAACAGGAAAGAGCTGGGCGAGGGTCAGAGCTCAAGTCTAAACAGAATGAGATGCGTGTGAGGTTGTGTTTCTAAATTAATATACTTCCCTGCCTGTCAAAGTCACATATAAATGTTTTTTTATATTTTTGTATTGAATTATAGTTATTTGTATACATATTTTATTCTTCCTGTAGGATATTTTTCAATTCTTTAGGGATAGAAACTCTGACTTCTTCATCCTTTCAGTCCCCTTACAGTTCTTACTTAACATGTAAAATTTTTTCAAAACTATATGCTGAATTTAGTAAACATTTATTTCAAGTCTACTTACTATGTGTAAGGTATTGTTCTGGGAATTGGGAAGAAGGATGGGGAGACTATATTTCTAATCTTCCAGAAGCTTTCAAATTAGTGGGAGAGATGAGAATTATGAAATGAATGTAATATGAGGCATACTTTGCCTACTGCTATAAGAAAGGTACATTTGTTAATTTTAGTCTCCTGTTTTAGATTAATCGTGCCTCTTTTCCCTTCCAGTAGTGCCCATAATGGAGAGTTGATGGTATATGAAATTTCTAAACAACCCAACTATACTCTATTTCCATTTTAGGCACCAACAATAAAAACTGAGGATGTCAGAATCTACCCTGATGAGTTACAGAGAATGATGGCTGAAATACAAGAGATGAGAGAGAAGCAGAGCAACGTGGATGCCAAATTTGCAGAACTGAAGAAGTGAGTGTTTGTCAAGATTTCCAATGCCTGTTCCCAAGGTTTTTAAGGATGATTGCCTCTGAGTTGAGAAACTGAACTCTTGTTTTCCATGGCACGTTAGTGAGGTTTACTTCTTTTAAGTAAAACCACAGCACTGGATCAAATGCTTTAGTGTTTGGACTGCTGTTAATGTTCCAGTGGCTCAGATCATATAACTCTGGCTGACTAGAGACCACTGTATAAATCAGAAATAAAATTACCACCATCCAAGACAGCCATGCAGGTATGAGTAATATAATAGCAATTTCCAGTTGACACTAGGAAAACAGAAAAAGATGTTAAATATATAGGTTCTGTATTTAAGTACTCTGAACCTACATTCCTGGCTTATTTGCTAGTTATTGGTAAGTCCAAGGATAATCTATGACTTCTTTCTCTGGCCTTTTTTTTCCCAACTTTCTCCATAAAATGAATACTTTAGGATGTTTTTCAGTGCTTTATAAGGAACCACAGACTGCATAATACAGTATACAATGCCTCTAATATTAGGTCTTACTCAGTCAGTAGTCTTCCAAAGGCAAAATTTAAATGGTTAAACAATTGCACAATAATACCTGTGAAAAAAGGTTATAACCCATTATTTACCTTAGAGGAGATACATGTGTGTATGTTCCAGCAAATGTTCATCAGTATTCAAATTAAACTTGAACTACCCTGTCAGTCTTTCAGTGAAGTGCAAATGTATCCTTAATTTCATGATTCTGTCTTTTGTAGTTGACTTAGTAAATTAAACTTTTCACATCCAGCGAGGGAGAAAAGACAGAAGGAGTGAGGGCAATGGAAGTATTTTTGTTGCCTTTTCACCAGCATTGAATATAAGCCAAGGTTTGCATTGACATTGACCATGAGCCAACACTTCATGTTAATTTTGGATATCAGCCTGTTGTTCAGTGTTAACCATAACACACATATATTATATATCATGTGGTTGATGATGCTCCAGTGGGTTCTGGCTGGTTTTATAGGTAAACCAGACCAAAAACTGTTGGTCAATAGTGAACTAGATGGCCTTCTGTGGTTTCTTCTAGCCAAATATGTGTGATATTGTGGAACTTGGATTATGTTAGATCACATTTAAAACTAATTCTATATAAGCAAGTTGTTGTCTCTTAATCTGACACAAGGTGTCTCTTGCCGTATCATTCAATGGAAGTACAGATATTGGTGTAAACTCATTTAGTTGTTGTTCCAGCTTTCTATGAAGTATTTTTCTACCCCTGTGATTGTTACTAAGGAATCTGCATTAGTATTATCTTGGTTTGCAATGATTCTCACATTCTCAAGTCTAGAAGAGTACTAAGGTAGTCTGTGCTTTCAAAAATGTTAGTGTGATACCTGTATGGACTATTGGCTGACAAAGATTGAAAGGAGTTGAATTTTAAGCTTGAAATATTTTGTTAGGGTAATAGAGGGATAATCCTCATGAAGAAAATTGCAAATGCTATTAACTCAGACAGTTCAATATATTATTGGATATTATGTCTTCAAAATTCTATGGACATCTTTCTGTCCTGCTTCATTTGGGAAATCTGTTAATATTTCAGGGAATATGCAACACTTTGGCTTGAAATGACAAATCTAAGACAGAAGTACTGCGAGCAACAGAAGCTGTTAACACAGGTACCAGTTCAGTCTTTTGAAGGGTTCTTATCCTTTCTTTTCTGTAAATTTTTTTTTAATTTTTTTTAATTTTTTTAATTTATTTTTTTAATTTCAGAATATTCTTTTCTGTAAATTATTGATTAGAGCTATTTGATGACATTCTTGGCTTAGGTATAAAATAATTATAATACAAAGTCCTGTGAAGGCCAAAAGAAAATATATTAATTTTTAGTTGTGCTTAGTTGGATGTTATAACCTTCCTCTTTAATATTTTTTTTCTAAATATTGAGCGTGATATCCTAATTAAAATATTTTCTATGATTTTTCAGATTCTCCAGTTTATCTTGAGTTTGATGAGTGGAAACTACATAGTAGACATGAATAGAAAAAGGTGAATTTATTGATTCCAAGTACTTTCTTGCTTACGCAAGGCCCCTTTACTCCCATGTCTCGTAATTTTTCTCTTTCCAAGCTTATTCTTATGTTTTGGGTCAGAGCAGTTAGTCAGCATGTATAAACTGTGTGTCAGAATAAAAAAGATACCTACCAAGGAAAGCCAAACATATCATCAGTTTGGTATATATTGTTTTTCCTTTTGTTTTCATACTTTTAAAATGATAGCAAACTAACTTGCCATGGTATGATCATGATAGGTGCACCCTAGTTGCTGGCTCTTGGTTGTAGGTTGCTTCTGTCTGTGTCCTTAAGGTGGTTCTAGGGGTATTATTGAGAATTAATGTAGGCCTATACAAAGTACCAGTCATTCTAAGGCTTCTAGTCAGCTCTAAGGAGGCAAGTGGAACTGGATCCCTTCTTACACCTCCCCTGGGATTCTCCTAGAATCAATTGGAAGATACTCCTCAACTCCACCTTGTTAAGGAGCCATGGAACATCCCTAGGGGTTTTTTACACAAGGGATGAGCCTGGCAAGAGCAAACAAAACCATTTCACCTACGATTTCTGATATGACTGGGAGTTCCCAGCTCTATCTTAAACTGGTCTTTTGCAACCAAAGCTTGTAGCATTTTTGCATAAGTCTTTAGAAGACAGAATATCTAATTGTAAAGCATTTTATTGCAGAATACCATCTAGTTGTACTTTAGGCACAGTGTCCTAAATTATTGGCTTGATTCATCTGACTTAATTAAGCAATTTACAACCAATGGGTTATAATTAATTGCTAATGTTTATTGAGTACTTACAGTGTGCTGGATACTGTGCTGAGTGCATGAATTATCTCATTTAATTCTCAGAAAAATCCTATTAGATAGGCTCTAATATTATTCTCATTTCACAGATGAGGGAACTGAGTCATGGCAAGTTTAACTACTTTGTACAAGGTCACATAGTTAGTGCATGGTAAAGTCAAAATTCAAAGCCAAGTAGTGGACTCATTGACTGTAGAGCTTTGCCTCCCATTTGAGTAGTCCTTTCTTCCCACTTTTGATTTTCTTTGTAATTTTTAATTTTGATATAATTAAAATAGAAAATTTTCGAGAATACTACAAAGGACTCCCATATAACCTTTACCCAGATTCTCCAACTTTAACATTTTTTTATTTATTATTTGTGTTCTCCCTTTCCCCCTCCCCCTCTCGTCCCTCTTCCTAAACACAGACCCACACCCACACATTTGATTTTCTGAACATTTTGAGCATAAGTTGCAGACATGGTACCCATTTACCCCTAAATATTTTAATGTGTATTTCCCAAGAACAATAACATTTTCTACATAACCACTGTACAATATCAAAATTAGGAAACTTAGCATTGATTTAATACTATTTTTGAATCCTTACTCCATACTTAAATTTCACCAGTTGCCTTACTGATGTTCTTTATAGCCACAGCCACCCCTTCTCCCTTGTTCCCAATCTAAGATTCAATCCAAGATCATATAATGCATTTAGTTCTTATGTCTCTTGATTCTCTTTTAATTTGGAACCATTCCTCAGCCTGTCTTTGTCATTCATGACCTCAGCATTTTTGAAGAGTACATACAGGCCAGTATTTTTTCGTAGAATGCCCTTCTCTTTGAATTTGGTGTGATGTCATGAGTAGAATCCGACTGTGTATTTTTGGCAGTAATACCAAGAAGTGATGCTGTGTTCTTCTTAGTGCATCATATCAGTGCACTTGTGCACTGTGCATCAGTGCACTTGATGTCAGTTTGTCTCATTATTAGTGATGTTAACTTTGATCACTTGTTTAAGGTGGTGTCCCCCAAGTTTCTACACTTTTAAGTTACTATCTTCTTTTTTGTAATTAATAAATAAATAGTGGGGAGATACTTTGAGTCTATATAAATGTTCTGTTCTTTAAAATTTTATCCATTTTAGCATCTATTGATGACTTAACTGAATCATGTATTACTATGATGATTACACAACAGTGATTTTCTAGTTACATCATTCTTCTAAGTTTTTATTTTGCATTCTACTATAAGGAAGAGCTTTTCCTTCTTTATTGTTTATTTATTTATTCATTTATTTATATCAGTATGGAATCACAGATTCTTATTTTACTCAAAGGGTTATAATCCATTACTAGACTATATCCATTGATAGATATATCTTCATTACTTTTGAGCACTTAGACATAATAGGAATGTCTCAGGCTCAATTTGTACTTTGCCTGCCCCAGCCCTGGAATCAAGCATTATTCCCAGGAGACTGGTTTCCCCTTTTGTTCTTTGCTTTAGTATTGTCGACCCAATGCATATTAAAAAATCCAAGCTTTTAGGATGTCTTAATGTAGACACTCAGAAGGAAGCTAACACATAGGGACAATTCCAAATTGTCACTAATTCTTGTAAACTACCTCCCATTTAAATGTCCTGGATCTTTTTCTTTTCCCACTTTGATGCTTGAGATCCTAAAACATTTATGTCTAATGGAAAGCAGTCTGACAAAGGATGATTAAAATTTAAGTTCCACACAACAGAGTTGGCTGACTACTGCAGCATTCAGGTGGCTAACAGCAATGATATGTGGGTCTCATTGCAGGTCATTACCAGTCACATCTGGGGCTTCAGCTTCCAAATGTGCTCGTCGGTATTTCCATATTCCAGTGGAGAAGAGGAAAGAAGCTGTAAGATTCTGAGATAAGATGGTGGTGGGTGGGTAAAAGAAGAACATTTACCATCAGTAAAATTTCCAGTGCTTGTTGCTATTATTTCTCATACCATTGTTAAATATTCTCAATGGAAATTACATCAAATATGATCTGAGAAAGACCAGATATATAAGCAGGTACATAATCAACTCTGATTTCCTCTAACCCTTCCATTTAGATGGAGATACTAAAAAATGGTTATGCACTTGTTGAAGACAAAAATAAAAGTCTCCTTGACAGTGTCTTACCTACTTTGAAAGATGAATCCAAAAACTTAGTTTCATCTGTGGACCAATTAAGTGGAAATGATGGGTAAGCAACCTTGTTGGCAATGTGTTGGTAATGAAATATAATGTGGACTGCAGCTAAGTTAAAACATGGGGCATATCTTATTTTCAGGTGAACAAATAATGTTTTTCTTCAATTCAAAAATAACACTACTGACACCCTGTTGATATATTATGCATTTATTTCTTAGTGGTGGTAATAGCACTGCCGCCCATATTCTTGCTCAGTCCCCCTTGTGACCACCAAAACACACTTGCAAAATAGCTAGTTTGACCTGTATTTTGTAACTGCAGAACAGAGCAATGACAGCTGGCCCATTAAAAATATATGCAGTAGTATGATTATTGAAATAAGATATTAAAATATAGCTTAATTAATATAAAATATATGTATAAAATCAAGACTTTTGCTATATATCAGCAATAGCCAGTTAAAAATTTTAGTGGAAAAAAAGATATTCCATTCACAAAAACCAAAAAAAATTAATTAGCAAATACTATAAATTTAATACAAAATATGGAGTACCTATTTGGGAAAAATAAATCTGCAAATTTGAGATTTTCTATACATGCTAAAGAAAATTGGAAAATAAACATAAATATCATTTTAAATGTGTTTTATGGATGGCAGATATCTAGATGTCTTTTGAGGAGGGTTATTCGTTTAGACATCTAGGTCTCAGTGATGCCTCTTTGGATAGAAGGAAGGGGCAAGTGGAGAATCGTTAAGTCTGGTAGGGAGGGTGGGAGTTTTAGAAGAGGATATCTGGGAAGGAGACTGCGGGAGTAGTAGCCTTCTAGTGGAAGATCATTTAGAAAGCAGAATATTATGAAATATCTTTTGAGAGTGTTCAAAGGAAGCCTGAGGGGCTAGAATCTTTTGGGAGAGAGAAGGTGTTTGAGGGAGAGGTCATTACAGATGTGAGCAGGGCTATCCTAGAGCCTAGGTATTACAAAGAGAAGAAGCAAGCCATGGAGTCACTTGTGTCTGGGAACTAAGGTGTTTCAGGAACAAGACAATGGGAAGGTCATATTTTTGGAAAAGGAGGTATGAATATAGAACATCAGTTCCTGAATTAAATTTTTGCACAGATGTTGCCTGCTAAAGCCAACAGCATGAAAACTATCTATCTGGGTGTTGGCCCAGAAGAGTGGCATGCATACATTCTCTTTGTCATGTCCACCAAGTGAACAGAAGTGCAGAATACTAATGATAGGCACATCTGAAAAACAGTGTACCAGAGAAGCTTTCCTAGAGACCAGAGAGAAAGAAGTTAGTGGATCTCAGACTTTTTTAAAATTTCAGAATATTATGGGGGTACAAACACTTTGGTTACATATATTGCTTTTGCACCACCCTAGTCAGAGCTGCAAGTGTGCCCATCCCCCAGACAGTGTGCACCGCACCCATTAGGTGTGAATTTACCCATCCTTTCCTCCCCCCTCCCACCTGCCCAATACTCGATGAATGTTACTTCCATATGTGCACATAAGTGTTGATCAATTAATACCAATTCAATGGTGAGTACATGTGGTGCTTTTTTTTCCATTCTTGTGATTCTTCACTTAGAAGAATGGGCTCCAGCTCCATACAATAGGATAATACAATAGGTAGTTCACCATTTTTTCATGGCTGAGTAGTACTCCGTGGTATACATATACCACATTTTATTAATCCACTCATGTATTGATGGGCACTTGGATTGTTTCCACATCTTTGCAATTGTGAATTATGCTGCTATAAACATTAAGTGCAGATGTCTTTATTATAGAATGTCTTTTTTTCCTTTGGGTAAATACCCACTAGTGGAATTGCTGGATCAAATTGTAGTTCTACTTTTAGTTCTTTGTGGTATTTCCATATTACTTTCCATAGAGGTTGTACTAATTTGCAGTCCCACCAGTGGTATATGAGTGTTCCTATCTCTCCACATCCATGCCAACATTTATTGTTTTGGGACTTTGTGATAAAAGCCAGTCTCACTGGAATTGCTCAACATCTCTAATCATCAGGGAAATGCAAATCAAAACCACAATGAGATATCACTTAACTCCAGTGAGATTGGATCTCAGATTTTATGGCATCTAGAATGTTGTAATAAATATTTATTTTTTAAATTTTATTTTTATTGATATATAATAGATCAACATTTTCAGAGTACATGTGATAATTTAATACATTAATATAATTTGTAAAGATCAAATCTGTAATTGGGATATCCATCATGTGAAATATTTAAACATTCGAATTATTCTCTTCTAGGTATTTTGAAATATGCAATAGATTATTGTAAACTATAGTAATAAATGATATTTGAACATCTGTACATTGAGCCTGAGAAGCTAAATTAACAGTTCAATTTTCAGGGAAGCTGTACAGTCACAGATATTTGACAGTTTTCTAAAATATCAAATAAAAAAGAATATGGAAAAACATGGTTATTTATCTAACTTAATTATCCTATTGAAAACAAGCATTTAATCCTGTGATAAAATTAACCTTTACTGTATCTGTATGCTAGTTCAGTGGAAATTCTAAACTGTAGTTTAGCTTTGTCATCCTTCTTTGCAGAGCCCTATATAAGGTGGTCAACAATATAATAAACAATCCAGGAATCATTTTTCTTCTCTTTAGACTTCCTCCTTTATATGAAAAGCAAATAGTTGTCCCATTCTACTTCTTTCCCAGTCAAAATTGAGATGCCAGAATTTAGTGCCTAAACCACAGAATAGAAACTTGGGCTGTGAGCTGTGAGTGCTGACCCTGGTGGTGCCATTGCATTGCTGTGTAATTTGATACATGCTACATAGTAAACTAAACTATATATAAACTCTATATAGTAAACTAAACTCTCTAAACTATCTATATGTATAAATAAATAGATAAGCATTAATATATGTATGGTACATACATGTGCACACATATGTATATATAGCTAAAATTTATATGTATATATATAAACTTTATGGAGATATAATTTATATATCATAAAATTAGTTTAAGTGTAGAATTAAATGATTTGTAATCAATTTACTGAGTTGTGCAACCTTAACCATAATATCATATTAGAACATTTTCATCACCCCAATAAGATCCCTCAGGCCCGTTAACTAATCTGCTTTCTGTCTCTGTAGATTTGACTATTCTGGACATTTCATATAAATGGAATAATACAATAATTGGTCTTTTATGTCTAGCTTATTTCACTTAGCACAGTGTTTTCAAGTTCATCTATGTTGTAGCATGGATCAGTACTTCAAGTCTTTTTATTGCCAAATAATATTCCGTTGCATAGATATACCACATTTTACTTGTTCATCAGTTAATGGACACTGGTTGTTTTCCAATTTTTTTGCTATTATGAATTATTGTGCTATGAATATTCACAGGAAAGTCTTCGTGTAGAAAAATGTTTGCATTTCTCTTGGGTAGACACCTAAAAATGGAATTTCTGGAAAATAATGGAATTGAATGGAAAATTATGTTTAACTTTTTATGATACTGCCAAACTCTTTTCCAAAGTGAATATCCCATTTCACATTCATTTCCTCCAGCAATATGTATGGGTTCTTATTTTTTCTACATCCTCACCAACACTTGTTATTGTCTGTCCTTTTTATTAGAGCCATTCTGGGTGTGGTAAGTATTTTTTCATTAAATTAAGGTAATGGAATGGTTGGTCTGTCAGAATGTTTGGACATTGCATTATATAATATGTAAATAAAATGAAATGAGAGTTTGTTGGCACATTATTGGTTACTTGACCTAAATATTGCAAATCTGCTGATACTGTGTAACTAATGGATATGCTACAGCCCATGTAATTTGAGCTCTTGCAACATATTGGATTAATATTTTTCTGTGTTGATTATTTCTCAGAAAAGAATCCGAAATGTCAATTCAGGATGTACCTATGAGTGAAGATTCCCTGGACATTGATTTGGATTTGGTTATACCAGATTTCCAAGGACTAAGGACCGTGGAATTATTTGGACAGGAAACTACAAATATTTCTTTGGAGTTAGTGTCTTCTCCTTCTCAAGTCAATGATCAAATCTTGACTGAAGACAAATCAGATACTCAATGTAACACTATATTGAACAGGTATACAATCTTTTCCTTCTCTCTAACCTAGGGAGTCCTCCACATTTTTTTTGAGGAAAATGTTTATTTTTTAATTTTATCATAGTCTGGGAATCACTTTGGATATATCCCTGAGAAAAGGCAGGGATATAATCAACAACAGCTTACAGAGACTTTGAAGGGTACCTCTGCCCACTCTTTTACTTTCCTTTCTAAGAAGCCCAGAAACATTATTTAGAATGCTGCCGGGGACTTCGAAATCCAAGTATACAGCTAGTGACCCTCAAATCTAGCTGATAAGTAGCATAATTCTATGCTACGCTCATGGATCTACAGTTGAATATTGAGTCTACACTCACTTTGAAACCTTAACCAATGAGACATTTTTGGTGGAAAATACGAAATTATGATCAACACCTCATACTGGGAACTTAACTCTGATGTATGGCTTGTGTTTCTGACAAAATCTGTATGTTGATTTTCAGGCATATTCTTCTGAGATTAGAAAATTACCTGTTAGTCCGAAGTGTAATATTATGGTGAAGGGAACAAGATATGATTAAGGAAACATTTTCCTTGCACCTCCCCTCCCAAACATTATCATTGTTTTTCATATACCACAAATGTACTCTTTGGTAATATATTTAGTGTTTCCCCTTTTGTGGTCTTCTGAAAATGAAAGCCAAATATTGGTAGTGTAAAATCCCCCCTCCATCTTATATCTGAAATTAGCTCTGTAAGTAGGTTGAAACCACCTGCTTGGCACAGAACTATAGGGAAAAAAAAGATGTCTTCACTTCCTGAAACTAGGAGGTTGTGTGTGGTTCAGCAGAAATACTACTAAATTGGAACCAGAAAGGCACTATCATCAGCAAATCTCTGCCCATGAAAACGCTGAGTGTTATGTTGTGGAGGAGGGGTGTCTGCCTGAGTTTCACCTTCATCAGCAGTGGCTTACATTTGTCTGTTTACATGCTTCATCATTTTATATTTGTGTTATTCCCTGCTACCAACCCTCATTTATTGTCCAATCCCAGGGAGAAAAAGGTCAGGTGTGGGCCTTGATAGACCTTTTCACATAAAAGCTTTCTGAAAAACACACCTAAAAAGGGGCCCTGTGAGCTTCCTCAGCCTGATCTCAAACATCAGTGTGGACCATAAGTTTAGACGTCTGCCAAAGAGAACTACTCTAGGCAGTGAAATCTTCATCATCCTTCGGGGCACTGGATCTCAGAGCCTTATCTGATCATGGAAAGTCTGTGACTGAGATGATTATTCTGGGTAGCTTTAACACTAAATGCCTGAGTTGGTCACCAAAGCTGAGTTCAAGTTCTGTACATTGAGAAAGCTATGGGGAAGACCAAAGGCTCCTTATGTTAATGATTTATAAGAATTTACTGGTATTTGGTGCTCTTGAAATCAGGTTAAATAATAATAGTTGACAATAATACCACAAATGGTCCTCAGAGAACCTGATTTTCCTAATGAATGGCACCATAAAATGAAGTCAAGAGCTGTATTATAAAGTCAAAATATGCAATTTTTTGTGTACTGACAACTGACATATGTCCCACTCCCCCATGTCTGTGGCTATCATCTATTGATGAGATTCAGACTGAGTGCTGTTCGTGGGGAGGAATATAGTCACTTCAAAGTCTAGGCTGCAAGTGTAGAATCTCATGGACGGGAGAACCCTAGAGATCATTTGGATTAGCCAGTTACATTGTTGCAGTACCTTGCATCTCACTCTTTTCTTATTGAGAACAGTGAATTGATTTATAATCTTTACCTGGAATCACCTGGGCAAAAAAGCATCCTGTGGGCTAAAAGCTTTCCCGAGTCAAAGAGTACTTCCTATTCAGGATTCCTACGGAACAGACTCATGTGCTTTTTCCTCCACCCTTCTTTTCTAGGCCTCGTCAGGTTGAAAACTCTGGCATGTTACTTGGATGCGGGCCACTCTGGCTAAATTATAACCAGTGAATTATGTACTGAAATCTTCTGAATAGCAGGAGGCTTTATAGTCTGGAAGTAAAATATCTTTAACTGAAAAATGCTATATGGTTCACGGTTTCTTGGTCAAGAATCTCCCATAATCTGTGAAATTTACTATGTTTGCGGTATTTTCTCCAAAATTGTCCCCTGGCAGCCTGATTACCATTTTTTCCATCCACATTCATCCTGCTTGGCAGCAAAGCTTGTTGATTCCCCACCCCTCCATTTTTCATTTAAGGGATGAGATGCACATACACTGTATTGAAGCTAATCTGGTGGAGCTAAAGTCATTGCTACCTAGGAAGAAAATGAATTACGACTCTGATCATGTCAGTGAGGTAAGCCTATCAATTCATTTCTGAGACTTTACTGCATTTATGTGGATTATTCCAAAAGAAGAATGATATATGACAACTGACACTGAGGATAATATTAGGCCTGAGACTCAAGAATACTTGAATTCTTACTGTGGCTTTTCCACCAATTTAGTGCATATGGCTTTTCTCTGAAAATGAAGAAGTTATTCTCTCTCTCTTCCCCATCTAAATATTGCAATTTATTTATCACATGGTATTTTCCCTTGCTCTAATCACTTAAAAAGTGTCCATATGAAATTAGCAGAGTGCACTCTCTGGGAGGTGGGCATGCTTGTAGCTCTGACTGAGGCACAGTAAAGGCAATACATGTAACCTAAATGTCTGTACCCCCGTGATACTCTGAAATAAATATCGTGTATTGTACCTGTACTGATGAAGATTGCCTTGATAGCAGGTTATTAGCAGAAAAACTTTTCAGTTAAGTAAATGAAGTAGGATGGCTTAAGGTACACCATCTATATCCTCCTACTGTCTTACATGGTTTTTCTCCTCTGCCTTAATATTGACTAATTACAGAAAAGTTCAATCTTAATTAGTAAGATTTTTTCAATATTTT
Organism: Daubentonia madagascariensis; assembly: GCA_023783475.1. NCBI lineage: Eukaryota > Metazoa > Chordata > Mammalia > Primates > Daubentoniidae > Daubentonia > Daubentonia madagascariensis. The sequence continues at coordinate 706,710 of JAKFHU010002592.1, forward strand.
ATTATTTTGGTGTACACATAAGATACATCAGAGACACAGTGAAGTAGAAATTCTTTCTTCACACATTTGCAAATGGCTTCTTATAAAATAGTTGACAAGTTCTTCTCTTAAGTAAACTGTTGCTTTTCTTGGCAATTGCTTTCTTTATAAATTATAGAAAGAGGAACCTCATTTTATCCCTGTCTATATGATCACAAACTGGAATGTATGTTCAATTCAGTGGGCTTTTACTTTAGTTACCATGTTGAATAACAGAACTTTCTTGAGAACTTGCCTCTTGTGGCCAAGGGGACTGTGAAGAATACTTAAGGAAGTATTTTAAGAGACTTGTCAGTCAGCCAAAAATATGAGTGGATTAATCATTAGCATTACCACATTACTCATCTGATTGATTTTCTTTAACATTACTTTATATCCAAGGGCAGCAGTCCCCAGCCTTTTTGACACCAGGGGCTGGTTTCATGGAAGACAATTTTTCCACAGACTGGGGGAGAGGGGAGATGGTTTTCGGATGATTCAAGCACATTACATTTATTGTGCAGTCAAACCTCTCTGTTAATGATAATCTGTATTTGCAGCTGCTCCCCAGCACTAGCATCACCGCCTCAGCTCCACCTCAGATCATCAGGCATTAGAGTCTCATAAGGAGCATGCAACCTAGACCCCTTACATGTGCAGTTTACTGTAGGGTTCATGCTCCTGTGAGAATCTTAATGCCATTGCTGATCTGACAGGAGGCAGAGCTTATGCAGTGATGTGAGCCATGGGGAGCAGCTGTAAATACAGATGAAGCTTCACTCACTCACCCACCACTCACTTCTTGCTGTGTGGCCTGGTTCCTAACAGGCCATAGACCAGTATCAATACAGGTCCATGGCCTGGGGGTTGGGGGTTGGGGCCTGTGGCCTGGGGGTTGGGGAGTGCAGTCCTAGGGTATTCACTCCATCTTTTTTACCATAAGTTTGTGGCTATGGGTGACATTTTAATAAGAACACTCGTTAAAGGGAGACTCTGTGCATTTCAGACTGTGACATGGATAAGTGTCTAAATATTACATGCACTACTGTATTGGATAGGTAACCAGACTTTAGCTATACAAATAAATCATGCATTTTGAGTGGAGTGAGGTAGTAAATGGCCATAATTATGACTAGAAATTGTAAGAAGACCAAAAAGAACAGGGCATCTGCTTTTTAGAATTGTCTTTTCTAAGCTCTTCCTCAACCTCCTGTGAATAGCAAGGAAACCTAATTTCTAGCAGATAATTGTCTTTCATACTGTTCTTACAGGTCTTTCTCTCTGAGCTTAGAAATAATAATAACATAATAATAAAATAACCATAATAAAATAAGCTGAATAACATCTTATCATTGTTATTGCCATTTTAAGACAAAAAATAAAACCCTTCTACTTTCCCATAACTGTTTTCTCCAGGTGGGAAAGGTCTCAGATGGGACCATTTTTTTGTCATTGACCAATAAGTAATGGGACTAGACTCTGATAGGCATTGATTCTTGATATATTATTTACCCAAGGTGACTTGAAAGAAGTGTCCTTTTCTTTCTGCCAGACAGACTAGGCATGTTTGATGAGTCCCATCATTCAGGTTCAAGCACTCAGGTTTAAATCTAATATTTACCACATTTGCTTTTGTCTTGGCAGATAAATATTGGTCAATATTAGTTCAAGCTAAATGGCAACTGGACGCACATTGTACAGTTGGCTGTCACTGCGCTCTCAATTGATTTTCTCCCTCTTGTCTAAAGAGCAGTTAGTAAAGAAAACTACAACCTTTAGAAAATAAAATTAATGGGAACGTTCTTCCCTCAGTTTTGTTAATCTCTCAAGAGATAGGCTTTTTACCTAAATTATTTAACTTCATCTCTAAAAATGCTTGACTGATAAAGATACCAATGTTTTCTCTTCCTATATAGTGTCTAAGTTTAATGAAAAATGAAGAAGAAAAGATAAGTCCGCTTGAAGCCAATGGAAAAAAAGGTATAAAAGCATACTTGTAGAGGGATCAGAAGACTTATGCCCTAGTCCCAGCCCCACAGCTTACTATCCAGATGACCCTGGACAAGTCATTCAAACTCTTTGAACCCAAATGTAATCTTATGTAAACTAAGGATAATAACAACTGCTTTTCTTGCTTTGTGAGTTCTTGTGAATATTAAATAATATATGAAAGAGCCCTGAGAACTACTATATAAACTTAAGGGAGAATATGTTATAATGTTTCTGATTTTAAGATAAAAGTCATGAAAAGAAAATCACCAATGGGATGTGCTGTAGAGTTTGGTTTTTCACATGACATCCAAAGATGTTGTTTCTCAGAAAGTAGTGCTTTTGTTGTTTACTAAGCCTAGCCCCCAACAGTCAGCCTTAGATTTTTATGGGAAGTGCATCCTACAAAGATCTATATTCGAGTGGTTAGTGCTATTCTTAAATCCAAAACCAGATTTTGACATAATTATATCACAGATCTTTATTCTTCTATAGAAGCATCAAAAAGATTGAAATAATGCGTATATTATGGAAGGCTGATATTAGCCTGTAAGACCAAAGGTGAGAGTATATTATTCATGGTTAAGATGCCTCTCCAATAACCAGTTTGGAGAGTGTAACTTGGAAGAGTGGGGTGACAGCCCTAATCCTGTGCTGTGATGCATTTAGCAGCATAAAACTTGTGAACTATACTTTGTCTTACCCCCCTCCTCCCACATCATGTATAACAAAGCACTGTCTTTCCACAGACAAGCAGGTGGTACGATACATGAAAAATCCCCCGCTTTCCCTGTTAGATGAGGTGCCGATAAGTGACTTTGGAGAAAGACTTCAAGATTCTAATGACCTCCTTCCGGATGATCTGAAGAACCCATCGAATGTCTCACCAGATTTAGGTGACCCTGATTATATAGTCCTGAATGTTTCTTCTCCACTAGAAGGTGCTGCAAATCCTATTGAAATCTTTGAGCCCCAGTTATCTGCAGAAACCGGTGGGGAATACAAGCCATTCCCTTTGTTCTTTCTCAACCCTGTTGCCAATTTTATTGAAGAGTCCACTAAAATTGAGCCATCGTCTTGAATTTATTTTGAGCTTCCCCCAATCCACCTTCCCGCTGGAAAATAGAGACCCCACTACCTTTAGCTGTCTAGTGTATTTCTCTCCATCTCTTAACCTCTGTAACTTAAAAAAAATGTAGTTAAAATTGTTGCCTCCTGGTACCTAAGCAAGATTTCACAGCTGGGATGGAAGTCAAACCACACACAAAAAAGATGAGGAATACCTCAAATTTGGAGGGGATTTAAAAGGATTTTTTAAAAAGTTTTAAATCAACATTCTTCCAATACCTTATTTGTGTCTAGAACAGAAATTTGTGTTAAGTACCATAAAGTATATCACTTCTCTAAACAATTAGTATATCCATGGAGCTCGATTTTGCTTATAGCAAATAAGTTATATATCATTCCAGGGTTTCTTGGGACAGTTAGATCTGTTTTTAAAAAGCAAGATTTTCTGTTAATACAGTCATGTGTCACTTAACAACAGGAATACATTTTGAGAAATACATGATTTTGTCATTGTGTGAACATCATAGAGTGTACTTACGCAAACCTAGGTAGTGTAGCCTACTATACACCTAGGCTATATGGTATAGCCTATTACTCCTAGGCTACAAATCTGTACAGCATGTTACTGTACTGAATACTGTAGGCAATTGTAACACAATGGCAAGTATTTGTGTATCTAAACATATCTAAACATAGAAAGGAAACAGTAAAAATACAGTATTATAATCTTATGGGACCACTGCCATCTATGTGGTCCATCATTGACTGAAAAGTTATGTGATGCATAACTGTACTTAAAAAATAGGACTAAAGTTTCTGCTAGATTTTGAAGGTACATTTATTTTACAATTTTTCTACATAAGTCTCGTTTTATTACCTACACAATTTTTATTTCCTAAGGGAAATTGAATTTTCAACATAAAATGTTATTTTTATACACTAGTGGGCATCTGTTGTTCTAGTTAAAAGATTCTCTTTACTCAATGCCTTGAATCCCACCTAAAACCTTGTGAAAGATCTCCAAGAGTCATACTCTAGCCAAGTTCTTCCTCAAAGTTCTTCCCCAAAACATAAGGAAACCCAAGAAAAGTGACTCATTAGAAATAGAGATGACATATTCACAGTCAATCATTTCTCAAATTCATATCCCATCTCCACATCCATCTCTGTAGTTGCTTCAGGTATGCTCTGACATGTATGTAATTCTTTTAGAATGAGTTATGCTTCAGAAATATTGTGGTATTTTTCATCAACCTGGAGCAGTTTTCATATATACTTTCCTTATAGCAGCATTCATATTTGCCCAACCAGTGGGCACCACAACACTTAGACTCTAGATCATCTATTTAGTAGAGGGAGCATTTTAAAACATAGGCATGATTTTAGGTTTTTAAAATGAGTACAGAAACTTTAAGCTAATTTTTTAAAAAAGGATGACTTGCCTACTCTTTTATTCCTATGTGCTAAACTCTACCTATGTATTTACTTATTTTATGCTCCTTTTATTTCATAATGTTCCACATGTGCTTCCATAGCCTCTCCAATGAAGTTAACTTCAAAGGAAAGGAAAGATTTTCCCATTGTTTTCAGCCAGTATATCTTAAAAAGAGCATGTTCACTTAAACATAATGGTTTACATAACCTTTAAAATTCAAAGAAAGTCCAGGCTTCATTTTACTCAGGACTGAGCTGATAATATGCAGGAGTAAATGTAGCATACTTCATAAACTGAAAAAATTTTGTGTTGTCACTATAATGTTGGTCTACATGTTCCATAAAGTTAATAAAGAACTTAGCATTCATTTCATAGTGTCCTCTTCTTTGGGGTAGACTGGGCCCTATGACAAAAAGGAATACAGCTTCTAGATCACATGTTCATGTAGGTATGAGACTATGTAAAACACACATATATATGAACTTGTGTTTGAGCCAATTTTTGCTCTTCAGAAAGAAAAATCTCCTAGACTAAGTGCCCTCTGGTTGTATGGTTCTATGGCCCACACAGCCATATATATCACAAAGAATCATGAGCAAAAGTGAGCTGTATTAATAGGTGATTCTGTGATAACCAGAAAAACAGACTTCAAGCTTAGTCCTTAAAGGCTGTGTTGAGAGTTTTAAAGAAATAACAGAGGGAAAAATGAAGGGAAAACTGGCATATAGGGCCTACAAATAGGAGCAAATAGGTCAGTGAGTTAGGCAGTATCTCTAAGTCCATAGTTAAGGAGTTTATATTTTAATCTGATAAGCAATAGGAAGGAACCAAGAAGATTTGAGGAGTAAAATTAGGTAAAATTAGCATAGTATAAGAATAATTTGGCTGTAGTTTGGATAGCTTTCAGAATCAAACATTCACAAGTCTGCCAGATGTGTTCTGTTTCCTTAGGGCCCACAGCCCATCCTATGCAGGTAATGAACTAGTCAGCATACTTTGCTACTAGCCACAAACAAAAAACCAAATGACTGAGGGACCTTAATGTTTACCAAGTGAATAATGAGCCTGAGTTTTGTTTTGTTTTGTTTTGGTACTTTTTTTGCTCTAAACCTATCAGTGCATTGCTTTGGACAGCATATAGAAGAAAAAGAATCACTGTGCTGAGTGGTATGACCATCACAAAGTAATCTGGGTAAATTGTCCTGGCGCCAGATCTCTAAGTAAGTTTCAAGAATGTGGGCTTTGCTTCTCTTCTCCCCTGAAGATCATGGCCCCTTGTAAACCAGGCAAGTACCTAATTGCTTTCATGGACATTCCTATCAGGGCACATGTCTGTGAAAGGGTAAAATGTTCCATTGGATAAAAACTCAGTTATGTAGCAGGCTGTAACTTCCCCAAAATTAGAAATACCATGTGCATTCTTAAGTGTATAATGAAATATATTTTAGTGTTAACTAACTTCCTTGATGAAGACTTAGAAGCTACTAACAGCTGCCCCTAGGATTTAAAATTATGAAATTTTAAATTCATCTAATACAATGGAAATTTTAAGTTCATATAATACAATGGAAAGCTTTCAAACAAATGGCTTAGCTCATTTTACTTTGCCTGTGCTCAGGGCATTGTCCTTCAGAAATGGGTACTAGTAGATGTGATTTTAGAACAATGGAGGAAGATCTTGGTTCCTTTTCCTCAAGTGCCTTTTCAACACACAAAGATCTTTAGGCAAAGATAAGTCTTTGTTGACTGCTTGACCACTGTGCTGTTGTCAAAGACAGAAGAGAATGAACAATTTAAAAAAATTAAAAACTCATCAATTAAAAAGGTGATAAACCATCATTTGCTTTTCTACTGCCCTGAGTCCTTTCATTTAACAAATATTTACTGAGGGCCTATTCTGTGCCAAGAACTGGAGATATAGTGGTGAACAAGACAGGGTACCAGACCTCATGGATCTTAGTCTCTTAGGGAAGTCAGCGCAAATATGTAATTGTGTTAAGTGCAAAGAGGAAAAGTGGAAAAGGAGATTTATTGTGTTTACTTGTTTATTGTCTTGTCCATTCCTCTTAACAAGACTGTAAGTTCTAAGAGCACGGATTTTGTCTTGTTCCCCTGTATCATCAGTGCCTAGAACATAATAGTCCCTCAATAAATGTTTGTTGAATGACAAAACAGATAAACTATCAGTCAAGCTATCTGCTGAGTAGAGGTAGTCATTTTACAGTGCTTGGATAGAACTACAAGATCTTGGGAAAAAATTGCCTCCACATCAGTGAAATTTCTAAGGTGGGTGCTCAGTTTGTATTATTCCACTTAGAACCAAGAAATATGCCTGTGGCAAGTGCTTGAAATAGAGCAAAAGGCCATTTCACTTCTTTTGAAGAACGTGAACCTATCCCATTTTATTTTGGGAGCCATCCACAGACTGGACAAAACAGTCTACCTTTGTTTTTTGTTATTGAAATGCTATTAGCCGTTTCATATTCTTTGTTTTTTTCTGCCTTCCAGTACTCATTAATTTCTTTAAATATCTGTTCATATTTGTCCCTCACTGCTGTGCTGACCTGCAAAAGTGAGAACTCAATATGATATTGCCAGAAGTGTCCTATTCTAATGGTTTTTTAGCTTAGCCTAATAAATACATTTATTGCTTGTTTTATGACATATATACATTCCAGCAAAATTTGCTATAAAGTGAAATTTATTTTGATTTCCAGGGATAGTATTTCTTATGTATGCCCATACCAAAAACCAAAAAGGGATTAAGAAATGGTAATCTCTGGAAATCTTGCTAGCTATATCTCTCACCACAGTAACTCAAATGACATTAAGATTTACAAAATGTTTACTCCAATGCAGTGGTTCTTAACCTTGGCCACACATTGGAATCAGGTGGGGAGCTCTACAAAAGACTGATGTCTGGGACCTATTCCTAAAGACTTCTATTTAGTTTGTCTGAGGTAATATTTGGACATTGCAACTTTTAGAAGTTCTCCAGATGATTCTGAAGTGTAGCCAATACTGAGAGACACTGCTTTCTATCATTGACTAACTTGACATCATTCATCAGAGTTGATAATAGTGACTGTTTGGATCCATAAAGTTGAGAACCATAAAGTTGAGGTAGTTGGAACAAAACCAGACCTTAAAGCTCCTTCAACCAGCAACAGCATGGATATATGCCCCAAGATAGCATGAGAAGTACATGTTTCTTCCCAGTACCTGAAAGGTATAAAGTATTTATCAAACCTTTAGAAAAATGAGTGCTCTTGAAAATGCCATTTATTTATTTATTTATTTTAAATTTCAGTGATGTATAACTCTCACTTTGAGAGATTACAGCAATTAAAGGGAGACCACCAGATGGAAATATCATTAACTGTAAGGCTTTGAGAAGATTTTTCCTTGAAATGGCTTCCAAAGTGGAGATGAGCAGCAGCTGCATTTGAGTTGTTATGTGATCCATGTATATTGAAAAAGCATCTACTGTTGGACACTTTGCACCTCCTCACATGGCTCAGCATCAGTACAGTTTCATTGAGCCAGTTTTGTCCCAGGTAGCTGGGCCTTTAGATCTGTCTGTTCATGCCTGAGCCTCAGTAGTACTAGCCAGGAACAGCTTTAAAAATTGCACAGGAATAAATTTACTGTCCCCACACTTTATCTAGGTGATAGTTACCAAGCCGAACAAGGAGGTGCAAGTGGTAGTGACCTCTGCAGCTATGGGCATTTTGGTGATTCATTTTAAGTCTGTCTTGATTGTTCTCTTTCCATATGCCCTCTCTGTCCCCCAGTTTCACCCTTTTGCTACACCACCCTAGTTGCTCCATGCTTCATGGGGTGGAGGACTGATTTCACTATTAGGTCATCAGGGGCATTTCTCCATCTCAGTCAGGACACCCTCTGGGAGTGCTTGAATTTCCCAACTCCTCAGTCGTGGGGTTGACTATCACAGTGTAACAGAAGGAATCGCCTGAAAAAATGGCAAAAATATTCTCTGTCTCTTTAAAACATCTCCCACTCCTTTTGGAGAACTAAAACCTGCATCCCTGCCACAGGCCACTGGTTGGGAGGGGCAGAGGAATGTTCTTTGTTCTTTGTGCTACAGGAGATGGCTCAGCAGAACTGTCCTGGACAGAGGTCACGGGACTGTCTTTGGCAGAAATGGGCAAGCACCCTTCTGAAGGGTGGAGAAGGGTTCCATGTGAACAGCAGTTGAACATGGGTCAGTCGGTCCTGAGAGATGGGATGATCAGAATCATCAACTGTAGAACAGCAATTGCCTGAAGCTGAATGGCCTCCCCTAAAAATCTCTGTATTTCTGCTTATTAGGAGGACGATGGCATTTTAGACAGGAATGTTTTGTACTCATTTTTGTATTTCTGGTGCTAACTCAGGGTCAGGCACATAGTAGACACTCAGCATGTGAGTAAATGAGAACATGAACAAAAAAATATACTCCTGAGCAGTAAGCAGTTTTAGAAACTGGAAGAGGTTTTCAAGAAAAATTGTAGAGTCTTATTCCTTGGAATATATGACCTCTAAGCTTTAAAGAGAAGGTTTGGTTCCTATTTGAGTACTACAAAGGAAGGAAATGAACCACAAGATCTTAGAATGTTCATCCCTTTACTCATTCAATAAATATTTATTGAGCTCCCAGTAGGACCTAATGGGTTCCAAGCATGGTTCTAAGCACTTGTGACATGTAAGTAAACAAAATATACAAAACCCCTGCCCCACAGAGCTTACATTCTAGCAGACAATAAAAATTAGAAGTAAATTACATTTGTGTTCCCCACTCCTACCTGCCCCTCTACTATTTACATCCAGGTTTAAGGCCTTGAATAATAAAGCCAGATACTGAGGAGGAGTTTATGAAGTGTTTTGAGGACTGAGAAAAGATAATCAAAATAGAGTGTTTGGAATAAGTTTAAATATAAATTTGAGATATCTAGGCCCATGAGGAGATGCTTGCAGTAGTCCAGCTGTGAGTTACACAGAACCTCAGTGAGATGAAAAAGAACAGCACAATGAGACACCTGAAAGAGGGGACAAAAGAGAGTATCCAGTACCTCCAAGATAAAGCATAAGTTAGCAGAAAGTATAAACATAGGGGCAGAAGTTTAGAATGTTTATATTGGTCACGTCCATAAGGGGATGTTATCTGTGTCCATTTCAACATCCCTGCATCCCAGCTGGGCTTTGTCAGCTTTTGCCACTTCTGCTTTGCTCCCAAACCAGTGAGATAGAAGAATTTGGTTTGCTCAAGGGTTCTCAACCTCTGTGATCCGTGAAAGCCCATGACCTAGCAGGACACACAGCTACTCTTGGCTCAGCCCGGAAATGTCCCAGAACAGAACACGGGGGTTACACTTCCACTTTCCAGTCCTCAAAGCAAAGAAACAGTCTGGGTGTGTGAAAGGCCATGGCTGTGCAAGAGAGTAAGGGGATGCACCAGAAAAAGTTCACTCTCCTCTTGAATTAATCTGGACAGTGTTGTGCAATATGAAAGAGCACAAAGTTGGAGTCATTAGAAAAAATTGGAAGATAGAGAAAACTTAAGAGAAAAAATTAAATATTATCTGCAAGTCCATCATATTTTTAACCTAGTTTGGATTATGGCTGATGCAGAATTTCATATTCTTCTTTACTACTTAACATTATAGTGTAAAATTTTTCTTAGGCCATTAAGAATTCTTCCAAAACTGTAACAAATTTTAACAGCTTTATTGATATATAATTTACAGACCATAAAGTTTTCCCCATCTCCCAGCCCTAAGCAAAAACTAACCTACTCTCTAACCCTTTACTAATTTGCCTATTTTTTGAAGAACTTTTAATACCAACTTATTTGTTTCTACCTACTAATATGGGCACAGACACCTTGAAATCCTCCGGATAGTATGTGTTCAGGAAATGAAAACTTATGCTTAATACAGGAGAAATTTTATTACATGATTTTCAATTACATGGATTTAGGTAAAGCATAGGTCAAATCTTGTCCTGAGGCAAAAAACCTGCTCACATCTGGGGTCTGCAGTCTAGCAAATTAGTCAAGGCTAGAGGTGCTAAAGGAGAAGTCACTCATCCACACAAAAGTTGTCCTCCTTCACCCTGAACTTCAGCATGGAATAACTCCCTCATTTGTCCCTAATTCTTCCTATAAAAGACCTACTCAGTCCTTAAAGTGTGTTTCAAATGCCACCATCTCCTTCTCATAGCCTTTCCTGACTCTCTGGGGGATTTAATTCTTCATTCCCCTATGGTTTTTTGGTACTTTAGATTCCTAGTATAGTACCTTCTACATTCAATTTGGTTAAACCTAACGGACACTAAGTACCCAGCACATACCAGACCCTTGGCTGGGCTCAAAATTACAGAGATAAAACTCATAGTACAAGAGTGAGTATTAGGTAGTGGTAGCCAGAACATGGACTCTATCTACAGACTGCATAGGTTCAATTCCAAGCTCTGCTTTGAATTAGCTATGTAGCCTCAGGAAAATGATTATAGTTCTTGAGCCTTACATTCTTTGTCTGTAAAATGTTAATAAACTAGTACCTTCCTCATAGAGTTGTTATGAAGAAATGAAGGGGACAATTTCTGTGACAAATCTAACACAAACTTGGCACACACAGTAAGTACTCAAGCTTTTTGGTGAAATTAACTGGAATTAAATTGCAAGTCCATTCAAGAGGGACCAGGACAAAGGCTGGCAGGCCTAGCCTGCCAGGGATCTTGCTAGGCATTGAGTTATTAGTGTCCCTTGTTCAACCTTCCGTGTCAGTGGGTAGAAATAGGAAACTGATGAAATTTGGGCAGTGTATGTATCGCATCCACCCACTCACAGTCACCACAACTGTCTCACTTCCTTTATTTCTGTCACCTTAAGAGCCAGAGCTCAAGAAACACTGGTTCTTATTGTTCAGTCAAAAATAATGGCTGATGACATGCACTTGTTTCATCTTTTGTTTTTGTTTTTGTTTTCCCATTCTGTGTGCATGTGTAACAGAGGTAACAGCTTGAAAAGAGGTAAAATGTTTTATGAGCCGCCTCTTTAAAACCCCCTCACCCTTTTGGGGAACTGGAACCTGCATCCTCTGCCAGTAATCAGAGGAGCAGGGGAGTGTTCTTTGTTTTTTTGTACCACAGGAGATGGCTCAATGGAATTGTGCGGGCAGAGGTCACAAGATTGTCTTCGCTAGAGATATGGTTGATCAGGACCATCAACTATAGTTAAACAGCAATAGCCCCAAGATGAAAACTCCCTTTAAAAGCTCTGTATTTCTGCTTATAGATAGGACAATGGTACTTTAAGATGAGAGTCTGGCATTCTCCTCATTTGCCTCCAAATTAACAGATTTCTCCTTTCTTCTCTTCAAACCACTTGTCCTCGTTCTTCTGATACAGGCTTGGTAACACATGCATGTAACCAATCAAACCAGTCTTGATTTTCAAGCATATTCTTGGTTGTTTCAGAAGACTGATTAATTCTATTAGCTTTACACTTCAGGGAGAGAAACTAGGGCTCAATGAGGACAAAGCAGCTTCACTCTGTCCAGTCTAGAAGTGGTTTCTCCCAAATACATTTCTAGGTGTGTTTTAGTTGAACCTGCAGAATTAGGGGATATAGCAGCATGAATGGCAGTGTGATGTATTTAAAGGTACTAGTCTAGGTTCTAGTCCTGCCTCAGCCACTGACCTTCACTAGGTATCATTGAACAAATTTCCTTCCCTCTCCAGGCTTCAGTTCTTCCTTCCTGTATAGTTGAGGCCAAGGAGGACCCGTTGTGGTTTCCAAGAGTCCTCTAGGCTCTGATTTTCTGTGATTCTAAATGTGAGTCTAGAATTGGTGGCAAAGAAGAAGGTTGAGTGCCCTATGGAAACTCTGGATTCTCCATCCTTGGCTCCTTTCTGCACTTTCCTATCCTCAGAGATATGACAAGCTCCCACAGCTTCACCATCACCTCCCTCTGAATGACTGTCAGAGCTCTCCCTCTAGGCATGACTTCTCTTCTGAACTCCAGTCTTAGCATCTTCACCCTAGGAGGACATCTCAATGCTGGGGTCCCATCACCTTTATTTCCACATGGCTAGTCCCAAACTGTCTTCTGCTGAAAATAGTTCCTCCCCTTCAGCACTTTCTGAGCTCTGTTCATGGCCTTATTGCTGCCCAGGCCAACCATATCTACAACATGAGTGCTATCTGTGCTTTCCACTTAGCCATGACTCATTCTGACACGTAGCTAAGTCCTAGCCATTCTTCTTTTCCCAGTCTCTTGTATCCACCCCTTGTACTCTGATTTCACTGCCACTACCCTGCATTTATCCATTTGTTGCAAAAACATCTGGACTGATCTCCCTGCTTCCACCCTTGCTCCTCTACAGTCTACAATAGAGAAACCAGGGCAATCCTTTTAAAATATAAATAAAATCATGTCATCCCCATGTTCAGATCCCTCCAATCATTTCTTATCTCCAAGTAAAATCTAAAATCCCTTAAATGGCCCACATAACCCTATATGATATACTGTCTTCCTCACCCATCCCCTTTCCCATCTCATCTTCTACCAGTTTTCCCCTTCACTCTCTCTGCTGCAACCACACCTCCTTGAACATGCCAGGCATGCTCCCACCTCAGGATCTTTGCACTTGCAGTTTTTCTGTGCTAGGAATTGTCTTTCTGCAGATGTCTGCAAAGCCTGCTCCCTTACTCCATTCAGGTCTCTGCTCAAATACTACTTCACGCCACCTTATTACTCCCTGTATTAGTATTATATCACTGTCATAACAGATTAGCACCAACTCAGTGACTTAAAACAACACAAATTTACCATCTTACAGTTCTATAAGTCAGGATTCTGCCACAGATCTTATTGAGCTAAAATGAAGATGTGAACACGGCTACATTCCTTTCTGAAGGCTCTAGAGGAGAATCAGTTTCCTTGCTCTTCACAGCTTCTAGAAGCCACCCCCATTCCTCGGTGCATGTTCTCTTTCCATCTTCAAAGCCAGCAATGTTGTATCTATCAGTGCCTTTCTTCCATAGTCACATATTCCTCTAATTCTGACTCTGCCTCCCTTTTCCACTTTTAAGGACCCTTGTGAATACACTGGGCCCACCTGGGTAATCCAAGATCATCTCCCTATGTTAAGGTAGGTTGATTAACAACCTTAATTCCATCTGCAAACTTAATTCCCCTTTGCCATGTAACCTAACATATTCACAGGTTCCAAGGATTAGCACGTGCACATCTCTGCAGATCCAGTATTCTGCCTACCACATTCTCTATCCCATAGCCCTGCTTTATTTTCCTTCATAGTACTCATTACCACTTGACACATTATATACAATATACATATTTGCTAGTTAAACATGTGTATAATCAAGAATATAAAATCATTCTATGAAACTTGTTAAAACATTTTCCCTTCCCCTAGACAACAATTTTCAACTCTTTTAGCTGACTTTTTTGGGGGGGAGTTGACTCCATATCACTAAATAACATGCTTGTATTGCTATTTCTTCTAAAGAAGATGAGACTCTCTCATTTACTCCCCCATCTCTGTTCACCCCAATCCTGCACATAAACACATGAACATTTCCTGTCTTCTAATCTCCCAATTTATTGTTCATAAATAAATTATTCATAGATAATGTTGGTTATGAGAGCAAGATTTAGTGTTTATGTTACTGGTACTTCATGGCTCAGCCATATAGTATATAATTATATAATTATTGCTTTTCCTTTCCATATTTATTTGGTTGTTTGTTTAATAGCTATATCTTTCTACTAGAATGGAAGCTCCATGTCTGTTTCATTCACTACTATATCCCCACTACCTAGGGTAGTGTCAGAGACATTGGAGGTACATCATATGCATTTGTTCAATACCTATTATGTGCCTAGTCTCATGTCTGGGCTCTTGTACTAGAACTCCATGAAGCCAGACATAGCAGGGTCTTTAAAAGGTGAGCTAGCTGTGATTTTCAAACCATTCAAATCATAGACCCCTTTTAGGCAAATGACATGTTCTAGCACATCAAATCAGATGTTCTGGCTAAAGTGAATTTGGAGAGTTGAAATCAGTAGTGTGCTGGTAAATGTTTTAAAAGTCAGCTCTGAAGGAAAAAAGAAGCCATGGCTTGTAGCATTTGCAATTTTCATGGTGTAAATATTCCCACCATAGCTGATTTCAGGCTACCAACATGATGTCACTGAACACAGAGTTAAGAAGAAATTCAGACAATCAGTTCTCAGAATTTAAGTTGGCTCCAACACATCATTGGTTGAAATCCAGTAACCTAAACCTCCCTCTCCCCATTCCCTTCCTCCTACAGGACCTCTAGGGATCCCCAGAACATAGTTTGAAAATCCTTGGCACCTTTAGGGTACAGATGGGAACACAGGCCTAGAGATGGGGGTGAACCCAGGCCTCCTAATGCCTATTCCAATGCTCTTTCCATTGTGTTATGCTGCCAATAGTCTAATTAGTCTCCCATTTTCCTGCTTCCTATTTTCCCACCCTATTCCATTGGTATTCTGCCAACAGATTTGGTCCTAAAAAACTAATTTCAGCAGTAGCAGGCCCCTGTTCCACTCTAGAACCTTCTGCAGCTCCCATAGAAGCCTATGAGGTCAAATCTAGACACTTGGCCTGATTTTCAAGACCCTCCACAATTTGGCCAAGCTTTTTCTTCCCCTACTTTTCTACATATACATCAAGCTGAAGTCCAACTGACTTTCTTCCTCTTCACCAGACTCATTCCTGCCCTTGACTACCTCTGGGCTTTGGCTCTCTCTCTACCACTTACCCGAAATTCTTTCTCCATTCTCTTTGCCTATACAGTGCTAAACAAATCTCACATCCCTGCTGATGCTCCAGCTCCTCTAGGAAGCCTTCCTAGACCACTGAAGTCCATGGGGTTTGCTACCACCTCTGAACTCCTATAACACTAATGAGTTTCTGCCACTCCCTTGTCCCTTAGTATGTAAGCCTTCTTATTGTTAGTTTGCTTTTAAACCCACATGCTTATCTTTTTATGCATCTTTGAGTTGATGTTTATATGTGTGCTTCTGTGTATATGTATGTTGTATCTGTGTTTTTATATGAGTGTTCATATGCTTATATGCATGTGTTATTTGCCTATGTTCTGCTAGAGTGTATGGATCTGTGTTTCAATGCATGTTTTTGTGTGTCTATGTGCATGTCTGTGTGTATTTGTGTGTTTGCCTCCCTGTTTTGTGTCTCTGTGTCCTATGTGCTTGTGTGCCTCTATTGTATATTTTGTGTCTTGTGTGTCAGTGTGCTCATATTTTTATGTATACATATATGCATACTATATGTGTATGTGTGGCCATATATGTCTGTACATCTATATTTATATGTGCTATCTGTGGATCTGTGTGTGTTTGTGTATCCTCAAGCAGGGCCTGTGTGGACTTCCACTTTGTACCACTGCTTCCCTCCAGGTTAGCCAAGCCCAAGGTGCACGGGAGGGTCTCAACTAATGTTTGCACACATAAATTGCTCCAACCTGCCCTTTCAACCTTTTTCTAGGAAGGTGGGCTACGGGGGTGAAAGTAGGCACGGAGCCATGGTGACCTCTGGATACTAGGCCTCAAAGACTATGCATTGTTTTCTCTGCTGCTCACCCACAATCTATGAACTCTTATCACACGCACACCATCATCCCAGGAAGCATTGGGTTTGAAGATAAAGAAAAGGTGAACTCCCTGGATTAAAGTATCCATCTCTCTTCCCTCTCCTCTTCAACCACCCCATCCTTTCTGGCTTAGCTCAAGTATAGTCCTGGGGCATGGAGGATAAAAAGCACAGTTTTTGGAAACAGACCAACTTGGATGAGAAATCTCATTTCTGCCACTTACCAGTTGTGTGACTATGGGCAGGTTCTGTGGTGCCTCTGTACCTCAGTTTCCTCAGCCAGAAAAGGGTATTCATAATGTATTCCTTGCAAGGTAAGGACTAGGGGTAATGTGCCCAGCTCAAAGCAGGAGTTCTATAAATGATAGTTTTAGTATCACTTCCTCTGTGAAGCCTTTGCACAGTATTATGGCCCTCACTAAAGACTGTCTAAAGTTTTAAATCTCAATAATCCACCTTGTGTTAGTGTGTACGTGTGTGTGCTCATTGATGTGTCCATATACGTGTGTCTTGCCTTTATCTATACTAAAATCTCACTTAGCCAGGGACCATGTCTAACATTTCTAATCTCTCTATCTCAACACATCCAGAACATCCAGAGAAGGTCTAGAACTATTGTAGAAGTGGTCATTAAAGGTATGAAAGAAGCAGAATAGTGTGGTGTTTAAAAATATTGTTTTTGGAGACATATAGATAGGAGCTTGAATCTTGTCTAGTCATCTTCTATACAGGTAAGTGATTTCACTATTCTGGACCTTAGACTCATTTGTAAAATGGGGATTTATTCAATTCATTCATTCATTCAACAAATATTTATTGAGTGTCTATTACATGCTAGACAGAGGGGATAACAGCAGTGAACATGACATACAAAATTGCCTGCCTTTGTAAGGCTTACATTCCACAGTAGGAGACAGCCAACAAACAAGTAAGCCAGTAAATATGCAATATGTCAAGTAGTGGTAAGTTCTACAAAGAAAAAGAAAAGCAGTATAAGGGAGTAAAGAGTGACAGGGAGAGATACAAAAGTAAGTACAAAAATACCCACCTGAGGGATTGTGAGAACCAAATGAAATAATCCATGCAAAGTGCTTAGTGCACTGACTAGAAGAGTAAAAGATTTAAAAATAGGGGTTATCACTGCCATAGTTGTTATTGTGTATATAGTGTAGTTTGATTTTTTAAAATCTGAGAATATACAAGCATTGAGTCAAATCATGCTCATGTTACAATTGGGGAAGCTGAGGTTCAGAGAGATTTGACTTGTTCAAGGCCTCAGAATGAAGTAGGCACTGAGCCAGACCTATCTTTAGGCTTCCTGACTTCCCATCCAGTTCTTACTGATCAACAGGGCTGCTGAGCCCACTACTGCAAGGCTGGAAGTCTTCCCCAGAGAAATGCTGTAAATGCTCCCCAGGATATTTCTTTATCTTCAGATCCAGGAGGTCCTAACAAGATGCAAAAGGCAGCTCAAAGGATACACAGTCACAAGGCTAAGCAGAAATTGACACCAGTTCAGTGGTGCATGGACTTCTAGCTCTTTAGCAGAGAAAGCTGTATAGGGGAGGGTTGTGTGTGCTGGGGTGGGGGCGTTGAGTGGTAATAGTGGTGGTAGGGTGTTGGTTGGAAAATACAAAAAAAAGACTTCTCTGAAGTTCAGGTTCCCTGAGTGAAGACCCAATGGGAAAGAAAGGCTAAAAAGTTCCAGTGAGGTGGATTGAATGTAGTAGCCAAAAAACAAGGGACAACCAGCCAAAGGGGATTAGACCCAGGAGGCAGAGGGGCTTGACAGAATTCCATGTGATAATAGGGCCTGAAGTGCTGGGATCTCCTCTTAGCCCTTGCACAGTCCCAAATCATCTATATGTAGCCTCCCGTTGGCAAGTATGTGTCTCTTTAGAGTCCCACTCCCCATCTCTGCACAAGCTCTCCCCTTCCCCAACCAAATCCTCTCATATCCCTCCAATCAAAAAGAAAACTAAGCTTAGATGTTACTTACAGTACAGTTTGAATTTGTTAGATGTATTTGTCCTTTTGGAAGTACTTACATTTTCAAAGCTTAGTAGACTGTGGGTAGTACCAAACTTAGAGTTAGACTGCTGATGAAATTACAGTCACTCTGGAGCCTGTGAAGAGGAGCTATTTCTGGAGCAGTTGAACTTTGTTAGGAGGCTTAATGTCATTCTCTTGTAGGTCAAGGGTCTATACCAATTGGAAGCCAATGAAAACTTCAACCTAACGGAGCATACCACTATCAGACCAATAAGCTGGTGCACTGGGGGTTAGGCTTAACTTCCTTTAAAAAGTAAATAATAAATTCCAATTAAAAAGCATGGAGAACATTAATGGATATAGATTCTCCCTTACCACCAGAGAGGTGGAGCTATTGGAGAAAGAGATTCAAAGAGCTTTCCCAATATGAAATATGGGATATATTCACCCATAGCAGCCTTATCCATGTGCTTGCCAATTATTCAAGCTTTGATGTGTAGAAAGCCCTTTCACACACTGAGCTCTTGTACTCTGAAGCCCACAGGCACCCCACCCCCAACACCCTGTCCATTTGCACAGGCTGAGCAGGCAGGGGTTAACAGCACAACTGATGAAAACTGCATAGGCTAGCAAAGTGGATTTCTTCTCCCTGGGCCCACCAGAAAGGAAAACACCCCTATACTGGAGTGATCAGATTCATCCCAAAGGTCGCCCCCCAACCTCTGAGTCTTGTGGAGGGGACCCAAAATAAACACAGTCTGGGAGATCAAAGACCAGAGAGCCCCATTGGCTCCAGGGAAAGTCAAGTCAATACCGTAGCAGGGGGAGGAATTGCTTCACTCACCATGGAACCTCCAACCCCAGGCAGGGGGGAAAGTGGTGCCCCACGTGACCTGTGCTGAAATAGGGAAGGAAGGGGGATGTGTGATGGGACTAGGAGTTTGAGTGAGAGATATAGGGAAGGAAGGGAAGTGAGCAGGCACAGACGCTGGCAGCAACCAGGAGTTCAAGCCTCTTTGGTACCAGGAGGCTAGAAGAAAGGACAGAAGTGGCTCTGGCCATGATGGGGATCTTACTGGGCCTGCTACTCCTGGGCCACCTAACAGTGGTCACCTATGGTAAGGCAGCAAGCGTGGGCCTGGCTACCACTGCTGGCTCAGGCAAAAGACTGGGGGTTGGTGTTGAATGCCTACTGAGGAAAGCCTATTCCTGCTGGGCAGGTGAGTGTTCTCAGCAAACTCTCCAGGCTCTCTCAGCTTTGGGCAGAAGGGAAGGGGGTCATTGATAGCTACTGAAGAAGCCAGCAGGCAAGTATGGGTAGACATTTAAAAGTATTCCCTCTTGGAAAACATCTGCATTATTTTCTATTGCTTTTTATATCTCAGGGACATCAGGAAGGTTCCCAATGCCACCCAAATCCCTCTTCCATTTGCTGTCTTTCACCTGAAATTCTACCGTTAGCTTTAACACCTCTGCTCCCAGGCTTTGATCCCTGTTAAGATATACATCCCCCAAACAAGGAATGTGGTTTAAGAGTTGGATGGGACCATAGAAGTAAATACCACCCTTCATTGTTAGGAACAAGTACTCAGCCATATCTGTCCACACACAATAGGAACTGGGAGTTCACTATTTCCCGAAACCATCTAGACTATCCAGAAGCAGGCCCAACTGTCAGAAGGTTCTTACTTGTGTTGAACTAAATCCACCTCCTTGTGGCTTCCATCTAAAAGCCCCAGCTCTGCTTCTTGGAGCTACACAGGACATAGCTGCTCCCTCTGCCCTGTGACAGCCCTTTGAAGGTCTGAGGACAGACACTCTATCCACTTGACTCTTCTCTTCTCCAAGCTAAACAGCCCCAGCTTCTTCAACTGGTCTTCATAGGACTTGGTTTCTTATCCCCTCCTGGGCTAACTAACTTGCCTGTGGACATGGCTTGTTTTGTATGGGCTGTGTAGGCTGGACATATATCCCAAAGGAGGCTGGACTATCCCATAATAGCATTATTTCCTTGGGTCTTCCTCTACCCTCGTTTACACCCCTGAGAAGTGGTTTGACTTTTCAGGAAACTAAGCCTGGGTAAGAGCTAAGTGAGACCCAAGATAGGGTAAAGGGATTCTTGCTGCACTCTTTCTTGTTCCACCTCCCTAGAGGAAAAGGCTGTGTGGGTGTTAGTTTTGTGTCACTTGTGGGGTCAGAAAGAATCCAGCTTTCCATAGATGTCTCAGATTAGGTTACCCTATCCCGTGGCTCTGTGACCCATCAAATTCTCGAACCTCAGAGCTGGAAAACATCCTGAATCAAATCAACCATGAAGGAAGAGAATTTGCCCCAGGCCACAGAGCATTAGCATCAGAGTTAATTCTCCTGAAAAACAGTATTATTTGTACAACTACATTCTCTAGTATGTTTTAGAGTCTACCTCTCTACCTTCTCTAAATCTGTTGGTTTAGGCTGAGACTTACAGAGGCAGGCCTGAAGCTTGAGGGGAAATTTTATAAATGTTAAATTTAAATCCTCAGGGTGTGTGTGTGCACGCACACACATGCATGTGTATGTGAGCACTCACACGTGTCTTGTTTCTTCCCCTACCTGCGTGTGAGCTTGTCCAGCCCTGGAAACTGGCTTTCCATTTGTGTATAGGATCTCACACTATAGCCCTGAGGCTCAGGATATAGTGAATGGCTAATAGTGCCTTCCCTCTCCCTGGACCTCAGTGTCCCCAGCCATCTGTACAGTGAGGAGATTGACTTGGCTGGCCTCAAAGGGGCCTCTCAGCTGGACAACTCTGCAGGACTATGGCTTCAACTTCTATGAAGCCCCTAGGGACCAGGATCAGCTGTTAGCCTCTTCCTGTGGGGCTAAGACACATGTTGAAATAATCATAATAAAAGAAGTCCTAACATTCATATTTTACAAACATTTTAAACATTTTATAAAAAACATTTTATAAACATTTAAAACATTTTATAAACAACTATGATCTAAGCTAATCCTCTATCCAGGAGGCAGCCCAGGATAGGGAGAAAGGCCAGGCATGTGGGGGGTAGGGGGACATGAGAAATCCCACCCTCTCTGTGATGATGGAAGGAGGAAGATTCAGAATGGGACCCAGAATGTATCCTATAAAGGGGCCTGCACCTAGAAAACTGGGCCTTTCTTTACTTCAGGACTATTAAACAGGCCCCAGACTTTTGCTTTTCTAAGTCCAAGTCCCAGGACCAGAGTAGGCCCAGTACCATCACTTCTTTCCCAAGCCAAACCCTACATCAACAAAGCACCTTGGGTCAATGTCTAGCCCTGGTCTTTCTCCTGAAGGAGGCCAATGTTTGAAGGAAACCTAATCTTTCCCTGAGGGAGAAGAGCAAGGCCCTAAGATTCTGTGAAAAGCTTTTCAGAAAGCAGCTGGCAAATGAGAGCATTCTTTTTCAGGCAGTCAGGGGGATGATATCTAACCCTAGGAATATCTACCCTAAAACCAGGTAGGCCCAGGTAACGGGTTGTTGGTTCAATTGTGGCTAGTGGTTTAATAAGTTAAGAAGGTAAGTAACCAGTATAGCATCTGAAAGCCTGTGTTCTAGGCCTCCAGACCCAGCTCTGACCTTGCTATCTGTGTGAGTTTGGCATCTTTCTCTCTCTGGGCCTCAGCTTACCCATGTGTATCATGAGGGAATTCTACTAAATTGTTTCTAAAAGCCCTTACAGCTATGCCATTCCAGAAGTCTCGAAATCCCACCCTCCCTGGTACCTCAACCCCTGTTATACCAAGTGGCTCACGATTTGGTGGTTTTGAGGTATCCATAATGGGCAGAGCTTTCCCCCAGGAGGTAGGGCTTTCCTGAAATGGATTTCTCCCGCCCAATCTTCCAGGAAAGTCAGGGATATTGCTTAATTTGGCCAACATTTCACATTGGCTGCCAAGCCAGCCCTGTTATTGAAGACACAGACTGCTGTATCCTCTCTGGCTACCCTATAACCCGTAGGTGGCCTAGTACCTACCCATAACTCAATAGATTCTATCAGGCTGTGGAGGGTGGTTCCTTACCTTCTCATATGATAACTTCTCCTTTATATCAATATTAAGGCTGACAATGATCCAACCAAATGAATCTGTTTACCCAGGGGAAGACATATTGAAGATGCCTATAGGATAGAAAGAATTAAGACAAATATGAGACATTTCATTTGGGGCAGTAGGTGTTGACATTTATCCGGCACCTACTGAATGCCAGCCATATGCTAGGTGCTTTCACACTTATGAATTCACTTAATCTTCACAATTCCCTTCCATGGAATGTTTATTATTACTTTCACTTTATTGATAATGACCTGAAGTTCAGCCAGGTTTAGTAATTTACCCAAGGTCACACAGGGATATATGGTAAGGCAGACCTTGGACTTAAATTTGTGTTATTCTTACTACATCATGCAGTCCTTCACTACCCTCCTGATCTCACTAGGTGCTCCTACTAGGTGTTTTTCTAGGTTCTCTGGGCACCACAAGGATAGTTGGAAGGTATAAGTTGATGCTATTGTGGTTACCTTCATTTTGGAGATCAGGGAACATGAGGAGTAATAAATGTCCTCTTTCTTGTGATGCCCTGTGCCTATCATCCACTCTCTCTTTATGATACAAATAAAGCAGGAGGAGGAAGACAAAAGGAAGAATAAAAAGTATAAGGGAGAAAAGGAGTAACAGAAGCCCAATGGAAAAAATGGGTGGAAGGATGAAGAGGGGAAGAAAAAAAGTAAAAGGGGGGAGAAAACCACTCCATTCTGGCAAGTCCAGTTACCAACTCTTTCCCATGCCCCCTTTCTGGGATGAAGGAGTCAAACCTGACCTCCTTACAGAAGTGACTTTCAAAATCGGGAAATTTGGACTAGCTGGCCATGTTATTGACAGGCCAGATTGGACTATGTGAGAATCTCCAGCAAATTCCCAAAGAGGGGAATGCGAGCCAGGCCTTGCAGCTCCCCTGAGGTCAGAGGGAAGACATGCATACGCATAGACAAAGGCATTTTCAGCTGCTCCAGATGTCCTCACAGCAGAATCCTGCTTTGTTGCCCAGGAGGGGAGTGTGAGAATGTTTTCCAGAGGGGAGGAAGGAGATTGAGGAGGGTCAGAGGGAGATTAATGGGAAAGAGCCCATTAAACCAAGAGGCTCAGATAGTTTTCATGGGGCTTAAGGATGGTATGCTTATGCTTGCATGTGGCCAAAAATATGTATGGGCATGTTTGTCCATGATGATGATAAGATGTATCTGCATGCACATGGAGACATGAACTATCAATAGCACAGTGAAACTCACCACTCAATGCAAATTCACCATCAGCTAGAGCATGTAATCATTTAACTTCTGTTTCCATTGCAGTCTATTAGCATTGGACTATCCAGAATTGGAAGGGACCTTAAAGAGTAATGCTGTTCAAGACCCAACAAAGCTCAGAACTTCCCCAGACAGCTTAGTCCACCCATAGGCAGCTCCAATTAATTATAAAGTTCATGTTTAGGGCAAACCAAAATCTATTCCTTTTGTACTCCTATTTGTGGGTCTGAGTTCTGCTCTCTGCCAAGTCTAAAACTCTCCAGCGATTATGTGGTAGATCTAGCAATGTGCACTTATGTTTATTTATTCTTTCCTACTCAAGGCCTTTATCTTGGCTAAAATATGCTGTTGATGTTCTAAGAGCCCCTGGTAGGGCACAAGCGAAACTTTATTATCCCCATTGATAGAAGCCCTGATGCTTGACAATACATTCTGGGAGCTAGAAAGTATACCCCCACCCCATCCAAAAGATTTCACCTTCCATCTGCTTGGGAATTCTGGGCTAAGTAAAAGATTTTTATTCAGTAATAAAACCACCTCTCTTAGGAGAGATATAAAGACATTGCTTAAATACAACCCCCCACTCCTGGCCCCAGTTAAATAAAACACAGAATCCTCAACATATGAGCTTAGGGATGGAAAATTCTGCTGAGAGGCAATGGCTGTTCCAATATTCCCACCTTTTTCACCCTGAGTTTCCCACCCAAGCATGTCAAGGAGCAATCTCCCTTTGCTCCTACCACCATCCCTACCACAGCCAACTCCAAGATTATACTCAGACCCTTTTTCTCTTCAGACCAAGCATGGACAAAATCTTTTCCCCCTCAGGGTGGAATTTTCCAATGTATCTTTGCTGAGAACTAAGAGAAACCAAAAGGGGAATAAACAAAGAAAAGAGAAATCAGAAAAAACAGTCAGGCTTACAAAGTGAAGGTTTCAAACTTCACAATAACTGATGATTTTGTCAAATAGGAATGCACACCCAGGCCTGTTCCTCACACCAGGTTCCACCCTCAGAATTCCCTTTTTCCTGCCCCCTTCATCTGTCTCTTTCATAGAAGAGCTTAGGGCTAGGACCCCAACAACTGAGTCCTTTGAGGGAGAAAGGGGGAATAAGAGAGCAAAGGGCCCTTTCTTGCTGAACCCTAAAGCCCTCACATTTCTACAGGTGCATATTTACACAAAATTAAATAGTCCAGACCCCAGTGCTTAGCATTTTTGGTCCCACACCTCTTTTGGGAAATGTTGAAAGAAAATTTTTTCACGGATTTGCAGAATGTTAGCATTGGCAAAAATCCCTAGAGATTATTCCATCTAAACTTTCCACATTACAGATGAAGAAAGTGGGCCCTCCATAATGGGAGGTGACTTACCCAGGATCACTTCATAGCAAGGTAGTAACATGAAAAGGTAAAAAGGACTTAATACTCACAAGAGCTAAACAATGTTAAGGACTTTCCTTCTGAGGACTAGTTCTGATTTATGGGAGGGCTGGAAGAAAACAAAAGGGCACAGAGAACATTGAAGTGTGATAGAAGGAAAGTTAAGGGGTGTTTCTCAGAAAATTTTTGGGGTCTGCCACTGCCACCCTAGTTCCCAGGTGGGTATGCCATCTATGTTTGTTTCTTTCCTCTGTTCCCCTTCGTCAGGCCATCCCATCCTGGAAGCAGCAGAGAGTGTGACAGGGCCCTGGAAAGGGGATGTGTATATTCCCTGCACCTATGGTCTCTTGCAAGGCTACACCCAAGTCTTGGTGAAGTGGCTGGTACAACGTGGCTCAGACCCAGTCACTATCTTCCTACGTGACTCCTCTGGAGACCATATTCAGCAGGCAAAGTACCGGGGCCGCCTGCACGTGAGCCACGAGGTTCCAGGAGATGTGTCCCTCCAACTGAGTACCCTGGAGATGGATGACCGGAGCCACTACACGTGTGAAGTTACCTGGCAGACCCCTGATGGCAACCAAGTGGTGAGAGATAAGATCATTGAGCTCCGCGTCCAGAAACGTGAGTCACTGTGAGGGTAGGAAAGCATTGATAGGCAAAGACCCAACAGAGGACTGTAATTTCAGAAACTCCTGAGAAACCCAGAGACATTTGTTTATCTAAACATAGGCTGTCTTCAGTTATATGTGCTAATCAGAGGAAGTGGACAGGCAGAGGATCCTCAGGGTCATCACTCCCATGGCATAATATAAGAAGTGCTGGGAAAGGTCCCCAGCCTTCAAATCTCTACCCTTTCAGGTGTGCCAGAAACTCCAGCATCCATAGCCCGGTTGCCCTCCTTGGGCTCTGGGCCTTAATATTCATAAAAATGAATATATCTGGTCAGGATATTGGACAGTAGATAGATGTTGACAGAGAAGCTCTGGGGGAAAGGAGGCAGAGGTTGGCCAGGATAAGCTTTACTGGCTTGACAAGTTTACAAAGGTCTGGTCCTGGTAATCCAAAACTGCAGATAATCCAAAAGCTCTACGGAAGCAAAAAAAAAAAAAAAAAAGCTGCAGTATATTATTTTTTTAAAGTCTGTCGATTTTTAACTCTGGAGAATCCAAAACCCTAGATAATGCAAAAAGTACCTAATCCTCCTCCCAAGGAAACTATTTTTATTTGCATAGACTTTTTCCCTTCTTTCTTCCCAAGTCAGGAGCCCCCTTTAGTCCCAGTTGCAGATATGTGCATGGCCTTACACTCAGGAGGAATGACTTGGCCTTGTGTCCCCATATCATTATGACTTCCCAGAGTCTCCTCTCTTGTCTTTCCTTTGCAGTTTCTGTCTCCAAGCCCACAGTGACAACTGGCAGCGATTATGGCTTCACAGTGCCCCAGGGAATGAGGATTAGCCTTCAATGCCAGGCTTGGGGTTCTCCCCCCATCAGTTATGTTTGGTACAAGGAACAGACTAATAACCAGGAACCCATCAAAGTAGCATCCTTAAGTACCTTACTCTTCAAGCCTGCAGTGGTGGCTGACTCAGGTTCCTATTTCTGTACTGCCAAGGGCCGGGTTGGCTCTGAGCAGCGCAGCGACACTGTAAGGTTTGTGGTCAAAGGTGAGTAGCCCTTTCTCCTGGTGAACATCTAACAGACCATCTTGAACCAGAGATACCTCAAAATATGCCCTTACGCCAGAGAAGGGTTGGGGGAGTAGGTCCCAGGTAGGCAATGGCTGTACAATCGCAAAGAAAAAAATTGGGGACTGGAAACAATAGGGCTAGAGATTGTTTGTCATGTTGTAGGTTAAGTAGATAAAGATGGTAAAAGGAAAAGTGACATTTACTAGGTACCTTGTGTTTGCCAGATACACGTACAAGAACCTGACACACATTTTTCTCCTTGAATCACCACAATGATCCCATGAGATAGCTATCATTACTCCTATTTTACAGAAGAGGAAACTGAGAGTCAGAAAGGGGAATCTACTTGCCCGTGCAAAGGCTTACAGCAAGGAAGTACAAGTCTGGATTTTCACTCATATTTCACGCTCTTTCCGCTATATCTGATTGTTTCTCATGGTTGAATCTATATCAGATCCTGGGAACCCTTTTGGAAGCTATATTTTTTATTTGTTTCTGCTTTTCGTTTGTTTGTTATTGCTATTGTTTAGTTATTGTGTTTAGTTATTGTTTTTGCCTGTTTGATCATGGTTGGTTCTGCTTTATGAAATAAAGCCCATATCTCTACATATTTTCTTTTAACTTCCCCCTCCCCTTCACTCTAAAGCCAAGTGCCAGATCTGGTTGAGATCTCCAAGAAGATGGGCTCTGGTTAATCAAGGTCTGACTATTTCTTACAGCACTGTCCCGGGCGCACTACTAACTATGCACATAAAAACTGCAGGTTGGGGTTTAAATGAAGAGCTCAGCAGTGATACATCCATATGAGTCTTCTTGCCTTTCTAGAGAGCTCTTTGGAAAGGAAGATACTTACCCCAACAAAGCTGCCATTGCCAAACATGTTGGGAATGAACTGCTTTTAGGGAATTACCCTTAGAACCACCTGAAAATTATTGTCCTTTGAGGATAGTTCTGTATAAGGAGAGTAAGCAAACTGACTATCACCATTTGGGTTAGGAGATTGATGTTGGTTTGAGTCTTCTGTGTTTCCCTGGAGGGATTTGTTTCCCAAAGTTGAGTTGTAGTGAAGATGTGTGTGCTGTAGATCCCAGTTTGCTAGTTTCAGGGGGAGAAAAGGCAGTTCACCCTGAGAGAGTTATATGAACAGTGTCCCAGTTCTCTGAGAGCTGATAGTCTGGTCAAGCAGAGAGAGCAGGGTGTGATCAGAAAGCCCAAGAATGTGTACTTTATAAAAAAAATAAATCAAACGTTCTTGCCTTCCCATGAGTTACTTTCCAGACCATCTGGGCGGGAATTTGATCACAGCCAACCAGCCTATTTATTGTCATAGTCAATACTTATCATAATGCTGTTAGGCAGTGCTCGCCATTACCCTCTATGGACAGATAAGGAAACTGAGGCTCAGAGAAGTTTCAGCCTTCCACTCATCCCTGCCCTCTGAGCCAAGATACACTCTTTTTGATTCCTCTACCTGCTTTCCTGTCCACCCTAACCTGGTCCCCTCAGCATGGAACCTTGTTTCATCCCTGTCCCACAGAGCTCTCAACCCTTCACCCTAGTACCTCACCCTCTGTACTGTTCCTCAGTTCTTGAGTGGCTCTATAGGCCATGCCTTTGCTCATGCTCTTGAACTGCTGAGTTCTGCTGACTGACAAAACAAAACAAAACACAGATATGCATTGGCCCCACTTTAGTTTAATGCTACACAACATCCACTGCCTGCCCCCATGCCATCTGTCAATCTATCTCTCATCTTTGCCTCATTCCTTATAGCATCTGTTCAGAACATTTCCACCTTATTTCAGGCCCCCAGCCCTGCTCTTAGAAGATGAGATCACCTCTTTCTCTGAGAAGATTTAGACCCTTTTCAGATGTGAATTCTATCAACTATCCTCCTCTCTGCCTTGACATTTCCCTACCCATTTCCTCTTGGCTCAGAGTAAGGTGTGCTTTGGAGCTCTCTACAGCAAACCCCTCCTCCTGAACTCTTAACCTTAGGTACTCCCATGCCCTGCCCCACCCTTTCTTCTCTACCTAAGCCCAATATATATGCATGTATAATATATATGTGTATATCTGTATGTATGAAGCTATATATGTGTTATTTTGAAAAATCTTTCTCTTCATCTGCCACCCCATCTCTCCTATGGTCACTACTAACCTTCTCAAGAGGTAGCTTCCACCAGTTGCACCTCCCAATTCACCACAACATAACTTTGTAAACTGGGGTTATCACTGACCTCCAAATCACCAAAGCCCAAGACCTCACCAATCACACACATCCTCCTGAACATCTCTGTAGCAGTTGACATGCTGCTACATGTTGGCCATTCCTTCCTCTTCAAAATTCTTTCAACCACTGCTATCAACGACACCACTTTCTTTTGGTTCTCCTAAGACCTCTAACTGATCTTTCTCAGACCTCTTTGTGCTGGCTCTTGTTTCTTTCACCACTTAATTGTAAATGTTCTCAAGGACTTAGTTTATATTTCTTTCTTCATGTATCTCTATATTATAGAACATTTTATTTACTTCTGTGGCTTCAAATATCACCTCTAGGCTGATGACTCCAAACCATAATTTTGTCTTTAATTTCTCTCCTGAGTGCTAGATCCCATTTTCTAGTTACATTTCGGACTGCTTCATTTTAATCTCACCTTGTCCAAAACTGTACTTACCTTTTACTCACCAAACCTATTCCTCAAACCTGTTAGGAGACACAGCGGTATCTTTGACTCCTCCTTCTCCTTTACTTCTCATAGTCAGATAATCTTCAAGATCACCAAGTGCTATAAACTCAACTACCGAATGAGATATCTTATTAAGCTTCTCCTTTCTCTTCCCATACCCTCATGGTCTCATTATCTTTTCTTCTGAACAATTTCAGTAGTCTTCTAAATGGTCTTCCCATCTCCATACACCCTTACCAAACCATCAACTTATTCAACATTTATTATCTATTTTATATCATTATGTTATAAAACCCAACAGTGCAGAATTCTGCCTGTATACTACATGGCTGTTCTCTAGAGTCCAGCAAAGTACTTGGTGCATAGGGTACACTAATTGAATAATGTATTTGTAAATGAATGGACAAAATATGCTGCTCCCTCACCTTCAAAAATCCCACCACACGCTGTCAGAATTATTTTCCTAAAACTTAGATTTAGCAATATTTATTTCCTTTTCCCAAAAGCCTCTGTTACTCCCCATAATTCCTTCCACCCAAAGAACAAATCCTGAACTCTTTTAGTCTGTCCCCAGCCTGCCTAACCAGCCTCATCTTCCAATATAACTCCTCACATGTGAAACATAGCATGCTATTTCCTCTGCCTACACTGTTCTTCCTCTTTCTCAGCCTAAAGAAATTCTCTTGATCTTTCCCTGACATCTTTTTGTATTGAGATATACTTCACATACTAAAAAAGTTGACATTTTAAAGTATGTAATTCAGTGGTTTATATGATTTTGCAACCATCACCATTATCTAATTCCAGAACATTTCAATCACCCCAAAAGGAAACCCCATATCCATTAAGCAGTCACTTCCATTTTCCCATTTCTTAACCCCTAGAAAACACTAATCCGGTTTCCATCTCTAAGGATATACCTATTTTGGGTATTTTAATATAAGTTGAATCATACAATATGTGACCTTTTTTGCCTGTTTTCTTTCACTTAGCATAATGTTTTCAAAATTCATTTATGCTGTAGCATGTATCAATACTGCATATGTTTTCAATTTCCCTTAGGCATATGACTGAGAGTAGAATGGCTAGGTCATATAGTATCTCTATGTTTAACATTTTGAGGAAGTGCCAAACTCTTTCCTAAAGTAACTGCACAATTTTACCTTCCCACCAGCAATATATGAGGATTACAATTTCTCTACATCCTCACCAACACTTGATATTTTCTGTTTTATTTTTTAAATTATAGCCATCCCACTGGGTGTGAAAAGGAATCTCGTCGTGTTTGTGATTTGCACATCCCTAATGACTAATGATGTTAATCATATTTTCATGTGAACTGCCTATTCAAATACTTTAACCATTTTTAAATTGGATTGTTTGCTTTTTTATTGTTGAGTTATAAGAGTTCTTTATATATTTGGAATACTAGGTCCTTATCAGATATATTGTTTGCAAATATTTTCTCCCATTCTATATGTTGTCTTTTGACTTTCTTGATGGTGTCCTTTGAGGCACAAAAGTTTTTAATTTTGATGAAGTCCTACTTATCTATTTTTTCTTTTGATACTTGTGTTTTTGGTGTCATACTTAAGAACTTATTGCCAAACTCAACTTTATAAAAAGTCACCCTTGTTTTCTTTTAAGAGTTTTATAGTTTTAGCTCTTATGTTTATGTTTGACACATTTTTAGTTAATTTTGGTGTATGGTGTGAGGTAGGGGCTCAATTTCATTCTTTTCCATGTGGCTATCCATTTGTCCCAGTACCATTAGCTGAAGAGACTACGTTTTCCCATTGAATGGTCTTGGCAGCCTTGTTGAAAATCAATGATGAATGATATATAGGTTTATTTCTGTACTCTCAATTGGTTAAATTTGTTTCTAAGTATTGTATTACTTTTGATGCTAGTGTAATGGAAGTTTTTCTTAATATCATTTTTGGATTGTTCATTGCTAATTTATAGAAATAAACTGATTTTTTATATGGATCTTTGATCCTGCAACCTTGCTAAACTCATTTATTAGCCCTAGTCATTGTTTTGTGGATTTTAAAGGATTTTTTATATATGATCATGTCATATGAAAACAGATGTAATTTTATTTCTTCCTTCCCAGTCTGCATAACTTTTCTTTTTCTT
This sequence comes from Daubentonia madagascariensis, assembly GCA_023783475.1. NCBI lineage: Eukaryota > Metazoa > Chordata > Mammalia > Primates > Daubentoniidae > Daubentonia > Daubentonia madagascariensis. The sequence continues at coordinate 738,111 of JAKFHU010002592.1, forward strand.
GAATAATTTCCCTGGCTAGTACCTCCTGTACAATAGTGAAGAAATGTGGCAAGAATGGACATCCTTGTCTTGTTCCTGATCTTACATAAAAAACATTCGGTCTTTCATCATTAAGTTTGATGTTAGCTGTGGGTTTTTTTGTAGATGCCCCTTATTAGGTTGAGAAAGTTCCCTCTGTTCCTAGTTTGTTGAATATTTTTATTATGTAATGGTGTTGGATTGTGTCAAATGCTTTTTTTGTTTGTTTGTTAAGATGATTGTGTGCTTCTTCCTCCTTTTTTCTGTTAATATTACATTGACTTATTTTTGTATGTTAACCAACCTTGCAATCTTGAGATAAATCTCACTTGGTCATGGTGTATAATCCTTTCAATATACTTCTGGATTTGATATTCTAGTATTTAAAAGAGTTTTTGCATATATATTCATAATGATGTTGTTTTTTAGGGTTTTTTTTCTTTTGATATCTTTGTCTGCTTTTGTATCAGAGTAATACTGGTCTCACATACTGAGTTGGAAAGTATTACCTCAGCAATTTTTTAAATAATTAGTGAAGATATGGCATTAATTTTTCTTTAAATATTTGGTAGAATTCACCAGTGAAGTCACCTGGCCATGACCTTTTCTGTGTGGATAGTTTTTTTTTTTTAATTAATTTTTTTATTTGAGAATATTATGGAGGTACAACACTTTGGTTATATATATTGCCCATGCACTGCCCGTGTCAGAGCTACAATCGTGGTCATCCCCCAAATGGTGCTCCCTGCATCCATTCAGTGAGAGTTTTTCCCATCCCCTCCACCCCCCTCCCGCCTGCCCGCCCCCTGATGAATATTATTGCCCTGTGTGATGTAGGTGTTGATCAGTTAGTACCAATTTGATGGTGAGTACCAGTGGTGCTTGTTTTTCCAATCCTCTGACACTTCGCTTCGAAGAATGGGTTCTAGCTCCACCCAGGATAATACCAGATGTGTTAATTCACTATTGTTCCTTATTACTGAGTAATACTCCATGGTATACATATACCACATTTTATTAATCCACTCGTGTATTGATGGGCACCTGGGTTGTTTCCATAACTTTGCGATTGTGAATTGTGCTGCTATAAACATTCGCGAGCAGATGTCTTTATTATAAAATGTCTTTTTTTCCTTTGGGTAAATACCCAGTAGTGGGATTGCTGGGTCAAATGGTAATTCTACTTTTTATTCTTTGAGGTATCTCCATATTACTTTCCATAGAGGTTGTACTAATTTGCAGTCCCACCAGCAGTGTATGAGAGTCCCTATCTGTCCACATCCCCGCCAACATTTGTTGTTTGGGGATTTTTTGATATGAGCCAATCTCACTGGAGTTAAGTGATATCTCATTGTGGTTTTGATTTGCATTTCCCTGATGATTAGAGAAATTGAGCAATTTTTTATATGTTTGCTGGCCATTATTCTGTCTTCTTTGGAAAAGTTTCTGTTCATGTCCTTTGCCCATTTTTAATAGGGTTGTTTGATTTTTTATTGTTGATTTTCCTAAGTTCTGTATAGATTCTGCTTATCAGCCCTTTATCAGAGATGTAGCATGCAAATATTTTCTCCCATTCTGTAGGTTGTCTGTTTACTCTAGTGATAGTTTCCTCGGCTGTGCAGAAGCTTTTTAATTTGATCAGGTCCCATGTATTTGTTTTGGTTGCTGCTGTGATTGCTTTGGGGGTTTTCTTCATAAATTCTTTGCCTAGGCCAATGTCCATAAGAGTTTTTCCAACATTTTCTTCGAGAATTCTTATGGTTTCATGTCTTAGGTTTAGATCTGTTATCCATTGTGAGTTGATTTTTGTGAGAGGTGAGAGGTGTGGGTCCAGTTTCAGTCTTCTACATATGGCCATCCAGTTTTCCCAGCACCATTTGTTGAATAGGGAATCTTTTCCCCAGTGTACGTTTTTTTGGAATTTGTCAAAGATCAGGTGACTGTATGAGGTTGGTTTTATATTTGGGTTCTCGGTCCTGTTCCATTGGTCTACGTCTCTGTTCTTGTGCCAATACCATGCAGTTTTGGTGACTATAGCCTTGTAGTATAGTTTGAAGTCTGGTAGATAGATGCCTCCCAATTTGTTCTTTTTGCTTAAGATTGCTTTGGCTAGACGGGGTCTTCTCTGGTTCCACACGAAGCATAGAATTATTTTTTTTAGATCAGCAAAAAATGATGTTGGTATTTTGATAGGGACTGCGTTGATTCTGTAAATTACTTTAGGTAGCAAAGCCATTTTTACTATGTCGACTCTGTCTATCCAAGAGCATGGTAGGGTTTTCCATCTATTTACCTCCTCTGCTATTTCTTTTCTCAGTGTTTTGTAATTCTCTCTATATAGGTCTTTGACCTCCTTAGTTAGATATGTTCCTAAATATTTAATTTTCTTTGGTGCTATTGTGAAAGGTATTGCATCTTTAATTTGTTTCTCAGCTTGATTGTTATTAGCATATATGAAGGCTATGGATTTGTGTGTATTAATTTTGTATCCTGAGACTTTGCTGAATTCATTTATCAATTCCAGTAATCTCTTGGTTGAATTTTTGGGGTTTTCTGTGTATAATATCATATCGTCTGTGTAGTTGTTTGATTAGCATAAAATCTTTTTACTTGTTAAAGATCTGTCTTTTCAGGTTTTCTATTTTGTCTTCAAAAATTTGTTTCTGTTATTTATCTCTAATTTCATTTCATTATGGTTGGAGAACATATTTCATATTATTTTAGTTCTTTCAAATTTACTGAGATATGTTGTATGCTCTAACATATGGTCTATGCTGAACAATGTTCCATGTGCACTTGAAAATAATGTGTAGTCTGCTATTTTTGTGTGGAGTGCTCTGTATATATCTTTTAGGTCTAGTTGCTTAATAGTGTTGTTCATGATTTTGCATGATTTCAACTTCCTTGTTGATCTTCAGTCTAGTTGTTCTATCTGTAATTGAAAGTGGGATATTGAAGACTCAAACTATTATTGTTGAATTGTCTATTTCTCCCTTCAATTCTATCATTTTTTGCTTCCTGTATTTTGGGGATCTGTAGTTAGGAGCATAATTGAAGTGTCTTATTGATGGACTAATACTTTTATAATTATAAAATGTCCTTCTTTGTCTCTTATAACAAGTTTTGTCTTAAAGTCTATTTTCTTGGATATTACCATAGCCAATCCAGCTCTATTTTGGTTACTGTTTGCATGGTATATGGTTTTCCATCCTTTTACTTTCAAACCATTTGTGTCTTTGAACCCTAAGTGTGCTTAGTATGTAGTTGGATTGTTTTGTTAATCCACTCTGCAAATCTCTGCCTTTAACTTTGAGAGTTTAATCCATTTACATTTAATGGAATTACTGATAAGATAGCATTATTTATGTCTGACATATCCCATTTGCTTTCTATATATCTTATGTCTTTCTTATTTCTTTGTTCCTCCATTACTTCTGTCTTTGGTGTTAAATAGATAATCTCTTGTGTACTACGTAATTGCTTTGTTATTTCTTTTACTATATATTTTGAGGGTTTTTTTTCATGGTTGCCCTGAGGATTACCCTTGATTCTTTTTTTTTTTTTTTTTCGGTGAGACAGAGTCTCAATCTGTCACCCTGGCTAAAGTGCAGTGATGCCATCTCATAGCTTACTGCAGCCTCAAATGCCTGGCCTCAAGTAATCCTCCTGACTCAGCCTCCCAAGTAGGTGGGACTACAGGTGTGAGACACCATGCCTGGCTATTTTTTTTCTATTTTTAGTAGAGATGGGGTCTTGCACTTGCTCAGGCTAGTCTCAAGCTCCTACCTCAAGAAATCCTTCTGTCTTGGCCTCCCAGAGTGCTAGGATTACATACATGAGACACTGTGCCCAACCACCACTGATTCTTAATTTATAATCTAATTTGGATTTACAGCAACTTAATTTCAGTATACAAAAGAATTTGTTTTTATGTAGCTCCATTCCCACCCCTTTAATGCTGTTACTGTAATAAATTATATCTTTATATATTTGTAATCATATCAACATGAAGTTACAATTATTGCTTTATGCAGTGTCTTGTAAATCAGAAAAGGAAGGAGTGACAAACAAAAAATACATTTACACTCCATGTTTACTTATGTAGTTACCTTCCCCAGTACCTTTTTATTTATTCATGTTAATTTGAGTTATTATCCACTGTCCTTTTATTTCAGCCTGAAGAATGCCCTTTAATATTTCTTATAGGTCAGCTAAACTAGTAATAATCTCTCTCAGTTATTGTGTATTGTGGAATGTATTAATTTGTCCCTCATTTTTGAAGGGTAGTTTTGCTGAATATAGAATTTTTTAATGATAAGTTTTTTGTTTTAGTACTTTGAATATATCACCCACTGTCTTCTGGCTTCCATTATTTCTGATAAGAAACCAGCATTAATCTTATTGAGAATCCTCTGTACATGAGGAGTTGCTTCTCTCTTGCTGCTTTCAATATTCTCTTTATATTTGGCTTTGGCTTTTTTTATACATATTTTTTATTATTTCACAGTATTACAGAGGTACAAATGCTTTGGTTACATAAGTTGCCTTTGCACTGCCCCAGTCAGAGCTACAAGCATGCCCATCCCCTGGACAGTGCACACCACATCCATTAGGTGTGAATTTACCCATCCCTTCCTCCCCCCTCCCACCTACCCAACACCCTATGAATGTTACTTCCCATATGTGCACATAAGTGTTGATCCATTAGTACCAATTTAATGGTGAGTACATGGTGTTTGTTTTCCATTCTTGTGATACTTCACTTATAAGACTGGGTTCCAGCTCCATCCAGGATAATACAATAGGTAGTTCACCATTTTTTGTGGCCAAATAATACTCCATGGTATACATATACCACATTTTATTAATCCACTCATGTACTGATGGGCACTTGCGTTGTTTACACATCATTGCAATTGTGAACTGTGCTGCTATGAACATTCTAGTGCAGATGTCTTGTTTATAGAATATCTTTTTTCCTTTGGGTAGATACCCAGTAATGGGATTGCTGGATCAAATGGTAGTTCTATTTTTAGTTCTTTGAGGTATCTCCATACTAATTTCCATAGAGTTTGTACTAGTTTGCAGTCCTACCAGCAGTGTATGAATGTTCCTATCTCTCCACATCCATGCCAACATTTGTTGTTTTGGAACTTTTTGATAAAAGCTGTTCTCACTAAAGTTAAGTGATATCTCATTGTGGTTTTGATTTGCATTTCCCTGATGACTAGAGATGTTGAGCATTTTTTCATATGTTTCTTGGCCATTATTCTATCTTCTTTTGAAAAGTTTCTGTTCATGTCTTTTGCCACTTTTAAATGGAGTTGTTTGATTTGTTCTTGCTGATTTTCCTGTGTTCTATACTGATTCTAGTTATCAGCCCTTTATCAGATGTGTAGCATGTATAGCATGTATATCGGATCTTCTCTCATTCTGTACGTTGTCTATTTGCTCTAACGATAGTTTCCTTGGCTCTGCAGAAGCTTTTTAATTCGGTCAGGTCCCATTTATTTATTTTTGCTGTTGCTGTGATTGCTTTTGGGGTCTTCTTCATAAATTCTTTGCCTAGGCTGATGTCCATAAGAGTTTTTCCAACATTTTCTTCTAGAATTCTTATGGTTTCATGCCTTAGGTTTAAGTCTGTTATCCATTATGAGTTGATTTTTGTGAGAGGTGAGAGGTGTGGATCCTGTTTCAGTCTTCTATATGTGGCTATCCAATTTTCCCAACACCATTTATTGAATAAGGATTCTTTTCCCCAGTGTATGTTTTCATCTGCTTTGTCGAAGATCATATGTCTATGTGAGGATGGTTTTATATCTGGGTTCTCAGTCCTGTTCCATTGGTCTGTTCCTCTGTTCTTGTGCCAGTACCATACTTTTTTGGTGACTATATCCTTGTAGTATAGCTTGAAGTCTGGTAAATTGATGCCTCCAAATTTGTTCTTTTTGGCTTTGGTTTTTGTTTATGATATATCTAGGTGTTGATGTTTTTGAGTTTATCCTACTTGAAGTTTGTGGAGCTTCTTGGATTTGCAGATTATTGCTTTTCATCAAATTGGGATTTTTTTTACATTATATATTCAAATATTCTGTCTGCCCCTTTCTTTCTCCTCTTCTTCTGAGACTCCCATTATGCGTATGTTGGTACACTTGATGGTGTCCCACAGGTCTCTGAGGTGCTGTTCATTTTTTTTTATTCATTCTTTTTTATTTCTGTTCCTGTAACTGGATAATTTCAATAGTCACATTTTCAAGTTTATTGATTCCTTATTCTGCCTGCTCAAATCTGCTCTAGTGGATTTTTCTCCCCTCTAGTGAAGTTTTACTTTCAGTTGTTGTAATTTGCACCCTCAGTATTTCTATTTCATTCCTTTTTATAATATCAGTCTCTTTATTGATATTCTCTATTTGGTTTGAATCATTCTCATTCTTTCTTTCAGTTATTTAGACATTTTTTTTAGTTTTGTAAACATATTTAAATTGCCTTGTCTAGTAAATCCAATATTGTGCTCCCTCAGGGACAGTTTCTGCTGACTGATTTTTTTTACCTGTTTACAGGATATATGTTCAGTTTCTTTGCATGTATTATTTTTTAGTTGTTGAAAACTGAACTTTTAAAATAATATAGTATAGAAATTCTGATTCTCTCTCTCCTCAGAGCTTGTTGTTGGCTGCTTGTTGTAGTACTGGTTTTTTTTTTGTGTGTGTTATTGTTGTTGCTGTTGTTGTTGTTTAGTGACTTTTCTGAACTATTTCTGTTTAGTCTTCTGTATTCTTTGTCGTGGATGGTCACTGAAGTCTTTACTTGGTTAGCGTCGTGGCCAGCTAATGATTGGATAGAGATTTCCTTAAGTGCCTGGAACCAATAAATCTCCTAGTGTTTACCAAAGAGATGTGTTGCCTGTTGAGTTATGTCTTCAACACTCAACCAGGCAGTTTACAACTGTGCCATAGCCTTCACTTCCTGCTTATGGAGAGTCTCAGGGCTAGCCAGAGGCAGAAGCTTATGGCCTCCTCATGTCTTTGCTCAGCAGGCACACAACCCTATGGATGTGTGTGGCCTTCTAGATTCCCAGAAATGTGTCAGAGCTTTTCAAAGTCCCTATGGACATCTCATTCTGCAGCTTTTCCTTTCAAGCTATTTTGGTTAGTCTCTTGTTTTCCCCAACTGTTAGCCATTGCCTCAGGCAGCTGTGTAACAGATGCTTCCCCATCCCTGGGGAGAGGGTTCTTTTAGCACTGAAAGAACAATAAAAGGAATCTTTTGAGTCAAGTCTTTCAGGGAACCACCAGACAGGTCAAACAATAACAATTGTTTGGGTATGAAATCTGTTCTTCTCACTCCAGCACCTAGAATGGGGTTTTATTTTCAAGACTGCCTCTGGGCTAGGAAGGGATGAGGGAACTAGGGTAATTTAAAACAACACCAAGCTTGCTGTTCTTACCAAAACTAGGATATTTTTCTTCCATAAATCCTCCCTAAGTTGCTGCAAACTTTCGACTAATTTCCAAACTTCTGAAAAAATGTTGATTATGTCAAATTTTGCCAGTTATTTCATTGATTTTGTTAAAGGGTGAATTTTAGAGGTCATTACTTTACCATTTTCACTGATATCGCCCATGGCCACCTTCTTTATGATACTTCCCAAGTCTCTTTCAAGAGAATGAATCACTAAATCTCAGTTAATATTAGTAAAAATAAAATATATTTTCCCATCCCAGTTGACAGACCCTCTGAACTCTAGCTACAGATTCCTTTGGGGTCTATGAACCCTGGGTTAAAAATTCTGTCCTAGATTCACGTGTGAAGGATAAACAAGCAACACAGGACTCACCAGCATCATGAAGGAAGTGTTGCGTCAAGTCCAAGTATGGACCTGACTGGCCTTTACTTACTTCCCAATTTCCCTAGGACATTCAATTGTTCATCTAAGGGTACCAGAGCCCTTGACTGGGCTCCCTTTTCCTTGCAGACTCCTCAAAGCCATTCAAGACCAAGACTGAGGCATCTACAACCATGCAATCCCCCTTGGAGGGTGAGTTTTAATGGGGTTTGAAGAAATAGGAGAGATCTTAAATAGTGTCATGGAAACCAGGGGAGGAGCACCAATGCCATTGGATGGGGAATGAGAGGTCACTGGGTTACTCAGAGAGAATATGGAAGTAAAGGAATGGAAATAAAAGAAAGGTGCAAAGTTAAGGGTAGTAAAGAGGTGGAATCATAAATATCTACTCGTCTTTGTGACAACTTCTGAGGCAAAAGGAAAGAGAGAGTTAGGATACTCCCATTGGAAAAACAATGAAAGAGAACACTGTGAATTCTGTTCTCCTCTTTGTCTGACTTACTATATGGCTTTGGGTATATTATCTTTCCTCTATGGGCCTTCTTCCCATTGCCCACCCCTAACTGTAAGAAACTAAGATACCTCACTTCGTAATACTTGTGGTGGTGACATGGTCAGGTACTCTGGAAAGCCCAGCACAGATGCCCAGAGTAGGGCCCCAGCCTTTGGAGCCATCCCTACCTCACAGCTCCAGGTTGGAAGAGAGTCCTCTGAGCCTAATTCTCCATTGCTATAGCAATATCTACAGTGAACCCATCCTGGAACTCGACCACTGACATGGATGGCTACCTTGGAGAGACCAGTGATGAGCCAGGTAAGGGCAATGTCAAGACTTCTATCTTTCCTTCCTGGCTCCAAGATTTGTGACCTAAACTTCCCACTATATACCAGGCAATGTGCCAGGCAATGATCAAGGGCACTGAAGATGGGTGGGGTAGGTGGGATGGAGAGGAAGAGATACAGATCCAGGGATGAGCAAAGTCAGAGCAGGATTAAGGGGAGTGTTAAATGGGTTCTTAGCTTGTTCTCTGTGCCATAGCAATACACTTCGCAAACATTCTGAACAAGAACAGGGATAGTACCATCATGACCTCAGACAGCTCTCCTAGGGAGATGGGCACTGGGCTAGGTAAGAGTTATGGCATTGCTTGAGCTCTTCACCAGTGCTCTCCAAGAAGCTTGCAGCTGATTTCTGATTCCTTCAAAGTCTCAAAGATCCCCAAGTCAGGGTCTCGGAGATCTGAACCCCAAAGAGATCTTTTATGTTTTACCTGGAGCTGATAATCAGCTACTATGAACTAACACGACTGCATTGATTGTTAAAATAATAAAATACTTTCATACCAGTTGATAATTAGCTGCTTCCCTTAATCTCTGAGCTCCTCATTATCACCTGGGCTGCCATGGCCCATCCCCCAGAACTCTCCAGATCACTCCATGGTCCTGCAACAAAACTGTTAATGCTTGGTATATCAGGGGACCTCTAAGACTCCAGGTCTACACCAGGCATCTATTGTGATTGGTTGGTGTTAAATAGTTTGATGACTATCACTCCTTGTCTCATTCTCGGGCTGTGTATCATTGAGGGTAGACTTCTGAATGCCCTTTGTACCTCTCCCTTCTTGGTTGCAGAGCTTCTTGGCTATCTCTGGACATAGCTCAAACATATTTTGTGTGCCCGCCTTTGCATTTCCACCTTTGGCTTGAAGGCTTCCACAGTTCCATGCCTCTCCCAGAGCAACATTCATTGGGAGAAGGGAAGTTAGGAGATGCCTCTTGGAAACTTAGTTTGGGAAGATGAGAAGATAACACTGGGAGGAGTCTAAGTTCTTGGATGTTGGGTTTAAGCCTTATTTTCTCTATCCAGTTTTCCAATATTTGACCACCTTTAAGCGGGAATCTTTCTTTGATCTGTACCAGCTAATATAATAGCTTGGGTTCTCTCAATTCCAACAAGAAGCTCTGAGGACCACAAATACCAGATTCCTAGGACAGAACATCTTGGAGTCAAGTAAAAACAAAGCAACAAAGCCAATTGCAGCAGCAAATCCTAAAGTCAGTGAAATTTCTTTCCCTACCCCTTCTTATCCCCTGACCTAGCCCCCTAGATTCAAAATATTATAGCTAAAAGTACATTAGACATCATCAAATTTTTTCATTGAGCTTATGGGTAAACTAAGGCCTATTGACAGTCAAAAATTTGACTAAGGTCACTGTAGTCATTTTTCTGTGGCTGCTGTAAAAATGTAACCCAAACCTAGTAGTTTAAAATAGCATAAATGTATTATCTTACATTTCTGGAGATAAGAAGTCTGACACAGTTATCACTGAGCCAAAATCAAGGTGTCAGCATAGTGGCATTCCTTGTGGAGGTTTTGGAGAAGAATCCATTTCCTTGTTTTTTACAGCTTCTAGAAGCTACCCACATTCCTTGGTTCATGGTTTTCTTCCGTCATTTTCGAAACTAACAATGTAGCATTCTCAAATCTCCCTCTGACTCTGACCTCCACTTCTGTCTTTCCCTTCCACTTTTGAAGGACCCTTGTGATTACATTGAGCCCACCCAGATAATTCAGGATAATTTTCCCATCTCAACACCAGCTAATTATCAACCTTAATTCTATCTGCGACCTTAATTCCTTTTTCCTATGTAAACTAACATATTCACAGGTTTCAGGAATTTGGATGTGAACATCTTTGAAGGACAATTATTCTGCCTACCATAGTCATACAGAAAGTAAATAACAGATCCAGGACTGGAAGCCCAGTTAGGTGGATTCCTTCAGCTCTTAGGCATGATGGGAATATGTACCCCAGGTGGCTCAGTGGAAATATGTTTTGAGAAAAGAAGGAAACTGAGGACTTGGCCAGAGGATGTGAGGGGAAGAATTGTTGTGGCTAGAAGTAACTGACCAGAATCTCAGTAAGATAGCATTTTGGTGAAGCTGGGAAGCCAGAACATTACTTTCTTCTTTCTAAGGGAAGCTGAAAACTTCCTGTCTTGGTCCCACAAAAAGCATGGAGAACTAGCTCAGATGTCCAAGTCAATCAACCATCAGTCAATGGGTCTCAAAGAACCTATTAACACATGGCATCTCTAGCCTTTCTCAAGTCTTTCTTATGGGCCTGGAGTTTTTTGTTTTTTTGTTTTTTGTTTTTTGGTTTTTTTTTTGTCTCTCTGGCTAGCTAAGAAGGTTAGGAGAAGATGAAAAATTAAAAAGAAAGAAGCCTGGGCTAGTCTGGGCTGAGTCCTGGAGTTTCTGTTACTGGCCTTATTTTCAACCAGATACCACTTGCTTTTGTTTTGCCTTCCAGGAAAGGGCCTGCCTATCTTTGCCATCATCCTCATCATCTCTTTGTGCTGTATGGTGGTTTTCACCATGGCTTATATCATGCTCTGCCGGAAGACATCCCAACAGGGTGAGTGATGAGTATGGCTGGGTGACTTTTGCTCATTCATTTTTTATGGAAGTATATTTGATCCTACTCTCCATATCAAGAACTGTGTTAGGCACTTCAAGGAGCTCCTAGCCTAGTTTGGGAGTGAGAGTAGGGATGCAGGAAGACAGATGTTCAAGCAAACAATGACATAAGACATATGAAAGTAAATGCACAAGTTTTTGGTACCCAGCTAAGTACAGTCATCCTTGTAATGAGTTACCTCACAAGGATGCAAGTGAAGAAGAAGTCACAATCCCTGCCCTCAAGTTGCTTACAATTTATTTAGGAGATTCAAGGTAGAAGCATGGAGTTGATCAATAACCCTATATAGCAATAAAAGCTATGGACTCAAAACCTGGAGAAGACAATCAATGCTAAATGGGTCCAGAGGAGAAGAGAGTCAGTTAGGGCTGAAGTAATTAGCAAGGGCTTTCAGAAGGAGATGAAACCTTTTTTTTTTTAGAAACAGGCTGTCACTCTGTTGTCCAGGCTGGAGTGAGGTGGTGCAATCATAGCTCACTGCAGCATCCAACTCCCGGGATCAAGTGATTTTCCTGCCTCAGCTTCCCAAGTAGCTGAGATTACAGACACGTGCCACCACGCCAAGCTAATTTTTTTTTATTATTATTTTTTGTAGAGATGGGGTCTCACTATGTTGTCCAGGCTGATCTCGAACTCCTGGCCTCAAGCAATCCTCCTGCCTCAGCCTCTCAAAGTGCTAGGATCATAGGCGTGAGCCACTGTGCCCAGCCTTGAGGTGAAATTTATACCAGGCCTTGGAAGATTAAAACAATTTGTAAGGGGACAGTATTCCAGGAAGGGGAAACTCCATGAGCAAAGGTGTAAAAGGCCTAAAAGACAACTGAAAGTGGGGTCATCAATAAAAAAAATTCATGTAGATGAGCAATGGGGAAATACACAGGGAAAGTTTGTTCCTGATATTAGAAGGCCTTGAATGCCAGGCTAAAGAAATTAGACTCTCTTCACCAGGCCTTGCAAGGACACTAAAAGTCACCAAAATTTTTTAAGCATGGAAGTGGCATGATGAAGGCACAGCTGTCAGAGCCATTTGACAACTATGAGTGAACAGAGGAGAAAAAAGAAATTTGGGATGCTATTTCTAAAATGAAAAACCCTAACTACTCCTCAGTGCCCACTGCACTAGTCATTTTGCCTGGCATTAGCTTTTCTTATAACCTGTAGTATCTCCTACTCTCACATAGCCTGGTTTCCACCATGGGTCTCATGGGTTTCCACCATGAGAAGGGAGCATTGGGTATCTCCTTCTCCAGGATCTCAAATGTAAGCTCTGGCCTTGGGCAGTTAGCATGGCTGTGATCCATGAGGCTAAACTTGGGAGTGGAGATACCTGAAATGGCCACAAACCCTAGAAGCACTAAAAGGAAACCATTTATCATATAGTCTTGATGAAGCTGGGCATAAACAGTACCAAATTAGATTGTTTCTCTCTCAGAAACTGTCCATGGCTCCTCTTGGCCCAGGGGATAGAGGTCAAAATGCAGCATTCCATTCAAGACCCTCTGTGATATGGCTTTAGCCTACCTTCTCAACCTCCACAGCTCCCTTATACCTATTCTCATTTCCAGTCACTGGAACCAAACAAGCAAATAGGCCTTACACATTGCACCTTCATGCTTTTTCCTTTCATGGATTGCCTTCCCAGAATTCCTGTGTTCTATCTCTTTATAAGGGAGACAGCCTCGGGGTATCAATTCAATTTAACATAATTACTGAGCACCTACTGTGTGCCAGGCACTGGGCATAAAAGATGAAAAAGGCACAGTCCCTGCAGTACAGGGACTCCCAGGCCAACAGTAGAGGTAAGACATGGAAATGCAGGGCTCTACCACAAGGCAGAAGGCCTGTGGCTTACCCTGTTTGCTTTGTTGTAGTTCAATGCATGCATTTCCAGTTGCACACCTGAAAGAGTATAAGCGCCTAGAGGGCAGTATCAAGAGACATTCACCTTTGTACCAAGCTAATCCTTTGAGCCTGTATGGAATATAGGACACTTCTCCTCCACAGACACTAGGGGGCAATGGTGGCCTATTCCAGGGCCTTTCCTGGGTACAGGGTGAAGGTGAGTACATTTTGGGAGTGGCCTGGGCCATTGTCCCTGGCATCAGGCTGATCCAGCCCCTTCTTCCTGGTCTCTGGCCTGGCAGTCAAGTTTCCCACAAGGACTTTCTGGGTGAGATGCCTGGCTGGAGAGCAGGTCCAGTTTCAATGTCCTTCCCCCATTCACACCCAGCAACTGCTCCAGCTCAGTATCCTCAGTCAGAGATGCCAAAGAGGACAGTGACCAAGTGTGCTTCCCTTTCCTTTTCCTGATAAATCTGCATCTCTGTATTTCAACTTATCTCCCCAATACTTCCCAGATGTTGGAAAGCCAAGACACATTGAAATCCCTTTCTCTCTCCCCTCATCTTTTGACTGGTACACAGGGTCCATGGTTGGCCCTTGTCCACTCCTTATGGAAACTTCTGACCTGATTCCTCCTTCTTTTCTAGAGCATGTCTATGAAGTGGCCAGGTAAGATAGCCTCTCCTCTTCCATCATTTGACCCTTCCCTACCCTCAATTCTGTTGGTTACTGTCAGGAAACATGGAGGAAGGGGGCGTGGCAAGAACCAATCTTAAGGCCAGAGGCCTTCAGGGTCAGGACACAGCTTTCTTCCCTCTCTGGGGCACCTTCTGAGATTTTGTCCTGGCCCATCAAACACACAGGATAACTTAGGTCCACCAGCCCTCTGCTCCCAGAATCCCTGGGAGAATCCTGGGTAGCAGGAGCCTGAGGGTCAGTTGACAAGAATTGAGGCAGAAGAGTGGGAAATCAAGGTCCCAGCCCCAGGCCCCCCTCTAATGGGTGGTGGGCTCTTGGGCCATAGGGTGCATGCCAGGGAGGCCAGCGACTCTGGAGAAACCATGAAGGTGGCCATCTTCGCAAGTGGCTGCTCCAGCGATGAGCCAGCTTCCCAGGCTCTAGGCAACAACTATTCCGATGAGCCCTACCTGGGCCAGGAGTACCAGATCATCGCCCAGATCAATGGTGACTACGCCCGCCTGCTGCACACAGTTCCCCTGGATTATGAGCTTCTGGCCACTGAGGGCAGGAATGTCTGCTAAAAATGCCCCACAAGGCCAGGGTCTGCTGACATAATTGCCTACTCAGTCCCTGCCTTCTGCATGGCCTCCTTTCCTGCTACCTCTCTTCCTGGATAGCCCAAAGTGTCTACCCTGGCAACATTGGGACCCCCAAGATTGACTGGCTTTGCCTAAGAATTTGCCATACGCATCTCAAGCAAGCCGGCTGCTGGGCTTGGCCCTGAGCTCTTCTAGTATCCCTGCCTGGGGCTTCTGCTGCTCCTTTCCAAACACCAGAGGGGAAGTGCCCATAGCACTAGGAACTCGTCATCGTGACTCCAGGCACCACTCAACTTTGGCTTTTTGCCACCAGAAGACCAGAGGGAGGCTCAGCTCTGCCAGCTTAAGGATGAGCTGTATCAAGGATCACTTCCCTTTCTTCAGGGCCTGACAGCTTTTAATTGAGATTGTCATGTCACAGGACAGGGCTGTTTTGCTCCTGCACTGTAAGTCTAGTGCTCTGGTATTCTTTTGGTGCTCAATAAATAATTAATCATGATAGCAATCTCAGTGGTGGTGTTCTTCTCTCAAGGTATGGTAGCACCTACCAAAAGAGATTAAAGTGAGAGTAGTTAAGATGATTGCAGCTCCTGCGAGTATGGATGTACCTTTGCTTTTTTGGTTTTTCCCCTTCCCACCCATGGCACCCCAATTTCACTCCACAGGTAGGCCCAGCTGGAGCACAATGAATATTTGGTTAAATAGGACTGCCTCGGCTTCCGTTCCCCTCCCCATCATCCTGTCAGTTTCACCTAGATGACTTTTCCCAGGTCAATGAGAAGCCTGCAAAAGAAGGAGTTCTTCTGTCTCAGGGGACTATGGATGCAGAGACAAAGGGCTTTCCATCTTTCCAAATTATAGATGCACTACCCCCAAGAATTTCCACCTGTTTGAATCTTAAAATCTTTGGAATATTTGAATTCTTCACAAGTCATCTCCTTTAGCTCCTTTCCCCTCTTACAATGTGGGGTGGTGGTAAGAGCAAGGAAGTCTTTCTCCTCAAGTAGGAATGGGGCTAGGAGTGTGTGTGACTATGTGTGTGTGTGTGTGTATGCACATTCATGCACCTTCAAATCAGGCTCCCCCATGAGGACCTGTTCTGGGCCAGGTCTACCCTGCTTCTTTTCTCCCAAGAATTCATGTCAAATCAACTTCCACACTGTTCATGGAAGCTGCCATATTGCCACTTCTGGTTCCAGTGCAGCCCAAGGTCAGCTCAGGTTTCACCAGGAGCTGCTCCCCTTTTGGAATGATTACAGAAGTCGAAATAGCACAAAAAAGTGAACAAGGAGGAGTCCTCTGTTTCAGCACCACCCAACCTTCCAAGTCCATGGTAAAAAACCTCAGCATTTTCCTCATCCCCAGATGCTAGCTTCCTGTGGTGAGAGGAGCAACTTCTTCTTCCCCATCATGCTTGCAAGCCTTTGAAACAGGGCTACCACCCAATGGAAACCTCAGCTTCCTTCATGAAACAGCTCTGTGTCCATAACCTGTAGCCTTTGAAAACACCCATCATCTTTTTCTACTACCCTTACAAAACGGAATTCCTGGGGTTGGGGAGAAAATCATAGTTGCATTTCCACTGGTAAAAGGAGCCACAAGTTAGGTGACCTCACGCCATAGGAGCTGTGGACCCCAGGGATATCTCAGAGTCTTTCATCTTAAAGAGCTTAGAGATTATTGATTCTAACACTCCCTTATTACAGATGAGAAAAGGAAGCACAGAGAGGAACAATGACAAAGTCAGTGGTAGAACAGAGACCAAAAGGCCTGTGAACTCCTAGGAGCATATATTTATTGCAGCAGGAAACTTCTGGACATCACTTTTGCCCCCAAACTGCTAATTTTTTCCATACAAGGTAAGCCAGTAAGGGATTCCTAGGAATAGAGGTAGCCCAAAGCTGCAGGATAAGCTACACAAAAATGGAATGATAACAGGGGACCTGTCTTAGGCAGGTGGCTGCTCAGGGAGACACAGAGGAGTGAAAAGAAAGGAAGATCTCCAGAAAAGAGGAAAGATATGAAGTTTCCCTAGGGCACTTTCCCAAATTTTGTTCTGTGTGACAATGACTCAGGAGACGGCACATGGAAAAAATTTTCCATGATCAGATAGGCATGGCAAAAGCTTCATTATATAGCTCCCTCTTTGAGATTCCCAATGTAACACTAGAATATTAAAGGGTCTGAAAATTTCTGCAATAAAGCACTGGTATAACTTTGTGTAACCAAGTAATTCCAAAATGTATTTGCCCTCTGAGTGTACTTGTTTCCCCTCCTCCTCCAACCTTTGGCCTTATTTCTCGGGAAGAAAAAACCTTCCATGCTGGCTACTACCCTGTATGCCCTATAGCATTGTGCTGTCCACAGTTTGATTTTTTTTAACAAAATATGACGTGGCATTTGGCCCAAAGGCCCAAAGCTAATGCACTAGTGTAAAGTCAATCAATCAGTAAACATTTATTGAGTATTTTCTGTAATGAAAGTACTGGATTGTGGGGGTAGGGGGAGACAACAATAAAAAAAACATAGTCTTGTCTTCTAGAAGCTCACAATCTACTGGGGAATTCAAGAATATCTCCTGAAAAAGTTTGTTAACAATTCAAGAGGTGCTACTGGGCAGTAGGAGATAAAGGGACACATGACAGGACCTAGACAAGGAGTGCTTTGCTAATGGAGAAGGAAAAAGTGTAGGTTGACTTTCAAAAGGCCCTGGAGAATCTGAACTTTGGCTGGTCCAAGAAATACAGGGAAGAACGGGATAAGCAGAAAGAAATGGAGAAGGTGTTCCTAGAAGAAGAAAAGGCATGAGGAAAAGGAATGAGGTAGGCAAGGCCAAGCTGTGTTTAGTAGCTGAGACTGAGTACCAGGAAAGTGGGTTTCTAAGCCCTGCTTTCTCACATAAGCCAACTATGATGCTTGCGTGAGAATTCTGGTGTCCTGCATGGGAGGCTCTGGGAGAAGAATGTGAAGGAAAAAAAGACTAATAAGCCAAAGAGCACATCTATCCCTGGGCCCCTTATACCTTATGCCTTTTCAAGACTATCGTGCCTCCCTCAGCACTCAAACGATGTGTGTAGACATAGCCCGGGCTGTAGCTCTCACCTTTGCCCTGGCACCCTCAGATTTAATGCCTCAGTTCCCTCAAAGTCATGGAGGATAACTTGCAAGAGCTTGGTGTTCGGCAAGCATTCTTGTATCCAGCCGGCAGTCTATTTGTTGTATCCCATCTGCCCTGGTCTGGAGCTGCTAGGCATGTGCCGCACTTGGGGTATTTGACAAACTGACACTCTACCACACGGAGTGTCCAACTCAGCTTGTCAAATACACGGAGCGTGGCACTGCAGGAGGCCAGGCCAGGAGCTTCCATGGGGAGATGAGATCTTCCTGGAGATGTGACCCTGGAGGGAGAGAGAAAGAAAGGAGTGATGAAATCATACCCTGAGCCCCAGGGAACCTGCAGAAACTGAAGGGACCAACTGAAGCACCAGAATAGGGACGTGAGCAAAATGAGCAAACGGTTCCTAACCAGAAGAGGGATCCTAAAGGTTAGTAGGGAAGGCCTGGCTGAGACTCAGGTGAGGACTTAGTGCTCAGCTGGAAGCTCCTCAAGCCTAAGCCCTGTAGCTATGGCATTTCTAGGGATCCCAAGCTTCAGTGGTTTCCTCTATGCAGCATAGAGGAGGTAATTTGGTCATCAACCTGCCTGCCTGGCTTAAGGACAGGACTAGACCCCAGAGGCAGTGTCCTTGCTCTGTCTTCTTCCCAGCTCTCCCAAGCTCTGTTCTCACAGTGTTGTGGTTATGCACATAGGCTATGAAGTTAAACATGGGCTTGAATCCTAGCTCTGCCATTAACTAGCTAGACAAACTTGGTTGAATCATTTCATCTCCTTGAGCTCCAACTTTTTTACATCCACAAAATGTGTATAAGTATAGTACCTACCTCATAAGATTATTGTGAGAATGACATGAGATAATGCATGTAAAGCCTTCAGTTCAGTATTTAATACATGATAAATACTCCAAAAAATGGTGGCTGTACTACCAGAAGGAATGCAAGAGCTATTGGCAATTGATTTAACGCAATCAGAATAGGTGTGACAGTGATGTCTTGTGGCCTCAGCCTTACCTAACATGATCCTCTTGTTCCCTAAGGACTCAAGAATGGCAGCTACAAAAGTGCCCTTAGAGATCATCTAGTCTTACCCATTAGGTTATCAATAAGAAAATGAAGGCTCATACTGGGGAAGAGAATTGCTAAAGGTCATACAATAAGTTGTTCACAGTTCAAATATATGTCCTATACCACCCATTGTGCCATCCAGCTTTCTTCATCGGTCTTTTTACCTCCCTTCTCTGTATATCCCTCCGGGAAAAGGGAGACATGTCAAAAAGAGGGCAAAAAGCAGGCAGTGGACTTTGCAGTGTGGCGTTGTGATCCTTGAACCCACAGGCACTGGGGCAATAAGGAAGTTGCCAAGAGCAGGGTCAGGCCTGAAACTTCTGGGAGAATTCCCTTGGCAACACTCAGATCCTGTTGCTGAAAACGGCTGTTGCTGGTGTCAAATTCCTGCCCTTCCCAGCAGTGGCAGTTGATCTGTGAGAAAGTAGCTGGTCTACATTAAATACCAGCACGAAAAGTGGCAAACATCCCAAAGTTACCAGGAATGGAAAACTGCCCCATGAGGCCAGAAGGCCCTGTCCTAGCCAAGGAAAGGCAGAAGGATTCAGCCTTGTCTTTCAGCAAGAAAACAGAGTGGTTTTTTTTTTTCCCCTCAACTCTTTTAGTTGAATGTAAAAGGGTGACCTACCCCTTCAATTTGAGATCTGGGAATAACTTCAAAGCTGAGGCTCTTCCATTCCCTTACTTCCCTTTCTACCTACCCAATGCAGCCTAAGCTACCCAGCAGCAAAAGCAGCAGTCATGGGCACTGGATATGGTATAGTGGAAAGAATCAGACAAACTTGGGTTCTAATGCTGTCTTGGCCATCAACTAACCAATCATGGCTTGGACAAGTCTTTCTTTGGGTTTCAGTTGTCTTCTCTAGAAATGAGGACAAGAAAACTTACCTGGCAGGGTTGCTGAGAAGTGTTTGGTGAGCTTTCTGGAGCCTCCCATATAGGAGCTCTAAGTGGACCTTGGCTCAGCCCCTGAAGCTGAGTGGAGGCTAGCCAAGGAAGCTGATTAACTGAGTTTGAGTTGAGGGTGGCAGGGAAAACAGAAATGGACTGCCTTTCTTCTATTATCACCTCCATTGGCTACCAGATCCAGTAAGAAGGCCTGGATATTCTGGAGGTGTTCATCGCCTCTTGAATCCCCTTTCTGACTGCATCCACCCCAAAAAGCCTGGAAGAGAGATATGAAAGGAGCTAAAGATTATTAGTACACTGGAAGTTGAGGATCCTTATAGATGATGTTGCCCCAGTATAGATGGAAGGAGTCAGTGGCTGAGCTGAAACTAGTCTTGTTTCATTTACACTCTTGCTGTTCTCTCCAAAGGAATATATATAAGAAAATCAGGTTCAGTTGAGAAAGGTTGGCCAGACTAATGGAAGAGATGGCTATCTATGTGGGGTAATATTAAGGGACTCTGAAAGCTCTTTTTTTGGTCTGTAATACTACCTGAAATATCATTTGTACCCATCTGAAAGGCAAAATCCTCTATTGGAGAGCTCCACAAAGCCACTATTATTAAAACAAATAATGGGTCAGTTTTGATGGAGGGATTTGGAGGGGATAAGCCTGGAGAAGGAGGTATAAGTAAGTATCTGGGAATCTCTGAACACCCATAGTGAACCAAGTGTCTGAAAGAGGAGTAGAGGAAAAGAAGAAGTCCTCAGGACCATGCCTTAAAAAAATCTAGACTGCTCCTAGTATGAGGAGGCTCCACTGAGACAGTTACAGGGCAGGTCCTGCTGCCTAGTGTCTCAGTCCTCCTAGAGTAGAGCAGAAAGAGGATCAGCCTGGGAATCAAAACCAAGCTCTGCCACAGATTCTATGGGTGTCCTTGGGCAAGCGCCTTCAGTCCTGTCTCTGGACCTCAGTCTCATCTCTGGACCTCAGTCTCTCTCATATGGACCTGGTCTCTAAGAGTCCTTTCAAATTTTGAAACTCTAGTAATCAAAGATGAGATTAGAGAAGTCATACCTCTCACAGAGTGCTATGTGGATCACCACCAGCTCTCCTCTTGGGTGTGTTCAACTCCACCCAGAGATGTGTATATGCAAGCAACTCTCATCTCCTTTCTTAACAGAGGGCTGACAAGCACAAAAATAAGAGACATAAAAACTAAGTCTCTGGACAGCATCAATCTAATTCTTCTTTTCCTCTTTTTGGAAAAGAAGCCAAAAAAACTGAGTTTTACATTGGAGAAAGGAGCTGCCCAAAGATACACATTGGGTAAATGACAAAATCAGGCCTGCTATTCATATTTCCTGACTCATAGGCCCAAAGAAAACTTCACTTCCATGTGACTGTCTCCTAAACATCCTGATTGGGTAGGAAATATCCTTCCCTCTTCTCCCCACCACTAGAAGCTCCAGGATAGAAGGCCAATGGGAACCTTCTTCTGTCCCACTCTTGATGCAGATCTTTGAAGAAGGTCTGAGGAGAATGGGATGGGCAGATTCAAGCCACCCTTAACTGCCATGGACACTGCCACAGCTTGGGAATCCAAGAAGAGAGGGCAAATTGATACTATACCTGTCATTGGAGTGATGCCTCGGTCTCAGAAGAGACACAGGTTCCCGGTGCTGAGACAACCAGCAGAGGCCGGAGGGAACTGGGCTTTATGTTGCAGAAGCGAGGAAGGCCCTGGTGCTCGAGACAACAGAGAGGCGGAGGAAATAGGGGGTTAGCACTGGGCAAATCGGGTGCATTGAAAGGCCCTGGTGTTTAAGGGAACAGAATGAGAAGTACCGAGGTAGCCAACGGAAATCTGGTGCCAACATCACTACAACAGGGAAAGGGTCTCCTATTCAGCAAAGTCCAACAGCCTGCCAGCCTCCAGCCTGCCCAGCCGGTTTCCCAGGAACTGGCCATGTACAAAGAGTGGGAGAAAAGGGCGTTATCCTAAGCCGCTTGTCCAGAGATTTCCACAGAGCCTGGGATAAGAAGGGAAATTGGAAGCAGAGCATGAGGTTGTGAAAGATACATTGTCAAAATTTGAAAGGACTCTGTGGTAGAGAATGTCCAATTTGCAAAGCCACGTTGGTGGCAAACGGAATTTGAACCCATTTCTGACTCAATAGGACCGTTCTAACTCTGTAGAATGCTCCGGTCCTGATTCATTTTAACTCAAATTTCTACGATATGGAACCAAATCATAATTGTAGGAGATCAAACTGGTGGCCCTATTATAAAATAGATTTCCAGGATAGTGACAGCAGAAGCATAAATCATGTGGCGGCCCTTGGAGCGGTCAATGCAATGAAAGCAGGCACTGGGTCATTAGACCATTAGGTTACATTTGGCATCAGGGGGTTCAAAGAAACCAAAGGGAATTACATTATTCGAGTATCCTTATTGTGAGGAATTATAGTCATACAACAAAGACTTGGCTAGGTAAACAACACTGATTATGGGAGGAAGATTAGCCATAGATATAGACTTAATGCTAGGTATACAAAACTACGAAATGGACGAAGGAGAAGATGGCACAGGTATTTCAACTGTAGGCAATTTTAACTTCCAACTGCTAAGCAAGGACTAGGGTGAAGATTCGAACGGAGAAAAAAAGTGATGCGCCTCTAGTTCATGTTGACCTTCAGGTGAAGCCATACATGAAAGGATGAGAGGATGCAATGGTCTAGTGCCTCATTATCCCTGGTAGTCCCATTGGAAGGAATTGTGGATGCCCAACATGCAGTGCCCTCCATCATGAATTCTGACGACATGGAGGATGGGAGGGGCAATTCTCGTGATGTTTTCAGGGTATACCTCAGATAGCCTTTAATGACTACAGTGCCCAAGTCCCAGTCCTCAGCCTACACTGGCAGGTGTAGGGCCCTGGGCAGACTCAAGCCCTGGTGAATAATCTATCTAGGCTACATACATTCTTATAAATTCAGGTACAAGAGAAAAGATCACATCCTGGGAGTCAGGAGCCCTGGGCCCTAGTCCCAGCTCTGTTCCTTCTCTGAGCCTTGGTTTCCCATTTGAGCAACAGAAGTTGGACTAGATGGTCTTGGTGACCTCTCCAACTCAAATATTCCCTGGTTCCTTTACAACTACCTCCATCTGATCTCCTCCTTATGCTTTGTGGGCCTCCCTGTGCTTGCAAGGCCTGAGGCTCTGGAGACAGCCTGGGATAGGGAGTCATTTATACTAACACTACTCTGTAGAAAACTTCCTTCTACCAGAATAATTTATTGGCTTAGGCCTCAAGACCAGTTTCCCCAGATCTGGCTTTTAGAAAGTTTCAGTTCCTGTTTCTTTTTGGTTTCTGACTAAAGCTTGGGACCAAAGCAGGGTGGTCTTGTGGGCAGTTTGCTAGGAAGGGACCCCCTCCTCCCTACTCACACCATAGAGATTGAGTAAGTTCAGCTACCCACTCCTTTTTTCTTCCCTATCAGTTAAGGTACTCTACAGGCTTTGTAACAAGGGTCTTCTGAAGACAGTATCTTCACCTAAAGCATTAATTTTTGGTGTCCATTTTGAGCCCCACAGCAGGTCCATGAAAGAGAGCATTAGGAGCCAGAAGGATTTACAAATCATGCCACCGATGCAGAGGTCCTGAATGAGAGCAAAGGGCGTTGGGATCCTTGGAGTTCCCCTTTACTCCACAAACACAAACCATGCTGAAAGGCCAAGTTTGCAATAACAGCACAAAGGGGTCTCTTTTAAGTCTGTTGTCCAAGCTGCTGCTCAGAGCAACAAAAAGTCACAAGAGTCCTCCCATTTTGGATTCTCTGTGCCTTAACTGTGCTTGTGGAGGGAGATGCAAGAGAAGGGAAGAGTTGACATAGAGCAAGCAGGCAGTGCTGGACTCCTGCACTGTAGATATATTCATTTATTCACTCAGCACTTGGAGTGAAAAGAACACTGAGTCAGAATCCCAGCATCTTAGACCCTAGGTTATAGTCCCTGGGTTGTAGCCCCAGCTCTGTAACTCATTAACTATGTGACCTTGAACTATCATGCATAGCCTGTCTGAGCCTCAGTCACAGCATCACATTGAGGGATTCTCAGGCTAGAGGGCAGGTGGGGACCGGCATGTACCCAAGGAACTGTGTCACTCTACAGAATGTAACAAGTGATTTGAAAAAGGTATGAAGTGCCACCAAGAAGTAGGTAAAAAAAAAAAAAAAAAGACATGATTCTTCCAGGGAAGGGAACGAGGAAGTGGTAGTAATTAGAAAGCTTCCTAGAAGAGTAGGATTTCAGCTAGGTCTTAAAGGATAGAGAGAAAAAAATGATTCTCACTATCTTTGGAAAGCCTTCTCTAACCACCAACAGCAAAATTAGTTGCTCCCTACCTCGCCCTCCTCTAGTCTCAAAAAACTGTCCACACTGCATTTATGTGTCGGTCTCTCCCAGGAGATCAAGCACTGCCCAAAGTAGGGACTGTGCCTGATCTTTACTGTCTTCTCAGGGCCAGGAATAAAATAGTTAGTTACCCCAGAACTGTGAGTTAAATAAGTGAATGAGTCCAGTGAATAAGCAAAGGGAGGAGACTTCATGGCCCAGGGTCCCCACATTCCTTAGTTTACCTTACCTCCATGAGGGAGCTGAGACGGCCCCCCCCTTCACTTCAAGTTTATCTCCCTGTTCACTCACCTCCACCTCCTTTCAGAAAACTTTCAAGAAGAGGCCCTAGGGACAATTGCAAAGCTAAGGCCACTTCCTGTGCAAGAGGCTGGTGTCCACACACACCACCTCAACTCTGCTGATTTCTGTGCATAGGATTGCACTGGGGCTTCCTTTGAAAGGAAACCCAAAGGCTGATGCAATGTGTAGGGCACCTCCAGGCAAGGACTGAAGAACTTTTTATACACCTGGGCCTGGAGACAGAGGTTTCACTGTGAGGCTTTCCACAAAGCCAGTGATATTGGCATGATTGGTGGCAGCAATTAACCTGCCATCTAGAGCTCAACTTTGTTCAACAAGGGTATGTTGAGCACCTACTGACTACAAAGCTTTATGCTTGGCATCAAGGGGAAAAATACACAACAGAGAAGAAATATACAATAATCTAATAGAAATGTAATGTGAGCTACAAGTATTCTAATAGCCACATTAAACAATTTTAAATAAATAGGTAAAACTGATTTTAGTAATATACTTTATTTAGCTCAAGGCATCCGAAATGTTATTTTAACCTGTAAATGATGTAAACAAAAATATTAATAAGATATTTTTACATTCTTTGAAATGTGGTATTTTACACTTACAGTACATCTCAATTTGGACTAGCTAATTTTCCAGTGTGCAATTGCCATATGTGACTAGTGGCTACCATATTGGACAGAACAAGTATAACATGTGGTCCCTGCCCTCAGGGAATTCACAGCCTAGTCCAGGAGCCAGACTGCTACATAAGCATGTTCAAGGAATGGGTATGATAGTGGAGGTGCATGTGTGGAAAAAAGCACTGCACCAGCAGTCAGGAGACCTATATGCAGTCTTTTCTCTGCCACTAATTTTCTGTGTGACCTTGAGCAAATCCCTCTCCCTCTCTGGGCCTCATATTTCCATCTCTACATTGAGTGTGGACTAGATTCATTCACTGAACAAATTGGGTAGGTCAAGGAAACTTCTCAAAGGAAGAAACTTGATGTGAGACTGAAAATTGAAAGGGAGTGAGCCAAGTGATTAATGGGCGAAAAGCAGTTTCATACAGAAGAAACGACATGTGTAAAGGCTCTGAGCTGGGAAATAATGTGGCATATTCCAAGAAGATAAGGAGGCTGATGTAGCTTGGAATAGAGTGGGCAAAGAAAAGAATAGCACAAAGCAAGGCAGGAGAGTTAAGCAAGGGGCTAAACTGAGGAAGCATGGCCTCGTGTGCTATGCTGAGGGTTTGGGACTTATCCAATGAGAAATGAGAAACCAGAAAGGGTATAGGTGATGTAGTTCCCTTCTATATCCAAGCCTAGGATTTTTGGAGTCTAGGCCATGGAGACAAAGAAGAAAGAGAAGTTATTTCCAACTGGTTGGATTAGAGACTTCACAGAAGAGGCAGCATTTTAAAAGAGCCTTGAAGGATAACAGGACTGATAGAGCAAGGCATTCCAGGCAGAATAAAGGACGTGAGTGAAACTGCAGAGGTAGGAAAGAACATGGTGAGTTTGTGTGAATAGAAGAATGAGCCATGTTACTGATGTAATAGTGCAAATATAAGCCTAAGAGCATTTTTGACTATCCATAGATGTACTAGAATAAGAGCAACCCAAAGGCTTATCCAACCCACCAAATGTGTTCTGGGAGAAACCAAGCAAAGAACTTAGACCTACTAAGAGATCCATTTTGTACTATAATAACAATAATGAACAAGTATTGTAAGATTACTAAGTGCCAGGCACTGTTTCAAGCCTTTTATATATATTAGTTTATGTAATCCTCACAACAACCTTATGAAAGAGATACTATAATTATCCCATTTGACAGATGAGGAGCTGAGGTTCAGGGAGGTTGTGTCATTTGCCTGAAGTTAAATAGCTAGTAAATGGCAGAGGCAGAATTTAAATATCATGCAATAATTTATGAATGGTAGAAATTTTACATCAGTCTACAAATAAATACACATGTCTCTGGCTAGGAAATGTCAAATTCAAGTCAGTTATGTTCTCAGTCTACAGGGGAAGTTTTATCCAGGAAAACATCATTAATTTCCAATTTATGATCATTAGACAGGGGCCGAAGTGAAGCTGACCTTTGCTTAGCTTCTTAGAAAGACAAAATAAATTAAGTAAATAAGATGGGAGTTCCAGAGAGCTGTTTAAAGACAGAAAAGCAAACTGGTTCTATACCTCACTCCCCACAACTTACTCCCAGTCCTTCAGAAGTTTCTATCTAGGGCAGAAATAACAGAAGTGACCCTAAGCAACCATTCTTATTTATTCCTACAATGGTCCACCTAAGGTTTTTCAGTAAGAGCAACAGTTTTGAATGGACAAGGAAGAAAGGAATGAGGAACTAACTTGCAATAGCCTATTGCAAATACAGTATTTGGAAGGAACAAACCTTAATTTCTTTAAAATATTTACTCCCACTATTCAGCCTTTAAAAAGAAGGAGCCAGGCAGGGTAGCAGGCACCTGTAGTCCCAGCTGCTGGGGAGGCTGAGGTGGGAGAGTCACTTGAGCCCAAGAGTTTGATGCTGTAGTGGACTATTTCCACACCTGTGAATAGCCACTGCACTCCAGCAGCATGGGCAACATAGTGAGACCCCATCTTGGAAGGAAGGAAGGAAGGAAGGACGGAAATTCTGTCATTTGCAACAACATAGATGGAATTGGAGATTATGTTAGGCACAGAAAGACAAATACCACGTCATCTCACTTATATATGGAATCTAAAACAATTGAACTCATAGAAGCAGGAGTAGAATGGTGATTACAGAGGCTTGAGGGTGGGGAGGAATGGGGAGATTCTGGTCAAAGGGTACAAAGTCTCAGGCAGGAGAAATAAGGGGTTTTTTTAGATCTACTGCACAACAGGGTAAATATAGTTAATAATAGTGTATTGCATATTTCAAAATTGCCAAGAGAATAAATTTCAAATCAGTTGGAAAATGATAAGTATTTGAGGTGATAGATATGTTAATTAGCTTGATCTAATTATTCCATATTGTATTCATAAATCATAACATCACTTTGTACCTATTTAAAATAAAAAACTAAACTTATATATGTATGTGTATATATTTTTTTCTAATTCAGGCTGGGTTGAGTGCCCCTGTTATCATTGACTTGGCACACACAGACCACTTTCATCTTGCTAATGTTTCCTCTGAGTAAAGGAAGGGCAAGGATAGTGGTTTTTGGAAAACAGAAAGAAAATTTTGACAACTCTTGAGCTCACGCCACAGTTAAACATTTGCTAGAACTGGGTTTGGCACTGATGTAGGAGGCAGTCAATTCCTAATAAATTGGTACTTCATGGGATTTCAAAGAAGTGGCATACCTGAGAGCTTCTGTCAAGGCCACATAATACAAGGTAAGAAGTAGAAAAACTACATGTTGGCACAACAAGGAACACTGCCCTCTCTTCTCAATTCTAGGCAGAATAAGAGCGGGAAATGGAAGGATAATGCTTTTGTTGAGTACTTATTGTGTGCCACCTACTCTCACATCTGGTATATCACTTACCCCTCTCAAAAACCTTGTAAAATAAGAATTATTACCATTTCACAAATGAGAGCACTGAAGCTCAAAGAAATTAAGCGACTTCTCTCAAAGTTGCATATTTAGTAAGTGGCAGAACTGAGACTTAGAATTCTGTTAGCTGTGTCTCTAAGATGGCGTGAGAGGGGATACCCAAGGACTCACCATGTCCTTTGGCTCCCTCAAACCCTGCAGCCTAGCTATCCCCTCTAGCCTTGAAGAAAAAGGGATTCTTCCACTAGATTGCAAGCTCCAGGAGGGCAGGAACCATGTCTGTTATACCCAGTTTTCAATTGAGCTGCTGATTTATGTTTCTTAATTGATTTCGGGAGTTCTTTATATATTAGAGAGATTTTTCCCTTTGTATGTAATGAGAATTGCAAATATTTCCACCAGTTTGTCTTTTGCCTTTTGACTTTACTTCTAGTATCTTATATTTTTGTTTATTGTTTATGTCCCCTACTAGAATGTAAGCACCATGAGAGCAGTAATTTTTATCTTATTCACAACTATATCCCTAGTGCCTAGAACTGCCTAGCTTGTAGTACATGCTCAATAAATATTTATTGATGAGAAAGAATTCTTACCGCTGTGCAGGTCAGAAAATGAGATGACACCCAAATACTGAAAACCTTGATATTCCCTTCCTGATGACCTGGGAAACAGAAGCAATCAGGGTGGAAGGTTCATTGAGAACAGCCCTAGACAGATTGTCAGGAGACCTGAGGTCCAGACTCAGCTGTGCCATGACTTATAGTATGACTTTGGGATATTTCCTTCTTTGCTCTGGGTATCAGTCTACCCCATTTATAAATGGGGTGGACTGATAGTCTTTAAGAGCCCTCATCTCCTATCATGGATTTGTCAAATGGTCTGGGTAACAGGGATATCAAAAATAACAAGACCAACCATGGCCCTGCCTTCTTAGAACTCAAGTTCAAATAAGGGAGACAAGCACTCACCAAAGATTTCCACAATAAAAATATAAGTGTTACATAGGATAAATATAGGGTGTTCTGAGAGCAAATAATAATAAACCTTATCTAATCTGGCATGAGAGTTTAGGGAAGTCTTTCTTCAAAAAATGTTTAAAATTGAGAACTGAAGGATGCTCTAGACTAAGTAAAGTTCTCTGGGCCTTGTATATGTGTGTGTATATAAAATATTAATATTAATCATGTTATATTTATTTATATTATTAATTATTTATAGTTTATTTTGTTATTATAAATATCGATTGTTTGTTATACATAATTTATGATTATATTATAAACTTTATATTTATATATATAAATCCTCACCTAAATTATGTGAAAAAAGATTTCTAAACTGTGAAGTGATAATACAAATGTGAGGGATGATTTTTCTCATGTGGCTAGGGATTTCTCTGGACCTGTTTGGGGCCTTCATGGGTAGCCCTTGCTGAAGCTTTCTTTGAGACAGGACCTGAGTCCCCACAGGATTTGTGGGGGATCTGCTGGTGCTTTTATTAGTATAAAATATATACCATCTACCTCTGACAAGGAAAGATGTGTTTCAGAGCCTGGGAGTGCCTCTAGCCATATATTAGGCCTGCTTCTCTGAGCCACTGATGATATCAGACATCTTGAAAGCTGCCTGGCTCATCTGCAAGGCCTGGCAATGGGGGCAGACAGGGAAGAGGAGGAGGTTCTGTGGGCTTGTCTGGCCAGCTTGACTCTATTTAGGAGATGGTGAGCTCTTGGACACAGTGATGTGGATTTCCAGCATCCACTTCCCATCTTCTCATTAACTATTAACAATAAAGAGGGGAAAGAAAGGTGGCAGGGATTTGGGTGGGGGGTGGGGCTGGAGACTCCAGCACACCGTGTTGACAGGACTAGGGAACCAGAGGAAGTGGGGGAAGGGAGACAACAGTTGAAGAATGACTACTGCATCCTTGGCACTGTGCTAGATGCTTTATGCACATCCTCTTATGTGATCTTCATAGCCACTCTATGAGGTGAGAGTTATTGTCCCACCTTTCACAGATGATAAAACTGAACTTCAGAGTGGTCAAATGACTTACTTCAAGTCATTTAGCAATCAGCTGATCTGGAGTTCAAACCAACTTTCTTATTGTCTTACACACCACATGCCACTTGGAAGGGCCATTTTAGTCCCTTCCACTGCCTCCAGGCTGGACTATACCAATTTTTATTCCAAAGCAGGAGAATTGTTTTTATGTTTTGAGGGATCACAAATAAGCAGATTAACTCACTTCTCTCGCCATGAGCTATGCTCCTCTGGCAGGAAGTTGATCCTCCCATCTCATCTGAACCATGCCTGCTGTGGTTTGAGTCAACTTCCTCTCCCTTTATCCTACTTCTCCTCCAAACATTCTTCCCTGAGTTGCAAGCTGCAGTCTCCAACTTCTAGGGCTTCTTATTGAACTTCTCACTTTGACCCCTAAGCCAAGCAAAGCGGTTTTAGACCTGGAATCTACTACTCCCACCTCACCTGCTCCCACCACCTTATTGGCTCACAAAGGTCATCAACCCAATAGCTTCTTCTCAGACATCTCCCTATTTTGTCCCTTATTTGTTCATCTCTGAGCCCGTCAACATACCCAAGTCACAACCAACTTTTTAAAAAAATCTCTTTTCAGTACCCACCACATCATTCTTCATATCAGTTAATACACTCTTCTCAGAAAAGTAGTTTCCATAGATTGCTTCACTATTTAACCTCCTAATCTATCATAACTTAGCTTTTTATTTGTTATTTATCCTCATTTCTGCACTGACCCTGCTACCTTCTGTCACCAAATTACCATGAACTCCTAACTAATCCACAAAGCCAAAGCCTCTGTACTAGCCCTCATCCCCCTCAATGTCTCTGCAGCAGATGACTCTGTTTTGGCCATTCCTTCTTTCTTAAAGCCTGTCATCAACTGGTTTAGAGGACATCGTCCCTCCTCAGACTGAATGCCATCATCAGAAGCCACACACACGATTCAGATGAGATGTAAAAATCAACTTCATGCCAGAGGACCATAGATAATTGCAGGGACTGTCTTCTTCACTTTTGTCCCTAGAAAAGTACCTGATCCAAAATAGTGCTCAGTGAGAATTGTTGAATTTGTTTACCTACAGCCCTCTGATTCACCTATCTTCCTAACCATTCTCCTTGGTTCTCGTAATGGGTCCTCTTATTTTTCCTGCTCCTTATTGCATGTTAGTGTTTCCCAGTACTCTCTACTTTTGTCTTTTTTTCTTGTGTCTCTGTGTGGTTGCTTACTCTCTTTCTATCTCCCCTACCCCCAGATCAGTAGATTCAATTGAATATTGGACATAACTCACTGCATGTCTAAGCCCTCATGTCCTGGGCCTTATACCTCAAACAAACCTACTTATTATCCTATTATCCTTATCTCCATGGAAGGAATTCAAGCTAGAAATATCAGTCATCTTTTACCGCCATTACATATTTTTACTAATACTCTGATTACAACACTTACTCCCTTTTTGTGTGATATTTTATGTTCTGCCTTTTCCTTATTAGTAGCAGGTTCCCTCAAGAACAAAGATCTATGTTTAAATTGATTTCTGTATCACCAGTGTTTGGCACAGAGTAAGTAACTTTTTAGAAATTGTTAGCTGAATGAAAGTAAGATGATGAGGTCAGCTCCCAGAGTGCCTGTATTGAGGGAGAGGATGATGTTGTTCCTAATGACGGAGATGAAAATGAAAAAAAAGAAAAGAAAAAGATGAACATGATGTTCATTTTCAGCCAGTAATGTCTTTCTCCTTAAAGTTTGGTATTTACTGCCAGGATAATCTTTTAACAACACAGATCTGATGGTGTTACTGCACTGATGAAAAAGGATCAGTGGCTTTTCATTGCCTGAGTCTTAAAGTTCATGATTTGTCAGCCAGGTGATCAGGACCTTTCACAATCTGTCCACAATTTATGTATTCATCCTTCTCCACCCATCCTATATTCCAAGTACAACATGCCTTATACTCTAGAACACCCTTGGCCTTTACACATGCCTCTCTGTGGACCTGAAAAACTCCCTGGCCCCTTCACATCTACCCTGTCAGGAGACCCTGTGTTTGTTCTTCAGGCCCAGCTCAATTATCATCTCTGGGAAATCTCTTCTGGTTCCCCTAGACAAAGTCTTCTGTACTTTGTATGTACTTAAATTACAGCCTGATCACATTGCATTTAGGTTATCTGTTTACATGGCTAGAAGGTGCCCTCCACCAGGCACCAGCCTTAACTTACTCATTTTTGGATTCCCAGAGCCTAGGGCAAGTTCCAGCATGAAGCAGACTTCCTGCAAATGTTGGTTAAATCTGACTAAAATAGGCTGGGTTCAGTGGCTCATGCCTGTAATCCCAGCACTTTGGCAGGCCAAGGCCGGAGGATCAGTTGAGGCCAGGAGCTTGAGACCAGCCTGGGAAACATAATGAGACCCCATCTCTGCAAAATATGTTTTAAAAAATTAGCCAGGTGTTATAGCACATGCCTGTAGTCCTAGCTACCTGGAATGCTGAGGCAGGAGGATTGCTTGAGCCCAAAAGTTCAAGGCTGCAGTGAGCTGTGATCATGCCACTGCACTCCAGCTTGGGTGACAGAGCAAAAGCCTGTCTCAAAAAAATTTTTAAAAATGCCTGCTGAAAGAAAGAGTTGTGCTCTATGGCCTGACTCCATCTTAGCTCATGGATCCTTTACATACATGTTTAGTTCACAAGTCCAATTCCACCCTAGTCAAAGTGTCTTCAGATGGCAGGGGTGTCTTTTTTTTAGGCTCCATACCTAGAACACAGTAGCCTTTACTTAAAGGTTTGGAATCAGTATTTGGCCAGAGGTAAAGATAGGCCAGCACAGCAATTGGGTTGGTAAGCAATGTCTTCTAAACCTCTGCTTTTTTCCTATGGACATAATGGAACAAAATTTGAAAAGAGACAAACACAATTTCAATCAGGGTTACATCCCTGTCACCTTAAGTAAGGAAAAGGAGGAAATAGAAATCAGAGAGAGGGGGAAAGCCAGGTAGGCTGGAGGGGGGAAATATGTTGTATAATGTCAAAAGGAAAAGTGTAAGTAGACCTCAGTTCCTTGTAGAATTACTAAAAAAGTTAAATTTAATTGAGTTAAGGTCGCTTTTCAGAAAGGTCATAGAGCCCCTGATCCTGAAGTAGAGACCAATAAAGAGATTACAGAATGTAAACATAGAATGGTGTAGGACGAGAACCTATGTAGGACAAGGCTATGACATAGGCCTAGATTCTGGCTTTGCCTCTGACCCACTGTGAAAACCTGGGCAAGTTTCTTCCCCTTTCTGGGCTTCAGTGTCCCCATCTGCAAAATAAAGGACTTGGCTTCTTGACATAGCAGAGAGAGTGAGACAGAAATGCCCTCCAAGGATGGGGCTTACTTCCCAAGCAGAGACCTCTCACCATGGACTACAGGGTTCAGTTTTACACAACCCCAAAGTCCAGTTTTGAGAAAACACCTGGAGTTGACCTGACCATACTCCATGAACTGACTCATGTAAGTAAAACTCACAGGAAGCAGATATAACACAGAGAGGTTCTTTGTTCTGTTTTTTTGTTTTGTTTTGTTTTAATTCCAGAGCAAATATAACCCCCCAAACAGCTGCAAATGCTCATGTTGGCTGAACAGAAATTTCTTTCTTGCTTGGAAAAATCTATTCTGAAAGCCAAATTAATCAGAAAGTTGCTTGATGAGAACATGGACAGGACAAAGGGGATTAGATGAGATTAACAAATTCTTCCCTTCTCCAAACCTCCTCAACTAAGATGAGGTGAAACGAAGGGTCAGGGTCACTTCTGTCTTTTCTCTGTCCCTTAGATACGATCATGACCACAATGACCACTTTCAGCTCTTGGCACCGTTTTTTTCCAGTCTTCGTGCAGAATCCCCACTAGCTCTCCTGCATTATTTCTGCAGCTGATTTAATACTGTTGATGAGGCTTCTACAACTTCTTTAACATTCGATCAGACCTCTTGAGATTCTATCTTAATTAGATTTACAATTTCTGCAAGGCCCTGTTCTTTTCTGCTTTGATTAGTGGTTAGCTCCTGTCCCCTTAAGGACTTCTCCAGATGGCTAATCTATTATACGGTGATATTACTGGTTGACATCTCAGGGGAAACTTTTTCTTTGGGTTGGGGAGAGAGGAGGAGGATCTCACTTTGCCCTTATCCCTATGTACAAAAAGCTCTGCCTTCCCCCTGGTAGAAATAGCAGTGAGCTTGGGGGACTCTGGAAGATTCAAAGTCCAGTTATTTCTGTTGAGGGAATCAATTTGAGGAACTTCATAACCAATGTGCCAGGTTCTTATCAAGGTCAAATACTATTTCATGGGAAAAGCCTTGGGCCTTAGAAGAACTCCTTCCATGGTGAAGCAGGATCAGTGAGCCTACTAGTCAAAGAGAAGAAGTTATCTTCTCCTCCTTTTCCCTGCTTTCCTTTCCTCTCCCTTCCCTTCCTTTCCCTCTTCTTGTACTTGTCCCTGTCCCATCTTCTCTTCCTCCTTTCTTCTTTATTTTTTCTCTCCTTCTCTTCTTAACCTTCTCCTATACTCTCCACCAGTTTAGAATAGATATTAGGACCAGTGTTAGGATAAGCCTGAGCTGGGGTCTCAGGTTATAACTGGTTCTAGCCACCATGAGCACTCTAAGTTGCAGAAGCCAGAAGAAAAAGAAGAGGAAGAGAAGGAGAAGGAGGAAGAGGAGAACAAACAGCAGCAGCAGCAGCAGGAAAAAAGGGCTATTGGAAGCAAATGAAAATGGATTTGAAACTCCAGCTCCCCTCCCAGAAAAGTACATAGATTTGGGACCTTATATCTAACCCCCTTCCAGGGCCTCTGTTCCCACTAGGATAAGTCTTATCCACTCAAAACACTGTGCTGCAGTTTCTGTTCTTCCTGGAAATATCTGCTACTAAGAAAAGCATTGCTGGCATTTACAGGCACAATCAAACTGTCAAAGGGCTCCCAGATAATACCATTGGCTCTTTCCTGTATCAGGGACTTTGAAATTCCCTTCAAAGGCCTACTCCTTCTCACCCTTCAGGTCTTAGCTTAAAATATCCTCTTCATGGAATGACCTCCCTGCCAACCCAAGCTGAAGTAGCTCTCCTTACTCCTTTTCCCTCACACACTTGGAACCCTACTGATTTCCTTCATAGCACTCCCTATCATTTATAATAATATATTTTTGGTCCATTTACATGTTTATTGCTGGTCACCTCCCTGGTTCTAGACACTACATTTTTGTGATTAGGAGCTCTCTGAGAAAAACAGAGACTGTGTTTTGTTTGCTGCTATATTGGATAGTGCGTAGCATAGTACCTGGCACATGGTAGGAGGTATTTAATAACATTTAGTGAGAAATGAGCAGTGCCCCTGAAACAACATAAGTTAGGCTGTAAGGAGTTGACATCACTGGGGTCAA
Organism: Daubentonia madagascariensis; assembly: GCA_023783475.1. Lineage (NCBI taxonomy): Eukaryota > Metazoa > Chordata > Mammalia > Primates > Daubentoniidae > Daubentonia > Daubentonia madagascariensis. The sequence goes on from JAKFHU010002592.1 coordinate 773,354, forward strand.
TGTTATGATTGGGTTGAAATGGAGAAGTTGAAGGCATGGAAAGGCTGAGGAGCTATTAAGTCGGATGTATATGAGACTCCAGTCAGGGAAAGACTCAGACTCTGGGCATGGAAGGGCCATGAGGTAAGGGCAGTTGAGCAGTTGAATATGGAAAGAGACTACCTCATGTCCCACTTTTCTGGGACTTGGCATCCTCAAGTATAAAACAGAGGTCAAAATCTTTCCCCTGCCTATATTATGGGGCTATTGTCAGAGCTGATGTAAGAATAGACGTTCACAGGAGGAGAGTAGGATGGGGAGAGAACTCATGGGTGGGTGGCTTATCTGCCACCACCCTACCCCAGACTTGGCCTGAGGTGGCCTCTATAACCGCCTCCCCAGCCTCTGGACTGCAGAGTCATTGTGGAAGGGAAGTCCCAGCAGCAACAGTCTGGACTTCTAACCCATACCTCCTCAGTTGCTCAAGAATGACAGTTGGTTTTGCATCAGTCTTTCTGTACCACCCTGCCCCCCCACCCCACCCCCATACTGCCTCCCCAAAGTCTATGTGTGGCAATTTCCAGGTTGGCATTTCCCCATCAATGTGGCAATGTTCTGGTCTCCCAGGGTCTCGTGAGGGACCCTGGGGTAATGATGAGAGTGGGAGGAACCAGGTTCTCTGCACCCCTTGACATGATACCTGGCTTGTCCAGGAACATGTCTGTCAGGTCATCCTTCCCTTCCCTCAACTACTTATACCTTTGGAGGTTTAGGTTAATTTGACAACTGGGACTGGTCTTCTTGGGGCCCATCACTGGAAATTTGGCTTTGATCAGATTAGGTCCCATAACTGTTAAACTAGCTAAAAGCCTAGGCTGAGATGTATTAACCAAATATATTGGCCCTACCTCACTCCCATTTCATCATCTTAATCACAGAAATTGTGTTGATCACATTGGAAGATATGAAGGGGCAGGCACTCATCCTTGGCAATGTCCTTTTCATATTCTTTCTTTCATCCATTTAACAAACACACGAGTACTTACTCTGAGCTAGGTCCCTGTCTAGTGGGGAAGATAGCCAAATAAATAGAGTGTTCCAGTTAGCCCAATGTGCTCATCACTATAATATGTTCAAGTATAATACATAATATAGTATGTATAAGCTACAGTGGCAAAACAGAAGGAGCGGTTGACTTTCTAGGGAGGACAGGAACAGTTTCACAGAAAAGATTTGAACTATAACTTGAAGGGCAAGTAAGAGAATAGCGGGCAGGTTACAGTTAAGGATGGAGAGAAGAGAATCATAGGCATTCTAGAAGAGTGCCCTAAAGCAGCATGTGCAAAAATGCAAATATATAAAACAGACAGGCAAGTTTTGGTGACTAAAATTCTGTATGGTTTGAGTGCAAGATTTATGTTGAGGAGTGGCAAGACATGAAGCTGGATAGATGCGCAGGTCTACCTTACTGAGGACTTTGAATGCTATGGTGAGTTTGAATTTGTCCCCCAAACAATGGAAAGTTATTAAAGGGAATACTAAAACCCATTTAGCACATCTCCAAGTCTCCAAAGTATATGTTCTGAACTCACATTAGAACAACCAGTCTGATGAATGTGCATGTAGTTACAAAAGAAACAGGACCAAATATTTGGACCTGGGCTATGCTGGGAAATCTGAAATCTATGTGCACCATGTTTATGATTGTCACTGCCTAAAGACAAAATTGTCCATTTCTGGGTCAAAGATCTGTAGATGTAGACGTAATTCTCATTTTGCATATTTCTGTTTAGAAAATCAAAAACCCAAACTTTTCTCAAGGGATTAGATTTTGGCCAAAAGGAGAAAAGTGACAGTTTAGCAGAAAACCCAAGATACTGCTAGCAAGCAGACAATGGATGGTTACTGAAAAACCCTGAAACTCTACATTTGCCTGGGGTAGAGGAACTGGAACCCAGGGGGAATAGGTACAAGTACTAGATGGCAGTGGATATTCTGACCCCATATTCTTCATCTCAAAAATATCTTATGGATGTGTCTCTTATTTATTCAGCTGCTCTCTGTTTATTTAAACCTAAAAGGTGGACTAGTTTTAGCTCAAGCTCTAGGGAACAAAGGGCAGTGTTATTGACTAAATCTTGACCCCCTAAAATTCATATGTTGAAGCCCTAGTCCCCAGTACCTCAGAATATAACTGTATTTGGAGACAGGGCCTTTAAAGAGGCTATAAGTTAAAATGAGGCTGTCTGGGTGGGCCCTAATCCAATCTGATTGGTGTCCTTATAACAAGGGGAGATTTGGACACAAAAAAGGACACCAGGGGTGCACACACACAGAGGAAAGACTATGTGAGGACACAGCAAGTAGGCATCCATCTGCTAGCCAAGGAGAGAGGCTTCAGGAGAAACCAAACCTGCTGACACCTTGATTTTGGACTTCTAGCCTCCAGAACTGTGAGAAAATAAATTTCTGTCGTTTAAGCCACCCAATGTGTGGTATTTTGTTATGGCAGCCCTAGCAAATTAATACAAGTAGAAACCATTTCTTTAGTCTACTGTCCACCGATGCCCCTCTCAGGCCATCATGAATCCCTGGCAAAGGAAGTGTTTCTTCTACTAGGGTCTCTCTCCTCCTCTTTAACCACTATGAGCAGGTTGCTTCATGGGCAGTAGAGCCTGTGCTATGAAGCCAGCTTCCCATGTCTTCTACTTTATGTCTGGACAAGGTGCCAAATGATTCTGACAATGGAATGTCGGGTTTCTTTTTCCCTTCTGTGAGGTTCCCAGAAGTGGTCAGAGGCAGGACATCCCTGGAAGGAGTAGCATGGGTGGGAGTTCCTACCAACTTCTAGGTAAAGACAAATGAAAAGGCAGGAAAGCCCTGGATTTGTCAAGAGAACTTCTGGATTCAGCTCTGCTCATAATTAGTTGTGTTACTCTTAAACAAGGTCCTCAGTCTCTCTAAATATTGGTTTTCTCATCAATGAACAGGGTGACAATGTATATCTCACTGGTATCTTATAGTGACTAAATGAAATGATATGTAAGAGCTGATTATCGTCAGTTCTGGGGGAGCTGAGCCTTGGATAGTTATTGTGAAGATGTGCCAGATCCCACAAGGGGCACACCTTCCATCCAACCCCAGCTCCTCTACTTGCTCATGGTGAGACCAAGTTAGACCAAACTGCTCTTGGAAACTGACCCAAACAAAATCAACAAGGAATGTATGAGCTCAAACCTTTGCAGAAAGATTTGAGCCTGAGAAAGGATTTGAGTGCATATTACTGATGTGATGGGGATCGGATGTGTCTCAAGTCTCCATAAAGGGACCAGGTCGTGTCCCAAGTCCAAACCTTAGTAAGACATAGCAGGAATGGAATTTGGTATACAGAAAACAGTAACCTACTCAATTATGTTGTAACTTGGCTGACGCTACTGTTGTGTTGTCATAACAGAGAGGTGGTTGGCCAGGCGGTGGGTGGGGGTGTCTCCATGGAAGTTAGAGAAAGAGGAGATAAAAACAAAAAATTATGTCAATGTGGCTCTGACATTATCCAAGGAGAGGGCCCATTGAGTGTATGGATCAACCTGCTCCATGGAGACAGAAACCTCCCCAAAGCTGGAAAGACAAATTCATCCTGCTACCTTAGCTTCAGAAAAATGTCCCAGATGGTGTCCAAGCCATTTTTCCTTAATATTCTGTTCTTCAAACACCCCTCTGCACTCAAGTCTGCTCTCTGAGCAGCATCACCCTAGGACAGAGCAGATTGGATGAATAGCAGATGTGGGTAATTCAACTTTGTTTCTGAAGAATGGGAGTTAGTGCCCCTGTGCCTGACCGACTAACTCTATGAGGCGATAACTGAGTTTCTGATCTCACCAAGCTGAATTCAGACCCTGACCCCATGTTGACCTGCCGTCTGATGTCCACTCCCTGCCCATTGTAATCTCTTGGTAGAAACACTTGAACAACTGATTGGGACTCCTTTGGACCAGTTTTTACTCAGTTATGAATTCTGTCTGGAGCTCTCCCTCTTTACTCCTCAAACTTGCCATACATAGATACACACAGACACACACACACACACAGACACACACACACACACATACATCCAGGATGAAGGAGATGTGGCTTAGAAACAGCAAGTGTAATACAGCTTACGGATTTTGAAGGACATTGAGTTCAGTATGTGTCAGTGGTGATATGTGGTGGCCAAAAGCTAATGCCATCTTTAGCTGAATTCACAAAAATTCAGTGTCCAGAACCAGGGAGGTGACAGTCCTGATCTACTTCTCTACTTAGCATTGGTCAGACCGCAGATAGAATATTTTCCCTTCTAGGCATCACACTCTGAGGATAACATTGACAAACTGAGACAGCCTCTGCCCCCACATTTCCCTAGAGTTGGCTGTGGGCTCAATTTTCCCCCTGAAGCAGCCCTAGCTTCCAAGCTCATCACAGCCCAGACCTGTTTGCAGCCCAGTCTTGAGCCATATCAGGAAGCTCTCATTAGCCAGAGAGCCATGAGGCCTAGAAAATTTGAGGTCTTATATTCTTATGTCTCTCAAGCTTTGGGGTCTTAAAATCTTTAGTCAATTAAAGTAAAGATCATTCTTTTTTGTTATAAGGCATTACAAGTAGCAACCATTAGGCCACTGACACCCACCACAGCCCAAACCACTTTCTGCCTTAGAAAGGCTTTCCTAGGTTCCAAGCCTTGGTGGGGCTCTCATAGTCAACATACAAAGGGTGGAAATGTAGAGGTACAAAACAGATGAAATGGACCACTTCCCCAAATTCTGTGGACTTGTCCTTATATAACTATTTGGAGTTATATTGTGGTTTGCCTCATGGTGGATAGTATCTTCCAGTGAATCAATTGGAGTTTGATGGATCACACTCTGAGACCACACTTTAATTTCCATTCCACATCTCTTGAGGCTGAAGGTGGTTTCTCACTATAGAGAAGGACAGAGGTGGCAGGCATGCTTGAGCATGGTGTTTCTGACTTCTTGAAAGAGTAGGTACAAAAAAGTCCGAGGTGTCTGTACCATTCTCTCTCCTGCTACTGCCTATTGATGTGGTTGATATTGTTCTTGCTTTTGTTGATGTTGTTGCTCTTGTTCTTATGGACCTTGATGTTGCTTACATTATTGCTCTTGCTCATGCTCTTGCTAGTGTTGATAGTGCTCTAATGGAGGGCACAGTGCTACTGGATTTCCCCAGTAGGAAATTAATTTAATTTAATTTCAGTCACAGCTGAAATTAAACAAGTGTCTTCAGAAGACACTTGGTCTATCCATCACATGTTTTTGCAGCTTTCCTAGAGGAATTCTGGCAGTGGGTTTGTACTGGGAATACAGAGGATAGTCTCTACTTCATTTTTGGCCAGAGATTAACATTAAAGTGCTAAATCACCCATTTTGGCCAGTGTTTTTGTAGCTAACTTTGTTCATAAAACATTATCTTTCAAGCAGATTGTGACCCTAAGGCTAATGAGAGACAGCCTTAGGGAAGGAGTGTTTTTAGGAGATGAGACCTTTTTCTATTGGCTATGGTCCTTTTAAATAGGAGCATCTGCTACCCATCATTTCTCTATTCCAGTCTACCCAACGGTCCACCTCAAGCATTTTGGTCAATGTAATTTATTTTTACATCACTTCTAAATATTTATAATTATATATTTATATATGTGATTGTTTAATTAATGTCTGTCTTCCCCACTTGGCTGATTATAAGTTTCAATGGGACAGCAACTATCTCTGTTTTGCTCACCATTGTATCCTTGGGAGTCTGGCAGATAGTAGGTGTTCAACAAATAGATGAACAAAATGGATGCTAGAAAAGTCCACTTGCCTAATAACATTCAAAATGCTAACACAAGCTAACATTGTACATATTTATTTAGTAGCATTTCATTTATAAACATCTAATGTGGTCAAGAAACACCAACAAAATAGAAAACTGGGGAAAAAAGACAACCAAAATGGAAAAATGAGCAAAGGATTTGAACATACAATTCATAGAAGGGGAAAGGCAAATGGTTGATAAAGATATAAAAAGATGCCCAATATCACTAGTAGTCAGAGAAATGCAAATTAAAACAATAAAATAATGCTTCTGATTAGTAAAAATTTTGAAGTTTTATAATTTCTTTTTGAAAAGGTATGGAAAATAGGTACTCTCAAACACTGCTGATACAAGTTAAATTGGTACAGCCATTATGGAGGCAATTTTTTAGTACATACTAAATCTTAAAATATGCACCCAAATGATATGATTTGCTTAAAAATAATCCAATGTATATTGGGAGGAGAGTGGATGGAATATAAATGATACAAGACTGGCCATATGTTGATAATTGTTGAAGCTGAGTTTAGTACACATGGGTGTTCATTATAAAATTCTGTACTTTTTAAATATATATTTGAAATTTTTCATAATAAAAGCTAAAATAACAAAATAAGCATCCAATAACCTACTAATTTGTCTCCTTAGTGTCTATCCTAAAGGAATATTCCCATACATATGCACAAGGAGGCATACAAGAATATTTATTTCATGCTATTTGCAATAGGGAAAAATTGGAAGTGGCTTAAATCTGCATCAATAATGACATGGTTGAATAAACATTGATACATCTATACTACACAATATCATGCATTAATTTGATAGAATTAAATAGAATGAAATATGTCTAGATACCTAAGTCATGTTATTGAGTGAAAAAAGCAAGTTGCAGGCTAATATGTACAGTATGATACTATTGGTATAGAAAATAAGCATCATACCTACCACTCAAAATAATGTCATATGCATCCTATGAATACATATATATGTATAAAAATCTTTAAAGATCCACCTATAAGAATATACAACAGATGATAATAGTGGCTATTTCTGAGGAGTGAGGAAGGGGAACAGGATTGTGATAGGAGTGGGACAGGTGATCAAAGAAGACATTAATTTTATCTGTAAGTTTTTTCTATTTTAATTTTTGTAAGGAGACTGTGTTAAGATATTATGGGCACCTAAAAATTACTTTTAAAATTTCCAAAAATAAAAAATATTAAATAACCTGGAAATATGTTTATGTTAAATTGCTAAGTGAAAAGAAATAGATTACAAAACAACATGATCACATTATAAGAATAAATATACACACAGAAAAATGTCTGGAAAGACGTACAACAAAATGTTTACAGGGTTATCTTTGGGTGGTGGTCATGGTGGTGAAATTGTAGATAATTTTATTTTTTATTTGCTTACCTATATTTTTGCATTTTCTATAATAAATATGTAATATTTGTATAATAAAAAATAAAAATAAGTTTAAAAATAAAGTATAATAGTCACTGAATTTGCCTATATAAGGAAACAGGCTACACACACACACTACTTACACGGAAATCTCTAGGTAGAAGGGCCTCTGTTTCTGTGCCACTCAAAGTTCCAGTCAACAAATATTGACCAGCTTATTCTGTGTCAGGCTGGCCCTATACAGGGCATGGGGGTGAGGGCGGGAGTGGCAGGACCAAAACCAAATCCTTGCCCTAAGGTTAAACTTGTGCTTGAGTCTCCTTCACTGTTCTTCCAACTGCTACCACCTTACCCAGACACCCACTCCCTCTCTCCTCAACCCTCACTGCTAACAGAACATACAAACAGAAAAATCATTTCCAATATACCCATTTCAGGTTCTAAATGCCTTCTGAAAAGCAACAAAGTAGCCTTAAATCTTCTAAACAGCTACTTCTACCTTTCAATGAGCCAACTTAGGCCGTGTTCCTTCTCTTCCAGCTCCCTGTCTCCTAGCATCAAGAAGCATCCTATTTTCTTTGTCTCCCATTGGTATTTTTCTACCCCTACTCCCATGCAAACATACACACTCAAACTTTCTTTTCTTGGACAATACTGTTCTTTTTCCTTGCTGTTATAGAATTAAAACATGCTCAGAACAGAAAACCTGGAAAGGATAGAGAACAAAATATATGTAAAGGAAAACAATCCATAATTCTACAACCCAGAGGCAATCAGAGTTAACATTTTCGGTACATATCCTTCTAGTCCCTTTTCTGAGTGTGTGTGTGTGTGTGTGTGTGTGTGTATGTGTATTCTGTTTTTTTCTTAATTGGGGTCATATTTTTATACCATTTTGTGTCCTCCTTTATTCACTTAACATCATAAAATTGACATTTCCCCAAGTTGCTGAATATTCTTTGAAACCATGGCTGTTGATGGCTGCATAATATCTCTTACAGTTATACCACATTCATCTAGCCACTCCCCAGAACATTTAATGTTGTTCTTTAAAATATATATCTATCTAGATAAGGATTCTTAAATAAGTTCCTTTATAAGGATCCTTTAAATAAGTTAAATTATATATATACACACACACACACATCTCCTTCTATCTATTAATGTAAAGCACTTTAAAAAAAACTCAAGTCCTTTTACTAGTTTCATGATTCCCCTAAGGTCCCTCTTCCAAACTTTGTCCTAATTTATAATAAAGCATCAGCTCAGTCTGCAACTCTTTAGAAGGGGATGGGAATAGAACTCTTGCCCTTCCACATTGAGAGAATTCAACTCTGCCCTGCTTTGGAGAGCTCTCATTAAAGATTGACCTTGGTGAGACCCTCCCTCATGGGAAGTGCCCTGACATGTAACAATGCTTTTGCATTCAAGTCATCAGTATTATCTAATTCTGCAGATGAGAGGCCATTCTCAGGGTACTGGGTGATATGAAAACTGTATGTGATATTGCCCAGTGCAGTGCTTGGCATTTAGTAGGCACTAAATACCGTAGCTTAATCTGCTGATAACATTCTGATAAGCTTGAGGTGATTAACTGATAAGGCAATTGATTATTTAATTGAACAGGTATTTATTGCACAAGCCAGAGTCTATCGTGTGGACTGGGACCATTTATTCCAGATTCAAGTAGTTTGGCCTGTTGTCAAACCAGTATTTACTTAGATTTGGAAAATGGGTTCACTAGAAATATGTGCCTAGGTATTGTGCTAAAGCTACGTGAGTGCCACCAAAGAAGTGTCTCTGCTGGTGAAAAAGTGAAAATAGAATTGAAAAGATATCTACGCTTGAATACTAAGAGATCAGTGAAAAGACATTCTAACATTCCATGCTAACCACAGTCAAATTGTCATGTGTTCTGGAGTTTTTAGGGAAGATTTTGTGGAGAACTTTGAATTACACATCCAAATATCTGCATAGGTACAGAGAAACGGAAAGGTAATGGTTTGGGGGGGGCAGCTTAAGCAAAGATACAAGGGATGAAACAAACCTAGCTCACTAGGATAACTGATTGAGACAGGGTATAAGGAATGAAAGGCTATGAATGTTGAAATTAAAAGCAAAACAAAATGGATGGTGCTTTAGTAGACTGGCTCTGGAATCAGACTGCGTGGGTTCAGACCTGCCACTTACAAACTGTGTGACTTTGGGCAAGTAACTTAACATTACTGGGCCTCAGTTTCATCACCTGTTAAAAAGGATAATAATACTATACACCTACCTCATAGTGTTTTGTGAGGATTCAAAAGGACATGTTATATATATATGGCTTGGTATCACGTAGGACATGTAGGACAGCACAAAGGAGATTAGATCTCTTAAAGACAGAAATACACACATACAATGACAGAGATACAAGACACACAAAGAAAGAGCATTTAGAGAAGAACAGAGCCCTGAGGCTCATCCCCTTAGGTCAGGCAAAGAGAAAATCAGTTATCAAAGAGAAGCAGCTAAAGGCAGAAGCTGCAAGGGCTGTTTTATCTGGTGAGAAAAAAAAATAAGTTAATTATTTGGTATATCTCCAGCTCCTGGAGCCATAGGCATAAATGCTATTCAACTCACCATGCACTTCCAAGGGTTCTCTCTTTCCCTGAAGAGCCTTATTTTGCAGGGTAAGAAGGACCTTTATTGACATTTTGGCTCAGAGTGGAAACGTGTCACAACAGCCAGAGCAATGGCTCAGTGTGGTTCCTCTGGGTCTCAAGATGCTGAGACTGGAGAAAATATGCAGGAAATGGAAATTAACTGTGAGGTATGTTAATGAAAGTGTTGTTAATGAGTCTTCACAAAACATGTGGCTTTAGTGCTCATTTAATTACATTTCCTGACAGGAACTGGAGGGATAGCAACAGCACTGAACTTGGAGTCCTTCTCTGCCTCCTTCTCTTAGTTGAGGGCAAGTTCATCTCTGAACCTTTGCTTCTTCTCCTGCAAAACGAGGAGCTGAATTCACCTCTTTGCTTCCCTTTCATGGTTGTTGAAGAACCCAATGGTTGTGAGAGGGCTTTGTCCATGGGAAGCCTCATACATGTGAGGATGTGGAGTTGAAAGGCTGATAATTATTAATACATTCACCCAAATAAAATATGGGAAAAGAAGGAGTACTATTTGGAAGAAATATGAGAATTCCTGTGTGGTTTGAGGCTAATCTGTTGTGGTCTGCATGTTTTCAATGGAACTGCAACCATCCCTGAAAATATTCTGGAGGTCAGTGGATAAATATACTTTGGTGAACAAACATTTGTTTCCCACCCAATCTCTAGGCCTGTAGGTAAAGTAAAAGCCAGAGCAAACAGGACATAGTCTGCATATTGATTTACCTGAGGCTTGTCCAGGTGTCTGGAATCTGTCTCATTATTTTTGAGTTACTTTCTCCACATTTGCCCCCCTCCCCATTTTGATCAACATCAGGAGATCTAGAAGGCAGGAGACCAGGGTTTTGATCCCATTTGGTCCTGGGCTCACATTGTACCTCTGGACAAGCTTAAAAATAATTTGTTTTGTTATTTTTTGGCCTGTTTGACAAATAAACTAAACAGCTTAGTGTGTGTGGAGGGGTGGCAATAGCCTAGAAAATGTATTTGCTTGTAAGCTTCAGGAATTGTGTAAAGAGAGAAAGAGGCTAAAGTCCAAAGTACTTTGCCTGGCACACAAAGGCTGTCACAATCTGGCTCCAGGCCTTAGTCGCTACCTCCACCCTCTCACCCATTCTCCGAAAATGCCATATCCTTTCCCCAAACCTGTGCCTTAGTACTCACTTGTCCATTGGCCTGAAATCATCTTCCCTCCTCCCTCTTCTCTGACAGGTAAATTACTCTGCATCTTTGGTGACCCAACATATTCAACACGACTCTATCAATGCTCTAATGACATTGGCTTATAATTTTTATATGTCTACCTGTCATAAGAGACTGGGAGCTCCTTATAAGACAGGATCTATTTATTTCTAGGCCCTGATACTATCCCTGGCACAGAAAATCACTTGGCATTTGTGGAAAGGGAGGGAAAGAGGAGGAAGAGAGGAAGGTGAGGAGGGAGGAAAGTACACTGCAAAGAACCCAGATTCAGTCAAGAGTACCTTGATTTACAATCAGTCTCTTTGTAGCTGAATGTGTAGAGCAATTAATTTCCCTTCTAAGCCTCAGTTTTTTTATCTGTAACATTGGGCCAATGCTCTCTAGTCCTGTCTGCTTCACTCACTCTACTCCACCATGAAATAAGGGAGGGAGAGAGAAGAGGAGGTAGAGCTGAAAGAGAAAAGACAGAGACAGAGACAGAAAAGAAAACTGTGCGATTACTGAGGAAGGGAACAGTTTTAGGTTGGATTAAGTGTACCTCAGGTTGTAGGAAGAACAAAGACCACTAGAGGGCAATGTTATGGCAGGGAAATTTTCCCCAATAGCAAAGGGAACAGCCGACCGCTGGATGGGCGAAGTCACACAGGAGCCAATCCTGATGGAAACTCAGTCAGAACTTGAGTCTCCTGTTAGGTTTGGTATGTTACGCTCCAGGTGATCGACCCTACATATATGGGGTGTTCACAGCTGGAATGAATGATTCGTTATTTATTTGTTAGAAATAAGGCCACCCTTCATGAGATTGTTGGTGTCTATCACTAAATTATGATGTGCTTGAGTTCTTACAAGCATGCTAGAATGCCACAATTCTTCCATCTCACAGCAGGGTCTAGAGTTTGTCTCCTTGCCTCTGACACTGTCTCATGTCACTGCACAAACCCTCAGTCTGTCTTGGGCACCACTTCTACAGTCTTTTCCATCAAGTGCACCGTGGATTAGTGTTTGTCTGCTCAGAAGCTGCCAGGTGCTCTTCATTGCCTACAGAAGAAAGTTGAAAACCCTCAGCCCGGTTCTCAAGGTTTACTATAATCTTGCCCGACCAAATCTTGCCAGTCTCCCTCCTTGCTCTTTCATCAACCTCCATGGGACAACCAAGCTGGACTGCTCCCCAGTCTCTGAACATACCCCTCTGCATAGTTCTATTGACTTGACTTGGCTCACTCATTTGGAATCTTCCACTAGATTAAACTCTAATTATCTTTAATGACACTGTCACATAACACTTTTTCCCATAGAACCATCCCTAATTCCACCAGCCACAAGTTACCAGATGCTGAGACTCCTCTGTGCTTTACCTATGCCTCTCACTTATGGCACTGATCACTTTTGACCTTATAATTAGATGTGTTTCATTCATTTGCTTATTTATTCTTTTGCTTGCCATACACTCATCATTTATTATGTATCAGGCCTCATATGAAGGGCTCAGAAATGACTAAAACTTATTCCTGGCCCTCTAGGAGCTAAGTGATCACCTGGAGAATGGCAGATATATTGAACCATATTAGTTGTGTACATATTATGTGATAACAAAAGTACATCAAAGGATTGAGGAAGCTAGATTGGAGCCAGACTGAAATTCCAGACAAAGGAGTTAAGATATGAAGACAGATAGTGTGTCTTTAGATAACTGCTCTTTAAATACTTTGCATGTCAATATGTATTTGGTGAATCACTCAATCTAATAGAAAATGGAGCATCTGAAGGGATTTTTGAATCGGAGAGTGGGCCAATGATTTGTGAATTGGGCCAAGGATTCCAAAGGAGGTAAGAGGGGCAATTACAACATGTGTCCATTTTCCCCTGCTAGATGTAAAGTTGTTTGGGAGCAAGAATTGTGTGTTATCCAATTATGCCCCCATCGTACTTTACTATTGATAGGCCTTTATTATTGAAAGTTAATGCATTTATAGAGTTCCCAAGTTGGAAGGGACTTTAGAAATCATCTAGTCCTTGTTCTACAAATGAGGAAAAGGAAACTCTGAGAAATGAAATAGTTTCCTCAGTCACCCAGTTTGTTAGTGTAAGAACTAAGAATGGGGACTAAAAGTTTAGTGTTCTTTTAACTTCTCCACATCTCATATCTCAAAATCTTCAACAGTCCTCATTGTGGCTAAGACCCCCAGCAATAAAGATCTAACATATGTCTCTGATATGTTGGTTTCAGAAGGAACACTAAGGAAGATCCAGATCTCATTGTATACATGGGGGGACAGAGACCCAAAGAGAAGAAGTGACTGTCCCATGATCACAGATCTGGGCCTGAACTCATAAGATATTTGTTGAGTGGAATAGAATACATTCCCTGTAACTAAGGCATCATGTCTCACATCAGCTAACAAGTGATTACCCTTCACTTTAGAGAATAAACAGGCCCCCAGTTGACATCATCCATCATTTAGTCTTAATCTCAAACATGCATACTTTTGCATAAGTCTTCTCATAGCCTGGAACATTTGCCTTAACAAGAAGCATAATAACCAATGAGCTGCTCTGAGACCCCTAAGCAATTTGTAACTACCTAGAGAAAATTTTCCTCGCCACCTCTGCTTGGCTCTCCTTCTGATTCCCTACTACTGCCAAAGAGGAAAAGAAAGAAGAAAAGAAAAGAAAACAAAACATATGTAATAATTTCCAGACAGTGGTTTTCTTTGTGGAAGTTGAAAGGCCATCTTTCACAAGCTCTGGGATCAGAGGGCATTGAGGCCGAGCTGGGCAGAGGGAAAGGAGCTGGGCACCAGAACCTGGCAGGCCTGGATGTTCAGACATTGGGTTGGAGTAGAAATGAAACTGTTTGGAAGAGCAGAGGTAGAGAGAATTGGGGCCACCAGGTGCTATACCAGGGCTGGGAACTGACAGATATGTTCTTGTTAGTTAAGCAAATCTAAACCAACTCTCATCACAGTTTGACAAGAGCACCAGAGGCTGAGTTATTCCAGACAAGATGATGAAAATTCTCTATGGTCCCTGAACCTGGATTCCCATACAACTTTTGTAAACAAAATCTTCCTGTAGGGACCTTGGAGATCAGTTGTTCTGTCTCATTTTATAAGCAGGAAACTGAAGGTCAGAGTGGTGACAAGATGTACCCCAGTTCTCACTTGTGTGTTACAGAGAAGATACTGAACATTGAGTTCTGATTCCAAGTTGAATGCCCCTTCCATAACACCAAATGCTGTGTAACATTCTTGTTTTTGCCCTAAGCCTTCTGGGTAGGGAGAGACTTGTTGGTCTAGAGATACCTTAACTCTAGCACATCTTTCCTATTTCTCTCCCTCCTCTTCCATATTTCCATGTTTTTCTGGTTCAGATGACCATCTTGGTGACTTTTTTGACTTCCCCCATCATGCATATGTGTATACACACACATGCACACACACACAATTATATGTGTGGTGATCTGCGTGGTTTTTAGGGTTATTTTCAAAGACAAAATCAGATCCTGTGGTCCCCAGACAAGATTCAGCTCCTAAATCTATATTTCCCTAGCAGCATAGATAAGGTTGCCTGAGTCATAGGCCTTTTAGTGCTTGGGCCAATGCCACCAGAAGGAATGAACTGAGTATGATAGCAAATTAATGAAGTTTTGGGGTATTTTACCAAGCTCTTGGACCCAGACAGGTCAGCTTCTTTCTAGCAGCAGGCCAAAAGTTTGGGTCATTAGGTAGATAAGTTCTGAGAATGGACATAGGAGTATTGAATCCCTACTATTTACTCTGTGATGCCAGGCAAGTCACTTAGGCTCTCTGAACTTCAGTTTCCTCATGTCTATGTATGTAGCAGATAAAGCCCTACCTCATGGGATTACTAGAAGAAACAAAGGGCAAAATCTCAAGCACATAACAGATTCTCAATAAATGTTCATAACCCTCTCCTTACTCACCAATTTTCCTGACTGCACCTTTTACCTTCTACTGGTTCATTTCCTTTTGGAAAATGTAAGCACACCTCAAAGTTCTCTCATTGGTCTCTGTCTTTTCTCTAAACTCTCTTCCTGGCCCTCCCATTTCCCCCACAGTATTAATTTCCACTTCTTTTCAAAGGAGCCCCATGTCTCTTCCTCTAGCCCTCTACATCACTCCAGAGTCTTTCCTCTATTTCCAAATACCTATTGGTTATCTCCACTCAGATAACTCACCAAGACTACAAACTCAACCAAGACCATTTGTTTAAATATCTATCTTCACTGAAAAATTATCATTTCCTTAGACCCTACAACTTTTTTTCATTTTTACTTTTTTATTCTTTCTCCACTCAGTGCCTACCACAGTTCATGATAGTTAATAGATGGTCAATAAATGCTTGTTGAATGGATGAGTAAATGAATAATCAAATCATTTTATCCACAACGGAAAGGTGGAAACTGTGTTGGCTAAGGATTTATTTAAACAGTGAAGGTCCTCATTCAGTCCAGCTTTTCCAGAACAATCCTGATTTCATATATTCTGTCTCTTTTTTAGTTCAAGTATTAGTCCCCATATCAGATTCTATGGATGTGTGGATTTTCATTCAGGAAAATGTGGTTCCTATGACAATAGGCCTGGTGAGAGAAAATAAGTTGAGCTATATAACTGAGTGGCAGTGGGATTGGATTGGGGGAGATCATTATGAGAGAAACAGAGGTAGAATCATATATAATACCACCTTTATATAGGAAGAATAGCAGAGTTATGTGGGAGGCGGCATGCAATTCCTATCAGCATCTCATTGAGAGGATACGTGCCTCTCTTTAGATTTTCCTTGTTCCCCAAGCCCAATCTGGTACCCAGATGAGCTTCCATCTGAGTGTCAGTGTAGATCTCCATAAAAGAAGACCAGCTTTCTGCCCCAGTGCCACACAGACATATCTCAGCCCATCCAGAATTTTTTGGCCTGAAGTTTGCAGGGTTCTAGTAGGATACTCAATGCAACTCTGTTACTCTAACCCATCATAAGTGCTCACCCAGACATAACTCAGCTTTCCTAATGATTGTGTCCATCTGACCCTTTCTCTATTTTTCAGGCCTGTCTCTCCCTAGGAGACTGGGTGCTTCCAAGTACCTCTCATGCCTTCTTCCTCTCCCTATCTCCAGCTTTATTTATGCTCTGCTGCTCACCTGTACCTTGGCTTGGCTTTCTTCATCCATTCTGTCATCCACTCACTTATCCATCCAACAACCATTTCAACCCAAATCAGTGCATCAAACATTTACTGACTATGAATGTATGCCAGACCCTGTGCTAGGTACTAAAGTTACAGATATGACAGTCACTGAATACAAGGAGCCCTCAGCTTAGTGAGGAAGGTAGATATTCTAGTTATCTATTGCTGCTTAACAAACCACCTCAAAACTGAGAGATATAAAGCTAGCATTTTATCATGCTCACAGTCTCTGTGGGTAAAGAACTGAGATAGGGCACAGTAGAGATGGCTTGTCTCTGTTTCACAATGTCTTGAGAATTGGAAGGACTCTAAGGCTGGAGGCTATTCAACAGCTGGAGATTATCATTGTGGAGGCATCTTCAATTCAAATGTTGGCTGGGACCTCAACTGGAACTATACACAGAATAGTGGTGGCATGGTGGAAACAAGGCATCATTTACAGGTATACTTCACACACACACACACACACACACACACACACACACACACACACAAAAGGTGGCCAGGGACATCAGTCCTCAGTTTGTTTTGGCTTGAAAACACCTTACTCAAGCACTTAATATGCACAAGGAGTAGCTGCCAATACTTCTTTCTATCTTTGTCCCATTTTTCCAGGTGTTTTCTCACCTATTATCTCATTGGATCTTCCTGATCGTACTTAAAGGTCAGTGTGATGACAGCGAGGCTTGAAGTCTCTCATTGATCTTTACACGGAGTTGAGCATCAAGCAAACACAAAATTAAAGATTTATTTGGGTGATTTATACCAGAATCCAAAGGAATTTGGCAGAGTAACTGTGTGTATTGTGTGTGTGTGTGTGTGTGTGTGTGTAGTATGTCAGGCTTCTGCCACCGTATGTGGTTAAGTGTGAGGCCAGCTGAGGTGGATGGTCTGGTAAGGTTGATCTGTTTGGCTCCAGTGGCCTGAGGTTTTCCAACTTGAGATCTTCCATCTTGCCAGGTTCAGCACATCCTTCAGCCACTAATCATCCATAGTGAGAATGCCAGTAGTCCTCAGAGCTGGAAAGAAAATGGTAGGATGGCTGGAATAACTCTGAGTGGCCTGGAACTTCAACTGAAAATAGTAGGGCCTTTCCAGCTTACTGCTCCATAGGTTACCCCATCCAGTCCACTACCCCTTAGGCAGTTGAGGAAGAGGTGGAAAACAACTTGAAGTGGTGGAATGAGCCCTGGGTAGGGAGGGACCAGGGTACACATCAAAAGCCCATATTTTGCTAAGCACTTTAAGTGCATGCTTGCATTTTTATTTGAATTATAACTCCTAAAGAGGGCATTTTATTTCACTTTATTTTACTTTTTTTCTTTTTTTAAGACAGGGTCTCACTCTGTCACCTGGGCTAGAGTGCAGTTGTACCGTCATAGTTCACTGCAACCTTCTGGGCTCAAGTGATCCTCCTGCTTCAGCCTCCTGAGTTTATTTTACTTTATTTTGTACTGAAGTAAAATACCTATGTAGTAAAGTGCACTAATTTCAACTGCACATTTGATGAGTTTTGATAAAAATATGCACCTGGGTAGTCAACACTCAGATCAAGATATACACAGAACATTTCTATCATCCCCAGATGCTGCCTTGGTGCCCCTTCCATTCAATAACTCCCTAGGGGTAACTCTTATTCTGAGCTCTATCACCAGAGGTTAGTTTTACCTGTTGTTCATATAACATATGGATATATAATGCCTGAACTTCATGTAAATGTAATCATACAGTAAGTACACTTTTTTGTCTGGCCTCTTTCACTAAGTATGTTTTTGAAATCTATTCATGTTATTCCATTGTATTAGTCATCTATTCCTGTGTAACAAAATTACCATAAATTTAGCAGATTAAAATAATACACATTTACTATCTCATAGCTTCTGTAGGTCAGGAGTCCGGGCATGGCTTGGCTGGGTCCTCTGCTTCAGGGTCTCAAAAAGCCAAAATCAAGATATTGGCCAGGGCTGTGGTTTCAACTGGAGCTTCACTGGGAAAATACCCACTTCCAAACTTATGTGGTTAATGGCAACATGCACTTACTTGCACACTGCGGGACTGAGGACCTCAGTTTCTTGCTGGCTGTTGGAAATAAATTACCAATGAAGCTATTAGTACTCGCTTCAATTGAGTGTATCCCCAGCGGTAGAATCTCTGAGTCATGGAGCACATATATTTTCAGCTTTAGTAAATATTTATACATGCTTGTTCTCAATCCTCACAGTTACCTTGCAGGTAGCTCTCACTATCCCTAATTTATAGGTGAGAAATTGGAAGCTTAGAGAAGGAAGGTAACTTGATCAAGGACCCATGATAGTAGGAAGCACCTGAGTTAGGATTCAAAACCAGGCCTGGCTGGCTTCAAAACCCTCCATACCATGACAGTGTTTCACAAACCACAGCCCTTGGTATACTACTTTCACGATTTCTGCCATATCTTAAGCAATACTATCAATGAAATCATTGTTCTGATCCGCTAGTGATTTTTTCCTAAGACAGTATATATACATAACTATTAAAATTAAAAAGTCATCCATGTACCACCTAAAAATGTCTTGCATACTATAGACCAGTGGTGCTGGTACAACAATTTGGGAAACACTATTGGGCTACATATTGTAGCTGGGAATTGGATTTTTCTTATCCAATCCCTGTCACCAAGTCTCTGTGTGTCCTTGGGCAAGTCCCTTTCCCTCTCTGGACTCCAGTTGCCCCATATATTCAATGACAGACTTGAAGTGAACCATTCTTCACTCCCAGGTTTACCTTCTGTTCTGGGTCAGAGACAGCAATGGGTAGAATCAGAAGGCAGTTGCACATTGGCGTCAGGTTAGGGATGTTTCAGTCAGGTTCCCTCTCTCATGCAGTGGCAAAGCCCCTGCTTTCTGTCATCCACATCTGTGTGCACATCTGCTCCTTTGGAATGGAGCAGTACATATTTACATACATACATGTTACTCTGCTGGGGTAGAGAGGAGGAATATGCACATATGTGGGTGAGTATGGACATTTCTGTTACATGAGACTCCCTCCCACCATCCACTGCACCCCACCATGCCTCCCATTCCCCAGCCTACCACATGATTTTAGCCTTCTGGCTATTTATAGTCAAAGAGTAGAACTCCTGCCTGTTTCATTGTTGTTAATGTTATTTTTTTTTTTTCAGCACAACGTCCTTTAGCAGCTCAGGGAGCAAAACATGGCCACAGGGTAAGTCCTCCTTCTCTATGTGGTGTTGATTGTGTGAAATTGTTACTATTATTTAGAAAATATCACAAAGGGTTATATTTTCAGTTCCAGATTCTATGATTTTCAACTAGTTGTTGTTATGATAATCTTCCTTTCTCTGCTAGCAAGAACTCCCAGTCCCTGCTAAGCCATGAGCAACAGCAGGGACCTTGTTTATTGGTCCTGCTGATGAATTGATTCATTTGATGAATTAATGCCATGGTACTGGGAGAACATTTACACTCCAAACCACACACACCCACTTACCAGTTCAAAAACAGCTTAGGTACCTCCGTAGGCCTGACTGCAGCCTCAGCCTTCAAACTGAATTATGAACAAGCCGGTGTTGATGGAGAGCCCTCTGGGTGCCCAGCCCTGGGTCAGCCTAAACAATACAGCAGAGAGGCACAGGAAAAGGGTAATGAAGAGAAAATCCACATATTGGCCATCTACTCTAGGCATTATGCTAAGCACTATCATTTATAAATTTACTCTTCCAAAAACCCTCTCAAGGAGGTATTATTACCATCCTGCTTTTAGAAAAAAGAATCTGAAAAGTCACATAATAGTGGCAGAGCCAGGATTCCTCTCCAGGCCCAGACAACTCCAAAACCTATGATTTTTTCACTATAGTATACTTTTAAGTACAAGTGTTCTTGCCCTTCAGCTCTTCAGTGCTGTAGGAAAAGGGGAAAAAAATCTATGAAACACATACCTGGCTTTCTACCTGATCCTGCTCATGTTTCACTTCCTCCAAGAAGCCCTCCTTGATCATCTCAGTCCATAGGATTCTCTCTCTGCTCAGAATCTATGTAGCACTCACTGCATCTGTATTACTTATTCAGACAATTGTACGACAGAATGGGAAGTGTCCTTAGAGATAATCCAAACCCTTCTTTGTACAAATGAGGAAAGTGGGGCCAAAAGAGGGGAAAGGAATTGCCCAAGGTCACACAGCAGATCAGAGCGATAACTGGAACTAGATCAGGGGCCTCTGATTCTTGGCCTAGTATGTTTGCTCCCACAGCCAGGTTGGGGCAGGAAGTACAGACAGGGGATGAGTGTCAACCTGGTATAAGGGAACAATCAAATCTGATACATTATCTAATGTATGTAAAATTGCGTAGCATGTCCCCAGACATACAATAATTTCTCAATATGCATTGGTTGTCTGAATATCAGAGCCGGCCAGGTGTGTGGCTCACATCTGTAATCCTAGCACTTTGGGAGGCCGAGGTGGGAGGACTGCTTGAGGCCCGGAGTTCAAGACCAGCCAGAGCAAGAGAGAGACTCTGTCTCTACAAAAACAGAAAAATTATCCAGGCGTGGTAACGTGCACCTGTAGTACCAGCTACTAGTGAGGCTGAGGCAGGAGGATCACGTGAGCCCAGGAGTTTGAGGTTGTGGTAAGCTATGATGACACCACTGCACTCTAGCCTAGGCAACAGAGTGAAACCCTGTCTCAAAAAGAAAAAAATCTGTCAGAGCCACTTCCACCGCCTGCTCAGGGTCTACACAGTCAGGGGTTAGATCAGCCAAGGCAACCTGTGACTAGAATTTAGTTCTTTAGACGTACATTCTCTGCTCTTCTGTTTTCATGTATTTATAATGTATATATTTATTTCCTTTTTGGTTTCCTTTATTTAATTTTTTTTTATTTAACAAAATTCCCTTTCACAACTTCAGCTTCAACTTCCCATTGATCCTCTACACTTCTGTTTATGTCACTTTTCTGATAAGAATTTATCTAATGATTCTCAATCAACAACAGGATAAGGCCAACTTCTAAGTGTAGCATCAAAATTATATCCCAAACTTCCTGTGCTCACCCCTTTTATCCTCTTCCCTCCTCCCTTTGACATATTCCCTAATCCGTGGCAATTACAAATTTGTATCCATTTGTATCCATTTGTCCTTTCATTCATCTGTCCCCTTTGCACGTGATGTTCCCTCCGTATACCAGCATGCTCTCTCCATGCTTCTACGTCTGGCAAGCTCAGTTTCAAAACCCACTGCAAATATCATCTTAAATGTGAAATCTTCCCCAAATTTCCCAGGTTAAATAAGCTGCTTCCTCCTAAATTTAGTTAATCCATCTTTAAGAACATTGATTACACTGTATAATAATTGACTCAGTTCCTCTATCCTTGGCTGTGAACTGTTTCAAAGAAGAAACCAAGTCTTCCTTATTTGTCTCTTCTTTTAGGTGCTCCATAAATGTTTGTCACTGACCGGTGTGAAAACTCAAGCAGACAAAGTACAGAGGTCAATGTATAATTGTTCCTTCCTAACTGGAGCTGCTGCCTGCACACTCTTCCCTTCTTAACCCGAGGATTCTGGGTCGGGAGAAACTAGAGTTGCTTTTCCATCTCTCCCCCCTCCCTTTTTAGCATGAACAGTGCTACAACAGGCACAAGAATCAGGAAGGAGAGGCACTAAGCAAACAGGACTCAGTGGGGAGGAAGAGGCGGAAATTCACACACTGTGGGTGAGCCTGCCCCGCCCGCAAGGCAATTAACAGCTGGCAGTTGGCACTAAGGTCCAGCCCCTCCCATACACCCTGCAGACAGGAAGGAGATTGCAGCCCTGTGCGTCCGGAATCCTCTGGGTCCCTCAGATCTATCCAGGAAGTGCTGCTGGGTGAGTGGGTGGCGCCACCGATCGCTGGAGCTCTGCGACGGACGCATGCGCGATGTTGCCACTACTGCCTGTTTCCCCAGACCGACCTTGTGGGAAAGAGGCGGGCAAAAGGCACGTAAAGCATTCTTGCTTATTGTGGCCGCCCTCTCGTTTCAGTCATTTCTTCTCACCTAGTTAGGTCTCGGGCTTCACGAGAAAGCCAGTTAATGTATTGCTTCCTCAGCCATGGCTATTGGAAGCATCAGAGGATGGGCTTGGCCCAGTGCATTTGTATTTTTAGAAATATCCAGAATCTAAACTGGAGGGAGGTGATAAAGCTTGCCAACAGATTGAGGTTCAGTTCTGGGCCCTACACCTTATCGCACTATAGACAAACTAGGAGTGGACAGTAGGTGTAAGACAGTGAACAGGCTGGGGAAAGGTAGGAATCCACGTCTCAAAGAAAAAGGGTCTGAGGAGTAGGGGCTGTTTATCCTGAAGCAGAGAAGCCACAGGAGAATGAGTTTCTGTCTTCAGACTTATGAGGAACTATCTTGGATCAGAGGGAGCCAACCAGAAAACAGATTCCAGTTCAGTATAAGGTAGAACTTTATAAAATCAGAGTTTCCTGAATGGGGAACTAACAGGTTGCCATGAGAGAAAGTGAGTTCTCCAATCCTGGTGGTGTTCAAGTAGGAGCAGAGTGACTGATTTGTTAGGATTCAAAATAATTGAACTTAGTTGTCCTTGGAGCCCAGCCTTAATGGTGGTCCTACCATCCATCCAAGGAGACTCAGGCTGTTAAATCTTTTCAAGTTGAAGGAGGGAGTTATTGGTGTCTCTGCTGTTTTAGCACCAGCTCTTCTACTGCCTTCCTTAACCACCAGAATTTCGGGCCCCTGACATTTTGTTAATTTCTCCTGCTCACCCAGGAGACAGAGCTGCCTCACATTGGTGCACAGGTATACAGTTGCACTCATTAAATAGATGGTAATATCTGTGAGCTCAGCGTGTGGGACCTCCATGCTTCATGATTAGAAAGGACTTACTACTTTTCAAACTGAGCCTCTCAACCACCCTGAAGGAAAGGTGGAAGTTAAAGTAGTGCCAGCTTATGCTCTTCTGCACTTCAGTGTCATCCACAGCCAGACCAGCCTTGCAGACCTCCTCCTCAGGAATATTTATTGACCATCTATCATATGCTAAGCACTATAGAAGACAACTTACAGGTCCCTTTTCACCAAAAATTTTAATTCTGGAAAATTTCAAACTAACAGAAAAGTTGAATAAATAGTACAATTAATACCTGTATTCCATCTATCTACTTCCGCATACACACACACACACACACACACACACACACACACACACATGCTTTCTGCCAAACCATTTAGAGAGTTAATTGCAGACATCATGAAATTTTACCCATAAACACTTCAGCCTGTATCTCCAAAACATGAATAGTCTCCTATGTGGCCACAGTAGTATTATCACACTTAAGAAGGTACATGTTGATTCAATGTTAACTAATATGCATTCTACATTCTAATTTTCCTAGTTGTTAAAAAAATGTGCTTTTTAGATTTCCATCTTTGTTTTCCATCTGGGAACCCATTAAGGTTCACAAACTGTGTTTGTCATGTCCCTTCAATCTCCTTTAATCTATAATTCCTCCCCCCACTTTTTTGTCTTTCAAGAAATTGGCATTTTTGAAGAGTCCAAGACAATTGACTTATAGAATGTTGTAGGTTTCTTTCAAAGTAGAAATAGGCCACATTGTTTCCCTGTCTTAAACCCTCCAATTCCACCCCTGTGTGATTAGAGTAAAATCCAAACTCCTCACATATAATGTGGCCCCTGCTTACCTCTCCAGTTTCATCTTCTGTTACTCTTTCCCTTATGCACTATGCTCTAACAACATTGTCCTCCTTACATCTCTTGAATATTTCAAGTTTGCTCCTGTCTCAGGGCCTTAGCAGGCTGTTCCTTCTGCCTGCAGTTCTTTTTTTCCCAGAACTTTCCATGGTTGACTCCTTTGCACCATTCAGATCTCAGCTGAAAGATTACCTACTGTGGTAGCTAGTCTTTAAAGATGACTCCTCAAGGAGTCACACCATCATTATTCACATCCTTATGTAGTCTATCTCCTTGTAGCTGAGCTGTTCCTATAACTGTCTTGTAACCAACAGAATGTGGCAGAATTAATGCTGTGTGACTTCAGAGGCTAGGTCAGAAGAATACCTGTAGCAAGAATCTGGAGCAGTGCCTGGCACAAAGTACGTCTTCATTATCTGTTGGACTAATGAGTTTCCTCATTGGTCTCTTGAAATGTTTGCTCTGGGGGAAAACAGCCACCATGTAAGTCTGACTTCCCTAAGATCATCATGCTGTGAAGAAGCTCATGCTAGCCATGTGGAGAGGTTACATGAAGAGAGAGATGCCCAGCTAGTCCCCAGTGGGTGTAGCCATCCCAGTTTGGGTTCTCCTAGTTCATCTGTGACCCCAGCTTAAACACCATCCATGTGAGTGAAGAAGCCATCCTGGACATTTTATTGTCTTCACAGTACTTATCACCATCCAAAATTGTCTTGTTTACTTATTAGATTACAGGTATATTGTATTCTCTTCTCACTAGAATGTAAGCTTTGTCAGAGCCAAAGGCCTTGTCTGTCTTGTTCACTACTATATCCCCAGCACCTAAACAGTACTTCTCAGACTTTATTGTGCATACAAATCATCTGGGGATCTTGTTTAAATAAAGATTCTAATTCAGAAGGTCTGGAATGGGGCCTGAGATTCAGTACCTCAAAAAGGCTCCTAGATGATGCAGATGCTGCTGGAGCACAGACCACACATTAACAGCAAGACGGTAGAGATCTCTAGGTAGGAATGAAAGAATTTGGAATCTATCTGAGTGAACCTCATCCCCTTATCCATGACCCTCTGGATTTCCTGCTTCTCTTGAAAAATCAGAAAGTTTGGAAGTCCTGGGCTGGCACTCTCATACTGCAACTGTCATCTGGACCTGGGTACAGTTGCTCCCTTTTATTTTTTTATATATTTTTGTGCCTCATTCACCTCTCACAGTTGTTCCCTTTTATAGGCACAGCACCTGACTAGTGTCTCTTTCCTAACCCTCCCACCCTCATCGCAGGCATTTGAATGGTGACTTCTGCCCTTCAGAGTTCTCTGACCATCATTTTTATTCTCACTCCACAGTTCCAGGAGAAAAAACCGAAAATGTTCATGCTCTCAAGCAGGTTTTTTCTCTAGGAATGGCCATATGCATATTCAAGGAGTGTGGCCTGTCTAGAGCAGTGCTTCTCAAATGTTAATGTTAGTTGATGTTCTTATTAAAATGCATATTCTCAGTGATGGGGACTGAGATTCTGCATTTCCAATAAGCTCCCAGGTGATGCCAATGCTGCTGGTCCACAGACCACACTTTGAGTAGCAAAGACCTGGAACAATGCCTGGCACAGAGTAGGCCCTCAATATTTGTTGGACTAATGAATTTATTTCATGGATCAACCTTGTTATGATAGCATTATCTCAATTTTACAGACAAGAAAACTGAGACTCAGAGAATGGAGTGACTTGCTCAAGGCCACACAACTAGTATATAACAGAGCGTACACTCAAACTCAAGTCTATTTGATAGCAAAGCTAACCTATGATTTCCTAAAATCTCTGTTTGGTTCACTACCGGGGTGGCCTTGTTAATGGGTGCAGTATGATTTCAGAGGCAGCAGGGGACCCTCGTATTCTGAAGGCCTTCCCACATGCCTAGAATTCCTTATACAGGCTACAAAATCTTAAATCCCATAGCTGGGATGCTGATGGTCTTTGAATGCAAACACCTGAAGGAGTTAAGGTCAAGCACTGGAACCAAGACAGCTAGGATCGGGTCAGGATCCAGAGTAGTCAGAAATTGCGTAGAAGATTGTGCACACATAGGGGTAATATTCAAAATGTTTAATTACCTGTACAACACTGGCCCCAATCTATCTGAATGAATATAGACCTGTAATGCTGGTCTATGCTAGTGTAATGCTGGTCTATGCTGGTAATGCTAGTGTTCTAGAGGCATTTACCCTCTTAGTTGCTGGATTCCAGGAAGGCCTGGGAGTGCCAAGTGAGGGGCTGGGAGAGTAGGGTGGCACACAGGGGACCTAGGGCAGTGACTATTCACCAGCTGGTATGGAAGTATTTCAGTATTTAAGAGCTCGTATTGCTGTACAGGTGTAAGCTGCCTGAATATTAGCCCTGAGCATCAGAAGTTAAAGCAAGTCCAAAAAACTTGGGAGCCGAGTCCCAGGTAAAGGTCAGCAGTAGACCCCAGAAAATGGACTGACAAATGACCATAGACTCAGAGATAACAGCCATATAAATGATTCCTATGGCAGCAGACCCCATCAGGCCGAGGCAGGACATTGGGAATATCTGGCTAGTATCTGGGCAGACAGAGCCTGCCAAGCTGAGATGCAGCTACATCAAGGTGTAAGTGTAACACATCAAGCCGGGGAAGGAATAGAGATGGACCATGTTTGGCAGTCCTTCCCCAGGTATGATCTCTGGAACACTTGCCTCAAAATCACCTAGTGTTATAGATGCTACATAAGAATGGTCGGCTACTTTTCATAAGGATATTAGAGTCAGATTACAAAAGAGCTTATAGGGTCAGTCTAAGAAGTATGGATGGGCATGGCATAATAGGGAGCATCTGAAGATTTATGATAAGAGGGCAAGTTAAAAGAGGTGTTTGTGGAGGGCAATTGTGGTGGTTGTGTGCATGGATTAGATAGGAGAGAGACTTGAGGGAGGGAGATAAGTTAGGAGGTTTTAGGGTAAACTGAAGTATTTTTTACTTGCTAAATTTTACCAGTCATTGCTTGGAGCACCCCTACCATGACTACAATCATATGCTTGGGCAACCAAGGAAATCTTCTGCTGGGAAGGAACCTAAACTGACAATACATGGCTCCTGCTTTTTCCTCTCGACAGGTCCCAGGAATTTGGCTTCCAATGCTGTCTCCTCTTCTATAAGTTGAAGTCATATTCTGCCCACTACCTGGCACTTGGAATTGCCAGCCTTGGGTCCCAGGCACACTCTGTAGGCTAGAGATTTAGCAACCATTCACCCCAGAATTGAAAAGACTTTTCATTTCCACATCTTTTTAGTACAGTTTGAATAAATATTTATTGAATAGCTACTTTGTGCCAGAAACTGTGCTATACCCTGGAGATACAGAGATGACTTAAAGTATAGTACTGTTCCTTAAAAATGTTCTCAGTCTAGTAAGGGAAACAGACAAAGTGGTGTATAATAAACTTTAATATTGAATAATGTAATTCTTTTAACTTTATTGTTCTTTATCATGATTATGTCAGTTATTCTAGGTCTGTGCTTCTTTCTACGTAAATTTTTGAATAAGCTTGCCTATGTCTACAAAAAACTTGCTGGAATTTTGATAAGAATTGCTTTAAACCTATAGAACAACTTGAGGAAAATTGACATTTTTACTATGTTGAGTCTTCCAATCCCAGAACACAGTATGTCTCTCCACTTATTTAAGTCTTCTTTAATTTCTTTCATTACTATTTTGTAATTTTCAGCATACATATAATGTACACATTTTAAATTTACACATATTTCATTTTATTTATAGTAATTATAAAGGTTATTGTGTAATAAATGTTGGTTTCTTCATATTCATTGTTAATATATAGAAATACAATTTGTTTTTATGTGTGGATCTTATATCCTGTGAGTTTGCTGAACTCACTTATTAGTTTTAGTATTTTGGGGGTTTTCTATGTAGACAATTGTGTCATCTGAAAATAGAGAAAGCTTTATTTCTTCTCCTCCAGTCTATTTTATTTATTTCATTGCTTTATCACAATGGTTGGAAATTTCACTACTCCATTGAGTAAGAGTGGTAAGAGCAGACATCCTTGCCTTGTTCTCAGTCATAGGGGATGTATTAGTTTCTATTGCTTCTGTAACAAATTATCAAAATTTGGTGGCTTAAAACATGAATTGATTCTCTTACAATTCTATAGTTCAGAAGTCCAAAGTGGGTCTAACTGGGCTAAAACCAAGGTGTCAGTAGAGCTGTGTTCCTTTCTGAAGGATCTGGTGAGGAATTCATTTTCTTGCCCTTTAAAGCTTCTAGAAGCTGTCCATATTCCTTGGCTCTTGGGCTTCTTCCTCTATCTTGAAAGCCAGCAACATTGGGCCTGGTTCTTCTCATGCTTCCTGCTATGGTTTGGATATGGTTTGGTTGTCCCCACCAAAACTCATGTTGAAATTTGATCCCCAAAGTGGTGGTGTTGGGAAGTAAGGGCTAGTGGGAAGTGTTTGGGTCATGAGGGTGGATCCATCATGAATGGCTTGGTGCTAGTCTCATAGTAATAAGTGAGTTCTTGCTCTGGCAAAACTGAATTAGCTCTTGTGGGAATGAATGAGTTCCCATAAGAGTGGGTTGTTTTAAAGCCAGGATGCCCCTCAGGGTTTTTCTCTTCACATGTGTCTGTTTCTCTTTTGACCTTGTGCTATGTTGTGATGCAGCACGAAAGCCCTCACCAAAAACTAGGCAGACATCAGCACCATGCTTCCTGAACTCCCCAGACTGCAGAAGCATGAGCTAAATAAATCCTTTTCTTTGTAAATTACCCAATCTCAGGTATTCTGTTATAGCAACACAAAGTGGTCTAACACACTTCTGCCTCTCTTCCACTTATAAGGACCCTCATAATTACATTGTGCACATCCAGATAATCCAGGATAATCTTTCCATCTCTAAATCAGCTGATTAGCCATTTTATTTCCATCTGAAATCTTAATTTTCCCTTTTCTATGTAAACTAACATAACCTAACATATTTACAGGGTCCGGGGATTAGAACATTGACATATTTCGGGTGGTTGTTATTCTGCCTAAGACAGGGAAAAGTGTTCTGTCTTTCACCATTTGTATGATGTCAGCTGTAGGGTTTTTATAGATATTCTTTATCAAGTTGAAGAAATTCCCTTCTATTCCTAACTTACTAGGAGTTTTTATCATCAATGGGGGTTGGATTTTGTCAAATTATTTTTCTGCATCAAGTTTGTTATTATATATATTTTCTTATTTAGCCTATTAATATGGTGGATTACATTGATGTTCAAATGTGGAACCAGCCTTGTATACCTGAAATAGATCTAACTTGGCTATGGTGTATAATGTGTTATATGTTGAAGGATTATGTTTGCTAATATTGCGTTGACAATTTTTGCGTCTAAGTTCAAAAGACAAATGTTTCTCTATTGTTTTCTCTTTTTTATCTGTAGTCTTTGGTTTTGGTAGCAAGGTAATACTGACCTCATAAAATGAGGTGGAAAGTAGCCCTCTTCTTATATTTTCTGGGAGAGATTTGTGGAATTGGTGTTAATGCTCTAAATGTTTAGTAGAATATTAAGTGAAACAATGTGAGCTTGGTGATTTATTTTTCAGGAGACTTTAAACTATGAAATTCATTTCTTTAACAATTATACAACTATTTAGAAATCTATTTCATCTTTATTGAGTTTTAGTGGTTTGTGGTTTTCAAAGAATTGATCCATTTCTACTAAGTTGTCGGATTAATGAGTGTAAGACACCTTGTTGCTGTGCTGTTCCTCTAGTCACAGGGCTTTCAAACCAGTTAGCCTTCCTCTTACCACCTTTCACAATTCTCCTTTGGTCTCAGAGTTCTCCTCTTGGCATTATTTCCAGGATTAGCAGTGAGAAGCATGGAGAATGTCATCTTGTCTAGTCTGTGCAATCTTGTCTGGACCAGAAGTTGGAAGAGAGTGTTTTTATACCATGTCAGATAAAGGCATTCTCCCATGTGGGGCTTCCTGGGGCTCCATCCCAACCCAACCTTTCTAGCTACAGCAAGGATTGAGCTAGAAGGAGGTGGACGTGTAAATTATCTAGAGGTGTAATTAATTAGAGGTGTAAATTATCTCTAAAAAGGTAATACCTGGAGACTAAATTTCTAGACATTTTAACGTGTAATGGACAAGTTGGGGAAGCTCTGTGGTTGAGTCTGAGTCCCCATCCTAAAGTTCTTTGGGTTATAGAAGCCTTCAGTTTGAGTCCCCATCCATGCCTGTGAACCTTTCCTCCTTTTGCAGGGCCAAAACAGGTGCTCAATCTGACTGCCCAAGGTTTGCCTGGCTTTCTATCTGGGACTTTGGGCTCTGGCTTTGCAGTCATCACCTGGCCTTAAACTGCCAGGCTGGGATTCCAGAACTCTGAAGCAAAATATGGGAAACAATTACAGGCCAGTATTTTCCAGATGTGGACAACCAAGAGCCAAGGGGCTTTTCTAGAGCACAAGAAGCACTCCTACCACAGAACCAGGCCTTCATTCTCCATCTGAATCTACTCTTTTATCGTAGATAGAGCCATGAAATTTTCTAACTGAGAGAGTATTAAAAGTCATAGAGTGTATCCTTCTTTGTATAATTGGAGAAACTGAGGCATAAAGCAGAGGAGGATTCCACCTGAAATCACCCAGTTAAGCAGTGACAGAGCTGGGGCTAAGATCTAGACCTCCTGCCCATAAGGGCTCTTCCCATAAAACTAAATCTTGGTAGCCACAGGTTTTTAGTGTGAAGGGATTCTTCAGTGTGAAGGGATTCCATACTGACATGGGCAAACTGGAGTCTTTCCAAAAGGGAGTGAACAGTCTGGTGAAGGACCATGAAGAACTAATAAGGACCATGAGGAACTTTTGAAGTAACTGAAGCTGTTTATTCTGAAGAACAAACTTAGGGAGACATGATCTCTGGCTTTTGATCTCTGAAGGACTTTCACAGATGGAGGGAGCAGATGGGCTCCAAGTGACCCTAGATGATAAAGATAGGGCCTGTAGGTAGAAGCCACAGGGAGATACTTTTAACAGAATAAGTAGATGTCTAATAGTAGAACTGTTCGGAGATAAGATGGTCTGTCACAGGAAGGAGCAAGACTCTTGTCACTGGAAGTATGCAGCAAGAACTGAAAAATTATTTGTAAGGGTTGCAGTTGAAGCAATTCAAGGATTAGATGGGTATGATGTTGGAGGTTGAACCAACAGATCTTCAAAGTCACGTCCAATCATGAAGGTCGATAAATATGTCATCTTTACTAAATCATCTACTAGTGTGATCTAAAGCAAATCACCTGACTTCGGGATTCTATCCCACCATCCCATCCCCAAAGATGAGGAAGGTAACTGCAACAGGAGGTAATGACTTAAGATACCAGCAAGAGAAAACTTCTTCCCACTCTACTTCAAAAACAAAAAAAAGGCATGGGGAGTGACATCAGCAACACGACAAAGTATGAAGCCCAAGACCCTCTTTCTCCCCAACAAATGCATTAATTCAGCAAATATTCATGGGCAAATTCCCTTTGTGAGAAATAATAAACTAATTGAAAGTCTCTTGCACCCTGGAAAAACATGGCACCAGACTCACCAGAGCCATAAGGAGATTTAGGACACCTTCTTTCCAGAGACCCTGTCCTCAGCACAGCACCATTCAATCAAGAAGAGACACCCTAGCTCCCAGCTTCACCCAGGGGAGGGAAGAGGTTGGTTCATGTGTCCAGTGCCTCAACTTTTCTGAGGGGGCTCTCCAGAGGACTGTTTTCTATATTACCAGTCTTGGATCTCTGACAGGTCTGACAGAGTATAGCTGCCTGAGAAATAATAGAGCACCCACTTGGGCTGATAGACACCACTGACCTTTTTCCCTGCTCAGCACACGTGAGAGGATGAAAAATCCTAGCTCTTAGCTTCCCCCTGGGGAATGAAAGAGTTGATCCATATGGCCAGTGCTCCAACTTCTCCGGGCTACCAAAAAAACTAGTATCTGTCTCACCAGTATTGAAAAAATGAAGGAAAGATAAATACTTTCCCAGGTAAACAAAAGCTGAAGGAGTTCATCAACATTACACCTGCTTTACTAGAAATGAGAAAGGGAGTCTTTCAAGTTGAAATGAAAGGACCCTAAACAGCAACCTTATAGCATAAGAAAGCATGAAACTCATTGGTGAAAGTAAATATATAGACAAATACAGAATACTGTATTACATAATTTAGGTGGGTAAATCATTTTTATTCTAACACAAAAGTTATAAGACAAAACCATTTGAAATAACCATAACTAAAATTATGTTAAAAGATACACCATATGAAGAGTTGTAAATTGTGACAACAATAACATAAAGTATGCAGAGGGAGAAGTTAAAATGTAGAGTTTTTTGTATGTGATAGACCTTAAGTTGCTTTGAGATTAAAATAGACTGTTAAAACTACAAGATATTTTACGTAAGTACCAAGGTAATCACAAAAAGTACCTATAGAGGTTTCACAAAAGAAACAGAAAAAGCATTTGAGAGCATATTAATACAATAAAATCAAGAAAACACAAAGGAGGACCACAAGAAAGGAAAAGACAGACAAAAAATTTAAAAAACTACAAGACTAACAGAAAACAACTAACAAAATGTCAATAGTAAATCTTTCCCTATGAAAAATTACTTTAAATGTAGATAAATTAAATTTCCCAAACAAAAGGCAGAAAGTAGTTGAATGGATTAAAGAAAAAAACAGGAGCCAACTATATGCTATCCACAAAAACTCACTTTAGATTTAAGGACACACATAGTCTGTGAAATTGATCAAAAAATATATTCCATGCAAACTATAACCAAAAGACAGCAGGAGGGGCTATGTTTATATCAGACAAAGTAGACTTTAAGTCAAAAACTGTCATAAGAGACAGAGAAGGATATTTTATGACAAAATAGCAATCATCTACCAGGAAGATATAACTATTATGAAATATATATACATCCAATATCAGAGAACCTAAACATACAAGGCAAACATTGACAGAACAGAAGGGAGAAATAAACAAGATAATAGTAGGATACTTCAATACCTCACTTTCTATAATGGTCAGAACATACAGAAAGAAGATCAATAAAAAACAGGGAACTTGAATAACACTATAGATCAAGTGCACTTAAGAGACATATCCAGAACATTCCACCCAACAGCAGCAGAATACACATTTTTCCCAAACATACATGGATCTTTCTCCAGAATAGATCACATGTTATGTCATAAAACAAATCTTAACAGATTAAAGAAGAATGAAGTCATACTAAGTATCTTTTCTGACCACAATAAAATGAAACTAGAAATTAATAGCCAAATCAATCTTGAGAAAGTAGAATAAAGCTGGAAGCATCACATTTCCTGATTTTAAAGTATATTACAAGGTTACAATGAGTTATGATCGTGCCATTGCACTCAGCCTGGGCAACAAAGTGAGACTTTGTCTCTAATATATATGTGTGTGTATACACACACACACACATACATGCACACATACATACATATATAAAACAAATTTACAGTAATCAAAACAGTATGATACCAGCATAAAGACAAATATATAGACCAATGGAACAGAATAGAGGGCCTAGAAATAAATCCACATATATACAGTCAACTGATCTTCCATAAGGGTGCCAAGAATACACAATGGGGAAATAATAGTCTCTTCAACAAATTGTATTGAACAAACTGGATATCCACATGCAAAAAAATTAAATTGGACCCTTTTCTTACACCATATATAAAAATTATCTCAAAATGGAATAAAGACTTAAACATTAGACCTGAAACTTTAAAACACCTAGAAGAAAATATAGGGGAAAAACTTCATGGCACTGGTATTGGCAATGATTTCATAAATATGACACTAAAAGCACAAGCAGCAAAAACAAAAACAAACAAATGTCATTACATCAAACTAAAAAGCTTCTGCACAGGAAAGGAAACAATTAACAGAGCGAAAAGGCAATTTACAGAATGCGAAAAAGTAGTTGCAAACCATATATCTGATAAGGAGTTAATCTGCAAAATATATGAGGAACTCCTACAACTCAATACTAAAAAAAAAAAAGCTAATAACCTGATTAAAAAGTTTGCTAATGACTTGAATAAACATTTCTCCAAAGAAGACATACAAATGGCCAAGAAGTATGTGATAAGATGGTCAACATCATTAATCACTAGGGAAGTGCAAATCAAAACCACAATGAGATTTCCCCTCACACTTGTTAGGATGGCTATTATCAAAACGACAAGAGATAACAAGTGTTGATAACAGTGTGAAGAAAAGGGAACCCTTGTACATTGTTGGTAGAAATTTAAATTATGGAAAACAGTATGGGAATTCCTCAAAATATTAAAAATAAAACTACCATATGATCTAGCAATCCCACTTCTGAGTATATATCTGAAGGAAATGAAATCACTATCTCAAAGAGATATCTGCACTCTCATGTCTCATGTTCATTACAGTATTATTCACAATAGCCAAGATATGGAAACAACCTAAGTGTCCATAAATGGATGAATGGATAAAGAAAACATGAGATACACACACACACACACACACACACAATGGAATATTTTTCAGATATAAAAAAAGAAGGAAATCCTGCCATTCATGACAACGTGGATTGACTTAGAGGACATTATGTTAAATGAATTAACACAGACACAGAAAGA
This sequence comes from Daubentonia madagascariensis, assembly GCA_023783475.1. Taxonomy (NCBI): domain Eukaryota; kingdom Metazoa; phylum Chordata; class Mammalia; order Primates; family Daubentoniidae; genus Daubentonia; species Daubentonia madagascariensis. Next base: position 808,099 of record JAKFHU010002592.1, read on the forward strand.
TAAATATTGCATAAAGTCACTTATATATGGAATCTAAAATATGTTGAACTTGGAGAAACAGAGAATAAAATAGTGATTGCCAGGAACTGGGGAGTGGGAGGAATAGAGAAATGTTGATCAAATGTTACAAATTTTTAGTTATAAGATGAATAAATTCTAGAAATCTAATGTTCAGCATGGTAACCATGGTTAATAATAATGCATTGTATATTTGAAATTTGCTAAGAGAGTAGTTCACTCCTTTAAGTGTTCTCATCTAAAAAAAATTGCACCACTACCAACAACAACAAAGAAAGACACGTTGATTTAGCAATGCTATGGGAGAAATACAAGAAAGTACTTTTCTATTCATTCATTCATTCAACAAATATTTTTGAGTGTTTGTTTTATATCTACAGGTACCGTTAGGTGCTGGTAGAAGTGGACTTAATGCAAAGCTAAAAAAGCTTGAGTTTCAGAGCTGCTTACTTGTATGGATTCCTTCCAAGGTTCTGGGAAGGGCCCTAGCACGTGTTCACATAGTCACATGCTTTTACAAATTTGCAAAAGCAAAAATGTTTTAACTGTAAATGGTTACAACTGCTGCCTTCTCTACATCCCAGCTTTCCTCTATCAAGTTGGGTAGTGTTCAAATGGCTGTGGTTATTACTGGAGCTGAGCTAAAGAAAATTGAGTTAGGGATGCATTTAGGCTGGGATTACTGGGACCTCTTTATATGATTCACAGCCACTTCCATTTATAGTTAGTTCATTGTAGTATCATGGTGTAGGAATAGCTACCACAATATTCCTGCTGCCCGTAGTACAAACCCACTCAATGTTGAAAAGGAGGTGCAAGGCCAGAGGTTGTAATGCAATATGCCCATATCCTGGGGTACCCAAGAGTGGAAGAATGTGTATGGTGGGGGAGAAACAAGAAACATGTACAGAGCCAGATGTTATTCTGTGGAATATTCTTCTGAACATTATGGTTCATATGCTAAAGAACCTTATAGAGGTTTTGCATATTTGAAAACAATTTAAAAATTTATAAGACATTAGCAATAATACAATTTTATGTTGAAAGGTTTTTCTAAACTATCAATAATTTTTAAAATTTGACCAGCCATGCTAGAGGAAAAACAATTATTTTTCTATTCTTTCTATAGAAAATTAAATTATAATACAAAATTCTTATAATTTGAAGAGACAATCAAAGAGTATATCACCAAAATATATGGGGCAAAAACTATAGAGGTGGATCAGGCAATAAGGTAATAAAAATTAAAAATATTATTTTATTTTTTTAGATTTTATAATGCTTATGGTATTTATCAGCATTTTAAACTTTGTAATTTTTTCCCACATTCTGAATAAATATTAACTTTCATTCCACTCAAAAAAAGAGACAAATGTTGGTGAGGATGTGGAGAAATTGAAATCCTTGCATGCTGTTGGTGGGAATGGTGCAGCCACTATGGAAAACAGAATGGTGGCTCCTCAAAAAATTAAAAGTTGAGTTCTGACCTTTTTTTTTCTCTTGCCCAAATTGCTCTCTAAGAGGCACAGTGAGTCACGCTTGCAAACAATAAAATCTCACTAAAACAGGTTTTATTAACCCAATAAAATGTGGCTTACTTTCCAACCTGATTCCAGTATAGCATCACATAACAAATAGAAGACCTTCTTGTCTTAAGCATTCCTTTCTACTGACTCCAGGCCTTTAGACAAAGGTTAACTCTTTCAACCAGTTGCCAACTAAAGAATCCCTAAAACCCACCTATGACTTGTAAACTCCCACTTCAAGATGTCCTGCCTTTTTAGGCCAAACCAATGTATACCTTCCATGTATTGATTTATGGTTTTAACTGTAATTCCTGTCTCCATGAATGTATAAAACCAAACTGTAAATTTGGGCACGTTTTCTCAAGACCTCTTGAGAGCTTGTTCCCTGGGCTGCAGTCTTACACATTTGGCTCAGAATAAACCTCTTTAAATTATTTTACAGAATTTGGGGTTTTCCACTGACAAGGTGGAACTACCATGTGATCCAGCAATCCCACTTCTGGGTATTTATTCAAAAGAATTGAAATCAGTATCTTGAGATATTAGCATTCCTATGTTCATTGCAGCATTGGCTTTTCACAATGGCCAATATGTTGAAACAACCTAAATGCCCATGGACAGATAGATGAATGGATAAAGAAAGTGTAGTATATACATACAATAGAATACTATTCAACCTTTAAAAAGAAGAAAATTCTGCAATATGTGACAGCATGGATGACCTTGGGGAGATCATGCTAGGTGAAATAATCCAGTCATCAAAAGACAAATACTTCATCATTGCATTTATATGAGTTATCTAGAATAGTCAAATTTATAGAATCAGCTAGTGGAATGGTGGTTATGAGGGGCTGCAGGGAGGGAGAAATGGGGAGTTACTAATCAATGGGCATAAAGTTTCAGTTAAGCAAGATGAATATGGGTACCTTGTACCTATAGTCAACAATAATGTACTGTACAATTAAAAATTTGTTAAGAAGTTAAAAAAGGGTGGGTTCCTTTTGAGGAATCTGGCATGTCTTCAAGAACTTAACTAAATTTGACGTCATCATATGAGCCCCGGACCAACATTCTGGCAGTAGCAGATAGACAACGTATAGATGCTGAATCCATGCTTCTGGGAACTCAGAAGTGCTTCTGCGGGAAGCACTGGGGAACAGGCATTCCCCAGGATGAAAGGGGCACAGGAAGAATGGTTCATCTCCCTATGGAGACTGGGAAGCTGACCCGCTAAGGACTGGTCATTTCAGGCTTAACATCACATATAAGTCCCCCCCTCTAGGATCTGATCTGATCCTTTGCAACTTTATCTCCCACTACCTCTTTAGCCCACACATTCGTCGCACTGAGGTGCTTCTTTATTGAGTTCTCCCTCTACTGGTCTGACTGAGAGCTGCAGGAGAGCAGAAGCCTGAGCTTTTTCATCCCTGCACTCCTCACAGGACACAGCACATAGTGAATACAACTTTGGTTGAATGTCTTGTCTTGCCCCAGTTTAGGCACACACCTGTGCACACAGCTTGGCATTCAGGTACCTTCCTTAACCTCACTGAATTTAATTATCCTGAGTTCTCCAGGAAGCAAAGAGTGAAGAAAGCTGACACCGAGCTTCACTGAGCACTTACTTTGTGATAGACACCACTCGGAGCACTTATCATGCAGCAACCCATTAATCCTCCTCAAATCATCTCTATTTGACAGATAAGAAAAATGAGGCACAGAGAGGTGAACTGACTTGCCCAAGGTAACAAAGCTAAGAAGCCGGCAAAGCTTGTCTTTGAATTGAGGTGGCTGCCTCCAGAGACCACATTCTTTTAAAAAAAATATTTTAAATAATTTTTAAAAGTCAAAAAATAACAGGATAATAGTATAATAAATTCCATATACCCCTCATCCAGAGTTAGCAGTTGTTAATATTTTGCCATGTTTGCTTCATCCTTCTTTTGGAAGTATTTTAAAGTAAATTATATCTCTAACAACTTCTTTTTGTGAAAAATAAAGTAAATTATAGACATCATGACATTTTGCCCCTCAACACTTTAATATGTACCTCAACAAAATAAGGACATTTTTTTACATATGCACAGTATGATTATACAACTAGCAAAGTTAGTCACAATTCCTTAATATCATTTAATACACAGTCAGTATTAGAATTTTCCAAATTGTTCTCCCAAATGTTATTACACTTGGAGTATTATTCAAACTAGGATCTAATCAAAGTCCACACAGTGCATTTCGTTATTAGATCTCTTAAATGTATTTTAATTCCCATGTCCACTTTTTAACAATGTCACCCATTTGTTGGGGAGTCTGGGACTATTGTCTATAGAATGCCCCAACTTCTTTATCAGTCTATTGTAGACTCTGCCCTTTTAATTGCCACCCCATTCAGTTTTCTTGCCCTCTTTCTGCCTTGGCTCATTGTTTTTGATGTGTTCTTTCTCAATAACAGGACTTGGGACATTCTGACACTTTCCCAGGGCTCTTAGCCTTAAATGGTGCCTGTTGAATATACCAGAGTTGCTGGAGGGTCTTCCATTTTTCCAGTAATCTATACCCCATATTTCCCACGTGCCTCCCGTACCTTTCCTTTTACCTGTGCTTGTTATCCTCTTGTTCTAAATCTAGACCATTGGTTCTTGACATTGGTTGTACATTAGAATCATCTAGGGAGCTTTAGCAAAAACCAATGTCTAAGTCATACCCCAGGCCAATTAAGCTGGAATCTCTAGGGGTGTAGTCTAAGCATTCAAAATATTTAAAGCTCCCCAGGTGATTCCAATGCTGAGTCAAGGTTGAAAGCCATTGCTCTAGACCCTCTGATATAGTGTTTCTCAACACTTTTTAAATTATTTCCCCCCTAAGGAACCTTTTCAAACATTTTTTTTCCAAATCACCCTGCCCACAAAATTTTAATATCACAGATTTACTATATATCTTATATACTGTGGCCCTTTAAAGGGCCACAAACCAGTGTAATATTTAAGATCCCCTCCACTCGAAGAGCAAATTTTTATACTTGTGGGGTTATATCATCCCAGTTTAGAATGAATCCCAACAACTTGTTAGCCTCACTTGGAGTTTGATAAAAATACAGAGTCCCAGACCTACTGAATCTGAACCTACTTTTTAACAAGCATTTTGCACGCATTTTAAATTTGAGACTCACTGTTCTACAAAGCTTCTCCTCTCACTCGCAAAGCTAATTGGGCCTATGGCTCTGAGTAAGGTGATTAGAAGCTGCAGTATTCACGGAGACCTAGAACCTCAGGGCTGAGATAGAGATGAAAGGAAACTAGTCCAAGCCTCTGTCATATGCTCAACCCTCTCAAAAAAGTCCTGCCGAGTAGTCATTTAGCCACTGATTGAATACTTCTGATGATGTGAAGCTTACTATTATTCCAGGCTCACCTTTCCAAGGCCTCTTTTAGAATGGGATTCTTTTTGTTGAGCTGAAATTATTCTTCCTATGATGTTTACCCTTGTATCCTGCTCTGCCCTCTGGGATCATCAAAAATGTGCCTATTCCTTCTGCCCTTTTTAGCAATATAACATAGAAAGAAAACTTTTAAATGTGCATCCTTCTTGCCCATCAATTTTACTTCTAAGAATTTACCCTAAGGAAATAATCAGAATCATACAAGAAATATATGTAAAAGGATGTTCACTATTGCATTTTTATAACACTGAAAAATTGGTAATAACCTAAATGCTTAACAAGAGGAAACTGTTTAAATAAAAATAAGTAATTGGATTAAAATATATCCTTTAAAATTTCACATAAAACCTTTAAGGATACAGAAAAATGTTTATACTGTTAAATATTAAAAGTAGTTTACAAAATAATATGCACAATTTGGTCCCAATTTAATAAATATATGTATATTGAAAGAGTTGCACAGAAATTTCTATTAAAGTATATGTGTCAACATGTTAATAACAATTATCTCTGAATGGTGGGATTAGAGGTAATTTTTATTTTTATTATCTATCAATGTTTTCAAAATGTTCTATAATGAGGATATATTAATTTCATAATTAAGAATTATTTTTCTTTTCAAAAATTTTATTTTGTTAGGTTCAGCCTACCAATCCAGCCTGCTGATATCTTTGGACCTCAGGTCTGTCATCCAAAACCTGACCTATACTTTCTGGCTTAGAGTACTTGCACCCTTGCATCCAGTTATTATTTCCTTATTTAAGCCATGTTTGATACAGTTGACCAGAATATGCACGAATGAGGATATGCAGCATACCAATGCAGCAACATTGTTGTGTGGTGGGAAAAAAAAAAAAAAACCCAGTTTGAGGATTAAGAAACTTTGTTTTCAATCTTCATTCTCTTTTTGATTATCTCTATGACCTTAAGCAAATGATTTTCCCTTTCCTGTTCTCCTTTTCCTCATCTGTAAAATAAGCTGAAGTAGGGGTTGAACTAAGTAAACTCTAAAATCTATCCCAACTCCAAGATATTATAAGTGTGGAGTCCAAAGTGGTTGATGGGCCAGGAGAGAGCTGACAAAATTGATATGCCAAGTGACAGAAGGATAGAGGGATGGATAGATGGATAGATATGTGATATAGCAAGTATAGTAAAATGTTAAAGGTATAATCTAGGTGGAGGGCATAGAAGTGTTCCCTATAAAATTTTTTTAACTTCTGTATGTTTGAAAAGTTTAATAATAAAATGGGGAGGGAGTGTGATAATGGAAACAGATGTGAGAAATACACTTTGAACTGGGGACCAGACCAAATCCAAGAAGGGAGTAAGATCAGGAGTATACAAAATAGTCTTTGAATGACACCTGGCAACAGTGGGTAAAGGCACGATTAAAATATTAAACCTAGCTCAATTCAGCACAACAACATGTAGGGTGCATCTATGTATGTCAGGCACCATGCTAGGTCTGAGAACCCAAAGATGAATAAGGTATGGTCCTTGACCTAGAGAAGCTCTAGGTCTAACAGGCCAAACAGATATGTAAACAGATAATATGACTATAAAATTACGTATGCTTAAAGATAAGGAAATAATTTCAAAATAATAGGGTGTTTTCTATTTTACATTGCTGTTGCTGTCACTGATGATAAAATAAAAATGTCAAAAGGATTGGATTACATAAAACCAAGCCCAAACTGACATTGGAATGCTAATTGAAAATCTATTTGCTAGACAACTCACAGAAAAGTGCTAACACTTACATAAACTTGCTGAAATTTCAATCTGATATGTCCCATAAATAACCAGCAAGAATGATTCCAAAGCTACTGGTTTCATAATTTACTTCACTCAGAGATTCCCCTGACACCTGAGCAAGACAAAAGCAAGAAAGAAAACACAATCAGATAATGCTTTAGTTACTATTCAGGTGAAATGAAATTCTCAAACCTCACTAGGACAAGAAGAACACTAGGACAAGTGTTTTATCTCTAAAACACAGAATTATTTTCTGAAATATGACCCATTCTGGTCATTCATTAAGAGGAAATGTAACTAACAATTTATCAATTAGTGAACATTCAGTATGTACTAGACAGTGCTCTCTCTACATATGTTCATTGGCTGATATAAACCTCTCAACTTGCTTATAAGGTACGTATCATCTCTACTTTTTGGATAAAGAAATTGGAGCACCAAAATATTAAGTGTCTTACCCTATGTCAAATAGATAGTAAATATTTGAGGTGTACTTTGAACCCACACTGCCTAACTCCAGATCCCACACTCTTACAGTGTCTCAAATCAATTTTTACTCCTTTGTACATGAGCTGAACTCCCCTCACAGGCAAGCTGGGAGTGGAATGGGCAGTCCGAATTTTGAAGGAAAGATGGGGAGTTCAGGAAGATGAAGCCAGAAGGGCATCTTAAAGAGAGCAGTATGTATAAAAGGGACCACGTGATGGGTTGCTTGTGACCAACCTGAGGAACTGAGCTTGTTTAGATTCAAGCAAAAAAGCCAGGTCAGTCGAATTTAGGGAGAAATCCTAATTAACATAATAATCTGAAAAGGAAATGCAATTTGGACCTAGCAAGTTCTCTTCTGTGAATTTATTCTAAGGAAATAATGTGACAACCATGTGAAGGTGTATATGTGTATGTACCAGAATGCCCGCTGAAATGTGAATTGTGGTAGCAAAAAGTTGGAAAAAAGAACCTAAATGCACATAAATATGGAATTAGATTTTTTTTAAAATGACAGAATATCCACCAAATTATTATGATACAGCCATTACAAATGTTGGTATAAATCTATATTTATTGAGAAGGGAAGATGATAAGAAATATTTTTCAGTTAAAAAAATATATAGCGGGCTGAGGAGATTGACTTCCAGCATGACAGTATGAGGAGACCCACTGACTTGCTCCTCTCTGAGACTGATAAAAATTATAAGAAAGCAACCATTTAAAGCCTTTGAAAATGAAGAAACATCTATTCCAGAAAATCTACAAAAATTTGGTAAGAAAGGCAAGAGTTTGTGGTCTTAAACTAAGACCACTTCTTCCCTTCTTGCTCTCAGCCCAACCAAATAAAGACTCCACTCCAAACTACTGAGGCCAAAAACAAAGCGCTCCCTCACCCCCCAGCTCCCAGTCAGAGAGCTTTCTTCCTGGAAGAAGCAGATTGTCAGCGTTTCTCATCCTGCTCTCAAATACTTGTTCCTGAGGCTAAGTCCCAAGTGAGTGCTCTCAAGAAGTAGGGGGTCCTTTCTTCCACCCAGTCCCCTCTCACAGAAAAGACACTCTACTTTTCACACAGGATGTTAAGAATACTGAGGACCTAATTGCCTTTTCCACAGCTCATGAGATGGGAGGGTTCATGCCAAAGAGACAATCTGTGAGAAGCTTAGGTTGCTGCCACCCACCTGTGAGCTCAGCTGTGAGCTCAGCTCCTGAAGGAGAAATGTCAGTTAGAGAAAAGCTTGCCATCATCCCCAAGCCCAGCTCCAGAGTCCTAGATCAGATATTTTGCCTGGGGGGAAATGCAGGCTGTGAAATAGATAGCTCCTAATCTCTTTCCAAAGAAACTGACATAATATGCAAAAAACTGTTAATATGTTCAAGCCGAGTGCAAGAGTAGTGGAGGTTATCATGAAAGTAAATTAGGAGGATATTCAAAAGCCAGGCTAAACTTTAGGTCAGTTAGTTTGCAGAAGAGAACCTGGGAATGGGACAGCTGGGAGGAGCCCTCCTGGAGTCAGAACAAGTATCAAATACTGACCTTAGAAACCTGTCTTTCAAAGGAGCCAAAATTTGACTGGACTAATTTGTAGAGCAATGTATGCTCCAGAGTATTGCTGTTAACAGTAGATAAATCATCCTGCAATTAATGGGTTTAACAGCTATGTGGCCTGGGAAAGAGAGAAAGAGAGCCCTACCAAAACCACTGTCACCTGAGGGTGACCGTGGGCATACCCATAGCTGTGCCTCCATGAGGAGCAACATGAAAGGCTTAACACTATATGGGGAGGAGAGAGATAGACTTCAAGAAAATAATCCAATCAGTCACTAAATGAATGAACAAGAAAAAAATAAAAATAAAAAGGTAATAAACTCCAGAGGTCAGGAGACCAGTACCCAGAGTTACTACAACATATTATCTAAAATGTTCCAGTATCCAACATAAAATTATGAGGAATACAAAGAAACAGGAAAGTACGATCCATATACTAAAAAAAGCAACTGCTTGTGAGAAGGACCAAATGTTGGATTTATCAGAAAAAGACTTCAAAGTAGCAATTACAAATATGTTTGTAAAACTAAAGAAAACCGTGATTACAGAAGTAAAAGAAGGTGTGATAATGTCACATCAAATATAGAATATCAATAATGAGACAAATATTTTTAAAGAACCAAATGGAAACACTGGCGTTGAAAAGTAAAATACTTGAAATTAAAAATTCACTGGAGGAGCTCAACAGTAGATTTGAACTGGCAGAAGAAAGAATAAGCCAACTTGAAGACAGATTGATAGATATTATGCAAGCCAAAGAAGAGAGAGAAAAAACATTGAAGAAAAATGCACAGTCTCAGAGAAATGTGAGCGGCACCAGTCAGCATGCCAACATATGTGTAATTGGGAGGACAGGTGAGAGAAAGAAGCAGAAAAAATATTTGAATGGAGCAGAAATAATATTGGAAGAATAATGACAACTTCTTCAGTTTATTGAAAAATAATAACCTGCACATTGAGGAAGCTCAATGAACTTCAAGTAGGATAAACACAAAGAGATCTACAAATAGATACATTATAATAAAAATGCTGAAAGTCAAAGACAAGGGAAAAATCTTGAAAACAGCAAGAGAAAAATAATTCATTACCTACAAGAGAACCCCAATAGCAATAATAGCTAATTTCTCAGAAGAAACAATGGCGATCACAAAGCAGTGGGAAAACATTGAAACTGCTCAAAGAAAAAAAACCCTGTCAGCCAGGAATCTTATTAATATATCCAGTCAAGCTATTATTCAAAATTGAACGTGAAATAAAAACTTTCCCAGATAAACAAAAAGTGAGAAAATCTTTTGCTGGAAAACTTGCCTTACAAGAAATACAAAAGGAAATTCTTCAGAATGAAAGCAAATAACCCCAGATGGTAATTCAAATCCACACCAAAAAAACAAAGAGCACTGGTAAAGGCAATTATGTAATTATAAAAGACAGTATAATTGCACAGTTTTCTCTTTTCTTCATCTGATTTAAAAAGCAATTGTATAAAATAACATGTATATAATCTATTGTTGGGCCTTTAATTTACAGAAATGTAATATATGTGTATTATATTTTCCAGTAATAGTACAAAAGAAGTGGATGAAGGCACAGCTGTATTGAGCTAAGGAAATAACTACAGATGATAAAATAATAATAGTAACAATATATTATTGGGACTGTAACATTAATTGATGTAATACATATAACAATAATACCACAAAATGGGGGAAAGAGAATAGAGCTATGTATGGGCAGCAGTTCTATATCTCACTAGAATTAAGCTAGTCTAAATTTGAAGCTGATTCTAATAAGTTAATGTGTATATGGTATACCCTAGAGAAACCACTTTAAAAACCCTCAAAAATATATAATAAAAAATTATTTTAAAATTAAAACAGTACATTAGAAAATATTCAGTTGATGCAAAAGAAAGCAGTAAAGGAGCAATATAGCAAAAAAAAAAAAAAAACCAAGAGACATATAGGAAACAAAAGGTAAAAAGGCTGTCATAAGTCCAACTATATCAGTAACAACATTAAATGTGAGACGATTAAACAATCCAATCAAAGGCAAAGATTATCATACTGGATATATGCTTTCTACAGGAGACACACCTCAGATTCAAAGATACAAATATATTGCCAGTAAAAAGATGGGGGAAAAGATATATCATGAAGACAGCAACCACAAGAAAACTGTAGTAGCTATAATGCTGTCAGACTAAATAGACTTTAAAATAAAAAAGTTACTTAAGATGAACAGAGGCATTTTATAATGACAGAAGGGTTAATCCATCAGGAAGATAAAACAATTAAAAACATATTATATATGCTTCTAATAACAGAATACCAAAATACATGAAGAAAAACTGACAGAAATAAAGTGAGAAAGGCACAATTCATCATAATAGTTGGAGATTTCAATATCTCACTTTCAATAATGTATAGAACATCTAGACAGAAGATCAATAAGGAAATAGAGAACTTGCACAACATTATGAACCAACTAGACTTAACAGAGATATATAGAACATTATACCCCAAAACAACAGAATATACATTCTTCTCAAGTGCATGTGGAACATTCTACAGTATAGACCATATGCTGGACCATAAAGCAAATCTGAATAACTTTAAAAGAATAGAAATAATATAGTGTCTTCTCTGAGCAAACTGGAATAACATTAGAAGTCAAGAGCCAGAAAAAAATTAGGGAAAATCACAAATATGTGGAAATTAAAAAACATACTCCTAAATAACCAGTAGGTCAAATAAGAAATTTTTAAAAAAGAAATCAGAAAATATTTTGAGATGAATACAAATTAAGGTGCAACATACCAAAATGTATGGGATACAGCTAAAGCAGTGCTTATTCTTATGTACCGAATTGTGTTCCCTGAAATTCATATGTTGAAGTCCGAACCCCCGATGTGACTGTAATTGGTGATTGGAGATAATTAAGTTTGAATGAGGTCATGAGGGTGAGGCCCTAATCTGATAAAACCGATATCTTTATAAAAAAAGAAAGAGAAGCCCTGTCTCTCTATCTCTCTGTCTTTCTCTCTCTCTCTCTCTCCCCCGCCTTTCTCTCTCTCTTCCCCCCCCCACCCACATGCACAGAAGAAAGGCCATATGTGGACACAGTGAGAAAGGGGGCATCTGCAAACCAAGAAGGGAAGCCTTACCAGACACCAACCCTGCTGGCACCTTGATCTTGGACTTAAGACACCCAGTCTGTAGTATTCCGTTATGGCAGCCCTAGCACAATGATATACCTATATTAATAAATACGAAAGATCTCAAATCAATAACATAAACATAAACATAAGAAACTGGAAAAAGAACAAACTAAACCTAAAGCAAGCAGAAGAAAGTAAATAATAAAACTTAGAGAAGAAATTAGCAAACTAAGAATTAATAAATAATAGAGAAAATCAATAAAATCAAAAGCTGGTTCTTTGAAAAGATAAAAAAAATTGGCAAACTTTTACTTAGACTGACCAAGAAAAAAGAAAGAAGACAGAAATTACTAAAATCTGAAATAAAAGTGAAGACAGTACTACCAAGGTTTTACAAAAAGGATTATGAGGATACTGTGAACAATTATATGTCAACAAATTACATAAACTAGATGAAATAGAAAAATTTATATTTTAAAAACTATCAAAACTAACTCAAGAAGAAATACAAAATTTGAAAAGACCAAAAAGTATAGAAATTAAATCAGTAGTCAAAGACCCTCCAATAAAGAGAACTCTAGGACTAGATAGTTTGCCTGGTGAATTCTACTAAATATTTACAGAGTAATTAGCAGCAATCCTTCTCAAACTCTTAAAAAAGAAAAAAATTAAAAACAGAAAAAGATGGAATGCTTGCTAACTCATTCTGTGAGGTCAGCATTACCCTGATCCCCAAAACAGATAAAGACATCACAAGAAAAGAAAACTGTAGACCAATATCCTTTATGAATATAGATGCAAAAATCTTCAACAAAATACTAGTAAACCAAATATACCAGCATCATAAGAGGATTATACATCATGAGCAAATGGGATTTTTTCTAAGAATGTGACACAATCATGCACCACATAACAACATTTTAGTCAATGACAGGCCACATATATGATGGTGGTCTCATAAAATTATAATGAAGCCGAAAAATTTTTATCATCTAACAACATAGTTCTTATAATGTGGTAGCACAGCACATTACTCACTTTTTGCAGTGATGCTGGTGTAAACAAACCTACTAATGATAATAGATAACTACATTACCAGTTTATGTATTTACCATACTACACATTTTATCCTTACTTTAGAATGTACTCCTTCTTCTTATAAAAAAAAAAGTAGTTAACTGTAAAATAGCCTTAGGCCCTTCAGGAGGTATTCCAGAAGAAGGCACTGTTAACATAGGAGATAACAGCTCCATGCATGTTATTGCCCCTGAAGACTTTCCAGTAGGACAAGATGTGGAGATGTGGAAGACAATGATATTAATGACCATGATGTGTGTACGCTTAGGCTAATGTATGTTTTTGTGTCTTAGTTTTTAACAAAAACGTTTACAAAGTAAAAAAAAAATTAAAAATCGAAAGAAAGAAAATATTTTTATACAGTTGTACAATGTGTTTAAGCTAAGTGTTATTACAAAACAGTCAAAAGTTTAAAAATTAAAAAGTTTATAAAGTAAAAAAGTTACAGTAAACTAAGTTTAATTTGTTATTGAAGAAAGAAAAATTTCTTTGTAAATTTCAGGTAGCCTAATAGCCTCTACAGAGTTAAAAACCCTTCCAATTCTGCCATGCAGATTCTGTTAGAAACAAAGCAGTAGAACAGCTTTCTTCATGAGAAAAAGTATGCCTCAAAGAGACCCAGGACAGAAAGTCTTCAGATTTGAATCAAGAAAACAGTTGTTTTTTGGTGTGTCTGTGGCTCACATCTATAATTTGCTGTATAGTTTATGAAGCCCCTCCATACCTACCCATTTCAAAGATGAGAAAGGTGATGCCAAGGGTCACACAGCAAGTCAAAAACCTAAGAGAGACTTAAACCCGTCACCCGATTCCTTGTCCAGGAATAAGCCACCATATCACTCTGCTTAATTTAAACGACAAATTAGGAAGAACTTGCTGAAAGGGTCAATTCAAGACTTTTTCTGACTCTTTCTCAAATAAAAGTGTAAGCCCTGGAGAGGCTCCTGTCTGCCTGGATGGAGTCTCCATAGCCAGGACCTCTGATATCAGCCTAATCCCTTGGGAAGCCACAGTCCAGTGCTATGGAGGCATGAATTCCATGAGTCTTTGTGAAATGAAAGCTGGTTCCTAGGAACAAGATAATAATTATTATTATTTTTCTTTCTATATTTAAAAAGTCATCTCTAAGACCATTAAAGAAAACACATTTATAACAACAGAAATGGAAGTGGCTCATAATCTCACAACCTTACATACATATTTCAAGTGGGCTGCAACCAAGTGGGCTGCAACATATTTCAAGTGGGCTGGGGCATTTATTGCATGATATTTTCCTTGCCATTCTATCATAAGTATTCTGCCACATACCTGTGCAGCCTTCCTAATTATTTTTTCTCAAGGCTGCCTAATGTTCTATTCTGTTGACACACCAACATTAAGCCATTCCCTTAATGGTGGACCATTTTGTTGTTTTCATTTCTTCATTAATAGGCTTCAATGAGCTTCCCTGTACACAAAGCTTTTCTGTGCCTTTGGGCATCATTCCTTGAGACAAATTGCTGTGGATTAGAATGGCTGGATCATAGAGTTTGAGCTTGCTTATGACTTACTGAATATTGCCATAGTACTTTTCCAGAGGGTCCAATAAATTATTTACAAGGTTTCTAAGAGTATTTCAGTATACCTATTTCTACACATCTTTACCAGCACTGGATGTTATTGCTTAAAATCTCTTTGTCTGCCATTCTAGTATGTCCCATATGCTAAGGCTTCCCACTTTGGAATGTAGTGGTAGTATAGCTGTTAAGATCACAAGTTCTAGAGACCGACTGCCTGGGTTTGCATCTTGGCTCCACCACAATACAAAATGTGAGACTTGGGGCAAGTTATTTAACCTCTCTGCATTTCCATTTCCTCACTGGAAAATGGGAGTGATAATAGTATCTAGCTTATGAGGTTTTTGTAAGAATTAAATGAATTAATATCTATATAAACACTTTATGTGCTTATAGTAGTGTCCTGTACATCATAAATACTTAGTATTTATATTACCATTATTAATGTTATTGTTCCTTTTCTGTTATTTATTTTAGCAAGCTATCCTGGCTCAGGATTGGGTTTTGTATGTTCTAGGGGATCAATAACCCTACTATACTTCTTTGCTCATGGATTGATGTGCACGGAAGATTTTCTTTTTTGCTAAAAGAGTAAGGAGGAATTTTGTGCTGGAGCACCAAAGACAGAAAGGAGGAACAGGAAGACAGAGGGAAATGACAGTGTCTGATCCTAGCCTCTTGGATTTGTTTTTAGCACATTTTTGATGAAATACTTTCAGTATTTCTGGGTCCTCCAAGTGGCAGGACTCCAGTGACAAAGTATGGCTTAGAATTGAAGAGAGGGCCATTTTGCCCACTTCTGTCAAGAACACAAAACTACTTTGGCATTTTGAGAACTGGTGTCTTGGAGAACATCACGGGACTAACTCGGCACAGATTTATGTTTTCATAAAGGGAACTGGTAGCAGAAGTGGCAGTGAGGATGGAGTGGAAAAACTTGAGTTTGTGTGTTTCTGAACCCACTTGAGACAATACCCTGAGATAAACAAAAATACTAAGTGAGACTTTGAGGGAGGCTTAATTTTTGCATAAGCAGCTGCAAGCTAAGAGCCCCCATCATCTGGCCGTAATGTTAAGGTGACATTATATTCGCAGGCTCTCAAGGCCAGCCAGAAAGTTGAATCTTTTTTTTATATGATTAGTTATCATTTGCATTTATTCTGGTATAAATTATTTGTTCATGCCATTTACATGTTTATCTACTAGATATTTCTTATAAATTGGAATTTTATTAAATGCAGCATAGTTATTAAGTCTTTATATGATATAAGAGGAGCTATTTTCTAGAGAGGTTGCAATTCATTCCCTCTACTCGGTGTCTCAGACCTCAGCAGGTAACAAGCTAGAGAGAAGAGAATGGTAAGTCATTCTTGTCAGGTCAGGAAGAACTCTTCTCAAGCAAGATACGGAAAAACAAATTTGAAACCGTCTTGCTCTGAATTTCAGAGTTTGGCTAGGCAAAGGTAGGCAAATGTAGCTAGTGCACAGCACCATTACACTAGTAAGTTGGCATCTGGAATGTGGGCCAAAGGAATTAGCATTTGCATGACTTTAAGCTAAAAAGAAATTCTACACTAAGGCCTCAAGTGTGCAATATCAAAATGTTCTAATCCTTTTAAAGTCATTCCAGTAGACCTAAAGGCTATCCCAATTAGTGAATATGCCAGATTTCCCCAGGTTTGGAAGCACGATTAATGCTTTTTCCTTCTTTCTGCCTTTCCAAATATCCAAATGATACTTTAGTTATCAGTCAATACCTTTAATTGAAAGCTTATACTTCAACTGACAAACAGTTGAGAGCTATAGGAATGAGGCAAAAAATCAATGGGCCAAGAGAAAGGAAGACACACTTGGTTTGGGGATTACAGGTTATAGGTTTGCAGGTTTAAACTTACAGGGTATAGATCTTTGGATTTTATAATACAAAACTCTTTGGTTTTAAGATTAATATATATCTGGAGATGTATTTAGCCTAACCTTCCCCAACCCTCCCTCTGCAGGATTTTGCAAATGAGGAAAATGAGAAGTGACTGGCCCAAAACCACACAACTGCTAAGTGGTAGAGGAGAGATGAATAGACAATGCCTATGTCACAAATTTTCCAGGGTTTGTCACCTTCGTTCTCTGCACCCAATTTGAATTAATGAAGTTTAAATAACATTGAACCTAGTTGAAAATATTGGCTACATTTCGATTCATTTTGGCCCTCATTAGTAGGCTGTTTGGGGTGCAGGAAGGAGCCGAGGATGTGGACAGCCAGCTTTCCCTTTGACTCCATAGTGCTCTGGCTTGTTCCCCCACCCCTACAACAAGGGTAGTCTGAAAATACATAAGTCTCTTTCCCACTATGCTTTTGAGTAGTGGTCCAACCTCAGGAAGGGGTCCCAAACCTGCTAAAACAATTTTCAAAGGCCTAGGTACACATCTTAGTCAGCAGTATCTTGAGGAGCAGGAGGAACAGAACATATTCACATGGACATAATCGCCCTATATACCTTCCCCTAAACTAGAGCTGCCACTGGGCTGTAGACAATTACAGAAACCAAGGTAAGAAAAGTCATAGTACCTGCAATACCAGAAGGCTTCCCCACCTCCCAATATACACACAGGATAAGATCAAAGAAACATAAGCAGAGGAAACCTGAGGCAACCTGGAAATCATGGGACCTAGGCTCTAAGCTGGGCTGTGTCACAACCTGGCTGACCTCCCGCAAGTTGCTTCCCTTCTCTAAGACTCAGTCTCTTCATGTGTCTTTAAAATATGGGAACATCTTTGTTTCTTCTCAGATTGACATGATAATTGATAAAATAATCAGCACAATGAATATCACAACCACAGCCAGCATAATGCCTGGCACAATAAATCTTTTTTCTTTCTTTCTCTGTGCTCCACCTTTGTTTCCTATCTAGAGTGTGAGTCCCTTGACTCAGGTACCTGCCTAGTACCTTCTCAATTTAAGCTTGGAACCCTGCCTTACAGTTGCCAGTCTTGTGTCAGGAGCCTCAGTCCAAATTGTGACTGTGGGAGTAGACCAACTGATCCCTAAATTACCTTTAAATTCCAACAATCTGGTTCTCCATTGAGATTGAGTTTCTTCAGTTTATGGCCCATTTAGTGCCTCTGGTACATTTTTGCCTCAATGTGGGCTCATCTTTCTCCTCTTTACATTTCCCTCCAAGACAGGTCCCTTTCCTCTGAGTGAGTCTGGCGAGCCCACTGATGGCCAGGCCACAGTCCACAGGCTCTAGACTCAGGTGATAGCTATCTTATGTCTGAGCACCCTGGAAAGTTTAAGTTACCTCTCTGCCCCAAGCAGTCACCTCAATATCAGCATTCCCTGCTCCCAGCACTCTTCACATGCCTCCCTGGCCTGGAGACAGTCTGTCAAGTTGCCCAAGACTTTGGCCCCCAACTTTAAGATCTGTACTCTCACTCACTTCAGTGTCAGAATATTTTCTCTCCACCCACAATTCCAAGTACTCAAGATTCTCTTGCTCTCTCCTTCTCTCCAATTCCCTAGGACAACCCAAGCTAAAGAAGGAATCAAAACTAATTCACACTGAGGCAGTTGTGGCTGTTAACATCCACAAGTGTGAAAGAACAGAGAAAGGTCTGCTGCTTTCAAACAGGGATTAAAGCCTTCATTAATTTAGCAACTCACAGGATAGAGAGAAATAGGGCATGGTTGTGGTGAGGGTGAGGTGAAAGGGGGAGACTCAGTGTCACAGAGGAAATTATCAGTGGTGACAGTGTCTAAATTATTTTTGGATCCCCAGGGAAGAGAAGAGATTTTTCCAAGGTCATTCAGCACAATGCATTTCATTAAACATTTACTGTGTATGTACTATTCTTTATTTGGCACTGGGTTAGGCACTGGGGATCTAGAGGTAATTTAGACACAAAGAGCTTACAGTGTAGTAGGAGATCCAGTCACTAGGCTGAATTAATAAATAGTTTCATGACAAGTATAGGTAAAGTGCTGTGGTCACACAGAGGAAGGAGATTCATGCTAACTGAGGAACTGGAAAGTTTCTGGGAGTGCGAAATTTTCACTGAGCCTTTGAAGATATATATGATATAAGATATCATATGATATATGATATCATATATATAAGATATCATATGATAAGATATATAAGATATATACGCAGGTCAAGACATGCACGTTCGACAGTCCAGAAAGGTGTAACAATGTGAGTAAAGGCACACATTACTCATTAATAGAGGATTTATTTAGGCAAAGACAAGTAGTTCAATGTGTTTCAGTGAAGGGTTGTGGTGTTATGTAATGAGAGATATGGCTAAAAAGGTAGGAAGGATCCAATGGTGGGGGTCTAAGGGACTGATCCAAGGAGTCTCAACTTAATTTGGTAGGCAATGGGAAGCCATCAATTGAAGAAGCCACATAATCAAAAATCGTAAAAGGACTGGTCAAACCTTCTGCTTCCCACCTTTCCTCTTTTTGGTAAATGGAACCACTATTCACTCATACAATTGCTCAAGCCAGAAATCTGAGTCACACTTGCTTCTACCATCTCCCTTATTACCCACATCCAACATAGTAGCTGGTCCTGACAATTCTATCTCTATAACTTATCTTGAATATATCTACCTTTTGCCATCACCACTGCTACTTGCCTAGTTCAAGAGACATGATCTTCCCCCAGATTACTGCAATAGCCTCTTCACTGATCTCTCTATTCTGCATCTCACCCGCATCCAATCCACTCACCACACAGTGGCCAGATAGGACTTAAAATTCATATTACATTATGCCACCCCCATGCTTAAAACCCTCCAATGGTTTTTCATTGCAGTTAAGATAAAATCCAAATTTCACACTATGACCTAGAAGGCCCTGAATGGTGTGGCTGCTTCTAAACTGACTCTTTTGCCTACTATGTTCATTCACCAAGGCTTCCTTCAGTTCTTCAACTACAACAAGTGCTTTTGAATCTCAGAACTTCACACTTTATCAAAAAAGCTGTTCTCCTTTTCTCTGCATGGCTGGTGTATTCTTGTCCTACAGATGTAAGCTTGAACGTCAAGACTGTGCCTTCTCTCTTGCAAAACAGCCCTTCAGAAATTCATTCATTTGACCTATAATCGTTTTATTCTTTTCTGGGCCTCAGGTAAACAACTTTCAACTAATCGTATTCTCCCACTCACATTCCCCTCTGCCTCATAGGCACTCATTTCAATATGTGCAATATATTCCCATAGATATATTTATATTCTCAAAAAATTTACATATTTCATATGTGTATGTATTCTTAACTTACATAAATGGAATTGTGCTATAGATCTTATTCTGATTTTTGGTTTTTAAGCTCAACATCATGATTTTTAATATCTTTGTTGCTGTAGGTAAATCTATTTCATTTATTTCACAGTCCCACCACAACTTACTTATTCATTCTCCAAATGATGGCTAATTAAGTAGTCTCCAAATACCTGTTAACACAAACAATGCTATGATGATCATCTTTGTGTTTTCTTATAAGCCTTTACCAAAGTTTTTCTGGATATATACCCAGAGATAGAATTTCTAGACCACAGGCCATGCACTTAATTTGAGACTCTCATTTCTGATAGTGTGTCAGGCTAGATACCCTGACTTATCCTTCCAAATGAAACAACTAAAATACTTCTAAAAATATTTTAAAAAATCATTTAAACACATAATGAAGATGGCAAAAAAGTAAGGAAACCACAGAGGTCAAAATAAAAATTAAAACAGGAACCCTGAGAGGTAAACAAGTGCCAAACCTGGCTTCTGCCTTGAGGGTTACTATTAAACCCTGGTTAAAAAGAGAGCAAGGAAGTAGAGTCTAGGGCCTATTCATAGTTGAGAGTCTAATAGGAGACCTCTACATAAATATTAAACCTATTTAGGTTGATGAATGAAAATAAACCCATTTCATTCATTGATGAATGAAAATAAACCCATTGTGTAGAAGAGAATAGCAAGGAAACTTGCTTGCCTCAACCTTGGCACTATATGGAAGAAAAATTTTAAATGTCCTCTGTGATTTCATAACCATAAGTTGGCTTTCAAGGGTGTTTGAGGTATGAACTCATGCTGAGTAGCCCAAAAAGTCTCAAGCAAAATTTTAATTTAAAGCGTTCCTGGATTGGAAGTGTCCCACATATCTGGAAGAAACTGATTTCAACTTAAATCCTCTCTGGAGAAATTCCTCAAAGAATTTCCACAGACAAAATTCCAAAGAATATGAGAATCTCACAATCGAGGGGCCATAAGTGAGAGTAAGTAGAAATAACAAAAAACAGAAGCATATCTCTCATATTTTTAGATGCTGGAATTATCAAACACAGAATATAGATTAACTAAAGTAAATTGTATTTTATTAAGGAATAAAATGGAAGCTTAGAAATATAAGTAAGGAATAAGAGACTATAAAGATTGTCCAAGAAGTTTTGAAAAATAATTTGGTATAACTTGTAGAAATAAAAAATGTAATAATTGATATTAAATGGTCAATGAACAGATCAAAACAGCAGATTGGGCACAAAAGAGAATTCATGAACTAAAAGATATTTCCAAGGAGACGATCCAGATTGCAAGACAGAGTGATAAAGAAATGGAAACTATGACAGTGAGGTTAATAAACATGGAAAAAAGAAAGATCAACCAAAGTAGGTAATAGAGACAATAGAAAAGAAGCAAGATATGAATGCAAGATGCCTGAGAATTTTCAAGAATCGTTGAAAAATGCCAATCCTCAGAGCTAGGAAACCCAATAAATCTTCACCAGAATAAATAAAAAGAAACCTAGCTAGCAACATCATAATGAAACTATAGAACCTTTCCCTCCCCCACCCCCCAAAAAAGTCTCAAAACCAACCAAAGATTGAAGACAAAACCTACAAAGGAATGGAAATTAGACATATGGGTGACTGCTGAAAAGCAATAATGGAAGCCAGAAAACAGTAGAACAACTCTGATGTGCTGAAGAAAATAACTATCAATCTAGAATTATATACCTAGGAAAACTATCTTTCAAGATCAAGGGTAACTTAAGGGCATTTTCAGACAAGCAAAAACAGAAAGGGCTTACCACCAACATAAATTTTCTAAAGAATGAAATTCAAGTGGATGGAATATAAAAACCCAGATGGAAGGTATAAGATTCAAGAAGAAATAGTGTGAGAATATGTTGGCAAATATTTAAGTAAATATAAACATGCATTGACTGTATTAAACAAAACCAATGTCCAATTTAAGGGGGGTAAAAATAGAATAGAACTAAAATAATTGACCAAATAAAAAAAGCATACAAGTTGAGATTGGATGATTGGATTTAAAGTATCCTAAAATCTTCTTATTGTTTGGGAGGGGTATTAAAACATACACTAAAATTAGACTTTTTTAGTTACAAATGTATGTTAAAATGAACATTAAAATAATAGACAACATATAACTTCCAAATGATAGAAGGAGAAAAAAATAGAGTAAGGAGGAAAAATCTCTAATCATTCCAAAATATAATGTATTAGTCAGGGCTCTCCAGAGAAATAGAACCAACAGGAGAGAAAGATAGATGATTGATTGATTGATTGATAGATATGAGGGGATTTATTGTGGGAACTGAGTCACAAGATTATGAAGAATGTGAGCATATGAGTTTCATCATGTGCTGTCTGCAAGCTGGGGAATGAGGGAAGCGAATGGTGTAGATCAGTCCAAGTCTGAGGGCCTGAAAACCAGGGGAACTGATGGTGTAATTCTCAGTCTGAGGCCAATGGCCTGAGAACCAGGGGGGCTGCTGGTGCAAGTCCCAGAGTGTAAAGGCCTGAGAACCTGGAATTCTGATGTCCAAGGGTAAGAAAAGATGGGTGTCTCAGCTCATAAACAGTGTGGATTTGCCTTTTCTCTGCCTTTTTCTTCCATCTGGGCCCTCAACAGGTAGGATGGTGCCTGCTCAAATTGGGTGAGAGCTGATCTTCTTTACCCAGTCCACTGATTCAAATGCCAATCTCTTCTGGAAACACCCTCACAGACATACCCAGAAAAAATGCTTTCCCAGTAATCTGAATATTCCTTAACCCAGTCAAGTTGACATCTAAAATCAACCATCACATATGATGAAAAAAGCAAGAAAAAGGATGGAAACAAAATAAATGGGACAAACAGAAAAACACACAATAAGTTCATAGAAATAAATAAAAATTATCACTAATTACAGTAAATGTAAATACGCAAATTTATCCAGTTAAAAGAGAAAGATCATTAGACTAATTTTTTAATCCTGCTGTAAGACTTTGACATTAGATACACAGAAAAGATCAAAGTCAAAGCATGGAAAAAGATATAACAGACAAATACTAGCAATAACAAAAAGGTTATTATGGCTATATTAATATCAGTCAAAATAGATTGTAAAGCAAAAAGCACTAGTAGAGATAAAAATGGCCATTACATAGTTATTACTAATAAAAGGATAAATTTACCAGTAAGATATAACAATTATAAACTTATATGTATCTAACAACAAGGGCTCAAAATTTATATATAAAAAAGGACAAGGAGAAATTGACAAATTACACTATCAAAATGGGAAATTTAACACATCTCTCTCAGTATTGATAAAGCAGACAAAAAGCCAGTAAAGACACAGAAGACTTGAACAAAATGATGGACAAATTTGAAATAATGGACATATATTGAATTTTGCACCCAGCAATTGGGGAATATATATTATTTTTAAGCATGCGTGAAAATTTGTGAAAATTGGCCATGTGCTAGGCCATAAGGTTAACCCCAACAAACTTCAAAGAATTGGTAGCCTTCAGCTCAACAAAATGAAATTAATTTAGAAACAAATAGCAAAAAGATAGTTAAAGATACATTTAGAAATGAAAAAACACACTTATAAACAATTCATGAGTCAAAGAAGATATCAATGGGAAATTTGAAAATATTTAGAGCTGAAAAATAACAAAAATGCTACATAGCAAACCTAAAGCAGTGCCTGAAAAGAAATTTTTAGCTATAAATGCTTATATTAGAAAATAACAAAGGCTGGAAGTTAATGATATAAACACCCAACTTAAGAAGTAAGAAAGGGAAAAGCAGAATAAACCCAAAGAAAGTAGAAGACAGGAATAACACACACGTAATTTCACAAAGTATTGCCACATTGTTGTTCAGTTTATACTCGCACCAGTAGTGCCTGAGTATTCCTATTTCCCCATATGCTCATCAATACTAGATGTTTTTCCCCTTATTAACTTTTGTCAGTTTTATCTGTATAAACTGGTTGTTCATTGTTTTAACATACACTTCTCTCTTTACCAGATAAATTGAATATCTTTTTATATACTAATGAACCATTCAGGTTTCCCTTTTCATGAATTATTTTATTCTATCATCTTCAATTTTTATTGAATTTTGAGAGATATTCAAGAGGTAGAACCATATGACTGGTGACTGGATGTAGGGCATTAGAGAGAGGGAAGAGTCAAGGATGAGAATATCAATGTAGACCTCTGAGTTACTTCTCACCAAACAGCTCCAGTTCTACGATTCTTCATGGCCTATGGTGTCCAGTTCTTCTGTAATTTGACTTTTGTCCTCTGAAAAAGTTCTTCTTTGTTAATATCCCTCTAAAAGAGCAACTATCAGAATTGGAAAAAGCCCTCTATGTCACCTTCCCATTATAGACTTCTATGAATTGAGATTTGATATAGCCACACCATTAATTGTGGATTAATAAAGCAAATAGAACTCACCAGTGTCAATGGTACTTTGGTAGGGCTTTCTGTATTTGAGGTCTTTGGTATCCCTCTTTTCACAAACTGATCTTAAGTACCCGTAGGGCTTAAGTACCTGAATCTGTACCCAAGATTATTTACTTTGTAGATCTTTCTACAGATTATTTTTGTCTTTAGTCTTTCTTCTTACTCACCAGTTTAGCCATCTGCGCATCTACGCCTTCATGCACAATACAGTCTTCTTCCTCTTCCTCCTTTACTACTTAGAATCTCTAATCTCTTCAGCAGCTGGCTATTCATTCCACATATATTTTCTGAGGTATATGGTCTGGATTAAGAGTGGAACACAGATTAGTGGGATCAGGGTATAGATTGCATCTTCCTAGGGAGCAAGCAGATTCCAACAGACAGAATTAAGTTCTCCAAACAGACTGCCCTTCTTCTCACCGTTCACCTATTTCACAGATGTTTTCTATCAGTCATAAAGTACTGTTGCTCGTGAAGACTATCCTTCTTCCTTGGGGCACAGCCAAATATGCTCCACTCATAGAAAGTCAAGAGTGTCCTTTAAAGAGACATAAGAAAGTAGTATTTATGAGCACAGTCATTAAAGTCAGTCAGACATCTGGATTTGAATCCTGCTTCCTGTGAAATCTGTCAAATCTTGGGCAAATTACTTAATCTTTCTAAGCATCAGTTTCCTCATATCGAAAATAACACCTATATCTTTGGAATGTGCCCAGGTGTTGGGGCTCATGCTCGTAATCCTGACGCAGGAGGATTGCTTGAGGCCAGGAGTTCAAGACCAGCCTCGGCAAAATAGCAAGACCCTGTCTCCACAAAAAAAAATTTTTAATTTGGAATGTTGTGAAGATTAAATGAGACAATGTGTATATCAAGACCTTTGAACGTGGTTAGTCCTCCGTGAACATTAACAAGTGTATACTATTGTTAATCATTGATGTAATAGTGCATGCTCATAAAGCAGAAATAAATTGGACAAGAACCATAATGAAATGGAAAGAATACTGATTCTGGAGTTAAGAGGCCTGGGTTCAAGTCCTGATTGTATCACTACTATGAGGAATCTTGAGTACAGAAGCATAAATGTGAAGGATGTGTTTCAAGAAGGATAGTGGTACAGAATGTGTCTGGAGCATAGGTTTTGTGAAAGAACATGGTAGGATGGTGATACCGTGGAGGGTATTGAACACCAAGTTTGGGATCTTGTAAGGATTCAG
Organism: Daubentonia madagascariensis; assembly: GCA_023783475.1. NCBI lineage: Eukaryota > Metazoa > Chordata > Mammalia > Primates > Daubentoniidae > Daubentonia > Daubentonia madagascariensis. The sequence goes on from JAKFHU010002592.1 coordinate 833,645, forward strand.
GAGATGAATGGCTTTGTGCTTTAGGATAGAAGTCCAGAAGCAAAATGGAGGCTGAATATGCACCCAAGATTATTTACTTTGTGGATCTTTCTACAGATTATTTTCATCTTTAGTCTTTCTTCTTACTCACCAGTTTAGCCATCTGTGCATCTATGCCTTCATGCACAATACAGTCTTCTTCCTTTTCCTCTGTAGAAGAAACTCCAATTCTTGGCCAGATCCACCTATGTTGGCATAAACTTCCCAGGCTGGATAAACAAAGAGGGTGCCAAGGTTATAGTCAATTTCCCGATATCTTAGAAAGGAAGATTTTCTACACTATTAGTGTCTGTCCCTGACTGCCTTATTTTAGCCTGGGTTCCACTCGCCTAGTTCTACATCATCCTATACCTTTATCTGATTAGGGCCTAGGACAGCTCATAAATAAGATCCTAGATTTTTTCATGCTGCTGTGTTTGGTTCTGGTATCACAGTGTAGAGTTGATTCCTCCTATCTGCTGCTACCTCCTTCCTCCCTATGAGGAGAGAAATAGGGAAATAAAGGACTACCTGGAGGCACTCCCCAAGTGGAGACGGGAAGTACAACCCAAGGCAGCTGCCCAAAAAACTCTATCTTGTTTTATTTAATATAGTTTTTTTTAATAGAAGAAAAACAAATTATTATTATTTATGTGGCTTTTTTGACATTTTTATTCCATTGCAGCTACCAGGGCCCCAAAGGAGAAGTTCAAGGAGACAAAAGTGTTACCCACAGCAACAAATCCCGTCATTGGTTGCTAAGGAAACACCCTCTGCTGATAAGGGCTTGATGCCATCTCAACATTATAGTTGGGGAGACAGAGAAGGCCTCTCACAAAATTGAAAGCTAGTCCACAAGAGGGCAGGACATGGGGCTCAGGCCAGAGCATCCCTACTACCTCCAGTCTTGGGAGAAAAAGGAAAAGACAAATAGCCATTTTCTCTCAGAAAAACAGAGACAGCATGACTGTAGACCTTAAGGGTCTCCTCCAGGCTAATCAGAATCTCTGACCACATGATTGCTGCCCTTTCAGGGACCTCATTTTCCCTTACTATGCAATTAATGAGATTTGGTTCCCGCTCTCAAAAGAATCTTGGAACATGACTAGGAGTCATTTTGGGAATTGAAAACAATTTCAGGGAGGCACCATGGCTCTGTGGAAAGAGTAGTTAACTAGGAGTCAGCAGTCTCAGCCCTGACATTGATAATTTGTGAGACCCTTGAGCCAGACTCTTTGGGCCACAGTTGCTCTGTCTGTCAGATAAAGGGGGAAGGAATTGAACTGTGTGATCTTTGAGGTTCCTTTGAACTCTAATGTTGTCTGAGTCAATACTGTCTCATCCCTGTCCCTCCATCATGAGGTTAGATTTGGTGTTCTAACAGCAATGACAAAGAACACCAAACCAGGCCCTCCCTCATATGGACAGTTTGTACATTCCCACCTCTGATACGCGTCTCCACCTCTTCAAATAAGCTGACACGATGGACTTTGTATGACCCGTGGCGAATGAGAAGAGCAAATGTAAACGACCCACATGGGAGCTGACTTGGGCCTGTTAGCCTCACTAAGGAGGTGTGAGAACAAACTGAGCTAATAAAGCAGCTTAATGGTCTTATCTGAGCTTCCCACAGGAAGGTACCAGGAAGAAAGAGGTTCCAAAATAGTTATTTTCCTCTGAAAAAGGAAGTACGGAAAGAAGGAAACTAACACTTCTTAAGGACTTACTATAATAGCCCCTGTGCTTATTATATACCTTCTTATCCATTACCTCTATAAACTAAAAATAAAATACTAACCCCCCCACCAACTGAATCGACCCCCTCTTAACCAAGGGGACCCCAGAAAAAGCTTAAAACTGACTTCCCAGCCACAAAGAGACAGGAGATCAGATACTCCTGGTTATACCCCATCCCTTTTGGAGTTTAGACACTACAACTGACTAGAATTATGTTAAAATAGAGATCATAAGACTAACAAAACAGACTCTTTGTGGAAATAAGATACTAAATTACAAACAGGACCTAAGGCCATGAAAGACAAAGGTTAAGTCATGCCTGCAGGCCATCGATTTGCTTAACAGGTCACTTTGAGTCAGTATATTGTGGCTTGTCTAAGATTAACAGACTTCCTTATCTTAACTTAAAGCATTCCTTTCTGCTTATTCCAAGGTTTTACACAAAGCTTTATTTCTTTAAGCAACTGCAAATCGAAGAATCTCTGAACCCACCTATAACCTGCAAGCCCCTTGCTTCCAGATGTCCTGCCTTTTGGGGCCAAACCAATGTATACCTTCCATATATTGATTTATGACTTTATCTGAAATTCCTGTCTCCCTAAAACACATAAAACCAAACTGTAACCAGACCACCTCAGGACCACTTATTCAAGGCTTCTTGGGTTTGTGGATCCCTGGGCTATGGTAACTTGTATTAGCTCAGAACAAACCTCTTTAAATTATTTTACAGAGTTTGTTTTTTTCCATTAACACCTCGTTCTGATATGAGGGTATTCCAACTATGGTATCTGTCTCCCCATTAATCCCCAAGGTTGACTCATCTTTATACCTCACCATCCCCTTGAAGAGGATGACTTACCCACATAGAGGGAGGATTATTCTTTGGCAGATGAAGAAATTGAAGTTCCAAGAACTGAAATAGCTTACCCAAGATCACACACTAGCAAGTGTCAGAGCTGGAACTGGAACCCAAGATTTCTGATACCATGTCTAGTCTTGTTTCTACTGCTCCTTATAAGGGCACTTAGATATCTCTCTTCTTGGAGACTAGGAATAGCAGAAAGCAGTAAATTTCAGGAATATTAGATTGGCAACCCAATGAACTTGTGAGTTATGACTTTTAGAAGATGCTTCAGACTGGGAAAGCCTCCCACATTTTGGGGTTGAAAAATGTACCAAAATCAGCAAAATAGCTTAGAGAGCTGCTGAATGAATTATTAATGTATTTCCATTTAAAGCAAAGCATGTTGTGAGGCCAGTGACACATCAGTACAGCCTAAATTGGCTCTAGTCCACTACCTCAGTCACCCCACTTTCTGTGTCATTAAAATATTCCTGTCTTCTCTGGCCTTCACCTATTGCTTCTTGAAGGAGAAAGAAACGCTCAAAACTGACAAGAGGTGTCAATCTCCTAGAGCCTCCCAGCCTGCCTCAGACTCCAGGAGATAAAGTCCAGGGCCTCAGACCTTAGCCGGTGGTATCTCAGCTTCATGAACTTACCTACAACAAAAAGCAAAAGAAGGAGTGGGATGAGCCCAGTAAGGTGGCAAGAGCTGAATTGCTTGTTCTCGCAATGAAATAAGCTCGTGGCAACAGGGCCCTCAGCAATTTTCTCCTCTTGTTCTAGCCAAATTATATGACACAAGCCAAAAAGCCTCCACTGACACAGTCACGAATTCACACCTACACACACCTAATGCCTTCCGCATGCATGGGCTTCCTACCTGGTACTAAATCCTATACCAGATGCATTGACCAAACTTATTGTATTAACTCCTCCAAACAACCCTAGAGAATGAGGGTAATAATAGCTAATATTCACTGGGTACTTATTATGTTCCAGACTCTGTTCTCTAGGCTTTGCATATATAACTCATTTAATCCTCAGAACAACAAATCTTTGAGGACAGTTCTACTGTGCATTTTCAGATGTACTTTTTAAAAAACATTTCAAGATCTTTTAAATATGGATGTATCTTGTTTTCTTTTAATACCCTGTAATTTTATTTTACAGCATTTAATCTGTTTAGGCTGCTATAACAAAATGCCATAAACTAGGTAGCTTATAAACAATTGAAATTTATTTCTTATAGTTCTAGAGGCTGAGAAATCCAATTAAAAGTTTCCAGCAGACTCAGTGTGTGGTGAGGGCCCACTTCCTGATTCAAGGAAGGCATCTTCTGGCTGTGTCCTCACATGGTGGAAGGGGCAAGTGAGCTCCCTTGGGCTTATTTTATAAGGGCACTAATCCCATTCATGAGGGTTCTGCCTCTGTGACCTAATCACCCCCCAAAAGGCCCCATCTCCTAAAACCATCACCTTAGGAGTTAGGATTTCAACACGTGAATTTTGGGGGGACACAAACATTCAGACTATAGTAAGCACTTATCACAAATTGTTTATTTGTTAGTGATTATATCTCTCATTAAACTATGAGCTGTGTGAGAGCAGAAAACTTTGACCTTCTTTGACCTTCTTCTTCACTATTTTATCCCCAGCACTCAGCACATAGCCTGATACATAGTAAGTGCTCAGAAAATATTGAATGAATTAACCATACAACTAATAAATAGACACCTCGAACTGAAAAGGTGATTGGAATCATCTTAACCATTCCTCTGCTTCTAGGCAGAAATATTTGCAAAATTGACTCACATAGATTAAAGCCTTCTGCAGGAAATCCGATTCAACATCAGTTACACCTGTTGGTGTGAAACTTCATCCACCCTTATAGCCAAGCCAAGTATCACTCCTGCTGCAGCAAGTTGATTCCAGGCAAATAGAAGTACCCCAATCTTGCATACCCCACTTGTTTCCTCAGGCCCTCCTTCAGGTTGAGGGTCAACCTCTATTCTCACCATGTATGTTTCAATCCTCCTTGATCCCTGCCTGGTTGCCTGACTGCCGCCCTAATATTAAGAGCATTAAAGTGTAAAAGAGTAAAAGCCCTCACTCCAGGCAGGAAAGAGAGTATAATCCTGTTCCCCCTGCCCATTTGCAGAAAGCCGTGTGTTTGCACAATACCCCTACCACTCACTGAGGTGGCATATTAATTTGGCTGAGTCAGAGGCAAGGTTAAGGGATTTCATCAAGATGCTAAGAGAAAACCACCTCCAGAGGTTGTGAATCACTGGGTGAGGCCCTGGAATCTGTAATGTAGACAAGCTCCCCAGGTGATTCTGATGTGAAACTAGGTTTGGGAACTACTATTTATCTGAAAACTAGATTTTAAACATGAATGTGCAGCCGGGCACGGTGGCTTGTACCTGTAGTCCCAGCTACTTGGGAGACTGAGACAGGAGGATTGCTTGAGGCCAGGAGTTCGAGACTAGACTGTGCAACATAGTGAGACCTCATATCTAAAAATAAATAAATTAATAAATAAATTTTAAAAAATGAATGTGCAAAGGCTTACTTAACTGTCAAATTCTACACAAATTTGAAGTATGGCAGATAAAGGGAGAATGATGTAAAAGGGCTTTGTGAAACACAAAGTGCTGAGTAAGTATGACAGAACTGTTTTTGCTGAGGAGAGGGTGCATGTGGTCAAGAGACAAGGTGTGGTCAGAGACAGTGAAAAGCGAGAGATGGAGAGAGTTAGCAATGGAGGGAGGAAAGTTGGAAAAAGGGACAGAGGGAGGAAGAGAAGAGATGGAGAACCATGTTAAGGCAGAGTTGTACTAAGATCAGCCCTGCGTAGGAGAAATGGGTGGGCTGCTCTAGACTTGGAAGAAGAAACTGAAGCTCAGAGAATGTGTCAATGTCTCACCCAAACTCACACAGTAAATGGTGAAGGTCTTTTGTCCATTGTGTGATAAGTACTTTGTAAATGGAAAGTATGGTGCAGATGCTAGCTGTTTTTCATATTACCAACCCTGTGCTGTTTCAAGTGGACCTAAATCATCCAGGATAAGGTACCAGCCAACACAGTCCCTAGCCAAGACCCTCCTTGAATTTTCCTTTAGGAGGCAAGATTGGATACATTCTCTCCCTGTGCTGTTTTGAAAACTCTCTGGGTCAAATTATTCTTATGGAACATTTGTCAGCCTGTCAGCAAGATGAAAGTCAACCTGTCTTAATTAACATATTATAGCAGGACCTCTGGAGTGCCCACCCCTGATTTTACTGTGTTGGGAGAGATGAAAGAAGAGACATAGCCCAGAAAGCAGTATAGTACAAGGGGGAAAACTTTGGACTTCAGAGTCAAAGAGGTCTTGCTTTAAATTTTCAGCTCTGTCACATACTGGCTGGGTGACCTTAAGCAAGTCCTTCTCCTTCTCTGAGGCTTAGTTTCCTCAGCTGTAAATGATTATAATAATACCTACCTAACAGAATTGTAAAAATTACTAGTAAAACAACAGACGCATGACTCAGAGAAGGTGCCAGTAAAAATGAGTCTCCTTCCTTCCCTGCTCTTAAGGAATTCCAGTCTAACTGATGATGACAGACACACACATCAAACGGATAAACCATGCTAGACAAACTATAATCAAGTGGGAAACTGACTTTAAAAGAACTCTTGAATCTGTCCATTACTCCATTCTCTTCACATTAATTTCCACTAACCTGGTCCAAGCCACCATCATCTTTCACCTGGGAAATTGCAATAGCCCTCTCACTGAGCCTCCTGCTTCCACTTGTGCCTCTCACCAAACCATTCTTTCTACAGCTGCCAGATTGGTCTTTTAAATATGTAAGTCAGATCATGTTATCACCTTGCTTAAAACCCTCCAGTGGCTCCCCATTGGACTTGGCATAAAATCCAAACTCCGAGGAGAGATGAAAAACAAGGGATCTGGCATCAGACATCCTGGGCTCTGATCCTAGCTATACCATCTACTAGCTATGTGACGCTGGGCAAGTTACTTAACTGTTCTGCACCTGTAAAAGTAGGATAATTATAGTACATACTTCATAGGGTTAAAGTGAGGATTACAAGTGACATATCTATAGTACATAGTAAATGCTCCATTACCATGGCTCTATAGGGTCTGGCTCCTGCCTAACTCTCCAATTCCATGTTGCCCCAACTCCTCCCTGCTGGCCTTCCTTCAGTTCTTTGAATGTGTCAAACTCTTTTCCACCTCGGAAACATGGCACATACATTTTCTCTAGCTTTGGAAAATTTTTCCATGCCCTGCTCTTCCTTCTACCCCATCCCACCCCTCCTACTCTTTCCACGATTGGATTTTCACCTCCTCAGAGAAGTCATATCTGATTCCCTGATTAGATCCCACCTTGTCATTCTCTATGACAGCAACTTGCTTATTTTCTTCATAACACTTACCACAGTCTATAGGTATTTTTATTTATTCATTTACTTTTTCATTGCTCCCCCAGTGAAAATAAAGTCCATGTGTTCAGGACTTTGTCCATCTTGTTCAAGTAGGGTAAAATGCTATGAAGAAAAATAAAGCAAAGTAAGAATGGTGTTGGGTGGTTAGATGGCATAAGTGGAGGCTAAGGAGGTTTCAAGTGGGTCATGCAGGAGCACAGATGAGGGTGCTAAGCAGCCTTGGAGGCAGATAACAGTGTAATAGAAGTAAGAAGAATTGTGAGAAGGAATAGGACGCCCCAGGAAAGTCTGGTTGTGACCCCTTTCTGTGGTCCTTTTTTTTCATCAGGTGGGAAGAGAAAGAGAAGCTGCAACCTCTACCCAGCTGAACTTCCTAAGCTCTGCCCGTCAGCAAGGGACTCAACTGCCTGGCAATACCTCTTAGACTAGGGCCCGGTGGAGAGCCTCTTAGGCCCTTTAGGGCTCAACACTTCCACTGATGGGCTGTGTAACCTTAGACAAATCTTTGTGGCTCTCTGGTCTGTGCCTTTCACATCTGTATCATGTGGGCTGCGGATTACCTGGTTTGTGAGTGTTCTTTTGGCCAGAACATTCCACAAGTCTATGAAACCTGAACAGGTGTACTCCCTGGCCCCTTTCCTTGGTATCCTTGGCTCCAGTCCTCTCTCTACTTCACCTCTGCCTGGAAGGAGAGCCTCCCTCTTCTCCACCATCCTCTGTCTGCATAGAATCAGACCTCCCAGCTCTGGCTGGAAGGATGTGGAAGGAGCGGGAGAGGGGCCATCCTGTAAAGAGATAGCAAAAGTTTTCTGTAAAATGAGCAAGGAATTGGAAAATTAGTAGGCTATGGAAATGACCTCGCTTGCTACTGAACACCTCCTGGGTCCCTTTCAAGGTTTAGGAGGAAGGAGGAGGAATGGGAGCCAAAACAAGAGGTACAGAGCAGTTTTTCTAACGATAAACTCCTGCCATAGTGACTCCAGGAGCTGAGGGAAACTCTGGGGAACAGACTTTCTAAGGGGCCTTCATCCTTTCATGCCGTGTCCGGAGGGCACCTTAGGCTCCACAAAGCTGCAGAAACAAGCTCTTGGTAGTAGGTTAGTGCTGACTTAAGGGAAGAGTAGCCCAGCATTTTTAGCTTTGCAAAAGGCTTGTCCACAATTATCTCACCAGACTCCTGCTACTAGAATTCCCAAGAGATAGAAATAACAATTGCAAACCCCATAGCTTAAAGTGGAAAAACTGAGGCTCAGAAAAAGGGACTGATTTTCCCAAGGTCTTACATAAAGTCATTGGCATAGCTGGGCCTTAGACTCACCTTCTAAAACACTATGCTGCCTGTGGACCTGGAGCCAGCCATCCCTACCTCTTCTTTTTAGAGCTCCTCACTCACCAACTTGTTACTATTAAGGCCTCAAGCCACTAGATATTACAGGTGAAAGGTTCTTAGGAGCAATAATAATATCACTGAGATCTAGAATGCACAGGCTTGAAAGGCACCTAGACACCATCCAACCAGGTGTTCTCAGGAAATCCCCAACATGTCTTGGGTGGATTCATCATATTCGTAGAAGTGGGGTGTTGGGGCTGGCAGGCACAGAGTATAAAATCAGTGATTCTCAGTGAGTGGTGCATCAGAATCACATGGTAAAGTGCAGATAGACAGTGGAGTTGCATGCCATGTGAAATCAAGGGAATTTGGATTCTGGAGTCAGCACACAAAGCAAAAATTAACACTGGTCAAAATTCCTTTTAAAAACTCCTTAAATCACCAGGACCCAGATAGGCTTTTAGAAGCTCAGAAAGTACAATTTAACTTCAGTTTGTTTCTCTGTATAATTTTGTTGTGGCCCCTCTTCCCTCCCTGAGTCAGCAGAGACCATTTTAAATTAGGGAAAAGGTGATGAAGTAAATAAAGCACCTTTTCTGTCTTTGCCAAGCAGCATACAACTAAATTCCCGAAAGTTAAATGTCTGAATGATACAACAGCACTGTAATAAGGGGAACTACTCCCCCCATTTCACCTCTACATCCACTGGCCCTGACCACAGCCTTCCTGGGGATTGATCCAACCAGAAGAGCCCCCAATATTGTGCACATTCCTCTCCTACCTCCACTCTCACTTTTATTTTTACCTATCACAATGAGCCATATAGGCAGCCTATTATTCTTGTGCTTGGTCCTGGACCTAAATTCTCATTAAACTTGCATCTCACAGCAGCCCTGTAGGGTAGCCAGATCATGACTCATTAATCCTATTTTACAAAGGAAGAGACTAAGGCCAAAGTCACCCACTGCATGTGGCAGAGCTGTCTTGGCTCCCATTTCAGTGATCTTTCTATTACATCATTCTCTCTCTGGACATGTAAAGGAATAATAATAGCTGCAATTTATCAAACACATATTCTTTGCCAAGCTCTGTGCTAAGCACTTTACATTTATTAGCTGAATTGAGAAAATGGTTGGTAGTGTACGCAGAATGAATTGGAGAAAAGATTGGAAGCAGTCGCCAGATAGAAGGCTGTTGAAATTGGTTATATGGAATAAAAACACATACTAGGAAACTGGTGGTGGAAATGGAAAGGAAAAGTGAGACAGATTTCCCATTAGATTAGCTGGAAAACAGCAGGATCTCGAGAACACAGGACAAATGAGTTTGGATGGAGGAAAAGAGAATTAAACATGTGCTTTAAAGAAGGATGTGGTCCAGATTGCTATCCAGCATCTGGGAAGTCAGATAGTTTCTGGAAGAATCCCAGCCTAGTATATACACACTTCAGTTGCCATGTTCCTGTCTACTTCTTCCTAAAGATGGAACTTCTCTCAAACATAGATCTTCACTGGGAGCTCCAAAAGCATCTCACTCCCCTCCATGTGCTGGCCATAAATTGTGCTCCACAGACCCTCAAAATTCCATGAACTTTTACTTCTATGATGGGTGTGTCTGGGGAAAGGTGGAGTTTAGCAAGACCTTCCTCAGGATTCTGGATCTGCATAATCTAAGTGAGGAGGCTCCCAGCTGTGTCCAACTCCATCCTATCTTCCAAACACAAATTCTACCTACACATCTCAAATTTAACATGTTTAAAACCTGCCCTTGATACAACCTCCTTGATTTCCTTTCTAGTTTGTACAGACAGTCTCACCATCCTTCCAGCCCCAAGACTCCAAGCCTTGGAATCATCCCAGACTTCTCCCTCCTCGGGCCCCCCCCCCACATCAAATCAATCACAAGGCCCTGTCAATTCTCCCACTGCAGCAGTACTGAAATCAGTGTGTGCCTGTCATCTGCACTGCCCAAGTTAAAACCCTCATTACCACTGATCTGGATTATTGCAATAACTGTTCTACCATCCTCCTTTCTCTCACTCCTCTGATATATTCTGCCCCAAACACCTGCCTACTTTCTGAGCACTTATGATGGCTTGTACATCAGACTAGTCAGTGGAGACACAGTGGTAACAATGTCCTTGCCTTTAAGGAATATAGGTGAAAAAAAACGAAAAACGAAACGAAAAAATAACCCCCATTAAGTGTTAGGTTGGAGTCATGAACTAAAATTCTATAGAAACTTAGAAAAGGAAACAGATGTAATATTTTGTTGTGATTATTGGGGAAAAGGGTTCTATGGGAAGGCTTCACAGCAGAGGTGACGGTTGAGCAGGACCTTAAAGGTTCAATATTTAATAGTTGACCTGGTGGAGAAGAGGAAGAAAGGTATTGTAGGCAGAGTCAAGAGTGTGTGCAATGGTATGAGGTGGTAATACCAGTACCATTGAACAGCCTGAATGGCCAAAATATAAGGGCCTTGACGGTAAGGCAGGGTATGGGGCTCAGTCAGACCAGACAGAAACCCAAGCCCCTCAGCCACCTCTCCCCAGTTGGCACGTCCTCCAGTCTGAGGTTTCCACAGAAAGTGGGCCCCATGCCTTTCCCCTTGAGGACATGTAGTGGACCCGAGGTGCCTGATCTGGGCGCTCCATGCCCGCTGGCAATTTCCAGAGATGCATGCCAGTGAGGCAGACATGCAGGCCAGATCCCATGCCCCCAGGACTCGAGCGGGGACACAGAGGAGATTGTGGAGCTGGACTCAGGAGAGAGCGAGCCCACATGGGTGGAACTGATGGTGGAAAACAGAGGGGATCTGAGATGCAGCAATCTGAGGAGTGCCCATCCCCCCTACAGGAAAGCCACACTATTGGACTAAGGCAGGTCCTCCAGTGGGGAAGATATGGTCCATGGCACCATAGCAACCAAGTGTGGCACACGTTCACGCACCTGTTTACAACCAGACACCAGAGGGCAAGGGTAATGCGAGAGCGGCAGAGCTCACTCTCCATAGCCACTCAGGGAAGTACAACCCCTTCCTCACAAGCAGTCATCCTGGATTGGAGAGCCTGCCTTGACCCTCCTCCCAGCAGCTCCCCCTAGTGGCTAGGAGAACAACCTTTGAGCCATGCTGAAGCTTTGCAAAGCATTCCAGGCTCACCCAACCTAACCCATGCCCAGCTTCACTCCTCCACCCACCTCTGCTGTAGTGGAGAACAAGCAACCTCCTGGGAGCTACAGGGCCCCTCTCAAAGCCTGGGGCATTCAAGTGCTCCTCCTGAGGGACTAGAGCTTATTACAGGCACAAAAGAACATCTCTGCAGTTGGCTCTTTCCTGCAAGCATCAACCACTGACAGTGAGAACAACTTGATAGCTCATTACAGCATCTACCAACTCAGTCAAACAGGGAGTGGCTGATTCTTACTCACAAGCATCACCTACCATCTCGGAGATTAAGCTGAGGATCCCAGTACAATTCACACTGCTGAGAAGAGGTGAAGACAGCAGGATAGAAGCAACCAGAGAGCACACTGATTCTTAGGAGAGAAAAGTTACAGGCAGCTTGATCTGTGAGGGATCTTCCTTTTCCACTGAAGACCTCTGGGCTGATTAGGGAGCTATTCAGAGTCTGTGCACAGACATTCCACTGGAGAGCAAGTGCAGCAGAGATCTGGTGGCTGCTGATCCCAGGTTTCTGCAACCAACACCATCCTGATCACTCTGGCGCATGCAGCCAGGTTTGCTTGGGACCCAGCCTTCCAGCAGTAGCCTTTGCATCACTCCCAGCAGGCTGGGGAGGGAACAGATGCTCCCCCATGTCATGCCTTGTGATGAGCATGCCTCCTCCCCTGTTATGAGAGCTGAACAGAGGAGGAGCCCCAGAGGCCACAAGCACCACTTGGTAAGCCTGGGGCAACTGCCTCAGTGGGTCCTAGGTGTGGGGGAGAGCCCTAGCTGACCAGAAGCTCTGGCCCACTTACACGGACCCTGGGCTGCAGAGACAAACCACTGCCTGCATGACTAGGCATCAGCAGTCCCCATGCTGGTGGAACAGCCCCCCATATGGCTCTGCCCCCCAAATCCCCAGAGCCAGCTCTGACACTCTTGCTGTGCCTGAGTCTGAGGCTATGCCCCTTTAGCTCCAGGGCCCCCACCAGGCCTGAGACTCCACCCCTGAGACACCAGAGTTGTGCCTGGACCCCAAGACCCCACCACTGAGTCTTTACCACTACCACAGGGTTGGCAGAAGCTCCCCAAGGTCCAACACTTCACTCAGGATCCCCCAGCCCTGAGCAGCAGTCTCTCTAAGACTAATATTGAGAGAGTCCTCAGCAAATGAGAACGGGTGCTTTGCAATCCTGTTAACCCAGAGCTGAAAGAAGAAGAGCCAGATGAGAAGAAACCAGCAAAAGAACTCAAGCAACGTGAAAAAATAAAATAAAATAGTTTGACACCCCCAAGGGAACACAAAGGAGCTACAGTAGTGAACTCCACCCACAAGGAAATAGCCAAAATGACGGAAATGAAATTCAGAATATGGATGACAAATAAGATGAATGGAAGTAAAGAGAAAGTTTAAACCCAACAAAAAGAAGCCAAAAATATTTCATAAAATCAATGAAAAAAAATGAAAAAGTCACTAGAGAGCTAGACAACACAAGGAAAGATATAGTAAAACTTAAACAAATGAAAGAGTTATTTAGGAAATTTCAGAACATAGCAAAAAGCTTCAATAACAGGCTAAACCAAGGAGAAGAAAGAATCTCAGAGCTTGAAGACAAGGCTCTCAAGATAACCCAGTCATTGAAAGAGACAGAGAAGAGTATAAAAAAAATCTGAGCAATCACTGAAAGAGATATGGGACTACGTAAAGTGGCCTAACATTCAAATTATACGGAGGGAGAAGAAGAAAGACTTAAAAGTATGGAAAATCTATTTGAGGAAATTATTGAGGGAAACTTCCCTGGTATCACCAGAAATTCAGACATACAGATACAAGGTGGACATTGAACACCAGGAAGATTCATGGCAAATAGGTCATCTCCAAGGAACACATAATCAACCCAGCCAAAGGCAAAATGAGGGAGAAAATTCTGTAAGCAGCAAGATGAAAACACCAAATAACCTACAAAGAAAAACCCATCAGGCTAACTGCAGAGTTCTCAGTGAAAACATTACAAGCCAGAAGGGATTGGGGCCCCACCTTCAATGACTTAAACAGAACAACTGCCAGCCTAGAATTTTGTATCCTGCAAAACTAAGTTTTACAAACAATGGAGAAATTAAGTTTTTTTCAGACAAGCAAACACTGAGGGAATTTGCCATGACTAGACCTACCCTGCACAAAATACTCAGAACAGCATTATACACAAATCAGCACAACAGATACCCACCAGTGTAAAATCACCTACAAAACCCCCCAAAACTCACAACTCTTATAAAACAATAGAAGAGGTAAAACAAATAATAAGGGGCTACCCAAGAGGATGAAAAGAGCAACATCCTACATACCAATGCTATCAATTAACATTAACAGACTGAATCCTCCTCTCAAAAGACATAGGCTAGCCGAATGGATGAAAAAACAGAACCCAAGTAATCTGCTGTCTCCAGGAAACACATCTAAACCACAAAGACACACACAGACTCAACATGAAAGGATGGAAAAAATATTCCACATACATGGAAATAAAAAGAGAGTAAGTGTAGCCATTCTCATATCAGATAAAATTGACTTTAAGCCAACAAAGGCAAAGAAAGACAAAGAAGGTCATTATATAATGGCAAAGAGAGTAATTTAACAAGAAGAGATAACAACGCTAAGTCTATATGTGCCCAACATAGGAGCTCCCAGACACATAAAACAAATTTTACTAAGGCTAAGCAAAGAAATAAATAGCTCCATTGTTATTGCCAGGGACCTCAACACCTCACTATCAGAGCTTGACAAATCATCAAAGCAGAAAATAAATAAAGAAACAATGGACTTACACCAAACTCTAAATCAAATGGACTTAACAGATATTTACAGAACATTCTATCCAAAAACTACAGAATACACATTCTCCTCACTACCACAGAAATACAAAATATCATCTGTTAATACTATGGAAATCTCTGTGCACATAAACTAAAAAATGTAGAGGAAATGGACAAATTTCTGGAAACACACTACCTCCAAAGACTCAATCAGGAATAAATAAATCTCCTGAATTTACCAATAATGAGCAATGAGATGGAAGCAGCAATAAAAAATCTTCCAACAAAATCGCCCTGGACCAGAAGCTTTCACACCTGAATTTGACAAGACCTACAAAGAAGAGTTAGTACCCATTCTGCAGAAATTATTCTATAATATTGAAAAGGAACAATCCTCTCCAACTCGTTCTATGAAGCCAGTATCACCTTGATACCAAAGCCAGGAAGGACACAATAAAAAAAGAAAACTACAGACAAATATTCCTCGTGAGTATAGATGCAAAAATCCTCAATAAAATACTAGCAATCTGATTCAACAGCACATCAAAAAAATAATCCACCATGACCAAGTGGTCTTCATCCCGAGGATACAAGGATGGTTCAACATATATAAATCAATAAATATGGTTCACCACACGAACAGAAACAAAAAGAAAGATCATATGATCATGTCAATAGATGCAGAAAAAGGATTCAACAAAATTCAGCACCCTTTCATGATAAAAACCCTCAACAAACTTGGGATAGAAGGAACATATCTCAAAATTATAAAAGCCATATGACAAACCCACAGCAAGCATCATACTGAATGGGGAAAAGTTGAAAGCATTCCCACTAAGAACTGGAACAAGACAAGGGTCCCCACTGTCACTACTTCTATTCAACATAGTGCTGGAAGTCCTAGCCAGAGCAATCAGGCAAGAGAAAGAAATTAAGGGTATCCAAATCAGGAAAGAGCAGCTCAAATTATTGCTTTTTGCAGATGATATGATCTTATATCTAGAAAACCCCAAGGATTCCACCAAGAGACTCCTGGAATTGATAAATAAATTCAGGAAAGTTTCAGGTTACAAAATCAATGTACACAAATCACTAGCATTCCTATACACCAATAACAGTCAAGCTCACATTCAAATCAAAGACTCAATACCATTAACAGTTGCTACAAAGAAAATAAATTACCTAAGAATATACTTAACCAAGAACGTGAAAGATCTCTACAAAAAACTACAAAACACTGAGGAAAGAAATCACAGATGATACAAACAAATGGAAAAACATATCATGATCATGGATCAGTAGAATCAACAATGTATTGGTCCATACTACCCAAAATGATTTACAGATTCAATGCAATCCCCATTAAAATATAAATATTATATTTCACAGATCTAGAAAAAATAATTCTACACTTCATTGGGAACCAGAAAAGAACCTGAATAGCTAAAGCAACCTTAAGCAAAAGGAACAAATCTGGAGGCATCACATTACCAGACTTCAAACTGTACTACAAGGCTATAGTAACCAAAACAACATGGTATTGGCACAAAGATAGAGACATAGACTAATGGAACAGAACAGAGAACCCAGATATAAAACCATCCACATACAGTCAACTGATCTTTGACAAAGCAGACAACAATATACACTGGGTAAAAGAATCCCTATTCAACAAACGGCACTGGGAAAATTGGATGGCCACATGCAGAAGAGTGAAACAGGATCCATATCTCTCACCACACACAAAAATTAATTCAAGATAGTAAAGGACTTAAATGTAAGGCATGAAACTTTAAGAAATGTAGAAGGAAATGTTAAAAAAAACTCTTGTAGATACCAGCCTAGGCAAACAATTTATGAAGAAGACATGAATGGCAATGACAGCAAAACAAAAATAAATAAATTGAACTTGATTAAATTAAAAAGCTTCTGCACAGCCAATGAAATAATTAACAGAGCAAATAGACAACCTACAGAATGGGAGAAAATATTTGCAAGCTATAGATCTGATAAAGGACTAATAACAAGAATATACAAAGAGGTCAATCAAATCAGCAAGAAAAAATTAAACAACCCTATTAAAAAGTGGGAAAAGATATGAACAGAAGAAAGAAGATAGACAAATGGCCAATAAACATTAAAAAATGCTCAATGTCACTAGTCATCATGGAAATGCAAATTATAACCACAATGAGATATCACCCTACCCCAGTCAGAATGGCTTTTATTAGAAAGCCCAAAAACAGAGGGAAGTAAAAAATGGCAGTCAGATAGTGATCTCCTACCTCACTGCTCCCAGGGAAGGAGTTGAAAAATGCCATTAGCTGCTTGCGTGCAGATCACTCACTATGAAAACAGCACTGTGAATTTACAGAGAAACACTGTGGCACACTCAGCCCAAGAAAAGAGGTAACTGGGAGATACATTCACAAATATTGGAGAGTACAGGGAATACAACAGAGTCCAGAGCATGGGAAGGACATGCTCGCCAGGTCACCACAGTGAGACCTGACATACAGGTGGTCATGCACCATCCCCACGGACTTCCCATCCACTCAGTCAGGGACACGGCCAGAATTGGTGCAAAGCTGTTGCTCCAGACAGCAGGCTCTGTGGAAAGGAAGCAATTGTGGGAGCCATAAAGAAATCTCGGGTGCACTGTGCAGAGACTGCTCAGGGCCGGGTAAGGACTGAGCTAAGATACAGATTCCCAGGACAGTATGCAGAAATCTGGGGGCGGGCACCTCACCACTGGAAGTCAGTGGGACCAGGGCACAGGAGTTGAACGGAGAACAACGGGACACGCCCTTAGGGGCTGCCGGCAATTGCCTCCTCGGGACCAAAGCTGGTTGAGAAGAGCTATGTTCGCGGTGTGATCTGAGCCCTGCTGTACACCAGACTGGCAGTCGGCAGCCATCTTTAAGGTCTCCCACCTGAAGCTGACTGTTAGATAGGTTTCTAGGTTCACCCCATGCCTGGCCTGGGGACTCTTTGTCCTGGGCATGACAGGATACACCCTTGGTGGCCATGGACTGCTGCCTCTGTGGGTTCCAGGTGGGATGAGGTCCCTGATCTGTATCGGTGGGAACTTTGTGTATTGGAAACAGTTTGCAGTCCATACATCCGGTCCTCCCTCCCCAGCTCTGGCCTTCTCCTATGTGCCTGCTATGTGTTGGTCCTGGTGCCTTCTCTTCAGGTCCCAGCCCTCCCCTACCCCAGAGATTGGTCATTTTGAAGGTTATTTGCCATAGTGATTCATTTTGTATAAGTACCAGTTCTCATGGCAACTGAATGCCTCAAGTGCCACAGGCTGAACCAGAACAGCTCCCCCTAACCTTGCCCACTTTATTAGGGAGTTTCACTCAGTCCAAGAGTGCCTCCAGCTGCCGCTATTCCCCCAGTGGGAACATCGCCCTGGTGAAGACATCTGGGGATAGAGACGCCCACCCACCTCGCCCTGGGGTCTAGTGGTAGAAAAGGGGTGCACAATTGGAGATCCCCCATCAGCCTATGACACATGGGGATGCATGTCAGAGGGCCAGAAACACGAACTGTGGGAAAACTCGAGAGCCCACAAGTGGTCCAGAGGGGGAAGAGCACGAGCTTGTGGAGAGGGAAGGAAAAAACCTGGATAGAGACTCCACCAATCCTACCATCGGGCCCCTCCCATCAGAAGCAGCCCTCCAAGCCCAGAGAGAGGGTGCTCTGAACTCCATAGCAGTGGCCCCCCCCAGTGGCCAGATAAGCAACCTCTGAGCTGCATAGAATTTTCCCAATTGAGTACTCACACTGCAGCTACAAGCTATTTTGATTCTCCCCCCACATCAGGAGGAGCAAGGACAGAGTAGCCCCTGGGAGCTACAATCCCCTCCCAAAGCTTCGGGCTTTCATATACCCCACCAGGGGTACCAGAGCCTGCCATGGGCACAACAGAATACCTAGGTAACTGGCTACTCCACATAAACTATAATTAACAACAGTGGGAACAACCCCACAGCTAAAAATATTGCCTTCCATCTCAAGCTATTAGGGAGCAGTGGATTCGTTCCCTCAAGTACAAGCTACCAGCTTGGAGCTCAAGCTGGGAGAACAAACTCACTACACTCCACCAGGAAGAGGTGAAGACAACAGGTCAGAGGTAACCCAAGAGGTCCAACAAACTTGCTAAAATACACCTAAGGCAATACAGACCAGTACTCTTCTCCCTGGCTCAACCAAAGAACTATCCTCAGGGGCTTGGGGACAGGGCCATAAACTAGCCCTAACACCCCCAGCTCTTGACCAAGAGGCCAGATGAGAAAGAATCAGTGAAAGAACTCAGGAAACATGAAAAATCAGAGTGAAAATCACCCGCAAAAGAAATCATTAGTTCCACAGCAATGGATACCAACTTAAATGAAATGGGTAGAATGACAGAAGAGGAATTTCATTTATGGATTATAAGAAAGCTCAATGAAGTTAAAGAGAAAATTGAATCCCAGCACAAAGAAACCACAAGAAAAATGCAAGAAATGAATGAAAAATTTTCTGAAGAAATTGAAGTACAATGGAAAAATCAAACAGAAATTCTAGAAATGAATGAGGCACCTCTATAAAACGCAGAGGAAAGCCTTAAGAATAGGCTGGATCATGCAGAGTAAAGAACCTCAGAGCTGGAAGATAACTCCTATGTGCTAAATAAATCAGTCAAAGAGAAAGAACACAAAAACAAGAGGCATGAACAAAGCATAAAGAAATGTGGGATTATGTAAAGAGGCCAAACATAAGAATCATTGGCATCCCTGAGGGTGAGGAAGAAGATTCGCATGGGCTGGAAAATCTATTTGAAGGAATAATAGAGGAAAATTTCCATGGCCTAGCCAGAAATCTCAATATCCTAGTACAAGAAGTGCACAGGACTCCTGGGAGATTCAATGTGAAAATGCATTCACCATGCCACATAATTATTAGGCTGACCAAAGTAAACACAAAAGAGGCACTCCTTTGAGCAGTGAGGCGAATACAGCATGTAACCTACAAAGGGAAACGTACCAGATCAACTGGAGATTTCTCAACTGAAACGTTACAAGCCAGAAGGGACTGGGGACCCATCCTCAGTCTTCTAACACAAAATAATGGCCAAGCCAGAATTCTATATCCTGCAAAACTAAGCTTCTTATCTGAGGGAGAAATAAAGATTTTCCAGACAAGCAATCACTGATAGAATTTTTTAAGTCCAGACCAGGCCTGCAAGAAGTGCTTAGACCTGCATTGTACGCTAACAAGCAATACAGACATTCACCAGTGTAAAACTACCTAAAAGCCAAAACTCCAGAACCCAGATTTTACAATGGTTCAGGAGGTAAAACAAAACAAGAGTCTACCCAACAGGATAAACAGAAATCCACACCAAATATAAATTCTCTCAATAAATGTGAATGGCTTGAATTGCCCATTGAAGAAACATAGGCTGGCTGAATGGATTAAAAAATACAAGCCAAGTATCTGCTGTCTCCAGGAAACGCATCTTACACACAAGGACTCATTCAGACTCAAGGTGAAAGGGTGGCACACAACTTTCCAGGCAAATGGAAACCAAAAGAAATCTGGGGTAGCCATTCTTATATTAGAAATTATGAACTGTAAAGCAGGAAAAGTAAAGAAAGACAAAGAAGGTCACTATATAGCGGGGAAGGGAAAAATCTTACAAGAAGACTTAACAATCCTAAATATTTATACACCCAACACAGGAGCACCCAGATACATAAAGCAAATATTGCTTGATCTACACAACATAATAAGTAGCAATGCCATAATAGCCGGGTACTTCAACACCCTACTGACAGAACTGGATAGGTCCTCCCCACAGAAAATAAGCAAAGAAACAATGGACCTAAACAGGACACTAGAACATTTGGCCTAACAGACATCTACAGGACACTCCACCAAAATAACACTGAATATACGCTTTTCTCATCAGCTCATGGAACTTTCTCTAAAGCGGATCACATCCTAAGGCCACAAAACATATCTCAACAAATTTAAAAAAATAGAAATCATACCATGTATCTTTTCAGACCACAGCAGAATAAAATTAGAAATCAATTCCATCAGAAACACACATCTCTATCCAAAAACATGGAAATGAAACAATCTATTGCTGAATGACTATTGGGTCAAGGAGGAATTCAGATGGAAATGAAAAGATTCCTCGAACTAAATGATAATGGGGACACAAGTTATCAGTATCTGTGGGATACAGCAAAAGCAGTCCTGAGAGGAAAACTCATCGCCTTAACTGGCCACATCCAAAAGACAGAAAGTTCACAAATGAGTAAACTAATGAATCGTCTCAAGGAAATGGAAAAGGAAGAGCAAACCAACCCTAAACCCAGCAAAAGAAAAGATATAACCAAGATAAGAGCAGAACTAAATGAAATCGAGAACAAAAGAATAATACGGAAGATTAATAAAACGAAAAGTTTGTTTTTTGAAAAGATAAACAAAACAGACAGGCCACTTGCCAGTTTTACCAGAAGCAGAAAGGAAAGGACTCTAATAAGCTCAATTAGAAATGAAATAGGAGAGGTCACAACAGATATCACAGAAATACAATACATCATCTTCGAATACTATAAAAATCTCTATGCCCAAAATCATGAAAATGTGGAGGAAATGGACAAATTCTTGGAAACACACTACCTCCCTAGGCTCAATCAGGAAGAAATAGAATACCTAAACAGACCAATATCAAGCACTGAAATTGAAGCAGTAATAAAAAATCTTCCAACAAAAAAAGGTCCTGGACCACATGGGTTCACGCCTGAATTCTACCAAACCTACAAAGAAGAACTGGTGCCTATACTGCAGAAATTATTCCATAACATTGAGAAGGATGGAATCCGCCCAAACTCATTCTACAAAGCCAATATCACCTTGATACCAAAGCCAGGAAAGGACAGAGTGAGAAAAGAAAACTACAGACCAATATCCCTTATGAATATACATGCAAAAATTCTCAATAAAATCTTAGTGAACCGAATTCAAATGTACATCAAAAAAATAATTCACCATGATCAGCTGGGCTTCATCCCCGAGATGTAGGGATGGTTCAACATATGCAAATCTATAAATTTAATTCACCACATAAATAAAAGCAAGAACAAAGACTACATGATCCTCTCAATAGATCCAGAAAAGGCTCTTGACCAAATTCAGCACCCTTTTATGATAAGAACTTTTAACAATATAAGCATAGATGGCTCATACCTCAAAATTATTAAAGCCATATACGATAAACCTACAGCCGATATACTGAATGGGGAAAAATTGAAAGCATTCCCCCTTAAAACAGGAACCAGACAAGGTTGCCCACTATCTCCACTTCTATTCAACATAGCGCTGGAAGTCCTTGCCAGAGCAATCAGACAAGAGAGAGGAATCAGGGGTGTCCAAATGGAGGCATAAGAGATCAAACTTTCACTTCTCATAGGTGATATGATATTATATCTAGAAAACTCCAAAGATTCAACCAAGAGACTACCGGAATTGATAAATGAATTAAGCAAAGTCTCAGGATACAAAATCAATGCACACAAATCAGTAGTCTTCATATACACCAATAATAGTTAAGCTGAGAAACAAATCAAAGACGCGTTACCTTTCACATTTGCACCAAGAAAAATTAAATATTCAGGAACATATCTAACTAAGGATGTGGGAGACCTATATAGAGAGAACTACGAAACACTGAGAAAAGAAATTGCAGGGGATGTAAATGGATGGAAAGCCCTACCACGCTCTTGGATCAGTAGAAACATCATTGTTAAAATGTCTATACTACCTAAAGTGATTTACAGAATCAATTCAGTCCCTGTCAAAATACCAACAACACTTTTTGGAGATCTAGAAAAAATAATTCTGCACTTCGTGTAGAATTACATGTAGAGAAGACCCCATCTAGCCAAAGCAATCTTAAGCAAAAAGAACAAATTGGGAGGCATCAATCTACCAGACTTCAAACTATACTACAAGCCATAATAACCAAAACAGCATGGTACTGGCCCAAG
The DNA here is from genome assembly GCA_023783475.1 of Daubentonia madagascariensis. Classification (NCBI taxonomy): domain Eukaryota; kingdom Metazoa; phylum Chordata; class Mammalia; order Primates; family Daubentoniidae; genus Daubentonia; species Daubentonia madagascariensis. The sequence continues at coordinate 856,053 of JAKFHU010002592.1, forward strand.
AACAGAGACATAGACCAATGGAACAGGACTGAGAACCCAGATATAAAACCATCCTATCCTCATACTGTCATCTGAACTTTGACAAAGTACACGATAACATACACTGGGGAAAATAATCCCTATTCAATAAATGGTGCTGGGAAAACTGGATAGCCACATGTAGAAGACTGAAACTAGATCCACACCTCTCACCTCTCACAAAAATCAACTCACAATGGATAATAGACTTAAACCTAAGACGTGAAACCATAAGAATTCTAGAAGAAAACATTGGAAAAACTCTTCTAGAAATTGGCCTAGACAAAGAATTTATGAAGAAGACTCGCAAAGCAATCACAGCAGCAACAAAAATAAATGAATGGGACCTGATCAAATTAAAAAGCTTCTGCACAGCCAAAGAAACTATCACTACAGCAAACAGACAACCTACAGAATGGGAGAAAATATTTGCATGCTACACATCTGATAAAGGAGTGATAACCAGAATCTGTACAGAACTTATGAAAATCAACAAGAAAAAATTAAACAACCCCATTAAAAAGTGGGCAAAGTACATGAACAAAAACTTTTCAAAAGAAGATAGACTTATCACCAACAAGCATATAAAAAATTGCTCAACCTCTGTAATCATCAGGGAAATGCAAATCAAAACCACAATGAGATACCAGTTAACTCCAGTGAGATTGGCTTATATCAAAAGTCTCAAAACAACAAATGTTGGTGGGGATGAGGACAGATGGGAACACTCATACACTGCTGGTGGGACTGCAAATTAGTACAACATCTATGGAAAGTAATATGGAGATACCTTAAAGAACTAAAAGTAGAACAACCATTTGATCCAGCAATCCCACTACTGGGTATTTATCCAGAGGAAAAAAAGACATTCTATAATAAAGACATCTGTACTGGAATGTTTATAGCAGCACAATTCACAATTGCAAAGATGTGGAAACAACCCAAGTGCCCATCAATACATGAGTAGATTAATAAAATGTGGTATATGTGTACCATGGCATATTACTCAATAAAAAACAAAGGTGAATTAACACATCTGGTATTATCCTGGGTGGAGCTAGAGCCCATTCTTCGAAGCAAAGTATCACAAGAATGGAAAAACAAGCACCACTGGTACTCGCCATCAAATTGGTACTAACTGATCGATACTTATGTGCTCACATGGAAATAATATTCATCAGGGGGCGGGCAGGTGGGCGGGGAGTGGAGAGAGTGTGGAAAAACTCTCACCTAATGGGTGCGGGGTGCACAGTTTGGGGGATGTCCACGATTGTAGCTCTTGCTCAGGCAGTGCATAGGCAATATATATAACCAAAGTGTTGTACCCACATAATATTCTGAAATTAAAAAGAAAAGTGCAGAAACAATAGATCCTTGTGTGGATGCAGAGAGAATGGAACACTTATACACTGTTGGTGGGACTGCATATTAGTGCAATACTTATGAAAAACAATATGGAGATTCCTCAAAGAACTAATAGTAGTCCTTGCATTCAATCCAGCAATCCAACTATTGGGTATCTACCCAAAGGAAAAGAAGACTTTTCATCAAAAAGACACCTGCACTTGAATGTTTACTGCAGCACGATTCACAATTGCAAAGATGTGGAATCAACCCAGTGCCCATCAATTCATGAATGGATTAATAAGATGTGTTATATATATACCATGGAGTACTACTCAGCCATCAGAAAGATGAATTAATACCTTTTGCAACAATCTGGACAGAACTGGAGACCATTCCCCTAAGTGAAGTATCTCAAGAATGGGCAAACACACACCACATATACACACTATTAAATTGGAACTAGCCAATAAGCACACATGTGCACAGAGGGAAGTAAAACTCAGTGGAAATAAAAAAGGGGGGAGTGGGTGTGGAGGAAGGGCAAAAACCTATCTAATGTGTACAATGAACACTATTTGGGTGATGCGCACACCTATAGCTGGGACACAAGCATTACAAAAGTGATCCATGTAACCTAAAACATTTGTACCCCCTTAATATTTTGAAATAATAAGAAACCAAAAACAATCAAAACCAAAAAAACCAAGCAAACAAAACCCCAGGTAAATGTATAAAATGTATTTTATTTGTACAATGTAATACAACTCAGCAAGGAAAAGAAATCAACTATTAATATATGGAAAAACACATATTAATCTCAAAACACTATTGACAAGTGAATGAAACACGACCAAAAAGTATATCCTATATATTACTTCCATTTTATAAAATTCTTTTATAAAGCAAAGCAATCGATAACAACATAAAGCAGGTCAGTGATTGTCTGGGCAGGGCAGCGAGGGGAGGGCTGGGACATGGGAATTATGAGGGACATTAGAAAACTTTGGGAGGTGATGGATATAGTCACTATCTTGATTGTAGTAATGGTTTCACAGGTGTCTACATATCAAATTATGTCAGACTTATTAAATTGTAGATTTTAAATTTGTACAATTGACTGTCAATTATACCACAGTAAAAAATGGAAATTAAAAAAAAAGAAACCCAAGCCCCTTTTGGAGAAAGTGGGGATGGGGGTAGGACTACATAGCCACTTCAGACAGGATTTAGGCTCAGGGTGCTGTCCAGGTGGGGGCTTGTTTCCTGGCAATAGGATGAGAACCCAAGAAGTGTGTCCAGGGGGTCTGCCAGAGCAGAATTATCACCCGGCAGCCAGTTCCTGGCCCCATTTGAGCAGTGAGCTTAGCTGAGGGTGGCTTGCTCTTTTTCCCAGGGACAAAGTTAGGATTGGCCACAGTCGTCTTCCTGCCAAACTCGCCATCAGATAGCCCCACCTGCCTTTCCAGCAGCGTCACCAGAACCTCTTCATCCCCACCCTGTGCTTCCCAAGACCTGCCTATGCTTTTCCTGGCGGCACATCTGGCCCCTACATATTCCTCTTCAGGCCTCATCGACATTCTGCAGGGGACGTATCCGGAGCACCTGGATCTTTGCTTTTACCCCCTCATCCCAAAATGCTCACCCTCGGCTTAAGCCCCTCAGCTCATAGCCTTGGTGATTCGTACTCTAAGCGCGGCTTGCACGTGTGTGGTATTTCCACTCACTCCTTCAGAACGGAGATTCTCTGTGCTTTTGCCACTTATGGATTCCCCATGGCACTCAGCGCAGGGCCTTGTAGACTGGAGGGATCCAGTGAAGTTCGCTGGATGATTGAGAATGTACTGAGCTCTAAACCCCTATCAGTGTTTCTCGCCCTTCTGCATGTCCTTGGAATGTAATTCCTGCCACTGCAAGTTTGGCCAGAAATTCTCCCCAAACTTGCCAGCCCTTGTCCTCATCTTTCAGTGCCCCCCTCCTTCATTCCCGGCTCCTTTTAGAATCAGTCAGTTAGAGCTCTTTTTTTTTGCAGTGGACTCTCCTTTTCTCTCCTCAGGACCCCTAACCCCTGTCTGTCTTCCCTGGGGCGCCCTAGCTCCTGCCCTTCTCTCCACAGCGGCCCCAGCCCCGCCCCGCCCCCCTTTCTCAGCCTCCTCCCAGCCCCTTTCTCTGCAGCCCCCGCCTCTGTCACTGCGCTGTTGGATCTACACCAGACTCACTCCCCTCCCCTTCGCAGCTCTCTTGTAGCCCCTCCCCAGGGCGGTCTTAGGGCCCGAGGCTTTCCCCAGCCCAACCCCATCCAACCCATCCCAGTCGGGTCCAGCCTGGCCCCCAGTGACTCAGGCCCTTATTTAGCCGGCAAGGAGGAGCCTAGTTGAGTGGCTGGCAGGCAGGCTATGGGGAGGTTCGAAACCCTTCAGCAGAGCCAGTGGGCAGACCACACCGTCTCTGGTCACTGGGCTGCTCAGCGACCTCCACGCCAGAGGGGCCACGCTCCACCCCTGTGCGCCCTCTTCTCCCTCTCTCCCTCTCCTGATACCTAAGCCAGACTCACTCTTCGGCCAGCCTGGTTCCCCCCCACCCGTCGGGGACACTGGGGCTCTGGGCAGTAGATTGCCAAGGAGAAGTTCCCTGCTGCAGCAGCCCCCGCCCCGGCCCCGCCACAGGTGCCGCGGGCTTCTCTCACCAGCTCTAACTGCAACCCCGCAGCCCACGCCTCCCCCATCCTTCAGGCGAAGGCTGCGCAGGACAAGCCCTGCCGCTTGCCACCCGCGCCCCAGATCCGCTCAGCCACGGCACCTGGGCACCCACAACGAGGCCCCGAACAAGGTAAGTAGTTGGTGGCAGCAGGAAAGGAACAGGTAGGTGGCCGTTTCGCTCTACAGTGTGGCCAGGCTCCCGACTGGAGGATGCACGCAGGGGTGTGGTGGGGGTGTAGGGCTGAGGGGAGGAGCACTCCAGCGCCAACCCCGGTAGCTTTGAAGCCCCACCAACATTCCGCTCTCCCACCCCCAAAGCTGGATGTTTGGACGCCAACCTGGAGGTGTGAAAACTGCTTCCTTCTTCCCCACCCCGCCGGGAGGGCAGCCGCTGGAATCAGATCCTGAGGGGTAGGCTGCCAGGGGACTCTGCAAGGCTGGGTTCTCCACAGTCCGCAGTCCGGGAGGTCAGCCTGGGCAGAGGCACCTGAGCCCCCTCCTCAGACTGCGGATGACCATTCCCCACCCCCACCCAGCACTCAGAGTGGGGGATTTCACTGTGCTCCATCCAGCTCCAAGAAGCTTTTCTGCATTAAGCCACAGTTTATTCCTCTGTCAAATGGGGACACCAAAGTCCACTCATAAGGCTGCTGTGAGCATTGCAGGAGGTAACGTATGTGAAGAAGCACAGCACAGTTCTTGGCAAGCAGTGAGCACTCACTTTTACTTCTCTTTCCTCTTGACCTTTCAACCTTTAAGAATTCTGGCACATTTTTTGTGGGGTTGGACTCTGCACCCCCTAGGTACAAATCATGCTGAATTAACTACCTCAGGGACAGGCTCAGGAAAAAAGTGGGGGTGGGCAGGAAAGATCCAGAAGGAAATGGAAACCTGCCAGCGAGAGGAGAAACCCAGGTGACCGAAGAAATCCAGGAAGAGGAAGAGCCCAGGAAAGTGGGAGGGGATGCCAGCAGGGAGATAGAACCCAAAGAGGAAGTAGAGCCCCAGGGATTTGAACAGGGGAGCCCCCAGAAGAAAAATTAGATCCCAGGTAGAAAGGAGTGAAGCCTCAGAGATCTAGAGAGGATAGTGGAAAGAAAACATGGTGCCACAGGGACTAAGGGACAGGGAACTCCCCAGAAACCCAGGAGAGAAATAAGATCGTAGAAAAGGGGCAGAGCCCCAAGGATGCAGGGAGGAGACCACTGGAGAGACGAGACTGCAGAAAATGGGTAGGGCCCCCGTGACGCAGGGAGGGATCTCAAGAAAAAGGACTACAGAAAAGGGGTGGAATCAGGTGGAGGAAAAGAAGGGTTCCTAAAAGAGGAAAAACTTCAGAAGAATGGTAGAGGGGTATTGTGCCAGGAATTTAGGGGGAGAACACAGAAAAGAGAAAAGCCAAGAGATGTAATGATAGGTAGTCCCCAAAAGAGATAAGATTCCAGAAAAAAAGCTGAAGCCCCAGAGAGAGATGAAGGGATAGGGGCCAGATAGAATGAGGACCCAAAGTGGGATGGGACTCTGAATCTAAAGGAAGAGTATTCCAGGAGGGAGATAGGACCCCTCATAAGGGTGGCCTGTATGTTGGAGGTACACCAGAAAAGGGAATTAGGTCCAGGGATTTGGGGCCAGGAGAAAGGACTGAAGATAAGGGGTGGAGTTGCAGAGAGGCAGGGAGGGGACACTGAAAAAGCAGTATAGCCCCAGGATGTGGGCAGAGGACTCTGACATAGAAAAGACCCCCAAATGGGTACAGCTTCATAGATGGAAGGGTAAGAGTCCCCAGGAGAGCTAAGACCCCAGGAAAAAAGGTGAAGCCCCAGGGACATAGACAGCAAATCCTAGGAGAAAGTTAGGACTCTATAAAAGGGGCAGACGATTGTTAACAAGTATGGGATTTCTTTCTGGGTTGATGAAAATGTTCCCAAAGTGATTGTGGTGATAGTTGCATAATTCTTAGACTATACCAAAAACCGTTGAATTGTATACTTTAAACATGTGAATAGTATGGTATCTGAATTATACCTCAATACAGTGTGTCTGTGTCTGTGTGTGTATATATATATACACACACACACACACATATGGAAGGAGGGAAGGAGGGGGAGAGAGAGAGAGAGAGAGAGAGCTGAATTCCAGAGAGAATTCAGACCTTCAAAATGGATGGCCCTAGATATAGAGTAAGAGGACACCAGAAGGGATATAGGGCACCAGAAAAAAAGTGTGCCCTGCAAAATCGATGGGACATGAAAAAGGGGTAACTCCAGTGATTTGGAGGAGGTATGTTGAAAAAAGGACAGAAGAAAAGAGTTGAAGTTACAGGGATGTAAAGGGGATTCTAGGCAAGAAAACTGCCTAAAGGTGGAGGATTTCCAGGGCTTTAGGTAGGGGACTCCAGGAGAGAAGTATGGTTGCCAATAAGAGTTGGAACCCCAATGATTTGGGGATGGAACTGCAGGGGATAGAATGAGCCCCAGGGACTTGAAGAATGTGACTCTAAGATAGTTACGGGACTTCAAAAAGCGGCAATAGCACTAGAGATTGGTTAAAGGTATTGTAAAAAAAGAGGGGATAAGACACATAAAAGTGGTAGAGCTTAAGAGACTCAGGACAAGAAGGGGTACCCCATAAAAATCTGGGGTACCAGATACTTGGGGAATAGAGCAACTCAGAGAGAGATGTCAGTACCTAGAAAAAAAGTAGGTCCCTAGGAAAGGAGCAATTTAGCAAGCAAGGGGGCTTCAGGTAGATGTGTGACCTCAGGGACTTAGGGGTAGAGACTCCAGGAAAACAGTGGGACCACTGAATTGAGGAGGGGTCTTTCAGGGAAGGAGTTTTTATCCCAGGAGAGGACTGCAACCCTATCCAGAGGACTGAAACCCCAGCCTGAACTCCATGTTTTACTTGTTTTCCCCCTAGCCTGCTGGGCTGAGATGTCTGTGGCTTAAGGCTGTGACAGATGAATAGACCCTCAAGGAGGGGATGGGGCTAGGCCACAACCCCCAGCCTCAGGATCTTAATTAAAACCTTCCCTGCCACTACCTCCTTCCTTCCTTTATCACAGGCACCCACCCTGGCCATAATCTTAAAAGGTTTGCATGGTCACTAAGTTTCAAGTGATATTTGGGCAGAGAGGCCTTGCTTTCTTCAGATTTCGGCTACTTAACTACTAGCTTGAGGTTTTTTACCCCACCCCCCACCCCACATACACACATACTCATTTAAGGCTCACTTTATTTCTGTTTTAGCTGTTTTATTAATGTATCTTTATTATTATAATCACTGCTGTCAGCACCTTACCTAAAATATAAACCTACTAAGGAAAAGTGACATCATGTGATAAGACAAAATCCAAAATTATGTATTAACTAGTTCTGTGTTGAACTTGGGGGTGCTTAAATAATTCACTTTTTTCCATCTGAGCCTCAGTCTCTTCATCTGAAATTCTCTGTGCCATTCTGTGATTCTATGAACCAGTTTCTGGGCAGCACATTTATTCATCTACCTCAGGGTGTCAATTAGGGGAGTCATGGCAATTGTTGGCACTCAGGGCAGCCTATTGGAGTCTCAAGATCTCCCTAGGTAGTGTCACTGCCAAATCATACTAGTGGACCCAGCTGGGCCACCAGAGGCTCCTGGGAATCCAAAGTTTGGTGCAGGTGCAAGAAGATTTTGCCTGCCAGCCTAGGCTTGGTGGTCTGAGAGTCACTGATGCCTCCACCCTGTATTATGTCAGTGAGTGAGACAAGTGACTGTTTGATTGCTATGCCTGCTGCTCGCCGCTCGGAAGAAAGATCATGTGTCTAGAAGGCAGCTTCAGGGGGGCTGTGAGTGCCCCATTATCTCCAACCCTGAACTCATAGCCAAGTGCCTTTGGATGTGGCACCAGGCAAACCCAAAAAGTGTTCAATCAGTATGCCCAGAAAAGATCTCTGAAGGGTTCCACTGCTCCCACAGAGTCCAGTGCCCCCTCAGGTGCTCCCATCCCATGGGAATCCTAATTTATTAAATTGGTCAGTCGGGCCAGCATTGGTTTCAGAGGATGCTGGGTAAATTTCTTGTCCCTTTGTTCTCTCTCTGCCCTACCCAGAGTCTCTGCATTTGGTGGTAGCAGCCAAGGAGTAGAGCCGTTGTGAGGGACTGCACTGTTGCTGCTGACACAAACCTACGGAGAGAGACCCAGAAGGACTAAGGTTTGTTGATGGGTCTTGTTGAGGACCTAAAAATCCAGGAATTATGTCAGTAACATTTTTAAACTAACACTGCTGTTTAGTTTGTGGTAAGTACCCATATGTGTAAATTATGGACATTCTGAGCTTGACTGGTCCCTATGCACACTCTTTAGCCACTAAGAACCAAGTGCCCACACCCCGCCCCATAGACTTGTCCTCTATGTCTTCTCAGCTCCCATTAGGGCCAAACACAGCAAACCCACTGTGTCCCAGGTATCTTTCTCCCTCTTACTCCCTGAGCTGAAGTGAGGGGCACTTGTTCTACCCCGAGATCCATAAGAAAAGGAAAAATAAACCATCTTCCTCCCTTCCTTTCCATCCCAAGGAAAACACCGCCAGGGTAAAGTAGGCTCCACCCAGCCTCCCTAACTGGAGAAAAGAATTAATATTTGGTCTTTAGTCTCTCTCTACCTCCTCTCCATACCCATGCTACAGTTAGCTATAGTGTAGTGGGTCACCTCCATGGATGTGAAAACTGGAAGGGAACGAGATTATCCTCCTCATTTTACAGATGGGAAACTGAGACCTACAGAGAAGAAGGGATTTTTTCAGGCTCCCACACTGTTAGTGGCAGAATAGAGTGCAGAGTTCATATTACCATTCTCTTCCCTCTCAGCCCCACCCCTCCCACCCATCCCCACACGACTCCGGGTCCTCTCCAGTATTAGACCAGTTCATTCACACTGAAATGTTAGCCATCTTTTGTGTTTTGCCTCCCAGATGGATTGCCCCTTAAAAGAGGACCTCAGGATAGGTTATCCTTAACCAAAGGAATGAACCTACCAGATAGGCTGAGAAAAATTGGAATAAGGGAGTGGAGTGGGACAGGAAGGGAAGGGGCCTGACGTGGAGAAATATGGGCAATGTCTTCATTTGGACTTAGATTTATAAAACTACCCAGCTCAAGTATGACACCCCCACAAAGCTCTATGCCCCCTGAAAAGTTCTCCTCCTGAATACAGCCCTGAAACAGATACCTCAGACAGGAGTGAAATGACAAAAGGCCATGGTAAACACCCATACTATTTTATGTTTTACTCCCCACCCACCACTCAGTGGACCCAGACCACTCTTAGTCATCTGAAGATTGTTTTATGGAAGGTGGGATTTCCAAGGAATCTCAATTCTATCACTTACTTTGGCCTTAGGACTGCATTTTTCTCCCTGGAAACCAGTTCCTTTTCCTCTGGGGTTATTATACTGTGGGATGGCTACATGGCCTCCTTCACCAAACAAGTCCTAGGAGTTAGACAAAGAAATAAGCAATAAAGCTTTGAAGTTTATAAGAGTTTTTCAGGGGAAGGGGTTGTGTGAGTAGGGGAAGATCAATTTATAGATACTAGTTTTTCAGAATCCCCTTTAGGTACTGAGTACTGGCCTATTATTGTGCATGTCATCTTGCCAATCCACTACCCTGGGAACAGGAATAGGAAGGCAAATACTTACTTTTCTTGCTCTAGTGTGAATTCTACACTGGTTATGTGTGTGAGTGGCAGTATGTGTGTTCATGGATGTATCTGTGAGTGTGATCAGTTGCACAGGTCAGTTGTACAGGTTTGTGTATTCATATTTCAGCTAAAAATAGAACGGTTAATATTGTTGGTTAACTTTGGCATGAGTGAAAACAAGCTTCCAACGACAAGATTCATGTATTCCCATTTCCCTAAATACGATAGAGGGGGGTCTGTGTGCACATCAGTCTTGGCAGACACACTCACACACAAAAAGCATCACTGGAGAGGATGTTCTTAAAGGAACACTACTGCTGTTTACTTGACATAGTGATTCTTAGAGTAGAAACAAGTTCTCAGGTTAGAGACTAGATCTTTGAAAATGACTGGGCCAACTGGGAGCCTGGGGAGCTGAGTTCTTGTCTTGACTCTTAGAACAACTTACTATGTGAGCTTGGGAAGATCTCTTCAACTCTCCAGGTCTGTTTTCCCCATTTGCAAACTTGAGTTGATGCCCCAGCCTTGCTCTTCTTATAGTTTTGGAGGTTGGGGAGGCGAAACACCAAACACAGTGCCTAGCCCAGAGTAGGGGCTCAATATATGGCAGCTATTGTTCCATGAAAGGAAGAGGCTATGCCCTGTACTTGGCTCCATATTGCCTGTCTGACTTCCTCCCTAAAGGGAGCCAACTCCTTGGCCCTAGGGAAGCTCCTGTCAAAGTGATGAGGGTGGATAATAGGTAGGTAGACTTGGAATGGTAGTAAATCACTTTGAGCTCAGAAAGCTCTACCTCCACCAAGTTCAGAGCAGGAAGTATTGGCATCAGCCCATTTGCTCTTGGACCTCTGCCCAAGTGCACATGGAGTGGCATTACTCCTTTCTATTTGCTTCTTTATGGGTGGTGGGGCCTTTTGTCAGGACTATACCTCCAGAGCCTCTATTCCCTCCACCTTCCCCCAACCATACCCATTCATTTGCTCACAGATTTTTTAAAGTTCTTTCATTGGATATACATACAGAAGGTTCAATGGCCAGGCCAACCCTCCATGTGGGTGAAGTGGTTACCGCCTCTTTGCAGTTTCAGGGATGCCAAGTGAGGTCCTGCAGCCTAAAAAGTTATTCTCCTGAATGTTGCTGCCATTTTAACCCTACAAGTGCTAGACATTTAAGTGGGAATGAATTTATTAGATGTGGTTTTAACAGCACTTGGTCCCTGAAGGGAGAAGAAGACATGGCTATGACCTTAGGCAAATTGCCTCTCCTCTCTCCCTCACTTTCTTCATCTGCAAAATGGAGCTGATCATTCCCATCTTGATTGCCTTACAAGGTCTCAGGAGGATCAGATGAGACAAAGCATGTTTTTTGTGAACCAAAACAGCACAGGTCAAACATTCATTCTCAAGTCTAAGAAATAAAAATCAATCAACACAAATGAAAAATGGGGCTGAGGACAAAGGCGTAACTCAAATATGAAATTTGACACAAGCACTATTTCTGTTGCCACTAAGAATGATGAGAGGAGATCAAACTGAGGGATGGAAGTGTATGGACATCAGTAGAAGATGTCTAACTTTCCGCCCTTAGTTTGATCATCACTGAAATTCAGCCAGCTGCCCTATTTTTCTTTGTATTTTGATTTTTCATTTTTGTTTTTCTTTTTTTATTTTCAGGTGATTTCAGCGTGGGAAAGATGGGGATTGGGGGAGTGGGGTGGGAGGTGGAGACACCTAGGGCAAGGTCCCAACTGTCAGCGGGCTGTTCCTTTTTCCCAGTCCCAGTGTAAGGACTGGGCCCTTTACATCTCTGGAGGAGACTTCTTTTATGGTGCAGATGGTTTAAGGGCCTGCGAATTTTCCAGCCCAGAACCATCCTGGCCTCCAACCTTGTGCATGGACAAGAGACTCCAAAATCACCCTCTTTGTCCAGTTCACAAAGCTGGGAGCTGGCCACACAAGCTGCCTGGCTGCTGTCTGTTTAGGCAGAAGCCATCCTACCTGCAACAGGAAGTACCTAGGGCGAGGTGATTCCCCAGGGGCCAATAGACATTTGAGGGTGGCAGTGGGGGTACAGGTGGGAGAGACCCATGGTCCTTTCTAGGAACAGAACAATTGGGGTATGGTCTTGAACCAGTTTGTCTCTAAACTTATCTAAAATTTTTCCCCATCCCCTTTGAGAGAAGCACTGCCTTCTCCTTAGGGGTAGATCTGGGAACCAGACAATGAGACTGGAGGAAGCCAGGAGGTGGAGGTCCAGTCTTCTATGATGCTGCTCACAGCCAAGTGACTTGAGTCCAGGGTCCCCAGCTGGGCTATGGACCTGCTCGACCTACCTCACAGGGTTGTTGTAAGGATGCCATGAGATCATGTGCCCAACACAGAGGAGGACTCAATAAATATCTGTTGAATAAATCCGTACATGTGATAGTGCTTTGCAAACTATAAAGCTCCATACCAAGTGGTAGGTATAGTCAGGCCACTCTGTGATGCAGTCACATGAAGAAAGTGATTTTTGCCACCCACCCCTACCCCTAACTCAAGACTGGAGCATGGGACGGAAATGGAGAGAAGAGGAGAAGTTGGAAGCAGTAAATAAAAGAATAAGAGAACAGTAAAGAAAAGAAAGACCCAGGGCCAGGTGACTCTCCAGGGGCCTATAGGCGTTTGAGAGTGGCAGTGAGGGTATAGGCAGGAGGAACTCAGGGCTCTTTCTAGGGACAGAAGAGCAGAGTTCCAATGGAGCTTAAATGTTTACATCAGTGCCCCAGCTCCTGTTTTTACACCTCCAATGATGGTAATGGTTTTCCTGCTGAGGCAGCCTGTTCTAATCATAGCCAATTCTAACCGTCACAAAGTATAATATTTCCTTATATTAAGCTGACATCTGCTTCCTTACAGCATCTAGTTGGTGCCACATAGAAAATGGCTAATGCCTTGATACCAAGTGAGCATTCAGTAAGTGTCTGTTGACTGACATATGAGCAAATGCTAGGGAGGAGTAGACTATCTCCTGTCATTTCAGGAGCCAATCAATGCAGCCTTGGATGTACTGAAGCCTCAATAAATATGTGGCAAATAAATGAATGAATGACCATCCCAGGGTAGGCATGACTACTACAAACTCTTAGACCTAAATAGTCCCTTTACAGACCATCCTAATCTATAAACCTGCCTCTCAAGGAACTTTAAGCCATCCCATAGGGTCCTGGGTCCTCAGTATAACCATCTGTTTGTTCAGTGACTTTGGGCCAGATTGCAGTGTTACAGTACAAAGAAAAATCTCCTATTGATTCACTCTCATTCTCTTCCACATCTCAAGGCTTATGGAAGGAAAAATGCAATAGGAACTGGCAGTCTAGAGCAAAAGACAACAGTTAAATCCAATGGGTGACAAATGTTCAAATAGAGGATTCTATGGGAGCACAGAGGCAGGTATACTTGAATCCTTCTGGCTGCGGTCCCCAACTGGTACCAGTCCGTGGCCTGTTAGGAACTGGGCCACACAGCAGGAGGTGAGTGGTGGGCAAGTGAGTGATGCTTCATCTATATTTACAGCTGCTCCCCATAAGCTCTGCCTCCTGTCAGATCAGTGGCAGCATTAGATTCGCATAGGAGTGTGAACCCTACTGTAAACTGCGCATGTGAGGGATCTAGGTTGTTCACTCTTATGAGAATCTAATGCCTGATGATCTGAGGTGGAGCCGAGGTGGTGATGCTAGCACTGGAGAGCAGCTGCAAATACAGATTATCATTAGCAGAGAGGTTTGACTGCACAATAAATGTAATGCACTTGAATCATCCCCAAGCCATCTCCTCACCCGCCCCCCGGTCTGTGGAAAAATTGTCTTCCATAAAACCAGTCCCTGGTGCCGAAAAGGTTGGGGATCGCTGCTTCTGGCCAGGAGTGGTTGCGGGAAGGGATTCTAAAGCTGAGTCTTGAAAGATGAAGGGGCTTTACATAGAAGTGAGGTGGGAGGAGTGGTAGAAAGGGGGCAGCCCGTTCATATAGAGAGAACTTTATAAAGTCCTGGATGTGCATTCATGAGAAATGGCAGAAGATTGCAAAATGGCCAAGGCTTCCTAAATGGGGTCTCACAATGTGAATGCAGCAGGAACAGATCCCACCCTAATTCAGTTTGATTCTAGAGGTGACCCAGAATTTGGCAGGAAGCTGGTCCGTGATTAAGGAATCGTCATAGCTGTTCTGATCGCACTGTTCATTTCCGCTGCTCTCATCTCACCTATCACCATCACAATTGCTGCCAGCATCATCACTGCTGTCAGGACTGTCATCACTGCTACCTGAGGTGTCACCCTAATTGCCACTGTTCCAGTCCACCATCATTCCCATTACCTCATCCATGCCTTTCACCACTGACACCCATCATACCTCTGGCCATTACCCTCTTAGCCAGTGTTTCTCAAATAACCCAGGAAGCGGAGGGAAATATTTTGTCCCTCCGAGGATCCTGGGTATGCAGCCCAAAGCAGCTAACTACAAGCCAAAGTTTCTTTGAAATCTTGTGTTTTGTATTAAATATCCATGAAGTTTTGTTTTCTTTGATATAGCCATGCTTGTTTTAAGATAAAAGCAATGCTATTTTGAATTGTTTATTTTCCCCTCCCCAAATCTATAAGTAAAATTGATACTTGCATGAAGGTGTTTTGTATTCATCCTGACACTTTGTATATCCTTCAGCACCTGACATTTTCCCCTGCTTCCATCCCCCCAGAAATACACCTACCCCAGTTTAACAATCATTTAGGGGGCAACAGAACATAACAGTTAAGACGATGGGTCCTAGAGTCAAATAGCCTGGGTTTTAATCCTAAAATCCTGTGGTATGACCTTGGGAAGTTTACTTAACCTTTTTCATCGTGTTTTCTCATCTATAAGATAGTATCTACCGCCTAGGATTGTTCTGAGAAACCAATGAGTCAGTGCATGTAATGTCTAAACACAGTGCCTGGCACGCAATATATGCTCAGTAAGATTTTTAGAAACCGTGGCTGAGCCAATTCAGCCTTTACAGAGCACTTTACTCTGTGCCAGACAGTGATAGGTTACATTGTCGGGGGAGACAGTGGAGTCAGACATGGAGCTAACTTTTAAACTGCTCACACCTGGTGGCAGTCTGTGGAGGAGAAGAGGGGCTCATTATAGACTATAAAACAAAATGTAATTAATATCACAAGAAAGAAAAAAAATCAAGATGTGTCACAGAGAAGTTAGCATTTAATAAGGATCTTCAAAGACAGGTGGGATAAAGACAGAAGCATACCAGATTGGAGGAAGCCCATGGGCAAAAGGGCAGAAGTGGGAAAACCTGAGGCAAACTGAAGAAGCGAACGTTGCAGTTTGATTGGAGTGTGGGATTTTGGGAATAGGGAGAGATAAGATTAACCTGTCAAAGAAAAACCTATGTGTAGAAGAGAAATTACTGGTGAGGGATTTCAGCAAGATATTAACAATGATTGTGTTTAAGCATTGGGACTCTAAGTAATTTCTTTCTTTTTTATATTTTTCAGAATAAGCATGTTTTACCTTTATAGCAAACAAACAAAAAACAAATTATACACATTATTTTTTTCTTAAGGAAAGGGGAATTGTGTCAGATTATCAAGGTGAACTTGAAGGGACTTGTAGGTTAGTACAGTGGAGGTCTGGGGTCCCATTACTGCCAACCCCCAATTCTGCCACTGTGTGCTTTGGGTAAATATGTGCTTTAGTTTCCACATCTGTAAAATTCATTCATTCATTCAACAAATATTTATTGAGCACCTGCTATAGCCCAGATACTTTCCTAGGTGTTGGGGATATGGCAGTGAACAAAACAAACAAAACTCCCTGCCCTACTTATATTCTAAGCCTTAAAATGAAAGTTTTCTCATTTTCACCATGTGCTTCTTCAAGAAGTGCCCCCACTTACCCAGATTCCATGAGGCCTGATGGGGTGCTTTATTCTTCATAGGCCCTATTGAGGAACCTATCTGTTGGTCCCTATGCCTGTCTGCCCACCCCTAAAACGTTCCTATTGACACATCCTCAGATCTCACACCTTCCATGATATACATTCTCTTCTTCCCCTCTAAAGGTCACTTTGTAAATCAACCAACAAACATACCTTCATTTTCCCAACTGTTCCCAAGAGGTCAAGGCTATGGGGAAGAGGGTCCAAGGCCTACCTGCACCTACCATGGACACATACCCCATTGCCCTTGGTGCCCTGTTCCAAATGCAGCTTGGTACTATTCAACAGACTTAGCTGAACACCTGTGTCAGGTATAGTGTTAGACTGCCTGGTAAAACCATGGCAAAGAGCTGGAATTGTAGATGGGCAGCTCTGTGCTCACTATAGGTCCCCAAGTTTCAGAAGAACAGGCTAATAATACAGAAAGAAAGAAAGATAGGCCAAAAGAAAGGCCTGGATCCTAGTTCTAGTTCTGTCACTGTTTCCTTACTCGGAGTTCTGATAGCTCTGAGCAAGGAAAGAAGTGAGAAGTAGTGATGAGAGGCAGTACACCAGCCCAGGGGGGCTTCCTGGGAATCTCCCAGGCTGTAAAGGCTCAAGGTAGCCAGAGAACATTAAGTCTAAAATGAGCAATCCTACACTGGCACCCCAAAACCCTAGAGCTCTGTAGCCTTAAAACCTTGTGGATAATCTCAGACCCACCATCATAGGGATGGTCAGCAGTGGGGGGGGGGGTCAGGTAAAGGAGAACTTCCAGTTTAGCCCAACATGGGGCTCCCCTTGATACCACTGAGGTCGGTGCCCCAAGCCCAGGTGGCTTGCTGAGAACAAGGAGCCTTCAGTTAAGGCTTGCTTCCTTTCTCCCAGCCTGACATATCATACCCAACTTCCGTTTACAATAAACCTAAGTTCTCCCCTACCTTCCTTCCTCCCTCCCTTCCTCCCTTCATTTATCTGTAAAAACTGTTATGTTCTCTGACTGACATCAACTACTGCTGCAGTCCTGTGTAGGGAACCGCAAAAGCAAATCACCTCCTCCCTCCTTAACTCCTCCTTCCTGCCCTGTCCCAACCCTCCTTCCCGCATGCCTTCATCCCATTCTCTAGGTCCCTGTTTTGGGAAGATGAATAGACCTTTGATGGTGGTTTCAGACTTAATGATTTACTGAATCCACCCAGGGGATGAGGGAACATCACCTTCAGTCATCCAGATCCCAAAAGCCTACATAGGCTTCAGCAAGGCTGGAACTCTCCTTGAAAGCAAGAGCAGAAACTTCAGGAACTTGGGTGCAAGAGGGGATGGGAGGGTGTGGGCCATAATGGCCTTTAGTCGTGGCAGGAGAAAGTAGCAGGAGGTCTATCTTCTAGTCCAGCTAAGAGGCTACTGACATGATAGGTCACTTTGAAACAAACTGCTTATCCTCTCTGGACCTCAGTTTCTTATTTAGTAAGATTTAGATTTTTAATTATTATTTAATAAGATTTAGATCTAATAAGATCTAGATTTCAGAAAAAGTTGTCTTCCCCCTGCCTTCAGGATGCTAACTAGTCTTTTCTTCTCTCCTTTGGGTACATCTAGAAACTAACTGAACTTCACCACCCTGTACTTATTAGAGAATGGAAAGAAAACAGAAAGGAGAAATAATGGTTTTTGAGCTCCTATGATATGCTAGGTGGTTAATGTGGTTAGGAATATCAATGGGATCATTGACAGAGGAGAAAATGAAGATTCTGAGAGGTGAAGTTAAACTCTCCAAGAGCACACAGCTTGTAAGTACCAGAGCTGTGATTGCTACCCATGGCTGTCTGATTTGCCAGCCCAAAAGGGCAGTGATCAATACAGAAAGTGGCATCACAGATGGCTCCTCTGACAACTAAAGCATGTAACTTTGTATGTGAATTTCGTCAAGTCACTTCCCCCCCACCTCAGCTTCCTCATTGGTACAATGGGAGTTGAGGTGGGGAAAGGAGAGGAAAAGGTGTTGGGCTACATGATATCAAAAATCTCTTGGAGCACTGACATTTTCCAAGTCTCAGGTATTATAAATATGTTCATTGTGGTCAGGTCCTCTGGGATGCTTGATGTTGAAGAGGATGGGCCATGATAAAGGTTATCTGCCAGGAACATAGACGTTTTCTTTCCCTTCAGACATCCAGGCTGAGAGCAGGGAGTGAATCTGGGGCTCTGGGCTAGGTGCCGGTGGGAGCTGCGTGATAAGAGACATCTATCATGGGGCAGACAACCTGTGCATTTTCTGTCTCAGAATGTCTTCTTTCAGAGAGTGTTTCCTAAACTTGTCTAATTTTTACGATCACTTGGAGTAAGTTATTTAAATTACTGATTGACAGGCATCTCTGTTGAATATTCTGAGACAATGAATTTGGGCTGAGATTGACCCCCCAATTCTGGATGCTCCTGTATGTGTCGACAAGCACCCTCTCGTAGGGGCTTCAGCTGAGATTGACTAACATCTGTCAAAGGGGATATTAATAAATCCTAAAGAAGGATAAACAGGAATTCATCACAGAAACCATGAACAGGAGAAAAACAGCCAAGCTGCTAAAGTGTAGCTTTCTTAATTTACCAGTCTTAATGCAAACCTCCTGAGCCCTCAACCCTTTTCTGACCAAATTGCTTGTCACCATCCCCACGAGTGGTGGAGATAACCTTACTGGCACCTTCCCTCTGAACTCCAAGTTCATCTACATAGCAAGTACCACCTTATTTCCCGCTTTATAGGAAGGGTCTTCTCCTAAGACCAACTCCAAAAAGTTCACTTCAAATCTTCCAGGCCCAAGGCCCCTTCCTGAAACTTCTGCTCTCGGGTCTGAGGGCAACTCATATCCTAATTCATTGGTGATTGAACTCCGGTGATTGATACTCTTGAATCCCAATGGAGGAATCTGTCTCTTCCAAGGTTAGGTTATATGCCTCGCTCACCTTTGAAATCTGGGAACTCAAACTTGAGTGAAATCCCTCTTCCTCCTTCCTACTCCCACCACCAGTTCCACCCTCCCTCCAAGGGATCTTTTCAAAGTCCACAGGATTCACAATATAATAATTATTGGAGAAATTAATTATTTCATTAATTCAACATCTACATTTTGAACACTTACTATGTAACTATGTACAAAGACCTATGCTAAACACTAGGGATAAAGCAATTAACAAAATGGACAAAGGCCTCGCCCTCAAAGAATTTATAATCTCCTCTGACCGTGAAAGACTTCATTTCATGTTATCAAGCTGATCAACATGTTTGCCTTTTGGTTCATGCTTTTGTGATTTTACTTAACAAGTCCTTTCCTTCCCCTGGGTCACAAAGATTTCTAATTTTTTTAAATTAACTTTACAGGTTTCATCTTTAATACTTAGATCTTTAGTCCATTTAGAATCCATCCTTGTATGTACTGTTAGCTAGGGATTCCATTTTATTTTTCTTAATATAGTGAACCAGTTTTTTCAACATTATTAGATAATCCATTCTCTCCCCATTGATTTGTGGTGCAACCTTTATTGTATTTTAGGTTTTCACTTATACATGAATCTATTCCTGAGTTCTCTCTTCTTTTCTCTTGGTCAGCCTGTATGCTTTTGAGTCAATACTATACTATTTATATTGCTATAGCTTTCTAGTATGTTTTTATATCCGGTAAGGCAAACTTCACACCCTTTACTGTTCTTTTTTAAGGTTGATTTAGTTGATCGTGGACTTTTATCCTTCGTATAAACTTTAGAATACATTTATCGAGCTTCTCACAAAATGTAACTAGAATATTGATTGAGATTATATTCATTTTGTAGATTAATTTGGGGATAATGTAAGAAGAACTGGGGGTATAGAGGTTTATTTCTTAAATTACCTTTATTAGGATTTTAAAGTTATTTCCATAGAGATTTTATGTTAATTCTTAGATGTTTCATAGTTTTGTTGGTATTACAAATGGTACTTTTTTTTTTAATTTCAGAATATTGTGGGGGTACAACACTTTGGCTATATATATTGCCCATGCACTGCCCGTGTCAGAGCTACAATCGTGGTCATCCCCCAAACTGTGCTCCCCGCACCCATTCAGTGAGAGTTTTTCCCATCCCCTCCACCCCCCTCCCGCCTGCCCGCCCCCTGATGAATATTATTGCCCTGTGTGATGTAAGTGTTGATCAGTTAGTACCAATTTGATGGTGAGTACCAGTGGTGCTTGTTTTTCCATTCCTGTGACACTTCGCTTTGAAGAATGGGTTCTAGCTCCAACCAGGATAATACCAGAGGTGTTAATTCACTATTGTTCCTTATTGCTGAGTAATACTCCATGGTATACATATACCACATTTTATTGATCCACTCGTGTATTGATGGGCACCTGGGTTGTTTCCACATCTTTGCAATTGTGAATTGTGCTGCTATAAACATTCGTGAGCAGATGTCTTTATTATAAAATGTCTTTTTTTCCTTTGGGTAAATACCCAGTAGTGGGATTGCTGGGTCAAATGGTAGTTCTACTTTTAGTAGAACAGTGATTTTTAAAAAGTATTTTGCTGTTCCTGAGAGGTGCTTCTGAGACTATGGAGGCCAGAGTGGGAAGATCAAACAGGGGGTCTGCTTTTTATTTGTTTAGTATATTGAGTTTATGCATAACATTTTGTTCAAATAAATGAGATTTTTTCTTTAAAAATGGGAGGGATAGTTGAAATTTAAAGGCCCTTCTAAATCTGTGATTCTATGTACCTAAGTCAGTATGTGTGATGAGGAGAGGTGCGATGAAGAGGGTATAAATTGAATGAAGGGCAAATAATTTTGTGGAGGAAAGAAGGAGGCGAGGCAAGGGGAGAAAAATCAAGCTAACACATTTGCTTTCCCCCACCCTTGAACACTCACAGTTTCCAGGCCCTTGGGAGCCATTCTGTGGGCTCCAGAAGCATGGCCTTAGCCCTCAGAAATTCCCATGACCACTTTCTCTTCTGGAAAGCTTCATCCCTGTAGTACTTTCTATCACCAGTGACTGCTCCTGCTGCTTGGATGAGGAGGTAGATCACTGGAAGGCAAGCTGCCACAGAACCCTTGTCTTTCACTGACCTGAGGACTTGACCAGGTGTCTCTCATCTGAGGCACCCTCTTGCCTAAGTTGTAGCTCAGAAGCTGACCACAGGTCTATGTATGCCCTTGATTGGCCTTCAGCACAACAAGCAAGAAGCAAAACAAAAAAATAGACATGAGCAGTACTATTCTGAGGTTTTTCTTAACTTTAAAAAAGTTATGATTTACTATATATATACATACATGTAGAAAAGAACATAAAACATAAAAGTAGCATGTAGTAAATAATTATGAAGTAAAACACTTGCATAACCACTACCAGTTCAAGAAATAGAACAATGCCAACACCTCAAAATTGCCTCGTATGCCCCTCCCTATTTCCATCTCCGTCCTCCCCCACTGGAGGTAACTATTTTCCTAATTTTTACAGCAATCATTTCTTTGTTATTCTTTATAATTTTACCCCATAATTAGGCAATGTTTTTCCTTATTCCTCTCTCCTTTTGGCCTGTAGTAGTTAAAAACCCAAGCTCTGGAGGCAAATGGATGGCCTGGGTTGAAAGTCCATCTCTGCTATTTATTAGTTGTGTGACCTTGGGAAAATTACTTCTGTTTGTATACTAGATTCCATACCTAACAGGTAATAATAGTATATGTCTCATACAACTCCAATGATACTCTGATGAGTGGATGCACATAAATAAGAAGAGTACTTGGTACATAGTTTGTGTTCATTAATGGTTAGCTATTACTATTATTCCAAGAAAGTGAAAAGGAAAGTATGTTCTGATCAGAGGGGGCTGATGGGGCAAGGAAGGTATCAAAGGGAATGGGTAAGCAGGAGGGCTACCAGGGCCCTACCTAAAGGCCTCATTCTTCCACAGAAAATGAAGCCAACCATCAAACACTTCCAAAGTGACAGTAGTGCCATAAAAGATGATCCTACTAGGAGTGACAGTAGCATCAGGAATGGCAGTGATACCAGGAGTGTCAGTGGCCCAAGCAGCACTAACAACATCATAAATGCTAAGGGAAACTCCATTGCTAGTGAAATCACAATGACCAGTGAGAACACATGTGGCAGCAACATCGACGATGCTGATGTAGAATCAAGTACCAACGCAGACGTGAGCATCAGTAAAGAGGTGGGCACCTGTGGAATTGAGGATGGCAGCAAGGTTGCGAGTGTGGCTGACACCGTGATCTGCAGTGAACACACTGGCATCAATGACAGCATGAGTGTCAGTGAGGGCTTGAACACCTTCAGGAGCTTGAGCCTGAGCACCCTGAGCAGCTTGAGCACTCGTGGGAGTCTGAGTTCCAGTGGGAGTGGGAGTGGCAGAGAGCAGGCCACTGTTCTGGCCCTCAGCCGAGTCTTCAACCGATCACACTATATCTCCAGGTGAGCACCATACTTGTTCCTACCTCCTGCACCCTGGCTTCCTGCCTCACAGACCCATCCAAAGGGGCCCAAGAAATGAAAGCCCAGGTCAGTAGAAAACATCATGGGAAAGGAAGCTCTAGAGTGTTTCAGGAGGCAATGGATTAAGCATTTCCACAGATATGCCCCTGGAAGCCTCCCATATGAGGAAGATACTGTAGATCTCTTGCTCTTTTTTTCCACTCATACTGGGACTATCCAGTCCAAGTAGAAGAAAAGACCAACTTGGGAAGGAGGTCAATTGTTTTCAGGACCCCTTTCCATCAGCAGCAGCTGCTAGCCAGGATTCATGAATAGGGATGTGAAAACCACACCCCTTTACCTTCCAAATTTCAGGCCTCTTTTACTGACAATGAGTACAACTCTAGCTCTTTCTCCTTTTTAGTCCCCATCTATCTGTCATCATGGTAGTGGGGCAAACAGTATGGAAAGGGACTTTTGGCAGTGCCTTTCACAGCACCCCTACCTAACTTCAGACCCGAGAGTACATGCTTACATGGGTTCTTTTTCTGATAATCTTAACCTACCAGGTCCTGGCCCTGGGCACCAGTGGTTCCAGTCTTTCTCATGGTCTGAGAACCTTAAAGTCAGGGACCCAAGAGTCTAAAGAAGGGAAAAGATGAAACCATAGCCAAGCAGGAAAAAGACACCACATTGGGAGGGGAAGGAGAAACTATTCGTATGTAGGGGTACCAGGGAGGGTTTTGTTGACATGACATTTGAACTGGGTCCTAAGGATTAGGCATTCACTAGGATGTGGTGAGGTGAGGACAGATAGGCATACCAAGCAGATGAATTGCCATGAGGAATGCCCTAAAGGCATGAACCAGCATGTCATGTTCAAAGAACAGTGAGCAGCTGGAATACAGAGTATAAGGAGGGAAAGGGCAGGAGATAAATAAGGAAAGGCAGGATAGGGTCCAGCAAAAGAGCTTTGGACTTTATCCCATAAACAAAGAGGAGCCATTGAAGGCTTTTGAGCAGCAGAGAGGCATGATAAGAATTGAGGTTTGGAAAGATAATGGAAATGTATCTGAAACCACCAATAATGTGGTCCACAGGTGAGGTTCTGTGCAGTGTTTGTCTCACCAGTTCATGACATATGGATTTTTCTTTTCCCATGTCATCCCTCCCAGGGACCAACTCTGGGAGGCCAGTCAGCCAGGCAGTGGGGCTCTGTTGGGAGCTCTCCACGGGCCCAACTCCACCTTCCTCATGGATGATGAGGCTGAACTCAACAGTGGCGCACAGATCCAGTCAAGACACCTTATCCTCTACAACAATACTCTCATCATTGCCAAGCCCAAGTAGGATATCCCTGCTCCCCAGGACAGTGGGACTGGACAATGATGGGGGAGGTTGGAGTGGTTCCTTCTCCAGGAGGCCTTTGGAATAAGGCAAAGCTGCCTATGGGAACACTTCAGTGGTCCAGTAGGTCTGATTTCCTCTCTCTAGTGTGCCTAGAATACAGACACCACTCCATTTTAGCTAGGGAAGATAACAGAGGGAGGTCTAACACCTAAGGCAGGAGAACAGTCACAGGTTCCAGGCATTCATCAGGATGGGAGATGGAAGTTAAGCAGGAGAAAGCCACCCTTTAGTCTGAGCCCCAAGGCCCACCCCAGGGTTGGTGGTAAGTGGGGAGCAGACTCCTTTTCTGCAGACTCAGACTGACCTGTCATGGGCATACATCCTAGGTCCACCAACAGCCTGAAACTTAAGAAGCAGGTGCGTCTGAGTGAGGTATGGGTTGCCTCCTGCCTAGACGAAGTGACAGTGAAGGAGATCTGTGCAGACACCTCCTTCGTGATTGGTTGGCCTACAACCAACAGTGTGGTCACCTTCTGGTAAGGCGGCCATGGACATCACCTTTTATTTTGCATTATCCATCCCTTCTTATCTTATCCTTTCTTTTTAAATTCTTTTGAAAAATTTTTTTTTTACCTAGTTGTGAAATATAATCACATATAGCCATCCTTTGGTGTCCACAGGGGATTGGTTCCAGGACCCTCATAGATACCAAACTTTGCAGATGTTCAAGTCCCTTATATAAAATAACATAGTATTTGCATATAACCTATGCATGCTCTCCTGTGTACTTTAAATTATCTGTAGTTATTTATAATACCTAATACAATGTAAATGCTATGTGAATAGTTGTTATACTGTATGTTTTTATTATTTGTATTATTTTATTGTAATTGTTGAATTGTTATTTTTATTGGGTTTTTTCCAAATACTTTTCATCCATGGTTTCCTAAATCTACACACTCACACCTGAGTGCTTTTTTATCTATCACACACACATGCAGAACCCGTGGATACAGAGGACCAACTGTACGGAAATGTATACAATATTTAGTTTAATGAATAGTTATACAGTGAACACCTGTGGAATATTCTGTCCTGCCACACCTGGATTTTAGGAATTGCACGCATCAGAAAAGACACAGAACTAAAGGAAAAAAAGGAAAAAAAACTAACAGCTTCGAAGGGCTAATTTCAAAGGGCTACATAGACTTCCCCTCTTCATGCACCCACACCTAATTTATTGAGTGGCCACCAAGGCTGTTTACTTAGTGGATGCTTAATGAATGCTTTTAAGAAATTAAAAACCAAAATAGAGCCATCTATACACTGAGATCCAGGAACGCCATCTCACATGTGAACACACAGACCTACTGTATTCACTGGTGCTTAACAAACCCAGTGAGCCCAATCATTCCAGTGCCTTCTTACACACACTTCATAGCATATGTATCCATACTTATACTCCCACACATACACATTTGTGGATACACACACTTCTATTCCTACATGTTCATCCATACATACCCACTTACACCTCTGCTCATACATTATTCCCACAATAACCCATATCCCTACATATGCCACACTACTACACCAACCCACACACGTGCATATACATCAATGCCCACACACATATCCACCCACATGTAATGCAATCACACACATATCCCTCTGCTCACAAAGCATACATACTAACTCACATTTCACACACACTCACATTTCATGCCTATTTACATATCCATACACATGCTCATATACATACACCTGTATTCATAGGCACAGCCACTTTAGCTCCTAGACATACCCATGCTCATGTACTTACACACACCTTTGATCTCATCCCGTACAACTACACATACCTATGCTCATTTGCACACTCATACCTGAGTGCTTCATCACACACACACATTTCCATGCACAGGCACACTCACAGTTACTTCTACACGCACTCCAGCCCAAGGTTTCCCTTTTATTTCCTTGCTCATTAAGAAGGAATTAGCTCAAAAGAGGTGAGTCACTCCATACCTCTCCTTGTGCCCCTTCCTGGATAACTATTCCGGTTTTGTGTGTGTGTTTGTGTGTGTGTATTTTATCCTCAGTTCCCCAGAAACCAAGGAGCGCTGGTTTTCAGCTCTGCACTGGTAAGGCATTTCCTCCCTTCCCTCTCCCCATCTCAGTCCCTACCTCAAGTTGGCCCCAGAATGAGATTGGCCAGGCCAATTTCCCTCCAGTGCAGGACCCTGAATGGCCTATTACTTCTCTGATCTAGGCAATCTCACAGGATCCTCAACTACAAAGCCAGAAAGGTCTTTGCAATCCCTCACTCTGTTGGATGTACTATGTAAGAGAAGATAAATGGATGCTGGCCCTTTAGGGCCTCTAGAAAAGATGATTCCACTGCCTCCTAAAGAGATTAGCAGCCCTCACTCTCAGGGAGTGTATCCTCAAGTCTGGCTCAAATCCTCATACTCTAGCCAAAGTCCATTTTTTTTCTAACAGTGTCTATAGAGAAGGAAAGTAGCTGCCAACCTCTTTTATATAAACACAAACGACTGAAACACTGTTAATCTCTAGGCTTGGTCTTCAGTGGGTCAAATATTGGAAAGAGCAATTTTCCAGTATTTTTGGGATATTTGTGGTGATTTGTGGGATCAGATGAGAAGAGAGAACGTTTAGCCAGAGAACAGCCTCAATCCCACACCTTAGCTTCCTTCAGCTCTCAATCTCAACATACATCCCTCCTGTTTGGTGACACAGATTTTGAAACCTTCACTCTGAAACATGAGACATACACCTCTTCCACATATTTGCCCCAAGGATTTGCATTTTTCAAGAGGAGTCCACAGAGGTCAGGGCATAACCCAAGAACTGATGTTCAGGTATTAGATGGGCGGGATTAGGGAGGCAACAGGTATTTCTTGTCCACCACAAAGCCCTCCACCTTGACCAGCCCTATGTGGCATCTGATCAGTATTGTCGGATAAGTCTCTGCTTTCTGCATTCCCACTCACCTCCCTTCCCACCCTTCACCCACCTCTCCACACAGTAATATCCAAGAGCAGAAGCAGAACGATTTTCCAAAGAACATGACTCTTAGTATTCTGCTGATGGAGGTTGATGAACTCACCTCAGTAAGTCCCACTGACTGTCTACCTGTGAGTGCCCTTGGAAGAAAAAATTGGTATGCAGGGGAAATTAGAGGCCTTTGAGATGCCTTCAGGGAATGCATGCCTGGCTAACAACCCCACAGCCTTCCCAAGTCCCCTAGGTGGTCCTGCATGTACCAAGGGACCCCGGTTCTGACCGCCATGAAGATGACATTGGCATGTTTTCTGAGTTGGTAATATCTGTTTCTCACCTTGAGCCAGGTCTCACCAGAAGACTTCACCCAGGAGAACATTAGCTGTTTTAAGTCCTTTATCAACTTGTGATTTCTTCACCTAGGAAATTCTTCTGGCCTAATTGCCCACATCATATTCTGGTCCTTCCCATTGGCCCCTGTACATGAAGAAGGCAAGTGGCTGGTCTGCAGGACCCCAGGCATCTTGATTCATGCCACCGCCCAGCCCCAGGGAGGACATGGCAGTACTGCTGGCTAACGTGGCTGACCTGGCAATCCACTTGCTCCCTCTCAGGAATTTTTGTCTTAATCCTACCACTACTGATATGTTCTCTTTACTCAGACCACTCTAATAACTGTGACCAACACTGAGACCACCAAGAAGGTCATTGGGAGGGCAGTGCATCAGCTGGGACTTTCTGTAAGTAGATAATGGTTTCAGTAAATTAGGCACAATGTTCAACAAGCCCCTCTGATATGCCAGGCACTATGCCAGAGGCTGGGATGGATGGTGAATAGAGAAATCATGGCTCAGTTTTGATCCTGGTCTGTGTCCTTTAGGACCTTTCTGGAGACGGTGGGAGGTAAATAAACCAAGTCCACACAGAACACAGGACAAGATCAAAAGTGATCAGTCCCCTAAAATAAGCCCAGATAAACTATTGTGGCAGGTTGGAAAAGGGAGAGCTCATTCCCAGCTAGGAGTCAGGGGCAGCAAGACGGAGGGTAGGTCAGGGAAACCTTCCTGGAGGAGGTGGCATGTGAACAGAGTCTTGAAGGATGAGGAGAATTTCTTCAGCAGGAAAGGGAGCAGAGGGCATTATGAGTGGAGGGAGCAACTTAAGTAGTGGGGAAGAGTTGAGAAATATGCAAGGTAGAAAGGAAGAACAGCAAGTAGACTTGAAGTGTCACTACGTGCTTCCAAGGGACAAGGCCAGAGAGATGTTTTGTGACTAGACCAAGATGGGCATCTGAACACCAGGTTGAAGAATTTAGAGTTGATCTGCCAGACAATAAAGAGCCACTGCTTTTTGAGCAGGAGAGTGACATGATTGGAGTTGCACCTTGGGAAAGACCTGTAATGTGTGGAATTGGCATCCAGAGACAGTGAGACGGGTCTAGGTTAAGTCCAAACTCTGTCTCTGAGGCTGCAATTTCCTCTATAATTTCATGGCCCCAAAGCAGTTTACAGACCCTGGTAGGAAGCCCTGGTTTGTACATGTGTTTGAGGGTTGTGTGCATGTGCATGTGCACATTTCTGTATGGATATATGTGTATCCTTGCTAATACATGTATATGTATGTGTACATAAACATGCACTTGCATGGCCTATATGCTATATGCTATTTTATTAGTGTGGAAGCATGTATAAATAGAATGCTTAGGAGTGTATGTGTACATGTACATGCTTGTTTGTGTGTATGTGAATGTGTGTACCTATATGAGGCTATGTAGGAAAATCCATGTAGGAAAATATGTGTGTTGTTGTGTGAATATGTCTAACAAACATCTGTCTGCATGTGTAAGTTGGTGTCTGTCTTTGTGTGCATATACTCGTGTGTATGTGAGTATGTATCTTGACACACAGTTAAGCTTTGATTGCAGAGTAGCCCCTTTTGGATTACACAGGATGGATTTTCAGCCCCAGGCTGGTCTTCCCCACACCACCCAGCACCCTCCTGACCCACTTCTCTCCACTGGCAGCTGCTGAGGGAATGTACATCCATTTCAGTATTTGCTTCCACAAAACAGAATTGGAAAGGTAAAACACCCCAGGGTCCACTCTTGAGGTCTGGGAGATCTTACTCTGGGCTCTCCAAGCCCATTGGGGAACTAAGGCATCTTTAAATTAGGTTGTCAGAAAGCACCAGCCCTAGGCTAGGCCCAGTCAGAGGTTGTCAGTGGGGAAAGCCTGCTGATTCTATTAACCATGTGCATGCGGGGCAGGCTGGGAAGCCCTGGTAAAGGTGGGAAAATCCAATGTGGAGTACATCCCTGATTGGGAGAGAGAGCCACAAGCTTCAGTCAGCATTTGACATGCCCTCTCTTGGACAATGGCAACTGGTCCTCACTCACCGGTAACCCTAAGTTACCAGTACACAGGCCCTAGACCCTTACCCCTTCCGTCTCCTCCTTTAGATTTGTCCTTCTCCTCGACATTGTCACATCCTTGACCCTCAGCATTATCCCAGGTCCCTTCCCCTCAGCACTATCACACCACATTTGCAGATGTGATTAAGGATCTTGAGATGGGGAAATTATTATGGGTTATCTGGGGGGGCTCAATGTAATTACAAGGGTGGCAAGAGAGTCAAAGTCAGAAAAAAAGTAAAGTGAAGATGTAAGCAGAAAGAAAGAAAGAGAGAGGGAAGGAGGGACAGAGAGAGATTGGAAGATGCTACACTGCCGGCTTTGAAGACCAAGGAAGAGGCCATCAGCCAAGGAATGTAGGCAGTCTCTAGAAGCTGAAAAGGGCAAGGAAATGGATTCTCCCCTAGAGCTTCCTGAAGGAATGCAGCTCTGCCAAACCATTTTAGACTTCTGACCTCCAGAACTATAAGAGAATGCATTTGTGTTGTTTTAAGCCACTGAGTTTGTGGTGATTTGTTAGAGTAGCATTAGGAAACTAATACAACCTCTTTCAATGTTGCCTGGGCCCTCCCTGCTCAGAATTTTCCTAGGCCCTCCCCTCACTTAGCATTGTCCAAGCCCCCTCTCTCTCAGTATTGTTCTCGCCCCTTCCCTTCAGCATTGCCCTGCTCCTACCCCAGCCCCTTTCCCATCAGTACTGCCCTTCCCTGCCTTGGTTTCCTTAGTGGTCTCCAGCCTCAACCCTGATTCTCTTTGGCAACCTTGGCTCAGTGTCTTCCCTAAAGGCCCCCAAAATCTACAAAGCTTTGTGGGAACAGAGGTGGGGAAAACATGACTGTTTTTACCAGGCACCACCAGAGCTTATCAAGGTTTTGGAAGGTGAGGAGAGGGCAGTTCTGCCAGGCCCAAACCTGAAGTGTTTATGTCTATCTCCTCTTCACATTGTTGCCTCACCCTTGTCTTTCCTTAGGGCCAAGCCAGCGATCTCCTGCTGTGGGTGAATTCATCAAAGGAGGCCCTGTCTTACCCACTCATTGGTAAGGTCCTTGAGTTCTCTGAGGACTTGAGCCAGATCCTGGTCTGGGGATCTTGGCAGCCTGAGATCTATGTTCACTGGACTCCTGGCTGCAAGGATCACCGAGAAAGGGTCTTAGGAATGGGAGGCCACAGGAGTTACAGAAGGGTCTGGAAATACAGGGAGAGCTGGGGTTTACTCAGTGTGCACCTAAAAGACTAGGAAAGGAAGCCAAGCACAGGACAAAGAGAAATGGGTTTATATCTTAGCAGCAGGGATTGAAGAGAGACATCCAGAAGACTTCCTGACCAGTAGTGTTGTTTCAAATCTATGTTTCCCAAGTCACTTTCCAAAGAATGGGTTCCTGTAGATGCCATGAATGTATTAATGTGTGTGACAAGGCCACTAGTCTACAATGCAGTATTTCCTGATTCATTTAACGCTGAGAATCCTGGGGGCCACTGCTGTTGCCATCTCATGGAACAAAAGGTCACCAGAACGGAGTTTGGGGAAAAATCTCTTAAGTCTTGGGAAAAAAAGTGACATGCAGAGGAACTAAACTCTTCTCTCCTCATTCCAGAAGGGCAAATTATGGGCTCTACCAATAAATTCTTTAAATTAGTTACATGTTAGCCAACTGGACAGCTACATTTTCCAGGTGTCCACA
This sequence comes from Daubentonia madagascariensis, assembly GCA_023783475.1. Lineage (NCBI taxonomy): Eukaryota > Metazoa > Chordata > Mammalia > Primates > Daubentoniidae > Daubentonia > Daubentonia madagascariensis. The sequence goes on from JAKFHU010002592.1 coordinate 886,665, forward strand.
GAAGGAAAATTGAGGCAGGACATGAGAACAGCAAGCCTGATAAACAAAATTCCTTGCCTTAAACTTCTTTAAGCTGGGCTGACTAATCTTAGCTACTTTAGCCTCTGTTCTGGGACCCCATGAAAATGTCCTTCTTAGTGCTCTCTGTTTGGCATCTTCATAGCTAGAGCCCATTGGGATATCTCTTAGGGCTTGGCACTACCTGACTGATAGCTCTAAGGTTCTGAAAAAGAACCTTGGGCCAAGAAAGGTTAATACACATGCCTCCAGATACACAGGGAATCGAGCACTAGGATGGCCTTAGTAGCTACACTTCATAAAGGTCTTTTTTAGGTCCTTAGACCCATAATAGCAGATACACATGATGAGTTCCCATGCCCCATATTCATGACAAACATCACAAATTAGTCATAGTACTGTTTCTCTCTGAGTCTGTACCCAGCTTTAGAATCCTCCAGACAGCTCTCCAGGTAGCTACTACTCATTGATCAGAGCTAGCAAATGAAGGAAAATCTCTCAGCCACTTCTGTCCCAGAGAGAACCTTGTCACTAATGTTTGAAGGGGGTAGGGAAAACATCAGAAAGAGACAGTGGGGTGGCCAAGGACTGGATAGTCTGCTGCTGGGGCAAAAGGTAAGTGTCTCCCCTTTCCTTCTAAGCCATGAAAGCCTGTACAGCATTGTCCAAACAAACCTGTGCCATGTGCCCCAGCACACCACCCCAAAGACTGAGGACTGCCTTGACCCCACATCTCTGAGTCAAGTGCCCGAGAACAAGCAGTATAAATTTATCTTGAAGCACAAGAGTGAACTACCCAGTGTACTGGAGAGAGGTAAGGGTTGGGCCCCTGGTGCTAGGCTTTGTGTGGCCCCTAGGAATCCAGAAACAACATATGGGCCCTTTACTTCAGCCCCTCTCTGAAGGGAAAAGACAAACTGTTTTCCTCTCTACTCTGTTCGACACACTCACAGCACAATTCTGTGACCAGATGTTTGTGGGGTTTTTCCCCACACCAAGCAATTCTCCAGCAGACACCAGCTGGATGTCCTATATTTCAATTCACTTCTGACACTGTCTACCCGGAGACAGTGTCAAATCCCACAGGTTAAGGGCTCGGTCCCACAAGACTACCCCCAACTTCAGACACCAATCTCCAATGCCAGGTTGAGACCTGTACTTCTAACCAACTGGTTACAAACATGAGGTTCCTCCTTCCTTGGGTTTGATTAATTTGCTAGGACAACTCAACAAACTCAAGGAAACACTTATATTTGCCAGCTTATTATTAAGGATACAGATAAAGAGATGTTGGGGGGGGCATGTATGGATCTTCCATGCCCTCTCTGGGCACATCACTTTTCCAGCACCTCCACGTTTTCAGCTACCCAGAAGCTTATCAAATCTTATTGTTCAAGAGTTTTTACAGAGCTTGATCTCCAGCAGCCCTCATTCCCAAAAGTCTGTATATGGGGCTGAAAGTTCCAACACTCTAATCCTCTAATCATTTGGTTTTTCTGTTGACTGGCCCCATCCTGATACTATCTAGGGCCCCTACCCTAAGTAACCTCATCAGCATGAACTCAGGAGTTATCAAGTGGGTTTAATGTGACTAACAAAAGATACTCTTACCATTCAGGAAATTTCAGGGGTTTTAGGAACTCTATGACAGGAACTGGGACAAAGACCTAGTATATTTCATATTATACCACACCCTCCCTGCTCTTCTCTCCTTGGTATTCCCAGCCTTTGCCCCTATCCCCAGGGTGTTCCCATACTCCCAGTATCCCTCTGACTGCTGCCCAACTCCTCCAATGTCTTTTAGGGTGAGTGGTAATCCTGCATGTCCTAACTTTGCATCTTGCCCACCTTCCTACCCATAGAACTTAGCGAGAAGAAAAGTCTGAAGATAAGGAAGTCCCTGTTGTATTGGGCCCTGCAGAAAAGTCCTAACCTAGCCTTAGAAAGCTCCATGGTACAATCACCAGAGGAAGAGAATAATCACAAACTCTTCAGCCTGGATCTTTCTACACTGTGCCGATCAGGCCACCTGCCCAAGTCCATCATGGTAAGTCACTTTCAGCCACAGGCAAAAGAGCTGTGACCTAAAGGCTGGGCCTAGGTGACCCCTAAGATTCCAAAGCTATTTTAGATCAGGGCTCAGCCCCCTCATGCATCTCCCCTCTGCCTTACCAGTAAACCTACCTCATCCTAACAGGGCATCCATAATCCCCATACATCCTAATGTGGGGGCTAATGACCTGGCCCTGGTAGAACATACCCATCTTCTCAGGCAAGAGATCTCCAGCCTGACAGACAACCCAACTAATGCTTAGATGTGACAGGCAACTGCTTTCAGAATGTGTTTTGATGGAGATTGTCAATGGTCCCTGCCTACCACACAATCTCTTTTACTGTCATGATGTCTGGCCTGCCACCATTAAGATCACGTGGTCAGGCTAAGACTGACGAACTTGTCTGGGATATTGAAGAGTGGACTTCCGCAGCAGGTAAAAGACTAGTCTAGGGGACCCTTTAGATAGAGGAGATATATGGGGGCCTAGGAAGTTTCAGGCAAGTGTATCATCATGCCCCAAGAAACCTTGGGAATTGGGTTAGAGGGCACTGAGGGGCCTTCCCAGACATCTTTGGATCTTCCCAGGACATGCTGATGCTGTTATACAAGGAGGGCCCAACCATTGCTGGCATTTTCCACCGCTCAGCCAGTGCCAAAACTTACAAGGAGCTAAAGAAGCTGAATTCTGGGGCCCAATTATCCATGGCCGGAGAGTCAGTGTTTGTGGCTGCATCTGTCTTGACTGTAAGTCTGTCTATGGACATGTGGTCCACTCCAAAGTTCAAGGGAATGCCAGGAAGAAACCAAGACACCCCCCATCCCTACCCCAGTCACATGGCCCTCAATCTCTTCAGACCTGCTCTTGTGGGGAGATAGCCATACCACTATTGCCTGAACCAAGCCTCAGATCTTCAGGTGGTAGAAGGTGGGGATGCTCAGCAGTCCTAGGGAAGGGGGCAGCGTGGACCAGAAGAGCATTTATTTACCCATCAGCTGTCCCTTTAGTGGGTATATGCCCAGGTCCAGAAGAAGTGCATTTCATAAAAGTAAATTTCATTCAGGAATTCCTGTGCAACATTCCTGACAGCATGCTATCCTCAGGCATGTACAGCCAGTGGATGACAGCCATGGAGGGAAGCACTAGCCAGCAGAAAGTCCAGTCTCTCCAGAGGTAAGGCCCCTGGTTCCAGGCTCATCCCTGGGACTTGGAGAGAAGGAGGGAAATAGTTATGCAGATGAAAGAAGAAGGAAGAAAAGGGAGAGAATGTTACTTCTCAATACTTCAGATATTCTCCAACCAGGGTTCTTCATGTAGTATGTATGCTTCTATTTCAAGCTCTGCCCCAAGTGCCCTTGGACAAGTGACTTCTCTTCTTTGGACATCAGTGTCCCACCCCCCCCAGACTGTTGTATACTAAGAGAGGGTGAGGAGAGTCTCCAAGTTTCTAGTCAGCACTAGTGCTCTGACAAAATTAGCCAAACACCAGGGGCTGTTCACCCCCAACCCCCACAGACACACACACACACACACATTAAACTGATCTTCCTCTTTCCTGGATTGTCCCCCATCCTCCGGGCCTCATCTTTCACCCACCGACCAGACTGGTAGCTCAGCTTCCTGAAGGCAACTGCCTGCTGCTAAAGTACCTCTTTGGCATCCTGGGCCACATTGTGGCCACCTCTGAAGAGAATCAGATGACAGCCTTCCACCTATCCCAGTGTGTCGCACCCAACATTCTATGGTTGCCCAATCCCAAAAGACCAGAAGATGACCGCCAGAATATGGGCAAGGTAAGGAGTTCACTGTTCCTCCCCATTGGGCCCCACAAACCACCTCTCTTCTATCTATAGACACCTCCTCGCCCCATGTCATGAAAAGAGTACAGGATGGGCTGGGGGAGCAATCCCAGAAATGTCCCCTCACTAGCTGTGTGAATTCTGACAAGTCACATGACCTCCCTGAGCCTTAATTTCTTCACCTCTAAAATGGGGCTTACATTAGGGCCTATTGGAAGGAAAAAGAGATGGAAGATATAAAAAGGCTTTGAAACTCTAAAGTATTGGCCAAATAAAAGGGAAGATGATTTTATTTGTCTTCCCTACTAGACTGAATTTCCTGAAGCTACAGACTATGTCTTATTCTTTTAGATCCCCAAACCCTCATCTGACACCAGGCACAGAGCAAGCACTTCTTAGTGGATATTTGACAAATGAAAGAATAAATATTTTATAGCAAAATGGACCACTCACTGACCAGCTGTCTGACCTTGGATAAGGCACTTTACTTTTCTGCCTCCATTTTCCTATCAGTCAAATGGGAATAATCGGTGCTTGAAATGTCACACATCTGCTGAAAAACGCTTTGGTCGTTCTTTTGCCTGGTGTATAAGGCCCTCCAGGCTGAGGGGCTTGGATTTGATCTGGGAGAAGCAGAGAGTCATTGATTCTTGAGCAGCCTCTGACAGAGGAGGTCACCCTATGGGTTCATCCTCTGACTTGAGGCTTTTTGCTCTCAGATTACCCAACTGGTTCAGCTCCTGATTGAAAATACTTCTGAAATCTTTGGAGAAGATATCCCTGCACTGTTACTGAAAGCTCAGGCTGAAAGTGCCAGCTGTGCTGAAGACATGCCAGGTAAGAGGGTGGCCCTCAAGCCCTGAGGGACCAGGGAAATTTAACTGCAATGTGTGGTGTGCTGGATAAAGCACTAGACTAGGAGCCAGGAGGGCAGAACTGAGTTCTAGTCCCAGCTCTGTCAAGGGACTAGATCTTGGGAAAGACCCTTCTCTTTTCTAAGCCTTTGCTTCTCACATGTGGGCAATTGGGAAAAATCACAACTGACACCAAAAATGGGACTGAATAGTTAGAAGATATGTGAAGGGAATGTCTGACCCAGAGAAGGCATTATAGCCCCATCTCTACTAGTTTTGCTTCTTTACTCCCAAAGGAAGTGATGAAAAGTGCTGTGACCCAAGTAAACAGAGGCACAGCTTTGCTAAGGACCCTGATCCAACAGGCAGAGACTAATATGAATAGAAAAAGCTTTATGTGTTTCCACAGCCAGTAGCTGAGGGGGTATTCAGGGTGGGGTGTCAGCAGCTGGTGGTCAGCCCTGGTGCCTCATGAATGGTTCTCACTCTGCCCACAGCTGAGGCAGCTTGTCCCTGGGGTAGAGAAGGTTAGGGAGTTCATCTTCTCACACATATGTGTGCCCACACAGGCACACACTAAAGCATCACAGATATCACAGGATGGGGTGCATATGTATGTCCTGAGCCCCTAAGTCCCATGCACATTTGACCCATGCCTAATAGTAGGGTTTGTAAATTTGTCTTCTCGACCCACCTCCCCTCTTTGTGGTCTCATCCTTACACTGTGATGCCCACTCTTGATCCTTTGCCCTCATAGTCATTACCCTCTACTTTCCTTCCTAATACCTTATTCAGAACATGGCCTGGGTTCTAATTCCAGCTCTGAACCTTCCTGGCTATGTTACTTGAGGCAAGTGGCATCACTCACTGATCCTCAGTGTCCTTGCCTAAGAAATGGGGAGAATGAGACCTATGCTGAAGTGTGGGTGAGGGGATATTTTTATTCTTGTTTTAGTTTTATTTATTTATGTAAGAAAGTTTCTGTCTCTCTGTTGCCCCGGCTAGAGTGCAGTGACATTATCCTAGCTCACTGCAGCCTCCAACTCCTGGGCTCAAGTGGTTCTCCTGTCTTGGCCTCCCAAAGTGCTGGGATTACAGGTGTGAGCCACTGTGCCCGGCAGAGGGGTTTTTAACTGGATGAGTGTAAAGTGCCTTCTGCAGTGCTGGTTGGCAGGAGGGGCTTAGTAAAACGAGTTCTCTCCTCTTCCCTGCTTTCACTCTGCCTTCCCATAACAGGCTGCTCTGAGTAATGAAGAAAAAGTGTTCTCGTCACGTGGGACTTTGGGCTCCCATCCCCACTTCCACTTCTATCTTCCTTGTATGTTTGACCTTCTTGGAACATTGAACAAAGTTTTGGCCTTGTTGAAAAGGAGACATCCATGACTTTGGGACAAAGAAAGCCCTACAAGGAGTTAAAGCTTATGCCTCACGGACCTACTATTCCAGAAAACTTCAAAGCTGGAAAGTTCCTTACAGTTCCTAGTCCACCCTTCCCAAGTTACAGATAGGCCTCAAGAGAGGCAGCTTTCTGCTTAAAGTCACACAACAAATCCATGGCAGAGTAGATTTCAGAGCCCACAAAATGCTGCCTCATAAGCCCCCAGTACATCCTCCACTGCCTCCTGGGAAAACATGACCCTGTTCCTCATGGTGTCTATATTTCTTCCCCACTCCCTCCTCCCACAGACCTACATCATATTCTATCTCAAGATTTATGGGATGCACTTAGCTCTGGGAGGTAGGCCTAGGCCACAAAGCAGAGGTTGTGGCAGGAGTGGGCATGCAAGATCCCAGCAGAGACAGAGATGGTGGTGGTGCTTGGAGGCTTGCTTAGCAATCAGAGCAGGACCTAAAACCTGTGTAGCCCACACATACCCACTGTGCTACTATGTCCAGTACCCTTAATCCTGGAGAAATCCCATGGTCTATCCTTCTAGCTCTAATGCCACCTTCACCTGCACTCCACACACCTTCCATATGGTTGCTCCTGTGGCTGCCACTGTAGCACTACAAGCTCCTAGGCAGGGGCTTGGACCCCAGCTTTCTTCAAAAGGTGGCCCATGCTAGGTCTCTGAGGACATCCACAGACGTGGCAACATTACCCACCAGCATCTCCACTGCTTCAGCCCCTTTTGCCTTCTTCATTAACCCTCTGGAAATCACCTTTTCCTAGTGGTTTGAGCCATCTTGCTTCATCCCTGTGACTGTACTGATTCTGCTCTCCAATTTGGGCATGCCTACCAGGCTTCATGTCCTATCCCCATAATACTGCCAAAGGGGGCCACACATCTCAGGGGGGCCAGTGAACACTACTGCCCCCAGAACTTACCCACCTATAAAGCTGGAACTGTGTCCTGAGGAAGTTGAAGATGGCAGCAATGGTGACAGGGAGAAGTCTGCAGCAGACTAGAGGATGCTGAGCACCCAAGCACCCACTAAACAGAAGCAGTGAGGAAGCAAAAGAATGCCCTTGAAGGGGCTTCTGTAACCAAGTCACCCGACCATCGCTGATTAGCCACCCTTCAAGCCAAGAAGGACTCCCCAGAAAACAGCAGAAAACTCCACCTGGAGATGACTGAGAAATGATCAAAACAGGACTGCTTGAAATGGGGAGTCAGGACAAGGAAGGGCTCAACCATATTCAGATCACATGTTATCTGACACCCAGGAAAGGGAAGCTTAGGACCAATCTTCAGACTCCCTGAAGAACAAAGTACTCATTTCCGGATGGTGTGGTGTTCCATGGGTAAGACAGGCCTCTGGAGTCTGTAGACACCACCCCCACCACAGAGCCATAAACTTCTGAGCTAACAGTGGCATCTCTAGCCATACTCAACAGCATTTGTCATACTATACCCCATGGAAATAGGGTCAAGAGTGCTTCCAGCATATGTGCCTTTTCTTATTTAAGTCAATCTCTGCTCCCACCCCTGTTATAGAGAACCATTTGATACTTGACCCAGTTCAGTACAAGTGAGACCCTAAGACATCAGGTAGCCAAAACCTTCCATGGAGCCCAAAGCTCTTTATCAAGGAAATTGTCATCTGATAGGAAGGAGGGACAGAGGTGGTACAGAAAACAGCTCAGGAGCAACAATGACATTGGTGTATGGTTCAATTGGGATGCCGCCTCAGTTGGGATCTCTGCCCTAAAGATAGACCTACTTTGGGGCATTCCAGCAGCTGCTGAGGTCCCACTGTTTCCTCCTTCTAGTTTCTGGGACTAAGATCAGATAAAGCCAGCAAAGTGGCCTCCTCTATAACTAGAAGTTTCTGGCAGAAAGGAATGTTGTCTCTCCAGGTGTATTTGAATTTGGTGGGATAGGGCAGGAAAAAAAAATCTTAATTTCTGCTTTGCCTATAGAGGGGGAGGTCAGAAGGCCATTTTCAAAAGCCAGAAGAAGTGTCTGGGGGATTTGGGTAAGTAAAGGAGGTGAAAGAGAAGATGATGCAAAAGAGATCTTTGTAGTGTGGGAAAGAGTAGCAGAAGACAGGACATAGGGTTTGTTGAATCTCCTTCACCTAAAATCCTTCCATAAGGGGTGCTCTGGGCCCAACCACATGTAAGAGCACAAATAAGGGGGTTTGGGGGATCTAGCTTTTTCCTGAGAGCAAGGAGGCCAAGCTTTGGAATGTGGGATAGTATGTAAGAAGCCAGCAATGACAAAGAGAGCCAGAAAGAAGATAGAAAGGGCTGAATAGATAGGCAAGAAGGCCAGGGAGACATTGTTCCCATAACCATCAAAACAATGAGTGGATGGAGAGATAATGCTAGAATTCCAGTCACTAGATATGCTGGAACACACAAAAGTATCCCGAACACAAAAGTATCCTGGCCCTCTCTGGGGCCAACAAAAAGCAAATAAGCCCCTGTTAGCCTTTCTTCCTGTTTCTCTCAGCCAATAGAAGCCATACATTCCACTGCATAAATTCCTGAAGAACAGCCAAGGATCACTGGCACTGTAGGAGCAAACCCCAAGGCCTTCTGCTCCTCCCTCCCCTCATCAGTCACCCAAAGGTAAATACTCAACTGGGCCCAAATCACCCTCCACCCCAGCTCTGTGGGTTGTTACAATAGAGTTAATAATAAAAAGGACCCATCTGGGCTCTAGACAGCTCTGCATTTGCTGTCATTTATCTTTTGCCATTTATCTTTTCCGGGACAGGCATGCTCTGCAAAGGTCTGGGAACCTCTAGCAAGATGCCTACCTTGTGATGGGAGATTGGCAAGAGGGCACAAGGAGACAGTACAAACACAGGCTCAGGCTCCAGTACCAGGACCTCTCCCACTGTACCCATTCTCCTTCCCCACATCTGTTCTCATACTCAAAGTGAGCTTCAGTCCCCTCCCCAACAAGCTCCCTCACTTCTCTAATTTCATAATTCTCTTCTCCCACTGCATGTTGGCCCTGCACCCTGGTTCCTAGAAATCCTTTAGACTTCACCAATACTAAGTAAGAAGGCTGGAGTTAGCTGGAGAGCAGAGTATTTGCAATATCTTTAACTTTCTGTGTGCCCTTGGGCAAATCTCTTCCCCTTCTCTGAATTTAAGTTTTCTCAATTGGAGCCTAAGATTAACAATCTCCATCCTACCCACCACATACGAGTAGTGAGAGTTGAGTTAAAGCCAAGAAATATTTATTAAGACCTGTTTATGATGTGTCAGGTATCAGGGATGTAGAAATGAAACAAATATTTTTCCTGCCCTTAGGAAGCTCACAGTTGCAGGATTAAGTGCAAGAGTCAAAAAGGCAGACCAGTGTGGAGGTTGGGTGGGTGAAGTTTCTGAAAGCCTCAGAAGTTTCTGGAAAGTAGTGAGAGACAGGAAGGAGTAGATGTTGCCACCAGGAAGATTTCTTTTCCACTTCCTGCCTCCTAGGCAACTTCAAAGCAGGTTGCCTTGGCTCCAAGTCCTCTCATTGCTGATGAGTTGGGAGGGAGAAAGAAGACACAGGTAGTATCTGAGGTCCACTATTTAGGTGTTCAAGCTTTGGCCTGTCCCTTGGGGATCTGGAAGGTCAGGTTGTCCATAGCCTTAGTCATAGCTAACTGACAGGTGAGTCATGATCCATAGAGAAAAAGCAGTGGAACTGAAGGGAGAGCCCACTGAACTGAGGAGATGGACACCTAGGTGCTCGACCTAGCTCTGGAACTAAAGTGGGTTTTAGGGGTCCCCATCTGTCTTGTCAGCAGGGAGGGCAGGGTGAGTTGGGGGCTCATGGTTTTTAAACTGTGATCTCAGCACCCTGGAGTTCCTCAGAGGTACCTAGGCAGAGTGAGGGGTCGTAGGGAGATAAATAGATGGCTCCATGGGTTAGGGTCTTCAACCTTAATAATTTTGCTTTAAGTTGCTTTCATAGGCATCCATGTGTGATATCATTGGAAGAAAGGCTTCTGAATCTGTGCAATTTGAAAATTACTGGGCTATGAATGACTTCTTATGATGCTTGTTTTTAGCTTTACTGTGCTATGGGTCAAACTCTCTGTGCAAACTTAAGCAAATTCCATAACCATTCCAGGCCTTGGTGTCTATCATCTCCTTCCTACAAAGGGGAGGGGTTGTCCCACACCTGTGGACCCCAACCTCTGCAATAGCAGGACCCTATCATCATTTTTCCTCCACTGGGACTCACATTTGGAAATATTTTGTCTGCCAAACAGGCTGCATTTATTAATAATCCAATTTCCTGCTTTTTCATTACTCAAAGACACATAACTGCCAGTCAGAGCCTCTGATCAGCATGAGATAACTTGTGCTTCTGAGCCAAGAAAGAATCAATATTTGAGTGAAGTTTGTGGTGCAACTTTATTGTGGGCAAATGTGCAATTTCCACTTGTCCTCCTGAAATATTGGAAATTACTCCCCAACCCCCACTGCTCTCTTAGAGGGTCTGGGTTGGGATCCACCAAGGAAAAAGACTTGGCCTCTAAGATCCTTTTCCAGCTTTGCTATGCCTGTGGGTACTAAAGGAATAATGGAGGGGAGTCTAATGGGAAGAGTTTATTGCTGCCTACATGGGGACAAATGGTGGCAAAGACTATGGGGGCTTAGGCAGGTTTTGCCTCCAGCTTGTTTAGTAGGGAAAGGCCAAGCCAACATGGCTTCTCTGTTCCTTCCCATTTGCTGCTTCCTCCTTCCCACTGACTCATCCTGTCTGATCTCCATTTGCAGTGCTGAGGACCATCAGAGGATTTTATGAGCTTCAGCTTCAGGCGGATGAAGACCAAGAAACAGAGGCCCAGAAAGAGGCTGAAGTGGAGGCCCTCTCCACTCAGGCCAGTCAGGCAGAGGCACAGGTTAAGCCAGCCCAGGAGAAGATCAAGAAGCCGGCCCAGCCCACAGAGGCACAGACTAAACTTGCCCAGGAGAAGGCCACTGCACAAGCACAGCCTGTGGAAGCACAAGCTGAACCAGTTGATGCAAAGGCTATGCTGGCCCAGGTGCAGGCCAAGCTGGCCAAGGCAAAGGCTCGGCCAGCCAAGGCAAAGGCCAAGGCAAAAGCCAAGATGGCCCTGACGCTAGCTGAACCGGTTGAGGTACAGGCCAAGTTACCCAAGGCAAAGGTCAAACTGGCACTGGGTGAACAAGTTAAGGTAAAGGGAAGGCCATTCATGGCAAAGGCCAAGATAGCCCTGGCACTTACTGAACCAGCTGAGACACAAGCCATGCCAGCCATGGTGCAGGCTGAACCCACTGAGGTGTGGTCTGAACTCCTGGAGGTGCAGGCTGAGGCCCAGACTGAAGCAGCCAAGGAGCAGGCCAGACCAGCCAAGAAGCAATCCAAAACTGCCAATGAACAGTCTGAGGCACAAGCCAGGCCATCCAAGGTGCAAGCCGAACTCACTGAGGTATGTTCTGTACCATCCCAGGTGCAGGCTGAGCCAGATGAAGATTGGGCTAAGGCACAGGCCAAATTAGCCAAAGTGCAGCCTAAAGCACAGGCTGAGCCATCCACAGAGCAGGATGAAGCACAGGCTGAATCAGCTGAAGGGCAAGCTCAACTAGCCAAGCCACATACTGAGCCAGATAAAAAGCAGTCTGAAGCACAGGCCGAACCAGCCAAGGAACAGATGGAGCCACATGAGGAACAGGCTCAACATTCCAGGGAGGAAACTGAGCCAGATGAGGAGCAGGCAGAGGCACAGGTAGAGCTGACCAAAGTCCAGGCAAAGAAGCAAGCTGAATCCGCCAAGATTCAGGGTGAATTAGATGAGGTACCAATTGAGGTGGGCCAGGCACAAGCCAAGGCAGCTGAAGAGCAGGCCAGAGAGCATGCTGAGCTTCAGACTGAAGTAGCTAAGGCACCGGCTGAGCTGACTAAGGACCAGGCCAAGTCACCTGAGAAGCAGAGCAAGGAACAGCATGAACTGGGTGAGCCAACCAAGCCATGGCCCAGGCCATCTGAAAAGCAGCCTGAGCTGGCCAAGGTACAGGCTGTGCCAGCTACCACTGCACTCTCACCATCAGAACCTATTGTTTTCCCCAAGGAATCGAGCCAGCCAGCACCCAAACACAAAGACTTATGTTGCTGTCACCCTGTAGGTCAGGTCAAGCATGTCCAGCTAGTCATCAGAGATGGGTCCGCGGCACCAAAAAGCCTCCCTCTCCAAGATGAGGTGGTAGATGGAACAGGACAGGGAGCCCTCACAGGCACCTGCTCAGGAAGTGGAGCAAGAGAGAGCACAAGTCGATGTCTGCATGCAGGGTTTGCCCTGTTCCGCTCTGCCACCCGATGGTGGCCTTCTAAGCGATCCCAAACCCCAACTGACCACAAGGACCCTTAGAGGGGCTAACAACTCATTCTCCCCCTTAAGATGAGTAGTTTGAGGGATAGCCCCACCATAGTCCACCCCCACTGCCTAAACAAGCTAGGAGAGCTATCCCAGCCACCTTGCTCCAATTTTTGTTGACCCTCATCCTGCTCCCCTCTGACTGCCTCCTGCCCCCATTGCTCCACCTATATTCATATTCCCCATCTACCTGCCCACTCACTCTTCACCTATCCAAACCAGTCAAGTTCAGATTATGTTTTATGATCACCTGGAGCATGTTCTGGCCTTAGCTGATTGGCGCTGTAATCCTCTTCACCAAGTGGTTGATGAAGTTCACCCGCAATGATTTGGCCAAACTGATGCAGGGGATAAGAAATGGAAAAGAAACAAGAGCAATCTTCTTTCAGGACCCCCTTCCCCCAAAACCCCCTATCACCCCAAAACCACTTTTAACTCTCCATGGCACCCCTTACCACATATGCAACCTGGACTTCAAAGTGGTCCATTATGACTTAATCTCATTTGCATGACTTTCATCTGTATTTTAAAAAATCAACCCCTCCTAACCCCAAGTCCAAGTACCCTTTTCTATTAGTTAGCTCAGGAGCTCTACAGGTGCACTCTCCCCACACAGGAGACCTCAGTCTACCCAAAATTGATCCTCACCAGTGCTGTCAAGGGTTTTGATATCTTGGCACCCTTTTGACAATTTAAACAGCCAGGGACCCCAACAGATGAACTTAATGAACAGTCCTACTGATGCTACCTGCAAAATATCTCTCATATTAGTCCTTTCCTCCCTGACCCCATAGTCTTCTTTCTGGTCCTCATTTTCTCTCCTCTGAATAATTGCCATGACCTACTTATTGGCTGCCAAGACCCTTCTCTGTGTCATCATTGTCTGTGTTGGCAGCAGATAATCCCCAAATCACAAAATCACCAAGACTTGAAACTGGCTAAAGTAGATAAAGTTCATATTCCTTTATAGTTCGATTTTAAACTTAGCTGTATCTCATTTCAGACTTCCAAGATACCAGATCTTCTATCCATATACACCTCCACTCATCCAGTTTCTGACACCACCTCATACCCTAATTCTCCTCTTGAAAAAATAGTCTTCCCTCTGTCAGATGCTGTCTCCACTGTGAAGCCTTCCCTCTACCCCCCCAGATAGAGTTGCCCACTGCCACCCTCACTCTCCACTGTGCCTCCCTTCCTGGAATAGAAGTTGTTATGTGATATTAAATGAGCCATGCAAGTATGGTTCTCTGGAACCTTATTTATTGTGACCCCTTATTTATCTGTGAACTCCCAGTATCCAATGCTGGATATGTAGAGCAATTTAATAAATGTGTTCAGAGAATGAAGAACTCCTTGTCAGTCTTTAAGACCAGCCAGGCTAGTGAACACAGGAGTAGGGGGCTTCTTGGGAGTAGGTCATCTTGGGAGAGAGAAAAGATGTTTTACAGTACAACACTCTATGGTGGGTCTGGAGTACCGTTTGTTCTCTATCCCTTTGGGTGGGAGAATTACTGCCTTCCCCCATGTTCCTCAATTCCAGGCCTACCAGCCCCTCTCCCACCCAAGAGAAGCCCACCAAACAAGAATGTGGGTGGGGTAGGATGAGTTGTTACTTTTCTGCCAGTGCTGAAAGCCACAGCTAAGATACAGTATAACTACAAGGGGAGGAGGAGAGGAAGGAAACCTTAGGCTTGTTAGAGCAGTGGTCCCCAACTTTTTTGGCACCAGGGACCGGTTTCATAGAAGACAATTTTTCCACAGACTGGGGGGGGCATGTTTTTGGGATGATTCAAGTGCATTACATTTATTGTGCAGTCAAACGGGTATTTGCAGCTGCTCCCCAGTGCTAGCATCACTGCCTCAGCTCCACCTCAAATCACCAGGCATTAGATTCTCATAAGGAACATGCAACCTAGACCCCTTACATGTGCAGTTTACTGTAGGGTTCATGCTCCTATGGAATCTAATGCCACCCCTAATCTGACAGGAGGTGGAGCTCAGGCAGTGATGCCAGAGATGGGGAGCAGCTGTAAATACAGATGAGGCTTCACTCACTCACCCACCACCCACCTCCTGCTGTACGGCCTGGTTCCTAATGGACCACAGACTGGTACCAGTCCATGGCCCAGGGTTGGGGTATTGCAGTATTAGGGGATCCCAGGTCTTGAATAGCCCTTCATCTCAGGAAGACCTTCAACCCCATCTCCCTCCCACTCCTGATCTCTACTATAACTCCCCAGATTTCTTCCATCCTTATTTTCCTTGAGGTACTCTACCCGGTCCTCCCCTTAACCTTGGCCATTGTATGGAAAATTCTCCTACTAAAGATCAGAAAAGAGATCCAGTGTGGCTGGGACAGTTTACTGATCAAGTAGTGTCTTTAACATGTGATAAATAACAATAAAATATAGCATTCTGTAAAGAGAACTTGTCTTGGCATCCTGCCTCCAGTCCACTCACTCACTTCCTGTGAAGCTGGGACAATTCTTTGGCCTTCACTATCTAATAATGAAGCCTCCTTTTCACCATCTATTAGATAGTGATTTTAAAAATAATCCATGCCTGCTGATCTCATGTGACTGCTGCAATTAGCAACATTACATGCCAGTCCCCAAAGCAGCAAAAAATCTTGATGACAATATCCTCTAAGTGGCCCTGTCTACCAAGGTCTCCTGAAGTTTGGTTGAGCCTAAGCATAAAGGTATTGGGATTCTCCACAAAGAAGTTCAGCCAAGCCACTGGGCTTCCTTCATCTAATATTGGAAGGAGAGCCCCAAAGCATGTCCCCTCCAAAGAGCTGGGGCTAGAGTGTTCAAGGGCCTTTGAGGGTCCATTAGGTGGCCAGAGGGAGTATTCTACTCACCCTGAGTCCTGGGAATGTTTCTGGAGCTTCTGGGTGCAAAGAATCTCGTCAGTTGCAGGGTTAAGCAGGTGGGCAACACAGGGCCACAAGCCCTGAGCCTGGTCTAGGGTACCATGGAAAAGCATTCTGATAGAGCTGGCTTGCCTGTCCAGACTCTGCCTCCCTGTTGTGCCAGAGGATTACTTGCTCCCTAGCAGAACCATGCTTCTTCTAGAGGGGTGAGTCCAGCCCATTTCATCCTTCTAGGCACTGAGATTGGAAACATGCATGACTAGAGAGTGGGGGAGGGAGAGAAAGAGGCTCAGGTTAAAGTAGCTGCTGGGCACCCAGGGTTCCCCAGCCCCCTTCAGGAAGCCTGCAGACCACAGGTATTTCCAGAACATTTTGTTCCCACAGCTTTAAGAACGGCACTTTGGTTTCAAGCAGGGATTAGCCATTGCCCAATTCAGTTTGTCTGCAGGTTAGTTGTTGGAAGAGACCTTGGAGTTCAGTAGGTCTGAGATCTCCATTTCACAGAAGAGGAAGAAAGCCTATAGTGGAAAGGTAACTTGTGTGAAGTCACATAGAACATTTTAATTCTCGTGGCAGAGCCAAGTCTGAAAACCACTTGTCTGGACTCCAGATTTCTAGTCCAGAGCTTTTTCTTCAGAAAGGGAAGGTGGACTATAATCAACTAAAACCTGAGAGGTAGTATTGCATGGTGGTATAACGCACAGGCTCTGGAGCCACCTTGCTTCTATTCAACTCTCAGTTCTTGCTGCTTTGAAGCCATGTAAGTTTGAGCAAATTACTTACTCTGAGTCTCAGTTTCCTTATGTTGTAAATGGGGATAATATTAATATCTACCATCTAGGACTGTTGTAATGACTGAGTGATATATTTAAGAGCTATTAAAGAGCCCCTGGCACAGAGTAGGCACTCAATGACACATTAGTCAGAATTTTCTGGCCAATATGGTAATGTATATTTCATTTCAAATGAGGACATATGGAACAAACATACTCAGCTAGGAGGTGGCTGAAGATTCAACACAGTCACTGATGTGCTGTGTGATCTTGGATGCACTCCTTTATTATTCTGTGCCTCTGCTCTTCATCTGTAAAATGAGAATAATTACTGATAAGAAGTAGTAGTGAGGGGCTGTGTATGACTGCACTTTGGGGAATGGAAAGAAGTGCACAGGGGCAAGGTGGGGAATGGTTATAATTGATAGGGTGATTGGTTGGAAGTGGAGAACACATTCAGCACAGAAGAATATAGACTTAGGGTGATTGAACCATGTTTGCCTTTTCCATAGAGTGGAAGAATATAGGGCACAGGGGAGTAAACCCAGGATTCCCAGTTCCCAGCCACATAACTGAGATGTATCTGGCTCAGGACATTTCTTTTCAGCTGGGCTGGACAGAAAAGTGTGTTCAAAAGCTTCACAAGGCTTCTTCCATCCCTGTTATTGGCCCTTCCTTCAGGATTCTGCTTTCGTCAATGGTCCTCTCAAATTTCCAGTGATCTGGGCAGATAGCCTGATCCTCTTCTTACCCTCCACCCTTCCCCTCACTACTCTGCTACTCCTACTGTCACTCACATCCATGCCCTCTTAACCTTCCCCACCATTATACATAGGTAAGGCTCTCATCAACTCTTACCTAGACTAATATACTCAGCTTTCACATGCCCAGGAGTCTTAAAATGAGAAGCAAAAGGAGGAAATATTTGAACAAATAATGATGAAAATTTTCCCAAAATTTAGAAAAGAGACCTCAGTTGAATAGAGATCAGAGTGTTCAATAGGGGAGATAAAGAAAAACTTACATCTAAACACATTAGATTAAAATTTAAGAATATCAAAAACAAAGAGAAACATCTAAAAGTTTTCTGAGGAAAGGAAAGCTCACTTCCAAAGGAACAATAATCAGATAGAACTCAAACAGGAATACAGGATGCAAAAAATATAGCTTATATGGCACTGTTCTAAGCACTTTACATATATTAACTCAATCCCCCAGCAAGTCTATGAAGTAGATGCTATTATTATTCATCTTATAGATCAGAAAACTGAGAAAGAGAGAGGTTAAATAACTTACTAAAAGTTGTACATCTAGTAAGTGGCAGAACCAGGACTTAAATCCAGGCAGTCTGGCTCTAGAATCCATGTTCTTAATCTCTGTACCATATTGCCTGATATCAAAGTAACATTTGAAAATATTTTAAATAAAATTATTTTAAGCTTTTGGTTTTGGTCAAGATAACATAGATACACATTTCCCTGATCCTCTTCTATAAGTACTCCTAAAAACCCTGGAAGTAACCCAACTGACTATTATTAACAAAACACTGAAAATTGGAAAGAGTAAGGTAGACTGACTAAACCTCAGATCTTGATTAATATCAATGCAGTGAATTCCTTGAATTTTTTAAATCATCTCTTATATATCCCAGACTGGGCACTGCAACCAACAACTGCCAACAGGAATAGATTTTTTTTAAAAAAACTAAAGAAAAGACTCTAATTTAAGAAAAAATAAACCCACAGGCAAATACAGCAACAACAAAAATAAATAAACGGGACTTAATTAAATTAAAAGCCTTCTACACAAAAAAGGAAATAATCAACAAAGTTAACAGACAAACTACAGAATGGGAGAAAATATTCCCAAACTATACATTTGATAAAGGGCTAATAGCCAGAATCTACAAAGAACCCAAACAAATCAGCAAGAAAAAAACAAACAACTCCATTAAAAAATGGGCAAAAGACATGAAGAGATTTTTTTAAATGACCAACAAATATATGAAAAAAATGCTCAACATCTCTTAATCATCAGGGAAATGCAAATTAAAACCTCATTGAATACCACCTTACCCCTGTCAGAATGGCCATTATTAAAAAGTCAAAAAACAACAGATACTGGCATGGATGCAGAGATATAGGAATGCTTATACACTGTTGGTGGGACTGCAGGTTAGTAGTGCAGCCTGTATGGAAAACAGTATGGAAATTCCTCAAAGAAATAAATATAGATTTACCATTCAATCCAGCAATCCCACTGCTGGCTATCTACCCACAGGAAAAGAAGTCATTTTATCAAAAAGACACCTGCACTTGAATATTTATGGCAGCACAATTCACAATTGCAAAGATATGGAAACAACCTAAGTGTCCATCAATTAATTAGTGGATAAAGAAAATGTGGTGTTTATATATACCATGGAGTACAATTCAGCCATAAAAAGGAATGAAATAATGTCTTTTGCAGCAATGTGGATGGGACTGGAGACCATAATCCTAAGTGAAGTATCTCAGGAATAGAAAAACAAACACCACATTTACTCTCTAATAATTGTGAGCTAAACAGCGGACACACACAGGCACAAAGAGATGTAAAGGACATTGGAAACCAAGAAGGGCAGAAGGTGGGAGGGGATGAGGGGTAAAAATTTACATATTGGGCACAATGAACACTATTCTGGTGATGGGCACACTAAAAGCCCTGTCTTAAGCCTTATACAAGGTGTCCATGTAACAAAAACATTTTTACCCCCTTAATATTTTGAAATAATTTTTTTTAATTTTCAAAAATAAAAATTAAAAAAAGCTTAAATGCCAAAAAATAAAATAAAATAAAGATGGTTCTCTCTGGCCAAAGAAAAGGGAAAGGAGCAGTGGAGCATGACAGAAACTATTATTTTTTTTAATTTTAATAGATTGAGGGATACAAGTGGTTTTTGGTTACATGGAAGAACTGTACAGCGGTGAAGTATGGGCTTTTAGTGTACCTATCACCCAAATAGTGTACATGATACTCAATAGGTAATTTTTTATCCCTCACCCCCTTCCTACCCTCCAACCTTATAAGTCTCCAATGTCCATTATACCACTCTGTATGCCCCTGAATACCCATAGTTTAGCTCCCAGTTATGAGTAAGAACATGCAGTATTTGGTTTTCTGTTCCAGAGTTACTTCCCTTAGGATAATAACCTCCAGTTCCATCCAAGCTGCTGCAAACAACATTATTTCATTCTTTTTAATGACTGAGTACTATTCCATGGTGTGTGTGTGTGTGTGTGTGTGTGTGTGTGTACACACAGAGCACATTTTCTTTATCTACTCATTGGTTGATGGGCACTTAGATTGATTCCATATCTTTGCAATTGTGAATTGTACTGTAATAAACAGATGAGTGCAAGCGTCTTTCTGATATGATGACTTTTTTTCCTCTGGGTAGATACCCAGTAGTGGGATTGCCGGATCAAATGGTAAGTCTACTTTTAGTTCTTTGAGAAATCCCTGTACTGTTTCCCATAGAGTTTTTACTTACTTACATTCCCACCAACAGTGTATAAGCGCTCCCTTCTCATCACATCTGTACCAACATTGATTGTGTTTTGATTTTTTAATAATGGCCTTCCTGACTGGGGTAAAGTGGTATCTCATTGTGGTTATAATTTGCATTTCCTTGACAATTAGTGATATTGAGCATTTTTTCATATGTTTCTTAGCCATTTGTATATCTTCTTTTGAAAAATGTCTATTCTTGTTGTAGAAACATTTTTTGAAAAAATATTACCAGCTCTATAACAGTTTAACACAGTGCACAACCCCCCTTCCCTATAGTGCCAGCAGAGACCTGGTAGAGAGGCTCATTTCCCACTCTCCAACCAGTGCCAGCAGATAGGCCCAGGTAAGCTCTTTTTACCCCCACCAAAGGTGCCAGCAGACACAAAACAGGGAATCCTAACTTTAGCTCCCATTTATGAGTGAGAATATGCAGTATTTGGTTTTCCATTCTGGAGTTACTTCCCTTAGGATAATAACCTCCAGTTCCATCTAGTGGCAGCAGGTGGGCTGAGGTAAGTGCTTTCCTCCCTTGCCAGCAGTTCCAAAAGAAAAGGAACAGGAAGTCCATCTCCTGACCCCTAGCTAGCAGCAGCAGAGGACTCAGAGTGGTGTTCCCATCTCTACTAACTCATTGTCAGAGGACACAGTGGGAAGTTTTGACCCTCACCTGCTCAGTGGTGGCAAGCAGTATCCCTCACTCTTACAATTAGAGAGTAAAAGGAGAATCTAGGAATCTAGGAAAAGAAAGAGATGGAAAAGGGGATTCTTTAAATGTGCATAGGAAGTATCAGGCAGACACCTGACAGATCCCAACATGAAACTGACCAGAATCAACATCCAAATGGTTTGAGAACTGAACTAAAGTATGGAACTCCACCCAGACTTTCAAAGGGGCCTCTTAGTGACACACAAACTAAATAGACCCAAATAGCACACAAGGGCTCTGAAATCTAAATCATTGAAACCACAGTTCACAAAAGTAAGCCAGAACCTACATTCTACCAATCTAAGCAGTATGACTGCTTACTAAAATAGAAGATTTAAATTAAAATGAGAGTCTTCTAACATAACATCCAAAATGTTAAAGATATAATAGAAAATCATTCATAATACCAAGAACCAGAAAAAGCACAACTTGAATGAGAAAGGAAAATAAAGATGCCAACACCAAGATGCCACAGATGTTGGAATGATCCAACAAGAATTTTAAGTAAGCCATCAAAAAAAGTTTCAACAAGCAATTATGAATTCTCTTGAAACAAATGAAAAAATAAAAAATCTCAGCAAAGAATTATGTCATTTTAAAAAAGACGTAAATGGAAATTTCAGAACTAGAAAATAAAATAACCAAAATTAAAAATCACTGGTTAGGTTCAGTAGTAGTAAGCAAATAACAAAGGACAGATTCAGTGAATTTCAGGACTGAACAAGAAAATGTATGCAGTCTGAAAAACATGGAGAAAATAAACCCAAAAGAAAAAAAAAAGTGAATACAGCCTTAGAGACCTATGCGACAATAAAAAATGATTTAACATTCTGTTGTCAGAGTCTCAAAAGGGCAGCAGAAAGAGTGTGGGGTTGAAAAATATTAAAGAAATAATGACTGAAAATTTCCCAAATTTGGCAAAGGACATAAATTCATAGATTCATAAAGTTGAACAAATCCAAAATAGGATAAACTCAAAGAAATCCAGGTCAAACCCCATTGTAGTTAATCTATTGAAACCTAAACACAAAGAAAAAATCTCAAAAGTGACTAGAGAAAAACAATACATTACCTATAGGGGAACATCAATTCAAATGACAGCAGATTTCATATCTGAAACCATGGAGGTCAAAACAAAGTGGCACAACATTTTCAAGTGCTGAAAGAAAAGAGCTGCCAACCATGAATTTCATACCTGGCAAAAATATCTTTTGGGTATGAAGAATAAATAAAGATATTCCCAAAAGAAATGAATGATTGAAAGAAAACTAACAGAATTTGTTGTCAAAAGAGCTACACTTAAGGAATTGCTAAAGGATGTTCTCCAAGTAGAAAGGAAATGATAATGTAAGGAGGCTTAGAAATTTGGAAAGGAAGAAAGAAAAACTGAGTGTGCACAAATAGGAGTAAATACAAATGACTAACATTCTCATCATGAGTGTTTTAAACAATGTTTGACAGCTAAAGCAAAAATTATAACAAGTGATGTGAAGCTCAGATGGGAAGGTCAAAGAGACCTAATTGGAATTAAAGTTTCTATGCTTTAGAAAGTGGTAAAATGCCATTGCCAGTAGACCATAGTATGGTATGTATGTATACTGTGATAACTAGAGCAACCACTAAGAAAATCATAGAAAGTGATATACTCAAAAACACTATAAATAAATCAGAGTGAAAATCTAAAAAGTGTTCAAGAAACCCACAGGAAGGCAAGAAAGGTGAAACAGAGAAACAAAAAACAGAGAGAACAAACAGAAAAATAGTAATAAAATGGTGGGCTTAAGCTCTAACATAAATAATTAATTTAAATGTAAGTGGTTTAAATATACCAATTAAAAGACAAAGATTAGCAGAATGGATTAATAAAAGACACATGACCCAAATGTATTCTGTCTACAAGAAACACCTCAAACATAACTCATAGGTAGGCTGAAAGTAAAAGGATACAAAAAGATATACCTTGTATACATTAATTTTAAAAAGCAGAAATAGCTATTTTAATATCAGATTAAATAGACCAGAGTAAAGAAAATTACTAGAGACGAAGATGAACATTACATAATAGCAAAAGAGTCAATCCAAACAGAAGACACAACAATCCTAAATGTGTATGCAGCAAACAGTAGAGTATCAAAATACCTCAAGAAAAAAACTGATATAACTGAAAGGAAAACAAGGGAAAAAATCCACAATTACAGTCAGAGACTTCAGCCTGAAAGAAAGTCAGCAAGGATATATTAATAGGAAAATTGATAAACACCATCAATCAACAAGATCTAATGGACATTTATAGAACACTACACCCAACAACAGCAAAATACACAAATACACAATCTTTTCAAGAATATTTATACATGGAATGTTCACCAAAATAGACCATATTCTGAGTCATAAAACAAACCTCAACAAATTTAAAAGAATTGAAATAATATGGAGTATGTTCTCTGGCCATAATGGTATCAAACTAGAAATCAAGAACAGAAAGATAACAGGAAAATTTCCAAACACTTAGAAATTAAACAAAACACTTCTAAATAATCAGTAAGTCATGAGAAAATCAATTAAAAATACATATAACTCAATGAAAATGAAAATACATATCCAAATTATGGGATGCTGCTATAGTTGTGATGAGAGGGAAATTTACAGCATTAAATGCTTACATTACAAAAGAGGGAAGTTCTCAAATCAATAATCTAAACCTCCACCTTAAGAAAACAGAAAAAGAATAACAAAATAACCCCAAAGCGAACAGGAGGAAGAAACTAGTAAAGAGTAGAAATCAATGAAATTGAAAAAAGAAAAACAATAGAGAAAATCAATAAAACAAAGTGATGATTCTCTGAAAAGATCAACAGAATTTACAAACCTTTATCTAGACTAATCAAGAAAAAATGAGACAAACCTCAAATTACTAAAATCAGGAATGAAAGAGGAGACATCATTACTGACCTTACAAAAACTAAAAAGGTTTAATGAAATACTAGGAAAACTTTACACACAAATTACTACAACCCAACCAATATGAAATAGATAATCTGAATAGTTCTATAGGAATTAAGAAACTGAACTCAAAATTTTTTAAGTTTCAAAAAAATTAAAGAACTCTCCAATTTTCCCAACATTAAAAAAAGAACTAGCACCAACTCTACACATTCTCTTCCAGAAAACAAAAGAGGAGGGAACACTTCCCAACCGATTTTATAAAGTCAGCATCACCCTGATACCCAAACCAGACAAAACCAGTACAAAAAAATAAAACTACAGACCAGTATCTCTCAAGAATTTAGATACAAAAATCCTCAAAAAAAATAGTAAATCAAATCTGACAATGTATACAAAGAATCCTACACAATGACCAAATGGAGTTTATTTCAGGTATGAAAAGCTAGTTCAATATTTCAAAATCAGTTGATGTAAGCCACAATATCAATAGTCTATATACATAACATTTTTGAAATGACAAAGTATAGGGATGGAGAACAATAATAGTTGCCAGAGATTAGGGACAGTGGAGAGAGGGTAAGTGTAGTTACAAGGAGTTAACATAAGGGATTCTTGTGCTGATGGAACACTAGTTCTATAGCTTAATTATGGTGGTGGTTACTTGAATCTACACATGTGATACAATTGCATAGAACTTCACACGCACACACACACACACACACACACGCATATAAAACTGTCAATATCCGAATGAGGTCTGTAGATTGTGCCAATATCAATTTCCTGGTTTATTATATTATATTTAATATTTCCTGGTATATTATACTATACTTAAGAAAAATGTTGCCATTGGGGGAAACTGGGTGAAAGGGACACAGGTATCCCTGTACATTTTTGCAACTTCCTGTGAATCTATGATTATTTCAAAATAAAAAGATTTTAAAAGTTTTTTTATCACAAAATTTTATACCCAGCCAAATTACAGTTTAAATAAAATGGTGAGATTAAAAAATATTTCAGATATACAGGACCCAAGATGTGCCACCTATTTTGAAAATGATTTTGAAGGCAATATGCAGAAGAAGAAACTCAGTAAGATACTATAAAATACGCAGCAAGTAAGGTGACCAAATATTTTAATAAATTGTTGTATGGAAAGACATAATTAAAATACAAAGTATATGCTTAATAATACATAATTTTACACAATAGAATTCTATAGAATATCAGCACAACAGAGTTTTTTGAGGATAGGAAGACATCACAGAAACATAAAATTATACTCAAGTACTTGTCTTGTTAGGGGAAGATATAGATATTGATGTTTAACAAATAAATAGGGGTAAATTACTAATAACATGCTTTTAAGTTCAACCATCATGAGACTAAGACCAAAATGTAGAGTACCATGGTTCTCAAAGTATGATACTTAGATCAGCAGCATCAGCATCACTTGTTAGAAATGCAAAATCTCAAGCCCTCCCTCCAAATCTACTGAATCAGAAACTCTGGGATTCAGGCCCAGAAATCTATGTTTTAAGAATTTCTTCAAGTTATTCTGATTCACCCTAAAGTTTGAGAACCATTGGTATAGAATTTAAACCTGTAGAAGAAAACTTGATGTAAATAAAAGAAAACAAAAAAGGGTAAAAAAAGAAGTAAAAAGAATGTACAATAAATAGAAATATAAAACAAGATAGTAGAATTAATTTCTTATATAACAGTGACTACAATAAATGTAAATCAATTGACAATGTCAATTAGAAAACAGATTCTCAGACAGTGTGTAAAAATAATGTCCAACAACATTTTATTTATAAAAGACACAACAAGACAAAATAGAAAGGTGCAACATAAAAGGATGAAAAAAGGCATAAGAAACAAATATTAATCAAAAGAAAGATGGAGTAAAAACTTAATATATAACAAAAATCTCATGAGGAAAAACAAGGGATGCTATATACTATTAAAAGTCACAATAGAGAAAGAAACTATAACAATCATGAACACAATAAAGCCTCATAATATTTAAACAACTACTAACAAAATTGAGAAATCTGGCTCCTGGCCCAAAACCCATGTGTTGTCTTTTAGGCCTGACTATAGGCAATTACAAAGACTTTACATGGCAGGTGTCATGAGAAAAATCTGCCCTCTCCATACCAGACTGGGTGCACAGCCAGTGCATTGCAATTTATGAGGGAGTTGCAGTCAGGGACTCAGGCCCCCTGGCCAGCTGTGCTCTTACGTATATCTGTATTCCTAGCCTATGCACCTCCATTTGGAGGCCTTTTTGTTGGAGGCCTTTGGCAGAGGGCTTCCTCAGGTGCCTCTGTCTAGACCTCCTTATGAAAGAGGAAGAGAAGAAATCTTGACATTTTTCTCCACTCTGACCCAGTATTCAGTACTTTTCTACTCCTAGCCCTTTCCTCTTTCCTTCCTCCTGGCCCCTGAGTCTATAAAATGTCAGGATCCTTTTGTTCGTGGCTCCCTAGGCAATGAGAATTCCCTATGTCTGTGCTGATCCACCTGACCCTTAACTAATGCTATTCCATGGGTAAAATGGAACACTAAAAGAATTGGCACTTTCTCTGGTTTAGCCTCTTGTATATATCACAGTAAGTGATTAAAAGCTTATCTTAATCAGATTACACACTTTCATTTTGGGTTGTTGTCTTAATTGGATATTACAACATCTGGTAGCTCAGCTCTTTCCAGCTCAGCTCAGCTCTCTACAAAACTTTAGGGAAAAAAGAGGAATCAACAATTGTAGTTGGAGATTTTAACACATTCTTTATAGAAACTGGAATATCATGCAAATAAGCAAATATATCAAAATCCAAGCTTTACAATTGATATAATACCACATATATGATATTGTGTTTGTGTATATATACACTCATATATACATATATACATAAACATGTGTACATATATATATATATACGTACACACACACACAGATGGTCCCAACTTGCTATGATTCAACTTACAATTTTTCAGCTTTATGATGAGTTTATTGAGACATAATTCCATCGTAAGTCAAGGAGTATATGTAACACACACACATAAATACACAACACACATCTCTCAAAATGAGAGAGACAAAGAATATGATTCCATTGGGGCACACAAGATTTATGAAATACACGTGTCAGGTCATAAAAGAAGCCCTATTAAGTTTCAAAAGACTGAATTTTCTCACCATAATGTAATAAAGTAATATATAAATCTAAGAGTATAACTTTAAAAAATACCATCTTAGAAACCAAATAAGTCCCAGGTTAAAAGAAAATAATAAAGGAAATTAAGACTATTTTAGAACTGAATTATAATGAAAATTTGTGTCACAGTCAAAGCAAAACCGAGAGGGAAATTTATAGCTTTAAATACACCTATCAGGGAACTATAAAGGTTAAAAATAAACAAGTTGGGCATTTAACTCAAATGTTGGAGGGAAGAAGCAATACATCAAATTCCAACAAAAAACAAGAAATGGTAGAAATAATAAATATTATGGCAACTATACATAAAAATATAAGGAAATAAAAATAACTATAGAGAAAATTACCAAACTAAACGTTGATTATTTCAAAAGATTTTATAAAAAGACCTCTACACCTACAGACCCAGGCTCCAGGCCTGCCTCAGCTGCCAGGCTGGCCCCAGGCTCCAGCTGGTCCCCTCAGCTCCAGGTTGCAGAGGACCTAGGGCCCATGCCCACCTCAGTAGACTCCAGTGCCAGGTCAGTCCCTGCAGACAGAGGATCCAGGCCCCCATGGACTCAATCTCCAGGATCAACCCCACAGACTCAGGCACCAGGCCTGCCCACCAAATGACCCAGGCACCAGACCTAAGGACTCCAGCAGCAAGCCTACCACAGACCTGCACAGAATCTTTGGATGGGCTGACTTGTGAAGGTCTTTACCTGCCAAAGCCATTCTGTAAAGACTGGAATAAGTGCCTTCATCTTCAGACATCAATGCGTGGCCACAAGGATCACAATCATGAAAACATGACACCACCAAAGGAACAAAATAAAGCACCAGTACCTGACTCTAAGGAATTGGAGATTTATGAACTTCATGACAAAGAATTCAAAATAATCTTCTTAAAGAAGCTCAGTGAGCTACAAGCAACACATATAGGCAACTAAACAAAATCAAGGCAAACAGCACATGTACAAAATGAGAACATCAACAAAGAGATTTTAAGAACCAAACAGAAATTCTGAAGCTAAAGAACACAATGACTGAACTGAAATATTTCATAGAGAGCTTCACCAGCAGACTAGATCAAACAGAAGAATAAATCAGTGAACTCAAATACAGGTCATTTGAAATTGCACAGTGAGAGGAACAAAGAGGAAAAAAAAGAATGAACGAGAGTGAAGAAAGCCTGTGGGACTTATGAGACACCATCATGCAAACAATTTACACATTATGGGTGTCACAAAGAAGCAGAAAAATTAAAAGGGGCTGAAAGCTTATTTAAAGAAATAAAGACAAAAATCTTACCAAATCTGGAGAGGAAAATGAACATTCATATCTATGAAACCCAAAGAACCTGAAATATACTAGATTAAATATAAAGACACCTTCACTGAAACACAATTAAACTTTCAAAAGTCAAAGACAAAAAGAATTTTGAAAATAGCAAGAGAAAACTCATCACATACAAAAGAATCCCCATAAGACGATCAGATTTCTCAGCAGAAACAACACAGACTAGAGAAGAATGAGATGATATATCCAAAGTGTAAAAGAAAAAACTGTCAAGACTACTATACCTGGCAAGGTCGTCCTTCAGAAATGAAAGAGAGTAGGCAAAGAATTCATGAAGAAGACCCCAAAAGCAATCACAGCATCAACAAAAATAAATAAATGGGACCTGATCAAATTAAAAAGCTTCTGCACAGCCAAAGAAACTATCACTACAGCAAATAGACAACCTACAGAACTAGAGAAAATATTTGCATGCTATACATCTGATAAAGGGCTGATAACTAGAATCTATATAGAAAATCACCAAGAAAAAAATTAAACAACCCCATTAAAAAATGGGCAAAGGACATGAACAGAAACTTTTCAAAAGAAGATAGACTAATCACCAACAAGCATATGAAAAAATGCTCAACATCTCTAATCATCAGGAAAATGCAAATCAAAACCACAATGAGGTATCACTTAACTCCAGTGAGAAAGGCTTTCATCAAAAAGTCCCTAAACAACAAATGTTGGCGTGGATGTGGAGAGATAGGAACACTCATACACTGCTGGTGGGACTGCAAACTAGTACAACCTCTATGGAAAGTAATGTGGAGATACCTCAAAGAACTAAAAGTAGAACTCCATTTGATCCAGCAATCCCACTACTGGACGTCTACCCAAAGGAAAAAAAGACGTTCTGTAATAAAGACATCTGTACTCAAATGTTTATTGCAGCACAATTCACAATTACAAAGATGTGGAAACAATCCAAGTGCCCATCAATATACGAGTGGATTGATAAAATGTGGTATATGTATACCATGGAGCACTACTCAGCCACAAAAAACAATGGTGAACTAACACCTCTTGTATTATCCTGGATGGAGCTGGATCCCATCCTCCTAAGTGAAGTATCACAAGAATGGAAAAACAAGCACCACATATACTCAACATCAAATTGGTACTAATCAATCAACATTTATGTGCACATATGAAAGTAACATTCACTGGGTGTCAGGCAGGTGGGAGGGGGAGGACGGGGAGGAGGGGATGGATATACTCACACCTAATGGGTGTGGTGCACACTGATGGAGGGCACACTTGTAGCTCTGACTCAGGTGATGCAAAGGCAATATATGTAACCTAAACATTTGTACCCCCGTAATATTTTGAAATAAAAAATAAATTAAGAAAAAAAAGGAGAGGTAAAGACTTTCCCAGACAAACAAAAGCTGCAGGAGTTCATTGCCACTACGCCTGCCTTAAAGGAAATCTTAAAGGGAGGTCTTCATGCTGAAATAAAAGGATACTAATTAGTAACATAAATACACATGAAAGTATAAAACTCACTGTTGAAAGAAAGTACACAGTCAAATTCAGAATACTCTAATACTATAATGGTAGTATGTAAATCACTTATATATTTAGAATGAAGGTTGAACAGCAAAACTATTAAAATA
This sequence comes from Daubentonia madagascariensis, assembly GCA_023783475.1. Taxonomy (NCBI): domain Eukaryota; kingdom Metazoa; phylum Chordata; class Mammalia; order Primates; family Daubentoniidae; genus Daubentonia; species Daubentonia madagascariensis. The sequence continues at coordinate 916,205 of JAKFHU010002592.1, forward strand.
ATAACAACTACAATAATTTTTAAAGGATACACAATATAAAAAGATGTAAATTATGACATCAAAAGCATAAAACGGGAGGGTAAGTAAAAATTAAGAGTTTTTTAATGCAAAGTTAAGTTGTTATCAGCTTAAAATAGCCTGCTATAAGATACTTATGTAAGCCTCGTGGTAACCAGAAAGCTGAAACCTGTTGTAAATACACAAAAGAAAAAAGGTAAGAAATCAAAGCATGCCACTACAGAAAATTATATAATCACAAAGATAAGAGAGAAAGAAAGAAACAAAGAATTTACAAAACAACCAAAAAATGATTAACAAAATGGCAGTAATATGTCCTTACTTATCCACAATTACCTTGATTTAAATTAATTAAATTTTCCAATCAAAAGACATAGAGTGGCTAAATTGATTAAACAAGACTCAACTATATCCTGCCTATAAGAGAATGATTTCACTTTTAAGGACACACACAAATTGAAAGTAAAGGGATGGAAAAAGATATTCCATGCAAATGGAAGTCAGAAGAGATCAGGGGTAGCTATATTTATAACAATTTAATTAGACTTTAAGCCAAAAACTGTAAAAAGAGATAAAGTAGGTCATTATATAATGATAAAGGGATCAATTCATCAAGAGGATGTAATAATTATAAATATATATGCGCCCAATATCAGAGCACCTAAATATATAAAGCAAATTAATAGACCTGAAGGGAGAGATAGACAGCAATACACTAAGAGTAGGGGACTTATATATCCCACTTTCAACAACAGACAGATCATCTAGATGCAAAATCAATAAGGAAACATCAAACTTGAACTATACTTTAGACCGAATAAACCTAACAGACATATAAGAGAATGTTACATCTAACAGCAGCAGAATACACATTTTTCTCAAGTGCCACAGAAAATTCTTTAGGATAGATTATATGTTAGGCCACAAAACAAGTCTTAAGAGATTTAAGAAGATTGAAAGAATATCAAGAATATTTTCTAACCACAATGGTATAAAACTAGAAATCAATAACAGGAGGGATTTCAGAAAATTCACAGATATGTGGAAATTAAACAACATGCTCCCATGTTATATACTTCCAAAATATCATGTTGTACATGACAAATACATACAATTGTATCTGTCAATATAAATTAATTAAATAAATTTTAACAATTAAACTAAACTAAACAACATGCTCCTGAATAACCAATGGGTCAAAGAAAAATTAAAAGATAAGTCAAAAAATATCTTGAGACAATCAAAAATGGAAACATAACATACCAGAACTTGTGAGATTCAGTAAAAGCAGTTCTAAGAAGGAAGTATATAGTAATAAATGTCTAAATCAAAAAAGAAGAAAGATCTCAAATAAACAATATAACATTACATCTCAAGGAACTAGAAAAAGAAAAGCAAACTAAGCCTAAAGTCAGTAAAAGAAAGGAAATAATAGGGATAAGAGCAGAAATAAATGAAATAGAAACATAAAAACAACAGGAAAGATCAATGAAACTAAGTTGGGTTTTGGTAGAGATAAACAAAATTGACAAACCTTTAGCTAGAATAAGAAAAAAATGGATATTTAAAAAATGGATAAATGCCATCAGAAATGAAAGAAGATACATTACAACTGATACGACAGAAATATAAAGAATCATAAGAGATTACTTTGAACAATTACACACCAACATATTGGATAACCTAGAAGAAATAGATAAATCCCTGGAAACACACACCCTACCAAGACTTAATCGTGAAGAAAGAGAAAATCTGAACACACCAGTAATAATTTAGGAAATTGAATCAGTAATCAAAAACCTCCCATCATAGAAAATCCCAGTACCTAATGGCTTCACTGCTGAATTTTACCAAATATTTAAAGAATAACTAATACTAATCTTTCTCACACTCTTTCAAAAAATTGAAGTGAAGGGAATACTTCCAAACTCATTTTATGAGGCCAGCATTACCTTGATACCAAAGCCAGACAAGGACACTACAAGAGAAAATCATAGGACGATATCCCTGATGAACATAAGATGCAAAAATCCTCAACAAAATACTAGCAAACTGAATTCCATAACACATTAAAAGAATCATTCACAATGATAAAGCAGGATTTATTCCTGGGATGCAAAGATGGTTCAATATACACAAATCAATGAATGTGATATACCACATTAACAGAATGAAGGACAAAAATAATATGATCGTCTCAATAGATGTAGAAAAAGCATTTGACACACTTCAACATCCTTTCATGATAAAAAGTCTTAACAAATTGGGTATAGAAGGAATCTACCTCAACACAATAAAGGCCATATAGACAAGCCCACAGCTAAAGTTATATTCAATGGTGAAAAATCTAAAGCTTTTCCTCTAAGATCAGGAACAAGACAAGGATGCCCACTCTCACCACTTCTATTCAACATAGTACTAGAAGTCTTGGCCAGCACAATTAAGCAGAAGAAATAAATTAAAGGCGTTCAAATTGGAAATGAACAAGTTAAATTATCTCTTTGCAGATGCCATAATCTTTTATATAAAAAATCCTATAGATGCTACCAAAAAACTGTTAGAAGTAATAAACAAATTCAGTAAGGCTGCAGGATGCAAAATCACATACGAAAACCAGTAGCATTTCTATACACTAACAACAAACTATCAGAAAAAGAACTTTCTAAAATCCCATTTACAATAGCTACGACAAATAAAATACTTAGGAATAAATTTAACCAAGGAATTAAAAGATCTGTACACTAAAAACTATAAAACACTGATGAAAGAAATTGAAGAAGATACAAATAATTAGAAAGATATGCCATGTTCATGGATTGGAAGAATTAATATTGATAAAATGTCCATACTACCCAAAGCAATCTATAGATTCAATACAATCCCTATAAAATTTACATTTTTCACAGAAATAGAAAAAAAATCCTAAAATTCAATGGAACCACAAAAGACCCCAAATAGCCAAAGTAATCTTGAGTAAAAAAAACAAAGCTTGAGGCATCACACTCCTGATTTCAAAATATACTACAAAACTATAGTAATCAAAATAGCACAATACTGGCATAAAAACAGACACATAGACAAATGGAGCAGAATAGAGAACACAGAAATAAATCCACACATTTACAGTTAATTGATTTGCAACAAAAAATGCCAAGAACACAAAATGGGGAAAGGACAGTCTCTTCAATAAATGGTGTTGGGAACACTCTATATTCACATGCAGAAGAATGAAATTAGTTCCTTATCTCACACCATATACAAAAATCAACTCAAAATATATTAAAGACTTAAACTTAGACCTAAAACTATAAAACTCCTAGAAGAAAACATAGAGGAACACCTCTTAGCTTTGGCCTTGGCAATAACTTCTTGCATATGACAACAGCAGCACAGGCAAAAAAAAGCAAAAATAGATAAATGGGATTACATCAAACTAAAAAACTTCTGCACAGCAAATAATCAACAAAATGAAAAGGCAACTTGTGGAATGGGAGACGATATTTGCAAACCATGTATCATGTATCTGATAAGGAGTTAATTTTCAAAATATATAAGGAACACCTACAACTCAATAGCAAAAATCAGTCCAATTTAAAAATGGGCAAAGGACTTGAATACATGTTTCTCCAAGGAAGAAATACAAATGGCCAGTGTTTATTAAAGGTGCTTATCAAAAGGTGTTTAACATCATTAATTATCAGGGAAATGCAAATCAAAACCACAATGATATATTACCTCAAACCTGTTAGGAAGGCTATTACCACAAAAATGAAAGATAACAAGTGTTGGTGAGGATGTGAAGAAATTGGTACCCTCATACACTGTTGATAAGAATGTAAAATGGTGAAGCAGGTATGGAAACAGCATGGAGGTTCCTCAAAAAATTACATATGGAACTACCATATGTTCCAGCAATCCCACTTCTGAGTATATATCCAAAATAATTAAAATCAGGATCTTAAAGAGATATCTGCATTCCCACATTCATTACAGCATTATTCACAATCTCCATGATATGGAAACACCTTGAATGTCCATTGATGGACAAATGAATAAAGAAAATGTGGTCTATACATACAATGGCATATTATTCAGCCTTTTAAAAGGAGGAAATTCTGACATTTCCAAGAACAATGGATAAACCTGGAGGATATTATGCTAAGTGAAATAAGCCAGTCACAGAAAGACACATACTGCATAATTCAAAAAATTGAATAAGTGAATTTCAATTGAATAAATTGAATACTTATATGAGGTATTATAATAGTCAAACTCATAGTAGCAAAGGATATAATAGTGGTTGCCAGGGGTTGGGGGAAGGAGGAAATGAGTTTTCGTTCAACGGGTATCAGTTTTCAGTTATGCAAGATGAATAAGTTCTAGAGATCTGCTATAGAACATTGAGCCCATAGTTGACAATATGGTATTGTGCCCTTCAAAATTTGTTAAGAGTGTTCTTACCACAAAAGCAAAAACAAAGGGACACACAAAAAAGTTGGGAGGTGTTGGATATGTTTATCACCTTGAGTGTGGTGATGGTATCAGGGTATCATGGGTGTTTACATATGTCCAAACTTATCTAATTGTACACATTAAACATGTACAGTTCTTTGTATATCAATTATATTCCAATAAAGCTATTTTTTAAAAGAAATTAAAGAAGACTAAATAATTGGAAAGCCATCTCATGTTCAAAATTGATCTACAAATTCAATGCAATCCCTATCAAAATCCCAGCATATTTCTTTGCTGAAATTTATGTGGATCCTAAAATTTATGTGGAAATGCAAAGGAACCAGAATAAGCAAAACAATCTTGGAAAAAGAACAAAGTTGCATAGCTTGTGCTGCTCAATTTCAAAACTTATTACAAAGCTACAGTAATCAAGACTACATGGCACTGGTATGATAGACATAGATCAGAAAAATAAAATTGAGGATCCAGAAACAAATTCTCACATTTATGATTAGTTGATGTTCAACAAAGGTGCCAAGACAATGCAATGGGGGAAAAGTGTCTTTTTAACAAAGGGTACTGGGACCACTGAACATCCACATGCAAAAGAATGAATTTAGACTCCTACCTCACAAAATATACAAAAATTAACTCAAAATGGACCACAAGGCTAAAACTATAAAACTCTTAGAAAAAAAAATAGAGGTAAATATCCATGACCTTGGATTAGATTTCTTAGATATGATACAAAAAGCACAAGTGATAAAATTAAAAATAAATAAATAGAACTTCATCAAAGTTAAACACTTTTGTCCTTCACAGAACACCATCAAGAAAGTGAAAAGACCACCCAATGAATGGGAGAAAATATTTGCAAATTAGTCTTATCTAGATACCCCTTGTATCTAGAATATATAAAGAACACTTACAACTCAACAATAAAAGACAAATGACCCAATTTAAAAATGGGCAAAGAATCTGAATAGACATTTCTCCAAATAAGATATACAAATGGCCAGTAACTACAAGAAAAGATGTTCAACATTTGTAAAATTAGTTTGTAAATTAGTAATAAAATATCTTCCCATAAAAAATAGCCCAGGACCAGATGTCTTCGCTGGTGAATTCTATTAAACACTTAAAAAAGAATTAATAAATCAAAACTATAATTTGCTGTCACTCCACACCCAACATAATAGGTATAATGAAAAGAAAAGGAAAATAACAAATAATGGTGAGGATGTGGAGAAAGTGAAACCCTCATACATTGCTGGTGGGAATATAAAATGGTGCGGCTACTTTGGAAAACGATTTGTCAGTTCCTAAAAAGTTAAACAGAGTATGACCCAACAATTCTACTCTCAGTCACATGCCCAAGAGAATTGAGAACATATCCACACAAAAACTTGTATGAGAATGCTCATAGTAGCATTATTCATAATAGCCTGAAGATGGAAAGAAACCAAATGACCATCAACTGATGAATAGATAAATTGTGGCATATCCATGGAATGGAATATTATTCAGCAATAAAAAATGAAGTACTGATACATGCTATAGCATGTATGAACCCTGAAAACATTATTCTAAGTGAAAGAAGTCAGACATAAAAGATCACATATTATGACTCAATTTGTACGAAATGTCCAAGATAGGCAAATCTATAGAGATAGAAAGTAGATTAGTAGTTGTCAGAGGCTGGGAGAAGGGGGAATTGTGGAGTGACTGCTTGATGGATATGAGGTTTCTGCTTGAGGTGATGAAAATGATCTGGAGTTAGATAGTGGTGATGATTCTACCACTCTGCTAATATACTAAAATCCATTAAATTGTACACTTAAAAAAATGAAAGACCAAAAAAAGTGAAAGACAGTTGCAACTTGAGGACCTTACTGGGATCCTGACTAGAAAAACAAAATGAAAAAATTAATCATATTTATGCAAAAACTGGAAATTTGAATACTAACTGGAAAATTGATTATATTAAAAATTATTTTATTTTCTACAGAGGATGGTAGCATTAGGGTTATATTCTTTTAAAGAGTCTATATATTTTAGAGATACTAAAATGCAGATAAATGATGGAATTTGTTTGAAAATAATATGGAAAGAGGGAAATGAGTGGGAGTGTGGTGAGGCTGGGTTGGCTATGGGTTGATGATAGTGGGGTCCGGGTTATAGGAATATAGGGGTTTTTTAATTTTATTTTCTATTCTGTCTACTTTTGTGTGTATTCTGAAATTGTTTCTGAAATCATCTATTTACAAAACAAAAAGCCCATTTTCTTAAATCACTACACTATTGGATACAGGGGAGGAGGGAGATGAAGATCAGAACCTGAATGCTTCCTAACAGAAAGCAGGATTACAGGCACTCAAGCCCTAGGTCCTCTCAGTGCTATGGGGAACCCCAAAGTCTAAAAGAAAAGGAAGAAAGTCTGTATCTCCAAAAGTCAGATGACAGCAGCTTTCCTATTCTTCTGACCTCTGGGGAAACTGGTGAATATACGTCAAAGGGGCTTTGTTCGGTCTCTTCAGCTCACCTTAGGTTCTCTCCTGGCCACTATCTTCAGATCTTCTCTAATCCATGTTCTTTCTCTCTCTCTCTCTCCCTCTCTCTCATTAATTTTTTAAACATCTATTATATAATATATTTGTTTCTGCAGCTTTTCTTTTCTTTTTTTTATTTTTTATTTTTTATTTTATTTTTTTAAATTTCAGAATATTATGGGGGTACAACACTTTGGCTATATATACTGCCCATGCACTGCCCGTGTCAGAGCTACAATCGTGGTCATCCCCCAGGTGCAGCTTTTATTTTCTACTTAGCAGTATATCTTGAGCATCTTGGACATCATTGTTTTGTTTATACATTAACCATTTGTCATATATTAAAGAAACCTCTTTTCCGGTAAAGAAGTCTGAGCAAGGAGTGGCTGGCCAAACCCTAGGGGTTCCAAATCAACTCTGCCATGGGACTCAACAAGTATTGCAAGGTAGAGAAAGATCCTCCTACGACAGGAACTGCATCACCAAAAAAGATGGACATCCCTTCACCCTCGACTTTTATCTGCCTTTCCTCAAGTCACCCGGACCAAACACAAAATCGAAGTCAAAACAGTATATTTGCTTATGCAAATTCAGCCTCCTGAAACATCTCCTGCCCACAACCCTTCTGACTAGATTGTTGCTTCTAAATCTCTTTCATAATAGAAATTCTAAAGCCGCCAATAAAGTACGTTAGGTGGGCTGGAGAATTATCATCACAGTTACCTATGACTCACACTGCCCTAATCCCCAACACTTGTGAACAGATTGCACCATCTCCCAGCAGCCACACCTTGCACAAATTGTCCATTGGTGACATCTTGGCTTGCTATTTAGTAACTGGTTTCCACAGAATACATCAATGGGTTTCTCACTAATAAGGTTAAATTATCCCACATCTTTCCCAGGGATAAAATTACTTCCTACCTTTTGCGTTTTTCCATTTTAACAAGGAAATTGTTTTTGAGAGAATGGTTTTGATTGTTAACTATTCATGGAATTAGTTTTTGTTTGTTCATTAGTCATGACAATATAACGTCTTCCCAAGAACACCAGTGTAATTTTTATTTATTATCCATGTGTTTTAGTATCCTGAGAAGCAAAATGTATACTCAATCAACGTTATTAGAATCTGCAACTACTAATGGAACCATTATTTTTGTTTGTTTGGATCATAAAGCCATAGTAATAACTGGATTGCAAGCTTACTCATAATCCTAGTTATTTAGTATGCCCTTTAAGCTCACTGTGAACGATAAATATAATCACAGAATACCTGTAAACATATTCATACTTTTCTCAGAAAAAGTCTGTCTCTGGGGCTGGGCACAGTGGCTTATGCCTGTAATCCTAGCACTCTGGGAGGCCGAGGCAGGAGGATTGCTTGAGCTCAGGAGTTCGAGACCAGCCTGAGCAAGAGTGAGACCCCGTCTCTAGTAAAAATAGAAAAATCGGCCAGGCGTGGTGGCACAGGCCTGTAGTCCCAGCTACTCGGGAGGCTGAGGCAGGAGGATCACTTGAGCCCAGAAGTTGGAGCTTGCAGTGAGCTACGATGATGCCACTGCACTCTACCCAGGGCAACAAAGTGAGACTCTGTCTCAAAAAAAAAAAAAAAAATTAAAATGTCTGTCTTTGTAGAAACCAAGCTCTTTGACAAGTGATTGGCAAAACCAAGTTGGGAGTCATGGCCCAAAGGTGAGAGACTTCTTAGCTTGGTCTAGAAAAAGCAGGGCCCAACTCCAGGTCTGCTATCTTTGCCTTTGTCAAGAAATCCCACAAAGATATGAAACCACAGAACCTCACCATGAAGTCATGTGGAATCCATTGGGTCAGAACAGAAATAAACTACTCTAACCCAACCCTATGGTTGCCCTCAGTGGACTCCCCCACCAGGTACTGTAGAATCAGAAACAGCAGCTGATTCTAGCCACAGCCTTCTCTGGCATTCTCCTTAGCAAGACCCCCGCCCCCATGGAAACCGAAAGAGTCAGCCAGAAAGCCTGCAGCTCACAGAGGAGGGTCCCTAGAAAAGAAAGTCTGGTACACGGCCCTCTCCTCTATCCTGTTTCCTTTGAAAGCCAGTGAAAATGACCTTGGGTCATAAACGACCTCCCACACCTTGTGACCACAAAGATGGGAGGCCAGATTTATGGAAGAAAAGGATGAAGTCTCCCTCTATGTCCTGGTTTCCCATATATCCCCTAAAATAGGGGGTTAGATGGGAAGTTGAAAAGGAAAGTTAGAAAATGATTAGTTTTGCCTGGCTCCTAAACTCTAAGTCCTTACACAAGCAATCTAATATTAGCAGCTACTATTTGTCAAGCAACTACTATGTGCCTGGCACCCTCTGCCCTCTTTACATGCACTGTCTCATTTAAATTCGATCCTCACAACAACCCTGAGAGGTAGGTAATACTCTAAGCCTCATTTTACAAATGAAGAAACCAAGGTTAAGGGACTTGCCCAAGGTCACATAACCCTGAAGCGGCACGGCCGGGATTTGAACCCACATATGAATTCTACTCTGCTACACCGTCTCTAGGACTGAAGTCCTGGCTTATTCTTAGCTAGTCTTCTAGCCCCCAGCCCTCATCTCCAGCAACCCCACATATACTGTCCCTATTGCACTTCCAGTTATCACCTACTCAGACTGCTGTCACCTATCACACTTTCCCATGTCAACTGCCATCTTTTTGCCAGCTATTGAAAGGAGTATGTTTATGTCTTTTGGTTTGTTAATCACTTCTTCTACGATGTCTAAACTTCTATTAAACCTGTCTGTTGAGCTCTCTATTTCAGCTTTTAAAATTCTTTCCTTCTAGAGTTACCATGTGGTTATTTTAAATAGATTTCAACTCTCGGAATTATCCTCATTTCATCTATTTTTTTTCTTTTTCTTTTCTATATTCACAAACATATTAATCATAATTATTTGAAAGTCCTTGTCTGGTAACAACAATATCTGAAATACCTATGGGTCTGTTTTGTTTTTATTGTCTTTTTCTTCTCTCTTTTTTGTCACGTGGCCTTGTCTCTTGAAATGCCTATTATTTTTTATTGAATGGTAGACATTCTGTATTTTTAAAAGTTATAGATGCTGCAGAGCAGTTATCTTCCTACAAATAGATTTCACTCTTTCTGCTGCTTGACACATAGAGTGGGGGCCTCAAACAGGGACTGAGTGGAGTTGAGACTGAATTGCAGTTTTCCTAAGTGACTTTCTACCTCTGGCTCACCACGTTACCGAGGTGTTAGCTTTCCAGGGTTTCCACCTGAGAGCTTGGTGCATTTATTCTTGATGGGTCCTGAATTTTAACTCCTGACTCAACACAGTTTAATGGCAAAAACTTCACTTTGCTTTTTGAAAGCTTTCTGTTTAGCTTCTTAGTCTTTTGACTTTTCCAGCTCCAGAATTTGGTAAACATCTTAAGGGGGATACCAGCTCAGGCTCAGTTCTCTGCCTCTCCCTTCTAACTGGGATCTTTGCCCTTCAAATCTCTTATTTGGTCTCTCTAGCCCCAAGACACTACCAAAAGCTCTGTTGGTTTCTCTAACTCTCAGCAGCAGCCCTTTGACTGGGGCCGTGTCTATACTTTTCAGCCTCTTACAAACCCTAAAGCAGCAAACACCGCCAGAGAAAAGGTGGTTATAGAAATGTTAGTTCACCACTCTGCAGTTTGTCCTTACTCCAAAATCTAGGCTTCTTTCATTTTGGATGCTTTAGCAGCTCTTCAATACCTTTAAACATATTTTTGGTTATCACTGTTTTTATTTTTATGTGGCTTTAGCTATTCTTAGTGGTATCATTTATCTAGTACAAATTACTCTGTCATATCTGAAAGGGAAATGTCTACTTGCTTTATTTCAAAATGAAAAACAACTAAATTTTTTCTTTATAAAAATAATACATTAAAAAGAAAATTATATTGAAAAGTACAAAAAAGAAAGTAAAAATGCCATCCGAGTTCCACCAGCCAGAGATTAATAACCTTCTCTCTGCAAATTTACATATATATATAAAAAAACTATGCCAGCTGTTTTATAACTTACTTTTTTGTTTAACATAATACCATCTTTCCCTAGGGAAAAAAACTATATTTACACACTCTTTAATGACTTTATAACATTCCATTTTATAGACATACTTTTTTAACCAGTCCCTTGTTCCCCATTTAGCTGGAGTCCAAGATTTACCCAGAAGATTTTAATTCTCTTCAGCTTCCTGCCCCAGTGTATTCTGCACTAAGAAGCCAATACAGTCCCAATCACAGCCCTTTTTTCCTAGTGAAAAGGTTAAATTGATATTGTTTATTTGATCTTCAGAAACTTGTGATTATTTAATATGTAGTGGGATCTATATATGAGTTGATAACTTATTGATTTTCAAATCGTAGATAGGTTACTTATTTATTGTTTTTTAGCATTGAACTTTTTTTTTCATAATATTATGGGGGTACAAATGCTTTGGTTACATAAATTGCCTTTGCACTGCCTAAGTCAGAGCCCCTTTTATCTATGTAGTCACACCACAATTTACCTAATCCCATGCAACCAGGTCATTCCCCTGAAAACCCACAATTAGTTCTCATTGCCTATGCTATCAGGTCCAGACCACCTGAACTTAGCACAAAAGCCTTCGGAATCTAGTACCTACCTACCTTGCCAAATTTCTCTTCTGCTACTATGTCCCTTCCCAACCTACATCACCCTGCCTCTATCCTAAGATGCATGCATACACCCTCACTTACACTATTCCCCATTCCCTGAATATTCAACTTGCCTTGCATACTCACATCCATTCTAAAATGCTCTTTCTTTTTGATATTCCAATTTCTTATTAGCAGCAACATAGCAGCAATATTATATTTTGTTGTCTCACATTGACTTATGGTCACTTAAAAACCTCAGATATTTTGAGTCCAAATTGTTGCCAGTCTAGGCCTCCTCATTTTATTCTTATGAAATGTATTTTTAAATCTAAATGTGATCATTTACATTTACATTTGACAAATTTTATCTTACTGATTTCTGCCAGTCAGCCTTTGCTTATTTAGTTCTCACAACTTTAAGGAAGGTGCGACTTGTCCCTTTACAAGGAAAGTGAGTCTCATAAATGTGATTCCCCAAATTCCCCCAGCAAGATTGAAGCAGAGTCAAGTAAACCCAGGTATTCTGACACATAATCCAGCTCATGGGCCCCTCTACTTATCTCTTCAAATTCCATCCCTACCATAGGCTCTCAGGAAATGTTTAGGAACTAGATTATGCTGAATGGCTTGAGCTCTGTGACATACACTCAGACATGTCAGATGAGACTCATCTACCTCTGCTGTGGACTAAATTATGCCCCTCCAAAATTCATATATAGAAGCCCTACCCCTCAGTGTGATGGTATTTGGAGATAGGACCTTTGGAGATAATTAGGTTTAGATGAGCTCATAAGGATGGAATCCTCATGATGGAATTAGAGCCCTTATAAGAAGAAAAAAAGACCAGAGCTCACTCGCTGGCTCACTTCCTTTTTCTCTCTCTCTTTCTCTCTGCCATGTGAGGGCACAGTGAGAAAGCGGCCATCTGCCTGCAAGCCAGGAAGAGGGCCCCCATCACAATCCAACCATGCTGGCACCGTGATCTCAGACTTCCCAGCCTCCAGAACAGCAAGAAATAAATATCTGTTATTTAAACCACCCGGTCTATGGTATTTTGTTATAGCAGCCAAGAAGACAAAGACCTCTTCCACAGCATTGCCAGCAGAAGACTAGTATCTGATTTCAGCAAGATATTTGCCAAACTCAAGATAGCCTTGTGGATAAACTGGTGAAATATGAAACTATAACAATGTCACTCAAGTGCTTTTGTAAGTGGTTAAATGCAGTATCCAAAGGAGGCAACTGATTGAGGGCAACTTTGAATGGCTTTGTATTTGGCAGGTTCTGAGGGATATGCTTATATGGGGCTTGAATATAGATATGGAAGAAAGTCTTGAATGTCTGCATGTGACCCTCAATCTGGGACAGGGAAGTGAAATAGATATCAGAAAAGATTGAAAAAGTGGAAAGATGGGCTTAATTGTTTAAATGGCTGTTTAAGGGAATTGGCACCTATTTTGTGCTAGGTACTGGGTGAGGCCCTTTCTGTAAATGCGCATATTTAAGGTAGATTAATTTCAAGCATGGCAACTACCTCCAGATCCAGAAAAGGGAAGACTAAGAGAGCATTAGTACATGTGCAATCAACCTCAGGATCTCCTTACTCTTCCTTGAACTTGCCAAGTATGCTCCTTCCTCAAGGATTTTGCACATGCAATTTCTTCTGCCTGGAATGTCCTTCCCTCAGATACCTTCATGGGTCAATCCTTCATGTCTTTTGTGCTTCAAAAAAATGTCACCATCTTAGAAAAGCCTTCCATGACCACCCTATATAAAACAGTATAGTCTACCCCTTTCTCTGTGTCTCCTTATACTGCATTATATTTCTTTATCGTAACACAACCTGACTTACTATATATGCATTTCTGTGTTTATTTTCTATCTCCTCACTAAAATGGGAGCTCCATGAGAGCAGGAACTTTTATTTTGTTCACTGCTTAATCCCTAGTGCCCAGAACACAGTAGGAGTTCAATATTCACTGAAAGAATGAATTATTTCACTGACTATACATCATGGCTGGGAAAACAGAAAATACCAGTTCATACAATAGGAATACAAAGAGTATGGTGACAGTCCCTTTCTACTCTGTGCTGATCTTATTGCACTGTATTCTATGCTCTATATAGGCTCAGACACCCTGGGATGGACAAAGAGTAGTGAGCAGCTAGAGAGGCAGCTACAGCCCAGGTCTCAGGAGAAACAATCAAAGGAACCACAGCTATTAATACTAGGCTTGGAGATGACTTAGTGGGCATGTTTTGTTTTAAACCTCTGTCACAGAACAAAGGGATTAGACAAGTATCTGGGTAATCCCTGAGGTCAGATGGAAGACCAGCAGATTGAGTGATTTCAGCTCAGCATAAGGAAAACCTTCATGATGATTAAAACTGTCTATGGATGGAATGGGTTATCCTGAGACAGTGAAAATCTTATTACTTGAGGTGTGCAAGCTGAGGTCCAATGTTGCAGATGCAGTTAGTTGTCCCCAAGCATCCATTCTCCTTTGCTTCCTTTTAGTAACAGAACCATCTGAAATTTAGCCAGGTACATATATGGCTGCAGGCTATATTTTTTCAGCCTCCTTTGCAGCTATGTGCAGCCAGGAAACTAAGTTCAGGCTGATAGAATGAGAGTAGAATTGATATGAATACCTTCCATGTCACTTCCTTAGTACACTATCTAATTGCCTTAACTGTGCATGTGTATATACTGTGGTTATGTATCTCTGCCACCTCTGAGATTCTGTACCTGTTTGATTCCTTATATTAATCCAAATAGTAGTAGTAGTAATTATAATAACATTAATAATGATAATACATAATAGTTTTGAAGTGCTTATTATGTGCAAGATATCATTCTAAATGCTATTACACCTACTAACTCATTCAGTTTTTAAAGGAACCCTATAAGATAGATATTTTTTATTATTCTTATTTTATGAATGAGAAAAACAAGGCAAGGCATGTAGAAGTTAATTTACTTGTCCACAGTCACTTAATTAGTAAGCAGAAGAGCCAAAATTTGCCATCAGGCAGACTGCCCAGCCCAATGTCTGCATTCCTTCTGCAACATCACTGCTGAGAAGCATTGACAAGAAATAATAAAGCCTAGTAAGTAATGTGATAATCTAGTAAACATAAGCTCAAGTTCTTGAGTCAAACCACGTGGGGTTGAAGTCTGGCTCTCATCCTATCCCATAACTTTAAATATGATAGTGTGCTTATTCTCACATGGTTAGCTTCCTCTGGTCATTTATGCCTCAACTCAAAAACCATGTTCTCAGAGAGGCCTTCCATTTGATCCTCCTACCACAGGTGGTCCCAACCTTTCCCCCCAGCTATTCTCAATCACATTCCTTATAGCACTTATGACTATTTAATAGTAACGTGTTATCATCTATCTCTCCTACTAGAATATAAACTCCATGAGGGCAGGGACCTTGTGGAAATTTTAAAACATAGCTTCAAAATTCCAAAATTTATTTGAGAGATTAGGTCTATGTCCTGTCCCTTTAAATCTGGGCTCTGTTACTGCCTGACTATCAGAATACAGCAGAAGTGAAGCTCTACCAGTTTTGGGGCCCAGACTCTAAGCAACTAGTAGTTTCTACTTCCTGTCTCTTAGGATGCTTTCTCTTAAAATTCAGCCACTATAACATGAAGAAGTCCAAACAATCAGTCTATGGAGAGGCTCACGTAAAGGGGAACTGAGATCTCTAGACCACAGTTCCAGCTAAGCCACCAAATGACAGCCAGGACCAACTTTTAAGTGAACCATCTTGAAAGTGAATCCTTCAGGCTTCAGCTGAGATGCCCCAGCTCATGGCACATGGATCAGAGACAAGCTGTGTTATGAACAAAATAAATTGTTGTTTTAATCCATTGAGTTTTGATGTGAGGAGTTCACTAATAAAAAAGAATTTGAAAAAATACACCACCAATTTATGATTAAAAAAACTTTCCACAAACTGGGTATAGAGGCAAAATTCCTCAAGTTGAAAAAGAATATCTAGAAAAAAAACTACAGTTAATGTTATAATTAATGATGAGAGACTGGATGCTCTCCTTCTAAAAACAGGGACAAATCAAGGATGTCTTCTCTCACCACTTGTGTTCAATATCATACCAGAAGCCCTAGCTAGTGCAATAAGACATGCCGACTTAAGCATTACACAAGGTATCCATATAACAAGAACATTTGTACCCCCTTAATATTTTGAAATAAATAAATAAATAAATATTACATGGGTGAAAAAAGTCTCAAGAGAAATTTAAAAATATAAAAAAAGAAATAAAAGATACACAGATTGGAAAGGAAGAAATAAAACTGTCTTTATTTGAAGATGACATGATTCTCTATAGAGAAATCTAAAGGATCTACAAAATAAAACCTCTTGTAACTAATAAGCAATTATAGCAAAGTCACAGGATACAAGGTCACTAGACAACAGTTAAACGTTTTTCTATATACTAACAATGAACAATTAGAATTTGAAAATTTAAAAGCAATACCATTTAAAATAGCACCCAAATGACAAAATACTTATGTATAAATCTAACCAAATATGTGCAGGATGTGTATATGAAAAACTACAAAACACTCATGAAAGAAGTCAAAGAAAATATCTTCAAAATAAATAAAGAGAAAGTCTGTGTTTATGAATTGGAAGATTCAATATTGTTAAGATGTCAAAACTTCTTATTTGATGTATATATTCAAATGCCATCAAGCTATCTTTAAATAGATTCCACAAACAGATTCTAAAATGTACATGGAAATCAAAAGACCTAGAATAACCAACACAGTACTGAAGAAGTGCATAATTAGAAGACTCACACTACCTGATTTCAAGACTTATTATAAAAGCACAGCAATCAAGAATGCATGAAAAAATAGACACATAGATCAATGGAAAAAAATTGAGATCCTACAAACAGAACCACATAAATATAATAAACTGATTTTTAACAAAGGTGCAAAGACAATAAAATGGAGAAAGAGAGTCTTTACAACAAATAGTGCTGGAACAATTACACGTCCATATGAAAAAAAAATGACCTTTGACAAATATCTCACTACTTAACAAAAAATTAACTCGAGATGGATCATCAACCTAAATGTAAAATACAGTATTATAAAACATTTATGATAGAACATATGAGAAAATCTTTGTGATCATGGGTTTGGTGATAAGTTTTTAGATAAAACACCAAAAACACAATCCATGAAAGAAAAAATTTGAGAAGTTGGATGTTATTAAAACTAAAGCTTCTACTATTTGAAACATAAAGTTAAGAGAATTAAAAGAAAAGCCAAAGATTGGGATAATATTTTTGCAAAACACGTGCATATTAGGTAAGAATTATAACCCAAATATACATGAAACTTTTATAAATCAACAATAGCAGTGATTTCAGTGAAAATGACAGTGTGGGTAGTTGCAGTGGTCCATCTCACCATAGAAATATTGAAAACTCAAACAAAAATTGTCACAATCACTTTGTAAGAACTTTGGAAAACAGTCAAGGGTTTACAGCAATCGAGTAAATGCTGAATCAAGAAAAAGCCAACTAAAAATGATAGAAAAGCTTTTCAGCATTTGTGTTGCCCTTGCTTCACTTAAACAACACTACATACAGATGAACAGTTAGATGGAAAAAAAAAAAAAAACCAACACTACAAACCAACTAGACCTGACAGACATATATAAAACACTCCACACAAAACAGCAGAATACACTTTCTTCTCAAGTGTATATGGAATATTCTCTAGGATAAACCATCTGTTAGGCTTAAAAACAAGTCCTAAAAAATTGAAGAGATTGAAATAATACAGAACATATTCTTCAACACAATGGAATGAAGCTAGAAATTAACAAAAGAAGAAAAACTGGCAAATTCACATATATGTGGAAATTAAACGACATACTCCTTAAAAATGAACTGGTCAAAAAAATAAAAAGGGGAATTAGAAAATACTTTGAGAAGAACAAAAACAAAAACATGGCATACCAAAAATTATGGGATGCAGTGGAGAGAGTGCTCAGAGGTAAACTTGTAACTGTAAATGCCTACATTAAAAAAAGAAGAAAGATATCCAATGAATAAGCTGTTTATACCTTATAAACTAGAAAAAAGAGCAAAAATAAAACCAAAGCTAGTGGAAGGAAGGAAATAATAAAGATTAGAGATAAATGAAATAGAAAATAGATGAACAATAAAGAATCAATGAAACCAAAAGTGGGTACTTTGAAAAGATCAGTAAAGTTTATACACCTTTAGCTAGAGTGAATAAGAAAAAAAAAAAAAGAGAAAAGACACAAATGCCTAAGATCAGGAAAAAAAAAAGTGGGGACATTACTATCATCCTTAAGAAAAAAAAAGCATTGTAAAAGAATACCATGAACAATTACAGACAACAAATTAGATGATCTTAATGAAATGGACAAAATTTCCAAAAACACAAATTACCAAAATTGAATCAAGAAGAAATAGAAAAATTTTAACAGACCTACAAGTAAAGTGATCTAATCAGAAAAAAAAAAAAAAAACTGATTCCTGTTTGATGACCCCTGATAACTAAAAACCGTATTTAAATTTCGCCAACTATCCCAAATGTCTTTTACAGCAAAGGAAAAAAGCATTTTTTTCTGCTCCAATATCCAACCCATTAACACATGTTACTATTTAATTGTAATGTCTCCTTAGTCTCTTTTGATCTGGAACACTTCCTGAATCTTTCTTATTCTTTTGTTACCTTAGTATTTTGGAATGTATTGGCCGGTTACTTTGTAGATTGTACATCACTTTGTATTTATCTTATGTTTCCTCCTAATTAGACTGATTATATTTTTAGCATAAATATTACAGAACTGATGTTGTGTTCTTCTCAATACACCATATCAGGAGACAAATAATATCTATTCGTCCAATTGTTCATGATGTTAAGTTTGATCACTTGGCTAAGGTGGTGTCTGCCAGATTTTTCCACTGTCAAATTACTGTGTTTATCTTCACAATTAATGAATATCTTATGGGAAGATAATTTGAAACTATATAAATACCCACTTTCTCATCCTACATTCACCCACTGATTTTAGTATTCATTGATGATTCTTGCCTGAAATAATTACTGTGTTGGTGGGCAACTTATTAATTTTCCAAATCCATCTCTTCTTCTACACTTAATACTTGAAACTCTATTGTAAAGTAGATCTTTCACTTCTCTACTATTTATTTATTCAGTTATTTACCTAAGTATGGACTCATGGATTCTTATTTTAATCTATGAGTTATAATCTGTTACTATTATTATTTATTTTGATACTCAAAATATCATAAATTTGGCCAGTGGGAGCCCTTTCAAACTGGCCCCTGTGTCCTTTTGGCATGCCCCTATCATTCTTTGAATTTCCCTTAATTTCTGGTACAGAAAGTTATTCTAGGCTCATCTTGTGTTTTCTCTGTTCCAGGACTGTAATCAGCCATTTCGACAAGGATCCCTAGTTCCATTTTGTGGAGAATAGTACAGATGCTCCTTGATTTACAGAGGTTACATACCAATAGACCCATTGTAAGTTGAAAACACTGTAAGTCAAAATGCTTTTACTATCCCATTAAGCCCACTGTAAAGTGAAAAAAAAATCAGAAGTCAAACCATCATAAGTCAGGGACCATCAATATATAGAAATCAAGATCTGGGTGACAGGTTTGCTTATTGCTACTTGGATGTCTATGCATCTAGGTACCCTCAGTGTGAAGACTTATCATACACACACAGACACACACATGCAACATACGTTTATGTATATACATACACACTTATATACATATAAGCCATATGTTCACACTTATATATCCAATTCCAATCCAACACAATGAGGTTCATTCTAGCCTTCCCTTTTCCATATTTTAAACTCCCTTCTTTAAGAATGAGAAACCTGTTTTCCATTATCCACAATATATTCATAAAGTAATTTGAGTATACATAAAGCAATTGTGGAATGCTAACTCATAACTCTGAGAAACGAATCTATAAACCAGAATTCAATATTTGTTGTACATTTTTTGTCTTTATCCTGAGATAATATAGTCAAAATACTGTATTTAAAACTTACTTGGGTTAATTCTTTTTTCTCTGTTTAGTCTGGTAGTTTTTTTGTTTCATTTTGTTTTGTTTTATTCTATTTTTATGACACAGTTCTTTTCAGGGCAGGGTCTGGTTGTTTCATTCATGTGAAATACTTTTAGATTCATTTGTTTCTGTTTACATTCCATTTTTAAAACTCCATCTTTGTTAATTTTGTTTTATTTTTAAGTATGTGAAATATTAACATGGTTTAAAAAGTCATAATTATACAAAAATGTATATTCAGAGAAATGTCCCCATTCTTTGTATCCTGTTCTTACTCCCAATCCTTTCCACTCCCTTCCCACCCACCCTCAGAGGTAACCACTCTCATTAATTTCTGATTTATCTTTAACGTGTTTCATTTTGCACAAATGAACAGATGCATGTATATATTTTCTTATTTCCTCCCTTTTTTCTTTAACAAAAGGTAGTATACAGTAGATTTTCTTTTTCTTTTTTTTACTTAACTATATATTCTGAAATCACTCCATAGAGATCATACAGATACTCCCTATTCTTTTTCTTTTTACAAATGTACAGTACTCCATTTTGTGGATTACCATAGTCTATGCAACCATTCCCCTATGTATGGGCACTTAAGCTGCTTCAAATATTTTCAGCTGCAAACAAAGCTAAACCTAATAACATTATATATATATATATATATTGCTAAAAGTGTATGCCTAGTAATGGGTTTCGGGATCAAAAGGCAGTGGAATTTCCCTGCCAGGATTATATTGTTGAGGCTTACAGGGGAGTTAATCTTCCATCCTCCTCCTGGAAAAAGCAGTCAGTGCTTCAATTTCCCAACCAGGGCAGAGAAAGTGGGGTCCAACAGCCAGCTGAGACTCCAACCACACCAGCAGCAAAAAGATACAGGAAGTGAGGTGGTGCAAGATAGGGAGGCTAGTTATTACTGCAGTTAACCTCCTCACCCCCAAGTCATCAAGGCCCAATGAAGAGCTGAATCTTCACCTACATCCAGCAAAATGTGATTGAAAAAGGCAGTGGGAATTGGAACTAGTCAGAAATCTACTATGTCTCCATGCCTAGTTTCAGTGGGGCCCAGTGGGGAGCTGAATCTATACATCCACCCAGCAGCAAAAAGACAAAATAGGGCATTGTGAGGCAGGGATACCCAACATTCTTGTTATCTCCTATTGTAAACTGAATGTGTACGTCCTCTCCCCATTCACATGTTGAAATAGAACCCTTAATGTGATATTTGCAAGTGGGGCCTTTGGGAGGTAATTAGGCCATGAGGGTCGAGCCCTCATGAATAGGATTAGTACCCTTATAAGAAGAGACTAGAGAATTAGATAACTCTTTTTCCACCATTTGAGGGTACAAGGAGAAGTCAGCTGTCTGCAACCTGGAAAAGGGCCCTTACCAAAACCCAACCATGTTGGCAGTTTGTTCTCAGACTTCCACCTTCCAGAACTGTGAGAAATAAATGTTTGTTTTTTTAAGCCAGTCAGTCTATGATACTTTGTTACAGCAGCTCAAACTGACTAAGACATTTCCCACCTCTTCCCTGGTGTCAGCAGGGCCCGGCTGGAAGCTGAGCTTCCACCCTGTAGCAACAAAGTGGTGTGAGTCAGCCCTCCACTTCCACACCTCTGGTATCAGAGAGGCCTTTCAGGAAGCTCAGCATACCTGGCTCTTGAGCAACTTCAACATGGGAACTATCTGCTTAAAAAAAATGTTAAATATAATTAAATGTTTCATAATATAATTTCCAAAATGTCCAGGATACAATAGAAAATCACTCATCATACCAACAACAAGGAAAACCACAACTTGAATGAGAAAAGGCAATAAAGAGATGCCAACACTGAGATGACAGAGATGTTAGAATTACCTGAAAAGGATTTTAAGGCAGCCTTCATAAGATCACTTCAACAAGGAATTACAAATTCCCTTGAAACAAATGAAAAAATAGAAAAATCTCAGCAAAGAAATCCAAGATATACATATACATATATATATATATATATAGACAGTAACTCACTAGACAGTAACTCAAAATCATACAAAGAAATAAAGAACAATGGTTTATAACTCTTCTTCTTATATATGATTTTTAAAGTCCATAAAATAATAATTAAGTTCTATAATTTTGTGTGTGTGTGTGTATATATATACATATGTGTGTGTGTATATATATATATATATACACACAGACACACACACACAAAAAAAATATAGAACTTAAAAATGAAATAACCAAAATAAAAAAAAATGCTGGGTGGGCTCAATAGTAGAGTAGAGATGAAAGAGGATAGAATCAGCAAATTTGAAGACAGATCAATAGAATTTACTCAATCTAAACAACAGAGAGTAAATACAATGTTTTTTAGAGATGGGGTCTTTCTCTGTTGCCCAGGCTGGAGTGCAGTGGTGTGATCATAGCTCACTGTAACCTTGAATTCCTGGGCTCAAGAAATCCTCCCACCTCAGCCTCCTGAGTAGCTAAGACTACATGCACATGCCACCATGCTTGGCTAATTTTTTTATTTTTTGTAGAGACAGGGTCTTGATATGTCACCCAGGCTGGTCTTGAACTCCTGGTCTCAAGCAATCCTCTCACCTTTGCCTCCCAAAGTGCTCGGGTTACAGGCTGAGCCACTTCACCCAGCCAGGATGACATATTTAAAGTGCTGAAAGAAAAAAACAACTTTCAACCAATATTTCTATATTCAGCATAGCTATTCTTCAAAAACGAAGCCAAAATTAAGACATTGACAGAGAACGAAAAATTGAGAGAATTTATCACTAATAGATCTCCCCTGTAAGAAATGATAGGGGAGTTGTTCAGGTTGAAATTAAATAACACTAGACAGTAACTCAAAATCATACAAAGAAATAAAGAACAATGGTTTATAACTCTTCTTCTTATATATGATTTTTAAAGTCCATAAAATAATAATTATAAATCTATGTTAATGGGCACATAATGTATAAATGTGTAATTTGGGATAACAACATAAAGTGCAGGATAGATCTGTAAAGGAGGAATTTTTATATACTATTGAAAACAGTTGGTATGCATTCAAACTTGATTATTTTAAATTTAAGGTGTTAATTGTAATCTCCAGTGTAAACACTAAAAAAAAACCATTCAGTGTAAAAATACCTAAAAGTTAAAGCTCATAGTTCTTACAAAATAATGGCACAAGAGGGAAAACAAAGCAATAAGGTATCACCCAACATGATAAACAGAACAGCATCCCACATATCAGTACTAACATTCAATGTTAACAGTCTGAATGCCCTACTTAAAAGACATAGACTGACTAAATGGATGAAAAACCCAAATATCTGCTGTCTCCAGGAAACATATCTAACCCAGAAGGACTCACATAGACTCAAGGCAAAGAGATAGAAAAAAATATTCCATGCAAATAGAAACCAAAAGACAGTATATATAGCCATTCTCATATCAGATAAAACAGACTTTAAATCAGCAATGGTAAAAAAAAAAAAAAGACAAAGGTGGTCATTATATAATGGTAAAGAGAGCAATTCAACAAGAAGACATATCAATGCAAAACATATATGCACCTAACACAAGAGCTCCCAGATTCATAAAGTAAATTCTACATGGTCTATGCAATGAAATAAACAGTAGCATAGTAGTTGCCGGGGACTTCAACACCTCACTGACAAAACTGGACAGATCATTGGAGCAAAAAATGAATAAAGAAACACTAGACTTAAATGAAACTCTAGAACAAATGGACTTAACAGATATTTGCAGAACATTCTACCCCAAAACCACTGAATATACATTCTTCTCATGAGCACATGGGATATTTTCCAAGATTGATCATATCTTAGGCCACAAAACAAGTCTCAGCAAATTAAAAAAACAAAACCAAAATCATACCATGTATCTTCTCAGACCACAGTGGAATAAAAGTAGAAAACAATTCTAAGAGAAACACTCAATTCTACACAAAGTCATAGAAATTAAACAATCTGCTGCTGAACAATCCTTGGGTCAATGATAAAATTAAGATGGAAATCAAAAGATTCCTTGAACCAAATGACAAAGAGAACACAAGCTTTCAAAATCTATAGGATACAGCAAAAACAGTCCTAAGGGAAAAATTCATAGCCTTAAATGCCTTCACCAAAAAGACAGAAAGATCACAAATTAAAATCCTAATGTCACATCTCAAGGAACTAAAAAAAGAACAAACCAAACCCAAAGCTAGCAGAAGAAAAGAAATAACAAAGCTCAGAGCAGAACTAAATGAAATGGAATCCAAAAAAAAAAAAAAACAATACAAAGGATCAATGAAACAAAAAGTTGGTTCTTTGAAAAGATAAACTAAATTGACAAACCACTAGCCAGATTAACTAGAAATAGAAAAGAAAGGACTCAAATAAGCTCATTCGGAAATGAAAAAGGAGATATTACAACTGATACTGCAGAAATGCAAAATATCATCTGTAAATACTACAAAAACCTCTACACAAACAGACTAGAAAACCTAGAGGAAATGGATAAATTCCTGGAAACACACCACCTCCCAAGCTTGAATCAGGATGAAATAGAAATCCTGATCAAACCAGTAATGAGCAGTGATATAGAAGCAGTAATAAAAAATCTCCCAACCAAAAAAAGCCCCAGACCAGACAGGTTCACAGTCAAATTCTACCATACCTACAAAGAAAAACTGGTACCTATCCTACAGAAATTATTCCGTAACATCGAGAAGGATGGTATCCTCCCTAACTCATTCTATGAAGCCAGTATCATCTTGATACCAAAGCCAGGAAAGGACACAACAACAAAAAAAATTACAGACCAATATCCCTCATGAACATAGATGCAAAAATCCTCAGGAAAATACTAGGAAACTGAATTTAACAACACATTAAAAAGATAATTCACCATGATCAAGTGGGTTTCATCCCAGGGATGCAAGGATAGATCAACATATGCAAATCAATAAACATGATTCACCACATAAACAGAAGCAAAAACTAAGACCATATGATCATCTCAATAGATGCAGAAAAATATTTGATAAAATCCAGCACCCTTTCATGATAAAAACCCTCAAAAAACTAGGCACAGAAGGAACATACCTCAAAATTATAAAATCCATACATGACAAATTAATGGCCAACATCATACTGAATGGGGAAATGTTGAAAGCATTCCCCCTAAGAACCATAACAATACCAGGGTGGCCTCTGTCACCACTTCTATTCAACATAGTACTGGAAGTCCTAGCCAGATAAATCAGGCAAGAGAAAGAAATAAAGGGCATCCAAATTGGGAAAGAGGAGATCAACTATCCCTGTTTGCTGACAATATGATCTTGTTTCTAAAAAACCCTAAAGACTCCACCAAAAGACTCATAGAATTGATGAATAAATTCAGTAAAGTCTCAGGTTACAAAATTAATGTACACAAATCAGTAGCATTTCTACATACAAATAATAGTCAAGCCAAGAGTCAAATCAAGGACTCAATACCATTCACAATAGCTACAAAGAAAATAAAATACCTAGGAATATACTTAACCAAGGAGGTGAAAGATCTATACAAGGAGAACTATAAAACATGAATGAAAGAAATCACAGATGACACAAACAAACGGAAAAACATCCCTTGCTCATGGATCGCCAGAATCAACATCATTAAAATGTCCGTACTACCCAAAGTGATTTATAAATTCAAGACAATTTTCATCAAAACACCAATGTCTTATTTCACAGACCTAGAAAAAATAATCCTAAGCTTCACTTGGAACCTAAAAAAAGATCCCAAATAGCCAAAGCAATCTGAAGCAAAAATAACAAATCTGGAGGCATCACATTACCTAACCCAAACAACATGGTACTGGTATAAAAGCAGAGACATAGACAAATGGAACAGAATAGAGAACTCAGAAATGAAATCATGTAGCTATAACCAACTGATCTTCAACAAAGCAGATAACAACACACACTGGGAAAAGTAAGTCCTATTCAACTTATGGTGCTAGAAAAATAGGATAGTCATATGCAGAAGAAGGAAACAGGACCCCTATTTCTTGCCATATACAAAAATTAATTCAAGATGGACAAAAGACTAAATGTAAGGCATGAAACCATAAAAATTCTAGAAGAAAACTTAGGAAAAACTCTTCTAGACATTGGCCTAGGTAAAGAATTTGTGACTAAGACCCCAAAGGCAAATACAGCAACAACAAAAATAAATAAATGGGACTTCATGAAATTAAAAAGCTTCTGCATGGCAAAGGAAATAATCAACAGAGTGAATAACCAACCTACAGAATGGGAGAAAATATTTACAAATTATACATCCAACAAAGGACTAATATCCAGAATCTACCAATAACTCAAATGAATCAGCAAGAAAAAAACAAACACTATCAAAAAGTGGGCCAAAGACATGAACAATAGTTTTTCAAAAGAAGATAGAGAAATGGTCTACAATCATATTTAAAAAATGCTCAACATCACTAATCATCAGGGAAATGTAAATTAAAACTACGATGAGATACCACCTTACCCCTATTAGAATGGCCATTATTAAAAAGTCAAAAAACAATAAATGCTGGCATGGATGCAGAGATAAAGGAATGCTTATATACTGTTGGTGGGTTTGCAAATTAGTACAACCTCTATGGAAAACAGTATGGAGATTCTTCAAAGAAATAAATGTAGATCTACCATTTGGTTCAGCAATCCTACTACTGGGTATCCACCAAAAGGAAAAAAATTAATTTTATCAAAAAGACACCTGCACTTGAATGTGTATTGCAGCACAATTCACAATTGCAAAGATGTGGAATCAACCTAAGTGCCCATCAATTCACAAGTGGATAAAGAAATTGTGGTATACATATATAGCATGGAGTACTACTCAGCCATAAAAAAGAATGAAAAAATGTCATTTGCCACAACTTGAATGGAACTGGAGACCATTACCCTAAGTGAAGTATCTCAGGAATGGAAAACCAAATACCATACTTCTCACCAGTAAGTGGGCACAAAGAGATATAAAGGACATTTGAAACCAAGTAGGGGGGAGGGTGGGAGGGGAAGTGTGGGATAAAAACTTACCTATGGGGTACAATAGAACACTACTCTGGTGATGGACACACCAAAAACCCTGACTTAAGCATTATACATGGTATCCATGTAACAAAAACATTTGTACCCCCTTAATATTTTGAAATAAAAAAAGAAATCCTAAACTAAAGGAAAAAAAAGATTATACATAATTGCCAATTGCAACTTATCCCAGCAATGCAAGTGTGATTTAGGAAATACAACCAATGTAACATACCACATTAACAAAATGAAGGAAAAAGCGAAGGGATTGTCTCAATTGATGCAGAAAAACATTTTCCAAGATCCAACACCCTTTCACAATAAAAAAAAAAATCAACAAACTTGGAATATAAGGGAACTTCCTCAACATGAAAAAGAACATTTATGAAAAACCCACAAATAACATTATACTCAATGGTAAGAGACTGACAACTTTCCCCCTAAAATCAGGAACAAGACAAGGATGCTTGCTTTCCCCATTTCTATCCAACATTGTACTGGAAGTTTTAGCCCAGGCAATTACACAAGTAAACAAAATAAAATACACTGAAATCAGAAAGGAAGATGTAAAACTATCTCTATTTGCAGATAAAAGGATCTTATATAGAGAAAATTATTTAAATTCCACAAAAATCTATTGGAGAAAATAAATGAATTCAACAGTATTTCAGGATACATAATCAACACACAAAAATCAGTTGTATATGTCACTAGCAATAAACAATCTGAAAAGGAAATTAAGAAAATGATTGCATTCATAATAGAATAAAAATGAATAAAATAATTAGGAATAAATTTAACCAAGATGCTATAAGATATGTACACTGAAAAATTATAAAACATTCCTGAAAGAAACTAAAGACCTAAATAAATGAAAAGACATCCTGTGTTCACAGATTGAAAGACTTTATATTGTTAAGATGTCAATACTATACAAAGTGACTTACAGATTCAATGTAATCCCTTATAGAAATTTCAAAAGCCTTTGTTGCAGAAATGGAAAAGCTGATCCTAAAATTCATATGGAATTACAAGGGAACCTGTATAGCCAAAACAATCTTGAAAAATAAAAACAAAATTGGAGGAATCACTCTTCCCTATTTCAAAACTTACTATAAAGCCACAGTAATCCAAACATTGTCATACTGGCATAAAGATAGACATATAAATCAATGGACTAGAATAGAGCTCTCAGAAATAAACCTTCATATATGTGGTCAATTGATTTTCAACAAGGATGCCATGACAATTCAGTGGGGAAAAGAATAATCTCTTTAAAAAAATGGTTCTGGGACAACTGGATATACAAACGCAGAAAATGAAGTTGAATCCCCTACCTCACGCCATATAAAAAAATTAACTCGATATTGATCAAAGACCTAAATGTAAAAGCTAAAACTATAAAACTCTTAGAAGAAAACATACAAGTAAATCTTTGTGACCTTGGGTTAGGCAATGATTTCTTAAATATGACTCTAATAGGCAAAAGCAACAACAACAACAAAAAAATAGATAAACCAGACATCATCAAAGTTAAAAACTTTTGTGCTTCACAGGCTGCTATCAAGAAAATAGAAAGGTAACCCACAGAATGGAAGGATATATTTGTAAATCATGAATTTGAAAATGGGCCTGAATCTAAAATATATAAATAAAATTTTAATCTCAACAATAAAAAATAACCTAATTAAAGTGAGTAAAGGATCTAAATAGACATTTATCCAAAGAAAATATTCAAATGGCCAATAGGCACATGAAAAGATGTTCAACATCACTTGTTATTAGGGTTTTGTAAATCAAAACCACAGTGAGATATCACTTCACGCCCACTAGGATGGAATCTTGGTCCATTTTGTTTTGCTATGGAAGAATACCTGAGACTGGATAATTTATAAAGAAAAGAGGTTTATTTGGCTTACAGTTCTGCAGGCTGAGAAATTCAAGGGCATGGCCCTGGCTTCTGGTGAGGGCTTTCATACTGCATCACAACATGGCAGAGAACGCCAAAGGCAAAGTAGGCACATACGAAGAGAGGGACACCTGAGGGGTGTCCTGGCTTTATAAACAACCCACTCTCGCAGGAACTAATCCATTTCTGCAAGAACTAATCCAGTTTTGTGAGAATGAGAACTCACTCAGTACTAAGAGAATGGCACGAAGCCATTCATGAGGGATCTGTTCCCAAACCCCAAGCACCTCCCACTCAGGCCCACCTCCCAATATTGCCACACTGGGGATCAAACTTCAACATAAGCTTTGGTGAGGACAAACTATATCCAAACCATAGCATATGGCTAAAATTTTTAAAAAGACAAAAATAAGTGTTATCAAGAATGCAGAGAAATTGGAGCCCTCATATATTGCTTCCAGGATTGTAAAATGGTTCAGCCACTTTCAAAGACTGGCAGCTTCTCAAAATATTAAACATGGAGTTACCATATAACTCAGCAGTTCTACTCCTAGGTATACACTCAAGAAAATTTTAAATATATATTTACACAAAAACTTTTTCACGAATAATACAGTAGCGTTATTCATATAGCCAAAAGTAGAAATAACTCAAATGTCCATTAATTGGTGAATGTAAACAAAATGTAGTATATCCATACAATGGAATATTATTCAGCCGTAAAAAGAACAAAGTACTGATACATGTTCATGATACATGAACACAGTACAATATGGATGAACCTTGTAAATATTACACTAAGTGAAACAAGCCAGACAAAAAGGTTACATATTATATGATTCCATTTATATGAAATGTCTAGACTAGGCAAATTTATAGAGGAAGAGAATAGATTAGTGGTTCCCTAGGGCAAAAAGGGTGTGGGGAAGAGACCTTGGACTAGTCAGTGATTTCTTATATAAATGGTTCAGGATTTCTTTGAGGAGTATAGAAAATGTTCTAAAACTGATTGCAGTTATGGATGCACAATATATACCAAAAGCCATTAAATTGTGAACCTCAAATGAGTGATTGTGTGAAATATGAATTATATTTCAATAAAGCTGTTTTAAAAAACTAAACATGCAACTACCATAGACATAGCAATTGCATTCTTGGGCATTTATCCAGAAAAATGAATCATGTTCACAAAAAAAAAAAACCTGGACACAAACGTGAGTAGCCGTTTTATTCATAATATCCAAAAATTGGACTCAGCCCAGACGTCCTTCAACGGGGTGAATGTCTAAACAAACTGTGGTACATTCATACCATGGAATACTACTCAGCAATAAAAATAAACAAATGATATATGAATGGATAAATCTCCAGGAAATTATATCGAGTTTAAAAGCTAAATCCAAAATGTTACATACTGTATAATTTTATTCATTTAACATTTTTTGAAAAGACATGTTTAGAATGAACAGATTAATAGTTGTGAGATGTTTGAGACAGGGACTGGAGGGATGTGGGTGTAGTTACTAAAGGGCAACATAAAGGATCCTTGCAATAGAACATTCTGCATCTTGACTGTGGTGGTGGATACACAAACCTACATATGTGGTAAAATTGTATAAAAATAAATACATATACACACACAAATGAGTACAAATCAAATGGTAAAGTCTGAATAAGATCTGTGGATTGTATCAATGTTAATATTTTGGTAGGAATGGGTCTGATTTCCTGAGAGATGGCACTACCCCCTCCCATGCACAGTCTTGGCCCTCTGACTGTATCTCCTTGTTTTATGGGGCTTTATGCTTCCTTAAAGGACTAGTGTGGTGGCGGTAAAGGCAGGGTGGAGACCCTCTGGTCAGCATCAAACAGCTTTCCAGTGCTTCATTGTTCATTTACCACGGAGGATGCATTGTTTTGAAGGTTGTCCATGTCTGGGACCAATAGGCCCTGCTGACTGACCTGCTGGGCTTTGAATCAAACCTTGGGTGAAGACAAACACAACTTTCAGCTCTGGGGTGAAGCTGGAGCCTTCAAAGGATGAGCAACCTCATGTTTGTAATTACTCAACCAGAACACTTATGTACCTTCTTCCACAAGTACGCAGTAGAGGGGCACAATGTTCCCCCTCATAGTTCTGCATCCAGGGCCTAGTATGTGTTCTCCAACTGCTTCCAGTGCACTCGGAAGGAACTTCATCCAGAAAAAGGAGTTGACAAAAGTGAGTTTACAATGCCCTACCTTAGGCACATCAGGTAGTCAGCCACCTCCCCTTACCTTCTCAATCCCTGAGGCAGCTTTATTTATCCAAGTCCATCTCTTCTTCTCTTCTTCCTCCTCCTTAATGACAGTCAGAATGGTTCTTGGATCATAAGGAGGCCATGTGTGTTGGCACAGGCCAAGGCAGACCACACGAATGCCAACAATATCAAGGACATACGGATGGCTGGATAGAAAACACACAACCACCACTATGAGAATGGAAAGAAAGTGTACCCAATAAATCACATGCAGAGTAAGGTAATCTGAAAAATATGTTCCTTGACTCATTCCACTGCATTCTTCAATTCAAATTATACTAGTTCCTAAATTTCATTCCTTTATTCCAGACAGATTTGATTTTAATGAAGCATTTACTGAGACCCTGCTATTTGCAAGGTCCTGTAGTAGACATGGTGGAGGATAAGAAAAAACCTGTTCCAAAGTAAATCTGAAGTATAGAAAAAAAAAAGAAAAAGGAAAAACCTGTTATCTATTCTTGAGGCACAAACAGTTGCAAAGGCTAGAATTAAATTCAAATTAAGGAAGGAATCATAGATTTGACCAAAATAAGAAAACATTCATTGAATGCTTAAACTCATGCATGTGTGTATATACACAAACAGCATAAACAAAGCTGACAAATGGGATGTAGGGTATATTTAAATCATCCATAACAAAGGATTCGTTTCTTTAATATACAAATGGTTCTTTTAAATCATAAAAAAGGATCAATTCCCCAATTTAAAAATTGGCAAAGGACATGAAAAGGCAATTCAAGTCAGAAGAAACACCAGTGATCAGTAAACATAAGAAAAAGTCATTCATGGTCAAAAAAAGAAAAATTAAAATATTTTTATCTATTAATTCAGCACCTAATAAAATAAAAGAAGATTGCTAAAATTAACCATATGGAAGTATAAATTAATACAACCTTTTTGGAGGGCAGTTTGGGCATATGCATTAAAACTTTAAATATACATTACCTTGAATTAGTATTCTCTTTCCTAGGAATTTATCCTCAAGAAATAAATAAAAGCATATCTACGAGGCTATACAGCATAGGATTTTTTAAAATAGCAAAAAATTGGAAACAACTCAAGCAGCCATTAGTAGAGGGTTGAATAAATAAATTATGATATATAGAATTCTAG
Source organism: Daubentonia madagascariensis (assembly GCA_023783475.1). Taxonomy (NCBI): domain Eukaryota; kingdom Metazoa; phylum Chordata; class Mammalia; order Primates; family Daubentoniidae; genus Daubentonia; species Daubentonia madagascariensis. The sequence continues at coordinate 948,406 of JAKFHU010002592.1, forward strand.
GTAGTTTAAAAATGGCCTCCAGAACATGAGACAATAAATTTCTCTTGTTTTAAGCCACAAAAAAAAAAAAAAAAAAATCCTGTGAAGTACTTAATAGTATCTCTAATTTTAAATGGTGGCCCTAAATCCTCCAAAAAGCTAAATAATTAATTCATATCCTTATAGCTTCGTAAATTGTATAGTTTAAGCCCATGTCTCCAAATAAAGAACATAATTGAACCTTAAAAAATAAATCATGAACAGCAAATAATTTCTTCATTATATAAACAGTTTTCATAAATCTATAAGTAAAAGACCAACAACCAAGGAGCAAAAATGTTTGCTGGCTATCAGGGGTCGGGCAGGAGGGAGGGGGGTGGAGGGGCTGGGAAAAACTCTCACTGAATGGATGTGGGGAGCACAGTTTGGGAGATGACCACGATTGTAGCTCTGACACATGCAGTGCATGGGCAATATATATAGCCAAAGTGTTGTACCCCCATAATGTTCTCAAATAAAAAAATAAATTAAAAAAAAAACAAAGAGCAAAAATGGAGGATAAAGAAAAACTTCATAGGAAAAGAAATATAAATGGACATTAAACACATTGAAAAGATGTTTATCCTCACTTCTTGTAGAACAAAGCACCATTTTTTTTCCAAACAAGATTGATAAAATGGAAACGTTTGAAAATGAGCAGTGTCGACCGGATATAAGGAAACATAGTGTTACACTGTTCCCGAAACCCATAGATGGTACAAATTCTTTGGAGGACAATTTGATAATATCTATCCACATGCATGATTTTGACTATGTATTTTATACAGAGAGGAGTCATGGAGTGAACTATAACTACTTTTTCATTTCTGCGCAACTTTTTTTTTCCTCTGGAGTTGGTTTGGGGTTTTGTTTATTCTATCACTATTTCATCCCAAACTCTCTGCCAGTTGTTTATATCTCCTCTCAATATATTCAGGCATATTCGGTATTTGATCCATTTCATCTTCATGGAAAAGGCTCAAGCCTTCTGATCTGCTCTGATCTGGAATGGCTTCCCCATCTGTACTTGATACAGACCTATCATCCTGAATACCCTTTTATCACTCTGGTAATTTCCTTCACTACTCTGCTGTGTTCAGTTTCTCATTTTCTATATGCCTTATATATTTGCTTATTATGTTTGTTGGTTGGTTTTGTGAAGCACATCTTCCAGTACTTTTTTGATAAAGGGTGTGTTGAAGGTAAATTGTTTGAGATCTTTCATACCTGAAATTTTTTTTTCTAACCTCACATTGGATGGACAAATCTTCTGGGTAGAGAATTCTGTCGTGAAAATACTTTTTTCCTAGAAATTTGAGGGCACTGGTATTGAGACGTTTAAATCCATTTTTATTATTCTTATTTTTAAGTGACTTTGCTTTCCTCTCTGGACACTGGTAGGATCTTCTTCTTATCCTCATGTTCTAAAATTTCACAGTAATATTTCTTGCTGTGTATCTATTTCTTTTTTCATCGTGCTAAGCACTTATGTGGGCCCTTTCAGTCTGGAAGCTCATGTCCTTTAGTTGAACTTTTCTTAAATTATTTATTTGAAAATTCCCTCCCGTGTTTTTCTTTGTTCTCTCCAGAATTTTTTTTTATTTAACTGTTAGACCTTTGTGACTAGTTTTCTAGTATTCATATATTTTCTATCTTATTTTCCACCTGTGTCTTTTTGCTATACTTTCTGAGAGAATTTCCAAATTTTATTTTTAACTCTTTTATTAAGTTTTTATTTCTCAAGTCATGTGTTAATTTACAAAATGCTTAGAGTTTTTTGTTTGTTTTCTGAATGTTTCCTTTACACAGTATCTTATTCTTGTTCCATAAATGCAATATTTTCACTTATCTCATTGAAGGTATCCCTGCTAAATTTAAAAAAATTTTATCTCCCTGCATAGTGTCTGTATATGTCAAGTCGCTTTTTCCTGTTTGTTTTGGTCTCTGTCTTTCATGCTCAAGGCTTTCTGCAGACGTTTCTGATCCTCTTTATATTTAAGAGTGAGGCAATAAAATGCTGACTGGAAATTCTGAGTACATGGGTAGGAATTGTCAACTGTGAGCTTTACTCTAGGCTGACCCGGCTGGGCATTTTATTGGAGATTTCCTAATGATGCTATATTTCAGTTTTTCCTCTTGTTTGGTCAAATTTCCGGAGGAAGACTCTCCTGCTCTCCCACCTGGAGGTGTGAGGGTATGCCCGTCAGCATTCGGGGAGCAAGCTGAGTGAGGGAGGAGTGCTAGGGGTGGAATGGGGTGCTAGCGTTTAGTCTGCATAGGCTCGCTTGATCCCCCCGCGTGCGGCAGAACACTCCCACTCCCAACTGCACCTGTCATGCCCCAGCACGGAGACCCTCTGTTTTGCCCTCTCTAGGGAATCACCCTCCATTTTTCTGCTTGGATGGGGGGATACAATTCTCCCAGTGGCATGGACTCAAGGAGAGGAATCTGGGGATCTGAGTGGTTCTTAAATAGTATTCCATTAATACTCCTCATGTTTACCTCCCCTACTTTCAGCCTCCAATTTCTGTTCCAGCAGTATAAATGGGGGCGTTGTTTATCTTTCCCCACCACTGGTTTGGAATTCATCTCTCTCAGATTTTCTAGCTGCCACTCATCCATCTGCTTTCAAGTTTACCTTTTTGTTTGTTTGTTTTCTGTTATCTTATCTTCCCAATCCTGGTGTATGTCTTTAAAAATTCATTTATTATAGATAGACTGGGATATAAGGAGGGAGAAAAATTAGATGCATGTGTTCAATATGTCATCTTTATCTGAAAGCTGCTTCCTACTTCAGTCTCAGTTTCTGGCTCTTTTTGCTTTGATCGTTAAATGGAATTATCTGGAGTTGGGTGCTGGCTCTTCTTCTTTTCTCTATATGTGCATTTTTTCTATGTTATCTCATCCAGTCTTATGGCTTTATGTGGAGTTTTTTGTTTGTTTTCTGAATGTTTCCTTTACGCAGTATCTTATTCTTGTTCCATAAATGCAATATCTACCCTTCTATCTCTAACTCAAATATCCAACCCAGAAACTCATATAATATATGGATAGGTAATTGTTGATTGTGTTAACTATTTAAGGGTATATATATATGTATGTGTTAATAGGGGTCCTTTGGAAGTAATGCCCTAATTTAAAAAGAGAACTTTAATGAAGGAATATTCAAGCACCATGGTAGGATAATAAGGAGGAATTTAAGATGTGATGAAGTTCTCTTGCATTTTTCAAATAACACCATGTTACCATTTACCCACAGATAAGCAAACATTTGTTTAGTGTCTACTGTTTATAAATCACAACACCAGGATCTAAGTGGTGGTATAAAGCTGTGTAGGAAGAAAAAGGGAAAGAGATTAACTCCTCAAGGCACTCCAATCTATTAGAGGAGAAAGAAAAATATTCAATAAGTTATATACAGCACAGCCACTGAACAGATATTTAATGTTTGTTCAATGAATGAAAGAGTAAGTGCTCTAGGTGGGTATGCATAGTCAAAGCTATGCTGCCTGGAAGCACAGCCTGGAAGTGACACATTGCCCTGCCACACACAATATATTGGCTATAAGAACTCACATGGCTCCAACCTAATTACAAGGGAGGCTGAGAAACATGAATATTTGGGTAATTTCTACCTCATTGGGGTATGTGAACCAAATGCTAAGAGAGTACAGAAGAGGGAAAGACTTACTTTGCCTGAGTAGTCCTGTCACGGAAGGATCCAAAAACATTCAAATTGGACTTTAGTGGGTAATTAGGATTTAGACAGACAGGGGTGAGAATTAAAGTGTTCTATGTGGTTAAAAAAAAATAGCAAGCATAGCCTTGAGGATGTTCCTTGCGTATTCATTCTGCACTAAATGTGGGGAAGGGACATTAGGTGAGGGTTAAGATGTATAAGCAGGAGGAAAAGCTGTTGTTGGCTTCCAATTTAGAAATGCTGGAATACTTGAGCCAGGAGGGCTCAAGGAGAATATGTATTATAATGCACCTGCTTAACTTCACACATTGAGGAGACTGAGGGCCAGAGAATAGAAGGGACTTGCACAAAATGTTGCAGCCACTTGTTGACTGATCCAGCATTATAATCCAAACCTCCCGGCTCAAAAATCTCTTAATTTGAAAGGAAGAAGAATGGCCAGTTGCTTGGGTTCTGATCTATGTGTCTTAATTCATATTTGTCTCTCATCCTGGAAACCAAAAGAGTCCAGAGTGGTTCCATTCTACTCAGAGAAATCACTTTTCCTGTCAATCTGACTAACAAAAAGGAATAAAAGAAATGTATGAGCCCCCAAATTTTCCAGCCTGTTAGGGGCTTGCTTCATTTCCATAACAACAATAATTTTATTTAGGTACCTTCCTGCTCCCATGCTGTCATATGTCCCTTCTCTTCTTTGGTGGGTCAGTCCCACTGAGTTTTGAACACTTATTTGTTTAGACCTGGCTAGAAATCGTGTTTTGTTTTGCTGAGCAGATCTTCCCCTGTGCTGCTGAGTGGAGAGCCAGCCAGGGCATTTGAAGCCACCTCACCATCTGTTCCAATTTTCACTTCTATGTTGTCAGGAATCAAGGAAAAGGCCAAGGTGCCACTGTGTCCTCAGGGATATGGAAATAGAATGGGATCACTTGGCTGCTGCCAGATCTGATGCCAGACAACAGGAAGCACTAAGGCCAGGTACTTTTCACCCCAAAGAAGAGGTTTAATTCAGAGGCAGTGAACTCATAAGGGTCCTGACATTATCTATAGACAGAAAAATAGTATTATAGATGGGGGAGGGACTGACTGGATGAGGAAAAACTTTGGGGATTCTAGGCCTTTGGGTCTGTTTCACGTGTACCTGGTGTCAGCTTCTGCTATCTTTCCTTTGTTTCTGTTAGTTAGAGTTACTGATGCCCACCCCCTTCCCAACCTGCTGTCCCATTCTTTTTTCAACAAAGCATACTTTTTATTGTTGTAAATTATACATAACATAAAATTTACCATTTTAACCACTTCTAAGTGTACTATTCAGTGATGTTAAGTACATTCGCAATGTTGTGTAACCATCACCACCCTCTATTTCCAGAACTTTTACATCATCTCAAACAGAAACTCTAACCATTAAGCAATAACTCTCTATCCATCCCCTAGCCTCTGATAACCTCTATTCTACTTTTTGCTCTATTAATTCACCTATTCTAGATATTTCATATAAGTGGACTTATACAATATTTTTCCTTTGGGGTCTGGCTTAAATTACTATGTTTTTAATGTTCATCCATGTTGTAGCATGTATCAGAACTTCATTCCTTTTTATGGCTGAATAAAATTCCATTATATGTATATACCACATTTGCTTTATCCATCCAGCTGTTGATGGACCCTTTGGGCTGTTTCCACCTTTTGACTATTGTGAATAGTGCTGCTATGAACATTGGTGTACATGTCCCATTCTTGAACAAATCCCAATCTAGTCTGAAGGTGGGTCAGTGGCCTCAGATAGTGGGACTGTGACATAGTTTGGTCATGTTATTGGGGTGAGTTCTGAGCAACTTAGAAGTGTATGGGTCACAACTACTGTCCCTCCATTGGTCCATACTTGGCTTCTGACTCAGTGTCCCTGCTTGGTATGTCTTCAGGAGGGATGTTATAAATAATTAGCAATAGTAAAGGCACAGGGCACAAGCCTATCATAAAGCAAGCTGTTCACAGAGCTGGAGCACGGTCTCAGAAGCCCTGCTATTAGGCTAGGTGTTAATCTTTCACTTGCTAGATTGTAAGAAAATCTAGAAAGTCCTGGAAAAGGGGCTACAGTGGCCAGGGCAATGGTGGGAAGGAAGGCTAAGGACCATGACATCAAAATGTTCTAATATTTTACCAGCTGGTATGGATGTACTAGTGCATTCCAGTCCTGGGCATATCCATCCTGAAGCCCCAGCTTCCAAGCCTGTCCTTACCATCCCTGAACAGCCACTTTCTGGCCTCTGTATCTCTGGAAGGGCATTCTTGACTGCTGGCCTGGCTAACTATTCACTCTCCCCTATCCCTAACCTGATTTCAAAGGCTGTTTGATACTTCCTGGCCCATTCTTACAGACAGATCTGTCTTCAGATTCAGTTGCTCTGGAATTCAGCAAATTCTGAACAAATGACTTCTTCCCTTTACCTCCACTCTCAAGTAGCTCTGTTCCTTGGATATTCTGTACAACTCCATGGGAGCTAGGCCTCTAGAGCTCAATTTCCTCCCCCAGCCCCATCTCAGGCTGTCCCTGCCCTGCCAGTCTGAGCCCTGACTAAGCACCTTGGCTTCAGCTGCCCATACAGCCATCTTACGCCCCTTTGTGAGCTCCCTTGTCACATGATTTAACAAGTAATTGTCCTCTAAAGTGTTTCATCTCATATTACCAGCTTTCATGACTTGTTACAAAGCAATTAAGACAGTGAGATATTAGTGCAAGGATAGACAAATGGACCACTGGAACAGAATACAGAGTCCTAAAATAGACTCATACATGTGCATTCACTTGATTTATGACAAAGCTACCATGGCAATTGGGAACTTAGGGGTGTGGAAGGAAAGTTTTTTCAATAAATTTTGCTGACACAAATGGATATCTATAGGTAAAAAAAAGGAACCGTGACCCCTGCTTCACACCATACATAGGAATTCATTCAAGATGACTTAACATGAAAGCTGAAATAAAAATCTACTAGAAAAAAATGTAGGCGAATATTTTCATGAACTTGAGGTAGGCAAAGATTTAAAACAGAACATAATAAAAAGCACAAACTACAAAAAATTAATAAATTGGACTTCATTAAAATTACTTTATCAAAAGATATCATTAAGAAAGTGAATAGACAAGCCACAGCTGGGAAAAGATATTTGCAATACATATATATATATATATATATATATATATATATATGACCAAGGAGTCATTTCAGACTATATTTAATAAACTTGTACAATTCAATAAGCAAGAGACAACCCAATTAAAAATGGGACTTTATTTTTTTTCCCTAACACATTATTGGTGATTTGTCACCTGATCTCTTCTTACCAGTCAGATCACAGAGAGTAGGTTTACAAATTGTGCATTCCCTGAATTCTATCAAACCAATAAAGCAAAACTACTGCAGAGGATCAACATACAATATCCTCAAGAGCTGAGTTTTTATTGCATATTTCAGTAACAACTGAAATTTGTATTTCCATGATATTCGTAAGCAATATAGCAGAAGGGTTAGAAGTGCAGGCTCCTTGTATTTAAGTTCCTCCTCTACAATGTATACACTGTGTCATTTACATGAGTTTCTTAATTTACTAAACCTGAATTTCCTCATGACTAACATGGGATTAACATAGAGTTGTTAGAAAGATTAAATGAATCTCCCATCCAAGCACTAACCAGGCCCTACCCTGCTTAGCTTCCGAGATCAGACCCAGGTGCCCATCAATACACGAGTGGATTAATAAAATGTGATATATGTATACCATGGAGTATTACTCAGCATTAAAAAACAATGGTGAATTAACACATCTGGTATTATCCTGGTTGGAGCTAGAGCCCATTCTTCGAAGCAAAGTATCACAAGAATGGAAAAACAAGCACCACTGGTACTCACCATCAAATTGGTACTAACTGATCAATACTTATGTCACACATGGCAATAATATTCATCAGGGGGTGGGCAGGCGGGAGGGGGGTGGAGGGGATGGGAAAACTCTCACTGAATGGGTGGGGGGCACACAGTTTGGGGGATGTCCACGATTGTAGCTCTGACATGGGCAGTGCATGGGCAATATATATAACCAAAGTGTTGTACCCCTATAATATTCTGAAATGAAATTAAGAAAAAAAGATTAAATGAGCAAATGAATGTGAAGTGTTTGGCTAAGTGTTAGCTGCTACCATTACTATTATTATTAATATTATGCAGATGAAATAGAGAAATTGTTGCTCTTATAGCTCACTATATAACTGCTAATGAAATATATATATTTAGCAGCCATGTAGTTAATATCATCAAAAACAAATAGCTCTGGCTCTGTGACCTTTGCTGAGTCATACACCTAGTGGCACACTCACCCCAAATCCCAAACTTCACCACTATGCTCTGTATGTATGGGGGAAGCTTACCTAAATGTTTGATATAGTGTATGAATAAAAAGCCCTTGATTTGGTAAGCACTTTAAAAGAGTTTTTGACTAACCAAAGTGTATCTAGAACATGCTCTGCAGTGGGGAGTGACAAGCTAAATTGCCCTGCACAGGTCAGGAATATGGGGGTAATAGGCTCTTGGTTGCAGAAATTAGAGGAGAAAGAGAGAAAGATGTTCTAAAGACAGTGCCTGTCAAATAGTAGGCACTCAATAAATGTGTTGTTGTCTCTTTGATTGTTTATTTCCCATGGCCTATACTGTGATTACTCTTTGCTACCATAAAACCTTTAATAAAAATTTGCTATACCTAATGATCTTGTGTCCATGGTGCTTAGGGGAATTAAGGATTGTTGGTTGAAAGAGATGAAAGAGAGCAGGAGACAATAGCAACGGAAAGAAGTAGGTAGCAGCAGCAGCAAAGTTACTTGCATCAGGATTAATCATTGATAAGGTAGGAAATGTTTAACAACTGGCTCTTAAAAACACTGATTTGTGGCATTTGCTGATTTCTATGGTAGAAATATTCCCATAAGGGCAGATTTCAAGCTACAAACATGACATCACTGAATGCAGAGTGTGGAAGATTGCACAGAATTGACCATGGTGAGCCTGTATCTACTGGCTCCAGCATGCCGCCACCACCCTCCACCCTTCCCACACACAACTGAGAAATGTAACTCTTGACAAGATGGGAGAGACAGATACTATTTGCTCACTTATATTCCCATGTACAATGGGAATGATAATATTTCTTTCTATTAGTAAGTCTATTTTGAGATTTAAATATGATTATGTATATTTGGCAGTCCTTTGTAAACTCTAAAATGTCATCTAACTAACATCAATGTGGATATCAAAGAAAAGAAGGAAGACAATCATGGTCATAATCCTTTTTTTCAAAACATGTTTGAATTTAAACTTTGCTTCATAGGCTTCATGGCGTTGACAAATATATTATCATGCTCCTTACTTTGATACAATTACCAACTTTCAGTCTTGTCACTTTGGAGTAATTTAATCACTGTGTCTCATTCATGACTTTTTTTTTTTGGCTTAAACAACAGAAATTTACTTCTAAATCCACTTTATTCACTCACTTACCCAAATAGGCATGACTCCCCTGAATAGCTGATTTCTAGGGATGTGCTTTACTGTGAGGTATAGTATCAGTGGAAGCTTCTCTCAGCCACTTCCCTGGAACTGTGTAGACTGTGACATAACTAATTTGTGTAATTCCAAATTATGTAAATAATTTATATAAATATAATAAGTCTTATTTGGCTGTTATCTAAAATCTAAAATAGTGTTTCTTCTTTAGATGAAAGATTTATAATATTTAGAATATTCTTTGATTCTATCACAATTCATCTATCTCTAATGAGAGTTAGGCAATTCTAGTGACAATGCTAGACAATTTAGTGACAATTTCTAAAAATACCTGTAAACCTCAAAGTTGTACATATGGTGGAGCTCTGCTCTTCTTCACGAACACCTATTATAGAAATAATTGAACTTATTATTCTATAAAGCAGACAAAGGAGCACTCCCTCCCCAAAATCTTCCAGGGCCATTCTGCAAAGGGGGGTTTTAACTCTGTGCTCTTTCTTCTATGAATCTATTCCCACTGCTAGGAGAAAAACAGGCCTCTTGGGACTTGTGTGTAGATTGACATGGCTCAGTAAAATAATTTTGTTTTCCTTATGAAAGAAAAATATTGTTATAGGAGACCAAATATAAGTGAAGTATATATTTACCTGGGTTCTAAATATAAGCCCCATGTCTATAATTGGTATTGTCTATTTCTCTTTTGTTGATGACATATGAACAAATCTAGGTTATTGCAATTTTTATTTGTCCTAAAAACTTGAAACATGAAGAATTCATTTTATAACACACATTCAATATTATTGTGTATTTAGCAATATGTCATTATTCAATAAACTAATATTCATTAATCTACTAAAAAGTGGGACTTTACAATGTGGCATTTCACAAAAGGTGATACACAAATATCAATAGATATAGGAAGATTTGTTCAACATCAGTAATCATCAGGGAAATGCATATGAAAACCACAAGATACCACCACATGCTCACTAAATGGCTAAAATTTAAAAGAGAAACATGAATTAGTGAAGATGTAGAGCAACTGAAAATTGCATACATTGCTGGTAAAGGTGTAGATTGTCTCCACCATTTTGAAAACTGTTTGGCAGTATCTATTAAAGCTAAAAATACAATTGCCATGTAATCCAGAAATTCCACTCCTAGAAATATACCCAATAAAAACGAGTGTATAGGATCTTAAAAACACTTGTATAAGAATGCTTATAATAGGTTTATACATAATAGACAAAAACTGGAACTAGCCCAAATGCTTATCAAAAGGAAAATAAACAGATTGTCATATATTCGTACACTGGAATACAACTTGGCACACTATAACATGGATGAGTCTCACAGACGTTGTGTTGAGGAAAAGAAGCCACACACAAAAGAGAACATACTATATGCCTCAATTTATATGAAGTTCAAAAACAAGGAGGTCAGAAATAGTTACTTCTTGGCCAGACACAACGGCTCATGCTTGTAATCCTAGCATTTTGGGAGGCCAAGGCAGAAGGATTGCTTGAGGCCAGGAGTTCGAGACCAGCCTGGACAACATAGCAAGATCCTGTCTCTAAAAATTTTTTTTAAAAAAAATTAGCTGGAGGACATGAACAAAAACTTTTCCAAAGAAGACAGAATGATGGCCAGCAAACATATAAAAAAGTGCTCAACTTCTCTAATCATCAGGGAAATGCAAATCAAAACCACAATGAGATATCACTTAACTCCAGTGAGATTGGCTCATATCAAAAAATCCCCAAATAACAAATGTTGGCGGGGATGTGGACAGGTAGGAACACTCATACACTGCTGGTGGGACTGCAAATTAGTACAACCTCTATGGAAAAGAATATGGAGATACCTCAAAGAATTAAAAGTAGAATTACCATTTGACCCAGCAATCCCACTACTGGGTATTTATCCAAAAGAAAAAAAGACATTTTATAATAAAGACATCTGCTCTCGAATGTTCATAGCAGCACAATTCACAATTGCAAAGTTGTGGAAACAACCCAGGTGCCCATCAATACACGAGTGGATCAATAAAATGTGGTATATGTATACCATGGAGTATCACTCAGCAATAAGGAACAATAGTGAATTAACACATCTGGTATTATCCTGGTCGGAGCTAGAACCCATTCTTCGAAGCGAAGTGTCACAGGATTGGAAAAACAAGCATCACTGGTACTCACCATCAAACTGGTACTAACTGATGAACACTTACATCACACAGGGCAATAATATTCATCAGGGGGTGGGCACGCGGGAGGGGAGTGGAGGGGATGGGAAAAACTCTCACTGAATGGATGTGGGGAGCACAGTTTGGGAGACGACCACGATTGTGGCTCTGACACGGGCAGAACAGGGACAATGTGTATGGCCAAAATGTTGTACCCCCATGATATTCTGAAATTAAAAAAATAAATTATAAAAAAAAAAAATTAGCTGGGTATGGTGGCACATGACTGTAGTTCTAGCTACTTAGGAGGCTGAGCCAGGAGCATACCTTAAGCCTAGGAGTTTGAGGTTGCAGTGAGCTATGATTTCGCCACTGTACTCTAGCCCAGGTGACAGAGCGAGACCCTGTCTCAAAAAAAAAAAAAAAGAAATAATTACCTCTTGAGTGGGGGCATTGACTGGGAAGGGTCATGAGGGAGTTTGGCAGTTTTTTACAAAACTAAACATACTCTCACCATATGATCCAGAAATCGTGTTTCTTGGTATTTATCCAAATGAGTAAAAACTTATGTCCACACAAATGACTATACACAGATGTTTATAGAAGCTTTACTCATAATTGCCAAAACTTAGAAGCAACCAAGATATACCTTCAGTAGGTAAATTGATAAATAAACTATTATACAACCACATAATGGAATCTTACTCAGTGCCAAAAAGAAATGAGCTATCAGGACATGAAGAGACATGGAGGAAAACTTAAATGCATATCACTAAGTGAAAGAAGCCAATCTGAAAAGGCCACATACTATATGGCATTCTAGAAAAGGCAAACCTATAGAAACAGTAAAAAGATTGGTGGCTGCCAGAGGTTAAGGGAAAGGAAGGGAAGGATGAATAGGTGAAGTACAAAGAATTTTTAGGGCAGTGAAGCTACTCTGATACTATAATGATGGATACATGTCATGATACATTTTTCAAAACCCACAGAATGTACAATACCAACAGGGAACTCTAATGTAAACTATGGATTTTTAGTGATAATGACATGTCAATATAGGTTCATCAATTGTAACAAATGTACGACTCTGCTGTGATATCTTGATAGTGGAGGAGGCTATGCATGTGGGGGGGCAGAGGGTATATGGGAACTCTCTATACTTTCACTCAATTTTGCTGTGAACCTAAAACTGTTCTAAATATAAATGTTCAAAGAGCTAAAGGAGACCATTCTTAAAGAAGAAAAGGAAGAAGTAAAAATGAAGGAATAATGAACTGTAAATATTCTATCTTCCATAAATGTAATAAGAAAACTGGACAAAACAAGTATCAGAATCAACCCTTTCACACGTAGACATTAACTAAAGTCTTGCAGCAGTCCAGGGACCATTTTCTTTTAAAAAAGGCTGAATCTCATCCAGAAGAGCAAGCTCTGTGGCATTTTATCTTTAGTGTTCCGATCTCCTCCTCCCTAGCTCCATGGTAGGCTTGAAAACCAACAGCCCAAGGTCATGGTGAAAATCAGCAATGTGGTAACAACTACATAGGGCAGAACAGGGTTGAGATCCTTCAAAGTTCCAATCCAAGAGAATTGTCATTATTTGACCTCTTTGATTGTTCCCTAGAAGACCTGACTTTGAATATTAAAAGACATTTTCTGGGGGGTTTGTCAGAGGCAATTGTTTTACCAACAGAGCTGTCTGAGGTTGTGGATAACAGCTGGAGCAAACAATATGCTAACCAAAAAGCTTAAAAGAAAAAAAACTGGAAGATGAAACATCCATAGGGGCTTTGATAATCTCCTACATATTCCTGGGAATCTAGAAGGACATACACATGCATAGGGCTGTGCACATGCTGATGAAAGACCTGAGAGGGCCCTAAGCTCTCACTTCTGGCTATAGTTAAGGCTCTACAGAAGCAGGAAGTAAAGGCTAAGATGAAGTTGTAAACTGCCTGGCTGAGAGTTTAAAGCATGCTTCAACATGTACACAGAGCCCCTCAGCAAAGACTGGAGACTTACTGGTTTCAGGCATTTAAGTAAATCTTTGTCCCATTATTAGGTGACCACTACGATAAGTGAGCAGAGACTTCAATGGCTACACATGAGGAAAAGAAGGACTTTGCAGAATTAGTAGCGAAAATTCATGAAATAAACAATAACAGAGAGAAAACAAAACCTGGGGGGAGAGGAGAATCTCATTCCAGCACACCCTCTATCCATCTATCTATCTAACTACATGTTGCAAAAAAACAATAAATTTAAAAGGATTGAAGCCATACAAAGTATGTTCTCTGGCAACAATAGAATGGAATTAGAAATCAGTAAAAAGGAAATTTTGGAAATTCACACAAATAAGTGGAAATTAAACACCACATTCCTTGACAAGAAGAGGTCAAAGAATAAATTACAAGAGAAATTAGAAAATACTTTGATATGAGTGAAAACAAAAACATAACATAGCAAAACTTATGAGAAGCAGCTAAAGCACTGCTTACAGAGAAATTTACAGCTGTAAATGCCTATATTAAAAAAAGAAGATCTCAAATCAATAACTTTACATTCCATCTCAAGAAATTAGAAAAAAAGAGAAAAATAAACACAAAGCAAGTAGAAAGAAGGAAAGGGTAGATATTGGAGGAGAAATAAATTTAAAAAAAAGAGAATAGAACAAAAACAAAGTTGGACCTTTGAAAAGATCAGCAAAATTGACAAAGCATTAGCTAAACTGACCAAGAATGAAATAGAGAAGATTCAGATGACTAAAATCAGGACTGAAAGGGAATATGTTAATACTAAGCTTACAGAAATAAAAAGAATTATAAGGGGATACTATAAAAATTTGTATGACAATAAATTTAGGTAAGCTAGACGAAATGGACAAATTCTTAGAAAAACACAAATTACTGAAACTGACTTGAGAAGAAACAGAAATTCTGAATATGCCTATAACAAGTAGAGAGATTGGATTCTCTTTACTTGTTATATTCAAAAAGCTTCTCAAAAAGAAATGCCCAGGACCAGATGGTTTTACTAGTGAAGTCTACCAAACATTTAAAGAATTAAAACCAATCATCCACAAACTCTTTTAAAAAATAGAATAGGATGGCACATTCCCCAACTCATTCTATGAGGCCAGCATTATTGTGATAAAAAAATCAGACAGACATCACAAGAAAAGAAAACTAGAGATCAATATCCCTTATGAATATAGATGCAATATTTCTCAATAAAATACTAGCAAACCAAACCACCAATATTAAAAAAGAATTATATATCATGAACAAGTGGATTTATCCCAAGAATGCAAGGTCTACTCAACATATGAAAATCAATCAACATCATACACAATATTAATAGAACAAAAAAAAAACACATGATCATCTCAATAAATGCACACAAATATTTTCCAAAATCCAACATTCTTTCATGATCAAAACATGGAACAAACTATAAATAGAAGGGAACTTCCTCAGGCATCTACAAAAAACCCACAGCTAACATCATACTTCATGGTGAAAAACTGAAAGCCTTCACCTTAACATTAGGAACAAAACAAGGAAGTCTAGTCTTGCCACTTCTATCTAGCATTGTACTGAAGGTTCTGTTCAGGGCAATTAGGCAAGAAAAAGAAATAAAAGCTATCTGGTTGGACAACAGAAAGTAAAACTATCTCTATTTACTGATGACATGATCTTGTATACAGAAAATTTTAAGGAATTCCTCCCCAAACAGAGGTAATAAACAAGTTCAGTAGGGTTTCAGGATAGAAGACCAATAAGCAAAAATCAATTGCATCTCTATACATAAGCAATGAACAATCCAAAACCAAAATGAAGAAAATAAGTCAACTTATAACATCACCAGAAAAAATAAAATGCATAGGAATACATTCAACAAAAAAGTGTGATTCTTGTGGACAAAAACTACAAAATAGCAATGAAAAAAATAAAGATGCCCTAAATAAATTGAAAGACATCCCATATTCATGGATCAGAAAATTCAAAATGTAAAGACGGCAAAACTCCCCATATTGATCTACAGATTCAACACAATCATTATCAAATTTTGAGATGCCTTTTTTGCAGAAATCAACAAGGCGATTCTAAAATTTATAGAGAAATGCAATGGACCCAGACTTGTCAAAACAATCTTGAAAAAGATGGACAATATTGGAAGACTCACACTTCCTCATTTCAAAACCTACTGCAAGAAAATCAGCGAGAAAAAAACAAACAAGCTTATTAAAAAGTAGGCAAAAGACATGAACAGAAGCTTCTCAAAAGAAAGACAAGTGGCCAATAAACGTATGAAAAATGCTCAACATCATTAATCATCAGAAAAATGCAAATTAAAACCACAATGAGATATCACCTTACCCCACTTAGAGTGACTTTATTAAAATGTCCAAAAACTATAGATGCTGGCGTGGATGCAGAGAGAAAGGAATGCTTATACACTATTGGTGGGACTGCAAATTAGTGTTAATACAACCCTTATGGAAAACAGTATGGAGATTCCTCAAAGAACTAAAAGTAGACCTACCATTTGATCCAGCAATCCCACTATTGGGTATCTACCCAAAGGAAAAGAAGACTTTTCATCACAAAGACACCTGCACTCGAATGTTTATTGCAGCACACTTCACAATTGCAAAGATGTGGAATCAACCCAATGCCCATAAATTCATGAGTGGATTAATAAAATGTGGTATATGTATACCATGGAGTATTACTCAGCCATAAAAAATGAATTAATACCTTTTGCAACAATCTGGATGGAACTGGAGACCATTCTCCTAAGTGCGGTGTCTGAAGAATGGAAAAACAAACACCACATGTACTCACTATTAAATTGGAACTAACCGAAGAACACACATATGCACAGAGCGAAGTAAAACTTAGTGGAAATCAACCGGGGGGAGGGGGAGGTGGGGAGGGGCAAAAACCTACCTAATGGGTACAATGAACACTGTCTGGGTGATGGGCACACCTATAGCCGGGACTCAAGCATTACAAAAGCGACCCATGTAACCTAAAACATTTGTACCTCCTTAATATCTTGAAATTAAAAAAAAAAAACTTACTACAAAGCAATAGTAATCAAGATTGTGAGATATTGGCATAAAGATAGACATAGAGATCACTGAAATAGACTTCAGAGTCCAGAATAAACTAACATTTATGGGCAATTGATTTTTGACAAGGGTAGGAAGACAATTCAATGGGGGAAAGTAGTTTTTTTTCTACAAATGATACTGAGAAAATGTGATATCCACACACAAAAGTATGACATTGAATCCCTACCTCACAAGATATTAAAAAATGGATCAAAAACATAAATGTAATATCTGAAACTATAAAACTCTTAGAAGAAAAGGTAGGTGGAAATCTTTGGGACTTGGATTAGGAAATGGTTTCTTAGACATAATACCTAAAGTACAAACAACTAAGGAAAATAAAGATAAATTGAACTTTACAAATAATAAAAATGTATTATCTCAAAGGATATTATCTAGAAAGTAAAAAGATAATCCACAGAGTGGTGAAAATACTTGAAAATTATACGACTAATAAAGGTCTAGTATTCAGAATATATAAAGAACTATTACAATTCAACAAAAAAAGACAAATGATCCAACTTTAAAATGGGCAAAGGATATGAATAGACATTTTACAAAGAACACATACAATGGTCGATGATCACATAAAAATGTTCAACATTATTAGACATTAGCAAAATGCAAATCAAAACCACAATGAGATACCACTTCCCACCACTAGGAGGGCTATCATCAAAAAGAGACAATAACAAATGTTGGCTAGGTGTGGAGAAATTGAACCCCCATATACCATTTGTGGGAATGTAAAATGGTGCCACCACGTTGGAAAACAGTTTGGCAGTTCCTCAAAAAGTTAAACATAGAGTTACCATATGACCCTGCAGTTCTATTCCTAGATGTATACCCAAGAGAAATGAAAACACATGTCCATACAAAATCTTGTACGTGAATATTGATAGTAGCATTATTTATAATAGTGAAAATGGAAACAGCCCAAATGACTGACAATTGTTTAAATAAAATGCAGTATATCCATAAAATGGGATATTCTTCATCCAGTCATAAGAAGAATGAAATACTGATTCATGTTACAATATGAATGAACTTTGAAAACATTATTGTAAGCCAGATACAAATGACTACATATTATCTTTTATTTATATGAAATGTCCAGAATAGACAAATATGTAAAGACTTAAAATAGGTTAGTGGTTACCAGGGGCTTGTGGTGGGGAGAGGAGCATAGTGGAGAGTGACTGCTAATGGGTATGAGGTTCTTTTGGGGATGACAAAAATGTTATGGATTTAGATAATGGTGATATTTGTACAACCTTGTGGATACAGTAAAATCCACTGAATTATACACTTTAATAGTGTGAAATTTATGGTATGTGAATTTTATCATAATATAAAAAATTACCATTAAAAAAGAAAGTAAAAGAAGCTATCATGACAATGTCTCATCAAATAGAGACTATCAATAAAGAGGTATAAATTGTTTTAAAGAACCAATGGAAATTCTAGGGTTAAAAAAAATGGTTCTTCATGATGAAAGAAAGTGACTCCAGACAGCAATTCAAATCCACATATAGAAACAAACAGCACTAGTAAAGTTAATTATGGAATAAAATATGGTATAAATGCATATTTCTTCTCCATTCTCCTCTTAACTGATTTAAAAGACAATTGTATAAAACAATATGTACATAATTGTATTGCTGGGTCTATAACATATAGACATGCAATATATTTGACAATGGCAGCTCAATGGAGGTGGATGGGAGCAAAGTTGTGTTAAAGAAAAGACATAAGATAGCAATTGGAATGCACAAGAATCAATGAAGAGAACCAGAAATGATAAATAAGAAAGTAAATATAACAAAGTCCACAAATTTATACTTGGTCTCTTTCTTTTCTCCATTTCTTTAATGAACATTAAATTGTATAAAGTAATAATTATAACAATATATTATTGCATTTGTGATGTATCTAGATGTAATATGTATAACAACAATAGCACAAAAAAGGGAGAGAGGTAATAGAGCCGTATAACAGTAGTGTTTCTTTGTCTCACCAGAATTAAGTTAGTATAAATAGAAGGTGATTCTGATAAGTTAAGATGTATATATATGGTAAGTCCTAAATCAACCACTAATGAAATAACTCAAAAAATTAGCAAAAAAAATCACTAAAGGAATTAAAGTGTTATACTAGAAAATATTTACTTGTTGCCCAAAAAAAAGAAGTAATGGGGGAATAGAGGAAAAAATATGGGCCCCAAAATCAGAAGAAAGTATTCTGGGTTCTCAAGTTCTAAGAGTGGATTTTAGCAAAGACCCCTTGGCTCTGCATTGATTGCAAAACACACAGCTCAGTGGACCCCTAACAGCACTTGGGACAGGATTTTACTTGCAAGGATATTGCATTTGCAAGGAGCAATTTATGAAGCTGTCTTCATTTTGGATAATTTGCGACAAGCCCATTTCTATTTGGGAGAGATTGAATTCTGCCACCAGTAATGAGACCCTTACCTTACCTTCTTCTCAGAAATGCAGACCTGCTTTGAACAGTTTTTTATTTGCCAAAAACTGAGTTTTATGGCAGCTCAACCAGCCTGCTGCCAAGCTTCTCTATTTACATAGGCCCAAAACCCACCAAAGGTACCTCTAGACCAAAGAGGGTGAAGAGGAAAGTTGTACTGACAGCAGATGTGAAGATCTGAACAGCCAGGTAATGCATTTAGTGCAATGGAGTTACTAATTTATACAGCAAGTGTTTATGTATTAATAGAACCTATGTACCAAGCATGGTCTGGCAATGGAAGATTTTGTGATAAGAAAGACGTGGCCCCTGTTTGGAGATATTGTAAAATATAGTTGTGAAGACACAGTGCAGATGTACACATGAAAGAGGGCCACTCAATGTCAGTTCAGTCATGAGCTGAAGCCAGGGGAGGAACAGACAATATGGTACAGGAGTAAGGAAGGGAGGGTGGGCAGGAGGCTTCTGAGGGAAAGCAGGACTGAAGCTGGTCCTTGAAGATTAGATGTTGGAATTCAGAAAGAAAAGAAAGATCATCCCAACTAGAGAAAGCCACACATTCCCAGGGAGGAGCCATTTACTCATTCAACAAACATTGAGTACCTACTGTGTGCCAGGTAATTTTTGAGGATACAGCTGTGAACAAAACAGACCCTGCCTTTGTGAAGCTTATATTCTAGTTGGACAGACAGGTAATAAACTAAACATCAAAAACTAGATAAATTAGATCATTTCAGTTAGTAAGAAACGTTATGAAAAAATTACTATGGAGATACCTCAAAGAATTAAAGTAGAACTACCATTTGACCTAGCAATCCCACTACTGGGTATTTACCCAAAGGAAAAAAAAGATATTCTATAAAAAAGACACCTGCACTCAAATGTTTATAGCAGCACAATTCACAATTGCAAAGATGTGGAAACAACCCAAGTGCCCATCAATCCATGAGTGGATTAATAAAATGTGGTATAGGTATACCGTGGAGTACTACTCAGTCACAAAAAACAATGGTGAACTAATACCTCTTGTATTATCCTGGATGGAGCTGTAGCCCATCCTCCTAAGTGAAGTATCACAAGAATGGAAAAACAAACACCACATATATTTACCATCAAATTGGTACTACTTGATCAACATTTATGTGCACATATGAAAGTAACATTTATCAATTGCCGGGCAGGTGGGAGTGGGGAGGAGGGAGGGGATAGGTATATTCACACCTAATGGGTGCGGTGCGCACTGTCTGGGGGAGGGGCACACTTATAGCTCTGACTCAGGCAGTGCAAAGGCAATATATGTAACCTAAACGTTTGTACCCCTGTAATATTTTGAAATAAAGTAAATAAATAAATTTTTAAAAAATTAAAACAGGATAATGAGATAGAGAATGGGTGCAAATTATGGTTTAGCCCCTCATTAGCTGCACAGCTTTAAGAAAGTTGTTTAACTTTTTTGTTTCTTAGTGTCCTTACTCATCCATAATATGGGGCAATAACAATATTTATCTCATAGGAACATATCAAGGATGATTTAATTTATGAAAATGACTTAGAACAGTATCTGGCATATTGTAAGGCATATGTGTTAGCTTTTAGAGGTGTGTATGTGTGAGCTGGGAGGTGGGGACTACCTTAGATAGGGTGAGAAGGGAGACCTCTGTGAGTTGGGACCTGAATGATGAGGAGTCAGCCATGGGAAGTTCTCTGGCAAAAACATTCCAGACAGTTTAGGATGGTTAAAGACCTGATACTGGAATGAATTTGGGTATTAATGGAACAGAAATAAGGCCAATGTGGCTGGAGCATAGTAAGCCAGGGGAAGGATAGTAAGAGATGAAATCAGAGGTAGGCAAGGGCCAGATCACATAGGGCCTGGTAGGCCATGGTACAGATCTTAATTTCATTCTGAGTGTGACAAAAAACTATTGGAGGGTTTAAAGCAAGGGAGTGATATAACCTAATGCACATTTTTAAAAGATTTCTCTGGCTGCTATGTGAAGAATGGACTGTAGAAGAGCAAGAGTGGGGGCAGAGAGACCTGTTGGGAGGTCATTTCAATTGTCCTGGCCAGAGGTGATAGTAGCTTAGATTAGGTGATGGCCTAGAGGAAGTAAGAAGTGGTTGTGTTTGGAATCATCTTTGAAAGTAGACTGGACAGGTCTCACTGATGGATTGGATGTAGGAGTGAGAGAAGAGGAATGATGGCCCTGATTTGGGGGCTTGAGCAACTAGGTAAGTGGTTGTATCATTCATTTACTGAGGGGAGGAAGACAGAGGTAAAAAAGGGTTTGGGAGAAAAATCAAGAGTTCTGCTTTGACTGAGTAAACTTTAAGAATCCTATTTGATATGCAGGTGGAAGTATCAAGGGAGCAGCTGGATTTCCAAACTGAACCCAGAGAGACTTAGGGATGTCAACCTAAAAGGAAGAAGCTGAAGCAAAATTAATATAAGTAGAGAGTTTATTTAAGCCAAGCTTGAGTATTACAACCCAGGAGCATAGATTCAAGTTGCCTTGAATATACACCCTGATTAGCAGCAGTTCTGAGTGATTTTTAAAGGCAAAAAAGAGGGTAGAGGTTTCTGGCAGGTGATTGGCAGCCAAAGATAGAAAGTAGACTGTAGATCTAGTGAGGAGGCCACTCCCTAGAGGCAACAGTCCCAGCAGCAGAGGAGGAATAAGGTAGATATGGCATCAGAAAGGTATTTAGGGTGCAGAATATAAGGCAGGAGACTGGGCACAGGGACAGGGCAAGGGAGAGGGAATTGTCAAGGGAAAATATCCAGGTTCTTATTCTGGGAAAATAAGTGGATAGAGGTGCCACCAAGTGAGAGAGGAACATAAGATGATGAGCAGAGTAGGGTGAGAATAAAAATAATATATTTGCTATTCTGAGTTTGAGGTTCCAGGAAACATTAGAATCTTACCTCTATTGCTCCAAGCTGTGTGACCTTGGGCAAGTTACTTAGCCTTTCTGTGCCCTAGTTTCCTTATCTGTAATAATTGCCCTTGCCTCAGAGATGTTGTGAATATAACATGAGGTAATAGCTATAAAGCACGCTGAACAGTTTCTAGCCTAAGGTAAATGCTCAGTAAAGGTTAATTATAATTATTATTACAAAGGCATGTACACATGAGCAAATCTGGGAAATTGAGGGATGCCAGGTCTAATATGCCTGGAATATAAAGTGCTGGGGGGAGATAGATTATAGTGGATAGTAGAAATAAGACAAATCAAACAGTGAAGAGCCATGTATGCCCCTGGGCGAAGGAATTTTGGCTTCCTTTGCAAGGCGGAGCCAGAATGAAGTTTTAAAAAGGAAGTGACCTGCTCAGCTTTGTGTTCTAGACCATTGAAAGGACAGTGGGTAGAGAAGAGTGAAGGCAGGGTCTGGTCTAGGTTAAGAGAGAACAAGGGCCTCAATCAAGGCCCCTGGAAAAGGCAAGGAGGGAATGGATGTGCTCAGGGAACAACAGGCTTGAAGCCCTCCATGTCAGCTTTAGAAAGGGATCCAGGCATAGTGTGGCCTGTTCCCTTAAGATCTTGACAAAAAGCTTCAGAAGCCATCATCTGTGTACAGATATGTAAATGCTGGGGGGTGCTCTTTGGGAATAGGATTGGAAGCAAAGCAGCTCAGACAGTAAGAATTCTCCGTGGTAGACTGTGTACAGGTCTGGGCAGGAACAAGAGATAGTTCAAGGCCAAGTTCCGACACTGTGACAATAGGCAAGTCCCTTGGATTCTTGGGCCTCAGTTTCTCACTCTATAAAATGGGGAGAAAAGACTGGATCCATGAGCCTATGTGGTCCTTTCCTACCCAGACATTTTAATTAAGGGCTATAGGAAAACGGACAAAGTAGCACTACGCCTGGGTGGGAGGTGAAGGCAACTTCGGAAGAAGAGGAAAGGCCTGACCCAGGCCTTGAAGGCCCAGGGAAGAGTCTGGAAGCAAGTTCAAGGACTGTATCTACCTGATTGATTGTGTGACCTTAGATAAGTCTCCTCTCTATTGTCTCTTCTCTCTCTGGGACTCCATCTGTACCAGTGTTGGTCTACTCTAGACTCCAGAGCAGCAGCTCTCCAAGTGTGGACCCTGGACCAGCAGCTTCAGCACCCCCTGGAAACTTGTTAGAAATGCAAATTCTCAGGCTCCACTTCAGACCTACTGAATCAGAGACTCTGGAGGTGGAGCCCACCAATCTGTTTTAAGAAGCCCACCAGGTGATACTGATATACACTAAAATTTGAGAACCACAGTTCTAGACACTTTCAAACTGTTGCAGTGAGGGAGGTGCCCCTTTTATTTTTAAAAAATGATTTCTAATTTACATAAAACTTGACAAATTTTTACCTATGTTTATACCATGTAACCATCATCCTATCCAAGAAAATTTATATGACCCCAGAAATTTTCCTTGTGCCCCTTTCCAGTCAGTTACTCCCACCTCAGCTCCAAGCAACCATGCCTGATCTAGAACTTCATATAAATTGAATTATACAATATGTTTTTGTGTTTGCCTTTTTTATACAATATAACGTCTGTGAGATTCATCCATATTGTTGTATGCATCAGTAGTCCATTTATTTCTGTTGCTGAGTGAAATCCCACTGTATGAATATACCATAGTTTTGTCCATTTTCTTGTTGTTTCCAGATTGGAGCTATTACAAATATTACCACTATGTCTTTGGTGGACATAAGCACTCATTCCTCTTGGATATATACCTAGGAGCACCTCTACCCCTTATTTTTTTTAATTAAATCTTTTGAAATATTGAGAACATTGTAAATTTACATGCACTTGTAAGGATTAACTCCTAGACTTGATAAATGACTTCAGTAAAGTTTCAGGATATAAAATCAACCTATAAAAATCATTAACATTTATATACACCAATAACAGTCAAGCAGAAAACCAAATCAAGAACTCAATTCCATTTACGATAACTACAAAAAAATTAAATATCTAGGAATACATTTAACCAAGAAAGTGAAAGATCTCTACAAGGAGAACTACAAATCACTGATGAAGGAAATTGTAGATGACACAAGTAAATGGAAAAACATCCCATGCTTATGGATTGGAAGAATCAATATTGTTAAATGACCCTACTGCCCAAAGCAATCTACAGATTCAATGCAATTCCTATTAAAATACCAATGTCATTTTTCACAGAATTATAAAAAATAATCTTAAAATTCATAAGGAAACAAAAAAGAGCTCAAATAGCCATAGCAATCCTAAGCAAAAAGAACAAAGCAGGAGTGATCACATTACCCAACTTCAAATTATTCTACAAGGCTGTAGAAACCAAAACAGCATGTTGCTGGTATAAAAACAGATACATAGATCAATGGAACAGAATAGAGAACCCAGAAATAAAGCCACATACATACAGCCAACTCATCTTCCACAAAGTCAACAAAAATATATACTGGGGAAAGAACACCATATTCAATCAATGGTGATGGGAATATTGACTAGCTATATGCAGAAGAACGAAACTGGACTCCTATCTCTCACCATATACAAAAACTAACTCAAGACAGATTAAAGACTTAAATGTAAGGCTGGAAGCTTACATTTAAGCTTACATTTAGCTTACATTTATGGAAGCTATAAAAATCCTAGAAGAACACCTAGGAAAAACTCTTCAGGCCATTGGCTTAGGCAAAGAATTTATGACTAAGACCTCAAAAGCACAAGCAACAAAACCAAAAATAGACCAATGGGACTTAATTAAACTAAAAAGCTTCTGCACAGCAAAAGAAATAATCAACAAAGTAAACAGACAACCTACAGAATGGAAGAAAATATTTATAAACTATTCATCCAACAAAGGACTAATATCCAGAATCTACAAGGAATTCAAACAACTCAACAAGAGAAAAAAAAAAAACTAACCCCACCAAAAAGTGGGCAAAGGACATGAACAGACATTTTTCAAAAGAAGACATACAAGCAGCCAACAAACATGAAAAAATGCTCAACATCACTAATCATCAGAGAAATGCAAATTAAAACCACAAGATACGCTCTCTTGACTTAGGCCAGAAAAAGAAGAAAAATGAAAAAAAAAAAAAAAAAAAACCCCACAAGATACCATCTTACACCAGTCAGAATAGCTATTATTAAGAAGTCAAAAAACAACAGATGCTGGCAAGGATGCGGAGAAAAGGGACACTTATACACTGTTGGTGGGCATGTAAATTAGTACAATCTCTAAGGAAAACAGTATGGAGATTTCTCAAAGATCTAAAAGTGGATCTACCATTTGATCCAGCAATCCCACTACTGGGTATCTACCCAAAGGAAAACAAATCAGTATATAAAAAAGACACCTGTACTTGTGTATTTATCACAGAACTATTCACAATAGATAAGTCACGGAATCAACTTCCATATCCTTCAACAGATGACCGGATAAAGAAAATGCAGTATGTATATATACCATGGAGTACTACTCAGTGATAAGAAAGGACAAAATCATGTCTTTTGCAGCAAGATGCATAAATTGGAGGCCATTATCCTAAGTGAAACAACTCAGAAAGTCAAATACTGCATGTTCTCATTGTAAGTGGGAACTAAACAATGGGTACACATGGACATACAGAGTGGAATAACAGACATTGGAGACTTCAAAAGGTGGGAAGGTGGGAAGGCAGTGAGAGATGAAAAATTATCTGTTGGGTACAATGTACATTATTCAGGTGATGGGTATATTAAAATCCCAGACTTCACCACTATGCAATATATCCATGTAACAAATCTGCACTTGCACCCTCTAAATCTATAAAACTAAAAAAAAAAAAAAAAAAAAAAGAAAGAAAGAATAAAGAGAGATCCCATGTACTCTTTACTCAGGTTCCCCTAGTGGTAACATCTTGTGAATTATCCTACAATATCACAACCAAGACATTAACATTGATACAGTCAAGGCACAGAGCATCACCACAAGGATCCCTCCTGTTGCTCTCTCATACCATTCGCACTTCCCTCACACACTCCACCCTCTGCCTTGTTAACATGTTGTCTTCTCCATTTCTATAACATTGTCATTTTGAGAATGGAGAATTTTGATGATCAGTAGCTGCAGCACTAGAAAGATGGCAGAGCAAGAGGAAAGAAAAAAAGAATCCATTTGGTTCCGTAAAATCTCCTAAAAAAGAGGAAGGCTTATCAAACCTTGAAAGCCACCCAGGCAAAGCAGGCACTTTTGGCAAAGAAGGAGCAGAGGAAAGGAAAAGGGCTCAGGTTTAAGCGACTGGAGTCATTTCTACATGATTCTTGGTGGCAGCAACGCAACGGGGTGCGTCTCGGATGACTAGAAGTGAAACCTCATGCCTTGAAATTGCCGGATAAACATTTGTTGTATGCATCCAAAGGATTAATGGGGTGAGTTTACTAGTGCAAAAAACCATCGCAAGACTTCATCTGAAGAAAATTTTCGGTGGTGTCTTTGGCAGAGTCACTCCCCAGAGCCTAAAATTGCTGCATATAGTGGAACTTTATGTGACCTGAGGATTTCCAAATCTGAAGTCTGTCAGGGAACTCATCTTGAAACGTGGACAAGCCAAGGTCAAGAATAAGACCATCCCTCTGACAGACAACACAGTGATCAAAGAGGAGTACCTGGGGAGGTTTGCTGTCATTTGCTTGGAAGACCTCATTCATGAAATTGCCTTCCTGGGAAAGTATTTCCAGGAGATCTCATGGTTCTTGTGCCCTTGCCTACCTCTCAGTGGCCTGTCACGCAACCAAGAATAAAGTGGGTTTCCTCAAGGAGGTGGGTTCACCTAGCTATCGGGGTGAACACATCAATCAGCTCATTCACCAGCTGAACTAGACCCAGGATATCTAAAAGCACAATGCATTGGGAGCATGTGTTTTTGGTTTGGGGAATTGTTACCAGGTATCTTCAGAGAACAGTATTTTCTGCTGTATCTTCAAAAACTGGAAGGGAAGGGTCAGGGAAAAGACAGTAGGTTATGCTCATGGCAGGAACCTCTCATCACAGTCCAGTTCCAAGGAAAACTTCCAGTGTTTTCCACTTTAGCTGCCGCCACCTCTGAAATCAGCACATGCCATGGAGAAAGGAGTCCTGCTTTGTCAGATCTTCTATCCTGGGGTTTAATGTTGGTGAATGAATAACTCAAGCATGTGTATGAGGATCCCTAAGACTTCTGCAACAATGGACCAAGCCCAGGGGCATACTTGAATCTGGGTATTCCCAGGGCTTTGTTTTGAAAAGACTTGAAATACGGTTAGAAAGAAGAGCACAAAAACCACTGCTCAGTTGTCTCTTCTATGAATCCATGTTTCAAGTTTTCAGTGACAGTTTTGAGAGCTCTCAGACTTGGCTGGCTATAAGTATATCTGGTGGCTTTTGCATCCTAGCCTGCAACTGGGTTAGTTCGTTTCTCTAGTTCAGGATTTGAGAACGAAGGACACCTTTGCCAGGAAGACATGCATGTACTCAAAATTTTGCTTACAATTTTAGGGTATTCATAGACTCCTCTCCCCATGGACCTTTATACTTCATGCGAAGAAGTGCTCTTCTTACCAGGATTTGTCACTCAAGCCCTGATCTTGCTAGTCTCTTGTTCCATTGTCCTGTGGAAGAACAAAGCTAAGATAGATTTTTCTCTTCACAGTGGCAGATTGTGTTGCCCCCTGCACCGTCAACTCTGGGAAATGCCCACCATTTTCCCCCCTGGGCTTCAAGATGGAATTTCCTGGTTCCTCTGATGATCAGCTCTCTCCTTAAAACTGAGATCAGGAAGGAGTGAACCATTTTCTTGGTTTGGCCTGGATAAAATTAGCACTATTTGGCTTTTTAGGCACCTAGCAGGCAGCTTAATTGACTTTTTCCTTGCATATTCTGGACTCCAGAAGTATTGCTCTTTGTCCTGCTGGTAATAATGTAGTAGACCAGCAATAGGCCTTCTGAGGATGTTAATTCTGAAAGAAGTCAGTCTGATACTGCTTGTGTTTTTCATCAGTGTCCACTCCTAAGTTGGCTTTCACTTAGTTGCCTCAGCTTGCCATCTGAGCAATTGGTAAGGATGTGCCAGGCCTAGGTTAAACTTGGAAATACACTTGACTATTATGTTCCCTTGTCCTTTCAGATCAGCTTTGCTACAATGTTGGCTCATGTGGCCCTCAAACATAGCTGTGAAATAGAGTTAGAGGTATAACAGTGCCTTAAAATGTGTCAGGCTATGAGGTAATTAATTAGGTTGGTTGGCTCCAGAGTTAACCTGCCAGGAATGGATGTTATAGCTGTTACTCTTATATTTAAAGCATCGTGAAATCAGATTACTTTAAAATGAGGTAACACAAAGTCATGGAAAAAAAGCATTTGTGAGTATGGAAGCCTAGGGCTTACATCCTAGCTCAGTCTTATACTAAATATGGGAACAGTGTTTCCACTCTTGCCTGTAAAATAGAGCTAATATCCTCTAGCATGTCTGCCTCACATGGTGGTTAAAAGGATTGAGCAAAATAATAGTTTGTAATTTATAATTCTATATAAATAAAAGAGGTTATTTAACAAAAAGCATGGAGGATTTCAAGAAATGGAGAATAATGTTATAGTGGCTTACAAGAACACAAATTTATTACCTTATAGTTCTGGAGGTCAGATGAAAAGTCCAAAATGGGCTAAAATTGATATAAAACCAAGGTGTTGGAAGAGTGTCTGAATCTCTTCTGCAGGCTCTAGAAGAGAATTTGTTTCCTTGACTTTCCGAGTTTGTAGAGGCCACCTGCATTCCTTGGCTCATGGCCTCTTCCTCCATCAAAGCCAGCTGCATACCATTTCTAAATCTGATTCTGGACCCTCTTCCATCTTTTAAAGACTCTTATGATTATATTGGACCCACTTGGATAATATTGTACCCTCACCCTATCTTAAAATTCTTAACCTAATCACATCCCATGTAATGTAACATATTCATAGGTTCCACAGATTAGAACATGTGCATCTTTATGGTGCCATTATCCAGCTTACCACATCCATCTTCCTGGAAGAAGTCCCCGTTCCTGCACACACACACTTTTGTTTTTAGAGACGGAGTCTCACTCTGTTGCCCAGGCTGGAGTGTAGTGACATGATCATAGCTCACTGCAGCCTCGAACTCCTGGGCTCAAGAGATCCTCTCACCTCAGCCTCCCTAGTAGCTAGGACTACAGGTGTGTGCCACCATGCCCAACTAATTTTATTAAATTTTTTGTAGAGACGGGGTCTTGCTATGTTGCCCAGGCTGTTCTCAAACTCTTGACTTCAAGCAATTCCCCCCCCAACCTCCCAAAGTGTTGAGATTACAGGTGTGAGCCACCATGCCTGGCCATTTTCCCCTTTTAAAAAGATTAATTATTTACACATGTACAGCCCAACATACAAAAGCAGACATCCTCTGGTTGAGTTTGGAGGGGATCTAGAGCCCCTTCACTCTCCAAGGCAACAACCACAGTTGGGATAATCATTAGTGGATAATCCTAAGGCCTCCTCCTACACTGATGTTCTAGAAACCTAGAATTCTCTCTGCTACCTTTGAATTGAAGCTGTGCAACTGTCTCCTCTTCCCAGTACATGTCTGTAGTGCCCCACGAGGACACATTGGAATCATCAAACATACTGATGCCCAGATTCCACTATTAGAGATTATAATTTGATCTGAGGATATTGTCTGGGCTTTGGAATCTTTAAAGATTCTAATGTGCAGACAAGTTTGGTAGCCACTGCCTCAAAGAGTTGTTGTGAGGATTTGTTGAAAGCTCACAAAATATTTGATAACTTGCTTTCTTCCTTGCAAGTGTTGGCTCACCAGGAAGGGAGCTGGTAAGTGAGAGTGCCAGGTCCAGGACTGCCCAGATTGAAGTTTTATCTGGGCCTTAGTTTCCTCATCTGCAAAATGAGGATAACCATATCTAGGCTACAAAATGTTTTACACATGTTTTATAAACCATAAAGTGCAACCTAATAGCTTTTGTACATACAATCACTCTCCATTTTCACACACACTCCACTCCCCACTGCCTTCTGCAACAGGGCCCAAGGTCACTTCCATGACCTTTATTGGCACTGCAATAAGTGAGAGTAGTAGGAGGTAGGACAAGCCTAGAGGCCTTCCTGACAAAGAGGGAGGACAGGGCCTGACCACTCCAGGAGAAGTCCAGAGATACAAAGAAGTAGCTCCTAGGTCCCAAGGCCAAGCAAGTCCAGGAGTACCACATGGTCAATGCGGGCCCATATCCACACTAGAAAAGCTGGCCTGGAGCTGTAGAAAGGGCAAAGGCTATTAAGTGAGACAGTCCTATGACCTTAGGCTGTTATTCTACTTTTCTGAGCCCATTTTCTACTGTATATAATGCAGACAGTCATATCCCCCCTCCACACAGAACTGAAGTGAGAATGAAATGAGATCAAGGATGGGAAGGTGGTCTGTAGAGTGGAAATTGCAGTAAAATATCTCACAGCCACCCACCCATACCACGAAGAAAGAGTGAGTCACAGTGAAGTCTTCCTAAATTTTATTGGCACTGAAATAGAACATGGTTGAGCATAAACCCCTCCAAAAACAATTTTTAAAAAACCCAAAAAATACACACACACAAAAAAACACCTGAATACAAAATCGAACCTTTCTCCCCAGCCTCCCTGGGGGTGGGTTACTGCCCTTAAGGCAGCTAGATTGCCCCACAATTCCAGGTTTGAATTTAGCCAATATAGGGTATATCACCAACTGAGTGTCAATATAATTCACAGCAATGCACACAAGACTCCCCAAGGTCAGGCATAGAGGGGTGGGTTGGGGAAGAGGATCGAAGGAGGTTCTGGGCTAGGGGCACTGTATAGAGGGACAGGATGGCCCCTTGGGGACTGAACCCTGGGGAGAAGGCAAACAGGAACAATAAAACCAAATACCAAGTACTTTAAGAATGGATTGTATGACCTATAGTGACAGATGACATCACTAATACTGAAAGCTTCTTACAATAATATTTTTGGCAAAATATCCTTTTGTAATATAGTATATGCATCCCAGGTGTGGGGGTGGTAAAGGAATGAGGCCAAAATGATCCTGCCCCAAGACTAATATCTTCTAATGTTGCGTTAGCAAGAAAGGCAGAAATCAATATTGAATTAGATATCACTAGAATACATAATACTGGTAGAAAGAAAAAGAGCACACATGAGTCAGAGAAGAGGAGGAGGCTGCTTCTGGGTTGAAAGTAAGGTGTGGGGGTGTGGAAAGGACTAGGCCAGAATCCCCAGCAGCTCTCTGGTTTATAGCTCCAAGGGACAGCACAGCTGGCAGCAAGACCTGGGTTAGAGGTTTGTCAAACAGAGGCAGGGCCCAGTTACCACCTTGAAGGGTGGTGATGGGAAGGGGGTATTGGGCACCAGAGAGGGTTGAGTAAACTGTGGGATTAGGGACACAGGCTTCTCTCAGCTTCTTCCATCCACTCCCCAGTTGAGCCTACTGGCATCAAGTTCTAGGGCTCACCATACCAAGGTCCAGATGGCTGTGAAGCAGGAGCTGTGGCCCAAATAGCTCTGATGGAGGAAGTGACCTAAAACCCCTGGCAGGGAAAATACTAAAGCCAGGTGTGAACATTTTCTCTTTTTTGGCAAGAGTCCTGATAGGGCTGGTTGGGCTTTTGGGTACTTGTTCCTACTGTTCTAGCTGGAGGGGATTTGGGGATTAGAGGGGGAGGGGCAGATCCCAAGAAGGGACCAGGGACCTGGAATAGTAAGTAAGGGGCACCTCTGCCCATAGAGCTCACTTGAAACAGGCCTAGGCTCCCATAAGGCATCGGGGCAGGATCTTCTACTCAGCCTTGCTGGAATTAGAGAAGGGCCAATGGCCTTCTAGGTTGTTGGTGAAACCTCTTAAAGGCACTGTCTCCCCCATCCCACCCTGGGGAGAAACTGAGTCCCTAAACTCAGGGACAAGGCTTATTGGGACTGAGTTTTTAACAGGCCCAATCTAGGAGGTAGAAACAAGAATGACTAAACATCTCTTTATCCTCCAATCATTACAAAGCCTAAATAACTCTAAAAGGGATGGGCATTGGGAGGCCAAATCCTAGGTCAGTTGACATCCTAAAGTAGATTGCCAGGGCCCTGCCTCTTTCTCTAAACACTGTGATACTCTAATCCTGCAAATCACAGGACCCTGAAGAGGAAGGCAGTGGTGGGGCAGGGATGGGGGCTAGCATTCAACCTATTCCACACTTGACTCCCACAGAACAACAGTAAGTGTGGGGGTATTTGCCAAATCAAGTAGGAAGTGCCTCTGAGCTGGGGAAGTGGTATATTCTAGCAAGATAGATTAAACGGGACAGCGAGGGGAAAGGAGGTCCCATTGGCACCATAGTGGGCCACTTATTTGCCCAGGGAAGTAAGAGCAAGGTTTGGTCTCCTAGCTGCACTGAATGCTTGGCATGACTCTGGGGCTGCTCTAGTTAGTGGCTCCAGCACAGTGTGAGTTAGGCGAGGATGTAGGAGTGTGGGGGCAAGGAAGAAGGGAAGAGGGGTCCCTATGGGCTGAGTGCCCATTACATGGACTCAAACTCATCGATGCGCTGCTTGGTGTTGCCCTGCCGGATTTGGCGCAGGGTCTTGTATTTATCTCGGCCAAGTCGCATGTTCTCAGCATGGATCATGTCATTGGCGGTCTTCTTGGACTCATCTCGAGCATTGGCCAGCTCTGAAGTAAGGGCCTGTGAGGGTGCAAGGGGAAGCAGAAGTCAATGGCTTCCTCTCACTTTATCTTCCGTCATTTGACCAGATTTCTTTTCTCTTCTCTTCTCTCTCTCTCTCTCATCCCCTCCCCCATATATACGGAAAGAGAGGGAGCCATTTCCAGCCCTATTAGGACTGCAGTGGGACAAGAATTAAAAAAAAGATTTCCCAAACTTAGGGGACCAACTGATAATGGGTATCCTCTGAGAGTAGAACAATGTACCACAGATTAAGGAAGGAATTTTATCAGCTAGATATTTTCTGAATGTAAGAGGTGAATGGAGTTGAGGTGGGAGGTGGTGCATAGAGTAAATCCCAAAAAGGGAACAGGTGGCCCAGGGTCTGATTAATAAACGAGAGGTGCCTACGCTTAAAGCTGTCACTTGAGAAAGGCTCAGGCTCCCGTATAGCACTGGAACAGGCTCCTATACCTATCTCCCATGAAGGTCTAGGGAAGGCCATGGGCTATTAAGTCAACACCCTGCCTGCATACCTTCAGGTGCTTCTGCACACGCTCATTCTTCTCCGCCTCAGTGGTCCGTTCCTCCTCACTGCGGTCCTTGGCCATAGCATCAGCCCGTAGGTCAGCACTGGCCTCTGCCCCATTCTCATCCTGCTCATCCTGCTCATTCTCGGCAGGCTCTGCCACATGAGGTGTACTCATGGCAGTCTTCAGCTCAGCACGGGTCTTCTCTAAGTCTTCTTGTACCATCTGGGCCTATCCAGTGACAGAAGGAGAGAAGGACCTTCAATCAGACCAGGTAACCTGTGGCATCCTGTGCATGCCTAGAATGGTCTGCAGAAGGCAGGTACCAGGCAGGACAACTCACTTTATCTGCCTGATCCTTAGTTTCCTCAGCTGTAAAACAGGAGAACTGTACCAACTTCCTAGGGGTATTGGGAAATTCTGGGAAGTATTTGAGGAAGCCGTGAATGCCTTCTCCCACAATGTCTGCTGTCAAGAAAGGATAGAAGGGGAGGGAGCCCAAACCTAAAGAATCTAAGGAGCTGGTCCCTACACTTGTGGCACCCATTCCCTCAGTGCTTTGCTCTGGGCAATGTGGCTTACCTTCTGCTGCCACTCCACAGCCTCACTCTCCTTCTTCTGTCGGGCCATCTCCAGCTGGGAGATCCGAGCTGTCAGCTCTGCCATTTCCAAGGCCTATGGATAAATTGGAAGCTTGTGAGAGCTGGGTTACTGGTCCTCAAGGCCTAGGTGTCTTCAACCCCAGTTCCTCCAGGGAACCAGTAGGAACCTGCTGCTCAACCTGCTTGCTGCATTGGAGACTCTTTTTATAGACCACTCCACTCCAGTCCCACCTTCCCCATCCACTACTTCCTTGTAAGTCTGAGCTCCGCACCTAGATTCTAGGTCTCCTGAAGATAAACAACATGTCATCTCTGTCCCTTTCTCATCTCTCTCCCCCTCCCCCGCTCAGTATTGCCAAGTATGCAGCTGGGGCCTCAGTAAAGCTTTGGAGACAACTGGGTCACTTCCTGAAGTGGCAGACCCTTTCCTGCTATCTTAGAACACTGAGGGCTCTACTAAGACGTTTCCCAGGACAAGTATAGGAAAGATACTCAAGAGCCACAAGGTGATCTGAACAAGGGAAAAAAGTTTATGCACACCCACACACCTTGGGCAAATCTCCCATGACAGGTTTCCCCCGAGAGACAGGCCTTAGTTCTCTCTACTCGTACCACAGATAATACAGGGGAAGAGCATATGCCAAGGAATTTGGACCACGAGTTCTTATCTTCTGAGTCACAAAAACCTTGGAAGTTGTGATCAGAGTATGGATACCTACCCTGCCCCCACTCAAATGCACAGACACATAGTTTTGCATGTGATTTCAGGGAGCAAACCCTTCAAAGGGATGCACAAATGGGTTCTAATCCTTATTCAGCTACCACTGTGTGACCTTTGGCAAGTCCTTTAACTTCCCTGAGCCCTAATTTCTTTTCTGGGAATATTATCCCATATGGGGTTAATCCCATAGGGTTACTGGGAAGAGGAAATAAAGAAGTAAGGAGAAGGGAGACATTGCTAACATAGCAACAGTAGGAACTCAATTAAGTGTGAGTCCCTTCTTTCATCCTTCCTTTTCCTTTGCCAGGTCATCAGCTCAGATCCCCAAGGGTTAAGAAAGTAAATAAAAACTTGGTCCAAAGAGTTAGGGGAGACTGCAAAACTTTCTGTGCCACACCAGTGACTTCTCAGCTTGCTTCTGAATGAGCTACCTGCTAGAGGCCAGTGGAGTGGTAGCCTGCTGGAAAGAGCCAGCCCTGTAGGCAGAGGTAGCTATAAATAGGTAGGCAGACAAGGGAAAGAACTTAGATCCCACAATCCCAGCCCATCCCCTCAGCTTTACCAGCTGTTCCTGGGTCTTCTTCTGGTCCCGGGAGGCCTGCAGCAGAGCCTCCTTGGCCTCTTCAGCTTCTTGACGCTCCTTGGCCAGCTTTTCAGCCTCGCTCTGAGCACGCTTCCGTTCCTGCTCAAGTTCCAGGGCTCTGCGGGTCTGTTCTTCCAGTTCTGGGCAGAAAAAGAGAGGAAAAGGTGGTGAAGAAAATAGAGATGATGACACACTAGCTTCCTTCCTGGAAATGCCCTACCCCAGGGCACAGCTAACAGAAGGTTTTGAGTACTTTTCTTGCCCCATCCTGCATCTATTTTGTGGCCACACCTGGACTCCATTGTCTTAGTCAGACAGAAGGGTCTCCAGCTCACAGAGTCCGGCTCTGGGGAAAACCCAATCTCCGAGGTGACTCCAAGCCTCACCTTGTTGAGCCTTCTTAGTCTGTTCCTCAATCTGTTTCAGCCTCTCCATCAGTTCTTCCTTTTCCCGTTCAATCTTCTCCTTCTCCTTCTCTGCCATCTCACGCTTCTTCTTCTCATTTTCCAGCAGAGCACTAGGAAAGGAGAAAAAAGGGTGGAACAGGATAGCAAGGCTACATGAAAACCCGGGGATTCCCAAGGCTCCCCGGCCCTGGGTCCCTCAGCCCCCATCCTGCCAACACACTCAGGGCTTATAAGCTTGGGCCATTTTCCCTTACTTCCACATCCTTGTCCTCACATCATAGCCCTATATGGGCCAGTTTTCTCAGGGCCTGGTCAATTTGCCCAAGTCAGGATACCCAAACTGGAATCCTAGCTCTGCCACTAACCCACTGGGTGACCTCAGCTATGTCACTGCTTTGCTCTTGTCTTCATTTCCCCTCTCTGTAAAATGACCTAATAAGTCCTGCCCTGCCTACCTTGTGGAGTTATAGGGAAACAAGTTTTGGTTCTGTGCTGGGATGCTCTGCTTCAAGTCTGTTAATCTCTGTGGCTAGGATATCAGTCCTTAGGTCTAACTCTGCCTGCCTTAAAGCCCAGCTCTAGACTCCTTTTCCCCAGAATTTGTTGCAAATCTGGAATAAGTATTTCCTTTTCCTTGTCCTAGCACCTCTTCTAGGAAGCCTTCTTGTCTCCCTTGGCTGGATGTCTTTTCTCCCTCTGAGCCCTCCGAATACTTGGCCTACCCTTCTCCCCATCCCTCTTCCCTGTTATTTTTCTCCATAACACTTCTTACAATCTCAAATACCACATAATTTGTTTATTTATTATGTCTGCCTCCTCCCACTAGAATGCTAGCTTCGAGAGCAGGGATTTTTGGTCTGTTTTTTTTTTCCTCACTGCTCAATAAATATTTATTAAGTGAATGAATGACACAGCCTTTGGACTTTGAGTTATGTATATATTATTTTTCCTCAGTCCCCTACTAGACTGTGAGGTCCTAGAGGGCAGGTTCCCACCATATCCAGCTCTGTAAACTGCCCCACCCCCACAATCTTGGTAAATTTTTTCTGAATAAATGAACTTTAGTGTCTAACCTCTCATATATGGAGTCTTTTCCAGCCTACTCGATTAGAAGCTTCTCAAGGTTCCAAACTCTCTATGACATAGTACCTACTAGAGTAGTGCTCCTGAAACCTTAACATGCATAGGAATCACCTGGGATCTTTTTAAATAATGTACTGAGGTGAAATTCACATAACATAAAGTTAACTACTTTAAAGTGAATAATTCACGGATGTTTAGTACATTCACAATGTTGTGCAACCACCACCTTTTTCTAGTTCCAAACCATTTTTGTCACTCCAAAGTAAAACCCTACTTCCATTAAGCAGTTTTTCCCCATCTCACCTTCTCCCCAGCCCCTGACAAACACCAATCTACATTCTCTTTTTATTATTTTTCTGTTCTTGACATTTCATATAAATGGAATCATACAACATGTGACCTTTCATATCTGTCTTCTTTCACTTAGCATAATGTTTTAGAGGTCTATCCACATTATAGCATGTATCAGTACTTCATTCCTTTATAGTATTGACAAATACTCCATTGTATGTATACACAATTTGTTTATTCATTTATCCATTGGTAGACATTTGGGCTGTTTCCACCTTTTGGCTATTGTGAATAGTACTGCTATGAATATACACGTGCATGTACTTGTTTAAACACCTATTTTCAATTCTTTTGGGTACATACCTAGAAGTGGAATTGTGGAAACATAGGGTAATTGTATGTTTAACTTTGTGAGGAACTGCCATACTGTTTTCCACAGTGGCTGAACCATTTTGTATTCCCATCAGCAATGTACATGAGTTCTAATTTCTCCAGAACCTCACCAATACTTGTCATTTTCTGTTGTTATTTATTATAGCCATACTAGTAGGTGTAAAGTGGTACCTCACTGTGATTTTGATTTGCATTTCCCTAATGATTAAGGATGTTTTCATGTCTGTTGGAAAATCTTTGGAGAAACGATCACCTGGGATCTTAAGATGTGGATTCTGAATCAGTAGGTCTGGGGTAGGGTCTCAGATCCTGCCTTTCTAATAAGTTGCCAAGTTGATGCTGATGCTGCTGAGCCTCAGATTATACTCTGAGTAGCAAGGGGCTATGGAGCAAGGACTAGGGACTTTGTAGGAAAAATTTTGGTGGCTCTGCCCAATTCTGTTCAAAAAGCCCTGCAGAATCCAAGTTTAAATGTGCATGGAGCCCTCTGCTACTGCACCATACCGGTCAGTTAGCCTGGAGCAACCCAAAGTCTGCCTAGCACAGCAACAGCATGAAGGTCATAGATAATGGGGAACTATAAAATGCCTGTCCCTCCTATAAGCCTCTGAAATCCTAGGCTTCTGATGCTTGCTTTCCAGGAACAGGGATGCCTGAGACTGAATGAGGGTGGGGGAGCACATACCTCTCTTTCCCAGTCCTAGGTTGGCTTCATGTCCTGCCTTACCAGGCTGGGCACTTTTGAGAAGCTTCCTTGCTCCAGCCCTGGCCCCCATTCCAGCTTTGCAGCACCTACCGCTCCATCTGTTTCTGGTGCTTCTCCTCCCGGGCCTGTGCCTTCATCTGCTGCACCTCAATGGTGTCAGGCTTGCGGCGGCGCATGTATAACTCATGGTTCCCCATGCACAGGGCCAAGATCCGCTTGTTAATCCGCAGCCGGGGAGCATAGAAGACGAAGTCCTGGTGGGAAAACAACAATCAGAAAGAGTTTGGAGGGACAGGTGAAAGCGAGCTTCTGCCTTCTGAAAAGCTAAGTCCAAAAGCACTAGAAAGATTTTTTAATCCAATCCTTCACACTAAAGATGGGCAGACTAATTATCAGAGTGGTGAAGTGACTTGCCCAGGGTCAGACGGCAGATTAGTGGCAGACCCGACTAGAAACCCAGGTTTCTTGACACTGAAACCAGTGTTCTTCCCACTAAACCACAATTTCTTCCAACCTTTGTTTATGAAAAGCATCCTAAATTATCCTTAATCAAGTTGAAGGATCTGAACTGTCTTTCTCTACTAATTAGAAATCCTGCTGGATCTCAGAGGACCTCTTTGAGAAGCCAAATAATCCCTGCATAATACCCTAGTGGGTACAGTATGGGTGGCTGGACTGTTTCTGTAATTTCCTAAAAGCACATCCTAGACCTAGACCCTTATATTCTTTTTGGAACAAGGTAGACTGTAAATACATACATACATAAATCTCCTGAGCATTGATGGTCCTGGTTGTTGTTTTTTAAATAAGCCCTTGACCTCAGCTGGCTTTGTTACTTACCTTTTTCTGATGAAAGTTGAGCACAGCAGCAATAAAAAAAAAAAAAAAACACACACACACAAGAAAATCCAGTGAGTTTAAGTTTGTTACTACAAATACCACTGGACCAAAGTTACCAGCTGACGGGCTAACCACCACCTCCTCTGCCACTGACCCCAAACTGCTACCATCTCACTTAGCTTGGGGTGCAGTGGAAGGAGCACACACTCTCAAGGTCAAATGACCTAAGTATAAATCCCAGCTCTACCATTTTTAGCTGTGTGATCTTGGGCAAATCACTCCATCTCTCTAAACCTCACTTTCATCAGTTATAAAATGAGTATGCTGCTACCTACCTGACCATGTTATTGAGGGTTTAAGGAGATAACATATGTAAAGTCCCTAACAAGAAAGTTCAGATACCTCAGGGCTGGAGAAGAATGGTTGAGCCTTCACAAAAGGGGTCAGGCTCAGCACAGCCATAGGCCTTGTTGGACATGAGGTACACCAGAAGAGTAGACCCTCAGCTCAGTTTCCTATCCCACCCTCAATCACCAGCTGTCCGGTCTCGTCAGCCACAGGCAACTGAGTGAGTGAGAAGCGTGGTGAGTATGTTAGAGTAATGAGTGGACCCAAAGCATTTTATTGGTCTTGGGTTGCTATGGAGAGAAGTCTGAGAGGAGGCGGTAAAATTATACCAAAAAGCAAGTTTGGAGGATCACCTTCGGATATGGAATTCTGCCTGCTCTGCTCTTTCTCCACAATTAAAGATAAATCAAATACATGAACAGTGTCCACTTTCTGGGGCCCTTGGAAAGATGAGAATGTACTCTATGTTTCTACCCCAGAGCCTCAGGGCAACAGATGACAATAACTAAGAAGCAGCACTTAAGACTGCCTGTGGCTCTCCCTCATCCATAGCAAGGGAGACAGGTAGCAGGGTGGCACCAGGTACAGGATGCCTCCTGGCCATTTCTTGGCATTAACATTTCCTTCCATCCCCAATCTCCATTTGTGCCCCCTGTTCATGCATGTGCACACACAGTGCATGCACACACACACGCATGCATCAGAAAAGAAAGAGAAAAATACAATGACATGATTGCTCCTAGCATTATCCAGGCCTTGGCAAGTACCTGTCTTGGCCAGAGAGAGAAGTCACTCACCGGGGCTTTTTTGTCAATGGGCTTGATGACAAATTTCTTATCATTGAAAGAGATGTTCCTGATTTCACTCCAGGGGAAGCCTATCTTGGGAGTCAGTCTGTAAAAATGAAGACCAATAACATCAGGATAAGGGCAAGACAAGAAGGAAACAGAGGGCTGGTGCCTTGCCCTCTCCCCCCACCCCAAACTCCTCCCTTGAGGAGGCAGACTCAGTGCCAGCTCAGCCAGTATCATCACAAGCTACCAGGTCAATTGCCAGCATTGAGGGTACACAAAGGACCTCCTGATACCACAAAACCAACATATGATTCCTTGTCCCAATCTCTGAGCTTTGTTTTGTCGTATTTTTGGTTGAGACATGGATCTTGTAACAATTCCTCAGGAGAATTCCCAACCCTATTTAACTAAGACTCTTCTATCTGAGGTTGTAAAAGTTGAGGAAAAGGTAAATAATGAGCTCCAAGATTCAGGAATTATATGGAACAATAATCTATTGATCTTCATCCTCACTAAGACTAAGGGAAAAATATAAGCAAGTGAGATAAGGCTACAGTGAAAGGATTACAGACCAAAAGCCACTTAATCATCACAAAGTAGGTTCAAGGCCAGTGCTGTCCAACAGAAACATAATGAGAGTCACATATATAATTTTTAGTTTTCTAGTAGCCACATGAAAATAAGTAAAAAGAAATAGGTGGAATTAATGACAATAAGTTTAATTAACCCAATATATCCAAAATACTATCATCTCAACATGTAAATCAGTGTTTTTAAAAATATTAATGAGACATTTTTACATTCTGTTCTTCACACTAAGTCTTCAAAGTTCAGTGTGTAATTCACACTTACAGCACATTTCAATTCAGATTAGCCACATTTCAACTGTTCACTATCCCCATGTGGCTAGTGGCTACCACAGTGGACTGTGCAAGTCTAGTTAACACAGGATTTAGAGGCCCGAGGGAGGTTGTGAAATTATCTGGGCTAGACTAAATTAGGTAGAAAAAGAACTGAGATGGGACCCAAAAGGCATAGTCCTGCTCCATAGT
Source organism: Daubentonia madagascariensis (assembly GCA_023783475.1). Classification (NCBI taxonomy): domain Eukaryota; kingdom Metazoa; phylum Chordata; class Mammalia; order Primates; family Daubentoniidae; genus Daubentonia; species Daubentonia madagascariensis. The sequence goes on from JAKFHU010002592.1 coordinate 989,525, forward strand.
GAGGGGTGAGACCTAGACGTCAGAGTGGCCCAAATAAACTAAGAGAGGTCTGGGGTATACCTGTCATTCTGCTCATAGATGTTGAGACCCAGGGCATCTACCCCCAGCCACAGCTCTGAGCCTTTCTTGTTCTTGATGCTGAAGTAGTTCACACCGTACATCTCTAAGTCTTGAGCAATTTTCAGATATTCCAGGACAGCATCCTCCCTAAATGACACAGAGTAAGAGATCACACAGCGGAGCCTGTGAATCAGGCCCAGGGAGATAGAAAGCCTGCTTGCTGTGTACTTCTGATAAGTATCTTGCTATCAGGAGTGGGGAGTGGGACAAAAGGCAAGCAGATGATGGAGAACAGAGTATAACATAACTTTTGCCAAGCAAAACCTGCTGACAAAAACTTAGGGTCTGATGCTGCCAAAGAGAATAAGGGTGGGCTGACCCTTGCTGGTCTCTAGCATGTTAGCTGCCACAGAACCAATTTTATTCCTCCCATTCACTGTGACAGCCTCTTATATAGACACATTCTTAGCAGAGCTCAGATAGGGTGGTGATGGCAAAATGATGAAATTTGTTCCTCAACTAGACAACCCCCAAATAACTGTGCCATATTTAGAGAGCTCCTCCTCCATTTCCTTCTTGGGGAGGAGTCCCTGGTGGCCTAGCGGCTCCCTGGGGATCCTGAGTCCCCTCCATTTCTTTATGTTCAAAACTGTTTGGGTTACCAGTTGCCACCATTCACCAAAAGAAACAAACAAACAAAAAAACAGCCTTAAAATGGTTCTGGTTTGCCTTCTATCTTTAAGTGCCAGTATCATCCCTGTCCCTCTTTCTCCAACATCCACCAATGTCCCTAGGCATCTGCCTCTTCTCCCCAGAACCCACTCTTATTCTCCCTGTAAGGGCAGTGGGACCCACAGCTGCTTGAGCAGGCTTACCTGAGCATGCCCCGGTGTTCCTCATGCCACACCTGGATCCGCTCCTCCCACTGGTCCTTGTTGAGTTTGTGTTGCTCCAAGACCCTGGAAAGACAATGAGAGATGAATAGTTTAAAGCACAAAGCCCAAGTGCAGGAGGAAAGGAAAGCCCACTTAGCTCTCCAAGGGGTTGATGGAAAGAGGACATGGAGTTGGCCCATTGAGTTCACACTGGAAGCAGACTGAAATTACAGCAGGTAGGTATTAAATTAGACATAAGGAACTGCCTGAGAGGTAGAAGAGCTATAAGAATGGATGACCAGAAAAAGACAATGGGAACACCTTCCTTTGTACCTTTATCCAGAAAATCCAATAATGTGCTATGGTCCCCAAGCACAGAAGTAATGTATTAGGAGTCTACACTGACTTAGGGGGCTAAGAGTAGTAATGAGCCTCACAGAGCCAGGCACACTCTCTCCTAGATCCTATTGGGACCAACAGTTTGTGTTTATAAGAATACTACTCAGGGACAAGAGGACAGCCTTCGGCTACAGAACAAAGAACTGAACCCATAAGCCTTTGGGAGAAACCAACAGGCCCAACCTCCCAGGCCTACTAGATTATAAACAAGGCTTGCTTAAACATTCCATCTCAGATATCATGGCAATGACTCAGGGGAAGTCCCAGGTCCCAACCACTATCCCTAATACCTTCTGGTTAGGTTGTACATATGCCACAGCTCTAATGGGATTGGGGCTCCCAGAATGAAGCAAAACTTTTCCTTCTAATCCAAAAGCCTCTGGAAAAGGCAAATGGATGTAGCAGAAAAATCCAGGGTTGAAATATCAAGAGACTAGTGTTCCAGGTCTGGTTCTGCCTCAAATGAGCTGTGGGAGATGGGGCAAGCCAGTGTGAGCATCTCTGCACCTCTATTTCCTTAGCCAAGAAATAAAGATAATGCCTGCCCTATTCATTGTGTGTTGTTGTGATTCTAAAACAAAAATAATGAATGTTTGAGGGCTTTCAGCTTTGAAGCAGAAAGCTCTGTATACTTGTTATCAACATTAAAGACTATTTGAGCTCCCCATATCCCTGGCTTGCATATTTCTCTCTCCCCCCTGTGAACTTCTGATATAAGAAGTCTAAATCAGTGAAAAGAATTGAGAAAATGGAACCAGGGAGGAGAAAAAGAAATCAGTCCATCTCTGGTTCTATACAAGCACCTGCTTCCAGGGTAATGAAGTTCTGTAATCAGGCGGGGGAGGGGGCGGGGGGGGGAAAGGCTTTTTATTTGGAGAGCCAGAGAAACAACAGGGTATGATGCTACATGCAAATGTGTCTCTCTGAGCAGCATAACACGGTCTTCAGACAGCACCTAGTGGAGAGGAACAGATCTGGCAGCTCCTATGGAGCAGGATTGGTCAGCCATGGGCTGCAGCTCCCTCTGGCAAGGGCAGAGGAGACCAGGGAACCACCTCACCTCTGCGGCAGCAACTTGTCTCCAGCCAGGTAGCCAGACTTGTGCACCTCCTTATTGAAGTCGCCATACTTGGACTGGACAGCATAGGAGGCAAGCAGCACCGCAGTCTCAGGGGGACAGTAAATATCATCATTGAGAATGCCTTCTTTCACTTGCAGAAAGAACAGGCGCTGTGTGATGTCCTGGATTAATTCCTCAGATACATCCTCAGGGTAGAACTTGGCCCGGAACTTGAAGAGCAGGGGGCTTTCCTTCCGCACATCCTGGGCGGTCACCTGGGAGCAGCAAGGGATTATAGGTTCTCAAAAAAATAGGCTTTAGGGGTGGGGGAGTAGCTGTAGGGTAGGGAGAAAACACTGAAAGGTCATCAATTTGGGTAATCCCAGAGAGCCAGGTGGCAACCCAGCTAGTAATTCAGACAAGAGACACATTACTTTCATTGGGGATCCAATCCCTTATCTATAATCACTTTCTGTTGGGAAATTCTTCCTGAAATTACCTAACAACCACTGACAGTCAGAAGCCTTCAAGCCACCATTTTCTGACAATATATTCAACTGCCCCCAAACTCTGGGCGCTGGCATAAGCTCCTATTTTAAGCTCCTCTTTTAAGTCTCCTCCAACTCCATAAATTAGCAAAGTAAAGACTAGTATGTATGATTGAGGCCTGAAAATTGCACAAACTTGATCTTCTTTTAAAGGCTAAAACTGACTCCTAATGGCTCTGCATTTGTCCAGAAAAAGTCTCAACTCTTTAGGAAAGCAAGACTCTACCAGCAGAAGGTGGGGCACCCACCCTCTAGACACAATCAGAGAAACAAGCCACAGTACAGTATGGAGACCTCTAAGGACAAGGTCAGCCAGTTTCAGGATACCAAGATGAAAGACTGCTAGGTTACTGCATAGATGATGCTTGGGGCAGAGAGCTTGACTGGACTCAAACCGTCCCATTTGGGGTCCAATTGATGTAGAAGATCAAGAAAGAGGGAATCATCTATATGAGGTTCAGGCATCAGTTGACCAGTGGGGAAGGGGCAGCAAAGACCATGAGATCTTTAAGATTTTTTTTCTAGTTCAAGAGTCTGTGGCTCTCTGTTTAATAAATCTCCTAGAGCCCTTGAGTTTGGAAAGAAGAAGGGGATACCGATCCCCTCTTGAAAAGCCACTAATGGCTTTGGTCCAAAACAAGTCAAAGCTCAAGACAGAGCTCCCAGTGGGAAGGAAAGGGTCTCTTCTTCCTTGAATGCTGACCACTCTCAGTGTCAGAAGTCAAAGTGGAGACAGAACAAGAGTTTTGCCTTGGCTGAAGTCTCTGCCCTTATTCTGATCTGGGTGGTCAACAGACCACCCAATGACAAACAGAGCCCTAGGTAACCTGGGTTTGCAAACTAGCACTTGGTACCTCCCTGAGCAAGTTCTGGTGGAGAAATGAATTCCATACCCAACAGAGGGGTAAGCAGTTACCTTCTTATTGAGTTTCAGCCAGGTGGAGAAACCCTTAGTGTCCTGATACTGCAGACCAAAGAACCAAACTTCCCTCAGGCCAATAGTTTTCACCACCTGGAAGAGAAAACACAAAACAGCTATTGATTGAATACCTACCCTGCCAGGCACAGAGGACAATACAAAGGTTGGAGCCAACATGGTCTCTGCCCTTAAAGGGTTTAAGATGCTCAGAGTCTGGCAAAAAAATACACTTGGGAAGCAATCAAGAACTAATGTCAGCATCTCTCCAAACAAAGTATTGCTCAGGTAGGGAAGGGATCTGTTACTTATGAGCACTGCCACACACCAAGAACCTTACATCCATCATCTCCTTTAATTTTCACAATAGCCCTATGATATAATTATAATTAGGCCCATTTTACAGAAAGCAAAAGTGAGGTTCAGAGAGGTGAAATGATTTGCCAAGGTTCGAGTAGTGAGTGGCAGAGTCAGAATTCAAACCAGGTCTGTTTGACTCCAAATCCATTCAAATCCAGTGATTTCTGCCACCTCCTCCCTCCCTCTACAATGCCATGCAACTTCCCACTCCCAGGATGGATTACAGACTGAAGGTGGAGATTGTTGGATTAACTCCTGCATCTTATTCTCCTGGGTTGCTCGCATATATTGTCCTTTATCTTTAGCAACTGGGGGTAATGCCCACACCCTTAAGACTGAGTCCCATTTATAATACCCCAAGAAAGAATGTTTGATAAGTCAAAGCAGGGACTGTGGTATCTATACACCCTAAAGCTGTGCTGTTCCTGGGTGCTAAGATGCTTTTTTTCCAGCCCTGATCAGAGCCCAGTCATTCCTCTTACCCTCACACAGGATGAGGGTGGAAATGAGGGTGGTAACAAAGTGGGTACCACAGTATAGTAGCTGAGGGACCCCCTGTTGTTCTGGGCCTCCTGGCTGAGCAGTGGGCAGGAAAGGGAGGACTGCCAGGAGAAGACAGATGGGGTCTGTTCTCTAGTCCCTGACATTAGCATGTTAATGGTCTGGCTGTCAGCTCAACCCCAGCATGCCCACCACTGGGGGTGGCAGCAGTGAAGCTGAGCCACATCCTAATGAGGTCAGGCTGACATCAGGCAGTCTTCTTTACCTTTTCTTTCTTTTTTTTTTTTTTTTTGGTGGGGGGGATGGAAGTGGAGGGTTAGGGTGAGGTGAATAAAGAATCTAAGAAATGTACCTGGAGACAGAAGCAAGGAACAAGGACCCAGTGTTGTTGATCTCCTTCCCTGTGAACAAATTAATATCTCCCTTCAAAACACACACACACACACACACACACACACACACACGCCCCTCCACTATATCCATAAAGTTTCTACTATGCATCCAAAGTCAGGCCCCACAGTCACACCTAGAGTTTACAATCTAGAGATTCAAAGACCCCCAAGGAAAAAGTAGTTCATATTTATTAAGCCACATGCCAGGTACTGAACACTAAACAAACTTGTGAGATAGCAATTATCCCCATTTAATAGATGAGGAAACTAAGGCTTAGAGAAGCAACCTATCCAAAATCACAGAGCCGGGAGTCTCCCTGAACCTATTCTGATTCGGGGGGCTGCGTGATTAAAAATAGTAATAGTAATAATAATAATTTAAAAAACAAAATCACAGAGCCATAGAACCCTAATGTGTCTGACTCCAAAGCCTGTACCCTTTCCTCTCTAGCATGCTATCTCCTAATGCCAAGGGCTCACAAAAGCTTAGGATCCCTGGGGTTCTCAAGTGACTAACTGCCTTGTCTTTCTTCTGGCTCAGATATCCTATCCAGATAATGAACTTTGCCCACTTCTACATCTAGATATGCTTCCTGGCTTTCCCACTAGGCCCAGGCAACAACCACTTTGGGGAAAAGCCATGCCCCCAAGTCATCAACCTTCATTGCTCACCAGGTCACCCTTTCCCTTCATAGCTTGAATCAGATATTAAGAAACCTGAGCCAAAGTCTCACTACTATCTCTAACTAGCTGTGTGATCTTAAGGCAGCTCATTTCCCTCTCTAGGCCTCGGCTTCTTCATCTATACAAATTGGGGGTGTGGCTTAAATGATCTCTTTCTTCTCTTAAGTTTTGTCATTCTACTAATTAGGTTACAAGGTTATTTTGCAAATAGTTAAGAAAAATAATCCAAGCCAGGCATGGTGGCTTGTGCCTTATGTTGAAATGTGATATTGGCTTTCTGCATAAGATGCAGGGGGCAGGTGGGTGTGGACATGAAAGAATTTTTAAAGCACCTCTTACCTCATCCTACATCTAAGATAGGCCCAATTAACATTTCTAATGATTTTCCACAGGGTTGCAGAAAAATAGTGTGTCTAGATGCAATTGGTGGGAAGAAGAAAGTTCCAAGAAACAATCCAGCCCTGAGAGAGAGACAGAGACAGAGAGAGGCTGAGAACCCCACTGAAGATGCTGAAGAAAAGATGGATCATTAGGGCCAGGATACTAGGTCATGGGGAGGGGGCAGACTAGGAACACAACTGGTAGAGCAGCACTATGGTTTGGATGTGGTTTGTCCCCACCAAAATTCATGTTGAAGTTTAACTGCCAGTGCAGCCGTGTTATAAGGTGGAACCATTAAGAGGTAGAGCCTAATAGGAGGCGTTTGGGTCATGGGGGCTTCACCCTTGTGGATGGCTTGACCTTCTGCCACATTATGAAGCAGCACAAAAGCCCTTACCAGAAGCCAGGCAGAAGCTGGCGCCATGCTCTTGGACTTTCTAGTCACCAGAATTGTGAGCCAAATAAACCTCTTTTCTTTATAAATTACCCAGTCTCAGGTATTCTGTTATACCAACACGAAACAGACTAAGGCAAGCAGCAACTGGCCTTTGCCTGTGCAAACAGGCCAGTTGTAGAGGCTGAGACCCCAGGACTGAAGGGAAGTGAGGCACACACAGACTATGCAGCCAGTCATAGAGATCCAGGAGTTAGCTCCTTTGCCTCTTTTTGTACCATGTTATCTGTTTCACTAGTGGGGTGGGTAGGCGTGTGATGAGAGGAGGAGGATCATGGGGACCAAAGTAGTTTGAGATCCAGAGTAGCTCAGAAAAGTCAGACAAAATAATAGCTAAAGCAATGTTGAAAGAAAGATTTCAGGATTGGTGAGGGATTTTGATCTCTCTGAGCACTGACTCTTCCTTTGTAAACACAAAGAAATCAGAAACATAAATTTTCCACTTCCCTAGGCTCTAGAGTTTGAAGAGATGAGCAATATCTCTCAACCTGCACTGAAGTCCCAAAGTAAGGAAGTGAGGATGTGAGGGGAAGGAAATATGGTCTGAAGTCAGACTTGAGAATGAAAAAGAACAAAGGACACGAAGGGATGACCCCTGACCCCAGGCTATAAGGAAATCTCTAATTAAGGTCCATGGGGTGCTGGGAACCATTTGGTCATGCAACTCTTGGCCCCATTTCCAAGTCCCCGGACATGGAAATGGGACCAACCTTTGCTCACTTCCAGCTTTGCTTCCAACTGAGACCTCCCCTCCAGAGAAAAGGGAAACCTCATTTTCAAGTGGGAGAGAAGCATCTAGCTCCCAGTTCTAGGAATAACCTCTGTGGCTCCAATGACTAGGTTCCTTATCATTTAACTCTGAGAAATGGCTCCATCCCTGAGGAAAAATTTCTTTCTTAGCTCCCTTTGATCCCGGACTACCAGTTCATTTGATCTGAGCCAGTATTTCTCAAAGCTGCCATGGAAGAAATCCTTAAGCAATAGAAAATAATGAATGTATACATCCAGGGGATGCAGGGGGGCAGGATGGGATGGGGTGGGGGAGGTAATAAGTAGATGTCTATCAGCCAGCCATAATGTTTTTGAAGCCTCAGGTTTAGTCTTAATCATTTGTGCAAATTTTACACTCTACTCCTTAAATATTGAATTTTTTAAATGATTACAAGTAAAATTGATGCTCCAAGATAGTAAATCACATTTATCTCACAGTTTTGTGTCCCTTCTAGTACCTGCCACATACACCTAGAGGGACTAGGACTTCAGTTTGTAAGACACTGGCGGATGTGGATTCTACTCAGCCCCATGACAAAAATACCCAAAACAGATTGTGGAGAGTTATAGGGTTCAAGCAACATAAACTGGAAAACTGAGGTCCAGTGAGCAGAAGAGATTCGCTCACTAATTACCAGGAGCTTCTGGATGTAAGAAAGAACCCCCTTTACCTCTCTTTTGTATGTGGAGGCAGCCTACAACTGGGGTCTGCAGAGGGGAGGGGAGGTCAGGTCAGTTCTGGAGCCCAGAGCCTCCTTCCTTATATCTATCCCCCATGCATCTATCTGAGTAAACAAACTAGTGACATCATCAGCCACTTCAGCACGCCAGAGCAGGATCAGAAAGCAAGGCTGGAGCCTCAAGAGGAGAACTATGTGAGAAACGATGTGCAAAACTGCATCAATGCCTAAACACCTGAGACCCGCTGAGCTCCCATTACAGGCTTGGCAGCAGCTGCATCAACCACCCACCTGAAAGCAAATCAATGCACAAATGGAAAGTTCCAAGAGGGGCTACCACCATCGCTGCTTCTATTACTTCACACTGCCTGTGCTCAAGTGGCCACCTGCTCTATAACAGAGAACACACTCAGCTGGTGGGGTTCTAAGTTTTGGAATCAGGCAAAGTGGGGGGGGGTGGTTACAGAGGACACAGCTGACAAAAGGCAACGTAAAACCCGAAAATGCTATATTCCCTGGTTCAAGTCCCAGTTACACTGCTTCCTAGCTATATGACCTTAAACAGATATTTTCACCTCTCTAAGCCTCAGTCCCTTATCTGTAAGGTGGTGATACTACTATTATAATAACAGTTGTTAGTTATTTTATAAAATAAAAACAGAACAAAGAAGAAAAAGGTTTGCTGTCCTCAATGCAGAGTCTTTGAGTCCTAAGTACTTTACCGAGCCAGAAAAGCTTCCTGATTTCATGGCTCCCTCATCTGAACTCCCAGGGCAATTGCCACCTACTTATTTTGCCCTTAATAAGAACAACCAACATTACAATGCCCGCTATGTACCAGGCACTTTACTTATTTAAGGATTAAATCACAAAATCTCTGAGATTAGTGTGATTATCATTTTACTGAGGAAAGGAAAGTCCTGAGAGGCTAAATGAGCCGTCCAAGGTCACACAACTTAGTAGCAGGACAGAATTTGAACCTAGGGCTGACTCCAGATCCTATGCCTCATACACCACCCCATGCAACCTGAGCCTCAAAGGTGCTTATTTCATTCTTTGTGGGAGGAGAGTGGCATATGCTATTCTATGCCTCTATAGGTAAGGAACTCCAAGTTCCTTAAGGGCAGAGATGGTGTTTAACAGAATAGCCCTTCAGTCAATACTGAATGAGTCAATGAATAGATGAACAAATGGATGCTCAGATTTCACTTCTCTCCTAGAGCTCAAAGACCTTGAAGGGAGGGGGCAGGTAAAAGTAGCCTATAGTTAGAACTAGAGACCCTGGCTGGGGAGAAGCCAGACAGAAGGTTCTCCAAGTAGAACTCACAGTGGCAGCACTGCCCCTTAGCAGCGCCTATATAATCTATGATCAAGAGCCCTTTGAAGACTCTTAGGCTTCAGAGGTTGAGGAAGGTGACAGAATCACTCCAGCAAAACATGTTCACTCTCTTCCCTAGCTGTAAGCACACTCACAAGAAGAAACAGAGGTAAACGGGAGGAACTGTGGGCCCCACTTCCCTTTCCCACCAAGCCCTGGGCCTCCTCAAGTTATGGCATCCCATTGTTGCCTGTTATTTATCGCTGGTGCCAAGGGGAGTGCTTCCTCTCCCGTCTGCTTCCTCTCTGGTCATCAGCCAGATGACTGCTGGGTTCCAGGATGGCCCTTGAGCTTTTGTCCATTCCCCCCATGGAAGCCAGCTCCTTCCTCCCAGGCCCTGGCTCCACCAGGAGGGCCTCCTTGAATGATGGGTCTCAAGGGCCAGACAGAACAGACTTCCTCCCATATGCCTCATCAAGTTAGAGAGAGACAAGAGCTCACATCCCCTAACTGCCCGTGAGCTCACATCCCCTAACTGCCCGTGAACACATACCTCTGCGGATTCCCGTCCTAACCTGCCTTAGCCTCAAGAGGGCCAAATGCTCAATTCCTTGCCTTGAGCTCAACTCTTTTTCCCTGTCGTTTTCACCTATGAGGTCCCAGCTCTAACTCTTCTGACCTCACAGAACGTGACTGCCCCCTCCTTTCTAAGACAGTTCCCTCTGAAGACAGAGAATGCATCTTTCCTGAGTCTTCTCCAAACTAAATAGCTTCATTCATCCCAAGCAGAGTAGTACAGTGGAGGAAAAGTATAGTTTTGCAATCAGAGCTGTATTCAAAACTCCATGTCACAACTTACTAACTACATGACCTACGGTATGTTCTTTTACCTCTCAGAGGCAGGGTTATTGTGAGGATTAAATCACCTAGCCAAGGATATTCCCTAGTAGGTAAATAAATGATATTTCTCAAGACAACACTGATATTCTGGATGGGAAGTCATGAACTCCCTGGTTTCCTCCCTTTCCTCTCCCCAACCAGTATGAAAAACTCAAGTCTCTCAAGGGTTTTGTTTGGGAAGCAGTAGCTTTTAGAACTAGCACACCAATCTGGCCAGGGCTCCCTACCATCTGGGCTTCCCTCAGAACCACACCCACAGTACACAAACCAAACCAACACTAACAAAAAATTACCAGGCCTTGTGGCTTTTCGAAGTTAATAAACCTCTTTGTTCAAGGATTTTTTCTGCCCCAGGCTCTAAATCATGCCTTTCTCACCCTCCTCAGCCACCCCCCTCCAATGCAAACGAACAAAGCCCCCAGTGTTGAGGGCAAGGGATGGTGTCACTTGGTTTGGGAGGAGGAGTGAGGAGAATAAGGGCTCTGGGAAGGAGTCTAGGTAGAGGCCAAAGGAGCCTCTGGATCCCAGCTGGACCATAAAATCTACACTGACTGACACCCTCCCCTCTATAGCTGCTGCCCAGAATGATACTGCTGTTTCAAACAAAGGGCCCAAAAGCCTATGCATTATATGGACACCTCCTCCCTTTTGTCCCAGAGACAGTAAGAAGCCTGTCTAGAAGAGACGTACCCCCTGGCAGCTAGCCCCACCCCCCACATACAACAACAGCTGATCATAGTCAGGGGAGGCATTTCCCTTCTTTTTACAGAAAAGGGTTGACTAAAATCCAAATAGTGAGAATAGAAATCAGAGAGGAAAAGAAATGGAATGCAGAAATAAATGCCAGAGCTAAAGTTTTTGAGAGATAACCAGATTTGAGAGATAACTTAGACACTGTACAGATGGGAAACTGAGGAGCAAAGAGGAGAAAGGTTTGTGTAAAGTATCATGGGACGTTAGTGGCAGAGCTGGCCCGAGAGCCCAAGATTTCTGATTTTCTATCCAGTTCCCTTTCAGCTCCACCAGGTTGTCCCTTTAAAATTTCTCCAATATAAAACCTGCATGCAAAGAGAGAATGCAAAACCTTAATATAATCAGGGTGCATTCATTCGCTTCAGACTAGCACTGTAATCACTTGTGAGCTATGTGAATGTCAGCACATTACTTTAATTGTAGTAAATGTGTATTTAAATATTCCTCAGACTAATTTGTATTTTCACAAATTAAATGTGAATGATTACACTTCGACACTCAAAATAAAACAAAGAAAAAACAAATTCCAGAAAAGAAGCAAGTTTTAGCTAAATCCAAAGTTAGATATTCTAAGGATCATTAAGCCCATCTCCCAACGTTAGCTCATTAAGGAGACAAAAAGCATCACAGTATTGGAAAAGGAGCTATCATTTATTACATCTATACTACATACTGAATGCTTTACACAACACCCTCTTCTCTCTTTGTATTTTCTTATTGTCTTTCTTATCTTTTTCTAATTTATCTTTTTGGATTAGGCATCCTTATATGCCACCATAACCAGTTTTTCCGGGTAACACACAAGATATAAAACATAATACACTCACAAAAAGCGTGTGAGGTAGGTATTAGACTTTTGGGGGTGGGGATAAGGATACCAACCCAGAGAGGTTCAATAATTTTCCCAAGGTCTAGCTAGGAAGATGAGGATGTTGTTTCCTCATCTTTAAAATGGGCCAGCACTAATTCCTGCACTCACAGGGCTTTGTGATAGTCAAATGTTGTCACAGTACCTGGCATATAGTAAGCCCTGGACAAATGTTAACTTTCATCTGTATTAGCCACAGACAACAATTTTCCCACTCTGTGTAACATCTTGTCTAAAGTCAGTGGACATGTCCAAGCTGTCCTCAGATTTCTAGCCATCCCTTCCTTCCTCTTACATAGAGACCTGAATGGAAAACAGCCCCGTGTCACCCCCATCTCCGTTCTACACTTGTCTGTCCTCTCACCAGTCAGGAGTATTCACAGGAATAGAATTAGCCCATTAGAACATAACCTCCTTCTTCTTTCTTCCTTCCCCTCCACAACCCCAGGGAAGTTCTCATACAGTAGAGGGACCCAGAGAGCAAGGGAGAAAGGGAAGCAAGAGGGCCTGGAAACTCTGTCAAGGTGATAAGCAGCTCCAACATCCTGGACAATAAGTCAGACTCTCACCTCACCAGAGGCTGGTGAGAAAATGGGATAATGGCCCATCTTGTGACGTCCCAGTCTCTGGAGATGGGAACTTCGTTTTTGCTCCTGGAAATCTGGCCACAGATGGCACATTCCCCTGGTCCCTGGGGAGTGTTTGAATGCTAAAAGATTCTGTAGTTCCCACCTGGTTATTATACAGTACATCCTTTCTGACAGTGGTGATTCAAAGTGAGGGGATACCCCTTGGGTTGGAGATGGGAATGACTTCACTGAAAGGGATTAAGCAGTTATCTCCATGGCATGCCTGCAGGAGGTGAAGCACTCTCCCACTGCATCCGTCACCCCCAGTGTCATCCTAAGTCCAACATTCCTTTGAGAGAAATGTACATTGAGCTCACTACCTCAGGGAGAATAAGTTGGCTTCCTTCTCCTAGGAAGCAAATAAATGTGACGGAGGCTATGTGGTACAGTAGCAAGAATGTGGGGTTCAAATCCCAGCCAGATACCAGCTGGGTGCAATTAAATTTAACTTCTGATCCTCATCATTAAAATAGAGAAGACATCACTTACATCTTTCAGAGTTGAAAGGAAGGCTCCATGTGCTAACATTTGTAGTATATCTAGTACCCCCTCCTCTTTTATCCCTTATTCAGGACCAAAGATAGTATTAATCAGGGCCATGGGGTGCAGGTTGCCAAAGTTAAACTTTGCCCCCTTTTTTATTAAGGCCATAGTCAGCCTTTGTTTTGACCTATCTTGGAGTGAGTAGGAAAAGAGATTCTCTGACAAGAGGCAGAAGGCATGGATGGTTAGCATTATGGTGGAAGCTATTGGGAGAAGGGGAGGAGGCTAAGGAGCAACAAGTCCCTCCTTTACCTGGTCAAACAGCTGCTTGCCAGTGGTGTTGGGCTGGATGGCAAACTCCAGCTCTGCATCCATGGTGGTCACACGCACACTGATCTAGGATGAGATTAAAGGAGGCAGGTTAGTTGTGTGGCTCTGTGTTCAACAGAGCCTGGGACAAGTGTCTCTGTTCAACCACAGAAGAGAAAACTAGGATGCTAAGAACCTGAGAAACTTAGATATTGGTGGGGAGAAAGAGGGGATATTGACCCAAATAAGCAATAACCCAGCCTTTGCTCCCAACCAGCTTATTGAAGACAAAAAACACAGCCACAGAGCAGTACTTACCAAGGGGCAAACAAGAATGCAAATCAGCTTACTACCACGAGGAAGCAAAATGCTGACTATACTTCTTCCAGGAAGTCTTCCCCACCTACACCAGCCAGCTCCAGCCCACAGCATTCTCTTCTTACCTCTGATCTACAGCTTGGATTATCTACAGCACTGGTAGATAACTGCAGAAGTAAGTTAAGAGCAGGATAAAGAACACTGGGTTCCAAGCCTAGCACTATAACCAGCTCAATCTACAACCTTAGATAACTCTTACCTCTTTCCCGGGCCTTAGTTTTCCTCATCTGTGCAATGGCAGGAATAGGGTGGGGGGAAATCAATTAAACTAGGTAATATCCAAGGACCATTTCAGTGCTGACATCTGTGGTTCTATATACGGCCTTGCATTGTTAACGCTTCTTGTATTTATGTCTCATTGGCCTCCCTAGGCACAAGAGAAGAAGGGGGCCTCAACAGAGGTGGTGTGGACAGCATAGAGGTGCTACCAAAGCCAAGTCAACAGAGGGACAAAGGGACAGGGACAGGCCCAGACCAAAATAACAGGCAGCCACACACCTGATTTCATAGGCACTAGAAAAAGTACCCACTGCCTTTATGGTCAATGATAGCTGAACCCAGGTCAATGATAACTGAAATTTCATAATTAGAGATTTGTTCCTTTGGGTGAAAACTTGGTAGCGATGGTAAGAGTAGTAATAACAATAGGCAGTAGCTGTCATGTGTCAAGACTTGCTACTCACTGGGCACTTCATATGCACTACTCCATTTAATACTGGCAATCACCCTATGGAGTAGAGAGTATTATCCCCACATTGGGGATAAAGAAATAGATACTTATCTAAAGTCACATTGTTATTAAGTGGAAGAGACGGGGTTTAAATCCAGGTCTAAATCTAAACCTCACAATTTAAACCAATATGCTAAATTCCTCTTACAAAGTACAAAAGTCTTCCATTAAAAGAAGTCAAAGATGAATTTTTTAATTGTTAGACATTTTGCTTAAGTAGGTAGTCTATATGACACAGCCACAAGATGGCTTGTTATATGGTCATATAAAATCTTTATGAAGACTATTTCATGCTCAGGGAAGATATTTTAGTAATAGTAAGTGAGGAAGTATAAACAAGTTTTCATACAGTGCATGAGCTCAACTTTGTAAAAAGTATACATACAGGGATGACTTGAATCATGTCCAAGTGTTAGGCTTGGTTTTGGGGTGGTGATCTTATGAGTGTTTTCTCCCTTCTTTAACCTTCAAGAAAACCCTAATCTACATTTTCTAGGATAGTCACATACTACTTATACTATTGAGGGAAAAGACTAGAAATAGAATTGCCAAAGATGCAAATCCCCATGAAGTAGGTAAAACATTAAGCCTTATCAGTCTTTGAACCTCTGGGACTTTCCTGAGCACAGGGGTCAGGTAGCAGGGAAGAAGGGGCCAAACAGCCATTTTGCCAGCTAAACAATTCTGATGAGGACCAGGCCCAGGGAACAACTTTGTAAATAAATCTCACTAGGGAGCCAGGGAGGAAATCTATTTCAGGATTGACAATGGGACAGGAAAAACCCCGAAGGCAGGAACAAGTAAGGCAAGTACCCCAGTGGGAGTAAGGCAAGGTTAGCCACCTTGACTCAGTGTTACCCTAGGCTTCCTGCCAATCCAGTGACCCCCTATAGAATGGGCCCTCACAAAGTAGAGGGAATGAGGCCCAGTCGGCTAAAATTTGGGAGGCATCATGCTATATCCAGCCTTAAATCACCCTTGAGCTGGGGCAGGGGTAACTTCAAAACACCAATGACTAAGGAGACAAGAGAGAGTGGACAGGGTACAGTGGGCTTTTTGGTACATTAGACTTCATTCTCACCTCAACATTTATGTCTTACTTAGAACTACCTCTCCAGTACCCAAGACTCAGTGGGTACTCACACAAGATGTTGGCTAAATGAACAGGTACCAAGCAAGGGATATAAGAGATAGACAGATATAGCACAGTATATACATACAGAGATGGAGACATTTTACATTTTGGCCTTTTTATGCCACGGACCTTTCTTGCCTATCTAGTGAAGCTTTGTAGAATATTTGTAAATGTGTAAAATATAACAGATACAAGGAGACCAATTATATTGAAATAGTTATCAAAATTTAATAGTATGTGCTTATTTATTATCATTTTAAGTAATTACCTAGCACTAGGTCTTATTTGTTAGTTATTACTACTATAATTTCAAATTTGTATTGAGCATAAATGATATTTTGAGGAATCTACAATAACTAAATCATAACATAAAATTTATATTTTATATAGTTTATATATGAACTTTTATTCGTTAAGGAAACTAAGGAAAGGGGTGGGATTCCAGGGAAACATTCCACAGCCTAGGAGTTGGTAACAAAGTCACAGGTACTGCTATTACTACTGCATTTTTTGGCTTACATTCATAATTGAAAGAGAGGCTAAATTACAAGTGAGAGGTTATTGAAAACAAATATGTAATTTTGCTCCATCTAAGTTTACGTATCCTTCCCACTTCAAATTCTATCCATGGACCCCATGGAGGTCTGAGGACTCCAGGTTAAGAAACCTCCTATAAATTTATTTCAGTTCACCCAATATTAACGGAACATAATGTTTAAGGATCTATGGCTGGAATAGAGCTGCTCAACCAGTCCCTGATCTCAAGTCACTTACTGAGTAACAGGAAAACTACAATGTACAAGGGAAACCCTGAAAAGTGCCATAACAGAAGAACAAAGGAAAACTTATGTGGAAATTAGGAACCACAGTTCAAAGTGGTATTTATACTAGTCTCAAAGGACAAGTTAGATTTTGGGAAAGGGACACTGTGGGGCTATGGGGAAGAGTACCCAAATGTCCCAGGTAGAGAAATGAATGTGTGTGGTGGCCCAGAGGGAGGCAGAGATGCAGATGGTCTGTTTAGAAGCAGTATGTAGGCCTGCTCCAGGGTGAATGAGGCCTTCAGAGTGAAGAGTGGACAGAGAGGCTGGGAAGGTAGGTGGAGGGCCTCAAAGGCTATGCTAGAAAGCTGAGCCTTAATCCTCTTAGCAGTGGCCAGCCAGTGCAGAGGTTCTGGGCAGGGTGGGGCAGAATCAGAACTGGGATTTTTGGAAGAAAGCACCCAGGAAGAAAACTAAGGAAAGAGGGACTCCAGTGAAACATTCCACAGACTAGGAGTTCCTAGGGAACAACTGGGAAGAATTTTCAAAGGAAGCAAGCCAGTGTCTCTCACAGGTCATGTCAATCTAGCATCTTCAGGGTACTGACCAAGGGTGGGGTCCAGTGCTGGCCCATGGTAGATACTCAAATATTTGTTAAAGAAATGTTTTTTTAAATAAATCAATTAGTAAAGAAGGGCCCATCCTTGGTTAGGAATAAACATATAAGAGAGGTTAGTGTTGGCCACGCTTTCTCCTGCCTAGATACAGCATCGCCCCAGAACAAGGGCCCTAAAATCTGAAGGTGTCCAGCTAAACCCAGCTGGAACCTGTTTCTCCTGAATCCCTGCTCAGAGTTTCTACCATTCCACTGTGGCTGCTTCTCCAGGTATAGCAGCCTGAGGTTTCCTGAACTTCACTGTGGAGACAAACACAAAGGAACTTCCATCCTGTCTCCACTTACCTCAGAAAAAAATGTGAGTCTCGTTGGTGGGATAGTAAACTAGTATAGCCACTATGAAGAACAGCATGGAGGTTCCTCCAAAAACTATAAATAGAACTATCATATGACCCAGCAATCCCACTACTGGGTATTTATCCAAAGGAAAGGAAATCAGTATATTGAAGAGATATCTGCACCCCCATGTATACTGCAGCTTTATTCACAATAGCCAAGATATGGAATCAACCCAAATGTCCAACAACATATGAATGAAGAAAATGTGGTACATATATATAATGGAATACTACTCAGCCATAAAAAAGAATGAAATCCTGTCATTTGCAGCAACATGGATGAGCCTGGAGTACACTATGTTAAGTGAAACAAGCCAGGAACAGAAAGTTAAACAGCACGTGTTCTCACTCATATGCAGAAGCTAAAAAAGTTGATCTCATAGAAGTTAAGAGTAGAACAGAGGTTACCAAAGTCTGGGAAAGGTAGGGGGAAGGGGGGCATAGGGAGAGATTTGTTAAAGTATACAAAATTATAGCTACATAGGAGGAATAAGTTCTAGTGTTCCACAGTAGGTTGACTATAGTTAACATTAATATATTCTATATTTTCAAATAGCTAGAAGAGAGGATATTGAATGTTCCCAAAACAGAAAAATGATAAATGTTTGAGATGATGGATATGCTAATTACCCTGATCTGATCACTATAAATTGTATGTATTGAAACATTGCTGTAGTCCCCATAAATATGTATAATTATTATGTGTCAACTAAAAAAATAAAAATTTAAAAAGAAGAATAAAATGTGAGTCATGAGGACAGGGCTATGGGTCTGTGCTCTCCTGTTTTCTGCATGTGTGTTGGAGGTCAGAGGGCAGGGGTAAAAGGGTAATAACAACTGGGGCCTGAAGGTAATAGGCAGGATAGGAGTCCTGATAAAAGAAGGTCCCTTTGTTCTTTCTTAGATTAATCTGGGACCCAAGAGTGCAAGATGGGCTACAGGCCCAGACCCACAGGCACACAGGGCCCACTGGATGCTCATCCATAGGGGGTACCCACTGCCTTCCTTTTGGGTCTGGACTCTGCTCTCTCACTGAGGATAAGAGAGTGGTCTAGTTTGGGAGGGAACAACCTGAAAATGAAGCATCCAAAGTCAGCAGAAAGTTCCCAGGCAGCCCTTCAGCTTGGCAGGAGTAGAGAAGCTGACCTGGGTAGGGTAGCATTTCAAGATGTAGTCCCCAACACAGAACTGTTTATACAGATAAATCCCTGCCTAAGCCAGGCCCTGGGGATCTAGGCACAGCCTGAGGTCAAAGACTGTGTCTCTGGAGAACATTGAGGGTTTAAGAAACAAACAAACAAACAAATTGTCTGTGTGTGTGCTTGGGGTGGGGAGTGTCACCCTCTCACACACACTAGCCCTCCCACCCCTTGCCCAAGAACAGTAAACCTACTGTTATTTATTGAACAATTCAACACAGAAACTTCCCATACTAACCCCTTCACTGAGCATGAAAAAACCCATCTTGGTGGTCCACCGCCCAAAGCCTTCAACAAACTGGGATCTCTCCCGTGTCCTCCATTGGCTGGCCTGAGACACAAAAATAACCAGGCCAGATGCTACCTCTGCCTTGGCACCAGCAGCTGGGGTACTTTGGTCTCTGGGCCTGCTAGCTTCAAATAAGGGACTCTCTCTTTGCCTAGAGCCAGGAACACCCAGGTGAACACTAGCCTGGCCACAGCAAAGGGGTTTGGCAATGGTTTCACTTCACCTGCCTCGTGTCACTGAACTATAAGATGGCTCTTTCCTGGAAAGAAGTTTGGAAGAGAAAGAAGGAAAAGCAGAGGTGGAGTCAAATAATCACAAGTAACTTGCCTGAAGCATAGACCTCCAAGCTGGCGGGGATGGGCATTACCAGCCTCACTTTAGAGATGAGAAAACTAAGTACATAGAGGAAGGTGACAGAAGGATGGAAATGAATACTTACTGAATGCCAACAATGTGCCAGCCCCATCACCCACAGTCTCACTCAACATCACTGAGGCCACATTTACTCAGCCAGTAAGTGGTGGAGGCAGGTCTTCTGGACATTCCTGGAGCTCCTTCTACAACTCCACCCACCTCTCTCGGGTCAGGCTGATTTTGCTCCTGTCTTCAGACACTGCCTTGGCAACTATTCTGGCCAAGGCCCAAACACTCTGGCATAGGAAGCCTGGGCACATCTGGGAAGCATTGCTTGGGAAGGTCCCCTTGTGGGGACAGAGCTTGTAAGTCAGCCCAGTTAGGTCTGAGCTCAATGACCTCACCTCCCACCTGCCACCTCCCCATTCTCCCAGAGGGCTCACCCCCTCTGGGCTTTCAGTGGGGCCACTGGTGTGGTGAAGGAGGCAAGTATATGTGGGGGAGGGGGAGCAGAGGAAGGATGAGCCCTACCAGGGCAACCCTAGAACTCCAGTTTCTTGCCTGGCCAGAGAATAGTCACCGCAGTGTCACCGAAACCACCTTCATCAGCTCAGAGGCTGATCCCTATTATTTAGGCTCTAGTACCCACCATTTCCTGCTGCCAGGACTGGGGCCAGGGCAGGGCAGGGCCTGGTCTATCTTGCCTCTTAGGATGACAGCACTGCCTCAAGCAGGTGTTTTCCATAAGAGGAAAAACAAGGGTTGCTTTGACTCTCTAGCCTAGGAGCCATTCTTCTTCTCCTCCTTCTTCTCCTCCTCCTCCTCCCCCTCCTCTCCTCCTCCTCCTCCTCCTCCTCTCCTCCTCCTCCACTGACTCACACACTTCCCAGCAATTCAGCCTCTTCCCTACTGACTTGGAAATGGTACCTGGTACAGTTATCTGCTGTGACCTCTTCCTGCTCACTTCCAGACCTTTAACACAGCCAGTAACACCTGCCTGGAGTTAACCTTTCCTATGCCTGTGCCTTTTCCCAGTACTTTCTAGAAAGGAGAACCACACCCAATCCCACCCACACCCACACCTTAATGGGTCATCAGTAGTTCTTCAACTACTCCAACTGCTCCAGAGGACATGGGAGACAAGGGTCCCCTTTTATTTGCTTTGGCTTAGCCCTGCGGTCCAAAAGCTTTCCAAGAAGCATTTTAACTGGAAGACAAGGGCATATTGGAGACTGGGTGTTACTCCTCCAATTACCATATGTTTGTGGCACTAACCCCTCTCAACAATAGGAATATAACCACCTTGTCACTGTGGGAGGAAAGCTCAGGGCAGATGCCAAAGCTAAAGAAAAATCAGAAACAGTGATGTCACCCTAGCAAGCTGCAGCTTCTTCGTTAATCCAGCCTTAATTGTATGGCCTTTTGTTCAACCTCAGGCCCAGGTAGCACCTCCCTCTTTTTCTCTCCGCATGTGAATGTCAGGAAGAAAACTAGCTCCTTAGTGTCTGCACCTAACTTGAAATCTTCCTTTCAAAATCAGCTCAGCCAAACCATACCCCAAGAGCAAACACTCCCCCACTCCAGCACATCTCTCCTTCCTAGGCACATGGGCTGTCCAACCAGCTCCTTAGCACGGCCATTCCTCCTCTTTATACTTCCTCATGATTTCAACCCATTCATCCTCGAATCTCATCTGGCTTTCTCCCTTCTGAATTTCTTATTCCTGTTCTCCAAGATAATAAACAGTCCAGAATCCCAAACTGTCAGACCTAAAAGGAACCTCAGAGATCATTTGATTCAAACCCCACAATATACATCTGGGGAAACTAAGGTCCAGAGAAGAGGAGGCACTTGCTCAGCGCCACACAGCTGCTAGGCAGTATGGGAGTGGGGATTAAAAACCTGGCTCTTGATCCACTAATCTATTTAATAAGCCATAGTGTCACTCTGGCATCTACAAAACAGTAGACACTTCACACACACTACTGTTGACCTGGAGAGACAATGTAGGGGAGGCTGGACCAACTTCCTTCCATGAAAAACTCCAAGCTGGCACTTCTCGGAAGTCTAGCTTCAACAGAGGTTAGGCCTAACTTTCAGCCTCTAAGACATTCACCACCACCCATTCTAGGAAGACTAAATCTTTTATAACAACATGGAAGGAAATTCAGAGAGCCCTGTTTCCAGGACAGCTTCCTTTGTAAAAACTTGGATAGCAACTTGTTGGGAAGGCCCCCACTAACAGGCACAGCCAAGACTCAAGCTGGGGATTGAGGAGGGTGCAGAGCAGAGAAAGAGGCAGGGAATTTGAGGAACTGGTTTGTATCCAGGCAGCCAAGAACAACAGATTTCTACAATTCCCATAAAACTTCAAAGCTGCTGAAAAAAAGGGGAGCAGGCCCATTGTTAATAAAGTAAGTCTTCACATGGGCAAAGCCCCTCTCTGGGGCCACACCCAGCTGGGCTTCACTCTTTCACGTCAGTTTCCTGCTTGACCCAGCTTCCTGCCAGCAAGTTTCACAGGAAGTATTTGTAGACTAGAAACAGACCATTTTTGGCTGCCTGAAGATGCCAACTCTGCCCAGGGCACCAGAAGAGGGCTCCACTAACTCTGCTCAGGAACACACTCCAGCAACCTCTAGCATCACATCTCTGAAGTACACTGGAGCTCATCCAAGCCCTAGCTTGGGTTCCACCCATTGCTCATGGGAATTCTGCCCTGTCCTATAACTCTGGGTGTTAAAATTGCTAAAGCCAGGATCAGTCAACTATACAGGAGCAAGGGGAGGCTTCCATGCCTAGTCAAAAAGCTCTGTTTTCAACCCCAGGGCTAGGCTAAGTAAGGTTGGCTTCCTACCTACCTTGCTTGATGAGTTGACAGCTAAACCTGGTATCTGGGGAACCCACAAAATTGGAGCCCTTGTCCTAGGTATAATGGTCTCAGCTCTTTGAGGGGCAAAGTGTAGAATAGTAAAAAGAGGCTTTGGAGCCTCTTTGGCCCTCTTCTTTCTAAAACTCAGTCTCCTAATCAATGAAATGTGTCTAATAATATCAACTTCGCTACAGGGTTATTGGGAGATTTAAGTTAAAGTAATAGACATGAAAGTACTTGACACACCATATAAGTAGAATATGATGATTACTAATCCCTCCCCTTTTAGCCATATTATTACAAATATCCTACCTGTCAGGAATGGTTTAAAACAAAAACCTGTCTGACTACAGAGGGCTAGGGGCTGCCCAAGAAGACCTCCAAAGAGCCCTTCTAGCATAAAGGACTCTTTCACTTTGGAGGCAAACTCTAAAAATGTGATTAGATTTCTAGTTGGCTAGATAATATGAAACCATGCACAACAGTTAGATACATATATATTCCTGCATTATTTTAAATGCTTTCTCTCTTAGGAGAGATGGGGATTTCCTCCAAGAAGCAGAACCCTATGGGGAGGCAGAACACAACAGGAGTACCTATACTACCTTATTCTGTTCAAAGGCTGCCTGATTTTCCTTCCTTGTTCTGGACTCTCCCTTGCCATTTTTTCCAGTTATGTCCCACCAACATACACAAGTTTCCGCTCCTCAACACAACCCACCAAGACCTCCAAACTCCCTCCGATGGTATCCGGAAGATCACAAGCTGGGTCTGCAAACTAGCTCATTAGATTCACCTGGGATAAGTTTTAAAATGCAGATTCCCTGGCCTCACCCAGAGATTCTGATTTATTAGGTCAGAAGTAGTGCCCGGCATCAGAAGTTAAGAGTCTCAGATAATTCCAAGGCCCAGCCAGATTTGGAAGCCCCTGGCATAGATTATAGCTCCCCAAGCCAATCAGCTTCTCATGGGCTGGTGTTCATATGACTACAGGATGCCTGATGGAAGGGAAACACAGCAAGTAAAGAGTAACTGCAGAGACATCTGGGCCACTGGGCCTGGTGAATGGCTCTCCAGGGTTGAACACAGCCCACCTCCACAAAAGATCGATGATGCAGTCAGTATTGCTACTTCCTTCAAATCACTCTGCACCCTGGCCTCCCCTATTTGTAAAGTAGGGCAGGGATTATGCCGGCTCTCCTCTACCTAGAATCATCACTACCCACCATCACATACACTATTGTGCACTAAAGTAATGTCCACAGGATGAGGAACATATCTTTGTATTCTGAAAACCTGGGTTCAAGATCTAGCTCTACCAAGAACAAGCCATGAGCTCTCAAATCTCCCCACTTGTGACATGGGCATAATGATGCCACCCTGGCAGGAGTGTTGTGCAGTGCTTAATGAGGTGTCTCCCAAACTTCACTGATCAAAAGAATCACTTGTGGCACTAGTCAAAAAACCCAGATTCCTGGATGCCACTTCAAGTTTATTGAAACAGACTCTCCAGAGGAGGGGCTTGGGAATTAGTAGTTTAGCAAGTGCCCCAGGTGATTCTTCCCATCTGAAAAGTTGAAAGAAACATCATCTTGCACAGACGTTGTTGAGATGAGAGCACAGGACCGAAAGTCTGGTCCTCGGAAATGCTTTCCAGCCCAGAGATCCCCATGACAGAGACCTTGAGGTTAGGACCCTCTCTCTGTGAACAGGAGAAGGAGGTGGAAACTTTGGAATTCTAATCAGACAGCTAAGTGTGTCAAGCCCTCAGGCTTTTGTCCAGAGTCTTCAACCATCCTCCCTTCTAGTTAAGAATCAGACAGTGGGAGGAAACAGCCAGTGCAGATACCTCAGGAGCCAAAACACATTGATCAAAATGCTCTAATTAGGGCCCCAAAACTCTCTTGAGTTCTCTGCCTCTTAAACACTCCACATTCACTGTTTCCTGGGAGAACTTTCAGGCAAGGAGTAGATCTTAAATAATGCTCTCACTTTCCTTCATGTTCTGGAAACTTGGGGAACAGAAGAGGCACGAGGAGAGGATGCTGCATTTACATGCAGATGTAAGCAGGTTGGAAGGATGAGGGCGGGAGTCTAGGATAGGTATGACTAGCAAGGGTGCACTGGAACCAGCTCGCACTAAGGCTGATCATGCACATCTCTTCCCAACTCCTGCCTCAAGTACTTTGTGTTAGTAGCTTGAAATCAGCCATGGTATATTTACACCATGGGAATTGGCAAACAGTACAAATCATGGCTTTGCCAGAGAGTTGTTAAACACTTATGAGCACACCACTGGGCATGAGAAACATGCAAGATAAACATCCTTAAACCCATTTTACTAATGAGGAAACTGACTCTCAAAGAAAAGAAGCAAATGCCATCTTCTAGCTGCATGACCTTGACCAAGAACCAGGTCTGGCTAGCTACAAATCCCTGGCTCTCCCTATCAGCACCCCCAGGTAATAGGAGGTCCTTACTGTCAGCCAAAAGGTGGCTGACCCATAGGGCTCCCCCACCAGCTAAAGGACAAACAAGGGCACCTAATTGTGCCTGGTGCACCACCAAGGAAAGCTGAGGATAAAGGGCTCAGGACTGAGACATGAAGGCAACAAGAGACAGTGCCATCCCCGCCAGAGGAAGGAGGCTGGAGTAAGGCAGGGAGTGGGCTGGAAAGCCACAGTAGAAAGCACAGCACATTCTTAAGGTCTCTTCACAAATACCTGACAGACAGCCTGGGCTCTGGAGGGAGTCCCTGGGGCATTACAAGTCCCTAGACCTCTTGAAGCCTCAGTTTCCCTATAAGTAAAATGTAAGTAATATTATAATACCTACCTCACAGGATTGTTGTAAGGATGACATTATTTCCTTTACTAATAGAAAAGCACCTGGCTTGGTACCTAGCATGTAGTAGATGTTTGATAAATTTTAGTTCCTTTCTCCTGCAACCAATCCAGATTCTTCCAGGGCCTCTGGCTCACCTGTATACAATAATAATCCTAGCCCCATATGCATAGTGCTCCACAGTTTAAAAGACACTTGCCCACATGCATTCTTTCACTGAATTTAACCCTGCACGAAAGGCAGAGCAGAGACAAGTACTATTTTACAGAAGGGAGAAATGGAGGCTCAGTGAGGTAAAAAGCAACATGCTCAAGTTGAAGGAGACAGAACTAGAACCCCAGTCTCCTCAACTACTAGTACACTGTTCTTTGCCCTTCCAAGTTTCTCTTATTTCAGGTTACAAGAAAATCCTTCCAAAGGCTTGCCTATTATCATTTATTTTATCCAAGAAATCAAATGGCCTCTGGCCTCCTAGCTCTGTCGTAGGGTACTACAAGAGGGGGTCTCCTTGGGATGGGAGAAGAGCAAGGCAGTACAGGGTAGGCACAGTCCTTCTTGAGGTAGAGGGAACTACATCATCAGCTGGGGGCAACCAGCCAAGAACAGTGGACAAGGAATTGGGTCTGGTCCCAGTAAACTTGGGATACTCCCTTCCCCTTCTAGGTCTGAGTGTTCCCAACTGTAATAGGTAGGTCTTGCTCAGTGGTTTTCAACTTTATTACTATTTTGGCAGCTTCCTGCCTCCTCATTCTCTCACAAAGAAAATCATACAAAATTTCAAGATATGAAGGAAGGCAGGGTGTGGCTCACACCTGTAATCTCAGCACTTTGGGAGGCTGAGGCAGGAGGATCACTTGAGCCCAGGAGTTTGAGACCAGCCTGGGCAACATAGTAAGACCCTGTCTCTACAAACAAATAAGAAAAATAGCCAGGCATGGTAGCACACACCCGCAGTCCCAGCTCCTTGGGAGGCTGAGGCAGGAGGATCTCTTGAGTCCAGGAGTTTGAGGCTGCAGTGAGCTGTGATTGTGCTACTGCACTCCAGCCTAGGTGACAGAGGGAGAGCCTGTCTCAAAAAAAAAAAGAAGGACGTAAAAGTAGAGCTGTTCTGATCAAAAGGAGGTTGCAGCTCACCAGGCAGCTCAGCCAAATAGTTTGCAACCCTCTGGACTAGCAGCATGGGGGGAGGGAGAGAGCTCCAGGTCTGACCTTCTACAATTCTACTCATCTTAGCTCTGCCACAGATTCCTTATAGGACTTTTAGGACTCTCTAGGCTGCCGTTTCCCCATCTGTAACGTGAGGTGGTTGGGCTAGTTGGCCTCTAAAGGCCCTTTCAGCAATGTGATTTCAGGAAAAGAATGCCTAGCTATCGCCATGGTAGAGAACTATGAAGAGACCAGCATGAGCAAAGCCACATTCCTATGCCCCAGAGAGCCTCTCAGACTCTGGTGACTCGGAACTGAACTCTTCAGGCAGTTCCTCAAGCACTGGGTGAATGGCGGCTGGGCGGGTGGGCAGACAGGCAGGAAGGCAGGCGCCCCACCCTCCCTTGCACAGGAAGCTAGCTACATCCTCTTTTCCCCACCCCAGGCAGCACATCTCCAAAGGTCCCCAAGAGAAGCAGTGGGGGCAGGGAAAAAAGGACGATGGGGCCTGAAAGGAAGCTGAACATGCAAATCACCTCAGGGTGCTAAGGAACCATTGGGGGGAGGGAAACAACTAGGGCCCTAGGAAAGAGCAGCAAAGTAGTCCCATTCTCTACTGGGGCCTAGCTCCCCAATAAAACCTTGCCAAAATGGCCCATAGCTACAGGCCGTCACAAGGAGTCACAAGGCATGGGCTGGTACAGTGAGCGCCCTGCGTCCACCTACTCCACTGCACTGAGTTTCTGTAGGCCAAAGAGCTGGCCCTCTTACAGACAAGTGTACCTAAGAAAAGTACAATCTTTCTTAGGATAAGAACATAGACGTGCCACGGGTAGGGGTGGGGTGAACATATGAGTGAACACTCAAGAATACAGAGGCTCTTCATGCCTCTCAAAGCCAAGGAGGCAGGCACCAATCCTCATGGCCACACCGTCAGCCCATTTTCCCGTGCCCACCCCCATACCCTGTGACTGAGGCCCACCCCTCCCCACATCCTGTTCTCAGAGAACAGGAGGCTGCCTGGGGAAAGATAATGTCATTACCACACTTCCCCTCCCTGGAGGAGGCTTTGGTTGACTGGGGAGGGAGCTGGAGTTCTCTGCCTGACCAGGCTGAATAATTTGCAGTAAATCTTCCAGTTTCACAGACAAGGACAGGAAAGGTGACTAGCTAACAACACTAGGAGCACCTTCCACCTTTAGAGAATCCATGCCTAGAGATAGATGATGATGGTCCAAAGCACTTCTGGGGAAATGAATTTTCTGGAAAAACACAAATTGGCAGCTTCTCCTACAGTTGGAGACTGGAAGACTACATGCCAATGGTCTTCCTTGATTAACGAACCAGATGTAAAAATAAAATAAAATTATATTTTAAAAAGGCTTCCAAATGTCACTCAGTCTCACTACACATGGGTTTTAGATGCCAGCATCAGCATTACAGCTAAGCAGCATGATTTAATAGGCCTAGAGTGGCTTCAGCCACTTCAGAAAATAAAATTATTTCAGATCCATAGGAACAGCTCTCCTGACAAACTTTAAAGAGGAAGGGGCAGCAAGGGGGTACCACAGCCTGAACCCACTCATTGTTGAATCTCCCTTCACTCCTCTCTAACCAGATGACTCCCTGGCTCCCCCTTGTCTTCCTTTCCCAGCCTGTAAATATAGCAAAGAATGTGACTGAACATTCCATCTGAATATTCAGGGAGGGCCTCCTTACTCATCCGGGAAGAGAAGTTGGAAGGCAGATGTCATTCCAAGGCACTGCCTCACTAAGTGCAGACCTTCAATGTGGCAGGGCTTTTTTGGGGGACTTTGGCCAGCCACCCCTAAGCAGGATATCCCCCGTCCCACCCAGTCTGTTGCTCCTTGACACCTAATCTTACAGCCTAATCCAACTCTTGTCCCCATCAAGGAACAAGGTTTATCACATTGGCCTTAAGAAAATACCAACTCTTGAAAATACCTACCTCCAGTGGATGTGCTGAATGCCGAAGGGTGGCTTCATAACCTTCCCTAGGTGCCTGTGTTTATAGCCAATATCTCACAGCCTTCATTTTTGTTATGGCCACCTTCCTGGAAGCAGAGGTATAAAGAGCCCAAATAATGCTCTCGGGCTCTGTGGATCTATGATTGTTTTGGAAAAGTCCTTTGTTGGGGGCAGGAGGAGGATTGATAAGAGAACACATGGCATCCAGCTTATTAGTTTTGGTCCCTACACAACTTGAGATAACTTTTCTAAAAGCTGGCTTTGTTTTTTTGAGTTGATAAAGCCACATCTTGCCCCCCAAACCACAAGCTCAGCTACCAATTTACTGAGACCAGTAAAAACTGTTTAACCCATCCAGCAACAATACCAGGTTTTTTTAGCACCCCTACCACCACAAACATATAATCTTCACCACCACTAATGTTGAGGTGAGCATGCATGAACCCACTCAGCCCCATACACACATACACATATCAATTCTTTCGAGAGAGTAAGTACCCTCCCAATTCCCCCAACTTTGGTCTAGTTTCTTCAGATAGCAACAGTAAAGATGCCCACCAGAATCTCTACAGAAATTACTCAGCAGCCTCCCTAATGGCCCAGGCAATATACCTTGTTCCATAATCCAAAGCAAACCCTACAAATCTACCTACAATTCTAGTAAGACCTGGAAAAGCGAATAAGGCTACCTCTTACCCACCTCAGGTGTTTCAGAAAGGACCTACACCCCTGACACAGACATATATACACACATACTGGACACACTGATTCCATATCCACCACGTTATCAGACATCCATTATGGAGCAGCCTTTGCAATAGTTCTAATGTCTGTGTGCTGTGTGTGTATAAGAGAGTGAATGAGCATGTGAGAGTATTTTTTGTCAGACAGAAGCGACTGGCAGACAAGTGAATGGGCAATTACCATTCTATACAGCAAGGGCAGTATAGGATACTGAGATAATCAGAGGAGATTGTGGAAATAGAAAGAAAGGGCATCCTGGCCGTAATGGAGAAGGTGGAGAAACAAGGGGAGGTGAAAAGGCAGAAGGCGTCTTGAGAAAAAGCTAAACTTTCCCAAAGGATAAATGAGAATGTCACCGGAAAAAGATGGAAGGGAAAGGGGAGCTCATGGAGTTCTGGGTAGAGACAGCATGTGTAAGACACAGAGGCAGGAAACACAATGTATGCCTTCCAAATGCCACACAGAAACATAGGACAAGCGAAAACCTCCCAAAGGCATGAGGTTAAAGATCCTCTTTCCTCAGCTCCCTGACCCTCTTCCCAGAATCTATCAGAAGAGAATGAATTAGAGACCTTCCTGCCACCTTGCTATTAGGTGCCAGCTCAACAGATTTGGGGGAGAGGTGCGCCACAGGCACAAACAGAAATACCTGAAGACAAAGCCAGACAAAGTGGCCTGATGTTCAAGATACAGGTAGGAAGCTGACTCTGTTCACACAGCCCCAGTGACATACTACCTTAGCTTAATAAGCACTCCCCACTCTAGCTCCCACAGACCTCGGGGGAATGGCTCTTCAGAACTTGAGGGAGCCCACTACAATACACTTTCAACCCATGGGGAAAACCTGTCCACCTATAGATAGACCTGGAAGGGCAACCAGACTAAGATCTCCCTGCACCCACACTACACCACACACACACATACATACATACCACACACACACACACACACACACACACACACAAAGAGGAAGTGAAAGCTACCATCACAGCAAAGGCCTGGGGTGGGCCCCAGCCAAGGCCGCCTGGCTTCTGCAAAGGGGCGGGGACCCACTGATTTCACAAACTGTTTTGCCCTCTTGAGTAAGGGTTCCTCTAATCATTTTCTCCTCTGCACATCCTCCATTCTCCCCACCCCATAACCATCCTTTCTACCCTGGGTCTCATACAGCTCCTCTCCTTTTCCCCTACTCCCTCATCCTGGGACTTTCAAGACTCCCCAGAGCTAGGGTTCCTCTTTATAAAGCAACAGAAACACCCACACAGATTCTCAGACTATTCCCTGCCAATGAACTGCAGCGGAAGGCACAGTGGGGTTCACCACAAACTAGGCCAGTCATCAGCATCACTGTTTCAAATATCAGTTTCCTCATCTATCAAAAAAAAAGAAAAAATACAGAGATAGCACAGCCCAGGGGGCACACTTACAAATTAAAGGCAGAGCTTGAGTCCTAGAATTCTTTGATCTCAAATAATGAAAAAGGTCAAAATATGATGAAAGAGATTTAGTGAAATAGGACATTTATCAAGCACCTTCAATATTGCCAGATACCCTACCAAACATACTCTCACACTCTTGAGCTCTTTTAACTCTTATAAATTCCAGTGAAGTGGGTATCATTCCTATCCCCCATTTTAGAAATGGGGAAACCAACATTTAGAGAAGTTAAATGCCTTACCCAAGGTAATACAGCTATACATAATGGTTGAAAATAATTCTAATAATTGGCCTACATCCTTTATCTTATGGCTACCACCCTCCCTGCTCTTGGGTCACCTTGAGCAATGCTGACCAGACCCTGGCCCCAAAAAAGTCACAGAAAGACCTGAGGCAACTCTACTTGGGATGCTGACCATTAATTGTCACCAGAAAACCATTTAAGCCAACCTCACTCACTGACTACCCACAAAGATGCTTCAGTCCTTAAAGGGCAGAAGCATCTTTGTACATTCCTCACACACCTATTATGCTACTAGGGGTAGAGGTGTAGAACTTTGGGAGCATTAGGGAAGGGGAGAGGATAATCAGCCCTGGTAAGTGTTGCTCACCCCTTTGGGCCCTGAGTATTACCCCTGGTCAGAAAGCCCAGTGGTTGAGTCTCCCAAGCCTAGTAGCCTGGAGCTGGGTGGGCATCTATGATCCTAGGTGTGTTTGGGGAAGGCAAGCACAGCAGCAGGGAAAAGAGAAGGCATTCCAGAGAAGACCTGGGGCAACTCCTCTTAGAATCCTGACCTTTCCAGGGGAGTGACTTAGCATTGGCACCATACTCTCTCCACTCCAGGATTCCCAAAGACCTGGCATGAATGGGTATGGGTGCCCAAATAGGCATGCACCCATGTAAATACACAATAGCTAATATAGTGCAAGGGATGTAAGGGCTACAGATGGAGCTGGGAATGCCTCATTGGCTGGGTTAGTCTATCACTGCAGCTACACTGTAGTATCACTCCCATAACTCCAAACAGTCTCAGTATCTTGCTCCAAAAGTACCCAAGATTCCCTCTGTCCAGGCGTGATCCCACAAGAACACAAAGGAGGCACCTTCTCAAAAAGCCAGTTTTGATTTAGGAGGCTCAACAAAGCCAGGGATGAAGTGTAGGGGAAGGAACAGGAAGAGCTGGTCCCAGCTCTAGAATCTCCTATTGAATACAGATTTGGACTTTTGTGTTTGTGTTTTCAAATCTCTTTAATGACTATCAACAGCAGCTGTGTACTTACTAGATTTGGCACCATCTGGCATGAAAATCAAAGTTTTACGAAAGAACCGTGAGCTGGAGGAAAGCATCATCTAACAGGTTCTTTCCACTCCAAGAAGGATACAATTTTATTTTTAACCACAGGTGGCTAGAACCCCAAGTGTACACCAGAAGGAGACAGAGTGGCTTGGTTAGTTAGTAACCAACATGGAAGGGATTTATGATTTGCTACAAGCAGCCCAATCATAAACTAGGATTCAAAGGATTCAAGTGTGTCTGGCTCAGGAAAGAGGTGACTATGAAGGAGTAATGAGTATATAAGAAATGAGTATACAGTAAATTGGTAGTCTAAAGCATAGACTACCAGGGGTTGACAAACTGTTTCTATGAGCCAAATATGGTCTCTGTTACATATTCTTTTTACTTTTTTAAACCATGTTTTTTTAAAAAATGTTAAAACCTATTCATACAGTATATACAAAAGCAGGCCCCATGGGCAAGTTTGCCAATTCCTAGATTAGATCAAATATTGGTAGGCTGATAACTCCACTGACTATCTGCAAAACCTCAAACCTGGACTAATAGCTCTCTTTATATTCTACTTTCTGTAGAAGATGGGCAGCAAGGGTCTTATCTGAAAGTTAGCCAAAGATAACTGGCCCACACACCAAATAATCATACATAGTAGCCTACTCCCTTCCTATACAAAGGCATTGGAGGAAAATAAATAATAAGTTTAGATTACTAACCATCTTCCCCAAAAGCTCATTCATATACCAAGAAGGCCCTGGGCCAAGCTGATCCCCCAGATAGCAGGCCCCAGGCCAGGGGCTGAGCCATGGAGTGCCTGGCCATCAGGCCTCTGGCTCAAACCCTTGACCTCAGAGAGCAAGAGGCATGTGAGAAGAAAGAAATAAGCAAGAAGGGGCCCCCTCCTAGCTGGTTTATTAAGGACTCAAGAAACAAAAGGACATACATGGCTTGCTTCTCTCCCTATACCCTCAAAAAAGGTTGGGAGAACAAAAAGAAATGAAGTTGGAGATGCCAAACTCAGTGGAAGAGAAAGGCTAAAAATGAAACTAATACCAATTACAAAGCTCCAAGGCTAAAGACCTCCATTAGTGGTCAACACTACACTCAGGCCTTTCTCTTCTGGACTAGGTCTAGGATGTTCATGATGTGGTTGGCCCTTCTCTCAAAAGTGGTGAGAAGAAACAACTATTCAGGAGTCTACCGTCTAACCTCACACTCTGGCTCTTTATACTTGCCCCTCCTGTAGAAAAAGAAAAGAAAGAAAAATATGTGTATGTGAAAGTATGTGTACCCAAAAAGTCAACTACTGCTAAGAACTGTGGGCAGGCTTCTGGATACAAGGGGTGCCACAGACAGCAACCCTTAGATGCAGCCCTTTCCTCTTTCCTTAGCTTCCACAGTCTTCAGCCAGGAGATAGAGCGCTTCTAGGGAATCTAACCTGACTCAAGGAAGAGGACAGGAGAAGAAATGGCTTCAAACCAATTCAGCAGCTATTGAACTCCTGCAAAGTGTGGGGGCATTTTATTGTGTACTGGGAATACAGAGATTAGGACAAGCCCTTACTTCAAGGTGTTCCCCATCTAGTAGGGAAAAGACATAATTCTCGGACGTCACAGAACGAAGTTTGTAGTATACCTACCCTAAAGCTCCCAGTCACCTTTCTCCCCAAAGAAAAAGTTCCTTTTGAGACTGGTAAGAGAAAAAAAACTCAAAGTGTCTCCCTGGTGCTGCTTGGTTCCCTCCATTAAGCACCTTCCCATGCCCCTGGGAGGACTTGGAACAAAGCCCCCTTTCCTACCATAGGAGGAGCTTATTCTCTAATTGGGGTGCCACACATAAAACAGTGGGGACATAATCAAAGATCACACTGTGATACGGTGTTCCAGGACATGTGGGAGAGCTTGATGTACTCTGAAACGATAAGAGCAGCAGGGGCTGTGGCTGGGGCATAGAAGAGGCTGCTCTATGGCTGGTCTCACTCCCTAGTCAGGTGTAAAGGCCATCCAGCTGAAGCAGGAAGCAGAAAACAAGCAGTCCTCAGTTCTCAAGCACCCTGCTTTGGACACAGGACAGGGCCCCAGCTCAGCACTTCCACATGGGGAGTGAAGTCACCAGGTCCTTGGGCTCTTACTCACCAACTCCCTGTAATGTTCCCACTAACTGAATGCCTTGGTGCCCACAGCATTACTCACCTCCCATCCTGTCCTATCCTTCCCCCCTCCCCCGACCACTGGTCTACACATGCCCAGACAGTGAACTCACTCTCTAAAAAGGGCTGCTCACCTCCCTTGGGTCCAGTTAGTTACTTCAAACCTCACCCCTTCTTCCAGCACTTGTGGGTTGGGGGACATTACTCCTATCTCCTCCAGGCCCTCTGGCCAAGTTTAGAGGATGCCCAATTGAGCTGTCAGGGCCACCTTTACCTCAAGCTACTAGAGTAGAGTGGAAAGAGCACTGGGCCAAGTCTCAGCTCAGCTCAGCTGTATCCATGCCACGTGGGCATGGGCATGGGTCTCCCTCCCCTTTCTCATGTTCAGTTTTCTTGTACATAACAAGGAGAGGCTTCCATTAGAGATGTAGTTATCAACCTTTGCCCAATGTTAGAATCCCCTAGGGGAGCTCTTTAAAAATACTTATGTCCAAAGCCCTAACCCAGACCAATTAATCAGAGTCTATATGTTTCTACAAACTAGCCAAGACCAATTGCACAGGCAAGCTAGACTTCCCTGGACACACCCTGGCCAAGGTGGATCAGAACACAGGGAGCCTAGCTGGCTCCATGTAAAACTCAGCCCCCTACTATAAGAAGGGCAGCTCTAACAATTAACATTCAGCTTCATTTTAGCCCCTAGGGTCCTGAGTTCAAATTCCCCTTTTCTAAACCTTCCTTCAAGTCTGCAAGAAAAAAATTAAAATGTATCAGCACTAGCAAATCCAACCCCATATGCTTTGACATCAAGCAATCATTACAACTTTTCCTTCCTCTAAAGGACCAGGCCTATCTGCCATTATCAACTTAGTTTATTCATTTGCCACACATGGTCCCTATGGCCCAACTTTAAGAACGTCCCACTCTACACACAGAGGGAATAGTGACAAGGGGGAGCAGCTCTCTCCTTGCCTCCACAGCTTTTGGCTGCTCTAGTGACACATTCCCATGTGACAGTGTCACATTCCTGAGGGCTTATCAACTGCTTGTGACCAGGAACTACCTAGCCAGGGACTATGCTAAACCATCTACCCCATGATGTCAGTCTATCGCCTGTTTCTGGTGGGTTCCCTAAGAACTACCTCTCCAGAGTACCTCTTCTGTCCTCACCCACATCAGGCCTGGACTGATGCCTGCTACCCTCACCTGCCTACCCCTCTACCCAGCTGTGCTCCTGAACACTCCCAAGTCCCTTCTATAAAGGTCTCCCCTCCAAAATCCAGGCAAAGCTGGCCACTTTCAATTTTTCAGAGCCAGTAGATTTGCCCATTTGGCTCAGTTCCCACAGAATGAAACCACTTCTGAGATATGTGCCACCATCTCTCTACCCACGTTGGGGCAGACCAGCCTCCACTGTTAGGGGAGTGTAACATTTCTGAATAAATCACAGACTGTCAGAGCAGGAATAGCCCTCGGAAATTAGCCAAATCAACCCTTTGTGGAACAGATTATGACCCAGAAAGGGACAAGGGCTTGGCCAAGATTGGCCTGGGAAGCTAGCAGCAGGGCCCAGACTAAACCACAGCTCATCAAACTCCAAAAGAGTACCCTGTCCACAATTCCTCAATACTCTCTCCTCTCAACAAGAAGTTGGATCAACGTTCTTGCTCTTACCAAGATACAAACAAGACCCTACGTTAGCTAGGTCTAAGCAGACCCCAAACAATTCTCACTTGCTAACAAGTAACTCCTATGTGTTCAGGAACATGGCAGATCCAAGTAAGATATTGGCTCAACCGGGTGTAAAGTACTACTAGCCTTGAAGGCAATAGTCTGACACGAGCAAGAAGGGTAACACAGGAAGCCAGCTGCAAAACAAGAGTCAGGCCAGGCCCTGACCAGGCAGAACACAAACAACGTAGCAGGTGGCCATCCCCACGCAGCCCCCAACTGCTAGAATTCTCTCTAAACTTTATTCTTGACTCATGATCTTTTAGAAGAGAGACTGAAGAGATGTTAGGTAACTACTAGAATAGAGGAAGGGCCAAACATTTAAAGCTGAAACTTCCTTTCTAGCCTCAGAACTCTGGCCTAACCATGACCAGAGCTTAAGTCCAGGCCTTTATGAAACACTTGTTTTCCCTCTTCACACCCCACCTTGTGCATAGTCTAAAATCAGTCTTCTATCTCCCACTCAAGTCCTGTCTCCACTACTCATTGCAGAGTCATTTAATCTCTTTGAGCCTCAGTTTCCCCATATAAAAAAGTAGGGATAATAATTCCTAACTTGCCAACTGGGGAGAGTTGATAAATATCAAACAACATAATAATAGCAATAAAAAGGGGCTTTCCAACTAGGAAGCATATAACAAATGTAGACAATTATCACTATTTGGACACTAGAAGAAAATTACAGGGCAATGCCAGCCAACCTCTAAAGGGATTCCTTCAATTCACACCTGACTGAGCTGTTTCAAATACGGAACTACTTGGAAAGCAGGCAGCTATCCCCTAAACTTAGAACTCCTTCCCAGCTTTCTAACTCTACAATTTCCTTTTCTAGGGTGCTAAAACAGCTAAAGTTTCCAGAGGAAATTTCCCAGAGAGGTCCCTGGTGGCTCTTTCAAGATTTTCTTTAGCCTTGGCTCTTCCCACCAAAGGTCGAATCCCAGTAGAATGTGGAGAAGGAAGAACTACTCAAACCCTCCCCAGAATAACAGCCCATGCAGAACACTCTCACATATGGTCTTCTCTACCTCAAATCTTTGAAAGGTTGCCTCCTTCTCAATCCCAGCGTCATAAATTTGCTACCCCTACCTGAGTTCACAGCCTAGAGGGATTGTCAGCTACGACGTGCAAATGATCTGAGAAGAAGATGCCTATCACTTTCCTAGGTCCAGAGGGCAAAGTTCACTATTTTCCTTGTAGCTAAGGTCAGTTATCCACATTAACATAAGAGTAACACCCTATGGATTACCCAGCAACAGCAATGTAACCACTTCACTTGGGAATTTTGGGGGGCATGTTTACCTAACTAATTACTAACTATTATTTGGACTATCAGAAGAGCTTGCATTCCTTGAGCTCACATGGCTTAGAAAAGGCCGACCACAGGTAGCAGGGAGAAGAAAGTTTTGTTACGGATAGTTGAGAGCTGATTATATGGCAATGCCTCATTGGTCCTAAATGATCTATAAATGAGCTATTCCACAAAAGTGAACTTTTCCTGATAACCGAGGCCTACCCTTTTAAGGATCATAACCTTTCTTAATAGTGAGCTGAAAGTCTTTCATCTACTGACACACTCTACTGCTTTTGTCCACAGAGGCTATTAAAGCGTGACTTAAACTTCTCTGAGCACTTGAATCCTGTACACTTGATTTGCTAAAGAACTAACATTTGAGGGCTTTCCAATGTTACCTTATCCAGGTTTCCCACCAACTCTGAGACTAGCATTACCAATGGGAGAAGGGGAGGCTCGCGGAGGCTAAGGGACTTCCCCAGGGTCACACAACCAGTGAGCATTGAAACATAGATCTTCCTACAAGCCTAGCCTATAACAAATGCCTGGAGATACTTTGGATCCATGCCTTCTCAAGTAGCAAAAAAAAATTCTTTAAAATGTCATTCCCTTTCCATTTTTGGAGACTGATCTCAGAACTTTGCTTTCCCTGCCCCACAAAGATTCAGAAAGCTCCAATCACTCAGAGTCCACAGGCAGCTTCCTGTTTGTCTGAAGGGGAAGGCAAAAATGCCTAAAGTGGCCGGTAGCCCTGGCCCAGTCAGGGTCAACCTCTGGTGGCAGAGGCTCCAGGATTAAAGGCTGAGCAAGTAGAAGCTGTGCTCCACCCACTGTGGAAGTCTGGGAACAAAGAAGACAAGAGAAGGGTAGGGCCTGCCATGAGTGGGCAGAAGAGAGCCAGCATTTCTGGTAATTCTGCTTCTGTTTCTCCTTTTCTGGCCTGGCTCACCATGATCAATACCCTCAAGTTAGAAAGCTTCTAAGACCAGGACCAGCAGATACAAGACTAGAATTTTTTTTCAAAATATATCATGTGTTTATTTGTATTTCACAAATCACTATCTTTCTGAACTCTTCAACTGGGTAGCTCAGCTATAGCTAAGCACTCTGCAAAAGTCCATTTTTCCATCACCTGGACAAGATCCCTGGCGTGTATAATTGGGGAGGATTCTAATCCCGCTTCACTGATGATTGACAGGCCCTCCCACTGCCCTTCTTTGGGGAAGATTGGAAAGGCATGTGCTCCCCACCAACACACACACATATACACGCACACAGCTTCTTTCCTTCACCTCAGACAACTCCAGCAGAGGTCTTCTGGGGAGCAGGGTTCTTAGTCAGGTACTGTCTGGAATCAAACTACCCCAAACTGGCAAAACCACAGAACAGAGAGGGGAC
Source organism: Daubentonia madagascariensis (assembly GCA_023783475.1). Classification (NCBI taxonomy): domain Eukaryota; kingdom Metazoa; phylum Chordata; class Mammalia; order Primates; family Daubentoniidae; genus Daubentonia; species Daubentonia madagascariensis. The sequence continues at coordinate 1,027,620 of JAKFHU010002592.1, forward strand.
CACATTAAGCACAGGAAAGTGGTTTATCCTACCACCAATCACTCCACTAAGATCATTTAGATACAGGTGAAATCACAGTAATCTCTACAGGTGGGGCCTACTGAGCTTGGAAAGGAGAGCAGCTCTTATCATCCTTCATCCCAACAGAAGGGTCCACAAATCCCACCTTCTTCAGAAAGCCTTCCCTCTCAGGCAGGCAAGCCCTCACAATGTTCTCTTTATTTTCCACTTGATGAAGAGGATGGACCCTTTATTTGTGTTGATTTTAAGTGTTCCATCCATTTGTTAATTTGCTTATTAATGAGCCCATACAGACTAAAATGTGATTTGACATAAAAAGATGGCCACCACATACTAAGTTAAGAAACCAAGTTGCAGACCAATACGGATTTGCATTATGTGTGTTTAAAGGTATATGTATATAAATGCATCCAAACAGAGTCTATGTTCACATAACTAACTGGTTAATGGTGTTTCTCTCTGGAGAGTAGAGTCAGGGGCAGAAGACAGGGGACTTTATATTTTTCAGTGCTGTCTCATTTCTTAAAGCAAATATGTATTGGTTTCAAAATGAAAAAGTTAATCCAAAATTCTAAAATAAATAAAGTCCACCTTTATTTAAGTGTGCCATACCAAACAGCAGAAGACTGTATCTGTTATTCCTTGTATGGTGTCTAGCTCAGCACTGAAAAAACAGATGGAAAAAGTCCTTTGAAGACAAGGTGACCTTCAGAGGCTCTCTTATTTTTAGGGCAATCTTACCTAGTAAGCCCAAACCTATACCTTTCAAACGCTGGCGACACCCCTCTCTCATGAGTGGGTGGGAGGAAAAGTCCTCCTATTGCCCCTGAAATTAGCCTACCTTAACCAAAACATGCCCAAATCTGCAAAGATAGGCAGCTCTGGGTCCTATGGCAGCCTGGGTGGGCAACAGCAGTTAACAGCAGGAGTGGACAGCCAGTAGGTGCCCGCTCCAACATGACGATCTCCAGGACTTCCCTGCTATCCTCCCTGATCCGTGCCTGGCTCTGCCCATCCCTGAGCACAGGGGCCAACCCAATTCCCAAACTTCAGGGGCACAATCCTCTCAGGATTAGATTACACAATGCAGCCCTTCCTGCTGGCTATGCCATAATGAGCAGCACACATACAAAAAAATTAAAACTGGGTAATGCCTCAAATATGTACTCTACAGCCAAACTCTGGGCTGCTTTACAAAGGCGTATAGAAATGCTTGCATGGCTGCCTGTTAGAATCCACTGAAAGCTTTGATTCAAATATTCCCCCTTGGCATGAACACTACTCTATTGTGTGAAGACATGGGAAAAGGGAGTGGAAATTGGCTGTGAACAAGCTGGCCACTCACAGATAAACAGGCTCTCCAAGGTGCGCAAGAGGGACAATGCCTTCCCATTCCCTGGCACTAGTCTGCTCCACTCAGCCAGGGCCCAGCTAGGTTCACATTAGGTAGTTTCTAACGGACCACTGGAATTGTTGTTTGGCTCTCTGGTAGACGTGGCTAAAGGTGTCTGAAGAAGATGATTCCAACTTGACACTAGTAGCTATTAACATATCTATTCAACAAATATTTGTTGAGCACCTACTCTATGCCAGGTATTGTGTTAGGTACTGGGGATACAATGGGTAGTGGGAAACCATCTCTGTTCTCATGAAGCTTACATTCTAGCGGGCTAGGCTGATATAATGGAAAGAATACACTCTTGAGAGTCTTGGCTTCAAGACCAGCTTCTGCTTCTGACTTACTATGTAACCTTAAGCAAGTCTCTCCCCCTTGTTGACTTACAGTTAATCAATAGATCTTCAACAGGCTCAGGTTATTTGCTTGCTTACAAAACATACAATCCTGAGGTTGACTGGGGGTTTGAAGATGGCCAAGACAGTAGCGAGAAGCCATGGGTAGTATGTGGTGTAAACAGAAGCACACTAGTTCGAGAATCTCCACCCAAAGACCTTGAGTTTGGCTTGGATGGTTCCTCACGAGCTGTTTGCCCAAGACAGGTGAGATGCAGGCCTCTGAAAAATGTATAGTCAGTGACAGACGTGAAGCTGTCCTTCTAACAGTGAATGGCAGGCTTGGGGCCAGGAGACCTGAAACATGCCCAGTTTCACTGCAACTTCTATAAATACTTCTACCTCCAGATAAAGGGATGTTAGGAAAACTTCTGCTCTAGCAGCACTTATTTGAGGCTAAAAAGCTAAGGAGAAGGTGGTACCTCCCACCCTAGCCACTTGTAGCCATTCTTGAGTAGGGCTGTGCTGGGGCCAGTTGCAGCCATACTGCTCAGGTGAGTGGGGATATGGTACTTCCCTGCACACCACCTACTAAAAAGAACCAGGCTATGGGATACCTATGTGGGGCTCAGAGAAACTATCATCTGACATTCTGGGCTCAGAGGCTTGATGGGAATCACATATAGGACAGAACTTTAAGAGGCCAACCGGAAAAAAAAAAAATTCTAAAGTGTCACGGGCCTATCCTCTCTCCTCTGTGCCTCACACCTCACAGAGCACTTTCAGATGCATTAGTGCACTGAATGAATCCTTACCATAATCCTAAGAAGTAAGCTGCTATTACTCTTTCTATTCCAAAGATGAGAAACTATGATCTGGAATGGTCTAAGAAGTTTGCACTAGTGAGTCAAGGCCAGCTAGGCTTTCTCTACACTTACATTCAGGCCTCTCCTCCCTATAGGTGCTAATGTACTCTCCCCTTCTCCAAGGTATATTTTCTCTATTATTAGTGCCTAACATGCCCTACTATCTGCCCATCTGACACTGTTAGATCTCTTGCATACATTTTTACTGCTTCTCTGTTACCATGTCTATTACTGACTAAATGTTCTTCAAAGGTTTTTCCATTCCTAACACCTCTACCTGGAGAATGGACCCTTATTGAGGCAGGGGGAGCTAAAAGCTTTCAAATCCACAAGTTTACCGAAATAGAAAGCCTGGGAGCCCAGATGGCTGCAATATCACATGGTAAGTATCATAACTGAAGTTCTTACAAAATACAGTGGGCACACAGAAGATGGTACAACTAATACTACCTGGGAGTATTTTTAAAAAAAGCTTCCAGTGGAAGTGACACGGAGTTGGTGGAGGTGAAGAAGAGGCACCTGACATTTCAAGCTGAAAGAAAAAGTAGAGGCTAAAGCAGAAAGACAGAAGAGGTATGGCTTTACCACAGTTTTTTAAAAAAGAGGTATGGCTTACTTGGGGAAACTTGATCCCACAAAGCTACAGCATAGCATACATGTGGGAATAAATGGGAGCTGAGTCTGGAGAGGGAGCTAGAATGGGGCCAGGTACCAAATGGCCCTCCCTACATGCCATGCTAAGGGATTTAGATTTTCTCTTGTTCACATTCACTGCAGTGTTATAAAAACTAGCAAATGCTGAGAGTGATCTAAATGCCTCCCAAAAGGGGAATGGTTAAGTAAATTATGGCATGGCCATTGGATAGACTTTTATAAAGCCATTAAAGTGTTCATTTTTAAAATGAAATAGCATTTATTTAAGTTTTTAGTGATATGTTAAAAAGGGGGAAAAGTAGAATTTTTTTTATGTACACTATGATTGCACCATGGAAAACTAAGGTACATATATGAGATGTGACAAGAAATACAAATAACTATTGCTATGTTAAAATGATGGGGTTTTGGACGATTTCTCCCTCTATTTGCTAAACTTTGTCATACGCCATGTTGGGTTTTACAAAAAAGGGAAAATATAAAAATAAAGAACCATTCTTCTGCCATTTGACTCCACATTCCTTCTCCTTCCTCTACCTGCTTGCCTACCCTCCCTCATCAACAACCATTTTGGTCCACCAGCTGCAACTAGCATCCCTAACAACCCATGTGAGTCCCCTAGGAAGAATGAGGAGCTGCTAGCAATGCAGCTGCTTCTAGCAGCAAGCTCCTGTATAGCCCAGAGGCCATTCCAGCTCAATGCTGGGGAAAAATCTTCCTCCCAACAGCATTGCCCAGCTCTACGCAACTAAGCCTTCTCTGGTTAAACAACCCTAGGAACTTGTTTCTAAAGGAAGGAAAACAGATGTCAAGACTTCTATCTTGCCCTTCCTCCAGGGGGCTCAGAGCAGGTGAGGTTCATGTTCACAGCCAACTTCTATGTGGCTGAGATCTGGCCTGGGATCCTTGATTCACAAGCAATAACTTGATGAAATGTCAGTAAAGGAGAGACAAGGAGGAGGAGGAGGAGGAAGGGTAAAAAGAGATCCAGCCAAGGGTACACCATTCCCAGGAACTTGCTTATGCCCTATCAGCCCAGCAGGCCCTCACAGAGAATTCAGAAATCCCTCTCCTTTGATCTATAGGTCTAACACCAAAGGAAGACACATTCACAAAATGCAAGATCACTTGAAAGCCCAACACTTAGTGTGTGGCAATCTCCTTGACTAGAAATTCCTCCCTTTTGTTCCACCCAAGCCCACATCACCTAGTTCTCTCCATCCAAGGGCAACATAGACACCAGTGACTCAGAGGAAGGGGAAGAGGAGCTTAGCAATTTAAGACTCAGTCAAAAGCAATTTCATAGCCCTATGGAGATGGACGTTGTGGGGGAAGGGATAGAGGAAGTCAAACCTCATTTGCAATCAGTTTTGGTTTGTTTCTTGGTCTCCCCCTTCCCTGATGGAAAAATGACCAATCCAAGGCTCTTCTATTCTTCCTTGAGTCACCAATGACCAAAAATAGCCAGCAACTGTAGTCTTCAGGCTAGACTCCAAGGCCCCACCCAAGGCACTCAGTCAACAGTTGTCTCTCCAAGCCAGGATCCCTACAGCAAGCTCTGTGGTAGGTAGATCCAATACCTCCAGAGCAGAGCTCACTGAAATAGAGGGGCTGCTTAGATATTGATTGCTGAGGGAGAAAACAACACCCTCAATGCCATTCTAAAGGGAAGAGGGCAACTTCTTCAAATAGTTACTGCTCTCTGCTCTGTTACAACTCTTTCCAAGAACCCCTTACTATCCTCTTAAAGACTGGAAACAAATAGTCAAAATATCATAAAAAGTCAATGTCTCTATTTTACAGATAAGAAAACTAAGGCTCATAAAAGTGACCTTCCCAAGGTCACACAGGCAGAGAGTAAAAACCAGAGATCCTGATTGAGTCCACTATTCTTTCATTGTACCATTTCTACTAAAAGGCATTTACAAACAACAACAACAACAACAACAAAAAGATATCCAGACAGGTGCCCCAAGCTCTAAGTGTCAAAATCTCAGCTCTTCTAACCTAAGACTAGACAGCTCAGGACTGGGGAGGAGAGACAGAGGGACCTTGGACCCAGCCCACTCAAGAAAGCCAAGTAAGAAGGCTAGGCATACAACAGGCACCCTCACAAAGAACTGGGTTTACCAACTGGAAGGCTTTACCTACTCCAAAGGAATAGTTTTAAATGCTGAGAGCCCTAGCCCCACCCCATCCCCACACTTTGAGACTTTTCAGGCCAAGCAATACCACTCCTAGGCTGTCAGAGATCTAGGTAAGAAGCTGGAGAGGGGTGACCAGGCAGGGTCAAGAGGGCAAAGAGAGATAAGAAAGCAGGGTGGAGAAATCACAGTCATTCCAGAACTCTCCTATCTTCCTCTCTCCTTCCCCACTGCTCCCTGCCTTAGGGCTCTAAACAAGGAGAAAAGAAAAGTTTGCAGGTGGTATTGTATAAACTTGAAGAAGGCGTTCCCTTTACCAAAGTAGAACAGGAGACTAGTTGGGGGGGAGAATTTGAGGGGGGAGAAAATAGCCAAATAAGGCAGACTTGACTGGTAGGGAATCATCAGGAAAAGTTCCAGAAGCTGACGTCGCAGGGAGGAAGCCTTTAGTCATCGGTTTCCTCTGGCAACTGGCCTAAGGCCAGGAGGCAAACTCCCAACCTTAGGAAAATGCCCAGACTATGGCAGAGAGAAAGGCAACTAGGCTAGATTCTTCCCCAGGCCCACGTCAGGCCCTGCTGGAGCAGCTCTCCAAGTATGCAAATCAGAGAAATGTAGTGTAACTCTGAAGCAAAATGGCAGACGTTCCCACCAAGCATATGCTAGATCCACCAGGCACCAAGAGGAATAAGGAACCTGGGGAAGGGGGCCTTGTCCTATTCCGTTTATGCATTTCTGATATTGCTGATATTTTCATGTTGGGGAAAAGGAAGATTCACAGGCAAAGAGGTTATGTGACTTTTGTTCTTAGTAAGGGAATTAGTCAGTCTCCAACAAGTATCTACAAGGATATTTGGAGAGGAGTTTAGCTCACTAAAAACCCTTGAAGATAGCAAAGATTTGTAAAACTTAACTAATGACACCCAAATTGGCTATTACCTTGTCCCCCACCCTCCAACTCCATACCACAGATTAGTAAACCTCAGTTAAAGATTACAACAGGTAAGGAAGAGCCTCTTGGTGTACTTCATCAAACGTCCAGGCTGAGATTTCTGAAAAAGGGGTGGGGTGAGGGTGTGGGGCAGATTAGACCAAGAAAGTAAGATCAGGAACCTTATCTAAACATACTTAACTTGAGAAAAATAAGACTTGATCCCTCCCAGGTATTTAAGGGAGGCTAGGACTAAAGACAGGGAAGGAAATGTTGACCAAGCCTGTCAGGTATGCCTTGTTTCCCCTCCTAGGCCTTGGCCCCTGTCACCTCCCAAACATATACCTGGGAAAAGATTTTTCAGAAAATATTTTGTTTTGTATAACCAGATTCTCACATCTCAACTCTTCTTTCATTAGGCCCTGATCAATACCCTGGCCACACAAAGTATCTATCAAGTTCCCACAAGGTAGAAGGATTGCCAGGGATGGGAAGAAACGTCAATCTTCAAAGTCACTAATCACAGGAACTAACTGGCAAAATAGTACTATTAAGCAGGTGCAGAGTCATTCACTATACCAGTGGCCTGGGAGCTATGTCAATACTCACCTTATGCCACAACAAGTTCATTGAAAAGAGCATCAGATCTAGTGTCTCTGTCATCAGACACAGCCAAAGGCTGTGCTTCAAAAGTGGCCCAAAAGGCTCTTTCTCCAAATTCAAGGTCCAGATGCTGCAGCTGGACCCTGGCCAGAAAAATGCCACACTCCTCCACCTTTCATAACCACACACTGAGAAATCTTCCCTCTATCTCTACCCTTTCCCAAATACCTGACCTCATAGCAAAGCCACTGGGAGAAGTGAAAGCTATTTCTAGGCTGCTGACTTAAAGAGTCATCACCGAACTCTATTCCTTGGGTTGGCTCATTTGGAAGCATGAAGGAAGGACCCCTTCACACACCTACTTAGGCAACAGAGACAAAAAATTGTTTTAAATTAATTTACCCAATTCTGTAAAACCCAAGGTACAGTCTCCCCCAAAGATCCCTGTAGAAAGTTTGCCAATGAAGAATGGACTGTTGGCTTCAACTGACCCTAGAGAGAGCAACTTGGTTTATGCTTACATGTACATCTCTGTGGCTCCCCTTGAATCAATCAATCAGCACCTCAAACCTTCCTTTATTTCAGACAAATTCATTTTCAAGAGGGCATTGGCCTAGGGCCACCTGGTTTATGCTCATGTACCAAAACCACATCACTCTCCCACTCAGAATGGCCACTGCCCCCAAGAATACACATCCTTCAAGGCCCTGTTCATGTCCCAGCAAACCTCTTCTCAAAAATCTATAGAAAATGTTATGCAAAGTCTACAGTTTTCTCAAACTGTTTTAAAGTGAGTTAGCCCTAAATCCCCAATTACACAGGAGATCTTTGAAGGCAGCAATTGTGTCCTCCATTCATTTATTTATATGCCGCACAGTAAATAGTATTTAATAGCCACTCAATAAATGGTGAGAATGCAACTTCCTGCCTTTTTCCTTACCCATCCCACCTAGCACAGGGTTGGGCATACAGTAGTTCAACAAATAATTATAGTAACTAACATTTATTTCTTATTAGATGCTAGGCACAGTTATAAGCACTGTACATGAATTGCTTCATGTAATCCTTACAACGTTGAGATAGGTACTATTATTATCTTTACTTTACAGCTGAGAAAAATGAGTTGCAGAAGTCATTTGCCCAAGGCTACACCAACTAGTTGGTCACAAAGCTGGGATTTCAGTCCATGCAGTCTGGTTCCAGAGTCTGTGCTTTTCAACACTACTCTGTGCTCCCTTTCTATGAAGGCTTGAAATGTCCTTTTTTTGGCTACTTACCTGCCTCCGATTTGGCCTACAAGCACCTAGAGGTAAGTGGTAAGGGTTGAGGCCAGGAGACTCCAGTTGGTATTCAAATGGTTGCTACAGCAGCAAATATTGTCACCAAATTGGAAAGGAAAGTACCATAATATTCTCCTAACTCAAGGGACAGGTCAAACTGGAGCAATGAGTCAGAATTTGAAGAGGGCAGAGGTCAAAATTTAAAAGCACAAAGAGAAAACAGGGAATTTGGGTGAGGGGAAGGCAAGAAGAAAAGAAAGTCATCTGAGGCCCCAGAAAAACTAAGTCACCCACTCACTGAAACCTGCTACAGCAGAAGCTATTTAGGGGAACTCCATTGCAGCCATCTTGTTAATATAATCACCACAGAGCCAATTCTCTGGAAGTCTGTGCCCCTTGGGTGAAAAGAGTCATCCTTCCAAGGCAGGCAAGTCCAGTGATAGACCACTAACTTGGGAATTAGGAAATCCAAGTTCTCTTTCAATACTATTACCAACTTTATGCAACCCCGAACAACCTGCCTAATCCCTCTGGCTATGAATATGGAGAAGAAATAACTACTCCCTAAAGACTCCTAGGACAGCAAGGGCTAGTCTCAAGCAGGAAAACGTGACTAGTTTTCTCTCCTCACTTCCCTTTAGTCCACACGTCTGTCTTCTACCACCCTTCACAGCCAAAGCAGAACACTTACCTTCCTAGGAATTGCTATGAAGAGTTCCTGAAATAAGGTCAGGGCCCGAACTATCTCCATATAGAGAAGCCCCTGAGATCAACTCTACACACTCAAAAGGAGTTGTTCTTTCCATGACCATAACACCATGGTCAAGTCACCTGCAAGCACAGAGCACCCTGCAGTGAGTGCCATTTAGAAGGCAGGCATTCAAAGTTCCTACCCTACACTGGGGTCCAGCCAAGATGGATTTCAGTCCTGGCCATATAACCAGTTCACTCAAATCCTGTCCCTTTTCTGGTACCCCCTTCCGAAATATAAAGGCTGAACTAGAAGGTTTAAGGCCAGCTTAGTTGTTCTGTGGTTCAAAACACTCCTGTGAGAAACACAGACCATCCAGAACAATCAGCTAAAGGGAAGCTTAAGGCTGGGGAAGCTCTGGGTTGCCCTAAATACAAATTCCTTTGAAATTCTGTACCCCACAATAGCCAGTCCTCAACTCACTGGTGGTAGATACCTTATGAGCTTTGTTTATACCCATGAGCTCCTCAATATCTATCAATGTATCTAACCATCAACATTCACCATGTTAGAAGAAAATTTGAAACATAACCTAGTAGCTTCCTGGCCTTTCAGCAGAACTATAGGGGGCCTATGCTACTGTCACGCAGGCAGGCATTGGGAAATGTGAGACAAAAGGCAGGGAAACCTATGAAGGTTTTCGTGTTTGCCCAATGCTCTTCAGTCAACCCACAGCCTTCATAATATAATCTCACTTGGGTTCTTTCTTTCTTCAGTAAGGAAAGACATAGCCCTTTCCCCTCCTTAGGCTCAAGAAGAAATGGCCAAGAGTACCCATGCCAGTATTCTCGTCAGATCTACAAATCAAACAAACCAACTCCCACGCTGGAAACACTCCATCCTGAACTCAGCACTAGGGAAGAAACAGCACTCCAGAAGAGTAAGGGGACAAGAAGATACATTTTAACAAGTGCTATTCAACTTTGTATTCCCAGCACTGCCTGATACCATAGAAGGTGCTCAAATGTTGAAGAAAGAATGTCTGAAGGAATGAACACACAAATAGGAGGCTCAAGGTTGTACTACCAAGGCTTTCCAAACATCAGTACTGGAAGAGTTCCTAGAGTGTACCTATTACTGGTACATCTCCCTCATAACAAGCTCGAGAGACTGAAGGCCTAAAGAAAGGACTCGCCCAAAGGCCCATTCATTTGGATCACTTTACTGAGAACAGGAAAGAGGTTCTTGTTACACGGAAAGAGAAGAAAAATTCTCAGTTCAGTGTTACTTTCCATTTCCCAACACCCACCTTTGAAATTCATGGAATCCTGAGCTAAACCTCCAAAGTGACAGCTCCTGTACCACAAACTAGAACCTGGAATTGAAAAGTTTTTCACTTCTATCAAGCATGAAATGAGAGGAGGGATAAACAGCAAAGCCAGTCAATCATGAAAACACCACCCCCATCACTTGACCAATAGACTGCCCCAAAGGAGACCACCTTTGTACAGTTTTTTTTTTTTTTTGCTTTGGGGGCAGACTAATGGGGAGGGGTAGGAGCAAGAAAAGATTGTGAGTTAGGAAAGAGACACGTGATAAAACTCAGTTCTATCTTTGAAAGATCAGAGACAGACTGTTCCTAACCTGTGCCGATGCCAATTTTCAGCAGCTCCGGCTATGAAAGGCCCAACCTTGGTAGTGTTGGTAGCCAGATCTTCTCCCCTCTGGGGACCCTGAGTCTAGAAATTCCAGTGGAGGGGACTCCCATGAAGATACAAAGGGACCTAAGACAGGCTGTTGCCAAGCAACACTATTAGAACAGAGTTCAGAATAATTGTAGCTGTCATCTCATCTCATTCAGAGAGAATTCGATTTGGAGGCAGGGGATAGACCAGATGACCTCTAAACGTCCCTTCCAGCTCCACCATTCAGTAAAGCAGTTAGATGAGAGGAGGAGGCAAGAGAAAAGTAAGAACACCACCCTTAAAACAAGTTACCGTTACAGGCAACAAGAAAATAATGGAAAGTTAGCAGATTAGTGATCGATATTACCTCTATCACTGACTCACAGACCAACCTTTCCCTCTCCAAGCCTAACACAAAAGAGTATAGATTAGTTGGTGCCTTAGAGCTGCGGTCCTCAACCCCTAGGCTGCAGCCCAGTACCAGTCCATGGCCTGTTAGGAAACCGGCCACGCACCACCACCACCACCCCATACACCCACGGCACCACTCCCCTGCTCCCCCCGCCACCCCCCCCATCCGTGGAAAAATTGTCCTCCATGAAACTGGTCGCTGGTGCCAAAAAGGTTGGGGACCACTGCCTTAGAGGATCCCACAAAGGCCTTCCTGCCCCATCAACCCCCCTCTCCCTGCCCAGAAGGCTGTTCAAAGAGAAGCCTAAAGGAAATCCCCAAGATGGTTCCTGCTCTGTCTCTATCATCCACACTTTCACAAAGGGCAGAGTGAACTGGAGAACCAAAAGAAGTGGAGAGATGCAGGATCTTCTCTCACACATCCTCCATTCCTGATGCCTTGCTCCACCCTGCAGGCAAGGCTGGTTCAAGGGTTAAAAGACTGAGATTCTGTCTCCTATTTACCAAGTACCACTTTAGTGCCACTTGAGTGGCTCAAACAATGCTAGGAATGGCAGGAGAAACAACAGTCCACACAGCCCCTGTTAAAGTTTAGCTGAACGCAGAAGTCTTCAAATACTTTAAGGAGCTGGGCTCACATTGATGGTCCAATCAAATGGCCACTTGATCACTTTTCCCCTGACCTGCTGATAGAAGGCTAAAACCACAGCAAATCAAAGAGGTTTTTACCAAGAGTAACCCTCTAACTAAGACCTAGATTCAAGTCCTAGCTTTGCTGCTGGCAATGCTACATCACTCTAGGTTAGTGTCTCCCTTTCACGGGTCTCAGTTTCCTCATCTATACAATGAGAAGAGTTGGACTTTATAGTTGTGGAAAGCCTTTTCAACTCTAACTAACATTTAATAAATTCTGAGGGAAACCAAAAACCCAAGGACATCTTGAAAATTCAAAACTATCTTTTTTTAGGGAATCCAAGAGAGTCCCAAAGCCTCTGTGATCTTAAAAGAAAAAAGTTAAAGAGGGTAGGGAGAGGGAAAGACTATACACACACACACGCGCGTGCACACACACACGCACACACATACTGTCATCATCACCAGAAAGTGTAAATGGCAATTAATAAGCTTCTCCATTCTGGTTACTGAAACAGACTCAGGACACTGCCAACCAGAAACAGAGTCCAAGAATGGCAAGAAGCGGGGGTAGGGGATGAGGCATGTTTTAACAGATTCAAGAGAGGTTGGGCTGACTAGGAGAGACAACTGGCTAAAAAAGTGAAACCAACCCTGGATAGAGTGTACACATGGTTCACATGAATGAATGGGTTTGATTTTCTACTACCCTTCTCTATCTGCCACACTCAAAATAACCTAAAGCACACCACTGAAAAAGAAGCAGAGAAAGAAAAATTTTCCCCTCTTCATTAAAGTTACTGGCTGGTATTCAGCAAACTAGGGTGTGTCCCTGGACACCTCAGCCTTGGGATGAGGAATGAGAAAAGTAACAGGAGGTACCTTGTAACACTCCCAAATCTTACCAGGAGACCACAAAAAAAAGTGGGTCACTTTGTCCAAATTACCCATTTCCTTTTATCTGAGGACCATGAAGGCCTGAGAACAGGGAGCAGTTTGCTTTGGGCAAGAGAGAGAACTCAAACTTCAAGAATGCAATCCTTGTGTCAGAGTAGGGGGTCAATGGGATGGACATCAGAAAGCCTGGACCCCATCCTGGCTCAGTTACCATGTGCCCTTAGGTAGATCTTTTCCTGTAGGCCTAAATAGCCTCATTGGTTAAAAAAGAAAAAAGAGGGTTTACTAGATAGATAGTCTCCAAAGTCCCTTTCAGGTTAAGATTCTATGGTCTTAACAGGCATGATAGTTGTTTTTCCTAAAAGTTGACCATTCCTTGAGTCAAACAGCACAGAAAAGTCTCTAATGCTTCCAGTCTATCAAAATTCAACCTGCTCCTTCCAATGTGATTCAAGTTTCAGTCAATCTGCATAAAAATATCTTCAGTCTTCAGGTACCTTCAGTACCCCAGGCCTGACCCCAAACAGCTCATACTCCAATCTCTCTCCATATCCAGGAAAAGGATCACCACTCTGTCTTCTTTGCCATTTTTGACTGAGATGGGATGGTTAATACCACTGTGAGGCAACTTCCAGGACCATCAAGTTGTGTTTAAAGGTGAGATATCTCAGAATTGAGGATGAGATATGCCACTAAGGGAAGAGAGGCCATGGAGCAAAGTCTATTCCCAGAGATCCACCCAACTATTCAGGCAAAGCCACACTGAAGAGGAGTCAGGACTCAACCGCAAAGAGATAGACCCAAAGACAGGCTCCTGGAAGGATCATTATAATCCTCTGTGTTGACAAAGACAATGGAGTTTTTTCCCCTGTCTTTGCAAAACCATTCTCTCTCACTTTGTGGGGGGAGGGATTTGGGAAAAAAGTGTGGAAAAGCCCCACGTCATAAAAACACCAGCAATGTAACAGAGAGAGATGGTGAAAGCACATACTTGTTGAAAACTTGGTGTTTTTGAAGGACAGGGCTCTGGAAAAGCAAGAATGACTTGGTGGTGAGGCAGGAATACAGCAACGTGGCAAGTAATGCTCAGCATGAACCCAAAGAACTGGGTCTCCCCACTCTCCTCCTTTCATCCCAGGGGCCTTCAGCTCTTTTCAAGACTACTAGTAACTGTCTCAGGTGTACAAGGCTCAGGTAGTCCTAGGGAGATGGGTCTGGAAGCACTGCGTAGCCTAGGCCAGCCCAACAAGCTGCTTGGCCTAAAGGACTCAAGCCAGAGTGGTCACCAGGCCTTCCTGAGTAAGGGAAGAGCCCCAGCAGCCATTTGGCATGACTTGCACAAAAGCAAGCAAAGCTCATTAGTCAGGCACACCCCTCCCCCACCCCTCCCTCCTGGGCATCCGGCCCCCCTAGGCCCCACTCCCAGGAGGCTTCTGCTCTTCTCATAACAACCAGTGGGGTGGAGACCAGATCCCAGAATCAACCACTCTAGAAAGGTGAGGCCTTGCAGGAGAGAACCCACACCTCACAGAACAGTCTGGAGGGGACAGAGGCATTAAGCAATGGGAAGGGCAGGGATCTGGTGGCTGGAGAGAAGGGAGAAACCGGTCCTCTCTCCCAGGAGATGGGATAGGCCTCCTCTCAGACTGGTCCCTAGTAAAGTGTTGGCACTCTCGGGTAAAAGCAAGCAGCCTTGATGAGGAGTCCCTCCACAACTCTCTCCTCACCTCCTAACGGGAAACAGCTGGAGTCACCCGGGGAGGCTGTGGGAAAGGTGGGTGGGGGTGTGGGATCCACCCTGAGCAACTCCCACCCTCCTCCTGGCTTCTCCGTTCTCTTGGACACTGGCACCCTTGCCCCAGAAAAGTGCCAATTCCTGGGCTGGGGAAAGTATTCTCCTCTGGACCAGAATTCTCTTTCCTGTGCCCATGGCCCGTCAAGGGAAAGGGGAGACCCCGGGGCCCCAACAGAGCCTTCCCCACTGTCGCATCCCCAATGCAGGCAACTGGAACCTGAGAAAGAAGCCGGCCCCGCCCTGTCCGCACTTCTGGCCTAGACACCCCTCACTCCCGAGGGCGCGCCACACCAGGACCCCACTCTCGTCCCTCCCCACCCCAGGCCTTGGCGGAGGGCGCGGCGTCCCAGGCGGGCTGGTGGCTGGCCAAGCCCTCCGCCATCAGCAAAGGGCTAAGAAGGTCTGCCAGAGCCCCCGGGGTTAACAGTGCCCACCCCCAGCACTTACCGTTTTGGGCATGGTGGCGGCAAAGGCAGCGGAGTTGGTGAAGTTTGGCTAGGAACTGTCGGGCAGCTCTGAGACCGCTGTACACACGGCTCGGACTCCGGGGCCGGGGGCTTGGATTGGGTCGCTCTCTAGCGTCCGGACGAGTGCTCGGCTTCCTGCTAACGGGCCACGACTTCACAAACCCCACCCAGGCAAGAGCCGCCCCCGTCGCGCCGCCCGCTCCTTTATGTGGCCCGGCTTCCGTGCCGCTCCCCGCCCTCGCGCCCGCCTCCCCGCCGGCCGCTGGCCTCGCCCCGCCCAGCCCAGCCGGGCCCAGCCCGGCCCAGCCCAGCACCCTGGCCACGTGGGGGACCCGGCTGGGCCTGAGCGGCCCAAGGGGAGCTTCCACCCCCGACTCACACTCACCCCCTCCTGTCCCACCCACCTCACAGACCCTAGTCCTCCATGTCCCAGTCATCCAGCCCCACCCCCACTCAGGGCCGGCCCCTGGGCCACACCCTAGCGGATGCTTACACAGCCCCTGACTCTAACTTTCCACTGATGGGGAGCTCACTACTTATCAAAGCTGCCTGTTCCCTCTCAAGACAGCCCTGACTCTTAGAAAGTTCTTCCTGTGTGTATCTGAACTCCTTTTCTCTGTGGCTTCCATTCATGGATCTAGGTTCTGCTCCTTAGGGCCACCCAGATCCCCTGCTGTCCCTAACAGCTCCTCAGAGGCCTGAAGATCCCATGTTCCCAAGAAGCTTCTCTTCTCTTGGCTAAACTGCCTCAGCTCCTCCAACACCTCATCCATTCTCTTCTGTAGGACTCTTTTCCCACCATATTTCCTCCCCGTCCTTGCTCAGTCCTCATTTTCATCAGAATTGAGATCCTTTTCCACATATCTGTCCTCCACTCACTTTCCTTCCTCCAAATCCCAGTCTCCACCTTCCTCAAATCCGTGCACTGGTCCTTTGGCTCCTCCCCCAACACATTCACTTTCTGATGGGGCTATAAGTCCCTCAGATTAGATGCCCCCTCAGTCCACTCCCTCGGGCTTTATCTGCTAGCTGCCTTTCTACTTCTTGTCAAGGTCACAGAATCCCAGGGTGGCAGTGTTCTAGACTGTTGCAGTCATCTGGTTAAGTCTAAGTTTTAGTTTGAAAGTGGCTAACTATAGTCATTTTTTCTCCTCTCCACTGGCAAGCATGTGGAAACACGGTCTGAGTATCCTTTGAGAGATAAGGCACCACATACCTCACGGATGGTGAGCTGGCTTGGAACAGTGGAAAGGATATTTGAGAGAGGTGGTCAGGACACCTGGCTTCTACTCATAGCTCTGCCATTAACTCACCCTGTGACCACTGTGTGGCCTTGGGTAAGTCCCTTCCCATCTCTGGGCTTGAGTTTCCCCTTCTGTAGCAAGAATGGACTCCTGGGCTTCCAAGGTCCTTTCCTTATCTGACATTATAAAAGGATGAGAAAGGAAGTAAACTCCCTAGGACAACAGATGAGCCTAACAAGGTTGCATAAGGGCTAGTCTTGCATTTGCACTCAGGAACCAGTAGTCCTATTCCCTCCTCCTCTGCTTTCCCAGCTCAACTCTGTCCATGATTGAATATGCCTCAGTTTCTCTCACTGCTGCCAAGATTCATTGATGGATGCTAGGGTAAACAAAGCTCCCTGCCAAAACCATTTCCTTGAGCTGAGCATTTATCCAGAGAGAGAGAGCAGCACTCCCTGAAAAACCCAGTCTCTGTGAGCAGTTGTCCCCAAGGAAGAGCAGCACTCACCAGAAAGCCTCAGCAGCAGGGGTAGCAATGGCAGGCAATCACACTTTTTAATACTGCTGTGGTCCTTTTTTCCCCAGAAGTTCGAGAAACTCACTGATTCCTTCATTCATGTTCACCTAGAGCCCACAGGGGCCTAGCACCAGGCTAAATGCCTAAAGGAGGAGAAGTTGGTTGGAGACTCCAACTTTCTTGAAAGTGGAAACCCCCTGTGTGTCATTCCACACCTCCCATGCCAACCCTCTGCCCCCCACACACACAGGAGAGCTGGATAGAGAGTATCAAGCAGCTGAACACATTACTAAAAGGGAAATAGGGCGCAGGAGTCCAAGAAGGGTGGGAGGTGTCAGAGGGTGGGAGAGCTAAGGAAGTGTGGGAAAGAGGAGCCGAGAGAGAAGGGTGGAGTTGGACCTCTGGGGAAGAAAGAGTGGAAAATGGAGGGAGAGCATAAACTATCAGAGACTGTTTAGTCTAGGACTGTTTAATCCAGGTCAGGGGAATGGATGATCAGAAAGAGGAAAGTACTTGTCCAAGGCCAGACAAGTAGTGTGGAGAACGGATTTGGCCAAAAAAAGAAATTTTGAGGGCTAGAACCAGGGAAGTAGTACCCCCCTCCCCACTCACCAGAAAGAAGCTGGTTATTACAGTCAAGCAGCTGCACATTGCTCGGAGGTTAGACTTGAAACCCTCTGGCCAGGAAGGACTCATCTCAGTTACTCTCCCGTCTCCAGAGTAGAGCAGAGGCAGCCAGGGTGCTCTCTTGTTCTTAAAGATGGCAAGGTTTGTTTCCCACCTCTTTGTAAACTACTTTATGCCTATATGGCCCTAACTTCTGATCTCCCAACCCCACCCCTTCTATGATCCTATGGGAATTGAGTGTTAGGTCAACCTTCCTAGAGCCAGAGTAATTCCCACAATTGGGTTTAGATATGATGAGGTTTATGCCAGTGTTTGTAGAGAGAAGACATGGAAATAAGGGCTAAACATCCACACATAGGTTGGCTACCCTGGGAAAGGGAAGTAAGAGGCATGAAGAGACTTAGGTTTTCAGGCAAGCTGAACTCAGAAAGTTCCAGGAGGGACAGGCGAATCTTTTTCAAGCAGTAAATAAAGGTGAGGGCCGATATGAGCAGAGGGTGGTACAGGGACATTTTGGAGCTGGAGACCGAAGAAGCTGGGCTTATCTGAATCAGGGGGAAGGAGATGCAAAAGGAGAAGATTTGACCTGGGATCTAGGGCCAGACTTGGGGTTCAATTGGAAAGGTTCAGGATGCCTTAGGGACTGGGATTGTTCTGGAGCTGCAGCAAGTCTGAGCATCAAAGTCAAGGGAACGGTAAGCAAGAACTGCATAAGGGCCAGGGGCAGTGGTTCATGCCTATAATCCCAGCACTTTGGGAGGCCGAGGCAGGAGGATTGCTTGATCCCAGGAGTTTAAGACCAGCCTGGGTAACATGACAAGACCCCAACTCTACAAAAAATTTAAAAATCATCCAGGGATGGTGGCGCACAGCTGTAGTCCCAGCTACTTGGGAGGCAGAGGCAGGAGGATCTCTTGAGCCCAGGAGTAAGAGGCTGCAGTGAGCTGTGATTGCACCACTGCAGCACCCCAGCCTGGGCGACAGAGCAAGAAGCTGTCTTTAAAAAAAAAAAAAAGAAAAAAAAAGAAAGAAAAAAAAACTGAATAAGACTGATTTATGGAAAGCCTATGCCAAGCTCAAGAGAGAAATGAAATTGGACACTTATAATCACCTCCCCATATATCGTTCCCATCCTAGATCTAAGCTCACTGCAATAAAGAAGCTTCTGCCTTCTAAGTGACATTCCTTTTTCAGTGCAGTGCAGGAAAGGCAATACCAGAGAGGAACTGAGTGAGGGGCAGTCCTGAATCCCAGGGATACTCTGGATAAAGAACCACCTCCCACCCCCCCACCCCCACCAACTAATCCATTGGATGGTAGCAGCTGAAAGTTCCTCATCACTCAGAACTTTCTGAGGGCTGCTTTTCATTTTCATTATTATTGGGAAGTCCTTCCTTTATGTCTAAATAAGATCTCTTCTGCTTCACTCAGCACATTTGCTCTTGGTTTATCCTTGGGGGAGGAATTAACTAAGCCTTGAGGCTGCTCTTCTTCTCCTCCATTCATAGAAGGGAAATGTATCAGATATGAGGACAAACATCAGCTTCAGGCCACACACTCTGAGGCCTTCTCTCTCTTTTCCGTCCCCTGGGTCAGCAGCCCAAACACTTGACTAGTTGTGCCCCTTACACAAATAAGAGAATAGGCTAAAGAATATACTGTTGTCTCCCCAAAAGAAAGAGACCCCCTCATGGTACAATATGGCTGAGAGTACAAACTTCAGCAATAGGAAAATCTTGCTTTTAACCATACTCAGTCTTCTACCCATTTCTTGGAAACAAAAGCTAGAATTTGGATAAAAGGAGAGAAGATAATATTAATAAGGCACCTACCATGTGCTGAGCATTGGGAAGGCCATTTCAACATCTAACCTCATGTAACCCTCAGAAGAACCTTCAGAGGTAGAAATGAGGACACTGAGGCTCTGAGGAGTGACATGACTTATCCAAAAGTCACACAATTTGTTGATGGTGGGACAGGGATCTAGGCCTAGGTGGTGTGAGTCCAAAGTCATTCCATAAGGCTGAACCTGTGACCTTCTCAGTCCCGAGCTGTGACCAGGCATACCCAAGGAAAGGGATGTATTTTAAGATTCATATCACCCCTGCACTTTAGTAGTCAGACTAGACAGCTTGAGATAGTGAGTGGGTAATAATGAACAGTGGTTATAAGGCATCTTGCCAGTACCAAGTGTCTGGGAATATTTATTATTAATCACACTAATGGACCACCATGAGAGGGCAGAGAGTTTCTCTCCGGCTTTTCCTCTGAGAGAGCTGGAAGTTTTTCAAGAGCTTCCCCCAGCCAGCCAATATCAATTTAATTTGAGCCAGTGTCCTTTTGGAATATGAAATTAGCCCCACAGAGAGGGTCTCCCAGTCTCCCACTGGAGCCACTAGCCCCCAGCCCTAACCCAACTGACCAGTGACCAGTCTACATGTGCCCAGAGAGAAAGCAGCCCACTGAGCTGACAGCCCCTCGTCCACTGCCTGCATTTCCAACTCGATACATCTAGAAGGAAACCCTCTATCCCTCCACCCCACCCGTGTGTCCAGCAGTGACCGGGTGCCTATTCGGTGCCAGGTTCTACGTGAGGCTCTGTGAGGGGCGCTCACCCTCTTCCTCCCCTTGAGCTCTCCTTCCCAGCAGCTCTGTATCTGTTGGTGGTTTTGCTGTTAGCGCCGTCTTTTGTGTGCATGGTGTCATCATCTTTAACTCTCCTCTGCCTGACCCTGCCATCGGTCACCAAGCCCTGCTCTCTGTGTCCTTCACAGCTTCTCTCCCTCCCATCTCCACTGCCAGTGCCCTAGATCAGCCCTCCCGACTCTGGCCTGAACCATGGGAATGGGCTCCTCCCTGGTCTCCCTGCCTCCAGGCCGCCCTGTCCAGGCCAGCCTCCACCTGGCCAGTCTCCACATAGCCGTCACCATGGTGATCTTCACCTGTGCTCAGAGTTGGCAGGTGACTCCCCCCACCCCCCAACACACACACACACACACACACACACACACACACACACACTCTCTCTCTCTCTCTCTCTCTCTCTCTCTCTCTCACCTTCCTAGCCTTCTCTTCCTCCCGTGCCTCCTGAGCACGGGCCATGCCCTCTAGCTGGGCTACTCTCACCGCACGCAGAAGTACCGTGTGCTTGCTCTTGCCTCTGGGCCTCCTGGGCCCCACCTCCTGCATGAAGCCCCCCTTGGTATCTCCTGCTCTCCTCGTGCTCTCTGCCTCCCCAGTGCCCGCAGTAGGTCCGCAGTGCTCATCTGGCCTCCCTCCCACATCCTGCTTTGTCTTGTCAACTGCTGCTTTTTTTTTTCTTTTTTTCCATTCCAGGCTGGGCTGTGGCTGTTCCCGTAAAGGGATCACACTTTGTGTTCCATGCAGAAGGAGCCCAGCACACTTCCAGGCATATCCTTGGACTTCAGGATAGATTGGTCAGCTAGGCCAGAGGAGAGAGGGATCGGCCATTCTCATTTCCAGCCCTGTAGGTCTATCAACTTGGATTATGTCCAGATTCTCAAAGAGTCCAAGTTCCCCCTCACATTGCCTCGAGTTCTCCTGTTAGGAGATAAGACCAATGGGACAGAGCCTCCTACCTCATTACTCCCTCTCTCACAACTCACAACAACAACACAAACACACACACACATACATACGCTGTGCCGGCTCTGCTCACAGTCTACCTTAGGAAAACACTCTGTGTACAAAGAGGCATTTACAAGAACATTCACTGCAATAGTATGATAATTAAGGGAAACAACCTAAATGACAATCACTAGGGTGCTGATTAAATATTATTACATTATGGTACATCCATACAGCAGGATGCTGTTCAACCTTTTGCAAACGTGAGCTACCATCAAAAGAGGTTTTTGATCTAC
This sequence comes from Daubentonia madagascariensis, assembly GCA_023783475.1. Classification (NCBI taxonomy): domain Eukaryota; kingdom Metazoa; phylum Chordata; class Mammalia; order Primates; family Daubentoniidae; genus Daubentonia; species Daubentonia madagascariensis. Next base: position 1,048,701 of record JAKFHU010002592.1, read on the forward strand.
CAATAAGTCACAGAACAACATGAATAGTATGATCCCATTTATGAATTAAAATATCCATACTTTTACACAGTCCCCAGAAAAGGAGAAAGACACATGGCAAACTGATGGCAGTGGTTATCTCTGGAGAGAAGCCTGGAATTGGAAAGGAGAGTAAAGGGAGAATTTTTACTTCTTAATGTATGTACTTGTGTATTCTTTGATTTTTTTAATGAACATGAATTACTTTTTTATATAAAACAGTAAAAAGGAAAGAGGACAAGGAGGGAGAGGAAGGAGAAGAGGAAGAAGAGAAGAAAGGAGAAAAATAAGAATATGGAAGAGAATGTTGATAGGTTGGGCAACAGAATCAGGATCCAAATTTATGACAAGTCCAAATAATAGTAAAGCCTAAAAGTGGAATAAATGTAAGGATTGTGCTTGAGTCCAAACAGCCAACCTCATAAGGAAAAGGTGGGAAAGATATGGCTTAATAGTAGCATAGCTAAAAAGACCTCTGAATCTTTACCCCGTAAATGTTAGCAGTGACCTGTGGCTGCCAGGAGAGAGTTAATGCTAACCTAGAAGGCTAGTGTCTAAGAGGAAGGGGACAGTGCTGTCTTCTTCTTCCTTAGTCAGACCTTATTTGAAGAACTGTATCCTTCTGTGGCCCTCCACTTTAAGGAGAGCACACATATGCTGGGGTCTTTCCATAGGGAAGTGAGCTGGCTGGAGAAGGGGCTAGGACCCAGGACACATGAGGAACAGTTGAGGGATCTGAGATTGTTTGACTTTGAGAAGAGAAGATTCAGGGGGATATCGTCTACATCTTTGGACTTCTGAATGCTAATGTGCAGAGCTGGGACCAATGGAAAAATGCTACAGTGGGACACAAGGAAGAAGAAGGTTCTTATGGTCACAGCTGTCCAAAACTGGAGAGAGTCAGTCACTCAGGGAGTACTGAGGTCCTCATAATTGGAAGTGTGTGAACAAAGGTTGGATGACCCCATGCTCTGGGAGGTTGAAGAGGAAATTTCTATGCTCTGAGAGTCTATGAAACCAATATGTTAAAAACCCTCAAGTGAAAACAAAACAACTTTCAAATCATTATCTCATTCACTCCTGAAAACAGTTTAGGTAGTCAGAGTAGTTATCAGTCCATATTTGACAGATAAGGCAACAGAGGCTCAAAGAAGTAAGATCACTTGGCCACGATCACAGTACAAGTAAAGCCTTAAAACCAGGCCATTTAACTTTATTATTCATCCATTCATTCAACAAAATTTTGTGTGTATGCTTACCATACAAAGGCTAGTACTAGACTCTGTGTATGTAGACATGAAAAGAACAAGTCTTTACCCTCACAGACCTCCCCACCTAGGAGGAGAGAAAAAGAAACATGTTATGAAAATGTATTCTTTCCACCACTCCCCAGTACTAAGTGTTGAGGTGTGGGGATCAAAGGCTTCATCTTAGTAGGGCCAATCAAAATCATTGGCCCAGCATAGAAAGCTCCCACCTTCAATACTCTGAAAAGACAGCCCATAGGTGAATGGACAAGGAACAAAAGGGAGGATGGCTCGGGGCTTTGAGCAGACCCCTCCCCTCATACTGAGGTCATCATGAGAGCACAACCCAACAACTCCTGGTGACCACTGGAGGTGTATGTGCTTTATTTATATGCATATGCTTTTACGTATATGCAGCAAGATAGTTGCATGATTTTTTTCTTGTATATGTTTGAGAGAAAGAAAGAGAGAGAGAGAGAGAGAGAGAGAGAGAAAGTGCCACCTGGAAAGCAGCATGAGATAGTATAAGGAGTGCTGAATTTGGAACCAGAAGACCTGGTTTTAGTCTCAGTTTTGCCATTTACTAGTTCAATAACTTTAGATAAATCCATTGATTAACCCAAGCCTCAGTTTCCTCATCTGTAAAAATTGCAGTAATAATAATAGCTACCTCCCAAGATTGTCAGGAGGATATATAAGGTTGGATATGAGAAGTGTTTTTGCAAACCATAAAGTGCTTGCACATGCAAAAATGGGTAATCATAGCTATGTGTGTTTGGGGTGTAAATGTAGGTGCTCGAGTCTTCCTGGGCCCAGATGTGCCTCTGTCCATATATGTGTTGTCCATATGCTTCCGTGCTTGCCTGTTTATGTGTCCATTTGCTTGTGTGTGTATGTGGTTGGGCCTAATATGTATTCCCAAGTCGGCCTTCTTCCCACCACTCACCTTCCTGAAACACTTTTTCTCATTCCTTACCCCCTAGTCTCAGACCAGAAAACATTCTAACATTCTTGTACCTGAGAAAGGCAGGTCTTAAACATCCCTAACTATATTTTAAGAGACTTCCCCCTACTTCACACTGCACCAAAGACACTGTTTTATATTCAATCCAGCCATGTGTGTACATGCAGATGTGAGCCCATATGTGGCTGTATCTCAGTGGAGAAAATTCAGGGTCCTCCCCCGGGTTTGAAGTACCTGATCAAGCCAGCCACATCATGTATTCCTAGGCTTCCCCAGTGACTCCAAAGGATGTAGTGCTGGCAGAGCAATGCTGCAGGGACAGAGGAGAAGCTGTTCTCCAGCTTCCCCTCACACACTAACCATGCCCAAACTCCTCAGCCTCTGCTTCTCCAGGCTTTGGGATTGAAGACCAAGAGGTCTGGTTCTACCTTCTTCAGGCCAACAAAGCCCTAAATGTGCTGGCAGATGACTGGGTCCAGACATTTATTCTGAGTATCAGAATGTTTGGAAGAAGAGAGAGAGCCCTGTGTTTAACTCATAGAGCCACTGGCTCTCAGAGCACCGTCTTTCATCACTGCCTAAACCCACCTCTCCCATATCCTTATGAAAGGATAAAAACAGAAATAAGAATCCTAAAATATTCTTTTAGGATTAACATTATCTAGGCTATACCTTCCCATTCTATATGTGAGAAAACTAGGGCCAAGAGAAGCCAATGGGCTTGCTCAGGGAGAAACCTAGCTCTCCTGATTCCCAGGCCAGGGTTCTTTCCACAGGGTCTCCAGACTCAAGAACAATAAGGGTCAACCAAATTAGTAAAAAATAAAATAAAATAAAATAAAATAAAATAAAATAAAATAAAAGTAAAAAAGATGAATGATCCTATAGTTCTGATGCTTTGGGAACATGTCCTGAAAATAGAAGCAGAGAAGTTGTTAGGGAGGGGAAAAAAGGTACAGAGACTGGCTGGTGAGTCTCTCTGCTGGGAGCAAACCTGGACCGAGTACCTACCATGGCTCAGGGCAGGATCCGAGACACAGGAGAAATGCAGGCTTCTCTTGTCCAGTGACTGACCTGGAAACTGGGGAGGTCTTATTCCTCCTGCAACATGGGTTCCATATCTCCAACAAAAGCTTCTGAAGGCAAGGGTTGTGGCTTGCATTCTCTTTTCATCTCCCAGAAACTTGCCCAGTTCCAGGCCTCCTGATTGATGATGCTTGCCATAGAAGATGAGATCATTCTGGCTCCCTGGGCAAAGGTCTCTGCCTGGATCCACCCACTGGCTGGCTGCATCACTGAACTGTGAGTGTACCAGCCCTCTGGTGCTTTACATTCTAGTTGCCCCCATCTTCCCAGGGGTCTGGATCAGTACAGCACACCCCAAGGGCCATGGGCTTGCCTGCCAGCCTAGGGGGGCTGCTTCCCATCCCCAGAGCTCTGACCCCAAAGACTGCACGGGGATAGGAGGTGGAGGTAGTTAAATCCCTTCACCTCATCACATTTATTCATTTATCATCTCATTCACTTTTGCAAAATTGTCTGCTGCCTGAGCTCTCCCACTTCCTAGACAAGGCTGGATTTGGGCTGCTTCCGCTTCCTGTTCAGTGCCATACCTTTTCCCACCCTAGAGTCATTGCTGTTCCTTCTGCCTGGTACACTTTTCCATCAGTATTCTTCCTCTGGCTGTTTGCATGACTGGCTCCTTCCCTTCCTTCAGGTCTAAGTTTAAATATCACTTCTTTCCTTGTCCATTCTTTCTAAAATAGAATGCCCCCAACCAAAAGAACAGCACCAACAACACCTTATTCTCAATCTCAGAGATTTATTTCCTTCACAGCACTTCTTTAGTTTGCAATAGTGTATTTTATCTATGTATTTACTTGTTTAATATCTACCTCCCTGTAGTAGGCAGAATAATGGCCCCCAAACATGTTCACATCCTAATTTCCAGAATCTATGAATATGTTATATTATATTACAAAGATATATTAAGATTGAAGATGGAATTAAAGTGGCTAATCAGCTGGCCTCAAGATGAGGAGATTATCCTAAATTACCCAGGTGGGCCCAGTGTAATCACAAGGGTCTTTATATGTGGAAGAATGGAAGAGGGAGGCATGAGAGAAGGTCAGAGTGATGTGATGTGAGGATTTGACCTGCCATTGCTGGTTTTGAAGATAGAAGAAGAGGCCACAAGCCAAGGGATGCAGGCAGTCTCAAGAAGCTGGAAAAGGCAAAGAAATGGATTCTCCCCTGCGGCCTTCAGAAGAATCTCAGCCCTGCTGACCCATTTTAGACTTCTGATTTCCATAACTGTAAGAAAATTGATTGGTGTTGTTTTAAGCCAAGTTTATAGTAATTTGTTACAGTAGCTGTAGAAAATTATTATACTCCCCTACTAGACCATGATTTTATTGAGGGCAGAAACTATGTCTGTTCTGCTCACCATCATAGCCCCAGCATACAGTATAGTTAGTACCTGGCACAGAGTAGGACCTCGGTTAATACTGGTTGGTTAAATAAATGAATGGAGCCTGGGCATGCCTTACATATTCTCTCTCCATAATGCCCCTCAATGTGGGGTGACATTTCATCCAAGCGGCTGAGCCCAAAGAGGCTGACACTTTCCCAGCCAGTACCTGGTAGGAGAGAGAAGCAGGAAGCCTAGGAATACCACCTATACCTTTTATTTCTCAGAAAAGGAGGCCTGTGGACTCCACATAAGAATGTACACATGCCCTCCTTTTTCTCTCTCTCTCTCACACACACACACACACACACACACATATATTTTATATATGTGTATATAAAATACACACGTGTTTTTTCTTATTATTTTTCCCACATGCTATTTCTTATTATCTCAACATTTGTTCCTTGCTTTGGTGGGGTAGGGATTCCTAGCCCTACTATGAAAAAGCTAAGAGAAGGTATGAGCCCTGCCTAAGGCCGTACATCCAGTGAATATAGGAGCTGAACTAGAACCTAGCTCTCCCGACACCAAACCCAATAATATTTTTGTCGTTTTTTTAACTACCACCTACCTCCACTGTTCCCTTCCACACAAGCTCACATACATTGGGCCTATCTTATCTCTTCCCTTAGATAACATCTTGAGCATTTCCACCTTCTCCCTGCTGAAGTGATACACCCTGCCTTTTAGCAACCACTTTTTCTCCATTTTCCTCCTGGTAAAAAGAAGCAGTAAGTTGAGTAAAAAGGTCACAGGATTTGGCATCCTAGTCTAGGCTTGAGTGCTTACTTGGTGACTTATGGACAGTGTGATCTTTCGCATTCTCTCCCCGTCCACTTCCAAGCCCCACCTCTTATTTGCAGCCACATCTCTCCTTTTAAATGCAACTAGATCTCTCTAGTCAGACTGGTGTCTTCATTGCCCATACCCACCCCCCCCCACAAATGCTCAACAACAATAACTATGGTCAATATTTTTTGAGTGCTTATTGTGTGTCAGGCACTTTGCTGAGTACTTGATATGCATTATTATTTCATTTAATCCTCACAACAACGTCAAATAATAGATATTATTATTACCCTCATGTTATAGATGAGGCAACTGAAGCTGAGAGAGAGTAAGTAACTTGCCTAAGGCCACTGGCACCTGAAGATGGCAGAATATGAGCCCAGATGCTCTTATGCAGAGCCCACACTTTTAACCACTATACTTCCTCTGCTCTTCTATATTCACAAACACACACATACACACACACACACACACACACACAACACACTGTTCATTCACACCTTGGAGACTTTCCTCTAGCTACTCCTTCTACTGTGGTTTGAATGTTTGTGTCCCCTCTAAAATTCATTTAGAAACTTAATCCCCAATACAACAGTGTTAAGAGGTGGAGCTTTTAGGAGGTGATTAGGCCATGAGGTCTCTACCCTCCTGAATTAGGGCTGGAAGGAATTAGCTAGGCCCCTTTTTGCCCTTCTGTCCCTTCTGCCAAGTGAGGACACAGTGTTCAAGGTACCATCTTGGAAGCAGAAACCAGGCCTTCATCAGGTACTGAACCTGCCAGCGCCTTGATCTTGAATTTCCCAGCCTCCAGAACTGTGGGGGATAAATTTCTACCATTTATAAATTACCCAGCATCAGGTATTAATATTTTGTTATAGTGTCACAAACAGACTAAGACACCTTCCTCCTAGAAAGTGGGGATGGGGGTTTGGGGGAAAAGGGAGTAATGAAAATGATGCATCAGGGAGAAGGAACAGGATCTACAAAGTCAAGAAAACAAGAGAGATCATGGAAATGTAGAGATCTGCAAGCAGATTGGTGAGGCTTAGCGCTAGATCCATGTGGCAAATGGGCACCAACTCACAGATACCTCCACCTTAACATTTCAAAAACCCTTTGTTCTTCCCTCTCAAACCTGTTCCCTCCAGAAACCTAAGAGTCATCCTTAACACCTCTTTCTTCCTCACCCTTCTCCCATTTTAACCCATTGCCAAGTCCTATCAATGAGCCTTCCTAAATAGCTCTCATATCTGCCTGCCTCTCCATCTCCACTGTCACTGCCTGGTCCCAGCTGAGTCAAATGGACAACTGCCTCAGGTTCCTAACTGATCTTCCCACATTCTCTTTGGCTCTCCTCCACTCCATTCTCCACAAAGCAGCCAGAGGAATCTTTTAAATATGCAAAATCATGTCACTCTCCAGCTTAAAAGCCTTCAATGACTTCTCCCCTTTGCTCTTATGATGAAGAATGGAATCTTTGTCATGGCCTTTAAAAGTCCTTTATGGTCTGGCTCCTGCCTACTTCTCTAGGCTATCTCTCAATCAACCCTCCCCATCACTGCTTGCATTCCAGCTACACTGGCCTTCTTTCTGCCTCTAAAATCTGTCATGCTTCCTCCAACCCATCCTAATGAAAGCTTTTGCATACCATTTATTCTGCAAGAAGGCACATGCTTCCCCGCCCTCACCATTTACCTAGTTAACACTAATCCAATCCTTCCTTTAGATCAAATATCACTTCTTGTAGAACTTTTTAAAACCTACCATATGTCAGCACCCCTGCCATGTGTCCTTAGAGAACTCATCACCTTTCTCTAGAGCACTTATCACAGTTTATAAGTATACATTTATTTGAGTCTTGAGTTGATTAATGTCTGTCTCCCCAAGTACACCATAAGTTCCATGAGGGCAGGAACAGTGTCTGTTTTTTATCACTATTGAATGCCAGTGCCTAGCACAGTGCTTGACACACAGTATAGTTGGTACTCAATGAGTACAAATGAACAAGAGGTGGTAAATTCACAAAGGACCTTGTACCTCATACTAGGCATCTTGAATGTTATCCTCTGGGTAATGAGGAACTGCTGATGGTTTTAAAGCAAGGGAGTGACTTGGTCAGGTTTTCTTTTTAGAAAGGATAGTGTCATAGGCCAGAGGAAGACAGAATAGAGGGGATTAGATGGGGTGGGGGATATGGAACTCAGTTTGGAAGGCATAATAATAGATCAGGCAAAAAAATAATGAGGATCTGAGCTATTTTCTCTCCTGTAGGCCAGCTGTCTCTCAACTTATCCATCTCTCACTCATTCCACAAATGATTTGAGGTAACATACCACAGGAAAGCAATAAAAGTATAAAAATAAATAAAATTTTAAAGTCAGGATGAGAGAAGTCAGGATCAGGAAGTCAAAACTGAGGAACTCTGTTGATGGAGTAAGGAAGGAGGAGAAATTAGTAAGAATAGAGTGCAGACATGGAAGCCACTAGGGTTCATGCAGGTGAGCTGTGAATTTGACTCTGAGGATCCTGGAGTCCATGTAAAAAGAGAAACCCAGTTTTTATTGTAGAAAAGGAAAAGACATGCTCATTCTTCCGTTCTGGACTTGGATGGTAGTACAGGTTGAACATCCCTTACCTGAAATACTTGCAGCCAGCAATGTTTTGGTTTTTGGATTTTTATGGATTTTGGAATGTTTGCATTATACCAGTACAGCATTGCTAATCCAAAAATCTGAAATCCAAAATGCTCCAATAAGCATTTCCTTTGAGCATCAAGTTGGTACTCAAAAAGTTTTGGATTTTGGAGCATTTCAGATTAGGGATAGTCGACCTGTTTTAGAAATGGAAAGAACAGGACAAATTAGAGAGAGATTGAGGAGGTAGAATAGATAGGCCTCAGTGATTAGAAGCCCTAGAAAAGGACCAGTTTGTGGAGCAGAGGGAAGAGGATGAAGTTTTTGGACATGGTAAATTTGAGGTACCCATGAACCATTGAAGTGGAGAGGCCCAGGAGGTAGTTGAGCATCTCAATATTCCTTCCCCCATCCCTGCTCTCCCTCACCTCACCATGCATTTTCTCTATGTTGGATCCGCACCTAAGCATCCCCACGTAGGTTCAAAGTTCTGTGCCTTCAAGCCTTCTGTTCCCTCAATTTTATAATCCTTTTCCACCTGACCAACTCCTACTCACCCTTCACAACGCAAGTCAAATGTCATTTTTTGTGTGATGGCTCCCCCTTCACCCCCACCCTCTACAGAAACTCCCTTTCTCCTCTGTGCTCCCATAATGCTTTGGACACCTAACTGCCCCACAAACATGCTTCAGGGAAAACCCATGGGGCAGAAAGAAAGAGAACTCTGTGCTGTGGGGATCTGGAAGTGGGAGGGATCATTACATGAAGTCCAGAAGAGAGATGGGAAAAACTCCACAGATGCCAGTGGGAGCAAGAACCAAAGCAGAGTTCTTACAGTATGCATTGCTAGGGGCCAGTACCTGCCAGGGCCAGAACAGAAGGGTCTTAGGCTCCTGGCCTAGAACAGCCTGGGAAGCACACTCGGGGAGGGACAGCCCAAAGGCCTGCCAGTCTGGGCCCTGCCAGCCTGGGCCTGAAGTCTACATGGCTTAGCATAAACTCAGCCCAGACAGGAGGTGGGGGCGCTGGGCCTCCTCCCAGCCCCGTATCCCAGGGATGAGTCAGGGCTGGGCTAGGCGTCAGCTCCAGTACTCAGTTTGGGCCAGGAGAGTGAGTATCAGTCTTGTTGTGAGATTGAGGGTAATTCTGTAACTTTCCCATTGTTTTGTTAATCCCTCTGTGTTTGTCCTGGAGTTCTAAGTTGTTAAAGAGCATTAAATATCTGATCCTAGTTTAAAACCCTTCAATGATGTTCTGACAACTACAGACTAAAGTCCAGACTCCTTAGCAGGGCATATATGATCAGCCTCATCTCCTGTCCAGCTACCCATCACCCTGCTCTCCAGTCATACCACCCCTGGACTGGACCAAAAAGCCATGTTTTCTGATTCCTCTGGGCCACTGGACATGCTATTCTCACTGCTTAGAATGTCCTTCCCCTGCTGGCTTTCCCCATTTACCTGGAGAACTGTTACTTTTCTTCTAGTCTCAGCTCACCTCATCTGCGAAGTTCTCCTTGACCATAGCTACTTCCCCAGTCTGAACTCGGTTCCCTTGCCCTGAGCTCCTACAGTCCCTTGAGCTTCTTTTTCTCTTTGTACTCAGAAAGTGTTTGTGGGAGAAGTAAAAATACAATGCCCCAAAAAGGACATATGGGCTTACAGGGGCTAGAGAGGTGGTTGAGCAGTAATATGCAAGTCTGAGATGAAGGAGCTGGGCATAATGGTGTGCTGAGTTTGAACCCCAGCTCTGCTGCTAATGAAATGTATGATCTTGGATCAGTCATTTTACCTCTCTAGGCCTCCATCTCTCCATCTGTTTGATGGTGGGATAGGACTGAGAGGTGTCTGTGGTCCCTTCCAGCTCTGATATCCTAGGATTTGGGGGAAGAGGTAAAGGAACCCATGGGAAAGAAGAAAAGGATAAATGAGAGCCAGGCTGTCCCTTCAATAGGCATTACAGATTTAACTGGCAGGCATCCCATGACCTTTTCAGCCTGGCAGGTACTGCTTATTATTTATAACACTCCGTCCAGACATGCTTTGCAGATCACTGAGCCCTTTCACTAACGTTACTCCATTTTACAGCAATGGGTGAGAGAGGCAGAATAAGCATTTAAAGGCTAGCCCTGTTTCACAGAAGAGAAAACTGAGGGACAGAAAGAAGTGGTTATCCTAATCAGTGCTCAAATGATTTAAGGTTTAAATACTCACAGTCACCCTGTGTAGGGTGACCAACCTTTCCAATTTGCCAAGAATGTGAAACTTTCAATTTTAAACCCCGGAAAGTCCCAGGCAAACCAGAAAGTTTGGTCACCCTACACAAGTAACTAGCCCTCCAGCCCTCAATCACCTTTGAGGCAAAGGCCTGTAGCTGGGGAGCAGGGCAGTAGTACCATCCCTTTCCCATGGGTCCTGTCCTACAGGGGACCAGGAGGCTAACCCAGCCCCTGTATCTTCTCCCTCAAGCTAGATTACATCTGACTAGGTTTCTCTATGTTTAGTGGCTCACAGCCCTGGCTGCACATTAGAATCACTTGGGAAGTTGTACAAAAATAACTGTGCCCAGACCCCACCCTGGGGCAATTAAATCAGAACCTTCTGGGCATCAGTATTTTTAAAAGCTCTCTGGGCGGTTCGAATGTGCGGCTGAGCCTAGGAACTACGGAATCTAGCTGTTCTAAGTTTTAACCACAGAGAACTTGGGCCCCTAGATAGAAAAACTCCTCCTTAAAGGCCTCCTCCCCCTCCTGCCTTGCCCAGCCTCCCAGCATACAAAGCTTCCTCTAGATACTCAGAAGCAGCCCTGTGCAGAATGCAGAATCCCTCCCCCACTCCTCCCCTTTCCTGGCAGTTTAAGGTGATCCCCTTCCCGGAATTATTGGCATTTTTGCAAAGGAATTTTGGAAAGCATTCAAGATTCAAAGGACAAAGCACTAATGAAAAATCAGACATTTGGGAGGTATCTTGAAATGGGGGATAGATCTAGTGCCCTTGGAATCACACGATCTAGGTAACCGCCTACCTATTCAGCATAGTAACGGGGCCAATTAAACTCTCTGACCCAGAAAGAGGGAAGAGGAGGAGGGAGTTCCAATCTCAGTGGCAGAAGCCCTGCAGTTTCTATAGGTCAGATGCTATGGGAGAAGGGAAGGGCCAGTGGGGCAGAGACCCCGAGTCTGGAAGGAGAGATGTCTCTGAGGGGATAAGGGTGGGAAGCCAGGCTGACTGTGGCCTTTGCTCCAACTTACTGCAGGTCCCACTGGGTTTTATTCCCTGGAGCCCCTGCCCTTGCCTTTCCCATCAGCCCCAGGCAGGTAGTGCAAGACTGCAACATTTATCAAGTCTGAGACACCCAAAAACTAGAAGAGAATGGACTCAGAGGTCATCTAACTGACTCCCTGACCATCTCCTTACACAGTGATAAGAAGCTCAGTCCCTATTCCTAGCTAGATAGTACTCAATTACAGGAGAGCTGGGGCATTCAAAGAGATTCTTTTATTTAAGTCAAAATCTGTTTCCCTGGGATTTCTGTCCTCTCTGGCCCCAGATCCTTCAACTATTTTCCTGACTTGTGTTCTACTCTCTCTCAGCCTACTTAATTCCCTCTGGACAGACTCCAATTTGTCACCTGCCTTTTAAGATGCCATGCCCAAACCTGGACCCTGGAGGATTCTTCCCAATGTAGAAATAAACTGTTACCTCCCTTCTTCTAGAAATATTTTAATTAATATGATCCAGGATAACACACACACACACACACACACACAATTTACACTCTACAAGCTGGTTTATAACCTGTGCATTTTTACTCAACATTATTCTTGGGCATCTTGGCATGTCAACTAATACAGCTCTATTTCACTTTTTTAAGTGGTTTCATAGTGTTTCATTGCATGAATGTACCATAGTTTATTTAACCATTCTGCTATAAAAGGAAACTTGGGTCGTTTTCAATTTTGCACTATCAAACAACATTACTGTGAATAAACTTATGCATATATCTCTACAAACTCATCCACATTTTTCCTCAAGCGTCAAAGGGAAAACAAATTTTAAATTTTGGTACATGTTGTCAGTCTTTGTAGAGAGTTTTCTAACTTCTATTTCCATGAGCAATGTATGCAAGTGCTTTTATCCCCACATGCCCATCAACACTGGGTATCATCAGTCATTGTAATCTCTGTCAATATGCTAGACTGAAAAATCCCCTTCATCTTTATTTTCTTTATTTAATTACTAGTGAGGAATTACTAGTGAGGATGAGCATCTTTTCATGTTAAGTTAGTCATATATATATATATATATTATATATATATTTCTTCTTTTATAAATTGCTGACTCATATCCTTTGCTTGATTTTTTCCTGAAGTGTTGCCATTTTATTGTTCATTTATAAGATTTATTTTAAGGATATATTTTAAGGATACCAGCCCCTTGTATGTCAAATATCTTGCAAATATTTTTCACAGTTTATCCTTTGCCTTTTGACTTTGCTTTAATTTAATTTTTGCAACACAAAATAGTTTATTTTTGTGTAGTCAACACTAACAATATTCCTTTTATTATTTCTCTTGTGTGCCAAGATTATAAAAATATTAATCCTTATTTCCTTCTAGGACACTTAGGCCCTCATTCTAGCTACTATGCCTTTCCTCCTCCCTTCTCTGCCCTCCATCAGAACTCACCATCTGGTACCCACTCCCCTCTATTTCTTGCTAGGTGACTGATAGATTAAAGGTGATAAACTGATATATGCTAATATCAGGCCATCAAGGATGCTGTCCTGACATTTTAATAGGGAATTCTTGGAGAAGCAAATGTTATCCCACAGGAGTACATCTCTAACATTGACATTTTGAGCACTGAGACAGGTAGGTAAGGGAAATGATTTGGGGGCAGCAGATTCAGGGAGGTGGGATGGTGTAGTAGAAAACGTATCAGGTTTAAAGTTGAACGAATCTGTATTTTGGATTCCAGCACTAGCTGCGTGATGTGGGCAATTTATATCTCCTCTCGGAGACCCGGTTTCCTCATCCATAAACTGTGAAGACTACCATGTGTTCTTTATGGTTATCACCTATTTGCCATCTGTGTCGTCTCCCTCTGGTCTCATTCACCCCTGCACCCCCAGCGTCCGGCATAGCGCCTGGCAGATAGTAGGCGCTCAGTAAATATTTGTTATCTGAATTAATGGACATATGAGAAAGTGGCTGGCAAACAGTAGGTGCTATGTATAAGCGGTTCCTGTGCTCACCTTCCCTCTCAGGATCCCTCCACAAGCAGGCCCAACCTTCAGCTGCTCTCATGGAGGAAAACTCTTACATTTCTCCTCCTTCCAACCTCAAACAGTGAGGGACTCCTGCTCCCTGACTGAGAAGCTGAGGTAGCCAAGAACCCCTGGGCTAAGAGGGACTGGAGGGAAAGGGGGACTGCTCACTCTTTGCTTCAGTGGGGCAAATCATGCTATCCAGGGGGTGGCAGCCTTCTCTGAGGGCAGTGCACAATACCCACATGCTGGCTTAGGAGCCAGGAGCTCTGGAGTCATGCCCTTCCCACTTCCCAGGCGGAAGGCAAGCTTCACATCTGGGAGATTCGGATTTGGGTCCTGGTTCTGCCACTCATTTACTCTGCAACCTTGGAAAATTCACTTTTGCTTCTCTGGACCTCTGTTGGTTCTTCTGGAAAATGGAGCTCATAATACTTGCCCTACATCCCTCATGAGGAGCAAGTGAGATAACTAAAGGTCTTCACATTTGTTATAGCACTTTATGCGTGCAGAGTTATTTCATTGAATCCTCACCACAACACCATGTGCTGAGTATCATTTTGCCTGTATGACAGGACATGAAACTGAGACTCAGGAGGTGAAGTAACTTGCCCAAGGTCACAGAACTAGGAAGTGACAGAGCTGGATTCAAATGCAGGTCTGTCTGATTACAGCTGCTCCTACTGAATTCCAGGCACTATGCTAGGCACCAGGGATGCCACCATCAATAATTCTTAGCCCCTCAGGGTACTTACAGTTTAGTAGGAGAAGCAGATATGTTAAATACATGATCAAGGCACAGGGTAATTATATAATAGCAGAAAAGCTACGGGAGAATGGAGGAGAGGCATCTAATTCAGGGTTACAGAAGCAGAAAAGATTCCACAAAAAGATGGAGCTTAAGCTGAGCCTTGAAGAGTGAGCAAGAGCTCTCCACATAGACCAGGGAGGGAGGAAATTCATGCTAGGCAGAAGGACCAGCATGTACAGATGTACAGAAGCCAGAAGTATGAGAGCACACATCAAATACAAAACACTGTTCTACCAAACAAAGAACAAACAAATCAATTGGTCAGAATAGAATCTAGAAGCAGTCTAAAATACATAAGAGAAGTTATGGTTATCTTCTGTTGAAATTTAGTCAATGAATATTTTATTGAAAACCCATTTAACAGGCCAAAGCATAATGAGAACAAAAAAAAGAAAACCCATGATGTGGCAGGTGCTCTATCAGATACTGGGGAGATAGCCATGGTGAAAAATCACTGCCCTTGTGGAATTTACGTTCTAGTGGGGGAGACAGATAATAAACAAGTAAATTAGTCTAATACATAGTATGTTAGATGGTGATAAGTGCTAAATAATAAAGCAGGGAAGGAAATAAGAGATGTGGGGTAAATTGCAAATTTAGATAAAGGAGGTCAGGGAAAGTCTCAGTGAGAAGGTGACAAGTAGAAACATGAAGGAACTGAGGGAAGAAGCAAGATATCTGGGGAAAGAGCATCCCAGACAGAGGAATTAACAAGGGCAAAGGTCTTAAGGTAGGAGCTCGTATGTTCTGGGAACATCAAGGAGACCCTTTATAGCTGGATTACTGTGGGGTGGAGAGTTGGGAGGTGGCTATCTTTGGATAGGAGTAGGACATGGAAAGCTTGAGGAGTTTTACTTTTCATTTTACTATGCTGTTTGAATTTCTACCTGCAAGCATGTGTTAACTTTTTTTTTTGAGAGAGAGACAGACAGAGACAGAGAGAGGAAAGAATGTCAGATTAGGATAGTGGCAGAGAGTTTGGAAAGTTCCAAAGCAAAACACAGCAAGTAAGAGTTTGGAAAGGTGAGTGGGGACTAAATCACAAACAGGCTTGTGTGTCAGGCCAAGGGGTTTTGGATTTTATCCAGTAGGTACTGGGGGCTAGTGAAGGCTTGAAGTGGGAGTGACACAATCAGGGCTGCCTTTCCACCCCTACCCTACCCCAAAATACAATAGGTCTCTCTGGCCATTGTGGAAGCTAGATTGCTCAGGAAGAGACTAAAGGCAGAGAAACCACACGGTAGCAATAATCTGTGCCAGAGATAAGTAAACTCGGGCAGAGATGAAGGGAATGGATTTAAGGGATTCTTTTTTCTTCCTTCCTTCTTGAGAGATATTAATAGCGCCCTCTCCAGTCTTCACTTATAAATATTGAAGGGGCAAGGCTAGCTGACCTCTAGGATCCCTTCCAGCTGGGATACTTTGGGATACTGGGATTTGAGGCACTTTATTCACCCCTTCCCACTCTCTGGCTGGCTTGTGATCTGCTGCTACTACTCCCTTCTCTTCCATGACCCCCCAATCTGGGGCAGTGTTACTGTTGTTTTCTCAGTAGCTGGTGGGAGCTGAGAAAGAATATAGGGCCAACCTCAGTTATTCTATCTTCCATGAATCTTCTGGCATCCCAGGCTGAATGGAGGGGGTAGACACGCCTTCCGGGATATTTTGAAAGCTTCCAAAAATAGCCTCAAGGCCTCAGTCAAAGTGTAGGGCCAGGACACTGACTGAACGTTGGAACTCACAGTCTTTGCCAAGTTCCCACCCCAGGCTCCATCCCCTGACTGAATAAGCCAGTTTTCCCTCCTTCTTCCTTAACTGCCTCCTGGAGGGCCCCACCCAAGCCTGAAAAGTTCAAATTTAGCCCTAAATCTCCGTCCCTAACTCCTCTGGAGAGAGAGCCCAAGATGTAGCAGTTTATCCTCTCTAAGGGTCCCTGTGGGCTCTGGGATGAGAAAGAAAATAGGACAAAGACAGGGAGAAGTTAAGATGGAGACACACACCCACAGAGGTCAAGAAATAAAGAAACAGACACTGGGGTATGAGGAAGAGAGAAAAGGAAGGACAGAGTGGCAAGGAGAAAAACAGAAAGGATAAGATGGAAGGAGAACCAGAGCCTAACAGACTGGGGCAAAGAAAGAGAAAGAATCAGAGATAGAAAGGAATATAGAGAACAAGAAAAATTCACAGAGAAAGAGGGGAATAGATATAAAGAGTCAGAGATAGGCAGAGAAAAAGAGAGAGTGGAGCCAGAAAGAGTCAGAGAAAAGAAAGGGAGCCTCAGTTCCTTGTCCCAGCTTAAACCCTTGCATCAAGCCAACAGTCTGTGGCTGGAGGCCTGAGCTGAGCCCCGGGGGTGGTCCCTGCAGAGTCGAATGCCCCAGGGGCACCGACAGGGCCCCCAGAGGCCATGACAGACAGAGGGCCCAAGGTAAGCATGGAAGTGAGCCCAAGCAGCCCTCATATTTGCACAGTGCTATCATCAGGCACTCACATCTGGCATATACTGCAGATGTGTAGAAAAATAGTCACCCTCAAAGCAAATGCACAAAAAACCAGCCCCCCAAATAGAATATGTTCCTATTTGATATTTAAAAACACTTTAAATTAGTCATAATGAGAAAGATCAAAACATTCATGGACTTCTTTACACTGATTTCATTGGCTTATTATTGTTTTTATTTTGAATTACATATGGGCAGGGGCATCACAATCTGTTCATCATCTAGGGCCTCTAAAGTCTTCATCGGGCCCTGCCACCATGGCTCTGGGTGGCAGTGTAGGGTGATGAGAAGGACATGCTCCCCTCCTGGACCTGTTTCAATATTTCTCTGACTATCCCTTCTCAGTCACCTTTGCCAGGACAAGGATTCGTGGGTCCCTGGACAGAAGTAGAAACTGTTCAGCAAAAAAACTCTCCTTTGGGAGGTGGTCCTTTTAGGGATCCATCAGGAGAAGCAGGGAGGTGAGTGAAAGGGATTGGTCAAGAAGATGAGAGAGGGATGTGTGGTCTGGTGGTAAGGCATTGGAGCATGTAGGTTTAAGGCCCAACTCTGCCCCTGAATAACTGTGTGACCTTGGGCACATGACTTCATCCTTCTGAAATTTAGTCTCCTTCTTAATAAAACGGGACTAATAACCGCCGTGTTAGAGTTCTCATGGAGTTTACATGAGAGTGACCTATTGACAACTACAAGTGTGAAAAGAGTTTCTTCTTATTATTGCAAATACCTTTAGTGAATATTAGACCACTAAGGCTAACATACCTCCTTATAGAGATGAAGCAATTAAGCCTCAGAAGGGGAAGAGACTGGCTCAAGGCAACACAGCCAGTCAGTGACAGACCAGGCCTGGAATGTAGGTCTCCTGTTCAGTCCAAGGACTTCTGGATTTCACCAGAGCAAGAACAGAAGGAGAGAGCAAGAAAGCCTGTGGGAGGCGTGGGGAAACACAGGGCAAACTGGAGCAGGGAGTTAAAGAATGAAAATCTGAGTTTATTGTCTTAATAAGAACTGAGATGTGACTAATTATTTGTGGTCATGTTTGGGCATTGTTTGGTGATGGGTTAAAGAGGAACTTTAAATATGCCTAACATGTAAAGAGCTTTTTGTAGCAGAAACCCTTGAAAAGGGAGCATGGCAGGCCCATCAGGGCCTCAGGGAGGAGTCAGCTCCTTGCCAGCAGGCATCTGGGCTGGAATCTCTAGAAGATGAGGGGTGCCAAAAAAGTCTCCACCATGGCCAAGTGTCACTCTTGGGATTCTATGGCTCCCCAGTGCCTATGGGGTGAAGTCTAAACTCCTTTTTATAACATGTAAGTCATTTCTTAATCCCTTATCACATCCTCCCCAGCTTCATTTCTGGTTTTTCCCTGATTCCTACCTCTCTGACCTACTGCCATATTGAACTTCTGGCTACCATAATATACCCTATCTGTACTCTCTGCCTGAAATGCATTCATGCCAGCCCTCCTAATAAGGTATCCTTCAAGGCTTAGCCAAGGATCACCTGTCCTGGGAAATCTTACCTGACCATCTCCATCACCGGTCTTGGGTTCCATAATTTTTGGATCATGACTCCTCCATTTAGCAACCTCAACTGACATTATTTATATCCATGTCTTTGTCCTCCATGAGGTAATGACTGTTTTGAGGGCAGGGACCATGTCATCCCCATCTATGTAATAATAATCATAGCTAACATTTATCTAGCTGTGCCAGACACTTTACACATATGAACCTTCACATGAGTTCCATTGAAGTAGGTACTATGAAGTAACTCAGGTCACAAAATAAGACATCACTACATACCTATCAGAATGGCTAAAATAAAAAACAGTGACAAGGATGGGAAGAAACTAAAAAACTGAATTCATGAAGGATGTGAAGAAACTGAATCATTCATACAATCATTGGTGAGAATGTGAAATGATACAGTCACTCTGAAAACCAGTTTGGAAGTTTCTTACAAAACTAATAATGCGACTACAGTATGACCCAGCAAGTCTTAGTCCATTTTGTGCTGCTATAACAGAATACCACAGACTGGATCATTTGTAATGAACAGAAATTTATTGGCTCACAGTTCTGGAGGTTGAGAAATCCAAGACTGAGGGGTCAGCATCTGGCGAGGGCCTTCTTGCTGCATCATCCCACAGGGAAAGAACAAAGAGAGGGCAAGATAGAGACAGTAAATGGGGTCAAACTTCCCCTTTTATAACAAACCCACTCCAGTAACGAACCTACCCCTGAGATAACAGCATTAATACACTCATTCCACCCTCATATCCTAATCACCTCTTATCAGGCCCACATCCCAACACAGTTGCATTGGGGATTAAGTTTCCAACACATGCTTTTTGGGGGACACATTCAAACTATAGCACAACAATTGCACTGTTGGGTATTTATCCTAGAGAAATGAAAATTTCTATTCACTTGAACTCTCATACATGAATTTTCACAACAGTTTTATTCATAATAGCCCCAAACTAGAAACTACCCAAATGTCCTGCAGTGGGTGAATGGTTAAACAAGTGGTGGTGCATCAAGAACATGGACTACTCAGCAATAAAAAGGAATGAACTATTGATACACATAACAACTTGGATGGACCTCAAAAGAATCATACTGAGTGAAAAAAAAGTCAATCCCAAAAGTTACACATTGTAAGACTCCATTTATATAACATTCTTGAAATGACAAAATTATATATAGAGAAAATAGAAAAGCCATTGTCAGGGGTTAAGAAACAGGTAGGGGCAGATGGGAGGGGGCTGTGACTGTAATAGGACAATGTAAGGGATCCTTGTGATGAAGGAAATGTTCTGTATCTTGACTGTATCAATGTCAATATTCTGGTTGTGCTATTGTACTATGGTTGCACAAGATGTTATGATTGCAGGTAACTGGGGAAAAATTGCAGAGGATCTCTGTAGTATTTATTACAACTGCATGTGAATCTACCATTATCTGAAAATTAAGACTTCAAATTTTTTCGAAAAGGGATGCAGTACTGATACGTGCTATGACATGGATGAACCACACAAAAATCACACCGAATGAAATAAGTCAGTAACAAAAGACCACATAATGTATGATTTCAGTTACATGAAATATTCAGAAAAGGCAAATCTATAGAGACAGAAAGTAGACTAGTGGGGCCTAGGGCTGGGGTAGGGGGAATGATGGAAATGGGAGTGACCAGTAAAAGGTACAGGGTATCTTTTTAGGGTAATGAAAATGTTCTAAATTTATATAGTGGTGATGGTTGCACAACTCTGTGAGTATCCTGAAAGCCACTGAATTATACATTTTAAAAGGGTGAATTTGATGGTATATCAATTAAATCTCAATAAAGCCATAATTTAAATATGATAAGATCATATAGCAACATGGCACAGTAGGCAGCTCCAAGCTCTCATCTTTCCACAAAAACACCACAAAGCAAGCAGAAACTGTCAGAACCAGCATTTTCAGAAATCTGGAAAACAGTCAAATGTTTACAGCAACCAAGCAAATCAAGAAAAAAGGCAACTTAAAATGGTAGGAGAAGAACAAACTGGGAGGCATCAATCTACCAGACTTCAAGCTATACTACAAGGCTATAGTAACCAAAACAGCATGGTACCGGCACAAGAACAGAGACATAGACCAATGGAACAGGACTGAGAACCCAGACATAAAACTATCCTCGTATAGCCATCTGATTTTTTACAAAGAAGACAAAAACATACACTGGGTAAAAGTACCCTATTCAATAAATGCTGCTGGGAAAATTGGATAGCCACATGCAGAAGACTGAAACAGGATCCTCACCTCTCACCTCTCACAAAAATCAACTCACTATGGATAACATACTTAAACCTAAGGCATAAAACCATAAGAATTCTAGAAGAAAATGTTGGAAAAACTCTTACAGACATTGGCCTAGGCAAAGAATTTATGAAGAAAACCCCAAAAGCAATCTGAGCAGCAACAAAAATAAACAATTGGGACCTGATCAAATTAAGAAGCTTCTGCACAGCCAAAGAAACTATTGCTAGAGTGGATAGACAACCTACAGAATGGGAGAAAATTTTTGCATGCTATACATCTGACAAAGGACTAATAACTGGAATCTATATAGAACTCAGGAAAGTCAGCAAGAAAAAAATCAAACAATCCCATTAAAAAAATGGGCAAAGGACATGAATAGAAACTTCTCAAAAGAAGATAGACTAATGGCTGAGAAACATATGAAAAAATGCTCAACGTCTCTAATCATCAGGGAAATGCAAATCAAAACCGCAACGAGATACCATGTAACTCCAGTGAGAATGGCTTGTGTCAAAAAGTCCCAAAACAGCAAATGTTGGCATGGATGCAGAGAGATAGGAACACTTATACATTGCTGGTGGAACTGCAAACTAGTACAACCTCTATGGAAAGTAGTCTGGAGATACCTCAAAGAACTAAAAATAAAACTACCATTTGATCCAATAATCCCACTAGTGGGTATTTACCCAAAGGAAAAAAAAGACATTCTATAATAAAGACATCTGCACTCAAATGTTTACAGCAGCACAATTCACAATTGCAAAGATGTGGAAACAACCCAAGTGCCTATCAATACATGAGTGGATTAAAAAAATGTGGTATATGTATACCATGGAGTACTACTCAGCCACAAAAAACAACGGTGAACTAACAACTCTTGTATTATCCTGGATGGAAATGGAGCCCATTCTTCTAAGTGAAGTATCTCAAGAAGGGAAAAACAAACACCACACATACTCACCATCATGTTGATAATAATTATCAATTTATATGTTCACATATGGAAGTAACACATTAATGGATCAACTTTTATGTGCACATATGGAAGTAACATTCATCGGGTATCAGGCAGGTGGGAAGGGGAAGGAGGGGATGGGTAAATTCACACCTAAGGGGTGCAGAGCGCACTCTCTGGGAGATGGGCACACTTGAAGCTCTGACTCAGGCAGAGTAAAGGCAATACATGTAACCTAAACATCTGCACCCCGTAATACTCTGAAATAAATAAATTAATTAATTAAATAAAATGGTAGGAGAGCTGTATAGTATATTTACTTGCCCTTGTCTCACCCCATCCTGGGTACAGTGGTAGTCTTAAAGCAGTGGCAACCCATGTTCCTAGTGTGGGATCCCGGTCCCTAGTTCCAGAGGGAGCATAGCAGACGTTATCCACAAATTATGGTGTAGGTCTGTTCTAACATCTCTGGGGGCTACCTGAAGGACTGACACAAGCACTTGTCTTTGTTTTGCCTAACTCAGAACTCAGGACACACTAAGCATTCACCTCAGGCTCAGTGCAAGCCTGGCTAAGTGTTGGATTTTCCTAGCACAGAGCTAATCTTCACAGACTGGGAGAGGTGTTTTGTTTTCGTTTGGGTTTTTTTTCCTTCTTGGGGAGGGGATTTTCTGTTGTTGTTGCTTATTGTTTGTTTTTACTTTTAGCTCCTGGCATTCAAGGAAATCTCTGTCAAAATGCTACCTGAATATGAGCTAAACCCAGAAACTTCAGTGACCATACATGACAAGGAATACAATTTCTGCAAGAATAGTATGGAAAAAGTCACTAAACGTACAGAATACAACAGCTGTCAGCAACCAACAAAACAAGCAAACCCTACGGAAGGGGAAGAATTTGATTTCCAGAGTTACCATATTATAATATTCAAGTTACAGTTTTCACCAAAAAAAAAAAAAAATCACAAGACATACAAAGAAATGGAAAAGTATAGCCCATTCAAAGGTACAAAATAAATGGACAGGAATCATCCCTGAGGAAGTCCAGATATTGAACTTACTAGACGAAGACTTTGAAATAGTTATACTAATATGTTCAAAGAGCTAAAGGAAAACATGGACAAACAACTAAAAAAATCAGGAAAGAATATATATTTTAAAATTTTAATATCAATAAAGAGATAACAATTATTTAAAAGGGACAAAAAAGAACACAAAAATACAAATAATAAAAAGGTAGAAGTATTACCTCTGTAAAAACCCTATTGAAAAAGGTAGAAGTAAGTTCTTCCATATCAGTAATTACTTTAAATGTAAATTGATTAAATTATCCAATCAAAAGGCAAAGATTGGCAGAATGGTTAAAAAATGTGATCTGACTACATGTTGTCCACAAGAGACTCACTTTATATCCAAAGACACAAATAGGTTGAATGTGAAAGGATGGAAAAACATATTCCGTGCAAATAGTTACTAAAAGATAGCTGGGTGACAATATGAATATCTGAAAAAATATACTTTAAGTCAAAACCTGTTACAAGAAACAAAGAATGGAAATGATATATTGATAAAAGGGTTGATTCATCAGGAATACATAATCATTATAAACATATGTGCAACAAATAGTTGAGTCCCCAAAGTATGAAACAAACATTGACAGAATTGAAGGGAGAAATATACAGTTCTAAAATAATAGTGGAAGACTCAATACCCTACTTTCAATAATGGATAGAACATCTACACAGAAGATAAATAAGGAAATAGAGAAATTGACCAGCAGTATAAACCGTAGACCACAGACATATATAGAACACTCCACTCAACAACAACAAAATACATATTATTCTCAAGTGCACATGGAACATAGTCCAGAATAGGCCATATATAAGGCCATAAAACAAGTCCCAATAAATTTCAGAAAGATTGAAATCATACAAAGTATCTTATTCAACCACAATGGAATGAAGCTAGAAATCAATAATTAAAGGAAAACTGGAAATTTTTCAAATATGTGAAAATTAAATAACATAACACCAATGGTCAAAAGGAAATATGAGGGAAATTAGAATAATAAAGATAAATATAAAACCAAAAATGAAAGTGGAGATATTCCTACTAACCTTGCAAAAATAAAAAGTATTATAAGAGTACACAATGAACGATTGTCCACCAACAAATTATATTAAATGGACAAATTTCTAGAAACAAGCAAATTACATAAAGTGACTCAAAAAAAAAATAGAAAACTTTAACATACCTATAACAAGTAAAGAGATTGAATCAGTGGTCAAAAACCTCCCAAAAAAGAAAAATCCAGGACCAGATGGCCTCACTGATAAATTCTACCAAACATTTAAAGAATAATTAATGTCAATTCTTTTCAAACTTTTCCAAAAATTAGAAGAGGGAAAAACACTTCCTAACTCATTCTATGAGGCCAGCATTACCCTGATACTAAAGCCAGATGAAGACATCCAAAGTAAAAAAAAAAAAATACAAACCAAAATACCCCTTATGAATTTAAATGAATTAAAATCCTCAACTAAATACTAGCAAACAAAATCCAGTGGCATATTAAGAGGATTATACCTCATAATCAAGCAGGATTTGTTTTATGAATTCAAGGATCATTTAACATAAGAAAAATCAATCAATGTTAATACATTACATTAATAGAACAAAGGGGAAAAATACGGTTATCTCAATTGAGATAGAAAAAGCATTTGACAAAATCTACACCCTTTCATGATAAAAACACTGAGAAAACTAGTAATAGAAGGGAACTTTCTCAACATGATAGAGGACATTTATGAAAAATTCACAGCTAACATTACCTTCAATTGTGAAGAACTGAAAGCTTTCCTCCTTAAGATCAAGAACAAGACAAAGATGCCTGCCTTTATCACTGCTATTCAATATTATACTAGAAGTTCTAGCTAGAGCAACAAGATAAGAAAAAGAAACAAAAAACATCAAAATTGGAAAGAAGAAGTAAAACTACCTTCATTCACAGATGACATGATCCCATATATAGAAAATCCAAAAAAATCCACAAAAATGCTTATAGCTAATAAACAAATTCAGCCAAGTTGTAGGATACAATGTCAATGCACACAATCATTTGTATTTCTATTCACTAGCAATGAACACTCCAAAAAGGAAATTAATAAAGCAATTCCACTTGAAATAGTATCTAAAAGAATAAAATACCTAAGAATAAATTTAACCAAGGAGGTGAAAAACTTGTACACTGAAACTAGAAAACCTTCTTGAAAAATTTAGGAAAGCCTAAATAAATGGAAAGTAGCTCTTGTTAATTGACATAAAGACTTGATATTTTTAAAATGCCAATACTACCTCAAATGATTTACAGATTCAGTGCAATCCCTACCAAATTCCAACAGCCCTTTTTTGCAGAAATGGAAAGGTCAATCCTCAAATTTATAAGGAATTGCAAGGGGCTCTGAATAGCCAAAGCAATCTTTAAAAAGATGTAGAAAGTTAGAGGACACTTTTCTTAATTTCAAAACTTACTATAAAGGTACAGTAATCAAAAGAGTGTGGTACTGGCATAAGTGTGGACATATAGATCAGTGAAATAAAATTGAGAAGTGCAGAAATGAATCCAAACATCTGTGGCTAATCAATTTTTGACAAGGGTGCTAAGACTGTTCAATGGGAAATGAATAGTCTTTTCAGCAGGTGGTACTAGGACAATTGGATTTCCACATGGAAAAGAATGAAGTTGGACCCATATCTGACACCATATACAAAAACCAAGACAAAATATATCAAAAACCTAAATATAAGAGCTAAAACTATAAAACTCTGAGAAGAAAACATGAGTGTAAATTTTCATGGTCTTGGGTTTAGCAATAGATTCTTAGATATGACACCAAAAGCAACAAAAAAAATAGGTAAATTAGACTTCATCAAAATTTAAAACTTTTATGCACCAAAGGACATTATCAAGAAACTGAAAAACAGCCTATGTAATGGGAGAAAATATCTGCAAAACGTATATGTAATAAGGATTTAATATCCAGAAAATATATAAAGAATTTCTACAGCTCAACAACAAAAAGATGAACAACCTGCTTTAGTTCATTTTGTGCTGCTGTAACAGAATAGATGAGACTAAATAATTCACAAAGAACAGAAATTTCTTGGCTTACAGTTGTGGCTGGGAAGTCCAAGATGAAGGGGCCGGCATCTAGTGAGGGCCTTCTTGCTGCATCATCACATCTTGGAAGGCAAGAGAGTGAGAGAGAGAGAGAAAAGGGGACCAATCTTGCTCTTATATAATGAACCCTCTCCTATCATAATGAACCCACTCCCCTGATAACATTACTAATTCATTCATGAGGGCACAGTAATCACCTCCCATTAGGACCCATCTCCCAGCTGTTGCATTGAGGATTAAGTTTTCAACATGTGCTTTTTTGTTCAAACCATAGCATGATTCAGTTTAAAAACTGGACAAGGGGCTTGAATAAATATTTCTCCAAAGAAGACACAAAGTGTCAAATAAGTCCGTGAAAATACACTCAACATCATTAGTCATTAGGGAAATGCAAACCAAAACGACAATGAAATACTACTTCACAACCATTAGAATGGCTATGACCCAAAAAGAATGGAGTGTTGGTGAGGATGTAGAGAAATAGGAACTTCTGTGCACTGTTGGTGGGAATGTGAAATGGTACAGGTGCTTTGGAAAACAGTATGACAGTTCCTCAAAAAATTAAAAATCAAATTACCATATGATTGATTTTTCTTATGTTAAATGATCCATGTGATCTGGCAATTTCACTCCTGGGTATATCTTAAGCAAAACAAGCCAGGCACATAAAGTCAAATATCGCATGTTCTCACTCGTAAGTGGGTGCTAAAACTGTGTACACATGGATGTAGAGAGTGGAACAATGGAGACTCAGAAGGGTGAGTGGGTGGGAGAGGGGTGGATGATGAGAAATTAATTAATGAGTACAATGTACATTATTCAGGTGATGGACAACCTAAAAGCCCTGGCTTGACCACTACACAATCTATGCATGTAACAAAACGGCACACGTACCCCATACATTTGTACAAATAAAAACTAAAAAAAAATTTAGGCCTGGCGTGGTGGCTCACGCCTGTAACCTAGCACTTTGGGAGGCTGAGGCGGGAGGACTGCTTGAAGCCAGGAGTTCAAGACCAGCCTGAGAAAGAGCAAGACCCCGTCTCTACAAAAAATAGAAAAATTAGCCAGGTGTGGTGGTGCACACCTGTAGTCCCAGCTACTCAGGAGGCTGAGGCGGGAGGATCGCTTGAGCCCAGGAGTTTGAGGTTGTAGTGACCACTGCACTCTAGCCCGGGCGACAGAGTGAGACCCTGTCTCAAAAAAAAAAAATAATAATAATAATTTTTAAAGACTAATGCTGTATGATTCCACTTATATGAGGTACTTGGAGTAGTCGAATTCATTGGGACAGAAAGGAGAATGGTGGTTTTCAGGGGCTGGGAGAAAGGCAAAATGGGGAATTGTTTAATGGGTATAGAGTTTCAGTTTTCAAGATTTAGTTCTAGAGATTGGTTGCACAGCAATGTGAAAGTTCTTAACACTACTGAACTGTATACTTAACAATTGTTAATATGGTAAATTTTATGTGTACTTTACCACAATTAAAAATAAAATAAACATTAAAAACTTTAAAAGGAATAGAAAATAAGCGTTGGCAAACTTGTGGGAAAATTCTAACCCTTGTACATTGTTGGTGAGAATGTAAATGGTGCAGCTGCTGTGCAAAGCAGTTTGGCAGTTCCTCAAAAAGCCAACCACAGAATGACCATATGGCCCAGCAATTCCACTCCTAAGCATATACCCAAAAGAATTGAAAACAGGGACTCAAACAGATAATTGTACACAAATGTTTGTTGCAATTTTATTCACAATAGCCAAAATATGGAAACAACTCAAGTGTCCATCAACAGATAAATAGATAAATAAAACATGGCATATACATACAATGAAATATTATTTGGCCATTAAAATAAATGAAGCTTTGGCCGGGAATGGTGGCTCACACCTGTAATCCCAGCACTTCAGGACGCTGAGGCAGGAGGATCACTTGAGGCCAGGAGTTTGAGACCAGCCTGGGCAACACAGCAAGACCTTGTCTCTACAAAAAGTTTAAAAATTAGCTGGGCATGGGGTGGCATGCACCTGTAGTCTTAGCTACTCGGGAGGTTGAGGCAGGAGGATTGCTTGAGTCCAGGAGTTCGAGGCTGCAGTGATCTATGATCGCTGCGCTGTACTCTAGCCTGGGCGACAGAACAAGACCCTATCTCTTTAAAAAAAAAAAAAAAAGAATGAAGTTCCAATACATGCTACAATGTGGATAAGCCTTGAAAACATTATGTTAATGAAATAAGCCAGAAACAAAAAGACAAATGTTATATGATTCACTTACATGAAATATCCAGAATAGGCAAGTTCATAGAGACAGAAAAGTGGATTAGGAGTTACCATGGGCAGGAGGAAGGCAGGGAGTGGGGAGTTATTGCTTAATAGTTACAGAGTTTCCGTTTGAGATGAAGAAAAAGTTTCAGAAATAGATAAGTGGTGATGGTTGCACAACACTGTGAATGTAATTAATGAACACTTAAAATGGTTAAATGGACAAATTTTATGTTATATATATTTTACCACAATAAAAAAATACCAAAAAAAGAGAGAAAAATGGTAATAACAGCTACAACAAGTACTACCCTTACTGCTGTGATCTACTATAGCCATTTATGAAGTACTATGCTAGGTAGTATTCTAGGTACTGGGGAAACAGTAGTGATGGACATTATAGTGAAAGGAAACAGACGTTGGGAGTCACGAAACAGTTTCTAGACTCAACACTGTTGTAGCCCTGGCACTATGTGGCTTCAATTCTCGATAACCACTTGCTAAACCCCTTGCTTAGGCCGGGCCCTAGAGACCTAGGTTCTAGAACTAGATGCTTTACATATGATCAAGTCCATCGCACTGGGCATCTTCTCTGCAAACACTCTCTGCCCCTCCTTTCCCTCTGCTCTCCAGGCGGCCAATTTTGCCTTGACCTAGACAGGCCTGAGCCTCAAACTCAAGAGCTGCCTTGGAATAACAGAGCCCAAGGTAGGCATGGGGAGCCTAGATGTTTCTCATCTTTCATCATATCCCCTTAGGGATATCCTGGCACCTCACTGCCTTTACTTCTTCTTGACTCAGTTCCTTGAGTGCATGGAGAGTTCTTGGCACTGTCCTTCCCCTGCTTTTTGCCCAGGCCTGTCTGATTGGCTTTCCAAGCATCTCCTCCCTTCCCCACTACCTTCCCCCATGGACTTTATATCCACAGCTCCATGACTATCTACATAGACAACACAATGGACCAATTCAAGCCCCAGTTCAGTTGTCAATTGGGTATTTGGTGTTAAGCAGGAAAAAACCAAACCAAATAAGTCATCCATTCCTGTTTGGCCAACACTTAATGAGTCCCCACTCTGTCCCAGATGTTGACAACTTCACTTCACAATCAGAATCATGGTAATAACCATTTCTTGAGCACCTATTATGTGCAGGACAATTCCTATGGATTAACTCACTGAATTTTTATACAATCCTGTGTGTGGGTGGGGCTTATCCCCACTTTTCAGCAGAGAAGTTGAGGTTCAGAGAGATATGATTGAGATCACTGAAGGTGCCTGGTGCACCTAGACCATTCCACAGCTCCTGAACACCCCACATAGCCAGTGTTCCATGTACTTTGCCAACACCTCACCTCAATATACCCTTCCACAACCCTCAGCACACACTGCATGCTTCACCCCAGGTTCCTCTAGTATATCTCACACATAACATCTCCTTCACACACACTGTGTATCTCTTGTGTTCCTTGCACACCACGCAGAAACTGACATGCACATCCAGACAGACTTTACAAGAACGCTGAAACCTACAACTTCTCCTCCTCCCACACTTCACACACACACACACACACACACACACACACACGGGATATGCATATGATAAGCCATGCCTTCCAACCACCCACTCAAGTATAAACACACCTCTTAAGAATATACAGTTGCAACTATGTTCTAGCAACAAAACCGGGCACAGAGATTCTTCACTCACCCTGCCTCATCCCCTTCCCTATCTCCTCTCCCAGGCCTTCCCTGTCTCCATGCCTGGCTGTCTTCATCTCATTCACATACAGACCTCACACACAGTCTCATGCCCACTGACAGGCCCAGCCCAGGCCATACCCAGAAATTGCCAGTCCCCCAGTCTCTTCCCTTGTCTGTCTCCCCCACACTGTAGCATTTGGAATCACTTAGCAGAGGTGACTATCAAAGCTCTGCCCTGCACCTCAGGGAAGGTCGGTCTGGTAGGGCTATGTCCCCTTCCATTTGCCCTCGCACCCTGCCCCTTTTTCAGTGTTGGAGACTTTCCTTGTATCTGCCTTTATGGTGGGAGAGGTTGAATCCCAGAACCATCTCCCCTGCCTCCTATCTTCCAGACATTCGGCCCAGGGTAGGGATGAATTAGAGGTGAGAGCAGGGAATGGTCTGGCATAGCAAGGACCTCCTGGGTTCAGATAAAGGCATGTAGGCAGGACCTTCCCCAGGAATCCAGGCTCAAGATCGACAACTGGGTACTTGTTCTATAGCCACCACCACTGCCCTCCTCCTTCCTGGGGTTGACCCTCGGTGCCCTATTCCATGATCCCTTGAATACAAGGGTTCCAGGGTCTTTCTTCACTGCCAATGTGCCTTTGGGTGACTCCCTCCCTGACTGTGTGGCTCTGTTTTTACCATCTGCCAAAAAGAAACCAGTTATGAGGTCTACTCTATCACCACAAGGGATGGAGAGTACAAGGGGGTGGTATCAGGCCTGGTCTAGGCTGGGAGCTTTCTGTGTGGCTGCATTTTCTCAACGTCTCCCTCTGGGTCTGGGGCCCTGGAGAGGTTCCTCTGTATCATTTTAGGCCCAGAACTGACGTGTCAAAAGCAGCGTGCTGTAGTGTGATGAGTAAGCTGGCAGGCTTTGTGGTCAAATTACCTGCACTTGATTCCTTGTTAGTTGTATGACCTAAGGCAAGTTGCTAAATCTCTCTGACCTCAGTTACTCTGTTCTAGAAATGGGGCTAATGATGATATCTCTCTTACAGAGTTGTTTCACGGATTAAATAGAAACATGCAAAGTGCCTGGTCCATTGAAAATACTCAATAGATGTTTGTTGAATAAACTAAGTAATACAGTTCTACTCAGGCTTAGGATCACAGATCCAATAAATATCAGATATAATACCTGCCAGTCAATGTGTGTCCCCCTGGAATGTAAGCTCCATGAGGCCAAATAATTTATACCTATTCTGTACCTCAAGCTCCTAGAACAGTGCCTGGCAAATATTAAGTGCTTGACAAATACCTTTTGAATGAATAAATGAACAAATGAATTAATACCATATTCCAGGCATTGTACTAGGCATATGGGATAGAGTTCTATGATACACAGTCCCTGTCCTCATGAAGCTTAATATCTAGTCATTAAATTGACAGTCACACCAATAATTAAACCTGGCGTTGATGCTGTGAAGGAAGCGGGCAGGGTGCTGTGAGAGTGACACTCAGAGGGAACTTCCTAGTCTGGAATGTGGGAGGCAGTCTCCCAGAACCAGTGCCTATCTAAGCCAAGGCCTGAGGAAGCAATGAATCAGGTGATAAGTAAGGAAGAAGGTGATGAGGAGCTTGAGCTGTTCAAAGACCATAAAAACCTGTCAGAGTGGCTAGATTCTGGTGAGAAAAGGAATGAGTAGTGGGAGATGGAGTTGGAGAGATCGGCAGAGGCCAGATCATGTAGGCCCTTGTGGGCCATGGTAAAGAATTTGGCTTGTGGTCCTCATGTGATAGGAAGACACTGGAGGATTTTGAGCAGGGGAATGACAGGATCTATGTTTTACAAAGATTCTCCTAGCTTCTTTGTAGAGAACGAGTTGTAGGGGGGAAGGGTGGAAGCAGGAAGACCTGTTAGGAGGCTAGGGCAAGTCATCCAGGTGACAGATGATAGGGACTTGGACCCGATTGGTGGGAAGTGAATGAGGACAGAGGTGGATGTATTAGGGATATATTCTAAGTGTAACAGAACTTGCTGACAGACTGAATGGTAAAGGGGTAATGAAGAAAAATGAGACAAAGATAACTTAGATTTCTGACTTGTTACCTGGGTGGAAGTTGGTGTCACTTTTCCCTGGTAGGGACGATTGTGTAAGAACAAGCTTTGGGGTGGAGACATTCTGTTTTGGCTGCCTTTGGTTTACCAATAAGACATCCATATGGAGGAGTCTAACACCAATCTGGAGCCCAGGAGAGAGGCTGAGGCATCTTTAATAGGATTATAAGTCCTGAGTGTGCTGGTGGAGCCATGGGCTAGTTGTGATTAGAGGAGTGACATGAACTGACATTTGTTTTAACATGATCACTCTGGATTCTGGGTTGAGAATTGATCATAGGGAGGTAAGGATGGAAGTAGGGAGACCCAGAAGGAGGCCACTTCAATCATACAGGCTAAGTGTGATGGTGGCTTGGACCAGGGTAGTGGTGATGAATGTGGGAAGAAGAGGTCAGGTTCAGGATAAATTTTGAAAGAAGACCCAACAGATCTTGATAATAGATTGAATATGAGAGTTGAAGGAGATGGAAGGGTCAGATATGACCCCTAGGTTCTGAGTTTGCCCAATTTTGCTGATGATGGAGCCATTCACTGAGCCAGAGACCACTGAGGAAGAGCAGATTTGGGGGAAAGATGTTTAGTTCAGTCCCTTTCTCTGCCCTCCTTGCTCCCTGTTTGCTCCCTTTACTTCTTGCCAATCTGCTGCCACCTCCAAAAGGAGCCTATTCATTCTACCTCAAGTTCCACTATCAAAGAATCCCTCCTTTATGTTGGTGCATAGTGTTTCCTGACCTCTGTTAACACCACCCATTTCCGCTGTGGGATCACATATACTCCTGTGGTTTCAATTACCTCCTTTTATGCAGACAATTTCCAATGTCCTATCTCTAACCCTGCACTATTCTCTGAGCTCCAGACCCACATGGTCAACCATCTACTGGCTATCTCCCCCTGTATGTCCCACGTGCACCACAACCCTACCATGAATCAAGCCAAAGTTTCCATATTGCTCCCTGTACATCTGTCCTCTGCCCCAATGTTCCCTAGTCGCGTGAATATCCTACTGTATACCCAGAGTCCCCTGACCAAGGAACACATAAGTCATCTTTGACTGGTCTTAGTCCCCACATCTAACCCAACACTGAGTCCCACAGATGCTGCCTTCTGCACAATATAGAGTAGTTGTCAAGACATTGGGTTCGAAAGCCAGCTTGCCTTGGCTTATAGCCTGGCTCTGCAACTTACTAACCATTTAAATTTTCTGTGCCTCAGTGCCCTCAACTGCAAAATAGTGGTGATAATAGTACCTATGCCTACTTCATAAAACTGTTGTAAGGATCAATGAATTAATCCAGGTAAAGCACTTAGAATAGTTGCCCAGCACATAGTAAGCACTTACGTAATTAATTACCTGTTAATTTTACCATGACGAGAGTGACTGTGATGATAGTGATGATGAGAATGATCTCTCAAATATGTCCCCTTATGTCTATCTTGACTGTGACTACCACAGTGTAGTCTCCCTTCTTGCCTCTATCACAAGAGCCTCCTAACTTAGACAGATTTGAACATAATAGTAGATGTGCCATGCACAGTGCTGGTCACTGTCATGACATAAAGGTGTATTAGATATGGTTCTTGTCCTTTCGGAGTCCAGAGAAGCAATATAGCCTAGAACTACACTTTCCAATATGGTAGCCACTAGCTTCAAGTGGCTATTAAATTTTAACTTTAGATTCATTAAAATAAAATCACATTAGAAATTAAGTTCCTTAATTTCAAGGAACTTAACTAACCACATTTCAAGTGTTCAGCAGCTTGGGGTAGGCTACTTAGATTCATATCCTGGATCTGTCATTTCCAGCTGTGTGACCTTGTACAAGTTACATAACCTATCTGAGACTGTCCCTTCATCTATTAAATGGACCCAATATTAGTACCTACCTTAAAAGGTTGTTGTAAGAATGAAATGAGTGCATATTTGTAAAGTGTTCTAGTTGTGGCCCTGGATTTCATTTTCTGTGTAATCTTGAACACACTGTTTCCCCTCCGTGGCCTCAATGGGGTGACTGGACTCTTCTATGTGGTCTCTAAGGTCCCTACTGGTTACAGCAGTCTTTAAGACAAAAGAGTCTGTTTCACATGGCATAACGTAGTTGAGATAGCCAGGTGTAGTGGCTCACCCCTGTAATCTCAGCACTTTGGGAGGCCAAGACAGGAGGATCACATGAAACCAGGAGTTTGAGACCAGCCTGGGCAACATAGTGAGACTCCGTCTCTAAAAAAAAATTAAAATTAAAATTAGCCAGACATGGTGGCATGCACATGTAGTCCTAGCTACAGGAAGCTGAGACGGGAGGATCGCTTGAGCCCAGGAATGTGAGGCTGCAGTGAGCTATGATTGCACCACTGCATTCCAGCTTAGGTGACAGAATGAGACCTCATCTCAAAAAAAAAAAAAAAAAACGTCGAGATAGAAATGAACACGACGCATCTGAGGGATGGTAATCAGGGCTACCATTTATCAAGTGTTAACTCGGGCTGAGCACCATACATACATTATTTCATTTAATTCTCACAACAGCCCTGTGAGGCAGGCAGTCTTTATCTTCTCTTTGCTGATGAAGAAGCTGAGGCTAGTGCTTGGGAAGGCAAACCGACTGCCACTGTCACACAGCCAATAGTGAGCGGTAAGGTAGGCATTCAAGGCCAGGTCTGCCTGGCACCAAGTCCATACTCTAAGCCACCCTGACATCCTGTCTAGGAGGCTTGATGGGAGAGAATGGGGCTAGAGAAGTGGGTCAGAGTCACTCTAGCATTGTTATGGAGGAGGCATGGAATGGGAAAAGACTGGAAACAGGGAGACCTGTTAAGAGACTGCTGCATGCAGATGGGAAGTGATGGGTGTTCCTGAACTGGGGCCGCAGCCTTGGGGATGAAAAGAATGAAACAGATGGGGGACATCCCACTGCCATTCTATCACTCTATTGTCCATTCCTTGAGGGCAAGAACTGTCTTTTTTATCTTTGTATCCCACCACTACCTGTGTTGTCTCCCACACAGAAACACACACAGCACAACACAGGACTTTGCACACAAACCCACTGTTGGTTAAAATGGATTTAATTAGATGTAATTCACAAGACTCAGTGACTGACTGGATCTAAGGAGACCAAGATGGCTTCCGGGTTTAGAACCGGGATCTTAGGAGGAATTCTGAAGTTGCCGTCTATAGAGGTGTAGAGCACTCGGAGAAGGCCCTAACTGCCTTGCTTCCCCTACCCTGAGGTCTGTCCTTGGCAGGGCCCCAGCTGGGGTAAAGCTGGCCTTCCCTCCCAATCATCTTGCCTTCTGGTCTGGGAAGGAGGCTCTTTCTTCTTGGGCCTCCCTTCCGCTTTCCCTAGCCTGGGCAGTGAGTCCCTCTTCATAGTATTTGAATCAGAGGAAACAGATAGACTGAGGAAGTGAAGAAAAAACAGGCCGCCTGGACTCTGTGAGCCAATGTAAACACTCAGTGGTTTCCTGTTGTTGCAGCCCAAAGCGTCCCATGACATCATTCCTGGCCTTTCCAGAACACACCAGCTCAGCCCAGCCTGCCAATCTGCCCAGGGCTGATTGGCAGTCATCTCCCTTCCCCACCAGGGTTAGATCCTCCGGAACTGGGGAACTTCTCCAGGCCAACCATTACCCACCTGCCCAGCCAGCCACTTAGGCCTTTCTAGCCCTATAAGGCATTGGAGGCTGTAGGCTGGACATGCTGTCCCACTTCCCAGAGGCCCAGTGGCTTATGGGTCAGAGCAAGATTTCCCAAACCGGAAAAGTTATTTTGCTTCTTTTAATGGAGATTTGGAGTCAAGGGAGAGGGAGGAGGGTGTGACACACGGTTTCTGAGACAGGCCCTAACTGCTTCCTCCCCTCTTCACCCCACCCAAGAGCCCACAGGTTTATGTTCTCAGTGTTGGTCACAAATTCCTAGAAACAGAACTGTGAAGGTCCTTTCAAGACCTTGAAGCCTAATCTTTCCATGGTGCAGATGAAAGCACTGAGGCCCAGAGAGAGAAGAAGACTGGCCCCAGTCACACTTTGTCAGAGCAGTATAAGCCATCCACTGCCAGAGATCTGAACCTGAGCTATCACAAGGCAGGATGATACAGTTGCAAGAGTTCTTGATAGGAAATACAGAAACCAGGGTTCGAGTTCATATTCCTCTGTGAGAGCTTGTATAAATTCCTCCTTCTCTCTGGGCCTTGGCTTAGACAGCTATAATTCAATTCAAGACAACAAATGTAGAAAGCCTACTGTGCTTGGTGGAGTTGGTGGCTCTTGAGGATGAGAAGAAAGCATGATGAGAACACTCCCCATTGCACAGGTTGGAGTGGAAGGAAAATGAAAGGAATGGTTTAAATTCTATAAGAGACCTGAAGCCTGTGTGGACTCCATACCTCTGTCTCTAGCCAGAATCAAACAATAATAAGGGGTGTGGGGTCCTTTGAGGCTGCAGCCCCCTCCCCACTCCCTTTACAAGGCAACAGAG
Organism: Daubentonia madagascariensis; assembly: GCA_023783475.1. Taxonomy (NCBI): domain Eukaryota; kingdom Metazoa; phylum Chordata; class Mammalia; order Primates; family Daubentoniidae; genus Daubentonia; species Daubentonia madagascariensis. The sequence goes on from JAKFHU010002592.1 coordinate 1,084,891, forward strand.
AGTTCAGTTCTCACTGGGCCAGGGTTTTGTTCGCTAAAACGTTTCCCAGTTCCGGTTCTCATTTAGCTGGATAGATTTGCATAGAGAGGTGGCAAGGTCCTAAATTATTGTCTGGAAAATCAAGCCAAACGCATTATGGTAATTCCTGCAGCCAGCAGTAATTGGATTTCAAGCCGTAGCTGTGCCATGGAGCACAGGCAACTTGAAATAGCTCTTTTAACCAATCGAATTCATCACAGCCTAGATTAGCAAACGGAATTCAGGGGCATGTTTGGGGAAAAGCCTGTTTATTCCTCCACCCAAAGACGCACAAGACAATGTGAAGTCATTCCTTTAGCCAATCAATTTAACCACAGCATGGATTAGGTGAAACACGCACAGAGCAAGGTACAGACACATTTAGGCGCCTGGAGACGCACATCCATACGCAGATGCATACGCAGGAGGCTGCACACGTAAGAGGCTGCACACACACATTGGGAGACACACAAAGTAATGTGTGCACACACACTCCCCGAGCAGGTGACGCACAAAGAAAAAGACACACACACATACTCTAACCGGAAGCTAGGAAAAGACATCTAGCTGTCTGGGAGTTCTAGGGGGGGTGCTTTCTGACACACTGCTCATCTCTCGCTTCCTCCCCCAACAATGGTCCTAAATCAAATCCTATAGAGTATTTTCCTTAAAGAAGCCTTAGAAAGCTACCCTCAACCCACTGTGTCCATACCCACTCCCACCATACCACATCAGATTCTTATCATCTGTCTGTCTCCTAGACTACAGCAAAGATCTTTTATTAGGGTTCCCTGATGTCAGTATCTTTCCTCCAATCCATCTTCCGTGGAGCTGCCTGCCAGAAGGAATCTTTCTAGAGCTCAGCACTGTTCTTGCCTCATTCCTGCTCAAAATCCTCCCTTTCCTCCCCACTGCCAACACAAGCCAACCCAGACACCTGTCATTCACGGGGCAACCAAAACCTGGGGCTCCCAAAACCTTTTTCATGCCCTCTGCCCTCCAGAAGGCCAATTGCACCTTGCCCAGCTCCCTATCCATGCCTGCCCTGGGTGCTCCTGCCCCCTGTGCTATTCCCTTAAACTGGAACTATCCCCTTCTGCACCTATCAAAATCCCATCCACTTTAGATTTTCTTGGGTTGTTTGAATTTTTTTAAAGAATAACTACATCTTTGCCATTAAAATTTCAGTTGATGTTTTCATCCTTCAAAGCCCAACCTAAAAGTACTCCCCTCCATGAAGTCTGCCTCTAATCTCCCAAAAGCACTGTGTTATAGAACTGAACTTACCCCAGTCAGCCTTAACAGGCATGTGTGTCTCACTCCTCAGAGGAGAGCTGATGGGGGAAGAGGTCAGAACTCCCTGATGCTAGTGCCTCCTCCGGGGCAGACAATGTGCTGGCACTCTTCCTGTGTTACTGCATTGCCCACAGTCCAGAAAAGATAGACTGACAAACCCAGGCCTCTGGACTCTCAGGTCAGTCTGTTTTGAGCTACCATATTGTAGTCATGGGTTTGAGTCCTGGCGCTGCCACCAGCTTGCTGTGTGACTACGAGCAATTCTCAACCCCTCTCTGTCCTTGCTTTTTTCAAGGGTCCTTTCAGTTCTGGATTCTATTATTTCAAGATGCAGGATTTTATGCAGCTCCTCTCATGAGGCCATCTGGGACTAGGTATGTCCACTATCATATTCGTTCTCTCTCTCTGCCCCCGCATTTTCTTTCTTCTCCCTATCCTCTTCTCTTTTTTTCTCTTTTTGTCTGTTTCTTTTTCTCTTCTGTTTCTCCCTCTCTCTGTCTCTGTCTGTTTCTGTCTGTCCCTAACTCTCTCTCTCTATTTTTCTCTCTCCTTTCTTTTTGTCTCTCATGATCTTTCCCTCTTTCCCCCCACCTCTCTCCTCCCCCTCTCTCTGTCTCTCTGCCTCTTTCTTTATGCCTCTCTCCCTTCTCTGTCTCTCTGTTTCTGATTCTATCTCTCTGCTCTGCCCCCAACCCCAGAATCTGGCTGAATAGCTTCCAATCCAAAATAATTCTGGTGCTTCCTGAGTGTCGCTGGTAAACAGAGGTAGAAATGGGGTTCTTCTGAGGTCTTCAGGAAGCTCAAGTTCCCCACCACTTGGGAAGGGCTCAAAGAGCTAATGAGGAAGGCAGCAAGATGAAGGGTCTCATAACAGAGGCAGCTGGCTCCTACCCTCCAGTCATTCACCCAAAGAAAGGACACTGCCCACAGATCATAAAGGGTCTTCACCTCCTAGATGATTTGAGCCAGAGGTTCTTAGCAACCACTTTCCTACTTCCCCTCCCATCATTTTGCAGATGTGAAAGCTGAGGCGCACAGATGGGAGAGGACTCACCCATTGTTACACAGTAAAATAATGGAAGAACTGTAACTAGAATGCTGATTTCCTGACTCCTGATCAAGTGCTCTGAAAAGATTATAAAATTGGCTCAATGCCACCAGTTGAAAGGCACTGTCGAGGTTATTTTGCCAATAGAAGAAGTGAAGGCTGACTATTGTTATGGGCAGAGTGGTGACCTAATCAATATGCCGATTGTGAACACTTAAGAACAGGGTCTGCCACACCTAACGGGTGCGGTGAGTGCTGTCTGGGGGAGGGGCATGCTTGTAGCTCTGACTTGGGTGGTGCAAAGGCAATATATGTAACCAAAGTGGTTGTAGCCCGGTAATATACTGAAATTAAAAAAAAAAAAAGAAGAACAGGGTCTGGGTCTCCTTTGTCTCAAATGAAAGCCCAATACGGTGTCTGGCCCCAGCTCAGTGATTAATACATGAGGGAGGTAACTGTCATCAGGCACTTGGGGGACACTGGTGCCTCCTCTGGGGCTCTGGGTATTTATGCAGAACATTCCAGAAACTTGGAAATCAAAAGATCAAGGGATTTAGTCTCAGTCTGTTCTAAACTTGTTCAGTTCCCCACTCACCCGTATGCCCCCATAAATCAGGTTTTTTCTTTATAAAAGAAGAGGTAATGATATCTGCCTCATCTGGCTCCCTGGGGCTTGAGGAAGTTGAAATGAAAAAAAAAAAAAAGAATAGGAAAGAGCTTTGACAAAAACAAGACAGCACTCTGCAAATGTGATGGCTGGGTGCTATGGTGATGTCCCAGCTAGCAATTATGTTCTCTGCAGTGGCGACTGTGGGCGCCCAGTGAGTCATCATCTCACTCTCAAAGCCAGAGGCCTTGAAAGGGGAGAAATGAGGTGAGCCTTTTGTTGAGAGTTTTTTCTGTGGGGAGGGGGGAACAGAACAGGGGTGGACAGGACCCCCGCACACACATACACATACACACTGTGCCCTAGATTCCAGTCTCTTGGAGACTAAACAGTCAGCTTAAACGAGGACTGCCCCCCTACATCTGCTATTTAATTCTGAGACACTGGGGTCCCTGAGTCATTAGGGCTTCTGGCGGACTAGAAGTCAGAGTCCCCAATTTCCACTCAGTCCCAGTTCTACAGCCAGCCTTGAGGTCTAGTTCTGACTGTCACCAATTTACTCTGTGGCTTTGGTCAAATGGCATTCCCTCTCTGAGCTTTGTAAAAAAAACAGGACGTACTAGATGCCTAATATTTTGTTTCAAGAGTCCTGGACTGGGATTCAGAAGACCTGGGTTTGAGTCCTAACTCTGTCACAATGACTGTATGACCTTAGACAAGCTCTTTTCTGAGCCCCAGTTTTCACAACTATAAAATGAGGCATTTGGACTAGATGCTTAACAGTGTGTTTCAAAAGTTCTGAACTAGAATTCAGGAAATCTGGGTTCTAGCTCTCACTGCCACAGAGTGAATCATTGTCTGAGTTTAGACTGGTCTCATCCTTTCTCTGGGCCTCAATTTCTCTATCTTTATCATGAAAGGATCAGAGCATAAGTTATCTAAACACACCCTCTAATTCTGACAGCCTGTGGTTCTAGAATTTTACAAGCACTGAAAAGGAAGTGAAGGGAGAGGCCACACCCAGAATAATTTCTCATAAACTAGCAGTGGTTGCCCTCTATGGGTCTGACCTGGACGTGCAGGCCCAGCTAGACTTGACCTGCTGAGGCAACTGCTAAAGACCTGAGGCTGGAGGGAGACACAGAAGACAACTGGGTGCTTCACCACATAGGGCCTGACACAGGCTCGGGTTGGCCTACAGACTTCCCAGCCCCTCCTAATGAGAGGGATCCAGATAGGAAGTGTGTACTAGGAGCTTGGACCTTCCCTCCCAGCCACCAGAAACAAGAGGCTTTTCAGGGCTGTGCAGAGAGCGTGACCCAGTGGGGTCTCTGCCATAGGCACAGTGGGTATATTGGGAGGGATGTGGGTAAATGTTTGGGGGTAGAATATGACTGTGCTGTGAGAGTCAGTATAGGAACAAGTTAGTTCCGTGGCTGAGAAGTTTTCACCTGTGAGGCAAAGAACTCTTCTTAACATATGACAGGAGCTGCTCAAATTAACATGCTTTTCAGCATCCCCATCTACTCCCTGCTCTCCTCATAGGATAGAAAATTCATGCCTGGGCAGAAGAAAGGAATGACCTTGTCATGGGAGTGAGAACCCAATCATGAGAAAGAAACTAAATACTGGGGAGTGCTCGGTGTTCAGGGAAGGCTCTAAGGTCTAGAGGATTCTGTGGGCTCAGTCTTGGGGTATCACTAAGTTTGAGGGACTCTTTGGACTCAGTCTTGGAGGGCATTATGTGCTGGAGACTTAGGATGGATTCAGATATAGGGTTCCGTTACAGAAATAAGTGCATACTAAGCCTTTCATCATTGTCATTCTATAATGTTTCATTATAGAAGTACTAGGTAGGCCATGAAACCTTGGGCTCTCCTCCCCCTTCTCTCTTCCTTGGTTAAAAAGTCTGATGATTGTCCAACCCAGATGCAATAGGGGAAACAAAGGGAACCAGTGTTTCTTCTTGTGTGACAGGGGTGGTTGTAGCCCTAGTTCTGCTCCCGACTCACTCTATAACCCAGGTTAAGTCCAGCCTCTCTCTAGGCCCCAGTTTTCCCACCTGAAACGGGAAAAGATTGGACTTGATGAGCTTCCAGTTTTCTCCCAGCCCTGACATTATACCTGGTTCTTTTTATGATGTTCCCTGGCATTCTATGTTTCTCTCCCTCTACCCAAGTAGGGCCCAGCTATTCCCAAAGGTCCTTTAACCCTAACGTGCTAGCCTACTCAGTCACGCTTCCAAGGCTTTCCAGAACATCCTAGCCCCACCCCCATTCCCTCATCCCACTGCCACCATTGCTGCTTCCTGCAACAGGGTACAGCCTTCTCTACTTTTGGTTGGAAATTCGAATCACTCACTTCTAATGTTGGTGAGTTGACAAAGATTGATACAGTATTCCTCCAAGATGACAGAACTCCCAGCTCTGCCGTTACTTCCTTTTGTACCCTTGGAGAAATCCCCTCCCTTCTCTAGACCTCATTTTTCCCTTCTGTTACTTAAAGGCAGTGGACTAGAATGGTCTCTGAAAGCAGCAAATTACTCCAACATCTTCCACTTCTAAGCAATGAGAAGGTAGAGATTGTCTTTGATGTTTTGCCATAACCCTGATCCCTTCTCTGTGTTCTTTAAATGAAAACCTCTCCCCTTACAACCTCCCACCTCTGATAAGTACCCAGGGTTTCCACCAGCATGCCCTAAACCAGACAGCCTCCTATTCCTCAACTCCTGGACCTGTTTCCTTCCCTTCCTCACTCTGTTCCCAGTACAAACCAAAAGTTTTTCTCTCCCAGTCAAAGTGCCTGTGAGTGATAATAGTTTACTGTGAGGAACAGACACAATGAAGATTTAAAAAACTGCTTTTTACCCTATCAGACAATTTGTCTACATGATCTTGTCATTAGTTTATTTATTATTGCCCCTATCCTTGCTGATGCCCACAAGCCTCTCCCAGAAAAACTACAGACCCTGGATTGGAGACTTCAAAGGATATTTTATTTAAATGTTTTGTAAACAGAATTATGCTCACAGCTTCAGTAACAGTGAGGGCTCAATTCAACCTCCCAGCTCAGCACAGTTGCTTGGGGTACTTCCTCAGACAACCCAGTGGCTTGATTTGAAGTCAGACCTGAGGACATCCCTTCTCTCCCTCCTGGAAGCCAGTTCCAAGAAAGATGCATGGTGGGAGGCACCACAGGGAAAAGCTGGGAGAGAAGAGCATGCAGGTAGTAAAAAAAAAGAAAAAAGTAGAAGAAAAGGTGGGAAGGTGGGACTATTCTATAGCAGCGAGGACTAGAGGTAGACCCGTTGTGGGTACTGAAAGTGTTTGGGAAAATAAAAAAGAAATATAAATGAGTAAAATCTAAAAATATGCTTAAAAAATCTGGAAGAGGAGATTGCTTGCCTATTCTTGCCAACAATCCCAGTTTCCTCATTCCTGTCCATGCAACGTGCTACGATAACATTTCACGTCTATTAGTGACTACACACTGTTATCGTGGCTGAGATACTGTGGCTAATATTGACTAATACATTGTGATTAATGATGGCTAATACTATATGTAAAATATTATAAAAAAACAGAGAAGGAGAGGAGAGGGGAGGAATAGACAAGGATAAAATGGGATGAGGAGGAGGTCATGCAGTTAGAGTGCTTTGGGTTCAGACCTGGCTGACCCGCATCTGCTTGGAGTCTCTGAGAATCTTCAAAGGCCTCCTTATGGCTCTAAGGGGCATTTGTCCCAGGAGCAGTATGGGGAGCAATACTACAATCAGGCTATGCCTGGGCACTAAAGGTACCAATCATCACCAATACCCATAACCAGTTGCTGTCACAGGCAATTGCTACTGATACCCACAGCCAGTCACCATTGATACCCATAGGCAACCAATGTTGATATCCTACTGCTACCATCACTCAAAAGTCCCCCATCTAGACTAGGGTCTAGTTGGGGGAGGGCAAGGATGAGGGCATGGGAGGGGAGAGCTGGTTGAGTGGGGGGTATAGCACCAATCCAGGAAGAACTACCCTCTATCCTTCTTGGTCACTCTAGGATCAAGAGAAAGGCCTTGGGTGGGGCAGGAGAAAGCATTGCCCCTAAGCCCTTTCCTCTAGGGTGTCCTCTTGATCATGGGGAAGAGTCTGACCTATAGGCCATGGTTAGCTGGTTCTGACTAATAGGAATTGCCATGACCTGGGGCTCCTCCTGAAGGATTCTTTGCCAGACCCAAAGCCAGAAATTCTTATCTGTAACCAGAAACTGGCAAGAGGAAGGAAGGGAAGGTGGGGTCCACCCCTCTTGACCAATGGGCCCATTACAGGACCCCACTGGGCCTTAGTTTCTGGCGAGCCAGGGCTACAGCATAATAGCGCTGGAAGCGGACCAGGAGCACGGGCACCAGCAAGACACCAGTGCACATGCCCACGGTGGCTGTAACAGCAGCAGTGAGCTGGCCCAGAGCAGAAAGAGGGTAGACATCTCCATAGCCAACAGTGGTGAGAGTTATGACAGTCCACCAGAGACATGTAAAGATGTCTCCAAAGTGAGGCTCACCCTGACCTGGGGTGGACATGCCCAAAAGCTCCCCATAGAGGAAGAGCAAGCCAAAGAACAAGATTTCAGCCACCCAAATCAGGAGAAAGGCACACACCTCTTTCCAGGAAGAATGGAGGGTATGAACCAGGACCCTCAGGGCCAGGGACTTTTCAAGGAAGCCCAGGAGACGAACCAGTTTGAGGACATAGAGAGAACGAACGGCCCCAAGGGTTAGGCTGAGACGAGGTTGCCGTTCAGCCTTGTCACCCACCACCAATTCCACCAACACAGGGAACAAGCAGAAGACATCGGCCAGATTGAGAGGGCTACAGAGGAAGCGCACCTTATCAGGGCAGGAAATGGCCCGGGCAAAGAGCTCAGTTCCAAACCAAAGGGCACAGAGCAGTTCCAGGTACAGAAGGTGGGGGGCACGGCGGTAAACAAGACCGTTGTTCTGCTGCGGTGGTGGCTGCTGCTGCTGCTGTTGGTGTCCCCCCGCCCCCACCCCCTGTCCCATAGGAGTGAAGTTGGCAGAGAAGTAATCCAGCTGGACCTTCGTCTCCTGGAAGAAGATGACCAGGGCACACACGGCAAAGAGTGTGGAGATCAGGGAAAGGCACTAGGGGAAAAGAGGCATGTCAGAAGTCCCCTCATTTACCAGCCCATCCCCACCTCTCTAACTATACTCCCACCCTTCTTTGCATCCCTTTTTTGGGGAATACTCTCAAATTGTCCTGGGGGTCTGTAAATTCAGGTCCCAAGCACCATGCCAAGTATGTTGCCATTGTGGAAACTTGCCAGGGCCCTTTGGGGGTAAAAGTGTCTAGCATGGTGCCACACACTACTAATGAGTTACCTTAGCCCCTAGGGAAGATCGGGGTTGGTCAAGAAGCACCCAGAGCCATGGTTTCCAAGCATTCCGCAGTCCCTGGCCTTCGATGGGGTTCAGCAGAAGGTGTTCATCCATGTGGGCATTCTCACACGCCTCCCAAGACAGGAAGTCTTGGGTACGAGTCTCCCTGCCACTTAGCTTGAGCCAGCAGCAAGGTGCCAGTGGTGCTTCCACCAGGCCCCAATAAGCCAACTCCTCCTCTAGGACATCCCGACAAATGTCCGCAGGGCAGTGCAACTGCCGAGTACGGTAGTAGCCCAGCACATAGCTAAAGAGCTCAGGATTGCGGTCAAAGAAAAACTCTCGGACCGGTGGACCCTGAGCAGCTGAGGTGCCAGGCAGGGACGGCTCAGTCAGCTTGTAGAGGCGGGTGCCTGGAAAGGCCCGCAAGGTGCTGATGTAGGTCTCGTGGCGTATGCCCCCCACGTTCAGGATCAGTTTATCATCCAAGCCCTCCATGGCAAACCGTGAGCCTGCTTCCCGGCTGGCTCGGATCCGCTGGCAAGAGGAGGGATGACAGGGGTTAGGACGGGGTCCTCTTGCCTTCCTCTCCCTTCCCAGGCTTGGCCAAGGCAGGGAGGGGGCTGAGGGCCACAGAAGTGTTGTGGCAGCCCAGGTACCGAAGGGAGGCTACCCCAGGCAGGGAGCTGGGGGGTGCCTCTTCCTCCTGGGTCTGCAGGAATCAGGACAGTGAGCTGTCTCAGGTGTGGTCACAGTGACTGGCAAGAGTCTCTCCTGGGCCCAGCAGTTCCAGGAGAAAAACCAGCCTAGCCTGGAAACAGATGTCTTTCAGGGGCTCTTGGGAGACGCCTGGTGGCTCTGACAGAACAGTTTGCCACAGTATACAGCAGGGGAAGTCACAGACAGGCAACTGCAGACTAAATGACCAAGATAGGAACAGGGATATCTCTTAATCCCCTGTCGTCACTTTGAAAACTTGGGACAGGTGTGGGATGGGATGGAGAAGTGAATACAAAGAGGAGCCGCCAAGCGGGGCTAAGTGCAGGGAATAGGGAGTGAAGCTGGAGATGACAGGGGGAGCTGGAGGGCCTTAGACATCCCTAGGCCTCCACAGGGAGTAGGAGGTGCCTGACTTGAGAAACTGGCTGGGGGGTCGGCAGACCTGACAGTGATGGTTCTTGACTCCAACTCCCCTGGCGCCCGGTCCCGGGCACTCATCAGCAACAGCACCAGCAGCATCAGCAGCAGAAGCTTCTGTGGGTCTCTCTACTGGGCGCCCTAAAATTGCTTTGGGCTTAATGAGTTCCTTGCCTGGGAACAGAGGGATAAGAACAGATTGGGTAGCAGAGAAGACAGAGAGGGTGAGAGGAGCACAGAAAGGCAAACCTAAAGGGGTCAAAACACCTACCCAGACCAATATTTCAGTGTCCCCTAACCCCAACAAGCAGTCTGCCTGGGCCTTCCATCTTTGTCCCTGAGGACAAAAAAAGAGGGCACAGGCAGGCACCCCCAGCCCGGGAACCTCCCCACACCCCTGGCCAGCCCCTGCTCACTCACTTGGTTGTTTCGCGTGGTCCACAAACACTGGCAGTGACGGGACCGGCGGTTGGCTGGGCAGCAGGGCTGGAAGCGGTGGTGCCGGTGGTGGTGGTGTGGCTGGCGTTGCCGCCGCCTCTGGAGTTCGTGGCTGCTCCTGCATGGAGAGATCTCAGGCACCAGGCCCAGGGTGTGCTCATGAAAGAGCTGACAAGGAGCTGGGGTTCCCCAGGAGCCTCTTGTTCGTCCTGTGGCCAGAGGAGCAAGCGCAGAGAGGCAACAACCCGACCCAGGGCTATATGTGCCCCCGCCTGCTTGTTCAGGGAGGCCGTCTTGGCCCCCAGCCTGCAGGGAATCAGACAAGCGCCCCTGGCCAACTTTGCTGCTCCTCCTTCCTCCCTCAGCTTAGTTCCAGCCTGGAGCAGACGGTGGAGGGGGGGCGGTTAGGCAGCTAGAGGAAAAACAGGAAGTTAGGTGGTCAGGCTCCAGCCAAGAGGCCACCTCACAAGACCAGTTAATATTTGGAACAACTTTCTCCCCTCACTCCACCCCCAGCCAGCCCCACTCTAATTCCCCACCCTTCCCCCAGCTCCACTACAGTCCTCCTATCAGAAGCCTGCAAAGGAGGAAGGGGCGTTGGGGGAGGGGAAAGCCAGGACCGGGAGACAGCCTGGGAGGCCAGATGTGCTCCTGGCTGCATCCAGCTGTTTCTGCCCACTTGTTTTTCTTCCCTTTTCTCCAGAGGCCCTGGTGCCAAGGCTGGGGGTAGGGACAGGAGAAGGGGAGGGGCAGGGGAACAAGAGAGACGCCTGCTTGCCTGTGGCCTGTGCCAGGACTGGCAGAGACCCCAGCCCCTTTGAGATAAGCCATATCCCCTCCTCCCACTCTTCCCTCGCTTCCACCTCCAGGACCCTGTCCCTGGGGATTGGGCCAGTCTCCTGTTTTGCTACTGATAAGAGTTTGCCGATGGAGCACCCAGATGATTCTAAATTTCGAGGTAGCCCTCACCTCCACCCCATCCCTTGGCCCAGCCCCCATGCCTCTCTTCCATTACCAGACCAGAAATTTCTATGAGGAATGAAGATTCCTACTACAATTCAACACCCTTTTCAGCCCACCCCTCAGGGCAAGGGCCGAGCTGGATTGAGAGTTTCAGGACATGCAAGTAGGTTCCCGGCTCCTCCTCCCTCTGGATCACTGCCTTGCTGTGGGGATGATGAAGGGGGGCAGTCCCCTTGGTGGATTTCATGACCAGAATGAGGGAGGAGGAGAGTGGTAACAAACACAAAGGTATACCGGAACTTCTGAATTCAGCTGTGGCAGACCTCAGCTCTACAGAGCGAGATTCTTAACTCAGCAGAGAAAGGCAGACAATAATTTGAGCACTTGGTGTGAACTAAAATAAAATCTTAAGGCCCCCCCGGCTGACTGAATGGACCCCCTCTTGGCCAAGAAGACCCCAGAAATACCCTAAAGCTGAGCTTCTGGCCATAAGAAGGGAGGTCAGACATGCCTCCTCATGCCTCATCATGCCCCCTCCCCCTCTTGGAGATATCCTCTGTAACTCATTAACAGGCCTAGGGCTATACAGGGCAGGGCTTGAACCACACCTTCAGGTCCTCAATTTACCCAACAGATCTTGTGAGTCTATGTCTGGTGACTTGTCTCTGAATAGCAGACTTCCTTATCTTAAAACATTCCAAGCCTTTAGACAAAGCTTCATTTCTTTAACCAGTTATAAATCAAAGAATCTTTAAATCCACCTATACCCTGTAATCCCTTGCTTCGACATGTCCTGCCTTTTCAAGCCAAACCAATGTACACCTTCCATGTATTGATTTATGACTTTACGTGTAATTCCTGTCTCCCTGAAATTTATAAAACCAAACTGTAATCCAACCACGGTAAGTCCACTTGCTCAAGGCTTCTTGGGTGTGGCACTGGGCCATGGTCACTCATACTTGGCTCAGAATGAACCTCTTTAAATTGTTTTACAGGGTTTGGGTTCTTTTCTGTTGACACTGGGGACTTTCAGAGTGGAGAGGGTAGAGGCAGCAGCTTCCTCTCTCTCCCGCCCCTTCCCCCTTCCTCTCACATGTCCTGCCCTTCAGCCACTGCAGCCCATTTGCTCCTGCTTTCCTAAACCCGCCAATCTCTTTTATGCCTGGTGCTTTTTGCACACAGTGTCCCTCTGTCTTCAGGGCACTTCCCCATCCCCTCCAGCTAGGTATCATCTACTTTTTCTTCCTTATCCATCTCCAACATCTCACCACTTTGAGGAAGCCTTCTTTGACTCCTTCCCCCAAGACAGGGTCTTGTTCTCTTCATTCTTACACCGGCTTTGGTTTTTTTTTTTTTTTCCTAGATCACTTTTCATACTAGAACATTATTATGTATGTGTCCATTGCCCCCATTATATTAGTTTTCTAACTGCTGCTGTAACAAATTGCCACATGCTTAGTGACTTAAAACAACATGAAACTTCTTTCAGTTTGGTAAGTCAGAAGTCAGAAGTCAGACACACATCTCACTGGGCTAAAATCAAGGTGTTGGCAGGGTTCCATTCCTTTGTGGAGGCTACAGGAGAATATCTGTTGCCTTGCCTTTTCTAGCTTCTACAGGCTGCTTGCATCCTTTGGCTTACGGTCCCTTCCTCCATCTTCAAAGCCAGCAACAGCAGGTTGAATCCTTCTCACACCTCATCGCTCTGACCTCCTCTCCTGCCTCCCTCTCCCACTTATAATAAATACTCTTATGATGACATTGGGCCTACTTGGATAATCCACGGAAATCTTCCTGCTTGAGAGTCATCTAATTAGCAAACTTGATTCCATCTGAAACCTTAATTTCCCTTTGCCGTATAATATAACATATTCATAAATTCTGGGGATTAGGACGTGGACATCTGTAGGGGGCGCTTTATTCTGCCTACCATACCCATCTCAACTGTGAGTTCCCCAAGGACTGAGCCATATCTGATTTATCTTTGCAACCCCCCACCCTAAACTCCTCCCTGTAGCCATGTGCCTGACATTGAGTAGGTGCTCATCAGCAATTGAGTAAGCACATGTTATAACTTCTTGGGGTTACCAGATCTCTCACTTCTCATAACACAAACTTTTGCCTTCCTTAAATCTAACCTAAATCCTACCTGCTTTGTTATGCTAATTAAACTGATGACAGCTTCTGCAAAGCCTCAGCCCTTTTGCTATTTGCCCCTGGCTGGTGATGTCTTACCAGAAACAAACTGGTAACTAGTCCTGCCAATGCAGCCACAGCAGAGGCAGTTTGCCAGGCCTCCTAGGATGGCTTTCCCATCCTTGAAGCAGGGTCTTTTCCTATTCCTCGTAGGTCAGGTCTTTAAAGCCTCTACCATCTGGGTTTCAGGAGAGAGTGTAGGAGAGTGGACTATCTTCTCCAGGAAGACCAGTCTCCCTCAGGTGCCATCCCAGGCTCCCTGCTCCTTTGATCTACCATGCTTCCAGTCAGGCCTGCCTGGCCCATTCACTGTAACTGTTCCCTGGTAGCCTTGTATATGTGTGAAGGAGTGGGTCTTGCTCTCCCCAAGCCGGAGGACTGGAATTCTGTGCACATCTTGGGAGCCTGTCCCCTGTACTCTACACAAAGCTGGGCATATGAAAAGTGAACTCTTCTGTCACTCCATTCCTCCTGCCACTTAGACTACTCCTTATTCCCCCAAAACAGTATAAGTACACCCATCACCCTCTTTCCTTAAGCCATTCCTTCTGTCAATAATGCCTGCCTTTCCCTCCCCCTCCTGCCCCTCCTTTCTCCAACTCTTCCCCCAACACATACACACACACATCTGTTCATCTTTCAAAGCTAAAATGATTCCTCCTCTGTGAGACCTTCCTTATCATCTGGTCAGAATTTATCCCTCCTTCCTCCCATCACCCCAGCCGTTTATGGTTCTATTTAGCACAGACTCCATTTTCTCTTGTGTACTGGTTGTTTGTTTACTCATCTACTTCCCCACTGGCTGGTAAACCTTTGGGGTTTGTTCACCTTGGTGTCCCACCCACCATGCACTTCACTCCCACCCACCACTGCAGCCTCGCCTCCATCACACAGTGCCTGGCACCAAGTTCATGGTCAGTCAGCATTTACTCAGCAAATGAATGGCTCCCTCATCTTTTCCCTGGCCCTATGTGTTGCAGAACACTCCTGCTTCTTTGACTCCCTCCTCCTCACCCTTAGCCCCACACACATACGTTGGCCCTTTTGCTTTTTTCTATACTCGCCCTCTTGTGGCCTGAAGGCCCAAAATTGCATCTCTCGGATGACTGTCAGGAGTATACTCACATACTTGTGGAATTATGAAGGTGGAAGAGACTTCATGGACACCCCCCTATCTGCCTCCCATTTCACAAAATGAGGAATGGAGGCTCCTAGAGGGCAAGGGATTTGCCCAAGTGCCCTCATCATATTAGTAACCTAGTTAGAACTAGAGCCCTGTAAAGTTTTTAGGTTTTTAAGTTTGGTTTGCTTTGCTTTGCTCTCAGCCACCTCCCATGAACCTTGCACAGAAAAGTGGGTAAATGGTGCCACACAGTGGCTGAGAGGCTTAGCTTCACCTGACAGTCCTGTTCCTCGAAAGTGGAATTCTCAGCCACACCCTACCTACTCTCACTTTCTCCCCTGAAGGATGAGGGGACAGGGAGGTCACCTTCAAGGAATAACCTACAGGATATCCACATAGTCCCAGCTTCTGCAGGCAGGAAATAGGACCCAACCATGTTGTCCAGTGTCTTCACCAGGAAGGGTGGGGAGTGGAGATGGCAGCAGCTTGGGAGCCAGAGTCAGGCTTCCTAAAGGAACTTGGAAGAGGGGACTCAGACCTTCCTTCACTGAACCAGCTCTGAAACATGTTCCTTAGGCCTGTGCTGCTGGGCTGACTGCTTTACTGAGTGTGTCTTTGCCACATCTGGCCTGCTAAGAATTGGCTTCATATCCTGGCACAGGCCTCTCTACCCAGAATATGAAGATATGAAGACCCAGGGCTCAGAGCTGGAGAGGTGGACACCTCCAGATTCTTTCAATAGGGGTTTTAACAAACTAGTTTGGAGGTTCAGAAGCTGAGCTTTTCCCTCCTTGCACATAGAACTGCACTCTAATTCACTCCTCCCCCAAGCCTTCCTGGTCCAGCTCCTAGCAGGAATCTTCTACATTGTAGGTCAGAGGAAAGGGAAGTTTAGCCTCAGGCAAAAGAAGGAAAGGGGGAGCAGGTTTGCTGTCATCTGCCAAGATCTGACAGAATGCCTCATCTGGGAATGGAGATTCTTGGAAGTTTAGGAGAAAACATGAAGCTCCCTAGGGCTGAACCTAGGCCAGGGCCACCTGCTTGGCCCCTCCAATGAGCCATCATCCTTGACCCCCATTTGGCCTGTGGCTGGATGCCTGGATAGAAGAAAAGCAGGGGGAGGAGTTGGGCTGCCAGGAAAATGAGGCCTGGCCCCAGCCAGTTCCGGAATGAAATTGGGGACAGATGACTGAAAATCAGGCAGAGGCCCAACAACAAATCAGGCAAGAGTCCTGGGGTAAATGAATCTTTCTTCATTCCTCTTCCAGCTGGGTTGTGAGTTTCAGGAATCGGTCCAAAGGATGGAGCCTTGAGTGAGCTGGTTGCTGGCAGGCTGGGGAGGGAGGGGTGCTTAGAAAGCCGGGCGGGGGGGAGGAAAGGATGATAATGGGATGGAAAATGGAGAGCACTGGGGGGCGATAGGGGCTGAGGCAGGGGCCGAAGCATATTTGGGGGGCCGGGGTGGAATTTATGCAGCCAAATGATGTTTAAATGAAATGATCTTGAAAATCAATTTCCTGGTTGGCTTGGAACTCCTAGGAATAGAGCAAGACACCCTTCCCCACACCGTGGGCTCAGACTGCAAGTTCCTTTTCCATCTCTTCTGCCCCTCAGGCCCAGAGCGTATGATGGCATTGTCCTCTGGAGTTGTCCCCTCACCCCACAGGGGTGCTGTTTCTGGAGCTGGGATGATTCTGACACTTGTTGTCTAAGTTCTTTATATCCATAGATATAAAGTTGAAGTGTATCCATCCACACACTTCAACTACCTTTCAATATCTAACACTCAAATAGAATACAGGGGCAATCTGGCTATGACAGGTTACCACCCGGTTCGCCATCCAGTTAGCACCCCATAGCTCTGTGAGCTTGGCAGGACATGGAGAGTTATCTCCATTTTATAGATGAGGAAATTGAGGCTTAGAGAGATGAAGTTAATTAGACTAGGAACCTCAGTTCTGGAGGGATCTCAGATTACTCTAGTCAAAATTACCTTTTGATACTCAAGTCTCAATTCCTTCCACCCCATAATGCCCATTTCCAGTGACTGAGTATCAGTACTCAGATACTTGCAGCAGCTGGGAAATCACTATGATCTAAGACAGGCTTTGTCCAAAGCCCACAGCATATTAGATATGGGGCCTGAACCAGGAACCCAGGGTTTAGGCTGAGTTTAGAGAAGAGCTGGCACCTGACTTTGGGGTGCTTACTATTGCCCAAGTTGGGGGCTGTAGCTGGTTTTAGCTGGTTTTCTTCAGACATCCTTTTATGTTGTAGCAAAATCAAGACTCAAAAGCAGAGGGGGCAAAACCACCTGAGCAAAGGGAACAGAGAATAAACCACGGAGTACTAAAAATAAGCTTTTATCTTGGAAAAGCATCTGGGCCAGGATAAGGATGTAAAGGATGGGGTGGGGCTGGGGTGGGAGGGAAAGCTAACTCCATAGGACCCAGAAGACTTGAAGGATACCCAAGCAGTCTGAGATTAGGAGTTTGGGTGCTGATAAGAGGTGGCAGCATTGAGATGTGATCCCAATTTGGGGTACATACCATCCAGGTTAGCAGCTACTGCATTGTGGATAAACTCCTCATCCTTTGCCAGAATGTCAAAGACTGAAATTTAAAAAAAAAAAAAAAAAAAGAGGAATCCAACTCCCTTCTAGCTCTGAGCAGCTGTTTTGGAGTTGGGGATGGGGGAGGGGGTATCTGGAACCAAAGAAGCTAACTCTAAAAACAATTCCATTGGTGTTGTTATTTTATATAAGTAATAATCATCATACATAAGACTACTATTAGGAAAACAGGTGCCCAGGGAGAAGTTATTGTCTATATGACATTAAAACTAAGTGAACCATTTGGTCAGTTTTGGTCAACTTGATTCACCTGATTGATCCAGTGGAAAACAATCAGCTGAGCTTCTCGGCATGAAGCCAACCAAATAAACAGTTCCTCCAACTAAAGGTTTTGCTTTTCCACCCCTTTTTTTTCCTGAGTCATAGAGACACTAAGTCTGGGCCTGACTTGGTTTTATGGTGTTCTCACCTCATCTGAATGTTCAGCACAGAAGACAGAGGCATTCCCTCCTGTGCCCATCCCGTACTCACAGCTGTTCCCTCTGTCCATCCTGCCCTTGACAGGCCTGGACCCCACCTCTAAGCAAGAACAAGATCCTGTGGGAAACATCTTGGCACCTACTATTTCCTTCCCTCCCCTCTCTCTCCCTCCCTCCTTCTCCCCTTCTCTCCCTTCCCCTCTCTCTCCCTCTTCAGCTCCCTCTCATGGAAATATGAAGGGCTCTGGACTCCTAATCCAGGGCCCAGCCCACCATACACTGCTGCCCCTCTGCTAGCATGGGCTCCTTCTCATCCAGCCTACCCACTCACCACCCACTCACTCGTTTTGGCAGTAACCATCTGTCCCTGGGGACACTCAAGGAAGCAGTAAGAATGGAAATGATTTCCTTTCCCTCTCTTGACGTAGAGAAACATTGAGGGGAGGAGAGAGCAATTTTCTTGCTGAGGAAAGCAGTCCTCTTGTTGCTTACACTGCTCCCTTCTTGGAAGGCACCCCCTGGTAAGGGAGCCTCTGTCAAATTTAAAGAAAAGGAAAGCAAGGGATTTTTCAAAGGAGCAAGGATAGGGAAAAGAAAGGAAAAGGAATGGAAGGGAAGGGCAGAGCAGAGCACGGGGTCTTTCTCAACTAAGGTTCTTAACTGAATTCTCACTGGAACCTCAGCTGAGTTCCAAAGACCCTGGGAACAACGAATTGCTCTACAACATCTGCATCCTCTCCAGCTTGCTTGGTTTTCCCCCAGGAGTTAGAGAGCCATCTTTTGTACAGCAGATATAATTGAATGTGTTTGTGAGTATTCCTTTTGGATGCTTGTGGCCAGGGAGTGATAGGCAGGAAGCGAAACAATGGAAGAATGGTGGGGAGGGCTGTTGGGAAGGAGAGGAGTGAGGAACAGTAAAGGGAAAAAAGAAGTTAAGGAAAAAAAAGAAAAAAAGAACGTTGTGCAGAGGTAGCTAAAAAAAATACACATGGAGCTGAACCCTCAGCACAGGACCATCCCTACAGCCCCTGCCCCCATGTGGGGCTGCCATCTAGTCTGACTAGAGGATAGCTCCTCTACATCTGGATAGATAGGGCCCGCCTCCTTAGTGAGCAGGGGGTCAGAATGTGAAGACCCCTTTGCAACTTCTGTGAAAACACTCCACCAAGAGGATACCTAATGAATATGGCTCTGCTAAAGCATGCATTAGTGAGGTAGACTCTTACATCTGCAAGAGGGATCTCAGGGCCCATCTAGGCCACTACTCTTTCCTCTCTACCACCACTGCCTTGGACGTGAAGAAACCTAAAGGTAAATTGCTCCAGCAAGTCAGCCACAGCTATATTCCCCTGACGTGGGGGAAGACAAGAAAGAAAGGCTACCAGGGGCCTTCTGTAACCATAAATCTTTAACACAAAGGAACCTTTCAAGGGTGGATTTTCAGCATCCTGGTAGGCTAGTGGGGGATAGTTTGGGGATAAGGGGGCCCCCAATGTTCCCCTAGCCATGTCAGAGGATGCTGAAGTAGGCAGCTTTAGGGTACAAAACCCCAATTCTGAGCCCTGAAAAAGCAAGTGAAGACCCTGAATACCCTCTGTCCCCTTGGCCCCATCCCAGCAATCCATATCACCCACTCTTCAGGCCTTACTTCCAAACAGGGAGGCCACACTCCTTTTTATCCAGAACGCTGGACGCAGCACAGGAGAGCAAGTTTGCAGTATGTACTGAAAGGAACAAAAACTAGGGAAGAAAAGGGTTAAGGGAAGATCTTGGCTAGTCATTTCCCTCCAAGCCTGAGGTTCCCAGATGTTGCTTGAGCAACGAGAGCCAGCCTCAAAACCCCAAAAGAATGCAGTAATAATTTGAGAAGGGACTTAGGGTTAGAACAAGGGATTTCCCAAAATAGGCAATGTGCTGTGAGCAGGGCTGTATGGAATATTTCAAAAATCAACTATGCTGTCAGCTCAAGACCAGAGAAGTCATTTGCATATTGTTCTGCAAGCATTTCTACCTCTCTGATGCCCACACTCTAATTTCTCCAGGAAACCAGGTCTACGTGTCATCTAGCTTGTTTTGCATGTAGATACACCTATATGCAACCTTCAAAGACTGTCTCTTTCCAACTGCCCTGGGAAGTGGGCAGGGCAAGTTACAACAAATCCATTTTATAGCAGGAGGAAACTGAGGCCAGAGCGGCAAAGAGATTTGCCTAAGGTGGCAGAATTAGGAAGGACCAAATCTACATTTTCCAAACTCCTAAGCCAGTGTTCTATCCCTATATTTTCACTGCTAGGGTAGAGACTGAGGAGCATGAGACCATTCAGGGCCTGAACCTGACCCAAAGAATAGGGAAAGGAGAGTTGTAGGCGCTGGGGCCTGAAAGGTGGAGATGGTGTGGAAGAGGAAGCCCTCAAGCCTGTGTACATACAGGACTGCCTGCAGCTCTGTGTAAATCAGCTGCTTGCAATGGATGCAGCTGATAGTCTGGGAGAGGAAGACATCCATTTTGGAGAACATGTTCTCTACCTACACAAAGGATACAAGGATAGGCTTGGACACAGGACTAAAGCTTGGTTATCTTTGGGCCAAACCAGGGTCCCAGCAGCCATGCCATGGAACCCTGGCATGGGCCCCAGGGAGCCCAGGCCTTTGGCCAAAACCTTGTCTGGTCTCAACCATTAAATCCATTCTTACACAATACTTCCAGACACTTTGCAGAGCCCACAGGACCCCATCCCAGGCCATCTAGCAAAAGAGCTTCTGGAGCTCTGACAACTGGAGGAAATTGGCACAGTGGAAGAAGGTGAATTTGGCAGTCTGTGGAGCAAGAAAAGGAGGCTGACGTGAGGGAGCTGGGCAGCTGCTCTGACCCCAGGCTCTGAGAGTCCTCCAACGGTTCCTTTCCCCCAGACACACACTGATTTCCTCTTCTATTCTCTGGAAGGAGGGGGAAAGTGGGCCTCTGGCCCAGGCCTAACCAGGGTAAGTGGGAAGGGGAAAGAGGAAAAGGGATAGGACAGGGCAAGAGACCTTTGGGTCCTGGAGGAGAGAGGTGACAAGGAAGTTGGGTGGGTCTCAACCAACTTATGTTTTCACTGAGGAATTTATCTAACAAGCTGAGCCCCAGGAACAGGGGTGGGCTCTGCCTGGGCCTCCCTGCTTGGAGGAACAGTCCTCAGTCTACCACAGGGAATAGAGCATCTAGTGACTCTAGAGAACAACTTGGAGCTGCTAATAGACACTGGGGGGGGGACCATGAGGAGGAGAAGGGAGCAGGGAGAGGGGAACATAGGGAAAATTAGTCGAGTGCCGTGAGCTCATGTTCAGCACCTCCTTATTCTTGTCAGTGAGGGACAAGAAAGAGCAGAGGAATGAGCGTGTGGCACACCTGATTGTGAAGGAAGGTCCCATTCCTCTCGTCCTCCAGACTACCGACCAAGGTT
Organism: Daubentonia madagascariensis; assembly: GCA_023783475.1. NCBI lineage: Eukaryota > Metazoa > Chordata > Mammalia > Primates > Daubentoniidae > Daubentonia > Daubentonia madagascariensis. Next base: position 1,105,600 of record JAKFHU010002592.1, read on the forward strand.
TCAAACATATTGACAGCCTTGCACAGACACAGCCTCCCTTCTGTGGGAGGGGAGGACTATGCGTCCAGCAGCTGCATGCGTCTCAGCCCCAGCCCAGCCATGCCAACTCATTTCCATAGCACTCCAACATCTGTCCCCTAATCCAGAAGTACAGGACATAGTACTCTCAGACTCATGGCCCTGAGGGCCATTACTCCCCTGGCATGCACACACATTGAGTTACCCATGTTTGCCATTACCTACTCACACTATTACATACATTCAACCTGCTCCTTGATCAGAAACACATTCACCTTCCTCATAGATGTATGTGCATGTGTGACACACACTCATAAAATATCCACGAGTACACACCCTTGGACGTACAGACTCTCTCACACACACACACACTCAATCAAACCTGTACACATAACCAGCCACACTCACAACATTCACACTCATCCCCTTTGGGCATAAACATGTCCACAATCTGTTGCACCCATACCTTTTTTGCATACACACACAACCATATTCCTTTATACACCTACACAATGATATACAGGCACAGAGACACACAACCACACTCATTTATACACACTCTCACCCTCTGTGCTTATCTGCATACATCCAGTACTCCATTCATACACCCAGCATATTGGTTTACAGGTACTAATGCTTTAGATTACTTTGTAAGTACTACTAGGAATCTTATGTGACTTCCTTGCTTCCTGCTCCTTGTTTCTATGCTTTTTCTTTTTTTTTAAACTTTTCTATATGGAAATTTTCAAAAAGTGTACAAAACTAGTGAGAATAGTAACAGGAACTGCCATGAACCCATTACCCAGTTTCAACAATTATGTATACATGTTTAAGTTCAACAATTCAACAGACATTTACCATGTGCCAGTACTTGGCATGTGTATGCTGTTAGGACATAGTGGGGGGCTTAGGACCTAGTGGGTGTTTAATAAATATTAGTTGAATTGAAAATTTCCAGTCCCTCAGCTGACCTTGGAGGTTAAAGAAATGATAAGTAAGTCACTGTCCTTGCCTTTGGTGTGGTAGAAGAGACAAACATGGACACAAAATGCCCATAATTCATAAGGCTCAGTGTTAAGTTAGAACAGGGGTTGGCAAACTATAAGCCTGAGGCCAAGTCTAGTTGGTCACCTGTTTTGGGAAATAAAGTTTTATTGGCACACAGACACACCCATTCATTTACATGTTGTCTGTGCCTGCTTTTGTGCTACAACAGCAGAGTTGGGCAGTTGCAGTAGAGACCATATAGCCCACAAAGACTAAAACATTTACTATCTGGCCTTTTATAAAAAAAGTGTGATGACCCCTGCACTGGAAGGCTAGAGAAAAGACTCTGGGAGCTAATTTGATTCTGCCTTGGAGGAGAGGTGGTAGTGGAGAGGGTAGTGGAGAGCCTCCCAGAGTGGCACATGGACCTGGGGCTCAGAGGCAGAGTGTGAATCTCCATCTGTCCACTGTACCCATGCCCTGCACACTTGGCTCACCCACCTACAACCTCCATGGAACACACTCACAGAGCTCCATGCATTCCCCAGTACACATGCAGTCATTCCTTTCTCACATTTACGTCATCAAAGAAGCAGAGAGTGATGTCAAGGTCCAGGTGCACATGTGGTACTTGCCCAACTGGTAGGACATGTCTGAAAGGGCATGTTCATGCTGGCCAAAATCGCCTTCTCATTGTTCTCAAAGAGTGCATTCAGGAGGGCTGGCAGCTAGTCCCAAAGGAGACTACTCTGAGTTGTTAAGCACAGACACATGGAACATTAGCTCACGAAGGCCCCTCAGAGATCCCTGATCCAAATGCACCCCTCCCCACTTACATGTGGGAACACTTACATGAGGCCAAAAGACAGGAAGAGATTTGCCCAAAGTCACACAGTAAATCAATGGCTGACCTGAGACCATAACCTAGCTGTCCTTACTCTTGAAGCAAAGTGCTAGGCATCTAATACAAACCCTTTACAGATGGGGAAAATAAGTTCCAAGGAGGTGAAGAGATTTGCCCAGGGTCACATTGCATGTTAGGGACAGATCTGGGAAAAGAATGCAGGGTAGCTGAATCCTAAACTAGGGTTCTTTCAAAAGTGTTAAGCATCTAACCTAAGTGCCCAGATATAGGCCTAAGATCCCCCAGGTCTTAACAGAAAGGCCAGGGGTCTTTCCACTAAGCCACACTGCCTATCATGGGACACATTAGTGCCTTCCCAGCAAGGGGAGGAGGAGGATGAGAAAACCTGCCGGCCCCAGCCTCCCCGTTCCCAGAGGATGGACTTTGCCAAAGGGGGTCTGAGGTAGTGATGCCAAAGCATTCCTCCCTTCCTCTCTCTGCACAGCTCCCCACCCCACATTTGGGCCCTGTGCACTCAACGTCCCCAGAGTGTAGAAGATGTTGTTGAAGCCATGCAGACTCATTAGCCTCACTATCAGAGATGCCCTTTACACAGGTAGCTCAGTACCAAGTCTCAAGGCAACAGCTTGGACACCAGAGAGCTTCAAAAAGCTGGAAGAGTCAGTCCCTGAGGTCTTGGGCCCCTGAAAGGCCTCTCATCTCACATTCTGCCAGCTGAGCTGAGTCCCCCCCGAGCAGGAGGCACCTTTGCCCTCAGTGGCTATGCCACCACCCCATCACCCTGATCTCAGAGGAGAAATGGCCACCGGAACCACGTGCCAGCAAGTGAATTGCAGGAACTAGATAAAACTCGTATCTGCACCAAACTAAGCCCACCTGGGTCATCCCAAGTCTGCTCCTACAAGAGTGGGAACAGAGGCTTTGTATCTGCTCTCTTCATGGAGCCAAAAGGTTTCAGGAGGACAAGAGAACTTCTATGGAATCTCCCCAGGAGCTTACTTGCCCTAAATGCTATGGATATCATATTCCCTAGTCTGAACCCCTCATTTTTGCAGATGATCATACCAAGGCCCAGAGTTAATGGCTGATTAGAGCCATACAACACAACACAGAGCAAAGTGCTGCAGAAAAGCAAGTTAGACTTAGAGGCAGATATACATACTTGTCCTAGGCCAGCTTCTGGCTGCTGTATGTGGGGTAGGGGTAGTTCTTACCATAGTGAAGAAGACCATGGCCACAATTCTGTGCCTCTTCTCCTCAGTCTGGTACATGTTAATGGAATACAAGAGGATTCCTGGAATCTGGGGACAGCAGAACTCCACCACGACCCTGGAACAGAGAATCTAAGTCCTCTTGAGCCACAAGACTGAGGAAGACCAGTGCCCCAGGAATGCCAGGGTACCACCACCAGCACTTAGGAAGGTGGGTACATTGGATCCACAGCTGAAGCTGGCCTGATTAGAGGGGCAGCCTGAGTATTTTTTGCAGGGACTTCTGTGGAGGAACTTGGGGGCCTTCTAGAGAAATGGCTCAGGGTTCTCAGATTTAACTCCAAACTCCTGGACTGAGACCCCTGCTGGCTCTCACTCTGAGCCAAACAGAGCCCTAGAGTGGCTGCTAATGGCCAGGGTCTTGTTCGTGTGTGGGGGTGGTGTTTCTAAGGGTTTCAACTTTAGCCAAGATGGTTCCAGGGGCTCAAGAGATGTACTGGCCCAACCTTTATATCTGCCTTACAATTTCAAGAAGCAAAAAGTTTTAAGTTTCCCTAGGGTAGACCCTGGGCCATCATATCCCTTTGTTTCTACACATCCAAGATCCAGGATTCTTGGGCCCTCATACTACCTCCATCTTGCCCATGGGCACCAAGAGGAGTGGGAAGAAAGCCATGTTGTCCCTTGTTCAATGAATGGGGACCAAAAGTGGCTTTCAGGATCCAGGAGAGAAATGAATAGGGGTGTAGCTAAGGACTGACTCTTCAGCCAGGCCCCTTGAACCCTTCTCAGGGAGACTGGGGCTACAGTCAGGAATACAGAAGCTGACCAGCAGGACTTCCTCTCTTCTTTCTCTCCCTCCCTCTTCCCTCAACAACAGTGCTCAGTGACTCCCTGTGTTCTGGTGCTTGGACAAGCTGCTGCTCCTACCTGCTTCCTCAAAGAAGGGGGTGATATTATCAGGCCCTCTTGGTACTGGCTTATGAGACAAATACTGTGGCTAAAGGTCATGGAGATGCCAAGGTGTGTCCGGGCTTCTTGAAGCTTCAGAAAAGCAAATTCCTGCCAGCGGCCTGTCTTGTAGGGGAGACGCCAACACTTCCATAAAAATGCTGCAGCCAAGCCATGCCCTGGGTAGTGTCAGCCAAAGTGCTGCTTCTGTCCCCAGCCCCCTTCAGCAATGCCCACTCTCCTCCAAATCTCCAGGTCTCAGATAAGGTGCCTGGGGATTATCTCTGAGAGCAGTTCCCTGTGGACAACAGACAGAGGACAAATTCAGGGAAAATCATAATAGTTTGGAAGCCAGAGACCTGGGCTTACAAGGCCTGGTTCATAGCCAGTTCTGATACTCACTCACTGTAGCCTTGGAGACTCCTTTCCTTCTTGAGCCTCAATTTCCTCATCTACCATATAGAGACTAAAGCACCTACTTCATAGATGTGTATTAAGAATATGAACATGAACAGGTTTTGATGGCTAGAATGTCCACTACTTATGGTAAGGGTTATTGGTAAAACATTCTTTTTATCCTTCCCTGGCTAGGCCCTGGTCCTTGATTTCCTCTAAGTCAAGACTCAAATACCAGCCTTTAAGCCTAAAAGTTGAACCAGACTTTGACAAATGGATGAGATGCTTCAGCTCAGTATATATGTATAAGGAAGAGAGAAACAGCAGGAGAAATATCCCTCCCAAAGACCAGAAAGATGGACATCCATCTTACTATCTTCTTAATTATTTGCCAGAGAAATTCTTCTCCATGCCTAATTGGAATCCCATCTGCTACAGTCAATTCCAGCCCATGCCCCCTGAATACCTGTGCCCCAAGGAAATGGAGCATAGAAGCTTCTCATCAACCACACGGCCTTCCTTTGGGTGATTAAAGATGGCTCCTAAAGAGTCCAGCTCCACTGCTACCCCTGCCAGGATCCTTCACTTAGCCTTCTGTTCCTGCCTTGCTTTGTTTTTTGTTTGTTTGTTTGTTTTTATTTTCCCCCAGGAGACATGGACTTCAGTTTGGATCGGGAAAATCACATAGTGCTGTGTGGGAGTGTGCAAAGGTGCAGTGAAATTCTCCTCTGAATAGAGGGCCTTGGGAACAGGAAAGGGCACTGGTCTAGAGTCAGGAGACTTGGGTTCTTGTCCAGACTCTGACACTGAGTCCCTTAGATCTGGGAAAGCCACTTTCTTTCTCTGAGGCTTAACTCTGACCTACAGAAGACATTTCCCTCCCTCTAATCCTCATCCTTCCTGTGGTGCCCACTGACCAGCTAGTTGGCCACTATATCTCTCATCCTAACTGCTAGGCCAGGAACACAATTCTGGGAAATCAATGAATTTCTTCAGAGGGAGGCAGCATGTTGAGTTCAAAGATGCCATGGATAAAGGTGATCAGAGTAAAGACATTGTGAGCATACTTAGCCTTCATGCCTTCTTGGTACCCTGGGACAAAGATCATCTCATACATGGTGCTTGTGGCCTGCAAGAGACAATTGTCAAAATGATGAGGCAGTCCCCCTGACCTGGTTGAAAAAGGGTCTCTTGGGCTGGGAAGCAGAAGGGTGGTATCTCTGTGGGCTGTGTGACATTGGGCAAGACACCTAACCTCTCTGGTCTTCCCTGTACCCAGGAAGAGTGGTTGCTGGGTTCTACCCTGCCCTAGTTCTCCATGTTCTTATGCAGAATGGGAAAATGACATCTGTGAGGAGCTTGGGGTTCAGATAAGGCAATGTGTGACTGGTATAGGAAGAGTTAGCGCAAATGCAGGATATTCCTTCCCTCAGAGACTCCCTAGCTTCTATCAGGGTACAAATAACTATCCTTTCTTCTTCACCAACCTTTATCCCCCAAGAGTTAACTCTTGTTGCCCAAGCCACTCATTAGCTTGGAGAAGGGATCACTGGTAGCAGCTCACAGCCAGAGACTCCGAGTAGGGACTGCTGGCCTACTACATCTCCTCCAAGGAGAGCCTCTTCTCCAGTTTCTCCAGCAGTAGGTGGAGCACCTTGGAGCAGACTCAGGAGTTTGCACCCACTGCCTTTCACAGTTCTACCTACAGTCATCCTGGGGGCCAGCAGCACACTCTAGTGAGCTCAGGCCAGACCCAGTGAGCATCCAGGAACACCCACAGGCTGCAGGACACTCATTCATCATTTTCTCATTCATCCATTCCACAAACATTCCCAGAGCCCCTACTCTGAGCCAGATACTGTGCCCATCCAGCATCAGGAACACAGTGGGGACAAGGACTTAGTTCCTACCAGAAAAGTGCTGAGTAACACATGAACAAATAACCATAGTACTCTCCATATCATCGTCATGAATCATTTTGGGAATGTGGCAGTGCTTATATGAACACATACTATATGGGATATACATGTGTAAATATGTGCTCTGTTATAGGGATGCAAAGTGTAGTGGAGCTCAAAAGAGGAACAGTGGGCCAGGTCTCAGAGACAAGGGGCCACTTGAACTGGGTCTTGAATGATGAGTAGTTTTCCAGACAAAGATGATGAAGGTGGAGGAAATGCCATGTGCAAAAGCAGGCACAGAGTCATGAAAAGGCATGGTGGTTTCCAGAATAATGACTGGTTCCATGAGCTAAAACATGAGGCAGAGTAGAAAGGCAGGACGTAGGGGCTAAGTTTGAAAAGACTGACAGAGGCTTGATTTTGAAGGGCCTTGAATGCTGTACTGAATTGGATATTTTCTGATGATAGCAAGGAACCAATAGAAAATCTGGGGTTTAGTTTGGTTTTTCAAGCAAGGAATTCTTAGGCAAATGGATTTCAGGGTCTTTAAGCAGGACTGAATTCTTAAGCCATCCTTAGAGTGATGTTTCTCAAATTATAGTGAGTTTTGAAATAGACTTTAAAAAGGTCAGATTTTTTATTAATGAAATAGAAAAGAATAAAAAAGTTCCGAATACACCACACATGGTGAGAGTGGATATTGTTTCATGAAACTTTTGTTTAAGGGATGTGTGTGTATGTGTGTGTGTGTGTGTGTGTGTGTGTGACACAGAGAGACAGAGACAGAGAGAAAGAGAGAGATGTGAAATGTATTTTTTATTGTGAGTCTCTGTCAAAAATTGTGAAAACCACAGCCCTAGAAGCCTAGGCTCTGAGATACGAGGAATTCTAGCCTCAATCCTGAGAAGACTTTCACTAACACCTTCAGCCATATCTGACCTAATTCTTTCCAGGAAGCCTGCCTCACGGGCTGTGACCAGTCAGGCCTCAAGCCCAGTACCTGGTCATGGTGGCAGAAAGATGGGGAAAAGTTCTTGCATATGGTACCAAACCAGGTGGGAGTTGGCCCTCAGCATAGTCTCTTTCACTTTGCCAATGCGGATGAGGGACAGTTGTTGGTAAGCCTGCTTGCCAACGCCAGCCACCTGGAAGTGGGGGAGAGTGGCATGGGTTGGGTGTGGGCTGGATTTGAGGGAAATGCATCATCTACCCTTCAGCTTTGTGGGCCTCTGAGAAAAATCACATGAAGTGGGTTTTTAAAAGTGCTGCCTATGAAAAAGTCAGGTATTTTTTTTCTCGCAGAAGAGAAATTCTTTTAGAAAAGCTTATAGTATAACCTGAAATTGGTGGAATTCTATACTTATTGTCAGAAGCAACTTTGTTTTCTTTTTTTTATTGATAGTTAACAAGAATGTGTTGTATATTTCAGAAGCAACTTTTTGAAAGTGGCTAGTTTTGAAGAGGATTAAAGAGGGAGACTTATATTCCCCACAAGATCTGGCTAAGGAAGTAAAAAAGTTAATTAAGGCAGCAGTCTGACTCAAAGACAAGGTTTCAGAGAGAGGCTAAAAGAATCCTTAGGCTTAGGTGCTGATGGTTAAGGATTTGTGAGGAGGTTACTAGGGCTTGGTATCTTCCATACAAATTCCTGATACATTCCTCACAAATTACTGATGTTAATAAAAACATCAATTTATTAAACTGTCTTCGTAGATTGATGTTTCCTATCAGGGAAATATAAACACTGATTTGCTATTTGATGATATTAAGGAATTATTTAAAGTGTGACAAGGGTGAGAAAGAGAGAGAATTTTTAAAGAGTCCTTATATTTTAGAAATACATACTGAAGGGTTTACAGATGAAATGATATGATGTCTAGGCTAATCCAGTGGGGAGTGGTTATAAATGAAACTATTACTCGGTAATTATTGAAGCTGAGTGGTTGATACATGGGGTCCATCTACTACATTATTCTCTCTACCTTTATGTGCATTTAAATTTGTCCATAATAAAAGTTTAAAATAAAATTTTAAAAAGATGACCAGATGCTATGGCCCGTGCCTGTAATCCCAGCACTTTGGGAGGCCAAGGCAGAAGGATCACTTGAGGGCAGGAGTTAGAGACAGTCTGGGCAACATAGCGAGCCTCCATCTCTACAAAAAAATTTTACAAATTAGCCAGGTGTGGTGGTGCACGCCTGTAGTCCCAGCTACTTGGGTGCCACTGCACTCTAGCCTGAGTAACAGAGAGAAACCTCATCTCTAAAAAAAAATATTGAAATTGTCAGGTAGAGGGAGAAAAAGAAAGAGACAGAAGGCCACTTGGCAGGCAAGACAGGTTTTAATGATGAAACCCCAAGAGAACCTTTGTCTGAAACAGACACAGACTCCCGGCTCTTACAGGCTGAGGGGTTTTAAAGGCTTTCCGTGGGGACTCTCACAGGGGTGGGGCTGAATTCTCCAGGGTTTTTGAGAGGGGCTGGTCTTCCGAGGGCATAGACAGGGGGATTTTCATTAGGGAGGAGGGCTTGAGGGGGTTACATTCTCGACAAAGAGAGGGGGAGTTCTTCCTGGAGCAGTCGCCAGTTTTTGCTGGCTCCATCCCAGCCTTGTAATTCAGAGTTATCTTTACAACCTCCAGAGCCTCGGGAGGGGGTGGGGGGTATCTGACCTCCTCATCCACCCCATTCCCTCCCACACATTCCTCAAATTCCTGCCCTGAGCAAGCCCAACAGAAATTGAAAAGGTTTTTGGTAGTAACATATAATGAGTGAGCAGAAAGATATGGCAGGTATAACCCAGGGTCACCCTATTCTTTGAAAGACGCTGTACTAGGTTGGATAGTGCCCCCTTACCCCATTTAAGTTCTTCCCAGAATCTCAGGATATGACCTTACTTGGAAATAGGGTCATTGCTAATGTAATTAGTTAGGTTAAGATAAGGTCATATTGGAGTAGGGTGGGCCCTTAATCTAATATGACTGGTGTCCTTATAAGAAGATGAAAAGAGACACAGAACACACAGGGAGACCGGCATGTGAAGATGGAGGCAGAAATTGGAGTTATACCAACACAAACCAAGGAATGCCAAAGATTGCCAACAACCACCAGAAGCTAGAAGAAAGGTATGGAACAGATTCCCCCAAGAAAGAACCAACACTTTGAATTCAGACTTCTGGCCTCCAGACCTGTACAGAAATAAATTTCTGTTGTTTTAAGCCACCTTGTTCATGGTACTTGTAACGGCAGCCCTAGAAAACTAATAAAGGTGCAGTTGGCTGTATATACTCCCCTAGTGGCTACATACTTTGCACACCAACAGCCTGAGGCTTTGCTACTCCAAAGTAGGGATAGCAGGACAGCAACCCCACCACAACCCCAGAACACAGCAGCGTTTGTGTGTGCACAAGAGGCTAGGGTGGGACAATGAAGTCACAGTTAAACATGGCATGGCCCATCTTCTTGGGGCACTATTTTCACTCAATGGATAAATAATTTAAACTTCTGTTTTTGCAGTAAAGGAATAGATACAACATGGAATATAATGTAAAACTGACATAACTGATAAAACATGAGGCTTAACAAAAAATGTTGGACGTGAAGCTGGAGCCAAATCTCCTCCCCAGATCCCCAGGGTCTCAAGGACAGTTTCCTCCCCTCTGAGAGGTCCTTTTGTGGACATGTTTGAAAAGCACTAGCCAGAGAGAAATAAACAAATTTAGGGGTGCTAGGCTTGGAAAGTTAAGTATAAAGTAAGGACAATTCCAGATGGATCTAAGATTTAAACGTTAAGAAAGAAAGAGACTTTAAAGTACAAGAAGTAAATCAGGAAAAACTTACAACCTCTAAGTAAAGAAGCACTAAACATGATACAAAATCCAAAAGCCATAAAAGAAAATACTGATGCATTTTTATTACATAACATTTAAAACCTTCTGCATCACAAAAAATATGTATGACATAAAGTGAAAACACAACAAACTAGGAACATATATTTACAATACATAAAACAGACAAGAGAGGATTACTTTCCTCAATAACGAAGAGATCATATGAGTCAAAAAGATTAAGGTGAATAAAAATACAAAATGGGAAAAGGGCATGAACAGGGAGTGCACAGAAAAAGAGAAAGCAATGACTGGTAAAAATGCTCATCTTCATTCATAATGAAAGAAATTCAAATTAAAGTGAGATATCACTTTTCACCTATCAGATTATGAAGTTTGAGAATACCCAGTGTGAGTGACAATGTGGAGAAACAGTCACTCTTCTACATTATGCAGCTGATAAGAACATAAATTGGGCAATCTCATTAGAGGGCAATTTGTCAACATCTATCAAAAATGCTAAGTGCACATACCCTTGACACAACAGTTATACTCCTAGGAATTTAGACTGCTGGTGTATCATATTTGTTCATGGACATGTGTACACGGACAGTCACTATAGTGTTGTTTCTAGTAGCAAGAGATTGGGGTGGGGGTATCCCTACATGTTTGTCACTTAGGGACTGGTTAATTAAATTAAGGCATAAACTCTACCTCCATGTTATCTCTATTAAAAAGAATGAGGTACAAATATTAAAAAAGAAAAAAAAAGAATGAGGTAAAAATATTTGCACTGATATGGAAAGAGTCAGTCCAAACACAGTTAAGTGAACAAAGTAAGGTAGAGAACAGTGTGTCTGGTTTGAGTCCATTTGTGTAAGAAAACAAAACAAAAGATTGTTCTGTATAAACATTAACATTTTCTGGAAGGAACACACAAGAAACTGTTACCAGTGGAGTGGGTACCCTTGTGTAATGAAGCTGGTAGTCTGGCTGTTTGTACTGTTTAAATGCTTTACTATGTGCACATATTGCCTTTAAATTAAAAAAAAAAAACCAGTTAATTTTAAAATAACTTTTACTTACTGCCAAAAAAAAAGTGAGTTTAGTAATGCCTGAGTCTCCTCTTTGCCATTTTCACTGGAGAGGGACAGGGCTAAAGACAAAGTGTGAGTGTACCTTGGTCAAACCAAAACAGAAGATTTTGCTGCCAGTGCCAACTAGTTTAAATTTAGCAGGGCCTGGAGGCAGAGCACTGTAGAGTATTCTTTATGGATGCACTCCCAAGGACAAGGATGTCTTGTTTCTCTGGAGTCTCACCCAGGGTGGTAAAAATGCATAGAAGTGCTGCTGGACCCTTGCTCTATATGAACCCCTCCCCCTTTATAGTGAGAGAGTCTCTGAAGGGATATCTCACCTCATCCAGGTGGCCCCCAAACACCTGGAAGATAGTGCCTAGCATCTTAACAGCCATGTGAGCGCAGAAGATCAAGCTGTCCAGCAGATTATCAAACAAAGTCGTCATGAAGCCCCTCAGGTGGAGTTGGAGGAAGTGTTCCCTAAAAGCCTGGGACAGGCAGGAACATTAGTCATATGTGAAGAAGCAGGAGTAGTTGAGGACTGGAGAGAATGAAGGTCAGTGAGCCATCCCTTGGGAGGCAAGGGTGAAGGGAGGAATGACTTCTCTCAGGCTTACTGGTCCCAACTCTAAGAGGCAAGGCTTCAGGGTAGAGGCTGGAAGGCAGAGGCTGGCCTACTCCCCTACCCTACCCTACCCTACCTCCACTGACTCAGAAACTCAGGATGATAGAGCAGCAAGGGCCCCTCAGAGACCAAGGAGTCTCCCTTCTCATGTTACAGAGGTCTGAGAAGACAAGAAATTTGCCCAAGTCAGACAGCAAGTCAGTGACAGAGCTGGAGATAAAGCCCAGACCAGTGCTCCAAGTCCAGCGCTCTTTCCATAATATCAGACTGTCTTAGCAACTCAAGGGGTGACAGAAAATGCCCCACTAGTTTGCAAGGGAATCTGGCTGGGATTTCATGGTTCTACCAAAGAGAAGAAATGAGACTGGATTATCCAGCCTCCCTAAACCCTCATACCAGCAAGCATTGCTCATAACCACTACCTTTGCCATCTGGGATCTGGTTTTAAACAACTTCCTAGAATGTTCTGGGATCTCCTGCTCCACCACCAAAGTCACCTCTGACTGGGCTGCCACTGTGCTGCAGCTTTTTCCTCTCTTTCTCAGTTTGGCCTCAGCTTTCCAGAAGAGCCCTGATAGACAGGCCCAGGCATGCTGAGGTAGTGAAACTGACTTCACCTTTCACCCAGGTCCTGCTAAACCCTTTGAGGCTTGGGGTCAACAGCCTGCTCTGAAATCTCACATTATCCCTCTTGGCTTGGGTTCCCATTAAGGAGCCCTCAACCCCAAGGAAAGGTTCTGCACCCACCCCCTCCACCACACTGCCCAATCAGAGGTGGAGTGGGGCAAGAGTCAGAAGATAAGGAGCTATGGAGCTGTGGCCCTCAGTAAAGTGACAGGAGGCATCCTGCTCTGGCTTCCTAGCCCAAAGATGGCTCATTTCTGGCCTCTGGGAAAGAAAGGGAAGAGAGATAAAACAGATTCCAGGGTCAAGAAAAAGTTTCTCCTATGAGGGAGAGGGATGACTCCTCTAACTTGACTACTACTCAAGTTTCTTTCTGCTTCCCAGCAAAGACTTTCACAGAACACTGGACAGTCCAACCCCTTGTAGGACAGAGGGAAGAGTGAAGTCCACTAAGGAGAGTGAACTGGTGAGGAGATAGTTAAGCCTAGACTGGAATCTTAGCTTTCTGCTGCACCATGTTGGTGCGGACATAAAACAGTCCTTCTAGGGCATAGAGATGGGTGTCTTCCTTGGGGTCCCCAGAGAACATACCCCAGACAGCCACCAGGAACCCTATCTTGGTGAACTCCACGGTATACAAAGGGAGGAGAGAAGAGCTCTTCAGCCTTAGGGCAGCAGAGTTTTTGAGACTCTGCAATTGGGTCTGGTGAGATTTCCTTAGAGAAACCAAGGTGAGTGATTGGGGAAGAGGTCAGCATGTGTGTATAGAATTACATTAATGAGGTAGGCATTATCTCCACTAGGACTGATATTCAGGTGGTATGCCCAGGTAGAGCTGCACAGGTTATTAAAATTTTGAAAAAATTCTTCACTCCCATCACCACACCTTGATCCCTTTGGGGAGCCTCCCCTCCCTTGGACCTCTTCACACAATACAGCAACCAAAGGGTTAAGGCATGGCATAACAGGGGCCTCCAGGACTCTAATGTAGCACTAAGCCACCAAAGTTTGTAGCTGGTCAGAATCCCTGCCAGATGATAAATATTTTAAATATCACCTCTGATTATCTCCATTTACCCTGGGGAGAAACTGAGGTGCAGAGAGGTGAAGTGACTTAGGCAAGGTCATACAGCTAGTGCTATGGGCTGATTGTGTCCTTCCAAATTTCAAGCTCTAACCTCCTGTACCTCAGAATGTGACTGTATTTGGAGACAGAGCCTTTAAGGAGGTGATTAAGTTAAAACGAGGCTGTTATGGTTGGCCCTAATTCAATCCACCTGGTATTCTTTTAAGACGAGGAGATTGGAAAAGAGAGACAGACAGACATACCACGGATGCACTCGCACAGAGGAATGATCATGTTGAGGACATGGCGATAAAGCAGCCATATGCAAGCCAAGGAGACAGGCCTCAGAAGAAACCAACCCTGCTGACACCTTGACCTTGGATTGCCAGCCTCCAGACTGTGAGAAAATAAATTTCTGCTGTTTTAAGCCACTGGGTCTGTGGTATTTTGTTATGGCAACCCTAGCAAACTAACACAACTGGGAAATAGCAGAGCGAGGAATTCATTCCTGGTCTGTTTTTCTCCAAGGCCCATGCCCTGAGCAGGTCTTGCTTTCTCTACTTACACAGTGAAGAGAGCAAGCTTTTGTGAGAATCCAGTGAGAGAAAGGATTTTGGACAGTGTCAAGAGTTATGACTCCTCAGAGGTTATCTTTATCTGCCAGGAGGGAATGTGTATGGAGCTAAATGAAGGTACCCCTCAGCACAGGGCCTGAAAGGGAGACTTAACAATGTTTCCTAATCCTAAAGTGCAACATCCCAGGAAGGCCTTCACTGAATGATATGAACTAAGGAATAACTAGGGTTGCCCAAGTTAACCCTCCACTAATTCACTCTCCGTACCCACATGCATGAACCAATGCATGCCCTCCTCTCTCCATAGCACACATGCTCACCTCATACTCTGGCATACACTCCCACTCACATACATATACACTCAAAGCTCACACAAACTCCTGCAGCCACATCATGCCCATACCTTCACATACATCCCCCCCCAGTCTCATACTCCACACTCGGATACAAATGCATTCATATGTGTGTGTATATATTCTCCCAGATACCACAACCTCCCCACCATTCACATATATTCCACATACTCACATACAACCCCACTACAAACTTCTATGTTTTCACATTCATATGGATATTTGGACATACATAAAAAATTGTCTGGAAGGCCGCACCTCAAACTATTCACTGTGGTTACCCATGGGAAGTGGGTGGGGGGGTGGATGTATATTTACTTCAATCATTTCTCTATTGTTTGACTTTTATTCCAATGGTCATGTATTTCTTTTGCAATTAAAAATACACAAAATGTTCAAAATAACTCAGTGCAATCCGTACTCCTAGTGTAGCATTTAAGGACCTCTAAGATCTGGCCCCCACCTACATTTAAAGTCCATATCCAAAAAAAAAAAGAAACTGTATCCCTCAACTTTCATATCCCACCTGATCCTCACAATAGCCCTTGGAGACAGACAGGGCAGTAATCATTGTCTCCAAGATCAGTCTCAAACTCCCAGACCCTCTAACCCTAATTCTCTATCCACTCCTCCTCCTCCACCATGCTTTCCCACTACCCCACCTTTGCTTACACAGCCCCATTCACGTGGTGTGCCCTCTTCTCAATGTCTATCTGTCATAATTCTATCCAACTTTTTCACAGTATTTGTTAATTGTTTATCGAGAGAAACTATTCCTCAACCCACATACTCATAGTTCAGGAACAAAGGTCAGTGACAAACTTCTATGTAAATCAACCCAAAGAAATTCTTTATATTCCAAAATGTCTTTGCATTCTGAAAGATACCAACCTTCCTCATCTCCTCAAAATCTTTCAAAGAATCATAATTTCTGTAGAAATCTGCATATGCCTTCTTTCTTGGTTCAGCCACAGCAAATTTATAGAAAGCTGCAAC
This sequence comes from Daubentonia madagascariensis, assembly GCA_023783475.1. Taxonomy (NCBI): domain Eukaryota; kingdom Metazoa; phylum Chordata; class Mammalia; order Primates; family Daubentoniidae; genus Daubentonia; species Daubentonia madagascariensis. Next base: position 1,121,073 of record JAKFHU010002592.1, read on the forward strand.
TCCCAGGGATACAACGAATGTCCCAACAATATGAAACTGCAGGCGCCTGGCCAGGAGGCCACGCATCTGAGGTTTTGTCAAAGCACTGGAAGCCATGGTAGTTACTGTCCTTGATGGGTATGCCAACCTCAACACGTCCTTCCTGGCTGATAGAGAAATGAACTGAAATTCTATCCATTTTTAACACCTACCTTAAATATAGCTTCTTTCATGAAACCTTCTGCTATCATTTGAATGTATGTGTCCCTCCAACTTCATATGTTGAAACTTAAATCCCAAGGTGATGGAATATAGAGGTGGAGCCGTTTGAGAAGTGATTAAGTCATGAAAGCTCTGCCCTTGTGAATGAGATTAATATTCTTACAAAAGAGGCTTCAGAGAGCTGCTTGGCCTTTTCATCTTTTCTGCCAAGTGAGTACACAGTGTTTGTCCCTTTTGCCCTTCTACCATGTGAGGACGCAGCAAGAAGGTGCCATCTTAGAATCAGAGAGCAGTCCTCACCAGTCACCAAATCTGTCAGACTCTTGATTTTAGTCTTCCCAGCCTCCAGAATTATGAAAAATAAATTTCTGTTGTTTATAAGTTACCTCTTCTATAGCATTTTTATAGCATCAGGAACAGACTAAGGCACCTTCCCTGATGTTTAGAGATGAAATTGATCTCTCCCTCTTTTGAATCCCCTCTGGTTTCTCTTACACCACTTACATTTTGCCTTGAGTTCTAGTTTAGAAGAAGCAAGGCCCAGAGGGGTTAAATAATTTGCCTAAGAACACATTGCTAGAAAGAGGCAAAGACCTGGGTTGGGAGGTGCTTATCTCATTGAAGGCAGGGATTCCATCTAATCCATTTGCTTTCTTAGTTCCCAGCATGAAACCTGGCACATAGAAAGGGCTCAGTATATGCTTGTTGAAAGAATGGAAAGGAGGGAGGGATTGAAGAGCAGAGAAAGAGGAAAAGCAAACTTGTTTCTGGAATTGGCTTGATGTTTGGTGTTGGTGACCTGCCCTGAGAACTGGCAGACAGAGGGCAATTTGCAAAGGATTATGAACCAGACCACGTAAGGCACCCCTGTTATAATCAAACTCAGCAAGTTGAAGAGAAGGAAGTGGTGAAGGAAAGTGGAGGAGATTCTGAGAGAAGCAGAAAAGCTCAGAAAAGCCTGGAAACAACAAAAAGACAGATAGAAGCCTGAAGTGCAAAGACAGGCCTATCCAGGGGGCCCAGAAATAGGCCAGGTTGGGGAAATAGGGATGAGGAGTAGGTAAGGGCCAAAGATCAGCCTGATTCACATTATAGCTAAAGGGCTCCATGACAAACTTGAGAAAGAGGGCACCAGCCCGGCCCCTACTGTTCATAGGGGAGTGCAGAACTCATCCAGGGGATCAGGTGCTAAACGTGAGGGGAAAGGGAATCAGGGAGAGATTGAGGCCCTGAGCTTTCCAGCTCAGGCCTGTATAAGCATCTCAGGCCTGACTGGTGCACTGCAGTAGTTGGAGCCAAGGGTCAGCTAGCAAGGGCCCAGGGGATATTTAACCCAAATAATGAAAGGCTCAGGACAGGCTCAGAGGACATGGTTGACTCTCAATTATCCACATGCTAATAATTAGTGGATTATCCACAAGGTTTTTTGTCATTGTTTATTTTGAATTCAAACCTGATTTTAACCACTCCTACACACCACCTCCTCCCTCCTACCACCTCCACCAGGCAGCCAACATCCTCCAGAAGACTGACTGTGACTTCCGGGTCAGAGAGGCCTGTACCTGCACCTTGATGGAGTCAGGGTTCTCAAAGAGGAAGCCTTGGAGCACCTGATCCAAGACCTGCACCATCTTCCCCCAGAGAACCTGGCAGGGAAAGGAGATGCATAAGCGAGGGAATGGCTGGGGCTCCAGGCTCCCAGTGGAGTGACTATAGGTGTGGAATGCTAAGTTACTGAGATGCTGTCAGGTGCCATAAACACATTTTCTCTTTTCAAACTTTCCTCACAAATCACCCTAAAAGTTATCATGTAGTAACCCCATTTTATAGGAGACGAAACTAGGGAACTAATTTCAGCCAAGGTAAGAGAGCTCTTAAGTGGGAAGTGAATTCTGCCCCACCCCACCCCCATTTCTCTGAGTTCTAAGTTCATGTTCTTTCTGGTATATCTGCTGTTTCTGAAAGGCCTTTCAAATCACAGAAAATCATTTCTTTTCTTTGATCAACCCATGTACCAATGTATGTTATTTCTTTCTGTCCCTTTCTTTTTTTTCTTCTTTATTTTTTCCTTTCAATTTTTCCTTCTACTTTTTTTCTTCTTCCCTGACTTCCGTTATTCTCTCTGTCTTCTTTCCTCTCTTTCTTTACATACCATTCACTTTCTACCATGGAGGATCCTGCTGTAAGAATTCTGGAAGTGAAGCAGCTCATAACCCTGTTTTCCAGGAGTTCCCAATATAGTGCCCACAGATACACAGCAACATGTCCACAGAATCACATGAGATGCAAATAAATGCACCCACTGCTTCTAGTACAGAAGAATGAGAAGAGAACTTGGGTTGGAAATCTGGAAACATGGATCTCAGTCCCTGCTTCGTCACTTACAGTATGACATTGGGAAAATCACATAACTTCCTTGAACTTCTGTTTCCTATCTAGAAAATGGAGACAATAAAACTTGGTCTACACACTTCACAAAGGAGTTGTAAGATAACGGATGTCAAATTCCTTTGCAATCGGTGAGGTTCTATCAAATAGTAAGGCTTGGACATTTACATAAACGAACGTACATACATATATATAAATGTGCTCACCTAATACTTTGTTTTTTCATTCCTGCTGTTTCTTTCTTCCTAACCTCCCTCAATCCAAAAAGGAGTTGGCACAGCCATTCACACAACACATTATGTGGCCTCAAAGCACAATATATGTATAGAAATATACACATTCACACACTGTACCTAAAATAGTTATACACATGTGTTAATACTTATAGATAGACACACTTACTTACATGCTCACCACTCCTATTTACATACTTTACCACTCACAGTGCAAATATACATTTGCATTTATCCTGCACATTTATTATTATTACTATCCTTCACTCCTAACCCACCACTCACCTCCTGCTAGCTGCACAGGGAATCTGATAATTGGGTCTTTCCACCTCAGTCTTGATTGAAGAGTCTCCATCAAGTGTCAAACTAAGGCCACAGGCTTCCCTGCATCTTTTTCTAGAACCTTAGCAATGGACATTCCCCATTCCCCTCTCATCCCTCCCTGCCCCAGGCACAGAGGAGAGAAGCACCACACAGGGCTCATCAAGCCTGTATTTGAGTATGGGACTAAAGCATCTCCTAGGATTTTGTCCATTTCCTCTTCTACCCCGCTCACCCTCAGAAAAGATCTCAGGGTTTCCCAGTCACATTTCCATGAAACTGAGTCTTATAGAGCCTCAATCTCAAAGGCAAGTAAATGTAGTGGTTAAAAGATGGCCTTTGGAGCCAAATGGACTGGGTTCAAATCCTAGTCTTGCTAACTGAGTGACTTCAGATAACTGACTTGACCTCGCAGCCATTTTAGCCCCTCATCTATAAAGAGGAAATGGCAGTAGCTTGTAACTCAATAGAGTGTTATAAATTTAAATAGGTTTAACATGCATTCAACATTTAAGAATTGGCACACAGTAATCACCCAATAAAGAGTAACTGTTATTTTCACACATCATGTGCCAGGTGGGGCTCTGTGAAAGCAAACAATAAACATAGTGCATCTTTTTGGAAGGCCAATTTTCCTCCACAGTCAAAAATTGAAAACATTATTATAATCTTGAATAGAAAATTTTAAAGTAGAAAATTTTTATGGATCTTTATGTTAAAACAAAATGTTTTAAGGCAGCGGTCCCCAACCTTTTTTGGCACCAGGGACCATTTTCATGGAAGACAATTTTTCCACGGACTGAGGGGGTGGGGGGATGGTTTTGGGATGATTCAAGCCCATTACATTTTTGTGCACTTTATTTCTAGTAGTATTACATTGTAATATATAATGAAATAATTATACAACTCACCATATGTTGGGGACCCTTGTTTTAAGGAAACCTAGGGCTTGCCACAGAAGAGTCCCTTAGACTCTCTCCCTGAGACCTTGTCTGCTTTTTCTACACTGTGTGTCCCCTGGGGTAAGCAGGATGACTGTCAGAGGGTACTCAATAAATACATGTGGAATAATTGAATAAATCAATATGCCCCCACTTATCTGTCTCTAGCTGGAAATTTTTGAAGAACATTAAATCCTCATAATAGACCTGCAAAATACTATACATTACAATTGTCCCTGCTTTACTTATTAGGAAAGCAAGACTAGCAGATACCTAGAGTGAAGGTTCAAACTCAAAAGAGGAATTTCTTGTTTGGCACTTGATCTTGGAACAAATGTCAGAGAGAGAGTAAAGTTTTCATGCCCAGGACTCTTTCAATACAGAAGAGATGTCCATCTGTCCAGCACACCTGAGTTCTGGACCCAGATGAAAGCAGGGAGATGGAGGAGGATGTTTACACCCTCTAGCCTTCTGTCCTAACAATCTAGATACCCTCTGTCCCTTTCCTTATGTCCTCAAAGGAACTAGTGGATGAACAGTGGGGTCTTGGATCACAGAGGATTAACCCTTCTGTCTTAGTCCATTTGTATTGCTCTAAAGGAATTTATAGCAATTCTGATTTAGCTTTCTGTGTCTAAAGTGGAGCCCCCTTCAGAACCTCCCCAGATGACCTGAGGGGTCCACAGATGACCTGAGGGGAGGCATGTGAAAGTGGAGGGGGAATACCTGAGGTTGGGTAATTTATAAAGAAAAGAGGTTTATTTGGCTCATGGTTCTGCAGACTGTATAGGAAGCACAGCGCCAACATCTGCTTCTGGTGAGGGCTTCAGGCTGCCTCCACTCATGGTCGAAGGGGAAGGGAAGCCAGCATGTGCAGATCACATGGCAAGAGACGAAGCAAGAGAGAGGGGGAAAGTGCCAGGCACTTTTTAACAACTAACTACTGTGGAAACTAATAGAGCAAGAACTTACTCTTTACTGTGAGGATAGCACCAAGCAATTAATGAGGGATCAGCCCCCCTGACCCAAACACCTCCCATTAGGCCCCACCCTGACACTGGGTATTAAACTTCAACATGAGGTTTGGGGGACAGACATCCAAACTATAGCACCTTTGGAAGCATGAATCCTTCCTTGCCATTCTACCCCACCAGTACTCTGGGATGGGGTGAGGTGGGGGTACTGGTGATATGTTGCCCTGGAAAGGGATCGCACACGGGGAATCAAACTACCGAGGATCATTTCCAGGTCTGCCACTTACTAGTTGTGTGGCCTCAGACAAGTTGGTTCATCTCATGGCATCTCACCTATAAAACACCGAGCAAAATAAAATCTTCCCTCTCAACTTTTAAGGGTTGCTCAGAGGATCTAAGCTATTCCATTATGAAAACATCCTGTAGATTATAAGGAACTGAACATGTGTGAGAGAAGGTTATTAATAAAGGTTAGGAGGACCTTCAATGCCAAGGTCATTATCATTCCTCCCCTTGAAACACTGGATGAGTTGTGGTTTCTGGAGCAACCAGTAGCTCTTAGCTTCCTCATTGCTATTAATGGCTGTGAGCAGCATCAGAGTAAATATCAAGAAACTTTTCTTCAGATGTTCATCCTAGGGCCACCAGATAGAAAGGGGTGAGGGGGAAAGGGGTTAGGGGCCCCTATGTCATCATGGGGGAAAGCAGAAGTGAGGTCCCAGCAGGCATAGGCAACTCAGCTTTGAAAAAGGCCACAAAGGCAGACCCTCTGGCTTTCTGCCTAGATCCTAGACCTCTAACTCCCACAATGACTGTTTGAAAGCCTATCTCCCACGCCAGTAGCCCTCTTTCCCCCTACCACCCTCCACTTTCATGTGCCTCCTCTCAGGTCATCTGGGGAGGGAAAAGGGAGGTGCTGAAGGGGGCCCCACCTTAGACACAGAAAGCTAAATCAGAAGGTTTGGTTTTGAATCCCAGCTCTGCCATTTACTAGACATTCTTGGGCAAGTCCCTTCACCTCTTTGGGCCTCTTTTCCCTCCTTGAAAATTGGGTAGAATAAGATCTGCATTTGCTACTTCAAAATGTTGTTGTAAGGGAGAAATGAAATGATGGATTTGTCAATGGCCACATGCTACAAACAAGTAAGGAGCCAACATTGTCACTAACACAGGTTTGACCAGCTTGAAGGATAACTCATCCATTTGTCTGTACCTCCTAACTGCAAGCAAATGCCTAACAGTGCCACGTTCCCTTTGGAAGTCCCCCTTCTCTTCTAATCATTCAGTGATCTCCCAATTTTGACTCTACTTATCTAACCAAACTCATTATCTCCTCACCCACAAAACTTACTCATCCTCCCCACCCCCATTTTGGTGAATGCCATCACCAGCCACAAAATTGGCCCGGGAGACCCTACAAAGTCATCCTTAGTATTAGGTAATATTAAAGAATTATTGTTAATTTTAACAAGTATAATTAAATGCAAGATGGTTATAAATAAATTTCATATTTGGAGATACTTAATGAGGAATTTATGAGTAAAATGACATGATAACCTGGGATTAGCTTTAAAATGTTACTGCCAAGAAAAGGGGGAATTGAAACAAGACTGTCGACATGTTGATAATTGTTAATGCTGGGTGATAGTTACATGGGGTCCATTATACTGTTATTTTTACTTTGTATATGTCTGAAAATTTCAATAATAAAAAATTTAAAAATAATTCTCAAGTCCTCCCTTTCCTTTATTCTCCCATATAAATGGTTGTGGTAGGCTGAATAATGCTCCCCTGCCAAACACACAAACACATACACACAAAGATGTCCACATCCTAATCCCTGGAAACTATGAATATGTTAACTTACATGTCAAAAGGGATTTTGTACATCCAATTAAATTAAGGATCTTGAGCTGGGGAGATTATTATCCTGGATTATTTGGGTGGCCTCAATGTAACCAGGAGGGTCTTTATAAGAGGGAGGCAGGAGGATCAGAGTGAAAGAGAGATTAAAGATTCTGTGCTGCTGACTTTGAAGATGGAGGAAGGGGCCAGAAGCTAAGGAATGCAGGCAACCTCTAGAAGCCGGAAAAAGTAAAGAAACAGATTCTTCCTGAAGCTTCTGGAAGAAGGCTGCTAACACCTTGATTTTAGAATTCTGACCTACAGAAGTGCAAGAGAATAAATTTGTGTTGTTTTGAGCTACTAAGTTTGTGGTAATTTGTTACAGCAGAGATTTTAAGCTAATACATTTGTAGTGTTGCATAGTTTGCTTTCTGAACATTTGTCCGATCTTTCTAACCCCATCCCTGGCAGGAGAGCCATTACTGACACTGCACTGGGCCAGTCACTGCCTCCTAACCCATTTTCCTCCCTCTTTTCTCTTTTTAGTCCACTTTCCTTCACTGCTACTAGACTTCCCTTTTGGGAACATATATTTGGTCGTGAACAACTTTTGCTTAAAAACTGTCAATGGTTCCCCTTTAGAGGGTACCAAATTCACAGCAGCCTAGCCTAGAATTACCTGATTAGCCTCATCTCCCACCACTCCCCTCCTCCAGCCACCAGGGAGGAGGTTCTAGCCACAACCAGCCACTCAGCATTCCCCAGGCACATAGGCCCACCCAGGCCTGGAACCTTGACTCCAGTTTTTCACCTCAGCCTTGGTTGCCCCTCCTCCCACCTTCGTCCACCAAACCAGCCTGTGCTCCTTCATCCTTCTAGGTCCAGTTCAAATGTCATTTCTTCTGAGAAACCTTCTTAATCAGCTCTCCCCTCTCTCCTGGTACTTTCACAAGCCCATTGTCACATCATTTAATCACACTGGATTTCCCAGTGTCACACCATTTAATCACACTGCAGTGAAGTTTTCTGCTAATCTACCTTCCTACTATTGTGTGAGTTCCCTGAGGGCAGGGATTGTGCCTGACTCATCCCCGTGTCCTCAGGGTTTGGCATAGCACTTTCTATGTAATAAGCTTCAATAAATGTTTGTTGAATGAATTTTTTTAAATGAATGAATATTAAGGCTCCAGTTTTACAGTCCTGATCTATGACTCTGAAACCTACTGAGACAGAGGTACAGGGGGCCTCTGCTGTCTAACCAAGGCCATGTGAACGAAAATAAAATAAAAGGCTCCCCCCACCCCCACACCAACTGACTGAATGGACCCCCTCCTGGCCAAGGGGATATCCTAAAACTAAATTGTCTGCCATGAGGAGGGAGGTCAGACATGCCTCACCATGCCCCCTCCCTTCTTGGAGATATCTTTTGTAACTCATTAACAGGCCTAAGGCTATGTAAGATAAACCTGCAGGTCCTCAGTTTACACAACAAATATATGGCTGGTGCCTTGTCTCTTCCTTATCTAAAAACATTCCAAGCCTTTAGACAAAGCTTCAGTTTTTAACCAATTACAAGCCAAGGAGTCTTTAAACCCACCTATAACCTGTAAGCCTCCACTTTGAGATGGCCCACCTTTCCTGGCCAAACCAATGTACACCTTCCATGTATTGATTTATGATTTTACCTGTAATCCCTGTCTCCCTGAAATGTATAAAACCAAAATGTAACCCAACCACAGCAAGACCACTTGCTCAAGGCTTCTTTGGTGTGGCCCCGGTCATGGTCCTCAAATTTGGCTCAGAATGAACCTCTTTAAAATTATTTTACAGAGTTTGGCTTCTTTTCCATTGACAGCCACAAGAAGGAAGAGCATTTCTTGGTTCAGAGTCAGTCTGGGATGGGGTAAATGCCCATTCAACAGATAGAAAACTGAGTCCCAGAGCAGGGAGACTGGTCAAAACCTAGGCTTTCTGGCTCTTCAATTTCCTGCCACCCAGAGGAATGGGAAGGGGCAGGATGGAGGAGAGAAAGAGGAGAAAGAACCAGGTACCCGATGGCTGTTCTGGAAGTAAAACACAATGTGGGAGGCAAGGGAGTCAGCTAGTGCCAAGAGGTTGTCCTAGAGACATGCTGCCATGTGGTCAGAGCAGAGCAGCAGGGCACAGCCAGCCTACTTCTGCTGAGTGGTCCTTGGGGCCCTGTGGGGATAGGCCCGAGTGAAGAGTGAAGGGAATAATGTCCACTTCTGGGCTCATGGCCAGAAGCCAAACTCTGTAAAATAATTTTAAAGAGGTTTATTCTGAGCCAAATTTGAGGACCATGACCTGGAGCCACACCCAAAAAGCTTTGAGCAAGTGGACTCGCTGTGGTTGGGTTACAGTTTGGTTTTATACACTTTAGGGAGATAGGAATTACAGGTAAAGTCATAAATCAATACATGGAAGGCATAGATTGGTTTGGCCCAAAAAGGTGGGCTATCTCAAAGTGGGGGCTTATAGGTTATAGGTGGGTTTAAAGATGTTTTAGTTGACAATTGGCTGAAAGAGTTAGGCTTTCTCCAAAGACCAGGAATCAGTGGAAAGGAATGTTTGAGTTAAGATAAAGGTCTCCTTTCACGTGATGCTATACTGGAATCAGGTCAGGAAGCAAACCTCATCATAAAAACCTGTTTACTGAGATTTTATCATTTGTAGATGTGACTCACGAGGCCCCTTTAGAAAGGAATTTGGGCAAAAAAAAAAAGATCGGAGTTCAGTCCTTACCAGGGCAGCTGGTATGCTGGATGGCAACAGGGCCAGCACCTTCTCTTTACTGCCCCTCACCCCTCAACCCCTCCCCATAGGCCTGTTCAAGGAGGGCAGCTGAGCTCACTCTAAAAGGCAACTTAGGTCACAAGTAAGAATGAAAAAGTGAGAGTTCAGTTTCTATGAGACCTTGGGAGACCCATTCCATCAGACAAAAAGAAGGTCAGAGGCCTCAGATTTACATGCCTATCCCTAAGAGTTGGCAATTCAGAGGCACAGAAACTCTGCAGCTCCTAAGCATTCCCTAGACTGCACTAGCTGCTCAGCTGCCTTCACCTCCTAAGTGAGAGCCATGGCTGCACAGCAAACTATCTTTCCCTCAAGAGCAGCAAAGGGGTCATTGCAAAGACCCTTTTGGTGGGATAGAACTAGATAGTGGGTGGGAAAAACTCAAGCTCCTTGCCCACACTAAACTAACAGCAGCTCCCTTTGGGAACAGCTCCAGGGCAGGCCAAAGTGAAGATGGGAGGTGGGAACTGGAAGAAGGACAGGGGGTTCCTGGAGGTCAGCTGTCCACAACCCTCCTCCTCCTGGGAATAGTACACACTGTGAATCTGCAATGTGGTCACCTGGTTTAGAACATTGCTGCTGAATTCTTCTCTAAGAGCACAGGTCAGATTCAGATGCTAGCAGCTGCCATTCCCACAGTAAGGGAAATTCCCAGGATGGCAGAGAGGGAAGGGAACCAAATGGGGGTATGGGTGAGAGTTAGCTTTTGGTTCCCTCTCCCTCCATGCCTCTTATAGCAGGACAAGAGGCAACTGGCTTGGGCTTGGGACCCACATCTGCTGGTGATGTAACCTTGGGCAAATCACTTCTACTAGGAGCCTGTTTCCTCAGTGATAAAATGAGAGAGAAGCTTCTCTGCCCAAGGTAGTTATGGGGATCAAGAGAGATGTGTGAGTCTTGTTTCTGAAAACGGCAGTCTGGTAGAGGCCTCCTAAATCACCGCTCCCAGGGAAGGAGGTGAAGGATGCCAATGGTTGCCTGCATGCAGATCACTCACTCCAAAAACAGCATTGTGAAATTACAGAGAAGCATCGTGGGACACTCAGCCCAAGAAAACACGTGAGAGGGAGATACATTCACAAAGATCAGAGTGCGCAGGGAGTACAGTAGAGATCAGAGCACGGGAAGGACGTGCTTGCCAGGTCGGCACAGTGTGACCTGACCTACAGGTGGTCACGCACCATCCTCACAGACTTCCCATCCACTCAGTCAGGGGCAAGCCCAGAGTTGGTGTAAAGTCATTGCTCGAGACAGCAGGCTCTGTGGAGAGGAGGCAATTGTGGGAACCATACGGAACTCTCAGGTGTGCTGTACAGGGACTGTGCAGGGCCGGGTAGGGACTGGGCTGAGATACAGCTTCCTGGGACAGTACACAGGAATCTGGAGACAGGCATCTCACCCCTGGAAGTCACTGGGACCAGGGCACAGGAGATGAATGGAGAGCAATGGGATACGCCCTTAGTGGCTGCCAGCAATTGCCTCCAAGGGTTGAGGAGAGCTGTGTTCGCGCCGTGATCCGAACCCTGCTGTATGCCAGATTGGCAGTCGGCAGCCATCTTTAAGGTCTGCCGCCTGGAGCTGACTGTTTGACAGGCCTCTAGCTTCACCCCACCCCCGGGCCTGGGGCTCTTCTGCCTGGGTTCGACAAGCTACACCTTTGGAGGCCATGGACAGCTGCCTCTGTGAGTTCCAGGTGGGATGAGGTCCCTGATCTGTATCAGAGGGACCTTTCTGTATTGGAAACAGTTTGCAGCCCATCCATCTGGTCCTGCCTCTCCAGCTCTGGCCTTCTCCTATGTGATCAGTCCTAGTGCCCGCTCTCTGGGTCCCCATGCTCCCCTACCCCAAAGAATGGTCATTTTGAAGGTTGCTGTGCCATAATAACTCATTTCATATAAGTACCGGTTCTCATGGCAACTGAATGCCTCAGGTGCCACAGGCTGAACCACAGCAGCTCACCCTAACCCTGCTCACTTTATTAGGGAGTTTCACTCAATCCAAGAGTGCCTGCAGCTGCCACTATTCCCCAGGTGGGAACATCCCCCTGGAGGAGACTTCTGGGGATAGAGATGCCCACCTGCCTCACCTTGGGGTCTAGTGGTGGAAAAGGGGTGCACAATTGGAGATCCCCCATCAGCCAGTGACACGTGGAGATGCACACCAGAGGGCCAGACACATGATCTGTGGGGAGCTCGAGAGCCCACAAGTGGTCTGATAGGAGGGGAAAGTGCCCAGGCTTGTGGACAGGGAAGAAAAATTCCTGGCTAGAGACCTCAGCAATCACACCAGTTGGCCCCTCCCATCAGAAGCAGTTCTCCAAGCCCAGAGAGAGAGAGAGAGAGCTCTGAATGCCATAGCAGCAGCACCCCCAGTGGCCAGATAAGCAATCTCTGAGCTGTGTAGTTTACCCACCCTACATTTCACACTACAGCTCCAAGTTATCTTGCTTCTCCCCCAACCTAAGGAGGAGTGGGGTCAAAGTAACCCTTGGGAGCTAGAAGTCCCCTCCCAAAGCTTGGGGCTTTCATATACCGCACCTGGGGGATAAGATCCTGACACAGGCACAACAGAATACCTAGGTAACTGGCTACTCCACACAAACTACAATCAATGACAGTGGTAACAACCCCATAACTAAAAATATTGCCTTCCATCTCAAGCTATTAGGGAGCAGTGGATTTGTACACTCAAGTATAATCCACCAGCTTGGCGCTCAAGCTGGGAGAACAAACTCACTAAACTCCACTGGGAAGAGGTGAAGACAACAGGTCAGAGGTAACCCAAGAGTCCATCAAACTTGCTAAAATATACCTAAGGCAATACAGACCAGTACTCCTCTCTTTGGCTCTGCCAGGGAACAATCCTCGGGGGCTTGGAGACAGGGCCATAAACTAGCCCTAACACCCCCAGCTTTTGACCAAGAGGCCAGATGAGAAAGACTCAGTGAAAGAACACAAGAACCAAGAAAAATCAAAGTGAAAAGTCACTCACCAAAGAAATCATTAGTTCCTCAACAATGGTTACCAACTTAAATGAAATGGGTAGAATGACAGAAGAGGAATTTCGTTTATGGATTATAAGAAAGCTAAATGAAATTCAAGAGAAAATCCCAAGCCAAAGAAACCACAAGAACAATGCAAGAAATAAATGAAAACTTATCTAAAGAAATTGAAATATTATGGAAAAACCAAACAGAAATAATGGAAATGAAAGAGGCATTCAAGGATCTACAAAACACGGTGGAAAGCCTTAAGAATAGGCTGGATCACACAGAGGAAAGAATCTTAGAGCTGGTGGATAGCTCCTATGCACTAAATAAATCAGTCAAAGAGAAAGAACACAAAAGCAAGAGACATGAACATAGCATACAAGAAATGTGGGAGTATGTAAAGAGGCCAAACATAACAATCATAGGCATCCCTGAGGGTGAAGAAGAAAATTAGCAAGGGCTGGAAAATCTATTTGAAGGAATAACAGAGGAAAATTTCCATGGCCTAGCCAGAAATCTCGATATCCAAGTACAAGAAGCAGACAGGACTCCTGGAAGACTCAACATGAAAAGGTATTCACCACACAACATAATTATTAGGCTGACCAAAGTACACATGAAAGAGGCAGTCCTTCGAGCAGTAAGAAGAAAACATCAGGTAACCTACAAAGGAAAACCTATCAGATCAACTGCAGATTTCTCAACTGAAACCTTACAAGCCAGAAGGGACTGGGGACCCATTCTCAGTCTTCTAACACAAAATAATGGCCAAGCCAAAATTCTTTATCCTGTAAAACTAAGCTTCTTATATGAAGGATAAATAAAGACTTTTCCCGACAAGCAATCACTGATAGAATTTGGAAAGACCAAATCTGCCCTGCAGGAAAAACTAAGACCTGCATTGTACACTACCCAGCACAACAGACACCCACCAGTGTAAAATTACCCAAAAGCTAAAAGTCCAGAACCCATATTTCACAATGGCTCAAGAGGCAAAACAAAACAAGATTCTACCCAACTGATAAACAGAAATCCACCCCAAATATCAATTCTCTCAATAAATGTGAGTGGCTTGAATTGCCCATTGAAGAGACATAGGCTGCTGAATGGATAAAAAAATACAAGCCAAGTATCTGCTGTCTCCAGAAAATGCATCTTACACACAAGAACTCATTCAGACTCAAGGTAAAGGGATGGCATACCATTTTCCAGACAAATGGAAATCAAAAGAAAGCTGGGGTAGCCATGCTAATATATCAGATATCACAAACTTTAAAGCTTAAACATAAAACTTAAGAAAGAGAAAGATGGTCACTATATAGTTATGAAGGGAAAAATCCTACAAGAAGACTTAATAATCCTAAATATTTATGCACCCAACACAGGAATGCCCAGATACATAAAGCAAATACTACTAGATGTAGACAACATAATAAATAGTAATAGCATAATATCCAGGGACTTCAACACCCTACTGACAGAACTGGACAGATCCTCCAAGCAGAAAATAAGAAGCAATGGACCTAAACAGGACTCTAGAACATTTGGGCCTAAAAGACATCTATAGGACACTCCACCAAAATAACACTGAATATACATTATTCTCATCAGCTCATGGAACTTTCTCTAAAATGGATCACATCCTAGGCCACAAAATACATCTCAACAAATTGAAAAAAATAGAAATCATACCATGTATCTTTTCAGACCACAGTGTTATAAAATTAGAAATCAATTCCAACAGAAACACACATCTCTATCCAAAAACATGGAAATTAAACAATCTATTGCTGAATGACTATCAGGTCAAGGAGGAGATTCAAATGGAAATCAAAAGATTCTTCGAACTACATGATAATGGGGACACAAGACATCAAAATCTGTGGGATACAGCAAAAGCAGTTCTGAGAGGAAAACTTAACACCTTAAATGCCCACATCCAAAAGACAGAAAGTTCACAAATGAGTAAACTAATGAATCATCTCAAGGAAGTGGAAAAACAAGAGCAAACCAACCTTAAACCCAGCAGAAGAAAAGAAATAACCAAGATCACAGCAGAACTAAATGAAATCGAGAGCAAAACTATACAGAATATTAATTAAACAAAAAGTTGGTCCTTTGAAAAGACAAACAAAATAGACAGGCCACTTGTTAGATTGACCAGAAGCAGACAGGAAAAGACTCCAATAAACTCAATTAGAAATGAAAAAGGAAAGGTCACAACCGATATCACAGAAACAAAAAACATCATCTTCGAATACTATAAAAATCTCCATGCCCCAAAACATGAAAATGTGGAGGAAATCGACAAATTCTTAGAAACACACTACCTCCCTAGGCTCAATCAGGAAGAAATAGAATTCCTAAACAGACCAATATCAAGCACTAAAATTGAAGCAGTAATAAAAAATCTTCCAACAAAAAAAAGTCTTGGACCAGTTAGGTTCACACCTGAATTCTACCAAACCTACAAAGAAGAACTGGTGCCTATACTGCAGAAATTATTCCATAACATCGAGAAGGATGGAATCCTCCCACACTTATTCTACGAAGCCAATATCACCTTGATACCAAAGCCAGGAAAGGACGCAACAAGAAAAAAAAAACTACAGACCAATATCCCTTATGAATATAGATGGAAAAATTGTCAATAAAATCCTAGCAAACCGAATTCAAATGTACATCAAAAAAATAACTCATCACAATCAGGTGGGCTTCACCCTGAGATGCAGGGATGGTTCAACATACACAAATCTATAAATGTAATTCACTATATAAATAAAAGCAAGAACAAAGACTATACGATCTTCTCAATAGATACAGAAAAGGCTTTTGGCAAAATCCAGCACACTATTATGATGAGAACTCTTAACAATATAGGCATAGATGGCTCATACCTCAAAATTATTAAAGCTGTATATGATAAATGCACCGCCAATATCATACTGAACGGGGAAAAATTTTAAGCATTCCCCCTTAAAACGGGAACCAGACAAGGTTGCCCACTATCTCCACTTCTATTCAACATAGTGCTGGAAGTCCTTGCCAGAGCAATCAGACAAGAGAGAGGAATCAGGGGTGTCCAAATGTGTGCAGAAGAGATCAAACTTTCACTCTTCACTGACGATATGATATTATATCTAGACAACCCCAAAGATTCAACCAAGAGACTACTGGAATTGATAAATGAATTCAGCAATGTCTCAGGTTACAAAATCAATGCACACAAATCAGTAGCCTTCATATACACCAATAACAGTCGAGCCAAGAAACAAATCAAAGATGCATTACCTTTCACAATAGCACCAAAGAAAATTAAATATTTAGGAACATATTTAACTAAGGAGGTGAGAGACCTATATAGAGAGAACCAGGAAACAATGAGAAAAGAAATTGCAGAGGTTGTAAACAGATGGAAAACCCTACCATGCACTTGGATCAGTAGAAACATCATTGTTAAAATGTCTATACTACCTAAAGTGATTTACAGAATCAATGCAGTCCCTATCAAAATACCAACATCATTTTTTGCAGATCTAGAAAAAATAATACTATGCTTCATGTGGAACCAGAGAAGACCCCATCTAGCCAAAGCAATCTTAAGCAAAAAGAACAAATTGGGAGGCAGCTATCTACCAGACTTTAAACTATACTACAAGTCTATAGTAACCAAAACAGTGTGGTACTGGCACAAGAACAGAGACATAGACCAATGGAACAGGACTGAGAACCCAGATATAAAACCATCCTCATACTGCCATCTGATCTTTGATGAAGTTGACGAAAACATACACTGAGGAAAAGAATCCCTATTCAATAAATGGTGCTGGGAAAATTGAATAGCCATATGTAGAACACTGAAACTAGATCCACACTTCTCACCTCTCACAAAAATCATCTCACGATCATAACAGACTTAAACCTAAGGCATGAAACCATAGGAATTCTAGAAGATAACGTTGGAAAAACTCTTATAGACATTGGCCTAGGCAAAGCATTTATGAAGAAGACACCCAAAGCAATTACAGTAGCAACAAAAATAAATAAATGGGACCTGATCGAATTAAAAAGCTTCTGCACAGCCAAGGAAACTATTACTAGAGTGAACAGACAACCTACAGAATGGGTGACAATATTTGCATGCTACACATCTGATAAAGGGCTGATAACCAGAATCTATACAGAACTTAGGAAAATCAACAAGAAAAAATCAAACAACCCCATTAAAAAGTGGGCAAAGACATGAACAGAAACTTTTCAAAAGAAGACAGAAAAAAGGCCCACAAACCTACTAAAAATTGCTCAACTTCTGTAATCATCAGGGAAATGCAAATCAAAACCACAGTGAGATATCACTTAACTCCTGTGAGACTGGCTTATATCAAAAAGTCCCAAAACAACAAATGTTGGCAGTGATGTGAACAGATAGGAACACTCATACACTGCTGGTGGGACTGCAAATTAGTACAACCTCTATGGAAAGTAATATGGAGATACCTCAAAGAACTAAAACTAGAACTACCATTTGATCCAGCAATCCCACTACTGGTTATTTACCCAAAGGAAAAAAAGATATTCTATAATAAAGACATCTGCACTCGAATGTTTATAGCAGCACAATTCACAATTGCAAAGATGTGGAAACAACCCAAGTGCCCATCAATACACGAGTGGATTAATAAAATGTGGTATGTATACCATGGAGTATTACTCAACAATAAAAAACAATGGTGAATTAACACATCTGGTATTATCGTGGATGGAGCTAGAGCTCATTCTTCAAAGCGACGTATCCCAAGAATGGAAAAACAAGCACCACTGGTACTCACCATCAAATTGGTACTAACTGATCAATACTTATGTCACACATGGAAATAATATTCATCAGGGGTCGGGCAGGTGGGAGGGTGGTGGAGGGGATGGGAAAACTCACACCTAATGGGTGTGGGGCACACGGTCTGGGTGATGTTCACGACTGTAGCTCTAACTTGGGCAGTACACAGGCAATATATGCAACCAGAGTGTTTGTACCCCCATAATATTCTGAAATAAAAAAAGAGAGATGTGTGAGAAAGTACTTTATAAACAGTTAAAGCAGTGTACATGTATGAAAATGATGATTTGCTTATAAATTCATGAGTGTATTATTATTATCCAGAGAGGGTAGGTGGAGCTGCTCCAAGACCTAACTGTATCAATCCTGGCAGGGGGCATTTTCCATGAGGCTGAGAGACCTGGCTAAGGGAGCTTCTCCTGGTTCTGGGACCAGGTTGGGTCTAGTGTGGAAGAGAGGGAGGAAGTTTTTGTCAAACTATGCTGCTGGGATTGAAGAGAACTTTTCTGGGGCCCCTCCACCCTGCAATAGACAGGGACTAAGTCCCTGGCCCTCCCAGGCCCCTGGGTCTTAGGGGCTCCTTAACCCTGCTCCTTTCCCTCACAGGTCCCTAGAGGGATAGGACTGACTCCTCGGGAAACCTTCCCTCAGGCAGCAGTTCTTCTTCATTCCTTGGTGTCCTGGGCCTGCCACTGACTTACTGCCTTTCTGGGTAACTTTGAAATTCATAGCACAGGAGTTAAGAGAGTAGGCTCTGAAATCAGACTGCCTGGGTTTAAAGCTGGGTTTGAAGCCCTCTCCCAATGTTAACTAGCTGTGTGATCTTGGGAAAGTGATCTCTCTATTTTGGGCTTCATTTCTTCCATTTGTATAATAGAATGATTATAACTCTAGTCCCTAGCTCATAGGGCTGTCAGGAAGAATAAATGATAGTTTATATAATAGTATCTAACTTCCTAAGTGCCAGTCACTGTGCTTAGCACTTCCTAAATTTCTCATGTTACAAATGAGGGAAATTGAGGGACAGAGTGGTTGAGTCACTTGTTCAAGGTCACACAACTGGCGAGTGGCAGAGCTGGATTCCAATCCAGACCATGTGTACCGGGTTGGTGAATGTCCAGTAGTCAATAAATGATAGTTATTATCATTATGTTTAACAATCATAATCATTTCTCAAGGGACAGAATCCCAGAGGAGCTCATATTAGAGACTAGAATGGTGATAAAATGTTGATGCTGACAGAGACCTCAGGGATTATGTGGAACAGTCCTTGCATTGTGCGCAGGAGAGAACTGAGCCCCAGAAAGGTGCAGTAGCTTGTCCAAAGACATGCAACAAGTGGGGGGCAGAGCTAGGGTCCATTCCTGTTCTTTTGACTCTCAAGCCCATGCCCTTTGTACCCTCCCAGTCTCCTCCCCTGAACCCCAAGCTCAGAAACCACTGATGGAGTATGGAGTGTGGATGCAGAGGTGTTTCAGAGGACTGCAGCCAGCTGGGTTCCCCAACCATGCTCCAGAGCACTCACTTCCCACTGGCACACATGTTCGTGACACATCCCCAGCAGGCTGCTGAGGTACTCCTACACTAGGTGGACATTGCCTCATGCCCTCAGGACAATCCCATAGTACACGCAGAGGTTTAGCCTGAAAAGAAACCAGAACTATAACTGGAGCCTGAGGGATGGGGTAGTGTGAGGGAGGAGGGGGGCGGGCTATCAGCAGATAGAGAGGGATCTCAAGGCTCCAAGGTTGAGGGACTTTGCAAACATATTCCCAGACACCAAGCCAAGACGCCAGCCCTCCCTGGTTCCTCATCTCACTACCATACACACAGATGCTGGGCAGACAGGCAGCCCTCTGGCTGAGGATACACTGGATACATAGCCCTGGCCTCGGTCCTCAAAGAAACCTCAAAGATTCAAGAGAGTGCAGTTACAGATTCTAGAAATTTTGAGAAACAATGGGGAGTGTTGCGAGAAACACACTGAGCCTGATGTCAGAAGCCCTGGGTTTGCTTGGCCACCCCTGACCCTGCACCATGGACATACTATATGACATTGGGCAAGCTATCTAACTTGTCAGAGTCACAGATACCTTATCTGTAAAATGGGCTGATGATCATCCTCCTCCCAGGGCTAGAGGGAGGATTAAACCAGATGATGCCTATAAAAGCTTTCAAAAATCATGAATTGATCTACAAATCTAAAGACATAATACTGGTAAAACATGCCAGTCTCAGGTGAAAAAAACCCAAATTTCAGTTTCCTCAAGAAGTAATTCCAACCTTATCTGCAAGCTTGAAGTTCCCAAAGGGAAGCAAGGTGGTGAGAGGAAAGCAGTAAGAGAACTAGGGTGTCGAACTGTTCTGGTTTGCCCAGGACTCAGGATTTTCACTGCTAAAACTGAAAAAATCTCTAGCAAACCAGGACAAGTTGGTCACCCTAAAGATAGCCCTATTAGCGGGTGTGGTGGCATGTACCTGTAGTGCCAGCTATTCGGGAGGCTGAGGCAGGAGGATTGCTTGAGCCCTGGAGTTTGAGGTTACAGTGAGCTGTGATCGTGCCACTGCACTCCAGCCTCGGTGACTGAGCGAAACCCTGTCTAAAAAATAAAAATAAAAACAAAAACAAGAGAACCCTGGCCAGAAAATCAGGATAAAGAAAGGAGATGAACATTGGAGTTCCTACTCTGTGCTGGGCACTGTCTAGGCATTTTTCCACGCTTTGCATTCAGATTCCAGCCCTGACATTAACTAACCCTGAACAAGTCTCTGGATCAGAGGTAGGATAAGACCTCTGAAGTCCATTCCAATTTGAACATTCTGAGAATCCTTTTCTTCAAATCTAGGTTGCATTTGAGGCCCAGGGAGGTAAAGACCTCCCTGTAGGGTAGAGGCGGATGAGCCTGGCCATGCCTCCCTGACTTGTCCCGCTCCTCCTACTCCCCTACACTACCCGTGTCTAAGGACTCTCCCATAGAGCCATATCCACACTTGCTGACCTCCTGCTAGGCTTCTGCCATCTGGGTTTCATCACAAGCATCTGCAGGAACATTTAATCAATCTGAGAAAACAAGCTGCACACTTAGATCTTAATAACCAAGGCAGGCTAGGGAGGGCCTCACAGCATGTGGTCAGTTTCCTGCAGTAGTGTATGGGGATGGAACCTGGGGCTTATGTATGGAGCGTGGGGGAACTTTCTGTAAGCCCTAGCTTAGCTCAACTAGAATCAGTTACAGAGTTCTCCAGTTTAGGGTGGGGGTTGAAATATCAGGACTGGGTGGCTAAGGGCTGGGGCAGAGCAGAAGTGGGGTTGTCTCAGGAACACAGGCCTGCCCCAGGCACAGGAGATGGAGATTACCTGAAGTGGCTCAGAATCCCTCCCCAGTCGTCCAGACAACTGGTCCCGGACCAACGACTGGACCTTCTCTAAACTGCATTCCCCTCCTCCTACCCCCAGTGGAAATGGCCTCAGGCCCCTCTGGGCACCCTTTTCTCCTTGTTTTCTATGGGCTGTCAGGTACAAGGCCCTCCCTGTCTCAGCTTTCTGTCTACCACTATCTCTACTCCCCAAGTCTCAGGGGCTAAGAGTAAAGAGGGGGCACAGTTGGGCAGTTTCCCTGGAAACATTAAACCCCAGGGATGGCAATTTAGGCTTCTCAGGGAGGGCTGGTCCCAGGGAGTGAGAAATAGACAGCAGCAAAAGTCCAGGCTTTGGAGTTAGAAACCCTGGGCCACAGGCCCGGTCTTGCCATTTACTTACTGGCTATGTGGACTCAGGCAAATCACTTGTACTTCTTTAGGTCTTAGTTTCTTCCTTAGTAAAACTGGAGGGATGACAATGCCTAATCTAGTAGCCTCAAAAGGTTGTTGTGGGCAACAAATGTGACAGTGGACATGGATTGTGTAAACTGTCAAGGTCTCTGCATATGTTTGCCATTTATTTACTTCTCCTTTCTAAGCCAATTGAATAGAACACATTGATTGAGTGCCCACTATGTGCCAAGCACCGAGCCAGGCACTGAGGGGACTATAGAGATGAATAAGATAGGGTCCCTGCAGACACCCAAAGACCAAACACTGTTATGTTAAGGTGGTAGAACTCGGGGTAATTTTTTCCTTCTTTTCTCTATTTTCTACATATTTTTCTGTAATGTGGTTGTTATTTTTCATAAACAAATGGTAAGTAGACTGGTTGAATATCTACTACGTGCTAAGCACTATGCTTGGCACTTTACATACATTATCTTATTTAATCCTATGACTACCCTACAAGGGAGGTATTATCTCATCATTTTACAAATGCAGGAACTGGGCTCAAGAGGTTAAGCCACTTGTCAAAGGTCATACACCCAGTAAATGAGTGGTAGAGCCAGATTTTTCGATCCAGGACTGTCAGATTCAAAAGCCAGTGTCAGTGCTCCAAAGCCAGACCCAACCTCCAGGAGTAGCCACTCTGAAGGGGTAACTGAAATATAGAACTTGCCTTACTCTAAGACTGACTCATAGTCATGTTCATTAAGTACTAGAATAAAGGTGGAAATTTCTGTGGACACAAAGAGGAACGAAAAGTAAATTCGAGTGGGATGGGTGAGGCAAAAACAAAAAGCTTCTCCATATGGCTTCTCTTAGGGAAACATCTGGATCTCCCAAGTCTGCACTCTTTGGGCCTACAGATGGTGATCTAAGGAGAGAGAAAGACTCTTTTCACAATCACAAAGAGCCTGAGTGCTCAGTCCCTAGCATTTGGGGCCTCATACATTTGTTAATTTATTCAAATATTCTCTGTACACCCACCCTGCCCCAGGTTTAATGATGGTCTTCCTCACAGGGTCAGAAAGTATTAAGACAGTCATTGACCTGATTTAAGTCTACTTAGACAGACACAGTGACATAAACAGGTAATTATAAAACAATGCAAAAAGGCAGAGATAACGATACTTACCCATGATATTAACAATGTACCCAGGCTAGCAGGAAGCAAGGGGAACTTTTAATCACTGTGCATCACTTTTGCCTCACCACACTCCAAAATTAGTTTTGGAGGATAGAAGAAGATGGTGTTGGGGAGCTGGGAGAGGGTTTATGGGGATGGAGTACTGCTTCCTAGGTGAGTGGCAGCAACATACCTGGAGGTCTTTCTCAGTGTTCTTAGCAGAACACCAAGGAACATTACAATGATGTTATCAGGCCCTATTCACTGAGCACAAATTCTGCATATGTGCCAGGCACTATGCTAAGCACTTTACCCACATCATTTCATATATTCCTTCCATCAACCCACTGAAGTGGGTATGATAAGACCTATTTTGCAGCTAGAGAAATCCAGGCTCAGAAAGGTTAAGCAATTTGGCCAGATTTATGCAATGAATTCAAGCTGGGGCTAGAATCCTCATCTACAGGAATCTCCCAAGTTCCTGCTCTTTAATTCATTCTTTCATGAAAACTAAGAAAAATGTTTTCCAACAGACAACATACTATACACATGTGCCTAAAATCACCACACACGTGTCCAGGACATGAATAAACAAACAAACGAAACTAGAGA
Organism: Daubentonia madagascariensis; assembly: GCA_023783475.1. Classification (NCBI taxonomy): domain Eukaryota; kingdom Metazoa; phylum Chordata; class Mammalia; order Primates; family Daubentoniidae; genus Daubentonia; species Daubentonia madagascariensis. Next base: position 1,144,158 of record JAKFHU010002592.1, read on the forward strand.
AGCTGCTCAGACCCTCAGTCTTAACACGTGCTGCTGCCTGTTGGCCTGTGGCGGTAGTTTAAGAAAGATTTATGGAAGTAAAAAAAAGCTTAAATAGAGAAAAGTCAATTCTTCAACTTAATTATGCCAAGCTAGGCAAATGAGTTATATCCAGGATCACGCTTGACAGCAAGAGCCACTGAGATAACTGTCACCTCACCAATCCCTCTGAGGATCTGGCTTTCTTCTTCCCCACCCCAAGGCTGTCCTGCTAGGGCTAGGCATTTGGGTGGGGACACTGACCTTTCCAAAGAGCAGGGAATCAGCGGACTGCTAAGGGTGTTAAATAGCCGGACTCCTGGCTAGAACTTCCAATCCCCTCATCTGCACCAGGGTTAGGATAACGTTCAGAAAGTAAGAAGTCTTCCAAATGAAAATTTAGATTCTGGCAGCTATGGGTTCTAGCATCAGGCCTAGTCCCCAACTCACTGAGTGATCCTGGGCTAGGCCCTTGGCCTTTTAGGTTATCACTGCTTCCCTTTCTCTAAGCTAAGAGAGTTAAACTGGCTGATCTTCTGAAGGAAGGTCCTCCCAGCTCCACAGTCCACATGTTGGGGAGAGTTTGTGTAAGAGTGGATTCCTGCGAGCATGCCTCTTCACTGCCCCTTCTGAAGTCTCTTTGGCTGCTCAGAGACCAGGGAGTAGGAATAGGAGGGAGGACATCAAAGAACATTATTCTCTGGTAGCCTTGGACTCGGAGAGGAACAGATAAAGCTGTGATGAGAGTGGGCAGTTCTTGTTAGGCAAACAGGAGCACTAATGAATCCTGGCCTTTGATCAAAAGGCACACATGGGGAATAAAATGTGCAGCTCACAGATTCCACTGTGGGTACTAGGATCAAATGCAAGTTTGTTTTCAAGTTGTTAAGGATAGAGCAAGGATAGCTGTTTAGGACACCAAAATGCAGGCAGGCAAGGGAGCAGAAGAGATAGACTGATAGTACATTTTCCCACACTTAGCAGAGAAAGCCCCAGACTTCCCTTAAGAAAGGTCCACATCCTGGGAAAGACAGCTTCCTTCCCAAAGTCCTGTCAAGGGATTATGATGCCAGACCATCAGGCAGAGATTTCCAGGGACAAAATTTTCCTTTTGGTAGGGGTTGGGGCGAGATGTTGAAAACTCCTGGAAAATGATGGTACACTAAGGAAATGTGAGCTCCAGAATGGCACAGTGGATTTGCTGTCTCTTTCTTGTCCTGAGTCACCCTACTCACCTCTCTCACTTCACTTTCTCCTACTTAAGGGGTAATGACCCAGAAGGAACCAAGATAATTTTGCAGATGCATCTTCCTGAGCCTCCCCCTTTCCTTTCTTTATGACCATCTCCTTACCATTGGGAATGATTATTCTGGTACTCTCAGAAGGCGCACTCTAGTTCACTTCATGCTGAAGGTGTGGGCATGATATGTTCAGAACTGTGCATTCATACTGTCACCAGCAAGTCACTGGCTGCATTCTGGTAGGTGTCCTGTGTGTCCTTGACTGGACAGAGGGAGAGGAAGATCTCAGAGTGGGATGGAAGGGAGTCCAGGCCATCCCACTGGGGTTTTGGAAGACCTGAAACCATCTCGCCTCCTTTGAGTGGCCTTGCCCAAATGCCTATCAATGTGACTAGACCATTCTATTGCACTGAACCTCAGTTGCTTCTCCAAGGAAATAAGGATATTACTTTTCTCACAAGCTTGCCACCAGGATTAAACAATATGTGTACAGCGCCCAGCAAAGTGCCTGGCCTGTAGTACATACTGGTGGTGACTTTTTTGACTAGAGTGACATCCTGATTTACCTAGGACTTTCCTGGTTTTAGCACTAAAAGTTTCACATTGTGGGAAACTACCTCAGACCTGGCAAACTGGAATAGTTGATGATTCTATTTTCAGCCATCTCTTCTCAACTCTCCGAATGAAGGTATAATCCAACTATCCCATGACCTCATTTGTTTGACTCACAAACAAATCTTCTTTTTATTTCTCTAATAAAATGCCTAAAGATTTATTTTTAAAAATACATAGGTTCAACAAACCGCAAGATGCGTCTCACGTCTATTCCTGCCAATAACTCTGTGGTCTAGGGCAGTGGTTCTCAACCAGGGTTGATTTTAACCCCTGGGGACATTTGGTAATGTCTAGAGGCATTTTTTTGCTGCCACAAGCTGGAAGGAAGTGAGTGTAACTGGCATCTAGTGGGTAGGGGCCAGGGATGCTGCTAAACATCCTACAATGCACAGGACAACTTCAACAATGGATTATTTGGGCCAAAATGTCAATACTGCCAAGGTTGAAAAACCCTGGTCCAGTGGATATTATTAGCCCAATAGATTTTACAAATGAAGGCTCTGAGGCTGAGAGATTGGGAGTAAGTAGCTCAAGGTCAAAGAGCTGGAAAGTAGCCCAGATAGGGTTCAAACCCAGACTAGTTGACTCTGATTCCAGTTCTTTTCTTACAATATTGCAATGCTGCTGAAAGACGTTTTGTTTGTCACTTCATTTGGCTTTATCACACTTCCGTCATAATAAGACATAGCCCATGCTAGAGATTTTTGGAGAAGTGGAGTCTCCAAAAATCATGTTTGCAGTCTCTCAATCCATTCTAGCTTTGTACCCTGCAGCCTACCCCACCCCTTCTTACACACATGTGCGTGTGCACACACACAGGGCACAGGGAACCAGCAGGATGATAAAGAGGATAAGAGTGGAAAGTTATCCTTGCCAAGATAATAGTCAGTCATGGGCAGGCAGTAAGCCCACCCCTCCAGCTTTTGGCATCTACAAGAATGTCCTCAGCCCCTGATGCCAAAACCAGCTCCCAAGAGGGGCCTCAATTTGCACTGTAGAAATCATAGAGGTGGCCTGTCAATATAATCTAGCCCAAAGCTCTCATTTTACAGATGGAGAAAATGAAGTCCAGAAAAAGGTCTGCCTCACTGTCTTGAGGAGGAAGAGGGACAGGAACCCAGGTGTCCTGCCACCTAGTGTAGGACTAAGGTCAGTGTACTTTCTGTAATCTGAGGCTGGCAGGCCAAGCAGGCATTCCACATTATGCTGAAGTAGTACTTGGTGCAGGCCAACATGACCTCCTCACACCTGTGTACCCTTAAGTCTCATCAGGCAGGCCCTCTTAATATCCTGGTATTTGAGGATCCTGAGGCAGATGATAGGGTGTGGGATTGGGGGAGTATTAGAAAACAGGGGCTATAGGCCCCCACCATCTCACTTTCTCTGTGGTCCTGGGCTGCTGACTCCCTCTCATCTCAACCCCATCTCCCCAGCCTCACTGCCTAGCTCCTGTTCCCCCAACACCTTTGGCCTTGAGCAATTTGTCCTTAAATCTGGCTGAGACTAGCCAATTTGTACGCATCTCTTCACAACTCTGTGTTCAGTGATTTCACATTGTAGCTTGATATGGGCTATGGCAAGGGTATTACACCATGGAAATGAGCAAACAGTATAAATCAGGGCTTTTTTTAAAAAAATAAAAAGCCTGTTTACCTTTTGTAGCAGGGCCACCAGGTATAGCCATGTGAGTTATGCACCACAACACTGCCTCTCTAGCAAATTTGTACAAGAATATTATTGCATCATAGTTCCTAGTGACAAAATGTTGGTAACGAAGTGAATGCCCAGTAATGGGAATGCTTGAATAAAGTACAGTACATTCCCAGCAGGGAATATTATGCAGCCATTATAAAGAAAGAATTAGAGCTATACCAAATGACTTGAAGGAGTTTCAATGAGATCTTGTTGAATGTAATATATATAAAAGTCTATATAAAATAATCTCATTTTTGGAAAACAAACAATATGTGCATCTATGCATAAGAATATTTGGCTATGTGTAGGGAAAGATATACATAATAGTATATCAACATGGATTATGGGAATGATGGGGAGGAGGATTCCAACAAAAAAGACTATTCAAAATTTCCCCAGTATTTACGTGGTCAAATTTATATAGTTAATAACAATTTATATATCTTGTAAATGCAAACCTGTTTGGAGGAAAATAAATAAAATGCTCCAAAATTGGGAAGTGGCAAGGGCACAATAGGCACGGCGATAGTATCAAGGATCCATCTGGGGTCACAATCTCCCAAGTAGAGCAGTCCCCCAAACCTGGTTAGTAGAAGATCAGGACTTAATTCTCAGCTCCTTGTTCCAGGCCCCCAAGCTCTGGCCTTCTAACCCTATGTATAGGTCAACTGCAGAGCAACATAGAATGGCACTGGGTCATTTGACAGATGAAGAAAATGAGACCCAGTAAGGTGACCTACCCAAAATCAGCTGTGCTGTTTCAATTTTAAATTGGTAACTGGGCCAACCAGCCCAGACAGAAGGAAGCTGGTTCCTGCCTAAAGGTCCCTGGGCTTCTGTCAAGACTGGACTCCTGGGCCCCAATCCCTTAGGATTTAGCCCCCTAAACCCTGCATTTATCCCCTCTATAGTTAGGGGTGGGGGCAGGGCCTTTGACACTTTTCTTTTGAGCAAATACCTCCCCTATCTTTAGTATTTTGCCTCTAATATCCAGCAGGTAACATTCATTTCTAGTATTTAATTCCTTTTTCTCTTCTTCCTCCTGTCTCCATTTCCAATATTTCACTCCCAACTCTAGATTGAGCCCATTCTTTAGAGGTCTGCCTTGAATTGCCTGCTACTCTTTTATCCCTGTAAACCCATTTCCTCTTTTTTCATACTTCATATCCTGAAATTATATCACACAGGTATTTGTTTTCTTATAGATTACATCTCTTCTTTCACTAGAATGTAGGTTCCATGAGGACCAAGACTTTGTTCTGTTCACTGCTGCATTCCCAGTCCCTAGGACAGTGTCTAGCACATGTGAGTGCTCAATTAATATTTCTTCAATGAATTACTGAATGCATGAATATCACTTAGACCCCAGATTTCTTCTCTGTCATTAGGATATTAGAAATTCTTTCAGGCTGGGTATGGTGGTTCATGCCTGTAATCCTAGCACTCTGGGAGGCCGAGGCCAGAGGATTGCTTGAGGTCAGCAGTTTGAGACCAGCGTGAGCAAGAATGACACCCTAAAAATAGAAAAAATTAGCCAGGTATGGTGGCGCGTGCCTATAGTCCCAGCTACTCGGGAGGCTGAGGCAGGAGGATCTCTTCAGTCCAGGAGTTTGAAGTGTAGTGAGCTATGATGATGCCACTGCACTCTACCCAGAGCGACAGAGCAAGAATCTGTCTCCAAAAAAAAAAAAAAAATTCTTTCACCACAGTAACAGAAGGTTCCAAAGAAACTTGTGTCTTCTGGAGCTTTGGAGCTTCTTTCACTCTCTACTCTCCTTATAATAACCATGCCACCATGGTTCACACCCTAAGAACAGGGTTTTTAGGCTTTGAGGGTTTTTTTTTGCATATTTGTGTGGTAAAACTCGTTTAAAAATTAATTAGAAAATTTTCAAAGGTAGACAAAATTAGCTTTAACAATTATCAACATATGACCAATCTTGTTGCAGCTATATACTTTACTCTCACCCACCCCTGATTAATTTTTCATAGCTTTAATGAGGTATATTTTTCATATAATAATCTGCATGTATTTAAACTATAAAACTTGATGAGTTTTTACGTATGTAGACACCAGTGAAACTATGGCCATAATCAATATAATAAATATATTAATTACCCCAAACGTGAGAACAGTATTTTTTTAAACTGCAGGTTGTAACCCTATAGTCTTTTGTGGAATCACTTCTGGGGCAATTGATGAGAAACAAATCTGGATGGCTGGGGAGCCTCATTTCCTCCCCCTTTTCGGTAGCTTAGCTGAGAGAGCTGGCTGCACTGGACTGAGCCAGCTATGGAAAGACAAGGCCTTTGGCTGACATCAGCATTTCTGGCAGGCAAGGCTGTTCCTGTTCCTAGGGCCTTCTGTTTGCAGACCTTGGCCCTGGGCATGCATACTCCCTAGCATTGTTCCCGATCTGGGAGATCACTGATACATTTCTTGTTACTTAGAGAAACTAGGTGTCTGTTGCCTAGCCCCTTTTCCCAGTGTGGAGGCGGAGCTTGTGTTCTCTTGGAGTGCTCATAGTGGCACAGTTGGCCTGCTGGCCAGTCAGGCCCCTCTTTGCTGTGACTTTTATTGTAGTTCATATAGAATATCTGTGACTGGCCTATGCCATGGAACAAGAAGAATTCGGGGGACTATGTGCACTCTGCTACTTCTCTGCTTGCTTGTAAGTTTTCCCCCAATAACCCCGTGTTATATCTGCATCCTGTGGTGCGTCAAAAGCTGGCTTCCCAAATATCACCAACACAGCCTGTTGATAAGGCAAAGCTGAGTTTATAGCTTACCAGGGTAAAGGAGAACACCACCTCTGCAAAGCTTTAGCAGTGACTCAGGGGGAGAAAGGCAAGGTCAGAATTTGAGAATTGAAAATTTGGCTTGAGGTGGGTCTTTCAATGCAGGGACTTGATTAGAGTTAGGTAAGGAATATGATAAAACAGTCCAGGATTGGTGGAAACAGCAAGGCAAGAATTTTGAGGTGAGGGATTGAAAGACTCTTAGGGAATTTCAAACTCTCTATTGATGTTTTCCACTGAAGAGTTGATGGCTTTTTCCTCCCCCGAGATGTTGGGTATGTCCTCATAATGAACAATGATGCCATTTTCCCGGGCAGGGGAATCTTGCAAAAGTATAGTCATGCTAATGAAGATAGTAGAATAGCAAAGTCATGTTAATGTAGACAGTAAAGTGTGGTTTCAGTTCTTGGTGCCCAGGCTGAATATGGGGATTGAAGGCTTTGGTTTTCAGGCACTAGTGCTATATGTTCATGACTGCCTTATGTGATGACCAACATTTTTTCAAAAAATGAAACTAAGTAAACCAGAGTTGAATTGCATTTAGTAAAGTTAAGTATTTTTTTGTGGAACTTTTGTTTCAGTTATACTTATGTATGTGTGAAATGAATCATGAAGTAAAATCTATTTCTTTCAATGAGTCTGGATTCAAAAATGTTTGAAAGCTACTGCCTTAGAAAGATTCTGATAGACCCCTAAAAGAGATGATCCCCTCTCTCAGCTACCTTGCACTGCTCCAATCTAACCCTCCATGGTAGTAGAGAACCTTCTAGCTTTGTTAGGAAAGAATACATAATCTAATACATAATCTGAGGATTTGAACAGATTCCAGTCATGTAGATTGGCGGGTGGGGTAGGGGTTAGGGGGGAGTGGGAACTTTGAATCTATGATGCTATTTGCCATTTTGGCAGAGAGCTGAAAGAAACCATGTTGCTATTGCAGCGTGAAAGAGGATAGACATGAATAACTTCCTACTGTGAGCACTGTTAGCATCTAAAACAAATCCTTAAGAATGCATAGGTTCCCATTTCACTGAGATATAATTTACTTCGGGAACTACATAAGATGACCTCTGGGGCCCCCTCATTGGGAGGATATTTGATTCTAGAGAGGATCCTACAATAGAAACTGGCAGTTAATTTGAGATGTGTTATCTGGCACCTCCCAGCACCTGGTTCTGAGGTATTGTTGGAAAGAACAATAGATGTGCCTCATCTATTGAAACAGAGTTTCTGTTCTCCAGTGGGTCATCTACTTCTTTGAGGAAGTTCTGCCATTTTAGGGCTTTGGAAGGCTGGAGGTTTTGGAAGGGATGTGTTAACGGAAAATAACCCAAACTCTGTAAAATAATTTAGAGGTTTATTCTGAGCCAAGTATGAGGACCATAGCCAGGAGCCACGCCCAAGAAGCCCTGAGCAAGTGGTCTCGCTGTGGTTGGGTTACAGTTTGGCTGTATACATTTCAGGGAGACAGGGATTACATGTAAAGTCATAAATCAATACATGGAAGGTATACGTTGGCTTGGCCTGAAAAGGTGGGGCATCACAAAATGGCAGGGGGTGGGGGAGGGGGAAGAAAGGTGGCATGGGGGATGGGGGGTGTTACAGGTTATAGGTGGGTTTAAAGATTCTTTCTTTGATTTGTGATTGGTTAAAGAAATGAAGCTTTGTCTAAAGGTTTGGAATGTTTTAAGTTTAGATAAGGAAGTCTGTTAATCAGAGACAAGCCACTGGACATATACTCAGATTTCTGAGATCTGTTGGGTACATTGAGGACCTTCAGCTGTGCTTCAAGCTTTGTCTTGCATGGCCTTAGGCCTGGTAATGAGTTACAAAGGATATCTCCAAGAAGGGAAGGGAGCATGATGAATTGTGGCTGACCTCCCTTCTTGGGCCAGCAACTCAGCTTTAGGGTATTTCTGGGGGCCCCTTGGCCAAGAGGGGGTCCATTCAATCAGCTGGGGGGAGCTTAAGATTGTATTTATTAATAGTTCACAGACAGAAGCACCTTCCCTCCCCCACCCCACACAATCAGGCCTGAAATTCCTCAGAGGGCCCATTCCTTTGGATAAGGCACTGTCTCTCCTTTGGCCCAGCATTTTAGCTTTTCATATGGTTTTTGGTTTTGTTTTGCTTTCCTATTTGTAAAAAAATAGGCTTGGGTTCTTTCTCTTCATCAAAAAAAAGTTTGAGAAACACTGCAATATTTCCTTAGTGGGAAGTGATGTGGTTTATTCAGGAAGTCATTCAGCAAACAAGGATTAAAGATAATTGGGGCCCAAGACTGTGTTAAGCACTGGGGTTCCCTGCTCTTGAAGTTCTCTGTAAAGAGGTAAATCATAGCCCCATGACAGGAGGTTGGGGACAGATCCTAGGCTTCAGAACTACAGAGACCTGGGAGGGAATCACATTTTCCTCCTCTCTTAATGGTACCATCTTAGGCCATGCAGTTGAGCTTCAATTTTCTCATCTGTAAACTAATGAGAACAAAGCCAACTTCACCAAAAAGACAAAGTGCATTGGGCAATTAAGAAAATGATGTTATTTAGGCCATTGCCTGTTGATGGAAAAGAAGCCAAACTCTGTAAAATAATTTTAAAGAGGTTTATTCTGAGCCAAATTTGAGGACCATGACCTGGAGCCACACCCAAGAAGCCTTGAGCAACTGGACTCGCTGTGGTTGGGTTACAGCTTGGTTTTATACATTTTAGGGAGATAGGGATTATGGGTAAAGTCATAAATCAATACATGGAAGGTATACATTGGTTTGGCCAGAAAAGGTGGGCCATCTCAAAGTGAAGGGGTGCTTACAGGTTATAGGTGGGTTTAAAGACTCCTTGACTTGCAATTGGTTAAAAAATGAAGCTTTGTCTAAAGGCTAGGAATGTTTTTAGTTAAGGAAGAGACAAGTCACCAGACATATATTTGTTGTGTAAATTGAGGACCTGCAGGTTTGTCTTACATAGCCTTAGGCCTGTTAATGAGTTACAAAGGATATCTCTAAGAAGGGAAGGGGGCCATGGTGAGGCATGTCTGACCTCCCTCCTCATGGCAGACAATTTAGTTTTAGGATATCCCCTTGGCCAGAAGGGGGTCCATTCAGTCAGTCGGTGGCAGGGGGAAGCCTTTTATTTTATTTTAGTTCATATGCCATAGGGAGAATACCCAAAGAAAATTAATTTAGGGCTCTATAGAGGTAGGTAAACGAGGGAGTCATTCACAAATCTTGTGGGAGTCATGAAGAAGGATGGAGAGGATCTTATATCAGAGAATTTGCTAGGGTAGTGTGGTCCTTTGCAATTAGCTGGCTTTGGAACACAAAAAGGTGGGAGGATTTCTTAACTGTGGCTGCTTTCCTGGAGCCCAGGGCTCAGACAAAGTTCAATGTTGTCAAGCAATTAGCATTAAACCCGAGCTATGGTAAGCATTCAATAAGTGTTTCCCTCTTTTCCTCCAATAGAAGGATGCACAAAGTGTTGTAGAGATTTAGAGAAGGGCCTGACAGATTTACCCTGTTTGGGAAAACCGGATTTGACAAAGGATCCCGAGTCTTAAAGATGAATAGTGATTTGCAGGAAAGAGGAAGAAAGGATAGTGTTCTAGGTAGAGCTAACATGATGGATAAAGGCATAGAGGTTTAAAAGAGGTTCACATATTCAAAGGCAAGCAGTAATTTCAATGTGGTGGTTGTGGTGGGTGATAGAAGTAACTGGACATGAGGTAGCTTTGAGTTAGATTGTAGAAATCCTTGAAAAGCCATTTAATGCCTACTGTTTCAGGAAAAGAGTCTAGGAATTTATTATTCTAACAAGATGAGGCTCTAGTTTATGAGACCCCTTCTCTTAGTGGGGAGACCAGTTAGGAAGGTAGTACAGTCATCCAGAGAAAACCAAGGCCTGAACTAGGGCAGTGGCCATGAAGATGAAAAGGAGAGAGCTAATTAAAAAGACAGTAGGTGGACAGGTTATGTAGTTTCTGGGGAAGGGTGTACATGGGGTGAAGGAGGAGGTAGAATAGTGGAAGATGAAAATGTTAATAACAATATGGGTTAATAAATATTAAGTGCTTACAGTGGGTCATGTACTGTACTAAGAGCTCTACACATACCTTTTTTAATCCACACTACAGTCCTTTGAGACTATTATGTGAGCACTATTAATAATAAGTGCTCTTATTTCCATTTTCAGATGAAGAAAACGAGGCATAGAGAAGTTAAGTAACTTGCTCAAGGTTTCAGATAGTAAGTGGTGAAGCCACAATTCAAGCCCAAGCTATCTGAACGCAGAGACTGAAGTTTGGATGACTGTGCAGTGTTGCCATTTATTGGGATTGAAGGATATAGGAGGTGGCGCAGATTTGGGGGGAAAGTATTGTAATTTTGGACAGGTTAATATCGAGGTGCCTGCGGGCTCTATATGACTGCAGCAGGCAGTTGATTAAATGTGTCTGGAGCACCACAGAAAACTGGAGCTGGGTACTTGAAGGACATCATATAGGTATGTGTTCAGCAGGGGCCACAGGACTGCTCTAGGTGAACGGGATGCACAAAATGGGGGTGAGGCGAGGTTGGAGGGAAGGAAATGGTGAAACAAACAAGGGGAAGCAATAGTTTGAAAACAAATTTGATTAACTTCAGGATTTCATGGGCAATGCCTTAGACTTGGAGTCTAATACTCATAAATAGTGTTTATTTAATGCAAGCTGACTGGCACAGCTGGAAGTGTCCTATAGCACCATATGCCTAGGGATTCTTGAGCATGTGCTGGGACAGATCCATAGTGCCTGTGGTAGGCTGAAAAAATTACTCCTTTAAAGATACCCACATCCTAATCCCTGAAACCTTGAATATTACTCTACATGGTTAAAAAAGAAAGAAAGAAAGGGGCCTTTGTAGATATAATTAAATTAAAGATCTTGAGATGTAGAGATTATCCTGGATTATCTGGGTAGGCCCTGCCATCACATGTATCCTTATTAAAGGAAGGCTGGGGGAGATCTTATGTACACAGAGGAAAAGGTGAAATGATGATGCAGCAGAGAGAAATTTGAAGATGCTGGCCTTGAAGATTGGAATAATGTGCTCCCAGCCAAGGAATGCCAGTAGCCACCAGAAGCTGGAAAAGACAAGAAATGGATTCTCCCCTAAAGCAGCCGGAGGAACCGTGGACCTGCCAGCACCTTGATTTCAGCCTAGTAATACAGATTTCAGACTTCTGGCCTCCAGAACTATGAGAGAATAAATTTCTGTCGTTTTAAACCACCAAGTTTGTGGTGATTTGCTATAGCAGCCATAGGAAACTAATACAATGCTCCCTTAAAGATACTGCTATTTAACACACTTGATCCACTAATCCCTAATTCTCAGTAGTTCTCAGGCCCCATTTGCCACATATTAGACACAACACTCTTGTTATATGATTTGGCCAAGTTTTCTTGGAACACATGGAATAGGGAGACCTTCAGCTCCACGTGGAGGAAAAGGGGGAAAATATAGGTCTTTATCTGAAAAGCACTATGCAAAATGATTGGCCTATAAACCCCCAAAATGTGTGTGAATGATTGCTGCAGATCTGGCAGCTCCTCTGACTGGACTGTATCTTGAGGAATCATATAAACCATCTCCCTGAATTCTTTGCCTGAACACAGTCAAGATCGTGAGGGTAAAAGGGTGTCTGGTTTGTGGCAGACACCCGGCCTACTAGTTGGCATGGCTGCTCAGGACAGAGTAACTGTCAGTCAAGAACCATGTGCAGACTACATCTTAGGAGAAGTTGGCTGGAGAAAGAAGCACATATGGAGAATGAATTGGGATTTGCTGCTGTAAAGTGTAAAAGAGCCACTCGCAGAAATGCTGTAAAGATTGCTACCAACAGTTCTCTTTCCCTCAAGTGTTAGATTGGAAAATAACTTCTGTGAGAAGGATTGGGACAGAGTCCTAAACACATTTTAGCCAACCTGTAAAATCAGAATGGCTTCATAATATAGCTTTCCTCCCAGAAGTCCAAAATACCAAGGGATTATGCAGAAGAACTAAGTATACCTTTGGGGATGCTGAAGTCAACATAGCAGCAGAATATTGGCAGAGTAAAATCGTACAATTTTCAGCTATGGAAGAAAAGCTAGAGTCTACAACCCTCACAGTACAGATGGGAAAACTGAGACCCAGAGGGGGGCAGAGACTTGTTCAAGGCCACACAGTTAGTGGCAAAATTAAGATAAGACCACAACCCAGGTGTTTCAACTCTCAAGATAACTCTCATCCCACTAATTTGGGCCTCCTATCACTATTCAACAAACAGGCTGGTACCAATTTAGAAGGCAGGGCCCCTGGGTACCTGCCAAAAAAGCAGATTTTTTCAACCCAACATTATCTATTTAGATATTAGATACTTGCCCTGTAGTCTCGCTTCTGTGTCTATAATGTTTTACTGGGTTAGGTACTGATTCATGGCAATAAAAACATACTTAAAAAATCACATTTCCAGGAAGTATACTGGCCGATCACAATCCCTCCGCCGCCCGCCAAGGGGCGCAAAATACAATTCCTCCTGCAGTTCAGACACACCCCTCCGGGTCCTGTTGCCCGTCAGCAATCAGGAAATTAGCGGAACCTTGAGGCTGAACGCTTGCACCAGGTAGGGTTGATTTGTGAAAAGAACACTTCCGCCGGCTAGCACGTAACCTCGCACGCGGTTAGGTCAGCGCCTACCTCTCACGTTCCGATTGGTCACGCTGGCGCCGGAAGGCGGGCTTGCGTAGGGGTCACGCTCTCCCATTGGCTGCTGGCGCGGCGGCGGTTTGGAGTGAGGGTAGCACGTTGAACTGAAGGCTGTGCAGAGCGCCGCGGCACAGGGCCTGGCCTTGAGCCCAGTGTCTGGTGGGAATCCCGGGCCGGGCCAGGTCTGGGTCCCCGGGGGATGGATCTCGTGTGGAGTGCGTGGTATGGAAAGTGCGTCAAAGTGAAAGAATCGTCGCCACTCTGGGGTCAGAACATCGTGGTCGCCTGGCTCAGTAGGGCCGAGTGGGACCAGGTGACGGTTTATCTGTTCTGTGACGACCATAAGTTGCAGCGGTACGCGCTGAACCGCATCACCGTGTGGAGAAGCAGGTAAGGCGGCGAGCTCGGCCCTCTTGCCTGAGTGCTGGTGGCGCCTCACCTCTTTGTCGAGTTTCTATAAGGCCATATTGTCTAGGCTTTCCCTAAATTGCCTATTGTTGTCCCTCTTCAAGTGCCTGGAGGTAAAGCCGCAGCCGAGCTCTTGCACTAATCCCGTTTGTGGATGGAAAGTAAGGGGTTGTGCCTCAGTAATCGTCTTGTCATATCTGGGGGCTTTACCCCTTACCTCCGAAAAGTGACCACCTCCCAACTTGAGGAGGGTGCCAGAGGGACCAGTGGGGCCTGATCCAGGGCTTAAGGAGCAGGTTAACACTCTGGGGTGGATTTCCGATTCGAATTAGGGAGGGTGGAGAGGGAGTCTTGCTTGCAAAACCATGTTTTAGTTGGGCGCCTCAGTCCAGTTGGTAAGAGTGAGTTGGGGGGCAGGCTAATGAAGGATAAAGGGCTTCTCTAGCTGAATGGGTTGAGGGTTTCAGGATGAAAGAGGATGTGACCACACAAGTGTTGATTGACAGTCTGGCATTAGGTGTCCTGTGTTCACCCTAGCCAGCCCCTCATGCCCTGTATACTGTTGGATCCTACGGACGTTACCCGCTCACCTCCCACCTTCTTGTTTTGTGTCTGTTCATGCACTCGTGAGCAAGTATATGATGGGAATAGCCTACAACAACCTAGGTTCTGAGGTGGAGGGTGGACCAGTGTAAGGGGCCTTTATGATGGTGCTGGACTGTGGCCCTTTAGGTTAGGCAACGAACTCCCCCTGGCAGTGGCTTCTACCGCTGACCTGATACGCTGTAAGCTCATGGATGTAACTGGTGGCTTGGGCACTGATGAACTTAGACTGCTCTATGGCATGGCATTGGTCAGGTAAGACCTGCATGGGGTAAGGGTGGGGATTGGCTTGGAGGATGGGGGGAGGCATGTGATATGCAAAGCTTGGCTTCAGGCGCCACCTGAAGAAAAACCCTGTGTATCCCTGAGTGTGGGTCAGCCTGTGATTATTGCTTGACTTGGCAGCTTTTGGTACCCCCGTCAACACATTCCTCTTTTTCTTCCCTTTTTCTGAAAGCCTTCTCTCTTCCATTTTTCTTTCCTTCTTGGAATATGGAGGAGGGATTCAGGCCAGGTCATCTCTATATGACTGAGATTTTTCTCAGTCTGATATTTTTCTTCCCCTTTAACTCATCACCCAGAGGAACTTTTCTGAATGGTTCTATGTCCTTGGCTGTGATTTAATGTGGACTTTCCAACCCTACCTCTGTCTATACCTAGCACCACCCTTTTCCCTTTCTCTCCCCCATGAACTCTGAAAGGTTGCTGAGTTGTGGAAGTGGAGTTTGGAGTTCCTCACTTACAAAGTGAATCACAGTGGTTTTAGCTGTCTCATACACATTGGGGAAAAGGTTGCCATTGAGTTTTCTCATCTGTCAAAGTCTTTGCTCATCTCATATGCTGTTCCCCTTGTCTGCTTTGAGATCCTCCCCTGCTTTTCTTACCTTCTCCGTTGTGCTCCGCGTTATCATCTGATGTAGTCCTTTGTTTGTAGCATTTATAACATACTACATTTTAGTGTAATATATTATGTCATGGTTATTTATCCTAGACTGAACTCTTCAAGACCAGAGCAGTGTCTTATTCATCTGTATGGCTTCAGTACAGGGCAGTAAATGTTGGAGTGGATGGAACCGTCCCTGCTCTGGCTGACACCAACCATAAGAACAGGACAGGACAGTCAGTGGAAAGATTGTGGAAATGAAAGGTGTCAGTAACTCAGCAAGGTGTTTTGAGTAAAATGGTTCCCAGGGCTGTGCCACTTATTTCTCCCCCAACCCCAGGTTTGTGAATCTTATCTCGGAGAGGAAGACTAAGTTTTCCAAGCTCCCCCTCAAGTTCCTGGCTCAGGAGGTACGTATGATAAAGTGGCCTTGCTCAATTCTTTCTCAAAGAGAAAGACTACAGAGGTTTTTGGCCTTCCCTTAAATTTTGCTCCTGGGGTAGTGCCTCATTAGCCTCATTCACCTCACCCTAGTGGGGGGAGAGGAGTGGGTTGGGAGGCATGAGCCATCAACAGCATCATGAACAGCATTCATGAACTCATGAAATGGGGAATGGGGTAGTGTGGGCACACGGTCAAACTACCTCATCCCATCACTATCAGCCAAGCCCAACAAGAACCCCAGAGCCTCAGCTTCCAGCTTGAAAGAAACAGAATTGCTCCCTTGCTCATGACTAGTATCTCAGAGGGCTTGGCCTGCCCAGGTTGCTGGGAATGGCCCAGTGAAGCTCAGGAACTCGAATGTACCACTGGGTAGGGACAGGAAAGAGGTGGAAGTCACAGCAGTTACCCTCAGGGTGACAGTCTGAGGGAGGAGACAGCTCAGCCAAGCAGCATGAAAATGCCAGACATTCCTGCCCTGAGTGAGTATGTGAAGTGTTAGAGGCCCCAAAGGCAGGCATGTTCTCAGTCATCCAGAGGAGCTTCCTACAGGAGGTGTGGGAGGGAGGGAAGGGTAAAGGGGACCCAGGGAGAGGGATAGGGCAGAGGAAGGCTGAGGAAGGTGATTGTTAATGCTCATTTACAGGAATCTCTTTGTTGGAGGAGGGTGCCTTTTCTGGTTTTCAAGACCACCTCCACAGCACAGTAAAAAAGAATCAGGAGACCTGGTTTTTAACCTTGGCTCTTCCACTAAGACTGGAATCTTCTCTCAGGACCTCAGTTTCTCTATCTGGAAAATGGGGTGGGGGTCAGGGTAGTTCATCTCTGGGTCCCTTCCAACTTTAATATTTCTAACTTTGTACTCATGCCCTTCCCCATGATCAGGTGAACATTCCGGATTGGATAGTTGAACTTCGCCATGAATTGACCCACAAGAAAATGCCTCATATAAATGACTGTCGCAGAGGTGAGTCTCCAGAGGGTATACCTATCACAGTTAAGCCCTAGGGCCTGGACTGGGGGTAACTGGGAGTGGAGGGTCACCTGGGTTCAGGGCCGGACGGGGGTGAGACAAGTGAGGCACTTGTCTTGGGCACGACATTTAAGGAGTGGGAGTGGTAAAAGTTTCAGTAATCAAGATGAAGAATATTATAATGTGGAAAAGTCCAGTATAAACAAAATGTCAAAATTTTAAATAAAACAGGGTTATTATTACTGATTTCTCCTTTGTTTCAGGCTCCAATGTGGCTTGACAGTTCTGATTCTGTTTTGATACTTTGACTACAGAGGTTTTTGGCCTTCCCTTAAATTTTGCTCCTGGGGTAGTGCCTCATTAGCCTCATTCACCTCACCCTAGTGGGGGGAGAGGAGTGGGTTGGGAGGCATGAGCCATCAACAGCATCATGAACCCAGGAGTTCTTTGGGCACCTGCCCCATCCCAGTTAAGAATCCCTGATTTAGCCTCATCCCTTGTGATGGGGAAACTGAGATCTAGAAAAGGGAAGAGACTTGGTCAAGGCCATGTAACTAGCTAGGGGGGCTGGATCCCAGTTTTCTCACTTACCAGCCCCTTGCTGTTTTTGGCATCCTGTTTCTAAGTCCAGTATTAGTTATTTCTAGGAAAGGTGCTGGTAAGCAGGAGAAAGCAAAGAACAGGGATAACCCAGAGTGAGAGAGACTGCTTCTGGATATTTGAGATTTGAGGCTTCTTGGAGCCAATCTTCTTCCAAGCCCCTTCCCTGGGGCCTTCCCATAATGCTCACAAGGTGAAGCTTGGGACTGACATGGCTGGGGGCCTGCTAGCTGCTTGCCTGTGGCTGGTCCTATGGCACTGCCTTCTTTCCTCACCTCCTCTAGGCTGCTACTTTGTCTTGGATTGGCTCCAGAAGACCTACTGGTGCCGCCAACTGGAGAACAGCCTGAGAGAGACCTGGGAGTTGGAGGAAGACAGGGAAGAGACAGATGAAGAGGACCAGGAGGAAGATAAGAACATTGTTGTCGATGACATCACAGAACAGAAACCAGAGCCTCAGGACAACAAGAAAGATGCAGAGTTGGATGTCAGGACTGATGGTGACAGCAAAGGCAGCGAAGAGGTGGATTCTTCTTGCAAAAAGGCTCTGAGACATAAAGAGCTATATGGTAGGTGTCCTTGGGGACAGAGAGTGGCCCATGAGCCTGGAAGGCTCAGACCTAGAGTTAGCACTGGTTATTTCCCTGGCTCAGCATTTCCTCTGGGGCTGTGGTGAGTCCCAGCTTAAAAAATTGTCACAAACCATTTTCCCTGGCTAGTTTCCATAGTGTGGTGGCTATCACGTTCGATTCATAAACCATCTTCCTTGAGCCCTGTGAAGTAGGAGGGGAAAGAACTATAGTTCCCAATTTACAACTCAAGAAATGAGGTGAGAAGGGCTCAGCAGGAGCCCAGCAGGAGCAGGGTTCTGGGCTGGTAGTTCTATTTGTCTTCCCATTCTGTTTCCAGAAAGAGCCCGAGAACTGCTGGTGTCATATGAAGAGGAGCAGTTTAAGGTAAGAAAGTGCCCTTGACCTGGTGTGCTCTCACCTGCCCCAGCCATTTCTTCCCTCTTGCCAGCTACCTGAGAGAAGTCTTGAGAAGGAATTTGAAAGAAAAGTGGCAAAGCATGAGGGAACTTCTCGGAAAGAGAGAGGGGGGAACTAGGAAGGAGACAAGAGGAGCAGAGTCCAATTGGCTGATCCTCCACACCGATGGAAGGGAGCAGATGATGAAGTTTGTGGATAATCTTTTGCCCCACTGGGTGGTAGGGAAGTTGGGTAGGGAACTGGGAATGGGTAGTCCTACGGCCCTGCAATTCCACAGCTGACCAGCAGGTGGGGCACAAGAGCTTTCCTAGATCAGGTGAGCAGAGGGGTGCTATTTTAGTAAGAAGGGAGGTAGCTCAGAAACCGTTTAGCTCAACCCTCCCTTTTCACAGACAAAGAAATTGAAGCCATAGATGAGTAAAGGGACAGGCCCAAGGTCACATTATATAGTTAATGATAGAACCAGGATTAGAACCTGGGTCTTCTGATTCTTTCTTCTTCTATAACTCATTGCCTCCCCTCACCCCTTGGCCCAAGGGTCTCTGCCCATCTCCAACAAGATGCCCCCATCAGACATCTCATTATTGGGGTATCTGGTGGTTGGGAGCCACTGGAAATTTGGTGGGGGGAGGGAGGAAGGGAGGAGGAGAGGAAAGTCTGGCATTTAAGAGTCAGGTTAGTTTTAGTTCCAGGGCCAACAGGGGAGTTGTGGGCCCATCCCTGCATGCCCTGCCCTATCCCCTGCAGGGCAGTGATGACACGTCCTATGGGAAGGGATCCTGGAGGGGTCGGGGTGGGTTGCCTGGCTGAACCGGCCTTCTGATGGGACCCTCTTTGCTGGCAGGTGCTGGAGAAATTTAGGCATTTACCTCAGGCCATTAAGGTGTGGAATAACCCGTCCCCACGTGTAGAATGCATCCTGGCAGAGCTCAAGGGCATTACATGGGAGAACAGGTGTGTAACTAGGTAACCAGGGGCTGCCTATTCTCTAGGGTAGAGGGTAGCAGCCCCACTGAAATCAGTTTGCATATCCTAGTTTGCCAGCCTCTGCTGTACAAAATCCCAGGGGTAATCCTGATCCCTCACACAGTGACCCTACATTCAGCATGACTCTCTGACCCCGGCCCTGCCAGCCACCAGGTGGGGGTTGCATACTCTGAGTCACTAGAATGGCCAGAGGCAGGAATGCCCGATATCATCCATCCCCTGGCCAACCTTGTTCCTCTCTGTCAGGTGGGATATGGAGCTCTTGGCAACTAGGAAAAGTCCTTGAACCTTACCACTTCACTGTCTAGCCCTTGTTCAAGTTTGAGGTAAACTATACATGGTGGGCACTGTTAGTCTTCTTTTGAACTGCTGTTGGAGGGTGTCATCATCCCTTGGGTAGTCATGGTTCGGGGGACAGGAGGAGCCTTCTCCCAGAATGGCCATGAGCCTTCTTTTTTTCTAAAAAATAGTGCTTAGCTCAATCCAAGTAGTATCTCTACCCATTCTTCTCTCCTCTGTAGCTCTTGGGGGCTTTCCACCTAAATTCAGCTGGAAAGGGCTTTGGGGAACTTTCCATTAAGAACCTGTGGAGGTACTGCTAGACCTTCCCGGCTAGGGAGAGGTTGGAAAGAATCTGGGATGGAGCAGAGAGTGTGGGTAGGTGGTGTAGGTGGCAGAGTGGGCCTGGGTGGGAGTCTTCAGTGGAGGCTGGGATTGTCCCTGGAGTCTTCTCTTCATTCCCAGGATACTAATTCCAAAGGTATTTTATTGGTATCTGCCCAGCCTAGGCTTCTGGGCTCCACCCTTCAGCAAAGGGGTGGCCTCCTTAGCAGCTGGGGAAACTATCTTTGTGCCCCTACACAGTAGTGTCTGCCTGGTAGTGCTGAGCAGGCAGCTGGCTGGCTCCTTTATTCTTGGATGGTGACCCAAGGAGATGGGAGATGGATAGAAGGACAGCCATTTCCTCAAGCCTGATCTGCTGGAGGGAGGGATCTGAGTATGTCAACTCTCCAAGTATTAGGATACCTTATAGGGGCTCTTTCCCCTACTCCCCAGGCCTAGTCAGCTAAGAGAGTGTCTATGTCCATTTAGTGTTGCTATAAAGGAATACCTGAGACTGAGTTTATAAAGAAAAAAGGTTTATTTGGCTTATAGTTCTGTAGATGCATGACACTGGCATTTTCTTCTGGTAAGGGCCTTCTGCTTCTGCTCATGGCGGAAGGTGAAGGGGAACTGGTGTGTGCAGAGATCACATGTCACATGGCAAGAGAAAAAGCAAGGTGGTGGTGGGGGCAGTGCCAGGCTCTTTTTAACAACTAGCTCTTGTGGGCAGGGGGAATAATAAAGTGAGAACTCACTCGTTACAGCAAGGATGACACCAAGCTATTCATGAGAGATTGGCCCCCATGACCCAAACACCTCCCATTAGGCCCCACCTCCAACATTGGGGATCGAATTTCGACATGAGCTTTGGAAGAGACAAACATCCAAATCATAGCAGGGAGCCTCTTGGGGAGCCAGTACCTCTGGAGGAATCGGCTTGCTGTTGCTGGTGTAGGTTTGAGCTAGACAGAGATGAGTGATTACTCCTGTAGCCTACTCCTGCAACCTCTCTAAACTTTTTCTGAGTTCTTAGAGTCCCTAGGAATAAGGCCTATGGATCATACTTGGTCCTGCAATTGAATCTCCAAGGTTTCTACTTCTAGGATCTAAAAAAAGGCAGCCTGGGAGAAGGGGAGGGGGAGGGGACTGGAGAATGGTCAGAAACAAAAAGACGGTGTAGGAACTGAAGTCTAAAAGCCCTTGACTCCATGATCCCAGGGATTTAATGCCTTCCTCTGTGGACCTGGGACTTTTCTCCATCTGTGTTTTGAGGCTTGTTTAGCTGCTACTGCCCTCATTATGGGTCTTAGATCAATCAGCGTGTGCTTGGTCAATGCTTGTTAAAAACCCACTGATCCCAGACTCTGGCCCAGCCCTTACCCCAGGGGGCTGAAGCCTAACATCTAACTTTCAACTGTCTTCTTCCCCCCTCCTACCTGCCAGAGGTATTAGCTGCCTAGGGGGTGGGTGAGGGAGTAGGAGAGTGTCTTCTGCCAGCTTCAGTTTGCTACACTAGCATCCTCTTATTCCAGGGAAGCTGTGCTGGATGCTTTTCTAGATGACGGCTTCCTCATCCCCACATTTGAGCAGCTGGCAGCTTTGCAGATAGACTATGAAGGTAGGGTCCTGGGGGCTCACTGCAGTCTTAGGGTTCTATGTTTCCTGGGTGGGAGCACCAAAGGTGGGCTGAGGGGCCCTGGGCCGGGGGTGAGGTCTGTGTCCTGCCATACCATGGCCTCTGGCAGCCCCTCAGCCCTCCTGGCTGAGCAGAAAATATAGCTCCACTGATTTGCAGTTGTGGGGCTGTGTCCTTAGGTGGTCTGGAATGGGGTTGGGTGGGGTGGGGTGGATTGGAGGGGCGTAATGCCATTGTTGTGCCGTGTTAATTGTGATTTAGCTACTAGCTAGAGAGCTAGAACAACAGAACTGGAAGGGCCTTGTGAGGTCATCTAGTCCAACATCCTCATGTTACAGATGGTCAGACTGAGGTCCAGAGAGGGGAAGGTACTGATGCAAAGTCACACAGTGAGTTATTAACAAAGCTGAAGCTAGAACCAGAGCTCTTTTTCTTTTATACTTTTTGAGTCAGTTGTTGGTTGTCAGATACTAACTGGTTTCTCTCTCCCTGCTGTTCTGCTCTCCTCTTTCCTTCTGTCCTGTGGTGGCAACTCTGTTGGTGGTGGTGGGGCTGGCTCACATGCGCGCACATACACTCTGTCTCTTTTGCTCTTTCTCTCTCGCTCTGGTGCGTGCGCTCGCTCTCTCTCGCTCTCTCTCTCCCCCCCGTCCCCGCTCTCTCTCTCCCGTTGCCCTTCCCCAACGGGTGTCCCTTGCAAACTAGAAAACGTGGACTTGAGTGACGTCCTGGTGCCAAAGCCGTTCTCTCAGTTCTGGCAGCCCCTGCTCAGGGGCTTGCACTCCCAGACCTTCACGCAGGCCCTGCTGGAGAGGATGCTCTCTGAGCTGCCAGCCTTGGGGGACAGCGGGATCCGGCCCACCTACATCCTCAGATGGACCGTTGAACTGATCGTGGCCAACACCAAGACTGGTGAGGGAGACTAGCCCTAGCCCCAGGGCCTAAGGCAGCCCAGGCCAGGAGTGTCTGCCACTGTCCTCAGTTCTCTGCTGAGAAGCACCAGGCAGACACCTCCCTTGTTAAAGGTTTAGGTTTGCCCAAGAGGGCCCCGCGGCAGCAGTGGACAAATCTCCCTCTTCCTTTTTCTTCTCAGAGCCAACTAAACTGGGCTGGGGCAAAGTGCCCTGAATGCTTTGAGCAGTTGGGAGGTATAGGTGGGGAGTCTGGGGGGATGGGGAGGGACAGAGCCAAACTTTTCAAGATGAAAGGTTGGGTGGGGGGCTCACTGGTTCCTTCTCCTCAGGCTCTCTCTTCTCTCTCAGGACGGAATGCTCGCCGATTTTCTGCAAGCCAGTGGGAAGCAAGAAGGAGCTGGAGGCTGTTCAACTACTCTGCCTCCCTTGACTGGCCCCGGGTGGTGGAGTCCTGCTTGGGCTCACCTTGCTGGGCCAGCCCCCAACTCCTTCAGCTGTAAGTCTCTTGAATTCCATCTGGTAAGAGGGTTAGGCCCTGCAAGCCACACAGCCCTAGAATGGCTGAGTTGGAAGGGCCCTTTCAAGGACAATCTAGCCCAGTCCCTGTCCCACTGACAGATGGGAGAACGGGGTCCAGAGAGGGGAGGGGTAGGGTATTCTTGCCTAAGATCATACAGCTTAAGACCCTACTGAACTGAGTCCAGTGTGAGAATGGATGAGACAATCCCTCTAGAGTGCTTAGCACAGTGGCCTGCACAGAGTAAGTGCACAATAAATGGTAGCTGCTGTTTATTATTGAACCCAGGTCTTCTGACTCCAAGCCCAGTGCTGTCTCCTCTATTATCTTCCCAAAGTGTACCTCTGATAGTTGCTCAACAACCTTTAGTGGCTCCCTGTTGCCTTCCTGGTGAAGTCTAGGCTTCTTAGCCTGACGTTCAAAGATCTTTCTGATTCTGGCCCAACCTATCATGGTAACCATACCTCCTGTGAGTCCCCTTTACCCAGGCTACTCTGGGTTCTGTGGTCAAACTGAATATTGCACTGGTTCCTGTAAATACCTGTGGTTGTCTCCCTTTCCTTTTCTCTGTCATTTCCTGACCCTGAGCCACTTCCATCATACTCATGGAAGCCTTTAGCACCTGATTCTCTTCCTGCTTTCTGGAGCAATATCTATTTCATTTGGGTGACCCATCCGACACTCTACAGCTCCTCAACTCCAGTGACTTTCATTCTCTACTACACACAGCAACCCATTTCCATCTCTCAGAGCTGTTCCACCTCTGAAAGCTGACATCCCAGAATCCCACTCGGTGACCACCACCTCTTGTCCTTCTGGTTCTCACCCTCACATCCCATAACAACTGCTCTTTGCCTGCATCCAGACCTCCATCCCTCCATATCCTACCTCCCTCGACCTTGCTTCACCTTCGATCCTCTCTGTGGTTGATCACTTCAGCCACTCACCATCAGCACCCTCAGCTCTGCCCATCCTTTGGCCGTATCTGACTTGCAAACCCCCAAGCTCGGATTGATCCTCCCCATTCTGCTTTCCCCGCTCCTCAGCCCGGGTAGCTGAGTTCTGCTAGAGAAAAGCACATAGCCCTGCGGATTGCTGCCACTGCAGAGGTATGATTTTTAATCTTGGGCCAGGCCTCAGTTCTGCTTGTCTGAACTTTTACTTGTTTTCTGACCACTTTCTCTCTCGTTTCCTGACTATTCTAAACCCTTACCACTCACCTCAAGCCCCTCCCCCTCTCCCATTTCACCCTAGCTTCATCAAGCACATGGAGGCATCTGGCAGGGCCTCCTCGACCTGAGGTCCAGCCCTCGTGAACTGATCTGCGGCTGCACTCAACCTTCTCGTTAGTCTCAGGATGAGATGGCCTTGCCCCGCCTCAAAGCCTGCTCCTCCACCTGTGCTCTGGAGCCACCTCTGCCAGCATTACTGGGGCCTCACCCCAGCCTCTCCCTTGCTTTGCTGGTTCTTGCTCTTCTACCTATGAATGTGCCTGAGTTTTTCTCATCTTAAAAGAAAACAAAACAACAATAACAGCAACACAAGCAAAATCTCCTTTGACCCTGCATCCTCTGTTGGGTTATTACCAGTTTATCACTCCCTCCCTCCCATCAAACATCTCAAAAGAGTAGTCTACACTCATCATTCTCGATTTCCTCACTACCCTCTTACTCCTCAACCTCCTGCAATTTGGCATTCACCCCCAGAGTTGCTTTGACCTCCTAATTACCAAATCCAGTGGGCCCTTGTCAGTCTCTGTGTCTGCTGCATTGATGCTGTTTACCACTCCCTCCTTGAAATGCCTATTGCTAGTTCCTATAAAGTGCTGAGGCCCAAATCTCTTTATCTATCCCAGGCCTTTCCCCCAAGATTCAGCCTCCTATACTCAACTGCATTTTGGATATCTCCCCTTGGATGGCCCACAGGCACTTTACTGTGACAAAAAGAGAATTGGTCATCTTACTCCCCACCTCAACGCCAAAGTAATCTTCCTCCTCTGTTGCCTATCTCACTTGGTGGCAGCACCATCTACCCTGTCCTGTTAACTCTCGAATACTTCCCAAATCTGAGGTTTTGTGTTGCTGTGTCTGCTTCCCCTAGTGTCTCCTTCCCTCCATCAGACTAAGCTTTTCAAGGGCTTTGCATTTTCTGTCTGTGCCCCAGCACACCACACAGGTCCAGGAGCCAAACAGGCCTCAGTAAACATCATTGAACTGAACTGTGCTCTGCTGTCTCATTGCCAGCATTGCTGTCCTTGGTGGGAGTGCCTGGGGAATGAACGAAGTGGGAGTCTGGATGCCAAGACCCTCTTAGACCCTGATCCCCCCTATTGAGTCCAGAAGTCTTTCTTGAACCCTGATCGCAATTGGTGCACAGAGGGATTTATAAGATAAAAAATGTGTCCTTGTAGACAAAGTCAGCCAAGGCAAGAAACTGAACCAAACAGCCATATCACCAGATGTGTGTGCTCTAGGTTAGAAATGACATGGATGGGTGGGAAACTGGGAGGAGAACCAAAAAGGCCTAAAGGAGTCAGGAAGAGCAACAGAGGAGGCATTTGAACGATTCAAGCAGGAGAAAGAATAAAGGAAGTATCAAAGTCCAGAAGAAACACAGCATATGTATGTAATGGGGGGGAGGGAGTGAAAAGAGCAGCATGGAGAGGTTTGGATAGGTGGCCTTCAAGGTACTTTCCAATCCCAAGTGCTTACAGAGTGGAAGCTGCTGGTCTTGGAGAAGTCTGGACCACAGAGATCTCCCAACCCAAGCATACCAGAGGGATGCGACACATGCCAGCAGTAACAGCAGCTCACTTGGGTACGATTCCTTGTGCACAGATCCTGTCTTTCCCAGATAATCAGTGAATGTAGTCCTAATTACCCCATTACACACAATGGGGAACAGAGGATTTGCCCAGGTATTATGCTGCAAGTCAGAGCTGGGACCAGAACCCAGATAGCCTGTCCTGAGTCCCGTTCTCTTCTGTAACGCTCTACTAGATCGTACTGTTGCAGAAAGCATCTGTTATAGACGCACACAGAACTTGGCTTTTGTTTTCCCCAGGGAAAAAATAAAAAAAAGATACCACTGGCAATTAATTGTCAGGCATGGTGCTGTGTTTTTTTGTAGAGGTTATTTCATTTAATTTGACACAGCAGTCTTGGGAAGTGGAGGTATTAAACCCTTATTTGACAGATGAGACATTGAGGCTCTGAGGAGTGATGTGACTTATCCAAAAGTCACACACTTTGTTGATGGTGGGACAGGGATCTGGGCCCAGGTTGTATGAGTCCAAAGTCCACTTTTGTTCCATCAGCCTGAACCTGTGACCTCAGTCCTGATCTGTGACCAGGCGTACCCAAAGAAGGGGACGCATTTTAAGATTTTTATCATCCCTGCACCTTACTGGTCAGACTAGACAGCTCAAGATATATTAATCATAGTAATGGACAACCGTGAGAGGGAAGAGTTTCTGTCTGGCTTTTCCTCTCATAAAGCTAGAAAGTTTTCAAGAGCTTCCCCCAGCCAGCCAATATCAATTTAATTTGAGCCAGTGTCCTTTTGGAATATGAAATTAGCCCCACAGAGAGGGTCTCCCAGTCTCCCACTGGAGCCACTAGCCCCCAGCCCTAACCCAACTGACCAGTGACCAGTCTGCATGTACCCAGAGAGAAAGCAGCCCACTGAGCTGACAGCCCCTCGTCCACTGCCTGCATTTCCAACTCGATACATCTAGAAGGAAACCCTCTATCCCTCCACCCCACCCGTGTGTCCAGCAGTGACCGGGTGCCTATTCGGTGCCAGGTTCTACGTGAGGCTCTGTGAGGGGCACTCACCCTCTTCCTCCCCTTGAGCTCTCCTTCCCAGTAGCTCTGTATCTGTTGGTGGTTTTGCTGTTAGCGCCGTCTTTTGTGTGCATGGTGTCATCATCTTTAACTCTCCTCTGCCTGACCCTGCCATCGGTCACCAAGCCCTGCTCTCTGTGTCCTTCACAGCTTCTCTCCCTCCCATCTCCACTGCCAGTGCCCTAGATCAGCCCTCCTGACTCTGGCCTGAACCATGGGAACGGGCTCCTCCCTGGTCTCCTGCCTCCAGGCCGCCCTGTGCAGGCCAGCCTCCACCTGGCCAGTCTCCACATAGCCGTCACCATGGTGATCTTCACCTGTGCTCAGAGTTGGCAGGTGACTCCCCCCACCCCCCAACACACACACACACACACACACACACACACACACTCTCTCTCTCTCTCTCTCTCTCTCTCTCTCTCTCTCTCTCTCTCTCTCTCTCACCTTCCTAGCCTTCTCTTCCTCCCGTGCCTCCTGAGCACGGGCCATGCCCTCTAGCTGGGCTACTCTCACCGCACGCAGAAGTACCGTGTGCTTGCTCTTGCCTCTGGGCCTCCTGGGCCCCACCTCCTGCATGAAGCCCCCCTTGGTATCTCCTGCCCTCCTCGTGCTCTCTGCCTCCCCAGTGCCCGCAGTAGGTCTGCAGTGCTCATCTGGCCTCCCTCCCACATCCTGCTTTGTCTTGTCAACTGCTGCTTTTTTTTTTCTTTTTTTCCATTCCAGGCTGGGCTGTGGCTGTTCCTGTAAAGGGATCACACTTTGTGTTCCACGCAGAAGGAGCCCAGCACACTTCCAGGCATATCCTTGGACTTCAGGATAGATTGGTCAGCTAGGCCAGAGGAGAGAGGGATCGGCCATTCTCATTTCCAGCCCTGCAGGCTTACTGGCTGGTTTGTGTATTTACATAGCATCTTGGTGCAGACTAATAGCTATCATTTATTGCATGCCCACTATGTGCCAGGCACTGTGCCAGGCATTCTATGTGGGCTTTCTTATTTACTCCTCCAACAATCCTATATGTTAGGCACCATTATTGTCCTCAGTTTTACTGAGAATGGAAGTGAGGCACAGAGATGAACCACACAGCTTCTTCAGGGTCCATGGTTCTGTTGTTTCTGTGTTCTGTCTGCTCTACTGTACTGCCTTTCAGAGGCAGGTCTGGAAGCTCAGATACCAAGTTCAAACCCTGGAGTTTTGGGGTATGAAGTGACTTGAGATTTTGAATCTTTCCTACCTCATCCCTCCCTTTGCTCAGCATCTTCAAAGCCATGGGGCAGGTCCTGCCAGACGGGGAGCAGGAGAAGCTGCTGCGCATCTGTTCCATTTATACCCAGAGTGGAGAAAACAGCCTGGTGCAGGAGGTCTCCGAGGCCTCCCCCATTGGGAAGTCACCATATACACTGGACAGCCTGTATTGGAGCCTCAAACCAGCTGGCTCCAGCCTTGGGTCTGAAGCAAAGGCCCAGCAGCAGGAGGAGCAGGGCAGCATTAATGATGTCAAGGAAGAGGAGAAGGAAGAGAAAGAGGTCTTGCAAGACCAGGTGGAGGAGGAGGAAGAGGAGGAGGAAGAAGAAAATGATGACCAGGAGGAGGAGGAAGGGGAAGAGGATGACGAAGAGAATGACGAAGATGATGATGAAGATGAAGATGATGATGAAGATGATGATGAAGATGATGATGAAGAAGAGGAAGACAGAATGGAGGTGGGGCCTTTCTCTACAGGGCAGGAGTCCCCCACTGCCGAGAATGCCAGGCTCCTGGCCCAGAAAAGAGGAGCTCTACAGGGCTGTGCATGGCAGGTTAGCTCAGGTAAGAAGCCTGGTCTCCACTTTATCCCCACACCAATTTCTTCCCTCTCTGGCTAGCTCTTGAGGCTTCCCTACCCCGCCAGGAAAGAGACAGAAAGTAGCAGGGGGTAGCCAGTGTGAGGCAAGCCTGGGAGGCAGCCTGGTACATGGATGACAGCTGGCTTCCCTCGCCCTTAGGATGGAGTGTATGAGCGTGCCAGGGACCACTGTCAGGCTTCTGGCTGCTTTATGTAGAGAGCACATTCTGAGGGGATGGTGTGGGTGTGGGCACTGGGCCGTAACACAGAGGCAGGAGAAAGCGAGAGGAAGGGGGTCTATATGTATGTGGTTCTGCACGTGTTTTTCATGTGCACTGAGACACAGACTGCTTTCTGTGTATTTGTATGTGTGTATGTACACCTGGAGGCTGGCTGTTGGTGAGACAGGATTTTGCTGTATTAGACAGGGCATGGAGTCAGTGAAGTGAAATCAGAAGAGAGACTAAGGAGTACTGTGGTTTTCAGGTAAGCACGCAAGTTAGTGAGACCAAAGCCAAGACGGGGGTGTGGGGAGGGTTGGTGATAAGAATCTTCTCCTTTGAGGGTGGTCTGTGGAGTATTCTTGTTTAGGATAAGGAGCAGGAACCTCAAAGCAGGGAGACCCAGAAGGAATGACAGAAGAGGCTGGTGTGTGTGAGTGGGCACATGTGTGTACGTGTATACACTAGAGGCAGGGGCCCAGCCTGTGTGCTGGAGCCTGAGGTAGGGAGGGAGGACAGCTGGGCCTGGGTGTGGTGTAGGGTAGGCAATGGCAGGGAGTGAGAGGGGAGGCAGTGAATGGGCTTAAGGGGAAAGGTGTGGCCTTTGCCCATGTGTGGATGAGTGTGGAAGGGCTGGGGCATAAAGGCCCTAGTGCCAGGGGTAGGGGGACGCTTTTGTGTCTGTCCCCGAACCCCTGGATGAGTGTTTATGTGTGTGTGCGTGCACCTGCTGGACAAACCATGGCATGGTGACAGAAATCTCTTAGGCCAAGGAGGCCTGTATTTGGGGGTCTCTCTAAATGTTGAAAGGGAGGGATATTGACACAGGCAGAATTGTGTGTGTGTGTGTGTATAGGAGAGAAAAGAAGGGGCAGTGAAGGGAGAAGTCATGGTGAAGTGGGCTGTCGTGCAGCTGTGTGACCGTGTGTGCACAGCCATGTATGTTCTGGAAGAGGAGGCAGGGCCACTGAGACCCATGATTGCCAAGAGGTATCTGTATGAGAGAGAGAAGTGGCAGCAATGAGAGGTGGGGGTCTGCGGAGGGACATGGGAACTCGTACTGAGATGGCCATCCAGAGTTGGCCTTTGTGTCCGTGCTATCACTGATGGGACATGTACAAAGGTGTCAGGTTAAAGAGGCAGGGGCAGTGATGTAGACAGGGCTAGGGATGTTAGTGATGGGATGGTCAGGTCGGTGACAGAGAGCCCATGCGGGGAGTGGCTTGTGTGCATGAAGCTGCGTCTGTGTCGTAGGGCAATGCAGGACATTAAGATAGGCACAACTTCCTTAAGAGAGCCAGGGGCGGGGATGGGCAGGCAGAGCAGGAGCCCTTCCTGAAGGGCTTGTCTCCAGGTTACATAAAAAGCTGGTTGGGGGTTGATACTTCACAGAATGCCAGGGGCATTATAACAGGGAGAATTCTTTGAATACCAGGGAGATGCAGGAGGCCAGAAACAGAATCTTCATGGAGCTCACTAGTGCAGGCTTCACTTGAAACACTCAATGCATTTGTGTAAGGATGGGGGAGGGGGATTTAATATAATACCGTGTGTAGGGTGTCTAAGTGATAGGACAGAGGGGGTGGTAGGGGGGCCTGGCATGGCCCATCCTAAAGTAGCGTGTGTGCATGTGTTTGTGTGAGGGCGAGAGGTGTGAATGTGGAAAGGCTAGGGCATTCTCTTTCCCTCTCCCCTTGCCAGTGCTCCTTCTGTGTGTGTACATACGTGTGGGGGAGTAGGGAACCTGAAGATTCGTGGTTGGTGTGCCAGGGAGTGAGAGGTGTGGTGGGGCAGGGAGTGAAACTGGGGGCATTCAGTGAGTGAAGGCTTTGGTATGTGTGCTTCCATGTACATACTTGGGTGGCCATGGGGGTGGGATGTGCAGTGAGACAGCCCTTCCCTGAAAGAGGGATGTTCTCTTTTTTGCATCTGGGAGCAAGAAGACCTTGCGGGGGGAGGGGGAGCATACTACCTCTGAGAGAGTACACCCTGAGGTGGGCATGGGTGTATGTGTGTCTCTTTCCAGGCACGCTACTAAGAAAGGATGTGGCATTCAAACAGGTGGTGTGTGTGTGCGTGTAGATGTGTAGGAAATCTAGGTCATTCAGATACTCTGAAGTATCAGTGGGTTTGGAGTGGGGGGGTGCTGTGGGAATTCTGGGACTTCCAGACCCTCTAGGGGGGGTGTGTGTGTGTGTGTCTGTCTACATCTATGTTTACACAGGCAGGGAAATAGGGGTGAGGGTGAGAGGCTGAGGCAGTGATATAGCCCCATCTGAAGATACTGTCTGTGTGGGAACATGCCTAGGGAAGTGGGAGAAGAGCAGAGAGAAATAAAAACGTGTCTGGTTGTGTGGGGGGGAGTGTGTGTGTGTAAACACACAGAGGGGGAAGAGGACCATAAAGAACGTGTAGGAGAGTGTGGAATGTGTGGTGGGGCACTCAGGTGAAGAGGAGCTCATGAGTGATACAGAGACGAGTGAGGGTGGTGAAACCCAGAGATCCCGCCTGTGCTGAGCAGGTTAAGCGGGGTCGGTGGATGGACAGGGTGGGGTGGGCCTATGCGCTAGTCAGAGAACCAGCTCATCAGCCCACTCTTGCCACCTCCCTTTGCTCCACAGAAGACGTGCGATGGGACACATTCCCCCTAGGCCGAATGCCAGGTCAGACCGAGGACCCAGCAGAACTCATGCTGGAGAATTATGACACCATGTATCTTTTGGACCAGCCTGTGCTAGAGCAGCGGCTGGAACCCCCTATGTGCAAGACCGGGTGAGTGCCCATGGCAGCAGGACCTCTCATTCCCTTTCTCTGCCGCCTGCGGGAGGGAGAGAAGGAGACAACGTTGGGTGGATGGGGGAGGTAGCTGTCCCAGTCAGGGCCTAAATGAGTGAAGTATAAGCTCCAGTCCCTGGCTGGGCCCTTGCCAGGATTCCCTGCCCCTAGTGTGGGGAGCCAGTGAAGTAGCCACACAGAGCTGGCTTGGCACCCCTCAGATTGCATCCAGTTCGTATGTGTGGGTGGGTGGGTGGGTGTGTGCGTGCATGCACTCGCGTGCATTTTGGGAAGAGAGGGGTCCATAGCATTCAATGGATTCTCTAAAGGGTCCAGCACTCCTAAAAGGTCAAGGACTGATACTCTAATCCAGCTTTCTCATGTTCCTGAAAAGAAAACTGAGGCCCAGAAAAGGGAAGGGATTTGTCCAAAAGTACAAAGAGTAATCAGTAGGCTTCCCCAAACTGTCCAGGCATCTTGGTAACAAGGCCTGCACAGGGCCCCATGCTCTCCCTCGAAATTCGCCTCTGGATCACAGGCGTGGGAGCCCTTGGGTCAACAGGGAACCAGGAACCAAGCAGCCCTTGCTGAGGGGCTATACTGGTAACACAAAGGAGCCCATCCAGAGGGCCTGTACATTCCGGAATGCTGGGCCATTGTGACCAGGAGAATCTTGTGAGTACCAGAGAGAGACCCCTGTGGGCCCCTGAAATCGAGAGTTTATCCCTGTGCTGCCTGCCCACTCCCTGGGAGATGAGCATTCTGGGAGAGGGCTATAGAACCCAGGGGCCCCAGAAGCAGGCCATGCCCAAGGCAACGCCATGGACTCTGTCCGAGGCCAGGGGGCAGCAGACCTCTTTGGAGAAGAGAGGAGGCAGCTGGGGAAGCCAGGTGGTCTGTAGCTGGGAGTGGGGTTCACATGTCTGAGACAGAAGCCCCCTCTCCCCTCTGGCCCAGCTCCCCGTACCCTGTGTAGTAGGGAGGCTTCCTTTGCTGGGGAGGGGCGTGTGCACCCCTGCTCCTGTCTCAGCTCCACCCCTGACTTGGCTCTGTGGCCTTAGGCAAGTCCTTTCTCATTTCTGGGCCTCAGTTTCCTTGTCTGTAGGATTGTGGGTTATGGGAGGGGATGAGACTACATCATCTCTAAGGGTTTTTTCAGCTGCAGTAGTGTAACCATGGATCTGCCTGAGGGGAAGGATGATGGCTTTGCTCTCAGTTATCACCCTTATCCAGCTGCAAGGACCATTGACCTGCAAGGAGGCAGGGGAAGCAAGAGTGTTTTGGGAAGGGCCACGGAGAGGGAGGGCAGAGCCGCCACCCTCCCTAGAAGCAGTCTTGCAATTATGGGATGGGAGCTGGGCCTAGCCCTACAGCCTGAGCCTGGCCTTGGGCCCCTTAACCAGCTATTAGGTGTGGGAGGGATCCAGCCTAGAGTGCTCTGGGCCCCCAAGCTCTAGGGCCTTGGAAGGAGGCCCTGTTAAAGAAGCCACTTTCAATGTCTTCTGGGGGTGGGATGGTACAGGGTCCCCTCCCCTACCTCGACCCAAACAGCTCTGTTTTAATCTGGTTTATATAGTGGGGCTCTGCATGCAGAAAGCTTCATTTGAAAAGTTCTACTTCTTCCCTCCATCCCATCCTCAACTGAGGAGAGGTCAGAGCCACCCCTGGGGCTCATCTAAAGTTGTCTCTCAGATTTCCTCCAGTCTCTACTTTATAAAGCCAGGCAGGAGGGTGGGCCTTTCCCACAGATACACATGTCAACCACCCTTTGCCCCTCTAGATCCTAAAGCTGCCTCCTTCCCTGACTGACCTCCCACTCTCTCTTCAGCACCCTGGGCCTGAGCTGTGGTGTCGGCAGTGGCAACTGCAGCAACAGCAGCAGCAGCAACTTTGAGGGCCTTCTCTGGAGCCAGGGGCAGCTGCACGGGCTCAAAACTGGCTTGCAGCTCTTCTGACGCCAACCCTGGTGCAAATGTTCATCCAGCCCTGCCAGGGCAACAGCCCATGCCCCAGTGCACCTAATACTCCCTGAAACAACCTGAGAGACAGCCTGGATCAGCCACATCAACTCAGCTTTCCACCACAGTGGAATTTTGAATGTCTTTTGGGTTTGTTTTGTTTTGAAAAAACAATAAACAGGCAACTATCATTTTGGTGTTCATGAGATAAAGGAGATGGGTGCTGGGGCAGACCAGTGTAGTTTCCCCTTTACTGTGGGGGCTCCAGAGAAGGTGGGATCATAACAGGACTTTGAGTAGGAGCTAGGTCCTAAGGCCCCTTGGGCCCACTGGCCCTGACTGCTTTCACAACCAGTCCACCCATACCTTCTGCCTGACTCCTCAAACTATTTCTCTTACCCTCAGCTGTAGTATGGTGCCAGCTCACTTGGAGGTATCAGGCCTCAGAGGAGAAGCATTGCTGGCCACTGGGCCCAGCAAGCATCCAGGTAGTTTGTTCATAGCCTTCCTGCTGCTACCCAGCAGGCTTCCTGCTCATCTCCCCACTTCCCCTCACTGGGCACCAAACAGCAGCTGAAAGCCAGAGAGAAGCTTCTCTTTGTCAATTTTCCACTCTTTCGGCCTAGAAAAGATAGAATGGGTTTCCCTGTGGTAGGCACTGGAGCCAGAGAAATGTCTTAGGGATTGACCCGGAGCCCCTTCCCAATGGTCACCCAATCCCTTCAGACACTCTCACCTCACCTTAGAGTGCCTCCCCTGTGTCAGCCCTGAGCTGCCAAGAGACGAGGATGAATAAACCATGTTTTCACTCCTCAGAGCCTTCAGTCCAGTGAGGAAGGACAGTCACCAAGTGATAACCTGATGATGCCTCTGTAAGTTACCTTAAGGGATTTCTGTAAGTGTCTGCATGAAGAAATGATGAAGGAGAGAGTTTATGCTAAGAAAATGCCCAGGAGGAATTTGTTGGAAATGCTGAGCCAGGGCCCAATCAAGGGTTTAAACGAGTTAGGACCCCTAGGTTGTCCACAACACCTGAAAGGATATACTAAATATCTTTGTGTGTATGTATATATCATCATTTTTCTAGGGAGCTGGCGCACAGCTTTTATCAGATTGTCAAAGAGGTTCCATTAGCTCAACAGGGTTAAGATCTCCTTTCCTGTGTGGGCCCATGGCATGGGTAAAACAGTCTTGTACACTGGTTAATGCAGTCAGTTTCCCTTCAACTCTTCCTCTCCCCTCACAATGGCAAATGCTAAAAGTCTTTCAGCATCCTGGAATGTCAGCTGGGAAGAGCCCTCAAAGAGCATCTAGGTCACATCTATTGAAGGGGTTTGCAAATGTGCTCTGGGAGGTATACCAGTGCCTGCTCCATGGAGAGATGGGTGATGCAAGCTTAGTTGCCCTCCACCACTGCACCAGAGCAGCCCTAACTTTATCCATTGTGTACGTATTGGAATCCTCTGTAAGATTTCTTCTGAAAGATGGATTTTGCTGCTAAAAAAAAAAGGTTCGGAAGGTACAGTTCTAGTCTAGCGCCCTCATTGTATGCATTGAGACATTGAGGCAGACAAAAAGGAAGGGATTTTCCCAGGGCCACAGAGCAAGTTAATAGGTTGGTATAGATCAGTGTTTTCTCCTAACAGCATCACCTGGGTACTTATTAGAAATGCAAATTATTGGATCCCACTCCTGACCTGAATCATAAAGGTTAAGGGTGGGCAGCAAGGTATGGTTTAACAAGCCCTTCAGGTGATTCTGATGTGCACTGAAGTTTGAGATGTGCTGGTATAAGAGGAAAAAGCTATCCAAAGACCTGGGTTCCAGGTGAGCTCCACCACTTAACAGGAGCAACCTTGGGCAAATCATGCCATGGTCTTTTCATCTGTAGAAGGAGGATAATATTTACCTCACATGCTTGTGTAAGGTACAAAACAGATAATAGATGTGAAAATCCTGTCTAAAACATATCAAGCTTTGTATGTGTGAGTGGTATGGATTTGTGCCAAGGTTGGTGAGCCTTGAACTGAGGACTCAGGTCTCCGTATATCTCAGGACAAAGTGCTTTTCCCTGGCCCTCAATGACTGAGCTAAAGATGAGGTGCAGACTATCTGAGCTCATTTCTAGTCTAGGTCTAGAGAGAGTAAAAACCAACGGTCATTGTTGGTTGGAATCCTCCTGAAACCTGGGAGTTGTAAGGCCAGGTTGAAGGACTTCAGATGGTGGGGGTGGGGGTTGGGAGGTGGAGCTGCCCAGAAGCAACCTTACTTAGGCTGGTGCCCTCGGACTTTTTCCTTCTGATTAGAGATCAGAGACTGATTAGAAAAAGTCTTTGAACTGTATGCATTCAACTGGGAAACAGGGATGGGGGTCAAGGGAAGGGAGCATAGACTATATTATTCAACAACAGTAACTGAGAGACCCCCTCTGATAGGAATAATTTATCAGTGATGAACATGGTTCCTGTCCCCCAGGAACTCCCTGTTTGGTGGTGGAGACTGTGTGCCAACATAATTATAAGAAAGTGTCAAGTATTGTTCAATATTCTTGCAAGGCCCACTGGGGGGGAAGGACTAATAATGGCTGGACCCGGAGGTGGGACAGATTGATAGAGGAGGTGACATTAGCACTGCATCTTCAAAGGCAAGACTTTACTAGTCAGAATAAGGAGCAGAATGAAGGTCAAAGTCTGGAAAGGTTGAGAAAGAGCATGGTTGAGGGTACCAGTGCAGGGTCCAGGATAATTGAAACATGGTGATATGAAGGACTTAGTAGGCCAAGAGGGCAGAGAAGTGAGTTGGAGAGGGATATGGCCAGACTAGTTGATTTCCTATCTGTGATTAGGGCAGAAATATTGGACATTTAATTGTCCCTTCTTGGAATTCTAATTGTTCTTACCACTCTCCCTACCCTCACGCTGCCACTGCCCTCCAAGGAAGTCTTAATATCTTAATCTATTTTCTGAGTGTGCTTCATTTACCCACTAGAGTGCAAGTTCCCCAAGACAGGGACTATTTTTTCCCTTTCTGTCTGCCTAGCCCAATATCGGCCAGGCCTCTATTTGGTACTCAGTAAGAACTTGATACATGTATGCCTAAGGAACGTGAGAGGAGACAGCAAGAGTAAAAGAGATAGACAGTGAGGAAAAGGGTGGGGAGAGATGAGCACTCTTAGTCCCATGGAGGATGATTTTAAAGAGACAGTCTGAGATTCAAGAGTAGCCTCTTCCAAAGGCTCCACCCCTACCTTTAGAATGAGACTGGCCTGGAGTGTGGTGGGGGTTGGGTAGGAGGCTCCAGAGAGGCCTGAGGGAAGACACCACTGTGATAAAGGGTTTATCAGCCTGGGAGTCTTAAGACCTGGGTTTCCAGTTCTGCCTTTGCCACTAATTCTGTTCGGCCTTGGTCAGATCTCTTCACCACTCTTTGGAGCCTGAGCTCTTGCACTATAACCTAAAAGGGTTGATGCCGCTGAGTACTCCCTGAGTGTGAAGTGTGGGGTGCTAGGTCCCTTCTGGCTCTGATATTCTGGCTAAGGCTCAGCAGATGATGTCTCTGTGGCCCCGAGGCTATTCAGGGGAGAAACTACAGGTTGTGTACAGAAATTAAGTCTGAGTCCTGAGCCTGCCATTTGGTTCTGACCTATCATTGGAGGCCTAGCCCTACCCTGTGGGAAACACCTGTTTGACTAGCACTTGGAGTTGTGTTAGTCTTCAAAAATTAGAGGGCATATACTTACTGTAGTAAGATTAAGATGAACTCATTTGGGTGGGATCCCTGCCCTTATAGCTTATCTCAAGATGCAAGTTGCAAGGACAGAAATTTAATATTTTAGGAGCAAACTGGAGTATATGTATATATATGTGTGGTATGGCTTTTGTTGTTGATGTTCTTAAAGAAACAGAACTGTGAATGGTTAGTAGACAGTTTATGCAGTAAATAAGTGTGGTTACAGTTCATTGTTGTCAGTGATACAGCATTTTCCATCACAATTATAGGTGAAACAAATTAAAACCTCATGAAGTAGCCATAGCATATTCATGCTAGTAAGAACAAATTACAAAGCATTGCACGTGCGTTATAGGGGTAGGCAAAACTGGGACGGGTTATATTTTCACTCACCTCTGGTTGGCTTTGTGTATTTTGTCATTGAGACTTACATTATGTTTGGGTCAAACAAAAAACCCAAAGAGGTTTTATAAAAGTTTACAACCATTAAACAGTATTGTTTAATCCCACAAATGGATAAAGCAAACTACTATAGCTCAATGATACACAAACCAGGACTAAAAATAGTCAATCTGCCTATGTATATAGCTAGCTACAATACAATAGATATTGAATATGCTGAGTCTTTACAAAGGCATTGACTACTTTAGACAAACAGGTTCCAGAAATATACTGGTTTGGTTTCCAGTGAGAACTAACTGTAGTGCTGTTTCTGTTGAAGACTATGTACTACTCAGTATCAGACCTGAGGAGAAGCAAACTAGGGGAAGGTAGAGAAGGGTTAGGAGGAGACCTGAGCAGGGCTCTTTGGACAGCTCAGCATTACTTTCCCTGTGCAGATCTGGACTTGGTTCATAGAGTAGAACAAAGTGTATTGAAATTGTTGGCCCTCAAAGAGGGTGTTTGTACAAAGTCCCATACTTACAGCATAGATAGAATGGTAACTGAGCACCTCTCAAAGTGAACTCTTCTATGTTAGAAGAAAACTTGGTGCCAAAGGTTAGTGGATATCAATGTTTGGATTACTGCATGAAGATAATTTATTCCAAAATAGAAAAAAATGAATTTTAGAGAAGTATTCTCCTGGAAACTAGCAGAGAGAGAGAGAGAGAGAGAAAGAGAAAGAGAGAAAATCATGCTATGTGTTTCATTACTTAGAAGAAGAAAAGCTTTGTAGACCATTTCCATAAGGCATCTGCCATTCTCCCTTCCATACCGGGCACCTTGAGAGAGAGTGCAATGGCTCAATGTTACCTTTAAAAAGGCTCCTTTTCCTTTGAGTTGTCTTTCAGAAAGGGTGCCCTGGATTGACCATGCCATTCCAGGGTCACATTTCTCCTTTAGGTCGAAATGAAAACAACACCAACAACAACAAAATCACAAAAAGAAAAAAAATCACAAAATCTACAAAATCTAAGGCCTGAACAGGCACAGACTTGCTATGAGGTCAGAAAATCAGTGAAATAATTAAAATTACAAAGCACCTCTTGCAAAATATACTGCTTCTTGAAAACCACACAAAACACTGTGCAGTAACACCTGCTGAGTGCTTGGAGGTAAGTATCCTGAAGGACATACGCCTAGCCCCATGAAGGAAGCTTCATTTTATTATCAAGGGAGCCGGGGGCGAGAGGTCCCAATGCTTCTTTGTTATTTGCTGTTTTATACTTACAGACTAAATGGAAAAATCAAGAAGTGTGCAGGCCTCAATATAAAGAAAATGTTTCTCTAATAACTTAAAAACCAAGCTGGATTCATGCATTCGTAGTTGTACAGCTCCATTTATAGATTCTTGCAGATGATTCACTAACACACTTTTTACACAAAATCCATTTTGTAAGGACATTAAATTTAATAGGCTAAAGAGAACTTATGCAATGTAATGTTTGAAATTGTACACACGATAGCTGTGCACCTAGTAATAAAGAGGCCTTGAAAAATTGTCTTTGTCTATAAACTACTACTGCCCTTAGGAAATAAAAGCCCCCTCACAACCCCTGGGCTACTTCCTGTGACACACAGTGCCACAAACATCACGGTGAAAATTCAGTACCAAACCTAGCTTAAGATGAGTTTTGTACATTTGTTTCTATACAATCAGGAAAAAAAGAGATACAATTTGTATCAACAAAAGGTCATTTCTGGTCATTTGAGGCATTGCTCCTAGCCGCTTTGGTTCATACACGTTTCATGAGCAAAGAATGACAATTGTTTTTAGGAAATAAATACATATGCTGCCTTAAAAAATATTTCCTGTATTGGGAGGAGCTTGCAAATTTTTTGAGTACTAAATATAAACATGTTCAAGATGAATTGCAGCTGACAAGATTAATCTTGTGCTTCCCTGTAAATTGTGCAGCTAGTGGATACTGCGGTGCCATTGATGATTTTGGTAGGTAGATGAAGTTACTGGCACAAAGGCGTTAGAGTCATCTGAGATTGTCAAATACCCTGATTTAGACATGGGGAGGATTTAGAAAGTTCAAGAAATTGAAGGTATAAAATGGTGTTTGTGTGAAATAACAAGCACTGCAGTGGTAACTGTCACTCTCTGTGGACCTACCTGATAGAAGATACTTTTATCAATATGGGGATGGGAAGATTAGAAGGTAGGACATGAATGTGAAGCTGTGGTTAACTGAAGAGAAATATTGGTTAAGATGCAGTATTAATCAACTTGGACAGAGACAGAAAGCAGCATGCAAGCCATTATCAAACCACCAGAAACAACCCTGACTACAGCCTCACATTCAGAGTGTTTCACAGTAAGAAACGTTTATAGGCAGTGTCACACCTTCTCATGAAGAAACAAAAGGCCAAGGCCAGGCCTTCTCAACTTTCATGAAAAAACGACCATAGAAGTTAGCAAGTTCCAGCTCAAGAAATAGTGAGCTGGTTGTGGTTCAAAGTGTTGAAATATACAATGGATTCAAAAAGGGGGTTCATTTAGTGCAGCTTAAAAAAAAATAAACACCTCTTCTAGAGGCATTTAGCTACAAAGGTTCCCACCCTGAGCAAGATACAAGTTGTGCAAAAGGTGCTGCCCAATCCAAAAGTCCTGCCTTCTTTAGTAACACATCTAAGAATTATCTAACAGCAGGTGCACCCTCTTTGCGTGGATTTGAAGTGCATAACTGAGCCAGCTGTTAGCAAAGATGCAGCATCCCCTGCTGGAAGCTGCCTTTTTTCCACCTAGAAAGACCCCTGGTTTTGTTTCCTAAAGGAATTCTGCTCCACCAATGATATTGACCTTATTGCCCAAAGGGTGGACAGCAGGAGAAAGTGGATTACATGGCTGTGCACTGTCCTCCATTACATTTCATCCTGTGATGTTGAATACTGCATAGGTCAGAAGTCCAAAGAGCATCCAATAGTCCCTCCATGAGTGAAGATTTTGTATTCACCATTTAATGCCACATGGGTTTTTGCCATCTCTCCGGGGTTAAGGGGAGTAGACTGTGGTAGTAAGTACCTTGGTCCTGGTCAAAGTCGTCTGAGTTCGTGTAGCACACACATACTATGCTTGGAACTTGGGCTTAA
Organism: Daubentonia madagascariensis; assembly: GCA_023783475.1. NCBI lineage: Eukaryota > Metazoa > Chordata > Mammalia > Primates > Daubentoniidae > Daubentonia > Daubentonia madagascariensis. Next base: position 1,184,688 of record JAKFHU010002592.1, read on the forward strand.
CCATCACCACCTCTGCAGAAGAAGGCTGCAACCTGATCCCTAATTTGCTGAGGTGAAGAGACTTGGAAACTAAGAACTGTTAATAAATGTTGGCAAGTAAAAAGTGCAAAGGAAATAGAGCTGGTTTGCTCTGGTGCCAAAGAAAGCAATGTTCAAATATTGGCATGTAAATTCACTCTCAAAACTAGTTGAAACTATGAAATATGACATAAAATCATCAAGTCAGATTCATGATCTATACAGCTATAGACTAAGGACTGTGTAGAGCCTAACTTCTCATTATCACTATATAAAAGGTTATACAGAGAGACACACACATCTCAAACCAAATATATACATTCATACATGCAATATAATTGCTAACCATAGGTCTGAAATATAGCTCTAGAAGCTAAAATGTGACCCTATATAGCTTGGTTAATAAAGATATTGAATGATCAGATATCCATGCAATAAAGTATGCATTTACTTTTAAATAGCTTTAAATATTCCTATTTAAAAAACCTAAAAGGTTAATTCAATATACGATCTGTTCCTGATGCTTTTGCTCTCTAAATTGGATATATCATCCATACTTTGTGATACAGAATGTGACTACGAAAACGCTGGTAATAGAATCCCTTGGGGTTTCTTGTGTTTAGACCTCCCCCCTAGGTTTTGTCCTCTGTTACCTGCATGGTGCAGTGCAAAAGGGCATGGGACTTGGAGTCAGAGGACTTGGGTGTGTCTTGACTTGGTCATTTGCTAGCAGTGTGACCTTGGCAAGTCACTTAATCTCACTGAGTTTCAGCTTCCTTCTCTATAAAATAGAATGTCAGTAAGACCTACCCCACAGAGTTGTTATGCGCTTAAATGATGTAAACACTCTGTAACTTGTAAAGCGCAACACAAATTATTAGTTACTATAATCATAGTATTAGTGTATTATTAGTACCAATATTCATATTTTTATAAAGGAATGTCCTATGTCATGTCAACGTGCAGCCCTAAGCTTAGCAACAATCAAGGCTGCCAGTTGCTGGGCATCTGCTGTGTGGGGATTCTTCTCCATCACTGCAAGGACAATGTTAGAAGGGAAAATATTGCAGAGGTTCTTGTAGGTCTGATACTGGTGCTCTGGGATCATATGCTCCCTGGAATCACTGCACATCCCAACCCAAGGATTCCTCCAAAGCTGCTCCATCTTTTCAGGCACACTCCGTACCATGACTGGCTCATAACATGGTTGCATGAGGCTGTTACTCAAGGGATAGGAGTGGTAGCCATAGGAGTCGGTTGCACAGGGCAGTGGGTCCCAGCTGGCATGCTGTTCCCGGCACAAAGGAGGTCGTCTTTGCCTCATTGGGTTGCTCTCATAGAGGCGGGAGTCAGAAATGCTATCCATCCGAGTCATCACCAGGGCACGGCCTGGCTGGGGGGTTGCCCCAGGATGGATATTGGGAGGCATGGGATAGTCTCCAGGACAATTGGAACGTGCTCCAGTTGCTGGGTGCTGGGCATGCAGAGCTAAGTGGGGGACTGACTGCTTGTGGGGGGCTTGCTTAGAATCCTCGGGGCCATAGCTCTGCACTCGTGTTAAGGCTTCATGGTAACCATGAGGAAAAGGCTGAAGACGGTTCTGAGATGCTGAGCGGTGCAGCTTCAAACTGCCTTCTGGGTGGGCATCAGCTACAGCCAAGTACAAGTTGTTGTAAGAGGAATAGTTGTCGTTCCTGGTATGGCTCATTCGGCTGTCAGGACAGAGGTTGGGATTCCGGGCATACACCGCCCGGTCTGCTTCAGCCATGTAGTACTCTCGATTATGCATGCTGTTGATGTTTAGTTTGGAGAAGTCACCTAACATTGAATAGTAGCCATGGTCCCCCATGGACTCAAACTTTGGGTATTGCTCAGCATAGCTAATAGGGGTCCCGTGGCTGTTGGTAACCAGGATGGGAGGGTACTGCATGCTGGCCATGTGCTCCAGTGAGGCCTTCTGGTGGGGGAAATGGGAGGATCCTGGCACTGGGCTGCTGGCCGAACGGGTGTTGAGTGCACCCACTGCATGGCTTTTGGGAGGTGGGATTGTGGGGACACTTAGGGCTGTCACAAGCGAGGGGACAGAGCTGGCCTCAGGCTTACGAGCAATGGGCAGCCATTCCTCAGGCTCCACAGCCACAGACCGGATGCTGGGATCTGATTGGCGCTTGGGGGCCACACGTTTGACCTCTGAGGTTATCTCACCTTTGGCACTAGACATCCCTGTGCCACACTTGGCCAGGGTGCTTTCACTCATGGTTTTCACTGTGGACAGTTTGGCACTGATGCGGAGCTCATCAGCCACCGAACGCTGGGGTTGGTTGGCCCGCTCCGGATGGTAGTATTTGCACTTGTGGCCGTAGGTGCATTTTTTGCCTGAAAAATAATGCCTTGGGGTAAGACTCTCTCTCATAATGGTGTAACCCTCTGTGCCAGAAACTATCATAACAATCTGGTCACTCAGGTTAGGGTTTTACTGTTTGGGGTTAAGGCAGAAAATTAACTGTCCACAAAGATGAGAGACAGACAACACCAAGGAGGCATCACACACTGTGAGGGGAGAGGGAGGAGGTGGAAAGCTGGGGAGGAAATTGCAGAGTAAAGGCTAAGAGCTAAGCAGTTGACTAGCCTTAATTTTCCAGTCATGTACTACTTTGCTCAGGCATAGTCTGCATGCTGAGGCAGTGTAGAGTAACAGAAGACAGCATGCTGCAGTGCAAAGAGCACAGGTTGGAGGTCAGTCAGACTTGAGTTTCAATTCCAGCTATGTCCCTTACTAGCTGTGTGATCTTGGTAGGTTACTTTATTATCTGAGCCTCATTTTCCTCTTCTGTAAACAGGTTCATAGTCATGCCCTGTATTATAGGGTCATTGTAAAGACTAAATAGATAATGAACATGAATGTACTCTGTGATTTAAATGTTGAGGACAAAAACCAAAATACCCCATAAAAACAAAGGATTATCCAAAAAGAGGAAACATCCAAAGTAGCCTCAGACCAAGCAGCCCATGTTGCACTGTTAGGCTCACAAACTTTGTATCAGAGGGACTTGGGTAAGAGTGCCAAAATACTCTAGAAAACTATATTTTTAAAAAGCAAATGAAAATGAAGTTTGGAGGCAAACTGGAAAGTACAGATTAGAAGAAAAGGGTAGTATTAGTTGACAGAGGGTTTAGTCGCCTGCCTGAAAGACATGTTCTTCTTGGGGCCAAACCCAGTTTGGCATTGCCCTTTCTGTTTCCATAGGCCATGTAGGTTTCTGCATTTCTCTGCTCCCAGCAACGTCGTTCCAGACTTAGGCAGCTAGAGCACATGCGTTATTTTCACAAGTGACAGTTAATCTTCCCTTCAATTCTAGTTACCTTTTCCTCATGCAATTTCTAAGATTTTTCTTTAAATATGTAACTGAGAGCACATGAAGACACAAACTTTAACTCACAGAAAGTGGACAAGTCAGGATTTCCCATTGAAAGGGAAACCTGGAAGAGAAAATTATTCAGGAGTCCTTTATGTTTCCCTTAGTACAGAACTCAGTTCTGCACATAGGTACTCACCATAAGGACATGGTTGCTTCTTATGCTCAGGAACAACAGGTCTCTTTCTTAAGAAATTTTCAAGGCTTGGGCCATGGCGTCCTAAAGGATCATCTGGAGGCATAAATCTGAAAGCAAGCAAGCAAGGGGTGAATGTCTTCCCTTCTGTCCCTACTATCCCTTACCAGTTCAGACTTTCATTACCTCTTGCCTGTGCTGTTGTCACAGCATTCTAATGGCCCTTCCTGCCTCAAGTCTATCTTCTGCTAATCTCTCAGTTCCCTTGGTTCCCACTTGATCACACAGAAAGGATGATTTTCTCTGTACATCATTCTTCCATGAACTATATGTTCCAGCCATATTGGCATGCCTGCTGGTCCCCCCAACATGCTACCCACTTTCACACCTTCATAGCTTTATTCATCATGTCCCCTTCACCTGTCATGCCTAGCAGCCCCCTTTCCTCTGTCTGTAAACTTCATCTCAAATGTCATCTCCTTTGGGAGGCCTTTTCCTATTGCTTCATATAGACAAAGCAATTTAAAAAAACTTTAACTGTAGCACTGATCACAAAACATTGTGGTTGTCTCTTTCTCTTCTTCACTACACTTTGCGCCCCATAAGGGTGAGTCCTGTTTTTTGTCCAGCCTTTTATCTCCATGGTAGCCAGCATAATGTATGGTACACAGTAAGTGTTCAGTAAATGTTTATTGAAATGAAATGAAATCTATTCCTACTGATAACTGGGATATAGGCCTACTGGAAAAAAACGCACTTGTCATTCACAAAAGAATACATCAGCAACCGCTCCTCGATAAATTTCTTCCATTCTGGCTTTTCAACTTGAAGGTCTCGGTAGTTATCATTGGACACAATGATGCCGTCAGAATCAAAAGCCAGTTTGACTATGAACCGATCATCGTAGCAGACAACCCTCCTGCCCTGGACTCTTCGGGACGGTGTGAAGACGAGAATCTTTTCCTTCTCCAGTTTACGTAGAATATCTTGATCTGTCGAAATATGATTATATGCCACAAAGCAGAAATTATCTTTGGAAATTAGCAGCATTATCTCCATATTACAAATACAAAAGTTGGTACTAGATCAAGATATTATTTGCCCTTAGAGGGAAAGCAGGCTCTCTTTCTGGTTGGATTGTATGGCCTTAGGCATGTCACCTTCCCCTTCGGACTTCAAGGGTTTTTTTCGATAAAATAAAGGAGATGGATTCAATGACATCTAAGTTTTAAAAACCACCATGAAGAGTGAGAAGTAACATTGATATCCTAGCATTCTTGATGCTTGTTTTGCCCTTTGGCCAAAGCACCAGCTTTTTGGCTGTTAAAGAAAACAGGGCAGTATGCTGAGCATGTGTCTGTCAGGAGGAGAGTATACCATCACTCCTAGGGACTTACATTTTTGGCATCTGCCTGAAGAAAAGCCAAAACTAATGTGAAACATCAAGCCACAGCATCGGAGTATTGACCCCCTTTCCTTTTGGCCTCCTAATTGCTGGGGAGAGAAAGCTTGTTGGCTGAGCTTGAGCAGGGCAAGGATCTACTCTCAGACTGAGGCTTAAGAGCCTGTTCAGCAGATGGCAAATAGCTCCACACACAGCTCAGCCAGCCATTCACTGAATTTTCCCATTAGGCACATCAGGCAAGAGATGATACTCAGAGGACTGGAGTCTATATGCTCTCAAATGCTGTAAACAGCACATATTTCAGATACTGTTGTAAGTGAATGTAATGACCGTACTTCCATTAGGAATGCATCATGACTTTTGTGGACCTTAGGCACTTTTGACTTCATGGGCCCCTTCCTCCATAAAGAAATATTAAAAATTTCATTCTACAACTGCAGTGGTATAAAGCCAAATATAATCCAGCTAGATACATCATTATACATCCACTGGTACTATATTCTATTTTTTCTTCTGATGTGAAAATAAAATAAAGACATTTCCAAGGGACGTTAACAGTGTCATCATCCCTCGGTGCTGAACCTACTATGCTTCATGGATCAGTTGGCTCTGACTGACATGGGACTTTTCTCTTTCTCTATTTCACCCCCTGATTTGCAAACCCCACAATCACTTCTCTGGTGGAGAATGAGATCCATTGTCTATCATGATGTCTTTAGTCTCTTGAAAAATTCAGTCATATTCATAACTGGATTCATCCCCCTTTAGTCTGAAGTCTACGGTCAAATAGAAAAGCACTCCTTTTTTTCAACTTTGTGCTTTGTCCTTTACTGAATTGAAATTTTCTCCATTTAACTGCCATATGCCACAAAACAATGATGGTTGTTTTTGGATCACTTTATCAAAAATATGCTTAATAAAAAACAGTTTATATATACTTAACAACTTAGAAAAATAATTATCTAAATTGAGACCATCAGCTTCTCCCCAAACTATCTTGCTAGCTTTGCCTCTAGATGAGAAGAAATGTCTTATTTTAGATAGTACCTGTAATTGGTGCATCGGGGCGGGATTGCTCCTTTCTCCATGCAGGCACAAATACAGTAATATCTTTATGACCTTTATCTAAAAACCAATCCACAGCAAGTTGTATTCCTCTGCAGGAGAATTCTTCTTTATTCCCGTGGCTTTAGGAAGATAGAGAATAAGAGGAGAGAGGACTGACAATAAATAGCAAATAAATACCCCAAACAGGCTTTTTCTTAGTACCAAGTGATTAACAACAGACATTGTCTTTCTTAATGATGCCAATGGATGTATTCTTTTTAAAAAATCAAATCAAATTCTTTTTTATTCAATTGTTACAAATATTGCCATTATTATTACAAACTTTACTCAAGGCCATGGATGGCTAATAACAACTCCCAACTTATTGCAGCCCTGGGCTATCTCTTATCACTAGTTCCATTTTTCTCCTTTTTCTGTTTCTACTACTACCTCCTTTTCAAAGATTCAGATATTCACAACAGATGAAAAAAGAAGAGGTGTTACCAGAAGTTAACATAAAATTTATATGGAGGATTAATTGGAGGTGAGTCTTAAGCACATATATGTTAATCTTAAAAAATAACATTGACAGCAAAGAAGACACACACAAAAATGCTCACTGAAAATGCTTCTCACATATGTCCATTTAATTAAATATAATGTACCAACAAAAATCATATTCTTGAAAATTTTAAGATGTGGGAAATGCTCACAGTATAATTCTAGAAAAGAAAGGAAAGAATACAGACTATATATAATGCAATCTCAATTTTGTAGAAGAAAGTCAATGTAAAAGCTCAGAAAAAATACCAGGAATAGATACATCAAAATATTAATAAAAATTATTATTCTGTGTGAGAGGGTTATAAGTGACTTATTTTCTTCCTCTAATTCCAACATTTTTTCAAAAAAATGAAGTATTCTTTTTATAATCAGAACATGATATAAAAAGAGAAAGAATTATATCAAAATTACTTATAAGAATAAATACTGTGAAAACTTAAAAGCCAAACAGAATTCTTTGGAATAGAAATTGGAAGAGGGGAAATAAGCAGATAAATTGGGGAAGGATATATTTAAGCCATCATCTTAAAAACTCAAAAATGGTGCACTAGATTTGTACCTAGTTTGTGAAAATCATGTCTTTTAGCATGGTGTCTGGTGCCCTGACATATATATAAATCACACTAAATTATAGTTAATTAAACTGCTTGGGTGGTAAAATAAATTGGCATAATTGTACCAATTCTATTACAATCAAGTGGATATTATCTGTGTCAAACAAGACTGATCAGAAGAAAATAACTTTTGTTAGAAGTTTCATTAACACAAGGTGATGGAGCTTCTCGCTTTAGATTCCTCACCTTCTCACTGTAACTAGTTCGCTCAACTACAACAGAAATTAGCTCCCATTATGTTGTTTCCTTTGGGTGAATTCATATATAATCTCAGGGCCCTCATCAATTCATGCACTGCAAGACTTCCCACTGTCTTATCACTCTTGAGGAACACTGCAAAAATTTATTAAATGCCTTTGTTAACATTTCCAAGTATATGCTAATCTTGTTTAAATGTCCCCAGTGAGTACCATGAAGCAATTATACTACTCTACTGAAAGTTGAAAGCACTTAAGAAGTGAAAGGAAAAATATATTTAGCTGCCAATATACTCCAAGGTAGCCTTAGAGACAACTACCACTGATTGCTTCTAAAAAGTTGAACAAGGGGAAAATTGGGCAGGGCCATAGTGCTTAAAGGGTTAATATCGGATGAACCCAGTATGAAACAGCAGGAAGAAAGATGTGCAGTTGTGATTTTTCCCACTGTTACAGTGCTGATAAGTATAAAGAATAACAGAACTTGGGGAAATCATCAGAATTGCCGTTAGAGGGAGGATTTGGAGGAAGGGGATGGAATTTCATTTGGCTCTACAGTGCTGTGAAGTGTGATCTTCTCCCAAACATAGTCTAAGTCCACAAATAAATACAGTAGTAACATTTGCTGTTGGATACTCCAACTTTGTATTTTATACTGCCAAATTCTTTGTTTAAAAATATTTTTCATCATTACAAAAGTAATATGTGCTTATAGTATACAATGTGGAAAATACATAAAATATGAAGAAAAAAACCAAATCCAGCTGTTTTACTACTATCCAGAGGCAAACACTGTTAATATTTTGATGCATTAGTATTATGATATAAATTTCTTAACACACTGAGAATTATGTTAAGAAAAAATGTAACATACCTATAGCATCCCATTAAAATATATTAAAATCATGTCATTGAAACATTCCATGAGGCACACCAAATGCCCAATAAAAATCAGAAGGCACTTTCAGCATTTATCCAGGTGGCAATGAAGACCTACATAAAGTCCCAGTATCAAAGTTTAAGGCCCAATAAATATTTAAGGAATGAATAATTTAAAAAAATAAAGTAATGCTTATAAGTGACCTGTTTTTGCCCAAAGGACTTGCAAGTCACAGAGTATCTTGCTAACACTACAGCTCACTTTGTCCTGTAAACTGGCTTAGAAACATATCATGATCTAGGGTCCCAAGCCAAATTCTGCATAGCAGATGGGTCACTGGCCTCTCCTTCTGCAATTTGTTTTAGTAGGATTCAAACGTTTGGGCTTCTCTCAGACTTAACAAAGAATATGGTGGCATTTACATTTTAAAGCCTTAATTCCTCTGAAATGGATTTTTCCTCCCAAAGGAGACAGCTCTCAGAATGAATGTACCCTTTAGGGTCTTAGCATATATCAGTATGTGAATCACAGGTACACCACTACTGTAAATGTTAAACAAATGCCGCCAATGGCAAACAAAGCATCACAGTTTCAGTGCATGCTCATCCAACATGCTGAGGAACAACAGATGTTAATATGTAGTTCGTTTAAGAAATACCAATCTCATGATAAAGTTACAACTAACTAATGGGGAAAACAAACCAAATTCAGAATAATGGCAATAAGAAATTCATAAGCAGAAAATAGCACTGAATTTTGACCGTGTGAAATATGATTGCAGGATAAATGGGACTCATCAATAACTTATCAAACTTACAAATCAGTAATTTGCCCTCAAACACAATGGGATAATCTAATTTAAAACTTGCTATAGTAAGGCTTTTTTACTTTGTTCTGATTGCTTACAGTCTAAGGATTCCAGTAAGTCTGTCAAGCAATTATGGACTCAACAGAAAACAGTCTCCTGATCACTGGGAATTTTTAAGCCAAGGCTGGATGACAATTCATTTGGGAAATAGAAGAAGGGATTCCTAAGGCTAGTGGCTTAAAATAACACCAATTTATTTTCCTATAAGTTCAAGAGGTCGGAAGTCTAAAATCAAGGTGGTAGCAAGGCTGTGTTCTTTCTGCAAGCTTAAAGGGAGAATCTGTTTCCTTGCCAATTTCAGCTTCTAGGGGCCACCCACATTCCTTGGCTTATGGTCCTTTTTTGCATCACTCCAGCTTCTTATTTCTGCCATCACATCTCTTTCTATTGTGATTACATGGGGCCCACCCTAATAATCCAGGGTAATCTCTCCCATCTCAAGATCCTTAACTTAATCACATCTGCAAAGTCCCTTTTTCCATGTAAGATAACATACTCACAGGTTCCAGACATATTTGGGGGGCATATCTGGGGGGCTATCATTTAGCCTACCACAGATACTGTAGCTCAGAGACAGTCACTGGGATCTGAAAAATCAAGAAGGTATTTGTGGAAGTGGTACATATTGATGGGTATGAAGATAAGGAGGAGATCACTTCCAGGTTGGGAAATGACGTGAATGCAGGTAGTGGGGGTAGAAATCAGCATAATTTACATGGAGACCATTAAAGAGACTGATGTAAATGCAATAAGTGTGAGAGATGCAATCAAATGGGAGGAGGGAAAGGACAGATCACAAAGAGCCTTAAAGCCAGGGAAAGGGATCCAAACTTGGTAGAATAGTAATTGTGAGTTACTGAAAGTTCCTAAGTAGGCCCCCCAAGTAGCATTATAAAAACAGCATTTTCAGGATGATTAGTCTAGCTAAGTAGGGGTGGGACAGCAGACGCCAAGAGGAACAAAGCCGGAATGGCTGTCTCCTTTGAAGCAACAATTATGTCTAAGCTGCCTTCAGAACACTTGAAAACAATTTGGCAGCAATTTCAAAGGAGAGAGAAAAGACAAGGGAAGAATCATTTTAGCCTCTGTCCACCTACAGGAACACAAGCCACATACAACAACCAAGGGCCTCTTACAATGCTTTGTAAAGGAAGACAATTTCTATGAGTTCAGGGCAGTTTTTTAAAAAGAGGAAAAAAATATACCAGGCTTACCTCATTGCCACATTACTTCCATCAATGACAACTGGCCTCAAATTGTCACTATTGTCTATTTCATCTTCAATAGACAATTCAGGGCTTGCAATCTCTTTGGAGCTGGGCCCACGAGGCACTAATAGACTTAAGTTGACCTGCCCTTCAGAATCACCTTTGTTACCAAGTCTGACAAGCTCTGCCAACACATCATTAATAAGTGATTCTGGGCCCAGCTTGTTTAGCACTGATTGAATCTGTTCCTCTGTATAGCCCAGCTTTAGAGCAAACTCCATCTTGGCTTGGTATTCCTTCTCCAAGTCGAGCTTACCATCCTGTAAAATGCTGCTCTGGGAGAAGCTTGGGCGATCCAGGCAGGGTGATCGACAGAGCTGACGATGTGGTTTGGTGGGCATCTCCTTTTTCTTCAACTGACTATCCCCAGCTTGGCACCTTTTGTTGTTGTTGTCACCGCTCTTAAGGATTATCTGTTCAGGGTCACTCTCAGAGCTCACCCACTCTTCAGAATCAGCATTGCCCTGCTCTGTGCTGTCCTGCTTCTGCTGCTGCTTCTCTTCCTTGGAGGCACTCTTCTCCATTTTTGGTGTCTCCACTGCAGCTGTGGCCGTCATCCCGTTCAGTGGGCAGTCTGAGGTCTAATCAGCTCTTTTTCTTTTTAGCTTGCTTGGAATCCACATACGGTGGCATTCCTCTGTGATAAAATGTCGTGGTAGCAATGGTGCAAGAGTTTGCCTGTTTGGTTTGGTGTGTTCAGATGTTAGCAGTCCCTACAAATAAACACACATACCACAGTCATGTTTATTAAACTTCTAGAAAAGAATTTTAGAGTACAGAGGTTTCTTCCTAAGAAACTACAGATTCTCTGGCATTTGATTTTTCTGCTTACAATGATTTAGGCTCACATTAAAAATATAGAGTCCCTCATTCTCTGATAATTTTAGACATAAAAATTTCAGTGGTGGCAATAATGCTATAATTCCCCCTCCCACACAAAAAAATAAATAAATAGCTAAAGTTTTCTGCTTATCACAACAACCCTGAGAAAGAGAAACATTGTATTTCAATAATATATATATTCAAAAAATATATATAATATATAAATATTATATTATATATAAATATAAATATACATTTATATTTATTTATATAAATATAAATATATATATATAAAAATATACATATATATATATATATATATATACACACACACATATATATATAAAAAATCTCCTTGGAAGGACTCTCGTCTTCCTTTCTGCCAGGGAAGTGTTTCCAGATCCCACATCATATCTTTCTTGATAAGGCTGAAATCTACTCCTGAAGAACACATCCTCTCTAGCATTACTCTTTGCACAATATCAGGAACCCCATCTACTAGGGAGACAACCATTAAATTTGCTTTCAGATCACTGACGTATGCTGTATAGGTAACAGATAGAGAGGTGTGTTCCAGATAAGGAAAGGGGTGTGTGTATACTCTTGAATGTATCTTCAGCCTCTTTTATTTATTGTAATTGGTAAACAAAAGGAGAAAATCAACTCAACTTGCATGAGAAACCAGAACATATTTAAAAGAATATTAATGACAGAAGAGAATTAGGGACAATTTTATTTCTAAACCCCTCCTCTCACCTACCTTGTCTGTCCGGGCAGGTTTCAGCTCTCATCAGGCCACAGTGTTTTCTTCTCTTTGAGCCTCAGTTTCCTCATGTGTAAAATGAGGATATTGGTAGAATACCTCACAGGGTAATTGTAAGGATTACATAAGATGTGTAAGGCAAGTGCTTAGAAAAGTGAAAAGAACACAGTATGTTCTCAATATATATAAAGGATATATATAAAGGGGACCATAGACACCAACAGGGTTTTTTTTTTTTTTTTTTTTTTTTTTTTTTTTAGTGAGAAAGAGGACTGCCAGTGAGGCAAGGCTGTAGACCTGTGAGCACTGACGAGCTCTTTCAGGCAGCAGCTGTGCTCACCTATCTAAAACCAGGCTGCCTCTATGACCAGTGTGCCAGGGATTTCCAGTTACACCTCAATTCTATTTCTATAAGTGAGAAGAAAAGCCACTAATAGTTTGAAGACTGTTATGGACAACTGCATGCTTACTTTAGGAGTCACATTTGGAAACATAGTCACACAGAAGTGACATCTCAGAACTGACATTCAGGCAGCATACACTGACTTTTCTAATGATTACACTATTACTGTGACTTTAAAATTTTCCCTTAATGAATTAACCAACACACAGACAGCCATTTCACTTTCACTTCTGCATTAATCTTTGTTATTTGAATTTTAAAGCCTATTTCCTTTATAAGTTCCACATTTACTATCTGACTTACATTTTATTCTCTTCAAAATAATTTCCAGTATACACAGGACATTGAAATGTTTCCCCCTACATCTATTCAAAGCTCCAAAGTCACTTAAAACCAACTGTTTATAAGCATAAATGTATATTTTCTTGGCAAATAAACAGTACTTGCAAAAGACAAGTTTGACTGCTCTTAGCTAGTGAGCCATAGAATGTTTTTCTCATTCTCTACTATCTGACATTTAGTTCTGCCCAAATTGACATTAGTGTGAACACTTTCACCATATTCATGTAGACATACAATAGCAAATTTAAAATCAGAGACAATCTCATAAATATAGGAAACCCTCATTGAGATTAATAGTTATTATTGCAAAAGTTTCCTACTCAATAACCTCAAATATGAAAGAAATAAATAACTTAGTAAAAATAAACTTGGATTTATCTTTCAAAGCCTTAAGCAAGAAGTTTTTAGGAAAAATGTTGGTTGTCTGTCCTAAAACCTGTGTAAGTGGGTAAATGTCATGTGTTTGTGTGTGTGTGTGCGCATTTGTTTTGTTTTGTTTCAGAATGTACCTTCTTGAGACAAGGTACAAGGAATGTTTTTTCATTCAAAAGAACAGTCACTGAGTGACAGACACTATGCTAAGCCCCAGGGTTAGGAAGAGAAACCAGAACTGAGCCTGTCCTCAAAGAACTTGCAAACTAGTAAAATATTGGCTAGAAGTGGCCCTAGGAAGTACTGAAATACAGTTATATAGAGGGTGAGAGCATCAATTACAGTTCAAGCTGGGATACTTTTGAGAATTAAGGGAGTGTTTACTAACAATTATGCAGACACAATCGGCATAAACTGAGGATGTTCCAGGAAAACCTGGACGTATGGTTGGTCACCCAAGTTACTTGCAAATTTCCATTGATATACAGAAGATGGAATGTTCAACTCTGCCAGTAGGGTGGGATATGGGAGTTGTAGTTGAAGAGATTAGGAAATAATTCAAGAAGGATATAATATATGAAGTCATTTGTTGCCTGATTAATTTATTAATTAATTCATTTAAAATATTTTCTTAGTGCCAGTTATGTACCAGGCAACATGTTAGAGGCTGGGGATATGAAAATAGACAAGGATCCTGATCTCAAGGAGCTTATAATAATGGTGGTGGGGAATGGAAACAGAAAATAATCAAATAATTATATAATTCATAATTATAAACTGTGGCTAAGTGATTAAGTGTTAAAAGGTATAGGGAACTATGATTTGAGCTTTAAAGGAAGGAGTAAACATTTGCTGGTCAGGGAAGGGTTTTTAAAATTATGAATATATGGAGATTAATATGATCTAGTGCCTTAGTCAACACCTCATGCCTAATATTACTGGTAAGGAGTGATAAATGAAATCACTAAAGATAGCACAAGGAAAATTATCACTTTTGCCCAAAAAGGAAGGTGACTGGGGAGAAAAGTTTCAAAGATGATGTTCTAGCTACTACTTATGACAGGTATGGACAAGAGTTGTTATCTTTCATTGTTACTGATTGAAAAAAAAAACACAAATGAATGCATTAAAGACTGGCATACTTTGGAAAAATCACATTAGTCAGATGAAATTATAGGACTGTATGCAATTTGTTTTAAGAAGCTAAGAGCTTTGTCACCAGATAGCTGCGTGTTACAGGTACAGAGCTTGCCTATAACTTGCTTAAGAATAAGATTAAGCAAATGATTGCAAACTTGCATCTGAATCTAAAAAAGCAGAGAAAGATATGCAGGCAAAATGTGCTAAAAGTGACCTCAAAGAATTTCCATCAACAAAAAAAGATCAAATCTTCTATTTTCTTCCTTCCTCCCTAATCCTTTTATTATGAAATATAATTCATTCAGTTTGCATTTGCACAGAACAATTTTCCAAGATCAATCTTCAGGTTCTACTACAAACCCTATTTCATCTTTTCCAAAATCTGCCAAATGACACCCTATATCGAGATAGAAATATCTGGCCATGTCTACTGAGCCAAAACCACTGGAAATGTTAAAAAAAGCCCAATAACCATGTAGGCCAGAGCTACCCAGCAGTAGCTAAGTCAAGAACAAAATGGTAAATTATCAATTATTTGTAGGTGGCTAAGCCACTTTATTGTGTTTTGGGAATGCATGTTTTAGTGGAGATTTAGGGACACCTACTTACACAGCTGCCTTTCCCTCCCCCTTCTAGCAATTTTTTTTTTCATAAAAGGCATCCTTAAAGTAAATACACATATCAAAAATTATCTGCTATATGGGATTTTTGGTGGGGCCCAGATAATTGAGAAGTGACTATAGTTCAGTCATCATAAGAATACTAAACTTTTTTTCTTGGTTTCTCTTCCCTAAATTGGACCGCTGTTTTTAGAATTAGCTTTAAAGAGAATAAATTCAAATCTGTATTGTATCAAACCATCACATTTTACTTTAAAATGACAAAAAGAACAAGAGTTATTAAGAAACTTCAATAACAGTGATAAAATATGAACAATCATTTACATTTGCACTGCGTCTTAGAGTTGCCTAAGTGCTTTCACATACATGCTCTCAATAGAGCCATGTCATTACCTACACAATCCAGATTTGAGATGTTATGACTTTTATAGCCCACCTCCAATTCCCTGTGTCAAGCACATCAGCTAAAGAAGTTACACAAATTTCAGGGAGAAATATAAAGTGAAGGCTTTCTCAGGTGCTTGGGAGACAAAGGCATTTGAAAACTTTACTGATTCTCCAAATGAAAAAGGTTTGCATGAAGGCACTCTGAGAAAATCCAAAATTCAAATATTCCCATTTTCATTTATAATAAATCAATCACACACAGCAATTATATCATAAAGGAGATAAAGATTGCTTCCTCAACCTCCAACCTCCAACTACACCCACCTGTTTGTGTGCTGTCAAATGGTTTATAGGTAGTAACACTTAGCAAAGAAATAAGTCTAAGAAATAGCATATTTTCTGTGGCTTATAAAAATGGGATTTCCCTCTAGCAATAAGAGCACGCTTGTCACATATTCTTGGGGATCTAGAAAGACATCTGCTTGTGCAGGGCTGTGCATGTGTCCTGGGAAGACCTGAAAAGTCCCTAATCTGTCACCTCTGGCTGACCTTAAGGCTGCATGCAATCAGAAAGTGAAGGCTAAGTCAAAGTTGTCAAATGCTTTCTAGAGTATTGAAAGTGTGCCCCAACATGCACGCAGTGACTCTTGGCAAAGGGAGGGGAACTTATTGGTTCAAGGCATTTAAGAAAATTTCTGTTGAACAAATAGCTGGTAACTAAGCTATTCCAAGCAGAAACTTCAGCGGCCACACACAACAAAGAATACAGACTTTACAGAATTATTTCAAAAGTCATGAAACAACAACTACAACAACAAATCCTGGGTAGAGGAAGGAATCTTCTTTCCAGAGTTGCCAATTATATCATTTTAAATGTTCATTTTTCAACAAAAATTATGAGACATGCAGAGAAATAAGAAAGTATGGCCCATGCACAGGAAAAAAAAAAAAAAAAACAGGCAATAGAAACTGTCCCTGAACAAGCTCAGATGTCAGGCTTACTTGAAAAAGATTTAAAATCAGATATTTTAAATATGCACAAAAAATTGCAAGAAAACATGCCAAAAGAACAAAAAGGAAAGTAAGATGTCTTATCAAATAGAGAATATTAATGGAAATTCTAAAGCTGAAAAAGACAATAACTGAAAGAAAAAACCTACTGGAGGGCTCAACAGCAGATTTCAGTTGGCAGAAGAAAGAAGCAGCAAACTTGATGATGATAGATCAACTGAGATTATCCGTCTGAAGGGCAGAAAGAGAAAAGAATGAAGAAAAATGACTAGAGTCTAAGAGACCTGTGGTACACCATCAAGTGTAGCAACACACACATAGCAGAAGATTCAGAAGAAGAGGAGAAAGAGAAAGTAACAGAAAAAAAAATCTTTGAAGAAATAATGGCTTAAAACTTTTAAAATTTGATGAAAAACATTAATCTTCACATTCAAGAAGATCAATGAACTCAAAGTTGGAAAAACTAAAAAAAGTCCCACATGTAGACACATCATACCCAAACTGCCAAAAGCCAAAACCAAACAAAAACAAAAACCAGTCTTGGATACAGCAAGAAAGATGTGGTTCATTACATCCAAGGGATGCCTCATGTTCACTGCAGCAGCAGGGCTAGTGTCCAAGGTCACTGTAGTTAACAGTACTGTATATTGTATACTTGAAGTTTGCTAAGAGGGTAGATCTTAAGTGTACTCACCACACACAAAAAATGGTAACTATGTGAGATGATGGATATGTTAATTAGCTTTCTGTGGTGAATATTTCACAACATATATGTATATCAAACTATGAAGTACACTTTAAATATATACAATTTTAAATTTTCAACTATAGCTCAATAAAGTTGGAAAAAAATTTGAAAAGATGTTAAATATAATCTCCAGAACAATGTCTAAGAAAAAAAACTCAAAAAATATAATAAAAGAGAGAACAAGGAATTAAAATGGTACATTAGAAAATCACTCTTCAAACCAAAAGAAGGCAGTATTGGAGGAATAAAGGAATAAAAATATGTATAATACATATAGAAAATAAAGAGCAAAATAGCAGAAGTCCTTCCTAATCAGTAATGACATTGAATGGATTAAACTATCCAACTAAAAGACACAAATTGGAAGAATGGATAAAAAAAATGATCCAACTAAATGCTGTCTACAAGAGACACACTATAGATTAAAAGGCTCAAATAGGTTGGAAGTAAAAGCATGGAAAAAGATATACCATACAAAGAGTAGCCAAGAAAGAGCTGGAATGGCTATACTGATATCAGAAAAAATAGACTTTAAGGAAAAAATATTACTAGAGACAAAAATGAGCAATTTATAATGGTAAATGGGTCAATCAATCAAGAAGACAAAACAATTATAAATATATACACATCTAGTAACAGAGCCCCAAAATACATGAAGCAAACCCAGATGCAATGGAAGAGAGAAACCAACAATTCAACAACAATATTTGGGGTCTTCAATACCCCCTTTCAATAATGGAAAAACCAATTAAGCAGAAGATTAATAATAAAATATAAACCAACTAACCACAACAGAAATCTACAGAACATTACTCTTGACAGCTACAAAATGCATATTCTCAATGCATATGGAACATTCTCCAGAATAGATCATATATTGGGCCATAAATAAGGCTCAATAAATTTATAAAGATTGAAACCATACAAATTATGTTCTCTGTACAATGGAATAAAATAGGAAATTAATAATTAAAAGAAATCTGTGAAATTAAAAAATATGTGGAAATGAAGCAAATGCTCCTAAATAACCAATGACTCAAATCAGAAACCACAAGGGAAGAAGGCAGCGTGTGGTGGCTCATGCTTGTAATCTCAGCACTTTGGGAAGCTGAAGTGGGAGGATCGCTTGAGACCAGGAGTTCATAGTGAGACCATGTCTCCACAAAAAAAAATTTAAACAAATAGCAGGCTGTGGTGGCTTATGCCTGTAGTCCCAGTGATTTGGGAGGCTTAGGCGGGATGATCCCTTGAGCCCAGGAGTTCAAAGCTGCAGTGAGCTATGATTGAACCACTGTACTTCAGCCTGGGCAAGAAAGTGAGTCCCTGTCTCAAAAAACAAACAAACAAACAAAAAAACCAGAAACCACAGGGGAGATTAGCAAATACTTACTTTGAGATTAATCAAAACAAAACCAATCACACTAAAACTTATGGAATGCAGTAAAACTGTGCTTAAAGGAAATTTTTACCTATAAATGACAACATAAAAAAAGAAGAAAGATCTCAAATCAATATCCTAACCACCCACCATAAGAAACTAGAAAAAGAAGAACCAACTAACTCAAATTAAGTAGAAGGAAGGAAATAATAAATATTAGAACAGAAATAAATAAATAGAATACAATAGAGAAAATCAGTGAAAAAAAGTAAGTTCTTTGAAAAGATCAACAAAATTGACAAACTTTGGCTAGACTGACTATGATTAAAAGAGCAAAGATTCAAATTACTAAAATCAGGAATGAAAGAGAATCTATTACTGCTGAACTTCCAAAAATAAAAATTATTAAAAGGGAATACTATGAACAATTTTATGCCAACAAATTAGGTAATTTAGGTAAAATGTTCAAATTCCTAGAAAGGCACAACTACCAAAACTGACTCAGGAAGAAACACAAAACCTCAATAGATCTATAATAAGTAAAGGCATTGAATTAGCAATCAAAAAACTTCTTGCAAAGAAAAGTCCAATTCAGGTAGTTTCATTGGTGAATGCCACCAAATGTCTTCAGAGGAATTAACACTAATCATTCGTAAGGTCTTCCAAAAAGAATAGGAAGAAATACTTCCCAACTATGAGACCAGTATTATCCTGAAGCCAAAATGAGACAAAGATATCATAAGGAAAGGAAACTATAGACCAATATACTTTATGAATACAGACACAAAAGTCCTTAACAAAATACGAGCAAATGAAATGTAAGAACATACAAAAATCATACAGCATGATTAAATGGGACTCGTCTCAGGAATATATGGTTGGTTCAACACACAAAAATCAATCAATGTAATATACAAAAAGTAATAAAAATCATTGTATGCAACCAATATAATGTAATAAAGGACAAAACCCACAGGATAATCTCAATTGATATAGATAAAGCATTTGTTAAAACCCAACATCCTTTAATAATAACAACATGCAACAAACTAGGAATAGAAGGGAGCTTCCTCAACCTGATAAGGGCATCTAAGAAAAACCCACAGCTAACATCATACTCATTGGTGATAGACTGAAAACTCTCCCCCTAATCTGAGGAATAAAACATGTACAAATACTCTTTCCACTTCTATTCAAATTGTTCTTAAAGTTCTATTCAGGAAAGTTAGGTAAGAAAAACAAATAAAAGACATCCAAGCCAGGAAGGAAGAAGTAAAACTATTTCCATTTGCAAATGACATGATATTTTATGTAGAAAATTCTAAGGAATCCACAAATGAATTATTAGAATTAATAAACAATTTCAGCAATGTTACAGTATAAAACTAATTCTATTTCTGTACATTAGCAATGTACAGAATCAGTATAAAAAACAATTCTATTTCTGTACTTTAGCAATGAATAATCTCAATATGTAATTAAGAAAACAATTTCAATTATGATAGCTTCAAAAAGAACAAAATACTTAGTAATACATTTAACAAATAAATGCAAGACTTGTACACTAAAAAATATATAAAACTTCACTGAAAAATTTGTAGCCCTAAATAAATGAAAATTCATCTCATGTTCACAGATTGGAAAATTAATGTTGTTAAGATGAATATGCTACCCCAAATAATCTACACATTCAATGCAATTCATACCAAGGCTCCCAATGTCTCTTTTGCAAAAATTGGCCAGCTGATCCTAAAATTTATATAGAAATGTAAGCCTGAATAACCAAAATAATCTGGTAAAAAAAGAATAAAGTTGAAGGACTCTTGCTTCCTAATTTCAAAGCTTACTAAGAAGCTACAGTCTTGATTATACTTACAGCTATGAGACTCTGGTAAAATTACTTAACCTCTCTGAGCATTGATTTTAATATCCAAAAAGTGAGGATAACACTATCTATTTGGTAATGGTAAAAATTAAATAAGACAATACATACAGATGAGTTTAAAAGCCTAATAAACATTTATCAAGTACTTTCTATAGGCCAAGAATTATTTGTGATACACAAATATATAAATAGTCCCTAACCTCAAAAAGTTTACAAAATTAATGTCATTATAAGTAGTGTGGTGTAGTGGAAAGTGCACTGACACTATAGTCAGAGATGTATGTTCAAGTTTTAGCTGTGCTACTTCATAGCTATAAGATCTTATATAACTCCCCTAAATTCACTGCATTTTAGTATCCCGATATGTGAAGTGGAGATAAGAGTAATTGCCCTACATAAGTGAGTTTTGGGAGGATAAAATGATATATTATAAACTATAATAATAAAACCATCTTTATTACAAAGTTAGGTACCACGTGGAGTGTTCTGAGCTCATCTACACACATCAAACCATGTCTTTGCATACATAAAAGCAGTAGGTACAGATGTTGGCAAGGACACTGTATATTCAGCTTTTTAAAAAATAGCTTTAATGAGATATAATTCACATACTGTACAATTCATCCATTCAAAGCATACAATTCAGTGCTTTTTGGTGTATTCACAGATACGTACAACCATCACTACAGTCAAGTTTAGAACATTTTCATCATCTCAAAAGGAAACCCTGCATGTTCATGGATTGGAAGACTGAATACTGTTAAGATAGCAACACTACCCAAAGTGTCCTACAGATTTAATGCAATCCCTATCAAAATCCCAATGGCATTTTTTTTCCAGAAATAAAAAAAATATGCCATAAAATTCACATGGAATCTCAAGGGACACAGAATAGCCAAACAATCTTGAAAAAGAAGAAAGTTGAATGTCTCACACTTCCTGATTTTAAAACATATTACAAAACAACAGTAATCAAAATAATGTGGTACTGGCATAAAGACAGACCTACAGATCAATGAAATAGAATGGAGAGCTCATAAATAAACCTTTGTGCAGATGGTCAAATGATTTTCAACAAGCGTGCTGAGATTATTCAATGGGGAAAGGACATACTTTTCAACAAATGGTATTGAGAAAACTAAATATTCACATACAAAAGAATGAGGTTGGACCCTTACTGTACACTATAGCCAAAAATTAACTCAAAGTGAATGAAAGACCTAAACATAAGACCTAAAATTATAAAACTTTTTGAAGAAAACAGGGGAAAAACTTAATGACATTGGATTTGGTAAATGATTTCTTGGATATAACATCAAAAGCATAGGCAATAAAAGTAAAAATAGATAAACTGGGCCACATCAAAACTAAAAACTTCTGTGTATCAAAGGATACAATCAACACAGTGAAATGGCAACCTGTAGAATGCGAGAATATATTTTGAAATCATATATCTGAAAGTTGATTAATATCCAGAATATATAAAGAATTTCTAAAACTTAAGAATAAAAACCCAAACAATCTGATTTAAAAATGGGCCAAAGACTTGAATAGACATTTCTCCAAAGATGATATACAAATGGCCAATAAGCACATGTGAAAAGATATTCAATATCACTAATCATTAGGGAAATGAAAATCAAAACCACAATGAAATATCACTTCACACTCATTAGGATGTCTATTATAAAAGAAAAAACACCTCAAACAAAAAACAAAACAAAAAATAACAAGTCTTGGTGAGGATGTGGAGAAATCGAAACCCTTGTACACTGCTGCTGAGAAAGTAAAATCGTGCAGCCACTATGGAAAACAGTATGGAGCTTTCTCAAAAAATGAAAAATATTTAATAGAATTACCATATGATCCAGAAATCCCACTTCTGGATATATACTAAAAATAGTTGAAAACAGGGCCTCAAAGATATATTTGTACACCCAAGTTTATAGCAGCATTATTCACAATAGGCAAAAGATGGAAGCAATCCAAATGTCCATTGATGGATGAATGGACAAAAAAAATTGTTGCATATGCATGAATAAAATATTCCGTTCTCAAAGGAAAAAAATTCTGACACTTCCTATAACAGGGATGAAGTAGAGGACATTATGCTAAGTGAAATAAGCCAGTCACAAAAAGACAAACACTGAATGATTCTGCTCATATAAGGTACTTAAAGTAGTCAAATTTATAAAAACAGAAAATAGAATGGTGGTGGCCAAGGGCTGGGGGGAAGGAGGAATGGGGAATTGTTTAATAGGTACAGAATTTCAGTTTTGCAAGATGAAGAGTTCTGGAGATTGGCTGTACAACAATGTGAATGTACTTAATACTATTGAACTGTACACTTAAATATGGTTACAATGATGGCAAAATAGGTAGCCTCAGACTCAGTCTCCCATAAAAACACTAACTAAATGAGAATATACAGTCCAAAAAGCCTTTATGAGAACATAAGAAACCAGTTAGGAAGTCACAACATCCCAGGCAAGATCAAAGCCAAGAACATCAGCATTGAAATGAGTATGAAAATGCTTTAAATTTCATCCACATCAGTCCCTCCCTCAAGTTGGCACATCCCCCAATTGGGAGGAAAAGCCCAACACAGAGTTTCTCCTTTGAGAGAGAAAGAGAATAGTAGAACATATGTCCAACTTTCTGGCTTTCTGAAAGGCTATGTGAGGGCTGTTTCTGTTTCACCTGACTCTGAGAGCTTATAGGGAATGGAAATACTTTGGATGCTTAGAGGCCATTGAGAGCAAAAGAGGGCTCAGCAGCTTGTGGCAGCCCCAAAGAACTTGTAACACCACAGGCAGAAGCTGACAAAGCTTGCTACAACTGGAAAAAAGCAACTTACTCATGGATTCACTAGTGGGAAGAAAACAGAAGAGCTGAATGGGTGGTCAATGTTTTGGCTTTTCCAGGGGCTGCTCAAAAGACTGGTTTCTCTCTTGCCTGACTCAGACTGGTGGCAAGGAACCAGCATACTATCAATGCCTGGGAGCCACAGAAAACAAAAGAATGCTCACTGGCTTGTGTAAGTTTCAGAGAACCTACAGTACTTCAGTGAGGCACCAGAGGGAGCAAGAGACTATAAGCTCTTGACAAAGAAACTGGCAAGACTCCCTAATTAGGAAATTACATTCACAAACCCAGAGAAGATGCATCTTCATAAAAGGTGTGAGAAGTCCCCGGAATGTCTAGCCAGGCTGAACTGATAAAGTTCTTTCCATGAATGAAGACAGTCCATAATGACTGGAAGAGGTTGCTGGGTTTTTTTTTCCCCCCCACACATAACAATGACAGGAAAAAAAAAAAAAAAGAGGCACATGAAGAAACAGGGAAACATGGCCCAATCAAAACAACAATATAAATCTCCAAACACTGACCCTAAAGAAGCAGAGACCTATTTATTATCTGAGAAAGAATTCAACAAAGTTACCATAAAGAAGCTCTATGCACTACTAGAGAACACAGATAGAAAATTAAATGCTAAGCCACAAATTGAGAATATCAACACAGAGATAGAAACTATAAAAAAGAACCAAACAGAAATTCTAGAGCAGAATAAGTAAATTATTAAATAGAAAAATCCACAAAGCGGATTAACAACAGATTTGACCAAACTGAAGAAAGAATCAGCAAACTTTCAAAATATTAAGGGGGTACAAATGTTTTTGTTCTATGGATACACTGCATAAAGCTAAAGTTAGGTCTTTTAGTGTGCCCATCACCAGAAAAGTGTTTATTGTACCTGATAGGTAAGTTTTCATCCCTCAGCCCCCTCTCCCTCCCCTCTTCTGGATTTCCAATGTTCTTTATATCTCTTTGTTCCTGTGCATACCCATCATTTAGCTCTCACTTATTAGTGAGAACATGTGGCGTTTTTTTTTTTTTCATTCTGGAGATATTTCACTTAGGATAATGGTCTCCAGTTCATCCAAGTTGCTGCAAAAGACATTATTTTATTCCTTTTTATGGCTGAGTAGTACTCCATGGTTTGTGTGTGTGTGTGTGTGTGTAGATATTTTCATTTCAATTCATTCTACTCATGAATTGATAGGCACTTGGGTTGATCCCATATCTTTGCAATCGTGAATTGTGCTGCAATAAACATTCAACCGCAGTCTTTCTCCACTTGTGGAGACTGACCTGTTCCTCTATGGAATGTACTCTTGCTTTGTATAGCTCCCTTCCCAATAAAAGCTCTTTGCATGGAAAAAAATTCAAGCACAGGTGTCTTTTTGATAAAATGACTTTGTTTCCTTTGGGTAGATACCCAGTAGTGGGACTGCTGTATCCAATGGTAGGTCTACTTTTAGTTCTTTGAGGAATCTCCATACTGTTTTCCATAGACGTTGTACTAATTTGCAGACACACCAACAGTGTATAAGCATTCCTTTTGCTCTGCATCCACACCAGTATCTATTGTTTTTTGACTTTTTAATAATGGTGATTCTGACAGGGGTAAGGTGGTATCTCATTGTGGTCTTAATTTGCATTTTCCTGATGATTAGTGATGTTGAATAATTTTTTCATAGGTTTGTTGGCTATTTGTCTATCTTCTTTTGAAAAAATTCTGTTCATGTCTTTTGCCCACTTTTTGATGGAGTTGTTTTGATTTTTCCTTGCTGATTTGTTTGAGTTCTTTGTAGATTCTGGATATTAGTCCTTTGTCAGATGTATAGTCTGTGAATATTTTTTCCCATTGTGTAGGTTGTCTGTTTACTCTGTTGATTATTTCCTTTGCTGTGCAGAAGGTTTTTAATTTCATTAAGTCCCATTTATTTATTTTTGTTGTTGCCTTTGGGGACTTAGTCATAAATTCTTTGCTTGAGCCAATGTCTAGAAGAGTTTTTCCTGTTTTATTCTAGAATTTTTATTGTTTCATGCCTTACATTTAAGTCTTTAATCCATCTTGAATTAATTTTTGTATATGGCTGGGGGGGTCCTGTTTCATTCTTTTGCATGTGGCTATCCAAGTTTCCCAGCACCACTTCACCACTTATTGAATAGGGTGTACTTTCCCCAGTGTATGTTTTTGTCTGCTTTGTTGAAGATCAGTTGATTGTAGGTAGATGGTTTTATTTCTGGGTTCTCTATTCTGTTCCATTGGTCTATGTCTCTACTTTCATATCAGTATCATGCTATTTTGGTTACTATAGCCTTATAGTATTGTTTGAAGTCAGGTAATGTGATGCCTCCAGATTTGTTCCTCTTGCTTTGGATATTTGGGCTCTTTTTTGGTTCCAAATGAAGCTTAGGATTATTTTTTTCTAGATCTGTGAAATTAGATGTTGATATTTTGATGCAAATTGTGTTGAATCAGTAAATCACTTTGGGCAGTATGGACATTTTAATGATGTTGATTCTACCAATCTATGAGCATGGGATGTTTTTCCATTTGTTGGTGTCATCTCCTTACAGAGTTCTTTCACCTCCTTTGTTAAGTATATTCCTAAGTATTTTATTTTCCTTGCAGCTATTGTATTATAAATGGTATTGAGTCCTTGATTTGACTCTCAGCTTGACTGTTAATAGTACATTGAAATGTTACTGATTTGTTTAAATTCATTTTGTAACCTGAGACTTTGGTGAATTTATATATCTATTCTAGGAGTCTTTAGGGTTTTCTAGATACAAGATCATATCATTGGCAAACGGAGATAGTTTGACGCCCTCTTTCCTAATTTGGATGCCTTTTATTTCTTTCTCTTGCCTGACTGCTCTGGCTAGAACTTCCAGTATCATGTTGAATAGAAGTGGTGACAATGGGTATTCTTGTCTTGGTCCAGTTCTTAGGGGTAATGCTTTCAACTTTTCCCCATTCAGTATGAGATTGGCTGTGGGTTTGTCAGATATGGCTTTTATAATTTTGAGGTATGTTCCTTCTATGGCTAGTTTGTTGAGGGTTTTTTCGAGGAAGAGTGCTGGATTTTATCAAATGCTTTTTCTGCATCTATTGAGATGATCATATAGTCTTTGTTTTTTCTTCTGTTTATGTGGTGAATCACAATTAATGATTTGCATATGTTGGACCATCCTTGCATCTCTGTGATTAAACCCACTTGATTATGGTGAATGAGCTTTTTGATGTGCTGTTTAATATGGCTTGCTAGTATTTTGTGGAGGATTTTTGCATCTATGTTCATAAGGGATATTTGTCTGTAGTTTCATTTTATTGTTGTGTCCTTTCCTGGCTTCACAGAATGAGTGAGGGAGAATTCCAACCTTCTCAATGTTATGGAATAATTTCTGTAGGATAAGTACAACTTCTTCTTTATAGGTCTGGTAGAATTTGGCTGTGAATCCATCTCATCCAAGGTTTTATTTGTTGGGAGAATTTTTTTTATTACTGCTTCAATTGTGATGCTCATTACTGGTCTGTTCAGGATTACTATTTCTTCCTGATTCAGGCTTGGGAGGTTGTGTGTTTCCAGGAATTTATCCATTTCCTCTAGATTTTCTAGTTTGTGTGCATAGAGATTTTCATAGTATTCATGGATGATATATTTTTATTTCTGTGGGATCAGTTGTAATATCTCCATTTTTATTTCTGATTGAGCTTATTAGAATAGTCTCTCTTCTATTTCTGGTTAATCTGCCTAGTGGTCTATCAATTTTGTTTATCTTTTCAAAGAATCAACTTTTTTCATTGATCCTTTGTATTTTTTTGTTTCTATTTCATTTAGTTCTGCTCTAAGATTTGTCATTTCTTTTTTTCTGCTGGCTTTGGGTTTGGTTTGCTCTTCTTATTCTAGTTCTTTGAGATGTGACATTAGGTTGTTAATTTGTGATCTTTCTGTCTCTTTTATGTAAGCATTTAAGGCTATGAAATTTCCCCTTGGCACTGCTTTTTCTGTATCCCATAGATTTTTGAAAGCTAGTGTCCCCTTTGTCATTCAGTTTGAAGAATCTTTTGATTTTTATCTTAATTTCATCATTGACCCAAGGATTGTTCAGCAGCAGGTTGTTTAATTTCCATGACTTTGTTTTAATTTCAGAGTTTCTCTTGGAATTAATTTCTGCTTTTCTTCCCCTATGCTCTGAGAAGGTACATGGAATGATTTTGATTTTTCTGAATTTTCTGAGGCTTATTTTGTGGCCTAATATATGATCTATCTTGAAAAATTTCCCATGTGCTGATGAGAAGAATGTATATTCTGTAGGTTTGGGGTAGAATGTTCTGTAAATGTCTATTAAGTCCATTTGTTTTAGAGTGTCATTTAAGTCCAGTGTTTCCTTGTTGATTTTCTATTTCAATGATCTGTCCAATTCTGTTGGTGGGGTATTGTGATGCTACTGATTATTTCTTTGCTTAGATCTAGTAGAATGTGTTTTATGAATCTGGGTGCTCCTCTGTTAGGTGCATACACATTAAGGATTGTTATGTTTTCTTGCTGAATTGCTCCCTTTATCATTATATAATGACGGTCTTTGTCTTTTTTACCATTGTTCATTTAAAGTCTATTTTATCTGATATGAGAATGACTACACCTGCTCATTTTTGGTTTCCCTTTGCATGGGATACTTGTTTTACATCCCGTCACCTTGAGTCTGTGTGTTAGATAGGTTTCTTGGAGACAACATATAGTAATATTTGGGTTGCATTTTTCCATCTATTCCACCAGTCTGTATCTTTTAAGTGGAGCATTAAGACCATTCACATTCAGTGTTAGTATTGATATGTGGGATACTGTTCCATTCATCATGTTGAATGATAACTTGTTGTTTTGTTTTCCCATTTGTGCTATTGTTTTGTAACAGCTATGACCTTTACCTTATGGGTGTTTTTACCCCAGTGGGTATCTATTGTTCTGTTCCATGTATAGTGCACTTTTGAGCATTTCCTGTAGGGAAGGTCTAGTGGTGAAAAATTCCCTTAGTGTTTGCTTGTCTGGGAAAGTCTTTATTTTTCCATAACTTATGAAACTTAGTTTTGCAAGGTTACAAAATTCTTGGCTGGCAGTTGTTTAAGAAGACTGAAAATGGGGCCCAAATCCCTTCTGGCTTGTAAGGTCTCTGCTGATAAGTCTGATTTTAGCCTGATGAGTTTTCCTTTGTAGGTTAGTTATTGCTTTCTTCTTGCAGTTTGTAAAATTTTCTTTTTCATTTTGACTTGCCCACATATGGGCCCCTCTCCCAGGTATCTTCCAATCTTGGTGAGTGGATCTCCCCATCTCCCTCTCCTTCACTCTGTCTCCTGTCACTTCTCTGATGATTTACAATGCTCCCTCCAAGAGGGCCCATCCCTAGGTGGGCATCTGCTTTCAACTTTTGATCCTTTTCTTGAGAGCAGCATGTGTGGGCTACTTCTATTCCACCATCTTGCCCAGATTCTCCTGAAAATGTCCAAAATTTGAGGAGGGAAATGGACATCCAAATTGAGCTCAAAGGACTCCAACAAGTGAAGCCAAAACTGAAAAGCATTATAATCAAACTGTCAAAAGTAAAAAGCAAAGAGAGAATCTTAAAAGCAGCAAGACAAAAGTGACTCATCATGTATAAGTGAGCTGCCATGTGATGGTTAATTTGAGGTGTCAATTTGACTGGGTAAAGGATACCCAGACAGCTGGTAAATAATTATTTCTGGGTATGTCTGTGAAGGTGTTTCCAGAAGAGGTTGGTATTTAAGTTGGTGGACTGAGTAAGGAATACCCATTGTGACCAATGTGGGTGGGCACCAACCAACTGGTTAAGGGCCCAGATAGAACAAAAAGTCAAAGGAAAGCTGAATTTATTCTCTCTTCTTGAGCTGGAACACCCACCTTCTCCTACCCTTGGACATCAGAACTCAATGTTCTCTTGACTTTGGCCTCTAGGACATGCACCAGCAGCTCCCCAGTTCTCAGGCCTTTGGCCTTGGACTGAGAGTTATGCCACTGGTTCCTTTGATTCTCAGATCTTTGGACTTGAACTGGGCTACCCTACTGGTTTCCCTGGTTCTCCAGCTTGCAGATGGCATACCATAGGACTTCTCATCCTCCATAATTGCATGAGCTAATTCCCCTAACATATCCCCTCTTTATCTATCTATCTATATCCTATTGGTTCTGTTTCTCTGGAGAACACTGACTAATACAGATTTTGGTACCAAGAGTGGTTCTAGAGAAACAACATTTTAAAGATGAGTTTCTGGAATTGGTTTTGGGGATTGTTTCAGAATTGGCTCTCTAATCTGATTAGATTTAAAAATGCTAAGGACTCTATTTCCAATAGTAGAGAGAGCACAGACAGTCCACAGCATGAACTGTTTATAGGGACATAAAAAATATCTGCATTGTATATTCCTAATCAATTACTTATAGGAGGCAAGGAATTTAGTCATTCTGTATATGATGCTTTCAAATATTTGTGGAAAACTAAGGAATACAATAATTGTTTGTTCCTAATGTCACCACAAAAAGTGATAAAAGGATAAACTCATAGATTTGAATTCTCAGGTCAAGCAGTACATAAATGACTTAAGAGCTTCTAGGTATGCCCTGAAGGAGAAACTTATCTCCTATAGCCAACCAAATGAATTGCTGAAAATCAAACATAAGTCCTCATCATGTGAATGGTTGAATGACAATGAAATATGAACACTCAGCCTTATAGGGTGTCTACTATTAAAGTGAGGGCCTTGATTGGGAAAGAATGGAATCTTGTGAGTTGGGATGGGGATGTGTGGGAAGATGAAGCTGGGGACATTGAGCTCCTAAATTCTGGCAAGTCGTTTTTTGCCTATGGAAGTGGCATCCCCACCCCCAATGACAGTAGCATCCCCACTACCAGTGGCAGCAGCCTCTCCACCCACAGTGATATTGGCCTTACCACTTCTGTGAGGGGACTAACTGCACTGCCTGAGGAAATGGTAACAGCCTCCCTTGAGGCAGTTGCCAAGCAAGATAATGCTAATTCTCCTCAGGACTCACCTCACCACCCCTCTTTTCCTGTAGACCTATAACTACACTCAAGTCCAAGAAGGCTGCTAAAGGTGAGGTAAAATGTGTGACCCATAGGTAGGTTCACTACATTCCAAAAGAAGTACTTGAATTTTCTAATTTATACAGGCAGAAATACAGGGAACATGTGTGGAAATGGATATTAAAGGTGTGGGATAATGGTGGAAGGAACACAGACTTCCTTCCTTCATTATCAATAAATATCAAATTTATTGCTATAACCCCACTAAGCAGAGATTCTGCATGTAATGTTGCAGCTCAGGTAATCAGAAAGGCCTCTAACAGTTTGGCTGGTTGGCTGAAACATGGATCAAAACATGGCTCACCATGAGCCAGATTGAGATACCCAATCTCTCTTGGTTTAACATAGAGGAAGCGATTAAAGGCTTAGGAAGACTGGAATGCTAGAGTGGATTTGTCACTTAAAACCTACTCACCCACACTGACAGGGTCAAAAAGACATACATTTCACCAATACTTTGAGAAATAGATTTGTGAGGGGAGCCCCAGCATCCTTGAAGAGTTCTGTGACTTCTTTTCTCTGTAGAACATAACTTACAGTTTTAACTGCAGTTACTCAAATGGAAAACTAAAATGCAACGGGAGTAATAGAATCCCAGGGAGGCACAGGCCAAGTGGCAGCACTCAACTGCCAAAGGCAAGATTGTCATAGTTACCATAGTGGACATCAGAGTCAAAGCAACAATCAGAAAAGTCTGACTCATGCAGACCTATGGTGTTGGCTAGTTAATCATGGTGTCCTTAGAAATAAAATAGATAGGAAGCCTACTGAAATCTCATGTGATCTGTTTAAGCAGAAAAATTCTTGGTCAAGTGAACAAAAGTCTAACTTGAATCATAAAAACAGAGAATCATGGCCCCTCAATTAATTCCCAGACTTCAGACAGTTTACAGACACAGAACCTCTTGAACGATGGGCAGGCCCCATGAGGAAGGACCTAGGTACACTACTGAAAATTTATACTGTTAATATTTCTCCCAGCTTTCCCCAAAGTGTCCTATGGCCATTTACCAGGGTAACTGTACATTGGGGAAAAGGAAATGATCAGACTTTTCAGGGACCACTGGAGACTCGATCTGAACTGACCCTAATTTCAGGAGACAGAAAATGTCATTGTGGCCCATTAGACAGAGTAGGAGCTTATTGGGGCCAGGAGATTAATGGGGTTTTAGCTCAGGTCCATCTCATGGTGAACCCAGTGGGTCCCTGAACCTGTCCTGTGGTTATTTCCCTAGTTCCAGAATGCATAATTGGAATAGACATACAGGGAAGCTAGCAGAATCCCCACATTGGTTCCCTAACCTGTGGAGTGATGGCTATTATGGTGGGAAATGCCTTATGGAAGACTGTAGAATTGCCTCTACTGAAAAAAATCATAAGTCAAAAGCAATATTTCATTCTGGGAGGTATCACAGAAAACAGTGCCATCATCAAAGACTTGAAAGATACAGGGGTTTTGATTCCCACCATATCGCTATTGAACTGGCCTATTTTCCCTGTGCAGAAGACATATGGATCTTGGAAAATAATAGTAGATTATCGGAAGCTTAAACAAGTGATGACTCAAATTGGAGCTGCTGTACAAGATGTGGTTTCATTGCTCGAGAGAATTAATACATATCCTGGTACTTGGCATGCAGCTATTGACCTGGCTAAATGCCTTTTTCTCCACACCTGTCAATAAGGCCCACAAGATTCAGACTGCTTTCAGCTGGCAAGGCCAGCAATAGACCGTCACTGTTCTACCTCAGGGGTATATCAACTCTCCAGCATTACGTCACAATTTAGTTTGCAGGGACCTTGATTGCCTTTTCCTTCTACAAGATATCATACTGGTCCATTACATTGATGATATTATATTGATTGAACCTAGTAAGTGAGAAGTAGCAACCACACTAGATTTATTGTTAAGATATTTGCATGTCAGAAGGTGAAAAATAAATCTGATTAAAATTCAGGGATCTTCTACCCCAGTGAAATTACCAGGGCTCCAGTGGTGTAGGGCATGTCAAGATATTCCTTCTAAGGTGAAGGATAAGTTGCTGCATCTGGCCCTCCTACAACCAAGAAAGAGGCACAACACCTAGTGGGCCTATTTGGAGTTTAGAAGTAACATATTTCACATTTGGGTGTCTTTTTCTGGCCAATTTGAGTGACCCAAAAAGTTGCTAGTTTTTGGGGTGGGGGGAAGAAAAGGAGAATGTTCTGCAACTGCTCCAGGCTGCTCAGCCACATGGGCCATAATATCCAGCAGATCCAATGGTGTTGGAGGTGTCAGTGGCAGACAGGGATGCTGTTTGATCACGAATGTACTTAATGGCATCTAGAATGGTGAATCCTTTCCAGGAGGTTTTCAATTTACTTTGCCCAGATCCATCAGATGAATCACTTTGGCAGGCCCCTATACATGAATCACAGTGCAGGCCTTTAGAATTTTGGAGCAAGGCGTTGCCATAACCACAAATAACTACTCTCTTTTTGAGAGACTGCTCTTAGTCTGCTACTGGGCCTTAGTAAAAACTAAATGCTCAACCATGAGCTGCCAAGTTACCATGTGACCTGAGCTGACTATCATGAACTGGGTATTATCTTACCCACCTAGCTATACAGTTGGGCATGCACAGCAGCACTTCATCATAAAATGGAAGTGGTGTATACGTGATCAGGCCCAAACAGGTTCTGAAGTCACAAGGAAGTTACATTAAAAAGTGGCCCAAATACCTATGGTTCTTACTTCTGCTACACTGTCTTCTCTCAGCCTACACTTACGACCTCATGGGGAGCACCCTACAATCAGCTGAGAGAACTGGTGGTTTATAGACAGTTCTGCATGGTATTCATGGACCACCTGAAAGTGGACAGCTGTAGCAGTATACAGCTCTTTTCTGGGACATCCCTGAAAGACAGTAGTAAAGAGAAATCTTCCCAGTGGGCAGAAATTTGAGCACTGTACCTGGTGCTTTTCTTAACAGAAGAAATGACCAGACATGTGATCATATACCAATTCATGGGCTAGAGCCAATGGTTTGGCTGTATGATCAGGGAATTATAAACAATATGATGGAGAAATTGTTGACAAAATAAACATGGGGAGGAGGTATGTGGATAGACTTTTCTGAATGGTCAAAGAATGTCAATGCTCACCAAAGTGTGATCTCAGCAGAGCAAGATTTTAATAATCAAGTGGATAGGATGATTCATTTTGTGAATACTAGTCAGCCTTTTTCCCCAGTGACCCCTCTTATTGCCCAATGGGCTCATGAACAAAGTAGGTGTTGGTGAAAGGATGAAGGTTATGCATGGGCTCAGCATGGACTTCCACTTACCAAGGCCAACCTGGCTAAGGCCACCACTGAGTGCCCAATCTGCTAGCAACAGAAACCAACACTATCTCCCCTTATATGGCAACATTTCCAGGGTGATCAGCCATTTACCTAATGACAGGTTGATTACACTGGACCACTTCCATCACGGAAGAGGCAGCATTTTGTCCTTACTAGAATAGACACTTACTCTGGATAGGAACTTGCTTTCCATGCATGCAAAGCTTCTGCAAAAACTACCATCTGTGGACTTCCAGAATGCCTTATCCACTGTCACAGTTTCCCACATAGCATTTCTTCTGACCAAAGGACTCACTTCACAAAAAAAGAAGAAGGGCAATAAGCTCATGCTCACAAAATTCACTGGTTTTACCATGTCCCCCACTGTCTTGAAGCAGCTGGCTTGATAGAACAGAGTAATGGTTTTGAAGACACAGTTACAGTGCCAGCTAAGTGACAATACAGGCATACCTCAGAAATATTGTGGGTTTAGTTCTAGACCACTGGAATAAAGTGAATATCAGAATAAAGTGAGTCAAACATTTTCTTTGGTTTCCTAGTTGATGTAAAAGTTATGTTTATACTATACTGTAGTCTATCAAGTGTGCAATAGTCTTATGTCTAAAAAACTATGTATATACCTTAATTAAAATTTTTTTTGCTAAAAATACTAATAATCATTTGAGCATTCAGTAAGTTATAATGTTCTTGTTGGAGAATCTTGTCTCGATGTTGATGGCTGCTGACTGATGAGGGTGTTGGCTGCTGAAGGCTGGGGTAGCTATGGCAATTTCTTAAAATAAGGTGACAATAAAGTTTGCTACATCAATTGACTGGTTCTTCCTTTCACAAAAGATTTCTCTGTAGTATACAATGCTGTTTGATAACAGTTGACCCACAGTAGAACTTCTTTCAAAATTGGAGCCAATCCTCTCAAATCATGCCACTGTGTTATCAACTAAATTTATGTAATATTCCAAATTCTTTGTCATCATTTCAACAATGTTCACAGCATCTTCACCATGAGTATATTCCATCTCAAGAACCCACTTTCTTTGCTCATCCATAAGAAACAATTCCTTATCCATTAAAATTTTATCATGAGATTGCAGCAATTTAGTCACAACTTCAGGCTCCATTTCTAATTCTAGTTCACTTGCTCTTTCATCACATCTGCAGTGACTTTCTCCACTGAAGTTCTGAGCCCCTCAAAGTCATCCATAACGGTTGGAATCAACTTCTTCCACATTCCTGTTAATGCTGATGTTTTGACCTCTTTCCATAAATCACAAATGTTCCTATTGGCATCTAGAATGGTGAATCCTCTCCAGAAAGATTTTAATTTACTTTGTCTAGATTCATCAGAGGAATCACTATCTATAGCAGCTATAGCCTTACAAAATGTATTTCTTAAATAATAAGACTTGAAAGTTGATATTGCTCTTTGATCCATGAGATGCAGAAGGGATGTTGTCTTAGCAGGCATGAAAACATTAATCTCCTTGTACCTCTCCATCAGAGCTTTAGGGTGACTAGGTACATTGTCAATGAGCAGTGATTTTTAAAAGGAATTATTTTTTTCTGATCAGTAGGTCTGAACAGTGGGCTTAAAATATTAAGTAAACCATGATGTAAACAAACGTGCTGTCATCCACACTTTGTGGTTCCATTTATAGACCACACACAAAGTAGATTTAACATAATTCTTAAGGGTCCTAGAATTTTCAGAGTGGTAAATGAGCATGTGCTTCAACTTAAAGTCACCAGCTGCATTAGCCCCTAATAAGAGAGTCAACCTGTCCTTTGAAATTTTGAAGCCAGACATTGACTTCTCTTCTCTAGCTATGAACATCCTAGATGACAGCTTCCTCCAGTAGAATGCTATTTTGTCTATACAGAAAATCTGTTGTTTAGTGTAGCCATCTTCATCAATTATCTTAGCCAGATCTTCTAGGTAACTTGCTGGAGCTTCTCCATCAGCACTTGCTGCTTCACCTTGTACTTTTTTGTTATAAAGATGGCTTCTTTCCTTACATCTCGTGAACCAACATCTGCTAACTTCCAACTTTTCTTCTGCATTTTCCTTACTTATCTCAGCCTTCATAGAATTGAAGAGAATTAGGGCTTTGATCTGGATTAGGCTTTGGGTTAAGGGAATGTTATGGCTGGTTTCATCTTCTATCCAGACTTTCACCCTTTCAGCAATATGGCTGCTTTTCTTTCTTATCATTTGTGTGTTCACTAGAATAGTAGTTTTAATTTCCCTCGAGAACTTTTCCCTTGCATTCACAATTTGGTCAACTGTTTTGCACAAGAGGACCAGCTTTTGGCCTATCTCAGCTTTCAATATGCCTTCCTCACTAAGCTTAATCATTTCTAGCTTTTGATTTAAAGTGAGAGACATGCTACTCTTCCTTTCACTTGAACTCTTGGCTTAGAAACCATATTAGGGTTATTAATTGGTCTAATTTCAATATTGTTGTGTCTCAGGGAATAGGGAGGCCAGAGGAGAGGGAGAGAGATAAAAGAATGGCCAGTGAGTGGAGCAGTCAGAACACACACAACATTTATCAATTAAATTTGCCACCTTATATGGGTGGGGTTTGTGGTGCCCCCTCAAAAATCACAATAGTAACATCAAAGATCACTGATCACAGATTACCATAACAGATACAATAATAATTAAAAATATTGTGAGAATTACCCAAACATGGCATAAAGACATGAAGTGAGCACATGTTGTTGGAAAGATGATACCAACAGACTTCCTCAATGCTGGGTTACCACAAACCTTTAAATTGTAAAACTAATATCTTTGAAGCACAGTAAAGTGAAGAGCAATAAAACAAGGTATGCCTGTACCACAACTGACTGGCTTAAACAATAAAAATAGTCTCACAGTTCTAGAAGCTAGAAGTCCTAGATTAAGTTGTCAACAGGGCCATGCTCCCTTTAAAAATTAATATATAATAGTTGTACATATTTTAGGTGGACATGTGATATTTTAATACATGTATACAATGTGTAGTGATCAAATCTGGGTAATTGGGATATCTAGCACCTCAAACATTTACTTTTTTTTTGTGTTGGGAACATTCCAATTCTTCCCTTTTAGCTATTTTGAAATATACAATAAATTATTTTAACTATACTCACCCTACTGTACTATTGAACACTGGAACTTATTTTTTTTCTATTTAACTCTATTTTTATACTCATTAACCAACTTTTCTTCATCCTCTCTTTCCCCTCTACCTTCCTAGCCTCTGATAACCACTATTCTACTCTCTACCTTCATGAGATCCACTTTTTTAGCTCCCACATATAAATGCCAACATGTGATATTTGTCTTTCTGTGCCTGGCTTATTTCACCTAACATAATGACCTCCAGTGCCATCCATTTTGCTGCAAATGATAGGATTTCATTCTTTTTTATGACTGAGTTATATTTCATTGTGTATGTGTACCACAGTTTCTTTATTCACTCATCCATTGATGGACACTTAGGTTGTTTCCATATCTTAGCTATTGTGAATAGTGCTACAACAATCGTGGGAGTGCAGTTATCTCTTTGATATAGTGATTTCCTTTCTTTTGGATATATTACTGCAGTGAGATTGCTGGATCTTATGGTAGTTCTATTTTTAGTTTTTTGAGGATCCTCCATACTGTTTTCCATAGTGGCTGCACTACTTCCCATTCCTACCAACAGTTTATAAATTTAACCAAAGAAGTAAAATATCTCTACAATGAAAACTAAAACACTAATGAAGGAATCTGAAGAGGACATCAAAAACTGGAAAGAGATCCTATGCTTGTGGATTGGAAGAATTAATGTTGCTAAAATGTCCATACTACCCAAAGTGATCTATTGATTCAATGCAGTCCCAATTAAAATACCAACAACATTCTTCAGAGAAATAGAAAAATTAATCCTAAAATATGTATGTAACCACAAAAGAACCCAAATAGCCAACACAATACTGAACCAAGAAGAACAAAGATAGAGGAATCATACTCCCTGACTTCAAATTATACTACAATGCTATAGTAACCAAAATAGCATGGTACTGGTATAATAACAGACACATAGACCAATGGAACAGAGTAGAGAACCCAGAAATAAATCCACACATTTACAGTTAACACGTTTTTGATAAAGGTGTCAAGAGCATGCCCATTTTGAAGATGTGATGGAAGAATTTGTTTCAGGCCTCTCTCCTAGCTCATGGTATTTCATTGGCTTGTGGTGGCATATCTCCAATAATCATATAGCACTCATCCTGAGTGTCTGTCTTTCTGTCCAAATTTACCCCTTTTTGTAAGAATACCAGTCATATTAGATGTGGGAGTACATCACACTCCAGTGTGATCCCATATTAAGCTAACTAATTTCATCTAAAATGATCCTATTTTCAAATAAAGTCACATTCTGAGGTACTGGGGATTAGGATTTCAACATATGAATTTTGAGGGGACACAACTCACCCCATAACAGATAGCTACTTTTCCATCTTTTTCTGTTAAATCCTGTATATGATTCCTCTTACAGGCAGTTTCTGTCGCCTCCTTTTTTTCCCCTGGTATTTGAGTTATGCTTTCCCGTTCCTTTGCATGCCTCATAATTTTTTGTTGGAAACTAGATGTTTTAGATAACATATTGTAGCAACTCTGGATATTGGTTATCCCTTGCTCCTGGGGTCTTTTTAAAATTTGTTTGTTTATTGACTGTTTGGATTATTGTAGTGAAGTCTATCCCTCACCCTCATAGTGTTAAGTCTCTGAGGTTGCTCCTCAGAGAGGCACAGCTTTGGGTGTCCCCATAGTCACTCTGTATGACAGTAGTAGTGGTAGGGCTCTCGTCCTCTCTTTCCCTGACCACATCTAGTTGTTTTAACTCCACTAATTTCTGGCTGGTTATTCTATTATTTTCAATAATGCCCTAGGGCATATGTTCTACAAACTAATCCAACCAAATTGTAGCATTTTTGGTGAAATAATTTCTGGGATCAGTGTTCAATATTTGTTCTCATCCCAGCAGTCCTCCTCCCAGCTGTCTTATTCCCTAGCTTTCTTCTGTAAGCTAGCCAGCCTACCGTCTAGGCTATAGCTTCATTAGATCTACAAATGTCCTCCTAATTGCCTTTTGCCACAATCTCCACTGTTCTTGAGAGCAGCTTCAGGTTTAAACTTCTCCATAATTTGTTGTAAATGAAGTTAGTTCCTTTGGTAAAAGATTAAGAGCTATCTGTCTTATGGCTTGGTTCTACCCCAGGCAAAATCTTTGTGCCAGGACTTTGGAACTGAGGATGTGCACAATGACTAGCATCTCTCTGGATGACATTCCCTCTTTAGTAGCTGGGCACTTGGTGGGAGGGTAGTAGGCTGAGGTCCTCTTGGCTTGCTTCTCCTGGCATGGAATGAAGTGAGGGAAGGACTTTCAGAGCCCCAACATTCTCAGTGCACCATGACCAAGGTAGAGACTTTGTTCCATGAATGGGTATTGGACAGAAGAGAGCCCCCACCTCTGTATTGCACTTTCCCAGGACTTTGCCTCAGCCACAGGCAGCTGGGGGCAGAATGGGACATGCTGAGGTCCTGCACCTCTCTGGCTGGGAGCTGGGGGCGGAGAGGGAACCTTGTATTCTTGACTACAGCAGTCCAGAGTGGAATCTCTATCTTGCTTAGCTGGGGACAGGTGGGGGGGGTGGTTAGGGAAAGCACAGTCTTGGCTCAAATATCAGACTCTCACTCACCTTTCTTGATGAATTTTCATAGATTTTCTTGAATGTTTCTCAATTTGCTGCCTTCTGTTAGAATCACTTGCAGGGGCCTTAAAAATTTTTTTAAAGCTTTCACCAGTTTCAGTGGGCAACATGTCACTGGAGCTCCTTATACTGCCGTCCTGGAAGATGATCTCTTGTACATTCAATCTTGTGTGAAAGTTGATCATAGGTATTGGGTTATTCTTGTTATACCCAACTAAAAAGCAGAGTCGGGAAGCCAGGGGGAAAAAGCACTGAGAGTACAAAATAGCGCTCCAAGAGTGTAATTCTCTCTGTAAGCATGACTGCTGAAACTGCTTGTTGTAACCTGAAACCAGTTTTATCTATAGCTTCTGAAATAACTTGCTGCAACTCTAGGACTAATTTTACTCACCACTGTCACTCACCAATTTGAGCTTGTCAGCTCCCCAGACCCTTACTAGTGCCAATTAACTTTCTCAAAGAGCAATATGTAACATTTTTCCTTTTAAATAAAACCTCTAACCTTCTCTTTGTTTTTGGACATAGTAAAGACTACCTACTCTGTGTGTATGCCCCAAACTGTAATTCTTTCTTCTTTAGTAAAACATAAAATTTAGAGATCTGTCTCTACATTTTTATTTTGATTTCAACATTTGGATCACATTTCTAAAAGTGGTTAATTTCTTAAAGGTCTTGAGCCCATGCTAAAATGTCTGGTAGAACTGCACCATGTATTATTTTACACCTCAACAACAAATTATATCTATTGAACTTGCCTTATAATACAAAATTTTACTTTTCAAAAAATAGAAGATAACTCTTGCAGTTAATAATTTGTACCTACAATTGATATCATTTTATGTGTGAGTGTTAAACACTGTCATCCTTTTAGCAACAAAAAGTGTAAGGAGAATTTTGGAAAACCTCAAAGTAGGCTTGGACCTAAAGGATCATCTAGGTAGGGGCAGAACTAGGATTACCACCCAGGTGTCTAGATGCCCAGCCCTGTGGCATTTCTAGCTGAGTATGATGATAGTTAAACAGCAATAAATAGATTATGCGTGTGTCAGAGTTTACAAAGCACTTCCACCTATATTACCTCATGCGATCTTCACAATAACCCTGGAAGGGCGTCTCAGCAGTATATCATTACTTCCACTCACAGATGAGGAAACTGCAATTCAAATCTCCAACATGGAGGAACAATGACTTACAGGATTATCTGACTTAAATATCTTCTTTCCACTCTACCAGGCTTGAAATGAGGTATCCAAGTTGAAGCACAAACCCACAACTTTGAGACTAAGAATCTCACATTTTACTAATGATGCTAACATTAATTCATAGCCATAAACTGAACTAGGAAAACTGATACTTGGGGCAAGATTTTCAAAACATATTCTCACCCCTGACCTTGCCACTTCTGACCTGGTGCTTGCTTCTTATTTCCTTCCATCCTCCCCTCTGCTTGATCTTCTGGATTTTCTATGCCTCCTATGTTCCACAACAGTAGAGTCAGTGAGGCAGTGCAGCAGTGGGAGATTGGTGTCAAGTCAGAAAGCATGTTCCGGGCTTCTTGATGACCTCTACTGGAGCCATTTCCCTTGTCCCCAAACCCTTTATCTACCTGTAGAACCAAAAATATTAAAGCACATTCTAGTCATCAAAAAAACATCTTGGGACTCAACATATTTTCTTTGACATGTCAGGCAAAAACAACTGTGTAAATACCCCACAAAGGAAGAAAGTGGCCTGACCTTAATCAGTTAAGTATATTTTCTTACTCTAATCTTACCTTGCTATACAACCAGATAGTAATATACTGTTTGTGAAATGCTTTTTAAAAAAAAAAACAACTACAAATGGCTGAGCAAAAAATAACTCTATTTGTCACATACACATGGATTCTTCCTTTTCCCTAATTCAAGATTTAACATATTTGAGTCATATAGTCCCCGGTTCAAATACTGATTCTATTACTTGCTAACTTGTGCGACCTGTATCTTTAGGCTCCTCCTCTACAAATAGGAATAATAAAACCTACACTGAAGGGTTCTTATGAAAAGAGTATGAGATAATGTATATGAAGGAACTAGCACACTGATTAGAACACATTAAGCACTCAGTAGATGTACTTTCTCTTGCTTTTGTTTTACAATCAGAGTGAGGAAATTAATAATCATGAAACTCTTAGAGAACAATTCAGCCTATTTCATGGTATTGATTCTACTTAGGGAAAAGTTCAGAAAAGACAGAACAATGAGGATTGCAATGATCAGGTAAGTCTTCCTGAAGAAGAGTTTGGCTTTAACGGACGTGTATTAGTCAGGGTTCTCCAGAGACACAGACCAAAAGGAGACTCTATGAGAGAGAGAGAGACAGAGAGAGAGAGAGAGAGAAGAGAAATAGTTTAAGGAATTGGCTCATGCAATTATGGAGTCTGGGAAATCCCATGATCTGCCATCTGGAAACTGGAGTCCCAGAAAAACTGATGGTGTACCTCCAGTCCAAGTTCAAAGTCCCGAGAAATAGAACTGAGGGTGTAAGTTCTAGTCCAAGTCTGAAGGCCTGAAAGCCAGAAAACTGATGGTGTAAATTCCACTCCGAGGGCAGAAGAAACTGTCCCAGTTCAACAGTCAGGCAAACAGGGTGAAATCTCCCTTTCTCTGCCTTTTTGTTCAATTCATGCCCCCAATGGATTAGATGATGCCCACCCACATTGGGGAAGGCAATCTGTTTTACTCAGTCTACAGATTCAAATGCTGATCTCATGTAGAAACACATTTATAGACATACTCAGACAAAATGTTTAATCAAATATGTGGGCATCTTGTGATCCAGTAATGTTGACTCATAAAACTTACCATAACAAGTCCACACCTGTTTCAACTTGGTACCCATACACATCTTAAACCATACTTAATCTCCAAATATATACAATAAAAGTATTATAAGTCTGCCTTACAACTATCCTGTGTACAGCTAAAAATGAACTAATCCCTTCACCAGAAGAGGTGGTAAAGTCCTTGAGTCATGTTTATTCTTCTCCTTGATATCTTATAACTTAAATATTATGAAGTAAAATTACCCAAGGAAATAATATAATGTGAATTACCCAATATTTAAATATTATGGTAATAAGTCAATGCATCTTACGTTACATGGCAAGGTATTAACAGAGGGAAGAAAACAAAGATATATTTGCTATACATATATGTATAACAAATACATATTTATATATGTTTATATAAATACACACAAATATATTCTTAACAACATAAGGAGAAATACAGTAGTCCCCCCCTTATATGCAGGGGATATGTTCCAAGACCCCCAGTAAATGCCTGAAACCACAGGTAGTACCAAATCCTATATATACTAAGTTTTTTCCTATACATACCGATGACAAAGTTTAATTTATACATTAGGCACAATAAGAGATTAACAACAAAAACTAATAATCATTATTAGTAAAGTATTATTAAGTAAAATAAGGAATACTTGAA
This sequence comes from Daubentonia madagascariensis, assembly GCA_023783475.1. NCBI lineage: Eukaryota > Metazoa > Chordata > Mammalia > Primates > Daubentoniidae > Daubentonia > Daubentonia madagascariensis. The sequence continues at coordinate 1,227,518 of JAKFHU010002592.1, forward strand.
CACAAGCACTGCAATACCCTAACAGTTGATCTGATAACCAAGATGGCTACAAGTGACTAATGGGTGGGTAGTACGTAGAGCATAAATATGTTGGACAAAGGAATGATTCACGTCTCAGGTGGGATGGAGCAGAATGGCATGAGATTTCATCACATTACTCAGAAAGGCATGCAATTTAAAATTTATGAATTGTTTATTTCTGGAATTTTCCATTTAATATTTTTGGACTATAGGTGACTGCAGGTAACTGAAACCTTGAAAAGTGAAACTGTGGTTAAGGGGGGACTACTGTACTTATGACAATTATAATCCTTGCTTTTATAACTGGTCAAATCATAGCTGGTAGTTATAACCACCTTCTTCTGCTACCCATTCTGTATTCCCTTTGTCTTCATCAAAGTGGTCATGGTTCCTTTCCTGGTGGAGTGACTCAAACTTTCATTAATGAAAGGTCTAAGCCATTACTAATCCTGCTTGGATTGGGTTGTAGTTTTCCATTGAGCTTAACACAGGGCATAATAATACTAAGGGACACCCTAATGGATCTCCTGTGTTCCAGATATACTCTTCCTTACCACCATTATAGACTAGCAGTTCAATTTCCCCTTGGTAGTCCATATCAATAACCCCAGCCAGCACAGTACTCTTTTATTTGCCTGTTGACTCAGATGCATTAGAAGTCCAAAGTGAACAAGTGGCAATTTTAATTTTCAGCCTAATGGAATCATTGTTGTGTCTCCTGGTGCAAGCATTCATCTCTTGGGATCTAAGGCCTCTAGGCCAGCAGAGCATAAGTTCTCAGGTACAGGAAGCCAAAATGTTGTTAGTGAGTCACTAGGGGTAATGGTGAGGGGTGCCATTCCCATTTCCACCCTTTGGTATCTGGACCCCTGAATATTGGCTATGGGAGAAACAGCATCATATACTGGATGCTGATTCTGAGCATATACAGTCCTATGGAGAACCTTGCCCCAGCCTGAAATGTATTACCACCTAGCTGACACTGTAAATGAATCTCCAAAAGGCCATTCCAGTATTCTATCAAACCAGCTGCTTCAGGATGGTGGGGAACTTGGTAAGATCCATGCATTTCATGAGCATGGGCCCATTGCTGCACTTCTTTTGCTATGAAGTGAGTTCCTTGATCAGAAGCAGTGCTGTGTGGAATACCATGACAGTAGATAAAACATTCTATAAGTCCTTGGGTGGTAGTTTTGGCAGAAGCATTTCATGTAGGGAAGGCAAATCCATTTTCAGAGTGTCTATTCCAGTGAGGACAAAAAGCTGCTCCTTTCATGATGAAAGTGGTCCAATGTAATCAACCTGTTACCAGGTAACTTGGTTGATCACCCCAGGTATTGATGCTATATGGAGGACTGAGTATCGCTGTCTGCAGCTGGCAGATTGGGAAGAGGTGGCTGTACACAGGTTGACCTTGGTGAGTTGAAATCCACGTTGCTGAGCCCATGCATAATTTCCATCCCTGCCACCACAGCCATTTTGTTCATGATTCTATTGAGCAATGACAGGAGTGGCTGGGGAAAGTACCTGACTGGTATCCACAGAAAAGGTCATCTGAATTTTAGTCAGATTTTTTTCCCACCCTCTCATATGCAAATGTCTTACCAATAAGTCTAGTATAGTTGCTACTTCTTATTCACTAGGTCTAATCAGCATAATGTCATCAGTGTAATGGACCAGTGTGGTATCTTGTGAAGGAAAAATAGATCAAGGTTCCTGCAAGCTAAATTCTTGTATATGGCTGGCAAGTTGATATGCCTCTGAGATAGGATAGTGAAGGTGTATTGCTGGCCTTGCCAGCTGAAAGCAAACTGCTTCTGGTGGGCCTCATTGACAGGGATGGAGAAAAATGCATTTGCATGATCAGTAGTTGCATATCAGGTACCACAGGATGTGTTAATTTGCTCAAACAATGAAACTATATTTGGTACAGTAATTGCAATTAGAGTCACCACCTGGTTAAGCTTATGAAAATCCTATCATTTTCCAGAATTTTCTTTTGTTCTTTTTATGGTTCCTATTTCTTTGTTGAACTTCTAATTTTGTTTGTGTATTATTTTCCTGATTTCATCTAGTTGTGTTCTTTCGCTGCTCACTGAACCTCTTCCAGATGATTATTTTGAATTGTCAGGCAGTTTGTGGATCTCTATTTCTTTAGGGTTGGTTACTGGTGCTCTATTTTGTTCCTTTGGTGGTATCATGTTTCCCTCACTGTTCATAATCCTAGTGGCCATTTACTGGTGTCTGTGCATTTGAGAAACAGATGCCTATTCCAGTCTTTAAAGACTGGCTTTGGCAGAGAAAGCCCTTTGCCAATCAGCCTGTTCAGAGATTCTGGGTGGGCTATCTAGTGAGGTCCATGGGCAGTCTTGCTGCTGGAGTCTTAGGGTGGGCTGACCTAATGCTTGGGTCAACAGGTGGGTGGGCCTGGATCAGGCCCACAGCAGCTGGCCTTGCACTGGGATCCACTGGGGTGGACCTGTTGACTGGGTCTGAGCATGGGCCTGAAACCTGTGTTTGTAGGTGCTAATCTGGTGCTGGCACAAGCCTTGAGCCTGATTCTGCAGGAGGTGGCCTAGCACTGGTATGGGCTGTGTGCCTGAGTCCATGGGGATGGGCTTGGAGCCTGAGTCTATGGGTGCTGCTCTGGTGCTAGGGTGGGCCTAGTGCCTCAGTCTATCAGGATAGACCTGGATCTTGGGTCTGTAAGGGCTGGCCTGGAGTCTTGGTTCATACGGGTGCTTCTGGACCCTGGGTATGTAGAGGCTGGCCTGGCGCCAAGGTCTACTGGGGCAAGTCTGGATTCTGGGTCTGGTGGAATGGGCCTAGATTTCAAGTCCACTGGAGCCTGGGACTTTGGGGACTGGCTTGAAGCTTGGGGCTGGGCTGGAGTCTGCATATGCATTGGACAGTCTGGAACCTGAGCCCATGGGTGCTGGCCTGGTACTTGGGTCTGCAGGGGGCAGCTGGCAGCTAGAGGCTAAGCCCATGGGTGATGGCTTTGATCCTAGGGCCATGGAGACTGGCATGGAGTCTAGGTCTACTGGGGTGGGCCTGGGTCCTTGGGCCATAGGGGCTGACTTGGTGCTGGGTTTCACTGGGGTGGGCCTGGTGCAGATTCTGGGGCAAAGTTGGGTGTTCATTCTCTGTGCTGTGCTGCCTGGACTTGGGGGAGGGGTGATATGGGTAATGTGAAATTATCTTTTACCCTCTTCAATGTGACTTTTCTTATTTCTGTGCTACTCCCAGGAACTGTAATCTGTCACCTGGGTTCCTTAGCTCTTGTGAAGGTATTTTTTGTGAGTGGATAGTTGTTCAAATTGATGTTTCTGCAAGGGGACAAGTGACTTAAACATCCTATTCCACCACTTTGTTACCACAAATGTGAATCCACTGTCATTCTCCAAGATTCAGGTCAGTTAAATAGGGATGTGGTGGGACTCACCACCCCTGCATCTTTTAAGTCTTTAATGGTGACACTAATCTCTGCAATCTCTCCAGGAATATAGTATTGCTTTTGGTTTACTATTATCCTAGGCAGAGGCAGTATTAGTGGTTTCCATTTGGCCCTTCTCACCATAACAGCTCTCACTCCACAGGTCAGGGAACCAACTTCAGGATTCTACCAGCTACTGAGTATGTATGTTCCAATTATGCATTCTGGAATTGGGGAAATAACCACAGTTATTGTGTCTGATGGGCCACAGTGACATTTTGAGTCTCCTGAAATTAGGGTCAGTTCAGATCTAGTCTCCAATAGTCACTGGAAGGTCTGATAATTTACTTTTCTCCAGTGTACTGTTACTCTGGTTAAAGGGCATAGGTTCCTTTGGGGAAGGCTGGGAGAAAGATTAACAGCATAAATTTTTGGTAGTGTACCAGGGTCCTTCCTCAAGGGGGCCTGGCCTCTCCTTAATCCTAGGGCATCTGGGTCTATAAATTGGCTCAAGTCTTGGAATTGACTGAGGGGCTGTGTCCCTCTATTTTCATGGTCAGGTAAGACTTTCATTTGCTTTACCTAGAAATTTTCTGCTTATATAGATCAAGTAAGAATTCAGTAGGCTTCCTATCTATCTCACTTCTAGGAACACCATGATCAATGCCATATGTGTGTGTGATTTAGATGATTCTGATTGTTGCTTTGACTCTGCTGTAAATTATGGTAACCACATCTACCTTGCCTTTGTCAATCAAGTGCCATCACTAGGCTCCTGCCACCCTGGGTCCACTTACTTCCATTGTATTTCAGTTTCACAATTCAGTGACTGCAGTTCTCTTGTAAGGTCTGGCCTACAGAGAAGAGCAGTCACAGAGCTCAAGAATGCTCACTGAATCAGATAAAAGAAGGAAATCAACAGCATCCAAATGGGGGTAGAAGAGGTCAAACTATCTCTCTTTGCTGACAGCATGATCTTATATCTAGAAAACCCCAAAGATTCTGCCAAGAGACTACTGGAATTGATAAATAAATTCAGCAAAGTCTCAGGTTACAAAATCAATGTACACAAATTAGTAGCATCCACATACACCAACAACAGTCAAACTGAGAACCAAATCAAAGACACAATACACTTCACAATAGCAACAATGAAAATAAAATACCTAGAAATATATTAAACTAAGGAGGTGAAAGACCTCTACAGCGAGAACTACAAAACACTGAGGAAAGAAAGAGCAGAGGACCTAAACAGATGGAAAACCATATCATGCTCTTGGATTGGCAGAATCAACATTGTTAAAATGTCTATAATACCCAAAGGGATCTACAGATTCAATGCCATCCCTACCAAAATACCAACATCATTTTTCTCAGATCTAGAAAAAATAATTCTATGCTTTGTATGGAACCAGAGAAGACCCTATATAGCCAGAGCAATCTTAAGCAAAAAGAACAAATTGGGAGGTGTCAATATACCAGACTTCAAGCTATACTACAAGGCTATAGTAACCAAAACAGCATGGTACTGGCACAAGAACAGAGACATAGACCAATGGAACAGGACTGAGAACCCAGATATAAAACCATCCTCATATAGACATCTAATCTTTGACAAACCTGACAAAAACATACACTGGGGAAAAGAATCCCTATTCAATAAGTGGTGCTGGGAAAATTGGACAGCCACATGTAGAAGACTGAAACAGGATCCACACCTCTCACCTCTCACAAAAATCAACTCACAATGGATAACAGACTTAAACCTAAGGCATAAAACAATAAGAGTTCTACAAAAAAAATTGGAAAAACTCTTATAGACACTGGTTTAGGCAAAGAATTTATGAAGAAAAACCCCAAAGCAATCACAGCAACAACAAAAATAAATAAATGGGACCTGATCAAATTAAAAAGATTCTGAACAGCCAAGGAAACTATCATTAGAGCGAATAGACAACCTACAGAATGTGAGAAAATATTTGCATGCTACACATCCGATAAAGGGCTGATAACTAGAATCTATATAGAACTCAGAAAAATCAGCAAGAAAAAAATCAAATAACCCCATTAAAAAGTGGGCAAAGGACATGAACATTAACTTTTCAAAAGAAGATAAAGTAATGGCCAACAAACATGTGGAAAAATGCTCAACATCTCTAATCATCAGGGAAATGCAAATCAAAACCACAGCGAGATATCACTTAACTCCCGTGAGATTGGCTTTTATCAAAAAATCCCAAAACAACAAATGTTGGCATGGATGTGGAGAGATAGGAACACTCATACACTGCTGGTGGGACTGCAAACTAGTACTAGTACTAGTCCTCTATGGAAAATAGTATGGTGACACCTCAAAGAACTAAAAGTAGAACTACCATTTGATCCAGCAATCCCACTCCTGGGTATCTACCCAAAGGAAAAAAAAAAAGACATTCTATAAATAAGACATCTGTACTCAAATGTTTATAGCAGCACAATTCACAATTGCAAAGATGTGGAAACAACCCAAGTGCCCATCAATACATGAGTGGATTGATAAAATGTTTATGTACACCACGGAGTACTACTCAGCCATAAAAAATGGTGAACTACCTATTGTGTTATCCTGGATGGAGCTGGAGCCCATTCTTCTAAGGGAAGTATCACAAGCATGTAAAAACAAACACCATATGTACTCACCATTAAATTGGTACTAATTGATCAATACTAATGTGCACATATGGGAAGTAACATTCATACGGTGTTAGGCAGGTAGGAAGGTGAGGAGGGGATGGGTAAATTCACACCTAATGGATGCAAGGCGTGCTGTCTGGGGGATGGGCACACTTGTAGCTCTGACTCGGGTGGTGTAAAGGCAATTTATGTAACCAAAGTGTTTGTACCCCAGTAATACTCTGAAATTTAAAAAAAAGGATGCTCATTGAAAGTTTATAGGAACAAAATTGAGTTTTGAATATAAAATTATCCATCACAGGATGGCTAACCTTTGGAAGAACAGACCAGTGTATCTCAAATTCCTTCATTAGAACACTAGGATTCTACACAATGGGCCAGGGTATTCCACTATTTAAATGAAATAGTGATTTTTTCTCAATTTGCAAAACAATTAAGATAATGTTACCTCAATTTGAAACTCCCCTTCTATACATTTCCTTATTTTTGACACTTGCTACAGCTTCTCTATATTAAAATGTAAAATAAAATACTAATACATTTTTATAATCATATACTTAACTATTTTATGTATGATAAAGCTTATTCATGAAATTCTACAAGGAGAATCATGACTCCAGTTGCTCTGCCACCTGAACACATTTGAAACTCACTGTTATGGGTGAAAGACGTGAAATAGTTGGGTAACAGAATAAGGATAGCATAAGAAAAAGTATTAGATGGTACAATGAGAAGACCCACGTGGAGTGAACAGTATGTGTCTACTGGATTAGTAGAAAATAATGTTGGTTGAGTAATAATAAGGTATAGTACTGGGTATGGTAATTTATAATTGTAAAGTTCACCCATATCCAAGCTTATCCTCATAACAACCTTGCAAAATGAAGAGGACAGGTAATAATGTTACCATCCATAATTAAAGCTTCCAGTTCTCAAGCACTTACTATGTAACAGACATCATGCTAGATGCTTTAAATATATTATTTCTAATGTTTACAACAACCCTGCAATGTAGATTTTATTATCCTAATTGTACAGATGAGTAAACTAAGGCTCAGAAAGTTTAAGTAACTTGCTCAAGGCTATACAGCAAGAAAAGAACAAACTTAGATTTGAACCCCAGGTCTGTCTGATCCCAGCTCCTGACAGCATGAGAAGAGAGGAAATAACGAAAAGGGAGAGGGTAGTAACAAGTACATGACATTACAGCTTACCTACAACAACCCTAAGATTGGCTCTTCCATAAAATAAACTAAAATAATTTTTGAAGTCCATTTTATAAAAACAGCTTCAGCTCTGGTAACCCTGAAAATCAACACACCACACTTTGGAAGGACCAATTACCACACTGAAGTATTTTGAGGGTACTGGGTTCACTTTAGAACTCATGCTCTGGAGTCATTTACCCATCCTGAAATGGGAGAAATGAAAAGCTTTCTAGATTGACAACCTTTACCATTTATTTGCCTTTACTCCTTGTGAGGATGCCAGCAACCAACACAAACTCACTAGGTAATAGGAGTGTTGAAAGCAATCCACAAGGTAAATGCTGAGGAGTTTCAATGACTAACATCCCTACCAAAGCATTTTCTTTCTATAAGGACAGGGCTAGAGATTGCCAAGGTCCAGGATAAGCACCAACACCTGTCTCAGAGCCCCATTCTCTCTTGAAAGGATCAAATACTCAGGATGCTCATTCTGAGAAAACAAATGGCCTTGCTCATGGGAAAAGGCTTGGATTATCAATCAATACTCTTAGGGGAGGAGATAAATGCTGACAGTAGTGCTTAGACTAGAGAAATGGCAGCATCTATCTTAGTCCCAGAGAGAATGATTTAATCTGTCATAAAATTTGGACCCTTTGGGTAGGAAAGCTTTGCTACCCATTCCCTACTGGAGGTATACTTAAAACCCAGAAGACAGAATAAAAGGCCTCTGAGAAGCCTAAGAAGATGACACTGCTTCTAGGAAATAATGCTCACACAACTTTACTCATAGAAGAGCTCCTTCATTCTGTACTTAAAGCCAACTAACTCATAGTATATGATTATTTTTTAATTCAACTTTTAAAATATAAAAAGTATGAATAAACAGCCTTGAGAATATGTGATTTGGAGAAAACAGCATCTTTTGCAAAATCAAGGAAGGCTGATACTGTTTTTACTCATAAAACATTCCAAATCAAAAACATTCAAAATCAAAGTAAAATAAAAACACTTATAAAGCACCTACTATATAAGGTTCTAGGTAGTTACTACTCAAAGTGTTGTCCACCAACCAGTAGCATAGGTATCACCTTGGAGCCCATTAAAATGTTGAACCCCAGGTGCTCATGCCTATAATACCAGCACTTTGGGAAGCTGAGGTGGGAGGATCACTTGAGGCTGGGAGCTTGAGGCCAGCCTGGGCAACATAGCGAGACCCTGTCTCGAAAAAAAAAAAAATTAGCCAGGCATTGTGGCGTGCACCTGTAGTCCTAGCTACTCAGAAGGCTGAGGCAGGAGGATGGCTTCATTGGAGCCCAGGCGTTTGAGGCTGCAGTGAGCTGTGATTGCACCACTGTACTCTAGCCTGGGTGACAGAGTGAGACCCTATTGAAAAAACCCAAAAACAAACAAACAAACAAAAAAACTTTAAAAAATGCTGAATCCCAGACCTATTCAATCAGAATGTGCATTTTGATTAGATCCCCAGGTAGGCTTGAGAAGCACTGGTCTGGGCTTGGGAAATGTTTCTCCAAGTGTGCCTTCTGACAATTTTCATCAGAATAATTTGGGGTACTGGTTAAAAAATTAAGACTCTTAGGTCCTACCCTAGATCTACTAAATCTTATCTCTTAGAATGAGACCTAAGACTGTGAAATATTAACAAGTATAGTAGGGCAGTAAATTTCAAACTTGATCATATATATCAGAATCATTTGAAGGGCCTGTTAAAACAGTTGCTGGGCTCTACTCTAGAGTTCTCTGATTCAGTAAGTCTGGCATGGGGCCTGAGGTTTTGCATTTCTAACAAGTTTCTCAGTGATGTTTATGTTACTGGTCCAGGGATCACAGTAGGAGAACCACTGCATTAGACATAATTTTAATAAGTTTAGTTATCTGGGTTTCCCAGTCTATACTAACAGGAACAACTAGAAAGGGAGTAGCCAGAGGCAGGTATACCAGTAACAGCAAGAAGCAAGTTCTCACATGCTGAGAATGAAGGGAAAAAACAGAAATTATAAAAAAGAGACACAAGAAAAAAACAAATATATTTTTCTGAGGCTACTGAGTGTAAGTACAGAGAACCTTATGTGTCTCAATCCTGCCCCTCTCCCATGGCTTCCAGTCTCCCAGTGCTAGAGGGCTATCATTGTATCTTATATGATAGTAATGCGTGCTAATGGATGTTCGTTAATAATGACCCCCATTCATCATGAAGAGGTTTAATTCCATTCAGATTATGGTTTAAGCAGGTGTAGAATTGTACAGTATATTTTAGAAATATTTCCACCAAGGGTCAATTTTTAAACACTAATGCTTAAATTGTCTGACAAATTCATTTTTGAAAACCACCCTACCAGTTCAAATAATGCAGGATAAATCAGGATTATCTGAAACTGAAGCTCAGGCAATTCAAACGTGGTAATAACAATATCCGACATTTAAAAAGCAAGATCATTTTTATGTAATATTCACAATCATACTTTGAAACACACATTATCACCATTTCATAGAGAATAACTATTTAAGCTAGGGTTCAGAGAAGTGAATTAAGTTGCTGAAGATCACACAGCTAGCTAACTTGGTGGTGGGGCCTAGATTTGAACTTAGGTCTATCTGACTCCATTTCTCTATATTATTCTGCTTTCTTTAAAGGGAAAAAAGAATCTCAGGCAGAGAAGCTGGATACGTAGACAGCTCTCCTGGGTCTCTCTGCAGGCCATACTCCTTGTAGAGCTTCCTGTAAGACAGGCATCCAAAATTTATTAGCATGAGCAGTTTCTCTCACTTACAGAGGAATGACCAATCAAGAAACCATAAGAACTCCCCTAATGCTCCTGTGTACCACAACTTAAAATATGCTCTTTTCTTCCTCCTTCACCTCTGTGGATTTTACTGTTTCTTGGAGCCACTTTTACCTCCTGCTATACCCGATCCTTCTTGCCCAAGTCCCCAATTCTTCAGTGACAGAAGGGTTGGTGGGGATAGGAGAGGCAATCAGAGATGAGGAGAGAGAAAGCCTTAAGGCCCGTGTGACTATCTCTCCTCCCCCATACCCTTATTTCCCAGTCCCTGTGTTGATCTCCAAATCCCTCTCAGAGACTCATCCTGCTTCTATGATAAGTGAGTCAAACATTGACGCTGGTTGATCCTCTGGAATTCAGATAAAGCTCACCTTATCCTTCCAAGAATTTGGTTCCCACCATTCGCAGCTATGCACATATTCATTTTTTCTGAAAGGCTAAGTGGATGCAATATTTTAAAATAGGAACTCTTTTACTCCCCATTTCCTATAGATGCTGGCAGTCAATATTCTTCAAAACCTTCAAAGAATCTTGAAATAATTATGGTGAGTGAAAGAAGTGAGGCACAAAAGGTCATATATTGTATAATTCTATAAACATGAAATATTCAGAATAGATAAATCCATAGAGACAGAACACAGATTGGTGGTTGCCAGGGGCTAAAGAAAGTGGGGAATTGGAGAAACTGCTTAATGGGTAAAAGGTTTTACTCTGGAGTGAAGGACATGTTTTGCAACTAGGTAGAAGTGGTTGCACAACACTGAATGTACTAAATCCCACTGAATTGTTCATTTTAAAATGGTTAGTTTTATGTTATGTAAATTTCACCTCAATAAGTTATTTTTAAACAATTATATATGTACTACCATTTGTAATATTGTTTCCCTAGAAAGTATGTTTGCAGCTGTAGAAAAATGACTAACATTACCTTTGGAATTAACCCCTATACTGAGGACTGCCTTGAAATGATTACCTACTATAAAGTCCAATCCGATCCAAATTAGTGGCAGGATCTTTCCCAAGGTGAATTAACACCTAGGTAGAGATTAACATCCAGAATTAAGTGAGCTGAAAGATGAAGCTGTGGGCTCTTCTCTCTTTTCTGTGCTTTGTGTTAGGACATCTCCCTCAAGGAGTCAGAGTTTTTATTTAGGAATGCAAAGATCCTGGACTCTGTTTTTAGGAGCACAATTCAGAAATGAGTAGAACTAAGCAGACTGTCTTCCTGTCTTCCAGTTTCCATATTTTTGAAGATTCCACATTGAAATAAATATAATACTTTTACTTCAGTTAACATTATTAAAATCTTTAAAATTAAAGGAAAATGTGGATTCGAGACAATTTGTAAGACTGATGAAAAAATATGTAGCACTATTGTATAAAATTAATAGAATTTGGGAGGAAAATGACTATAGCAATATACAAATAAGTTCCCTTAAGGGACTCCAGACCTTTTTAACAAGTGCCATATGGGGGTTAGACCAGATGACCTTTGAGGTCCCTTCCTACCCTAAGACTTTATAATTTTCTGATTTGATGGTAGTAGAGTCACCTATCCTTAAACCAGTTCCTCACTGTCAGTTCTATGTACGCACATCACATATGTCACCACTTTCATACTTTGACAAGTAGTAATAATGGTTTACATTGATAAATGCTTTTATACATGCCATCTCATTCAATCCTAACAATGGTATTGTGGAGCATCATCCCTCTTTTATAGATGAAGAAACAGAGAGATACATTATCCCTTCCCCCCTTTTTCTCTGTTTAGACAATTTACGAGGCCCACCTTAGGAACTATATCTTTCATAAGGAAAACATGGACTGATTAGCATCCAACTTGAATTCAGATCTCCCTTCTCTGAATTCCTATTGCACTTAAAGTCAGTTCTATATATTTTACTACTAAAGCACTATTTTTCAGCTGGGCACAGTGGCTCAAACCTGTAATCCCAGTACACTGGGAGGCCAAGGCAGGAGGATCACTTGAGGCCAGGAGTTTGAGACCAGCCTGAGCAACATAGTAAGGCCCCTCTCTACAAAAATCTTAAAAAATTAGCCAGGTATGGTGGTGTGCATCTGTAGTCCTAGCTACTTGGGAGACTAAAGCCGGGGGATCACTTGAGCCCAGGAGTCTGAGGTTGCAGTGAGCTATGATGATGTCACTGCATTCTAGCTTGGGCAATGGAGTAAGACTCTGTCTCAAAAAAAAAAAAAAATAAGTGCTGTTTTTTTCTTTGTCAATCTTTTCCTGTGTGTTGAAATGTGGCAACGCACAAAGAAAAGTGTACATTTTGCAATCAATGGGTTTGATTCTCGAGCTTGTTATATACTAGCTGTGTGATTTTGGACAAGTTACCTAAGTTCTCTGAATCTGAGTTCCCCCATCTGTGAAATGAGGATAACAATCCCTACCCTACAAGCTAGTGTTGCTTATCAAATAAGAAAATGGATATAAGGTTTCCTTCCTTCCTTCCCTCCCTTCCTTCCTTTTTCTTTCTGGTACGTCCCTAATTAGGCTGCAAGCCCTATGACAGCAGTGCCCATATCTGTTGCCTCCCTAACAGAGTTGGGTTCATAGTATTTGATACCTACTTTTCCATGGACTGGAAAGGCTTGGAATGCATGTTTTTGGTACACTAGACTTCTCCATATGGGCTCATCATCTCCATATAGGCTCATTGTATAGAGGCTCATCTTCCAGAGTATTTGAATCTAATATATCCAAATTTCCTAATACTTTGGCTGGATCTGATTAAAACTTTTAACATATTAATAAGCAAGTTAATGACTTCCATCTTCTCAAACCATTTATTTGTCAAACAGAGAAATGGAGTTTCTTTGATTTTAATGCATAAGCTCCCCCAGAAACTACACATTTTCTGAAATAATTATTAATAACAATTTTAGACACAAACTCTCCATTGGTGGCTTTTGTTGTTGCTATGACACCAATAACAAGCAGTCACTACATTCATTGACAGATATAACTTACTTTAAACTCCTTAAAACCTGCAATTATTTTTGGTTGGAGGGTGAAGGAAGAAGCATGGAGAAGGAAAAGTAGGGAGTGTAGCAGTTGCCAAATAGTCTATACTAACACAGGGACTGTGATGGATGATCCCTAGATAAATGGACATCTTATATTCCATCCTTCATTCTTTCCCTTTCTACTGTATGCCTAAGAGTTAACAGCTCTAAATATTATATTTAAATAGCCACTTTCTTCAAATGATACTAAAGTGTTTTATAAATAATATTTCTTTAACCTTTTATAATCTGTAGGGCTCTGAAAAATGCATTTATATTTTATTTGTATACTCAATTGCATGTGGTTCACAGCTTCAGTCTCAAATGCAAAGAATTTTATTAAGGAATATGAAAAATTGTCCTTATTCTTAACTTTTAACATATTTAAAAAACAGTGACTCTTCTCTTCTTACTTCATTTTCCAGATGAGTTCCACTTATTCTAAGCCTGGATAAAATCACCTGGGTAGATTGTTACAGAGGAAAAGACCATTGAGTTTAGAGACAGAAAGACCACAGTTGGATTTCTGGACCCATCCTGTACTAGCTATGTGACTTTGTGCAAACTTTTTAACCTCCTTGAGCCTCAGTTTCTTAATTTACTATGTGAAGATAAATAATGAAATGTCATTATTGTGAGACTCAAATGAGATGCTAGATATTTAAAGCACTTTGAAAATATAAAAGATTATGCTGATTATAACCCCCAATAAAGCTATTAATGTAAGTGAATGTTTATTATAACTCACAACACAGAAATAGTTTGTGTATCTTTTTCCTTTTGAGGTATAAAATGACATCTTAAAACCTATATAATTTGAATCTTTCTATTATAATTAAACATAGGATCATAGAATATTGATGTTAGAATAGACCTTGGAGATAACCTAGTCCATCCCACATCACTGTACAGAGGGGGACCTTGAGGCCAAGAGGGAAAAGGGACTTTGGAACTCTGGTCCCCTTTCTTCTAGTTGAGTGCCTTTCCTACCCTACCATAATGTCTCACCTGAATAGTCCTGTTGGACTTTATTATGAAACTACTGTCCATCCCCAACTTTCTCTTCACTGCCCTGAACCAAAATATTAATATGAACTGTTAAGTAGGCTTCTCCTTGAGGACAGATCACTTTACTTGAAGAGAATGACCTAGAAGGCAATTCTGCCATATATTTTCACCTTCCTGCCAGTAGGTTATAAACTACTGCATGGCTCCTGGGGCAGTAGGTAGGAGAGTCAGGAAATGCAACCCAAGACTGGAGGGCATATATCGCTTTCTTAGGGATATACAGGTCTTGGTCTTGCTGGGAGCAACAAAGAGAAAATAAGTTAGTGACCAGCACATGGTATGTATTCCCTTAGGGTTTATTTTATTCCCTTTCTCTTCACATTATGATGGAACTTTATTATCTACAAAGTACTTTCACATTTATTATCTCAGTTTATTCTCACAACAGCTACATGAGGTAAGAATTACTGTCATATTACAGATGAGAAAATGGAGGCTCAGAGAGTAAATTAATTGCCCAAACTTACAAAGTCAGTAAATAGGAAGCAGAGCTGAGATTTCAACTTAGATTCTTTGACTTGAAATGAAGGGATCTTGCCAATACACCAACATTGCCTATAATTTTTTTGGCATACTTAACAAATTCTGAAAAATATTGCTAAAGATGTGACTAAAAGTTAATAAATGTCGTGTGGAAGAAGTCCTAAAGGTTTCAACTTAATACAAATAGACTTATATCTTAACCTTTCTTTGCAACTACCTAAACACGTCTAAATTATAAAAACAAGATAGGCTTCAATTCCTTAGACTGATCAAGTATCCAAAAGTATGCAACACGAGTCTAGAATCAGTCAGAATGAACATTGTATTGCTAATTTAGCTAAATAAATTGAACAGATCTCCAAACATAAGGCTTCATTTCTACACTTACAAAGCGTATAGCTATTCTGGAAATTTTGGTTCCCATTTATGTAATACGTGGAAAAATGCAGAAGAAGGGAAAAAAAAAAAAAAAAAGAACCACAGATGCTTTATTCCTGAGAATGGTTGCTTCTTTCTCTGGTGCCATTTTTTTTAAGTTGCATATACTGAGGTTGCTAAAGCATTTTGTAAATATACCATGTGAAAAACTTTCCTCAGAAAACTAAAAGGAAGAAGAGGCACAATCCTTTAAAAGAAAATCATGAAATGGTATAGTCATAGTTTTCTCTTAGATATTTAGTTCTTTCTAAGTATATTGTTAGAAGTCAGAGAAAGGTGGATCTAAAATACAACCCTCAACTTAATAGGCAAGTCAAATAACCTGTTCAAGACTGTTTTCTCTATGTGTAAAGTGGAGATGATAATACCTACATCATAGGATTGCTATAAGGATTAAATTCGATAACACATGTAAGGCTCTTGGTACTTGATCCGTAAAGCTCAATAATATTAAAGTTCTTTTTCTCTCACCCCATCCTAGGCTGATTTGCTGTTGATTCCAAAAGCCTGAATTTTTTTTAACCCAAGAAGATAATCTTATTAGCTGTTTTCTTCAGATTTTCACTATTGCTTTGATAGCTCAACCTTTCTGGAAGAATGCTTAAATTTCTTATAAATAAAAAGACTCAGCTTTTCATATTATGTGGATCATCTTCTCACTATAGTCTATGCTTTCCAACATACACATACACCAACCACCACCACCAAAGTACCCACCTCTTAACACCTTAGAAATTTCCAGTGTCTGGCATAAATCCTCAGCAAGCTCAATTCTTCTTGGGAGGCCTGTAGTCCACATCTGTATTTCTTACTTTTGTGGCTTATCCATCACAACATGGCTTTTATCATCTGTTGCTGAGGCAGAAATGTCAAAAAAGTCCAAAGCCTTGGACAAAGGAGATTCCAATACAGTCCCATGAGAGAAGGCAAACCTAAGGTGAGAACTCAATAAATTGACCTCTGAAACACATTTTACCCATTTAAAGCTCAGTACTATAGTCAGGGCAGAAAGAGATTTGGATCTCAAAGGCTGAGGGTTCTCTTCAATAATTGTGCTAATCTGAGGTGGAGCACTCTTTCAGTCTCTTATACATATTGACACAGAATATTCCACAGGCCTAAGAAAACTTATCTTGTGACGTGGATAAGACTCAGTCTAAAAGAGTAAGAGCTGAATTATATTTATAATTATAAATTATTATAAATAAAATCATTTAAAAAAGAAAACCACAGATGAATGGTGAATTTAAGGAGAACTAGTTTATCTAGACTTCATTAAGTAGCACAATCCTTTTATACAGACTCTATGCACAATTTGCAGATTAGGTATGATTATTTCCTCTTGTTGATCTTTCATGTACAACACAATAAGATCATAAATCTTAAAAGACCAGAATTTAGAATAAACGTTAATTCTTAACCGCTTGAAATGTATCGGATTTCCACCCTGAGGGGACTTTTCTATCCATTAGTTCACACATGATCTAATTAACTAAAAAGTTACACGTGCAGTTTACAAAGTTGACAGAAACACAAAAAAGACTTGGATAAGAATAACCTTGAACACTCTTCCCATCCCTTTTCACCTCACTCTAAAATAAATGAATAAATAATATTTCTGAAAATTTTAAAATGCTAAACCATTATACTAATAACCAATTGACATTTTATAATTTTAAGTGGTTCAAAACATGTTTTCTATCTAGAAGCTAGAGCCTTAAACTATGGTCCAGGAGCAAAGTATAGACTAACAGAGGTTTATAAAGGGCCTTATCCTTCTTCCCACCCCCTAGTTTTGGGAATTTTCCCATTCCCTACATATTACTTTTAGTAGTATAGTGACTATATTTTCCAAACTCCAGATAAGGCCATAAGATCTGATACATGAGGTTTTTGTGTTGCTTCTTGGTGCCAAATGCAATATAGAAGATATAACTTGGATGTTGAAAAAATTGGAATTTCCGGGGCATTCTGATAGTTTGGAAGTACATTGGGTAAAAATGCTTGAAATTAAGAATGTCTTGGAAAATTTGGTTACTGTGTGAATAAGACATCTGGTTACATATATACAAACTAGAAATAAAATAACCACTAAAGAAATAGGAAAAAAAAAGACATCTGGGTCAAGGATACTGGGTAGGTGAAAAAATCAGTTAAAAATCAAGACAGAAGAAACTGGTAATAACATTTAACCTGAAATCATTATAGAATGTATTCTACAGTTCATTTAGACATAAGTGAATTTCAAGAAAATGGCAGATAGTTTTATGCAAATATACCCATGACTGTCTATTACATGTGTAACCTGTCCAAGACTGAGGTGCTGCTCTGAAGTTGACACTGCATCTATATTTTATAGGGATCTTAGGGTTACTGCCCAACTTGGTATTATCAATCTGTGGGGAACTCTATTCTCATGAGGCACTGACATCTGAGCTGGCCATACCAGCAAACACGTTGTCAGTTGTAGCTTTTTGTTGTCACAGCTGTCATGATGAAAGGGTCAACCTTGTCTACCTACATCTGCTCTTGAGGTCACCTTCTGATTCTACAGTTTTAATGATGCAATAATACTATATTTTTGGGCAGCCAAGAAAAGGCTCAAGATTTGCCTCTGGAGTCTAGAAGGACATTAAGAAGGTTCTCAGTAGCTTTCATTCTGCTATACTGAACTTCCTGAAGACAGATGAGTCTCATTCATCTCTCTCCCTGTGTTATGATTCACATATAGTAGATGTTCAATAAATATATGCTAAATAGCTTATAAGATCCCCAAGGATGAAAGCATTTTCCTGACCTCCCAAGTTTTTATTTTTATATTCATTACTGAATAGCAGCTATTTCCCATGAATTGACTGTCATCTTATAGGCAAACAGGAAAAGAAGCAAAGTTTTGAGGTAACAGTTACAGTGATTCACATAATGGTGCAAACAGGGATATGTATCCTAGAGGAGCTGCTACTCACCTACCTTCCTGTGTGACCAGGATGAAGGAGATAGGTGGTCATTATCTCTCCTTCCAAGTTTCACCTGTGAAACCCATGGTCCTTAAAAGAAGCAGTGGTATCTTGCAAATTGAATATTTACGCTACTTCCTTGTAGAAGGGTAAAAACAAACAGAATTGGTGACTTAACCATATAACCCCCTCAGAGTTAAATCTTGCTAGAATATAGAAGGTAGTGAAGATGGTAAAGAAATGTATTAATCTTTGCTAGCTTTCCAGAAATCCAATCTTCACAATTGTCTGATTCAACAGAAGAGAGAGAGACAGCAAGAGCGAGAGAGAAAGAGAGAGAAAGAGAGAAGCAAATTGAAATAAACATGATCTAGCAATAGCAAAGAATAAATACATAAACAAACACAACATGATCTCAAGAATTTTCTAAATTTCATGAGCAAGTTAAAGGGCTACCTAACAGGACAGATGACCATCACAAAGAAGAAACAACTCTCTATTGAAAGAAGAAGCCATTTGTAAAGTAAACCTATTTCCTATTTTCATCAGTTGGAGAGAAGAATCATCCCCTTTTGTACAACTGACAAACCAGAAACCATTTTCCCCCTGATAGGACAAAACACCTTTCCCCTGCTTGAGCATTTTTTTTTCATTCTGTATGTACCAAGGAATATATCACTGCAATAGGCAGTTCATATGTAGTAAATCATTAATATAGTTTAAATCAATAAAAGCCAGATCCAAATTGAGACTATTAAGTAGCCTAATGCTGTTTAATAGTCCAATGATTGAATAACTTTTATATATTTTCTTTGGTGGAATTAGCTTCATACAATTTTATGTTCTTACACAAAAATTATTTTCAAGAGGGTCGATAAACCAAACAGAGAGAAGAAACCTCACAACCTTGGAGCTCAACATGTGTTAGTAGTAATCAGGTTTTCTCACAATAAAGATATGCTCCAATTGGAAGGCCTTACTTGAGTTTGGCCATGCAAGAGTAAGAAATGGACTGGATATTTTAGAGCCCAAAATCTTTTATTAGCGGCAAGAAGCCAAGAAACAGAATTCAAAGACTAAGCATAAATATTGCTAATGTGCTAAAATATCAACAATCAGTCATGTTGATATTCTTGCCACCTCTTTACTAGCCTCCAAGAATGTCAAAATTTGTCAATTATTTATTTAAGACTAGTTTATCAATTATTAGTTTAGGACTTAAAGAAGGAGCTTTAAACCAATAGCCTTCTTTTATATGTGAAGAAATTATAAGAAAGAAAAATTAAAATTTCAGAAAATATATTTTCATAGATTCAACCAGAAAAAGAAGTTAAAAGGCCAATAAAAATATCATACAAATTATACCTTACCAGACAATTCCGTATATTCATCTCATCTGAGTTTTAGAACCAACATATGAAATAAAAAGGGTAAATATTATTTCCCTCATTACCTAAATAAGGAAATGGAGGCCCTCAAATATTATATTACTTATTCTAAGTCATGAAACTCCAGGACTGGAATACAGGTAATCTGATCTCTAGTACACGTTTTCTTCTGCCTCCTAGAATGCATATACAACAATTTGTTTATTCATTCAAGTGTTGATGACCCTATGAGTTATTTCTGGTTTTACAAATAAAGTTGCTGTGAATATTTGTATACAAATCTTTGTATGGATATATTCTTCCATTTCCATTGATTAAATATCTAAGAATGGAATGACTGCTTCATATGGTAGTTGTATATTTAACTGGTATCAGAAGCTGCCAAACTGTTTTCCAAAGTGGAAAATTGTATCAATTTACATTCCCACCTGCAGTATATATATGAGTTCTAGTTGCTCCACATCCTTGCTAACATTTTATATGGTCAGTTTTTTTTAGCCATTCAAATAGGTGTGTCATGGTATCTCATTGCTGTTTTAATTTGAATTTCCCTAATGATTAATAATATTGAACATCTTTTCCTGTGTTTATTTTCTATTGCTATCTCTTTTATGGCAAAGTGTCTATTCAAATCTTCTGCCTGTGTTTTTAAAAATTATGCTATTGTTTTCCTTATTATTCAGTTTGTCTTCTTTTTTTAATTGAAACATAATACAGGTACATAGTCTCGGGTACATGTGATAATTTAATACTTTCATATAATGTGTAAAGATTAAATTGGTATACTTGAGATATTGATCACCTTACATATTTGTCTTTCCTTTATGTTAGAACCATTCAAATTCTTCTCTTCTACATATTACGAAATATAAAATAGATTATCATAAACTACAGTCATCCTAGTGATCTATCTAACACTAGGTCTTATTTCTTCTATCAAACCATATGTTTGTGCCCATTAATCAACTTCTCTTCATACCTCCTCCCCACTACCCTTCCCAGCATTTGATACCCAACAATCTACTCTCTATCTTCATGAGATCCACCTTTTCAGCTCCCACTTATAAATGAAAACATGTGATATTTGTCTTCCTGTGCTAGGCTTATTTCACTTAATATAATGACCTCCAGTTCCATCTATTTTCCTGCAAATGACAGGATTTCATTCTTTTTTATGGCTGAATAATATTCCACTGTGTATATGCAACACATTTTCTTCATTCATTCATTAATGGGCACTTAGGTTGATTCCATATGTTGGCTATTGTGAATAGTGCTACAATAAACATGGGAGTGCAGATGTTTTTTTGATATGTTGACTTCCTTTCTTTTGGATATATTCCCAGTAGTGGAATTGCTGGATTATATGGCAGCTTTATTTTTAGTTTTTTGAGGAACTCCATACTGTTCTCTACAGTGGCTGTACTAATTTACATTCCTATGAGGAATGTACAAGCGTTCTCCTTTCTGCACATCTCCTCAGCATCCATCATTGCCTGTCTTTTTGATAAAAGCCATTTTAACTGGGGTGAGATGATATCTCATTGTAGTTTTGATTTGCATTTTTCTGATGATTAGGGTGTTGAGCATTTTTTCATGTATCTGTTAAACATCTGTATGTCTTCTTTTGAGAAATGTCTATTCAGATCACTTGTCCACTGTAATTGGATTATTTGTTGTTTTTGCTATTGAGTTGAGTTTGTACAAAACAGCTTTATTGGGATATAATTCACATAACATCCAACTAAATCATTTTAAATACAGTCATACCATGGAAATATTACAGGTTCAGTTCCAGATCACCACAATAAAATGAATATCATAATAAAGTAAATATCACAATAAGGTGAATTACAAGAAGTTTTTAGTTTCTCAGTTCATATAAAAGTTACTTTAGCCAAAAGTTACACTATACTATAGCATGCTAAGTGTGCAATATCATTATGTCTAAAAAATAATGTACATACCTTAATTAAAAATACTTTATTGTTAAAAATGCTAATGATCATCTGAGCCTTTAGCGAGTCATTAATTTTGTTGCTGGTGGAAGTTCTTACCACAATGTTGATGGCTGCTGACTGATCAGGGTGGTGGTTGCTGAAGGCTGGCGTGTCTGCAGCAATATCTTAAAATAAGATAACAATGAAGTTTGCTACATCCATTGACTCTTTCTTTCACAAAAGACTTCTCTACATCATGCAATGCTGATTGATAGCATTTTACCCACAGTAGAACTTCTTTCAAAATTGGAGTCAATCCTTTCAAACCCTGCTGCTGCTTTATCAACAAATCCTTTGTTGTCATTTCAACAATATTCACAGCATCTTTACCAGGAGTAAATTTCATCTCATGAAACCCTTTCTTTGCTCATCTATAAGAAGCAACTTGTTATCCATTTAAGTTTTATCATGAGATTACAGCAATTCAGTCACTTCTTCAGCCTTCTAATTCTAGTTCACTTACTATTTCCACCATATCTGTAGTGACTTCCTCCCCTGCAGTCTTAAACCCCTCAAAGTCATCCATAAAGATTGGAATCAACTTGTTCCAAATTCCTGTTAAATATATTGACCTCTTCCCATGAATCATGAATGTTCTTAATGGCATCTAGAATGGTGAATCCTTTCCAGAAACTTTTCAATTTACTTTGCCAAGATCCATTACAGGAATCACTATTTATGGCAGCTGTAGTCTTACAAAATGTATTTCTTAAATAATAAGACTTGAAAGTTGAAATTAGTCCATGATCCATGGACTTTAGAATGGATGTTGCCTTACAGGCATGAAAACAACATTAATCTCCTTATACATCTCCATCTGAGCTCTTGGGTGACTAGGTACATTGTCAATGAGCAGTGATCTTTTAAAAGGAATTATCTTTCTGATCAGTAGGTATCAACAATGGACTTAAAATATTAAAGAAACCATTCTGTAAACAGATGTGCTGTCATCCAGGCTTTGTTGTTACATTTACAGATCACATACAAAGTAGATTTAACATGATTCTTAAGGGTCCTAGAATTTTTGGAATGGTAAATGAGCATGGGCATCAACTTAAAGTCACCAGCTGCATTAGCCCCTAACAAGAGAGTCACCCTGTCCTTTGAAACTCTGATGCCAGACATTGACTTCTCCTCTCTAGCTATGAAGGTCCTAGATGGCAGCTTCTTCCAATAGAAGGCTGTTTTGTCTATATTAAAAATCTGTTGTTTAGTGTAGCCATCTTCATCAACTATCTTAGCTAGATCTTCTGGGTAACTTGCTGTAGCTTCTCCATCAGCACTTGCTGCTTCATCTTGTACTTTTACGTCATGGAGATGTCTTCTTTCCTTATACCTCATAAACCAACTTCTGCTAGCTTCCAATTTTTCTTCTGCATCTTTCTCACTTCTCTCAGCCTTCATAGAATTGAAGAGATTTAGAGCCTTGGTCTGCATTAGGTTTTTGCTTAAGGGAATGTTGTAGCTGGTTTGATCTTCTATCAAGATAACTAAAACTTTTCACTTTCTTATCATCCATGTGTTCATTGTAGTAGCACTTTTAATTTTCTTCATGAATTTTTCCTTTGCATTTACAGCTTGACTAACTGTTTGGCACAAGAAGCCTAGTTTTTGGCCTATCTCAGCTTTTGGCATGCCTTCCTCACTCAACTTAATCATTTTAGCTTTTGATTTAAAGTGAGAGACATGTGACTCTTCCTTTCACTTGAACACTTAGAAACCATTTTAGGGTTTTAATTGGCCTAATTTCAATACTGTGGTGTCTCAGGGAATACAGAGGCCAGAGGATAGGGAGAGAAATGGGGGGACAGATGGTCAGTGGAGAAGTCAGAACACATGCACCATTTTTTTTGGCTTTTTTCACA
This sequence comes from Daubentonia madagascariensis, assembly GCA_023783475.1. Taxonomy (NCBI): domain Eukaryota; kingdom Metazoa; phylum Chordata; class Mammalia; order Primates; family Daubentoniidae; genus Daubentonia; species Daubentonia madagascariensis. Next base: position 1,250,889 of record JAKFHU010002592.1, read on the forward strand.
CAGTTTGATGTCCTTGTTATTCCCTATTTTTTTTATTTCAAAGTATAATGGGGGCAAAAATGTTTTTGGTTACATGGATTGGTTTTGTAATGCTCAAGTCAGGGTTAAAAGTGTGTCCATCACCCAGAAAATATTCATTGTGCCCATTAGGTAGGTTTTCACCCCTCCCCTCCACCCCTCTCCCCACTGCTTGATTTCCTTTGAGATTTACTTCCCTCTATGCACATGTGTGCTCATCAGTTAGTTCCAATTTAATAGTGAGTACATGCGGTGTTTGTTTTTCCATTCTTTAGATACTTCACTTAGGATAATGGTCTCCAGTTCCACCCAAATTGTTGCAAAAGGCATTGTCATTCTTCTTCATGGCTGAGTAGCATTCCATGGTATACATATACCACATTTTGTTAATCAACTCATGAACTGATGGGCATTTGCATTGATTCCACATCTTTGCAATTATGAATTGTGCTGCAATAAACATTTGAGTGCAGACACACACCCCATTTATTAAGTAGGTCACCTCATATGGGGGTGGTTCGTGGCAGCCTAAAACAACTACAATAGTAACATCAAAGATCACTGATCACCATAACACATATACTTATAACTAAAAAGTTTGAAATATTGTAAGAATTACCAAAATGTGACACAGAGACATAACGTGAGCACACGCTATTGGAAAAATTGTGCCAATAGACTTGCTGTACACAGGCTTGCCACAAACCTTCAATTTGTAAAAGATGCAGTATCTGCTAAGTGTAATAAAGTGAAATTAAAACAAGGCATGTCTTTATAAAATTCAGTGAGTTTTAAAATATTCAGAGTTGTGCAAATATTACCATTATCTGATTTCAAAAAGATTTCATCCCCCCAAAAAGAAACCTATACTCATGAGTTGTCACTTCCTCTATTATTGAGTTTTGATCATTCTTCATATATGTCATATACAAGTCCTTTATCAGGTATGTGATTTGTCAATATTTCCTCCCACCCCCAGTGTGTGTCTTGTCTTGTCATTGTCTTGATTGTGTCTTTTGAAGAGCAGAATTCTTATTTTTTATGAAGTCCAGTTTATCAATTTTTTTCTTTTATAGGTTGTCTCATCTTTCCCTCTTTCAAGTAGAGACAGTGATTCTTTGGGTCTTTTTGGACAATTCCCCACTCCAACCCTCAACCTCTTGAGCTCAGGAAAACTGCATCAATTTGCATTAATTTTAAGGTAGGATCTGGCCAGTCCCATTGTTTGATCCATTGTGTTACAATTAGTGTATGCATAGGGATTAGCAAAAATATGAGCTCCATTTTTTTCATTTGTTATGAGATATTTACTTGTCCTCAGTCCTAACAATTGGATTATTTCCAAAATCATATGACATCCACCCAAATTACTTGACAAAATAATGTATGAAGAGACAAGCAACCTAGAAATTATAGAAGGGAACAAAGTAACTCCTGATGGTCAGGAACAATTTATAAATAATCTTCAGCCTAATTTACTCAGAAGGAACATAGACTAGGAAAAACTGAGTAATATCCTCTTTACAGAAAATGCCACCGGATTTAATTTTCACTGGCAAATCCAACTTGAAAAGAGCAGGAAACATCTTGAACTCAGACCATATTCAAATAACTATAGCCCTAGCTCATAGAACATGAAGTATGAACTCAATTCTCAGCTGCCTGGGAACTACTTACAAAACCCTTTCAGTTTAACCACCCAGGATCTAAGCTTTTGTTTTGAAACTACCAGCATACAGAACCATAAACAACAGCTGATATGGATGGTTGAGAAGGCTTTATTTCAGGGAGAGCCTTCTTATTTTACAAAATGAAAATATTTAAAGCCAAAATGATTTATGAAATAATAACGGACTTGCCTTATATTAAAATGTAGAAGTAACTATGATTTTTAAAAATTGCTTTTAAGACACTTAAACAACATTTTATTGGTTAGTGTTCTACTTCAGGTGAACATGGAGACCTATTTGAAAACAGACTCTAAACCTGGTTAGTTACTCCACCTGTAATAAATATTCCTACATTTTCTTTAGTGGGAAAAAACTTACTAATTTTCTAAGAAATATACTTTATTACATATTTACCATATAATCTGCCATAAGTCTTATATACTTGTAAATATCAAGAAGGAAATATCAACACGTGATTCTGCTCCAATTGCTGTGCTCAGCTAAGAAAAAAGTTACAATTTTAGACTAAGGCTGATGATATACAGCTGGATTTGCAGTGGTACACAGTGCTTATTTTCACACATTCTTTGTGATAGTGATAAACAGCAGGTGAAACAGAAAACAATATTAAAAGAGCTATAAATACACTAAAATTTTTCATTAGATTAGGCTTCAATAATAAACATTACTGACAAAAAGTTACAGGGTTTGGCTGTAATTATTACTGGGGGACAGACAGAAGCTCTTTTAATAGAAAAGAAATACTGGATTCACCAAGGGAGAACAATTCTTATTTTAATTAGAATAGGGGTTTCCAAAGTAGGGTATAAAAGGCAATCCACTAGGATATAATAAGATTTAAAATAGAACTTTTTATACTGTATTTACATTTTTATCCAATGTACATAATATATTAGTATAGTAGCACACACATATAACTTGTAAGTGTGCATTTTTATTTATAAATATACGTAAATAAATAAACAAATATTAGGGCACATGTTAAGAACTTTTTAACTGTTAAGGGTAAGTGATAAAAAAAGTTTTGAGACAACTGAGTTACAACATAATTCTTGTTTAAACTAAGATGACCTGCAGGATCCATAAATGGGCCAATTTCATTTTCAAGCTAGCTATTGCTCTCTATTTCTATCCAGTTATGCCTAAATAGTTCCACTAATAGCTAGGGGGGATGAATAAGAGAGCATGGGAAAAATTCCAAATCGAATGTCTTTCTGATACAAAAGAGTAGTATAATCTTTACAGAGGGAGGAAAGCATATCTTTTCAGTTAAAAACTAAACTGATACAGTTTGAGCATCACTCATCCAAAAATCTGGAATTCAAAATGCTCCAAAACCTGAAACTTTTTGAGCGCTGACATGACACTCAAAGGAAATGCTCATTGGAGCATTTTGGATTTTGGATTTTCATATTAGAGATGCTCAACCAATATAATGCAAATATTCCAAAATCTGAAAAATTCCAAAATCCAAAACACTTCTGGTCCCAAGCATTTTGGATAAGGGATATTCAATCTGTACTAAAACCAGAGGTGGGGAATGGAGACAAAACTCTTCACAAACTTGACCTCAGGATTTCAAGTTAAATACCTGGTATTGTAGGTACAACTGCTCTAACTCCCCCAGGATCCAACTGAAAGTAGAAAGGGAACCAGATCCAGGAAGGTCAGACAAATGTGGAAATGTTTTCAACCACAGAATTCCATATAGAAAAACTACACATGGAAAGTGTGAGCAAATGTTGATAATGATTGTGTAAGTATGGATTTTTTTTAGGTTACAAATATGGTTTTTATTTAGAATTACTGGGGGATATATGCAGAAAGATAATTGTACATTGGGCCAATTAGAAAATTCTGTTTCATTTTTAGAAAAGGGTGTATTTCTAAAGTTCCCTTAATTAAAAAGAAAAGAATAGATTGTGAAAAAAGTAACAAGAATTTGTTAAAAATTCAGGAGCGACCTTTGGTAAAAACCATATAACCAAAGTCACAAAGTTTTAGTAATCTGAAGGGTAAATATAAGTTTAATACATTTACTGCTATAGTATGTTATTTTAATATTCCATACTTAGAATAGACTAATCAATAGAAACAAACATCTGCCAACTAGTAATGGCAGAAAAAATTTACATTTCTTTAAAAAACGTTAATTTTATGAAAGCTGATAAAGTCACACTTAGTAGTGGGCAACGACTTTTGTCAAAGTCATCATATTGGGATCTCTAAAGTCAGCCTGCTGTCTACCTTCTCTCAGTCAGTGTGGGTTAACCTAAAGCAGGTGTTTTATGGCTTAATGTCAGAGGTTGCTCATTTGTAAAATTGTATTTAAATTTGGCATTTTTATATTTTTTAAGTAGCAGTACAAAAAGCACCATTATTATCCAGTTGCCAAAACATTTCTGATTCCCAAATGCTCCCTTGTGAATATTGAGGATTGTTCTGAAGAGGAAGAATGTAAGCTGGTGACAAAGTGATAGAATATTTCTATATACAAATATTCTTACAAGGAACTTAATAAATGTTTTCAGATTATGTAAACAATGATTTATGATACAATTTAAAAAAGACATTTTTGTCTATTCCGCCAACTTTAGAATAACTTTTGTGATGGAGGATCATGCATGTTATCAATACCATACAAGTTAATTTTATATGAAAATTTTAGATATATATTGAAAAAATATATTTGTATACATTTATGGGGTAGCAAGTGATATTATAATTTTTTGAATATAACATGGAATGATTAAATCAAGCTAATTAACATATCAGTCACCTCAAATATTTAACATGTTTGGAAATGAGAATATTTGAAATTTACTCTCCTAGCAATTTTGAAATGTACAGTACTCAATTATTAGCTATATTCACTACATTGTACAATAGATCTAAAAAAAAATCAAACCGATTCTTTCTAACTGAGGCTTTGTACTGTTGGACTATCATCTGCCCATTCTCTCCACCCCCAGCCTCTGGTAACCACCACATTCTACTCTCTGCTTCTGTGAGTTCAATAGTTTTAGATTTCACATATAAGTAAGAACAAGCACTATTTGTCTTTCTGTGTTTGGCTTACTTAATTTAGCATAATGTTCTCCATTCATGTTGTTGCAAATGAAAGAATTTCTTCCCTTTTAAAGGCTGAATAGTATTCCACTGTGCATGTACACCACATTTCTTTATCCATTCATCCACTGATGGACACAGTTTGATTCCACAACTTGGCTATTGTGAATAGTGCTGCAATATATATGTGAGTGCAGATATCTTGGTGACATACTGATTTCAAATCTTTTGGGTAAATAACCAGAATTCGGATTGCTGTCTCATATGGTACCTTCTATTTTTAGCTTTGAGGAACCTCGATACTGTTTTCCATAAAGGCTGTACTAATTCACATTTCCACCAACAGTGTACAATGGTTCCCTTTTCTCCACATCCTTGCCAACATTTTACCTTCATCTTTTTGGTAATAGCCATTCTAACAGGAGTGAGGTGATATCTCCTTGTGGTTTTAATTTGCACCTCCATAATGATTAGTGATGTTGAGCATTTTAAAATATATATGTTGGCCATTTGTATGTATTCTTTTGAGAAATGTCTATTCAGATCTCTTGCCCACTTTTTAATTTGATTATGTGTTTTCTTTCTACAGAGTTCTCTGAGTTTCTTATACATTTTGGATATTAACTGCTTGTCAGATATATGGCTTGTAAATATTTTCTCCCAATCCATGGGTTGTTTTTGCACTCTGTTAATTGTTTACTTTGTTGTGCAGAAACTTTTCATTTTGATGTAATCTCATTTTTTTTTTTTTTTTTTTGCTTTTGAAGCCTATGCTTATGGGGTCAAATCTAAAAAATCATTACCTAGACCTCTATGTTTTGTTCTAATAGTTTTACAGTTCCAGGTCTTATGTTGAAGTCTTCAATCCATTTTGAATTAATTTTTGTATATGTTGTGAGATAAGGGTCTAATTTCATTCTTCAGCATATGCATATCCAGTTTTCCCAAAACCATTTATTGAAGAGACCTGTTTCTGTTATATATTCTTGGCAACTTTGTTGAAAATCAATAGACTGTATATGTGTGGGTCAGTTCTGGGCTCTCTATTCTGTTTCACTGGTTGATGTATCCATTTGTATGCCAGTACTATGCTGCTTTAATCATGATCACTTTGTAGTATAGTTTGAAATCAGGTAGTGTGATGCTTCTAGCTTTGTTCTTTTTGCTCATGATTGCTTTGACTATTTGAGGTTTTTTGTGACTTCATATGAATTTTAGGATTGTTTTTTCTATTTCTATTGGAATTTTGATAGGGACTACATCAAATCTGTAGATTGCTTTGGGTGGTATGGGCACTTTAACAATATTAATTCTTCAATCCATGAATATGGGATATCTTTTCATTTACTTGTGTCTTCTATGACTTTGTTAATTAATGTTTTATAGTTTTCAGTGTACACATCTTTCACCTCCTTGGTTAAATTTATTCCTAGGTATTTTATTTATTTCTTTTTTGGGGTAGCTACTGTAAATGGAATTGCTCTCTTGATTTCTTTTTTGGAAAGTTTGTTTTTAGAGTAAAGAAATGCTACTGATTTTTGCTGGTTGATTTTGTATTCTGCAACTTCACTGAATTTGTTTACCAGTTCTAATAGTTTTTTGGATAAAATATTTATGATTTTCTATATAAAAGATCATGTTATCTGCAAACAGAACAGTTTCAATTATTCCTTTCTTATTTGGATGTCTTTATCTAGTCTTACTAGTTTGATAAAAACTAATACTAAATTGAATAGAAGCAGTGAGAGTAAGCATTCTTGTCTTGTTCTTGACCTTAGCACACACATAGACTGAAAGTGAAAGGATGGAAAAAGGTATTCCACACAAATGGAAACCAAAAGAGAGCAGGGGTAGTGATACTTATATCAGAAAAAAATAGATCTTAATTTTCAAAAGTGTAAAAAGAGAGAAAGAAAAAATTATGTAATAATAAAGGGGTCAATTCATTAAGAGGATATAACAATTGTAAATATATATGCACCTAACATTGGAGCACCCAAATATTTAAAGCAAATACAAAGGGATCTGAAGGAAGAGATGAATTGGAATACAATAAGAGTAGGTGACTTTGATACCTCATTTCAAAAATGGACAAATCATCCAGACAGAAAATTAATAAGTAAACACTGGACTTCAACAACACTGTAGACCAAATGGATCTAAAAGGCATATACAGAACATTTCATTCAACAGCAACAAAATATGTAGTCTTCTCAAGTGCACACAAAACATTCTCCAAGATAGAACACAGGTTAAGCCACAAGACGAGTCTTAACAAATTTAAGAAGACTGAAATCACGGCGGTCTGATAGAGTCCTCCCACTGCACCGCTCCCAGGGAAGGAGGTGAAAAACGCCAGCGGCTACCTGTGAGCACGGACCGCTCACTCTGAAAACAACATTGTGAATTACAGAGAAACAATGCCGAACGCCAGCCCAAGAAAACAGGTACAAAATTTTCACAAAGATCAGAGGGCACACGGAGCACAATAAAGCCCAGAGCATGGGAAGGATGCGCTCACCAGGTTGCATGGCGTGACCTGACCCCCAAGTGGTTATGCACCTCTGCATCCACTTAGTCAGGGACAAGCCCAGAGTTGGGGCAAAGCGGTTGCACGAGGCAACAGACCCTGTGGAGAGAAAGCAATTGCGACAGCCAAACACAACTCTCAACTGCAATATACAGAGACTGCTGAGGGCTGGGGAGGAACTGGGCAGGGACTGAGCAGAGAGACAGCTTCCAGGGACAGTGTGTGGGAACCGCAGGCTGGCACTGTGCCACTAGAAGTCAGCGGGACTGGGCCCAGGAGTTTAATGGAGAGCGGGACATGCCCTTAGAGGTTGCTAGCAACTGCTGGCGAGGAAAAACTGTGCTCCTAGCGCGATTGGAGCCCAGTTGTGCACTGGGCTGGCGATGGCAGCCATCTTTAAAGCCGCCCGCGCGGAGCTGTGAGCCGCATCTCTAGCTCCACCCTGCCCCGGCCCGGAGATCTTCTGCTGGGGCAAGACAGGCTTTGCCTTTGGTGGCCAGGGACAGCTGCATCTGTGGGTTCCAGGTGGGATGAGATCCCGGAACTGTAGCGACAAGAACTTTGTGTATTGGAAACAGTTTGCAGCTCATCCATCTGGTTCTGTAACCCCGGCTCTGGCCTCCGACAAGTCCGCTATGTGCTGGTCCTAGTGCCTGCCCTTCAGGTCCCAGCCCTCCTATACCCTAGAGATCGGTCATTTTGAAGGTTGCTGGCTATAGTGACTCATTTGGTATAACTTCTGGTTCTCATAACAACCAAATACCTCAAGAGCCACAGGCTGAAACAGAGCAGCTCCCCATAACCTTGCCAACATCATTAGGAAATTTTGTGCCATCCAAGAGCGCTTCCAGTGGCCACTATTCCCCTGTCCCCATGGGAACATCCACCTGGTGGAGACTTCTGGGGATAGAGATGGCCACCTGCCTCACCTTGGGGTCTAGTGGTGGAAAAGGGGTGCACAATTGGAGATCCCCCTATCAACCAGTATCATGTGGAGATGCACATCAGAAGGGCAGACACACGTGGCTAGATAAGCAACCTCTGAGCTGTGTAGAATTTTCCCAATTCAGCTCTCACACTGCAGCCAAAAGAAAGTGTGTTTCCACCTGCACCTCAGGACAAGCAGGGTCAAAGTAACCCCTAGGAGTTACAAGGCCCCTCCCAAAGTGTGGGGCTTTCGCATACCCCAACTGGGGGATCAGAGTCTGCCATGGACATAACAGAATACCTAGCTAATAGGGAACTGTGGACTCATATACTCAAGTACAATTCACTAGTTTAGAGCCCAAGCTGGGAGGCCATTCTCACCACACTCCACCAGGAACAGGAGAAGACAACAGGCCAGAGATAACTCAAGATCCATCAAACTTGCTAAAATATACCTAAGGCAATACAGGCCACTACTTCTCTCCCTGGTTCTGTGAAGGAATGAAAATTGTGGGCCTGGAGACAGGGCCATAAACCAGCCGTAACACCCCCAGCTCTCGACCAAGAGGCCAGATGAGAAAAAACCAGCGAAAGAACTCAGGGAACATGAAAAATCAGAGGGAAAAGTCACCCCCAAAAGAAACCATCAGTTCCTCAGCAATGGATATCAACTCAAATGAAATGGGTAGAATGACAGAAGAGGAATTTCATTTATGGATTATAAGAAAGCTCAATGAAATTCAAGAGAAAATTGAATCCCAGCACAAAGAAACCACAAGAAAAATACAAGAAATGAATGAAAAATTCTCCAAAGAAATAGAAATATTATGGAAAAATCAAATAGAAATCCTAGAAATGAAAGAAGCATTCCAGGATCTACAAAACAAAGTGGAAAGCCTTAAGAATAGGCTGGACCATGCAGGGGAAAGAATTTCACAGCTAGAAGACAACTCCTATGTGCTAAATAAATCGGTCAAAGAGAAAGAACACAAAAACAAGAGGCATGAACAAAGCATACAAGAAATGTGGGATTATGTAAAGAGGCCAAACATAAGGATCATAGGCATCCCTGAGGGAGAGGAAGAAAATTCACGTGGACTGGAAAATCTATTTGAAGGAATAGTAGAGGAAAATTTCCATGGCTTAGCCAGAAATCTCGATATCCAAGTACAAGAGGCACACAGGACTCCTGGGAGACTCAACGTGAAAAGGCATTCACCACGCCACATAATTATTAGACTGACCAAAGTAAACACAAAGAGGCACTCCTCAGAGCTGTAAGATGAAAAGAGCAGGTAACCTATAAAGGGAAACCAACCAGATTAACTGCAGATTTCTCAGCTGAAACCTTACAAGCCAGAAGGGAATGGGGAGCCATCATCAGTCTCCTAAAACAAAACAAAGGCCAACGCAGAATTCTGTATCCTGCCAAACTAAGCTTCTTGTATGAAGGAGAAATAAAGACCTTTCCAGACAAGCAATCACTGATAGAATTTGAGAAATCCAGACCGGCCTTGCAAGAAGTGCATAGACCTGCATTGTACACTAGTCAGCACAACAGACACCCACCTATGTAAAACTATGCAAAAGCTAAAACCCCAGAAACCAGATTCCACAGTGACGCAAGAGGTAAAAGAAAAGACACCACCCAATAGAATAATCAAAAATTTACCCCAAATACCAATTCTGTCAATAAATGTAAATGGCTTGAATTTCCCATTGAAGAGATATAGGCTGGCTGAATGGATTAAAAAATACAAGCCAAGTATCTGTTGTCTTCAGGAAACACACCTTACATACAAAGACGCATTCAGACTCAAGGTGAAAGGATGGAATATAATTTTCCAGGCTAATGGAAACCAAAAGAAATCCAGAGTAGCCACCCTTATTTCAGATGATATAAACTTTAAAGCAACAAAAGTAAATAAGGACAAAAATGGACACTATATAGTGGTGAAGGGGAAAATCTTACAAGAGGATTTAACAATCCTGAACATTTATGCACCCAACACAGGAGCGCCCAGGTACATAAAGCAAATACTGCTAGATCTAGACAACATAATAAACAGCAATGTCATAATAGCAGGGGACTTCAACACCCCACTGACAGAACTGGACAGATCCTCCAAACAAAAATTAAATAATGAAACAAAAGACCTAAACAGGACTCTAGAACATTTGGGCCTAACAGATATCTACAGAACACTCCACCCAAATAACACTGAATACACATTCTTCTCATCAGCTCATGGAACTTTCTCTAAAGTTGACCACATCCTAGGCCACAAAACAGATCTAAACAAATTCAAAAAAATAGACATCATACCATGTATCTTTTCAGACCACAGTGGAATAAAATTAGAAATCAATTCTAACAGAAACTCACACCTTCATCCAAAAACTTGGAAACTAAACACTCTGTTGCTGAAGGACTATTGGGTCAAGGAGGAGATTCAAATGGAAATCAAAAGATTCTTCGAACTAAACGATAATGGGGACACAAGTTATCAAATCTGTGGGATAAAGCAAAAGCAGTCCTGAGAAGAAAACTTATTGCCTTAAATGCCCACATCCAAAAGACAGAAAGGTCACAAATCAGTAAACTAATGAATCATCTGAAGGAAATGGAAAAGGAAGAGCAAAGCAATCCTAAAGCCAGCAGAAGAAAAGAAATAACCAAGATCAGAGCAGAATTAAATGAAATCGAGAACAGAAGAACAATACAGAAGATTAGTAAAACGAAAAGTTGGTTCTTTGAAAAGATAAAGAAAATAGACAGGCCACTGGCCAGGTTGACCCGATGCAGAAAGGAAAGGTCTCTAATAAGCTCAATTAGAAATGAGAAAGGAGAAGTCACAACTGATACCATGGAAATACAAAACATCATCTTGAAACACTACAAAAATCTCTATGCCCACAAACACGAAAACGTGGAGGAAATAGACAAATTCTTAGAAACATACTACCTCCCTAGGCTCAACCCGGAAGAAACAGAATTTCTAAACAGACCAATATCAAGCACTGAAATCGAATCAGTAATAAAAAATCTTCCAACAAAAAAAAAGGCCTGGACCAGATGGGATCACACCTGAATTCTGCCAAGCCTACAAAGAAGAACCGGTGCCTACAATGCAGAAATTATTTGAAAATATCCAGAAGGAAGGAGTCCTCCCAAACTCATTCTACGAAGTCAATATCACCTTGATACCAAAGCCAGAAAAGGACACAACAAAAAAAGAAAACTATAGACCAGTATCCCTTATGAATATAGATGCAAAAATTCTCAATAAAGTCCTAGCAAACTGAATTCAAATGTACATCAAAAAAATAATTCATCACGATCAGGTGGGCTTCATTTTGGGAGGAGGGATGGTTAACAT